>OX457109.1:12643333-13947500 GCA_949752805.1 Deilephila elpenor
TAGAAAGTACGAGCAAACATGGACATACACTCGGTGCAGCCAATATTGATAAAGCATTACGTAAACATGTGATAATTGGGGACGATGTGTTTGTGATGACAAATTTCTACTTTGAGAGCTTGTTGATATCATAACGTTATTGGTTAATAGCCCAGCCAACTAAGGGTATTGGCGGAATAAATAGAAATTGCGGCAGTACCTACCCAGGCGGCCTCTCACATATGAGAAACCTTCCACCAGTAAATAGATATTAAATATATAGAAGCTAAAGTTAAGCCATAATTTTTTCTTAGATTTACGCGAATGTTTATTTGGTTTAACCAAATCGCGATAAAATCCGGAATAAATAGTTGTATTTCAATGTAAAGTTAAGCTATGAAGCTATCCCAAAAACTCTACGTGTTTGTTCAGACACTAATATGCTTTAATAGGAAGAGCAACCTATTACGAAGAGCAAAAGCTATTTGCAGTTTAAAAGCTAGTGAAAAATTCGTTTATGTAATTAAAAGTGAGGCCACGCAGGTCGCTTGTAATCACCACCACTAAATCACAGAGGTTTTGCTATCCTTTGAGGTTGTAGAAAGGAAAGAGTATGATAATTGTTTACTGGACTTTTTGCAATTAAGATCGAATTTAATGCAATAACAAAGCTAATTTCCGTTGTTTTTCTGTGAGCCATTGAAACTTCTTATTCCTCCTCGTTGCCTATACTTAACAGCAGTTCCTTTCCCTTAAAAACTTTTATGATACAAAAATCAGTATGTAGGTGTACGTTAGAGAGCATAGTTTACAAATTAACTTAATTAAAATGTGCTCATTACAATTGTTTCGTGAAACGCTGAAACTTAGCAGAGCGTGAACGGTTAATTGTTTTATATCGACACTGTGGTTTACACGTGGCTTCGTCTTCGCTGTTTTTGCTTTAGAATTAGAGATTGATTTTTTTATGACAAGATCAACAGTAAGTTTTTTTATTAGCTTTATATTAGTTAATAAAATGCAGGCGCTACGTGGGAGGAATTGGGCTTTAGTTGATCACGGAGACCGATTGAAGCTATTGAGTATCTGTAAGACCACTTACATCACTGTATCTGCTTTTTATCTATTGTTTATACCCTTTTTCATCAGTGGATATTATTTCTTTAGCCAAGTTCCTTATCTCCCGAATTGATACTAAAAGTGGTATTATCTTTATCTTTTTAATATATTTCGTTTCGGGTTCAAGATATTGAATCTCAGACACTCCACGTGCTTTGATACTCAGCATTTCAATGTCTGCTTTTGTTCGTGAAGAACCAGTGATGGTTTTGTAATCTCTATAAAATGAATAGTTCCCTTAGTAACTAATAACACTTCAGTTGTTTTATCTTTCTTTAGTTACAGTAGTTAAAAATTAGACCGTAAAATTTATTGACACAGATGGAGATTGAACAAAGAATCATTGTGGGTATCGGTGTACGGCACAGCTGTGAGGGCGATGTCTTATTCCCTTCGTTTTGATAATCTTTTAATTATAGTCTGTTTTGTCTCACGAGTCGTGACCTTTGTAGCACCCACATTCAATGCCAAGGCATACAACCTTGAGTTTCCGAAGCTTCGTGTGTATACGCAGTTAATATTTTATATCACTCACTTGGATCGTAAGGAAAACATCGCGAGGAATTGTGATTTTCCACAAAAATTTGATGGTTGAACACAACCAAGAATTGAGTGAATTAATTATATTTTTTTTTTCTTTTTTGTTCTTAACTCCCGTAGCTAGCTAGACGTTTGAGGGGTGACTTTGCGTTTCATACTGAGGTTCACCAGTAAACTATTATTATCCATGCCTCGTATACAATGGTGAATCCAGCTTTCAAGTCAGGGGGGGTCATATAGTTCTCTAGTCATATAGAACACTTGACGTATGTACTCAAATTCGATTACAATTATACATTTAAAAGTGATTATTTAAAAGTTTGTAACACCTGTGATTAATGAATATGTTTACGATTTTTTAAAGTGAAAATCAACGATATATTTTAAAAATCTGTCAATCTGGACCAGCCCAGGGGGGTTCATGACCCCCATAACCTCTCCCCTGGATCCGCCCTTGATTGTATATTGTTGAAATGATAACAAAAAGCAAAACAAAGCTTGGTATAAGCGATGATAATAACGAAAAACATTAATAATGGCAAAAATATGGTCTGTGATAGCTCTAGAATTTGCCACTACAGGGTATTTATGATTTATACCCAGACAAAATACGAAAGAGACATGAGAAATATAGAAAATTCTCGTGATTTACTTTAACTACTTTTTTATGACAGCCTCCTCGGCGCAGTTGGTTAGACGCCGGCTGTGAAACGAGAGTCCGCGGGTTCGATCCCCTCACTGATATAAATGTTTCAATGAACCATAACTATTTGTTTCGTGTCTGGGTGTTTGTGAAACCGAAAAGTCTCTCGTAGTTCCTGATACCCACGACACACGACTCGATCTTAGTGTGGGGTCAGGACTATGTATGTGACTGTTGTTTGTATCTTGGGTGTGTTTATTTATTTATTTACATACATAAGGAAGAGAAGTCCCATTGAAAAACGTAACATTAACTAGAGTCTCATGATTTATCGTCCAAGCTGGTCCATTGCCGGTCATGCAGTTATGTGAGCATTGTGGGTCACGGTTGACAAGCCACACGAGACATTTCTAGTGGCAATCCGTTGTAACTACGTTGATCTATCTATCTATATATCCAGCCACAGAAAGTCCACTGCTGAATGGACCTTCCCCAATAAGTTACGTCAATAGTAGCAGAAAAGTCTAGGGATACGATAATACGATATGTATTAGGCTTAGACAAGCTGTTGTAATGTTAAGATGAATAATATTTAAAATATAATTGTTGAGGTATATTTTTCAAAGTAATTATAAGAGTTTTGGATGATACATGATTAATGATGAGACTGAAATAAAACTATTTTTACGGATTTTATCGCGATTTGGTTTAATTTTTAAATTTTTTAACATCCCGACGTTTCGATTACTTTACAGCTTTCGTGGTCACGGGGCGGACTATTAAACCAAATCGCGATAAAATCCGTAAAAATAGTTTTATTTCAATGTGCAATATTCGCGTAAATCTAAGAAACCATGTTATAAATTCGTGAGTAAATCAGTTTCTAGTTTGTTATAGTTTTAAGATTAGGTAATTGTGTGAAGCAAATAAAATTATATATATTTTATTATTATATTTAGCCAAGCGTTATTATCTGCTTAGACTTGCAAAAGGGTTACTTTTCTATCATACTTTGTGGGGAAAATAATATCTCTAGTTAGATTTACTAATGTAAGTATAATTGATGAAAATGTAGATTTTAAGTAGAGTCTAGTGGAATCTTATAGTGAATCGCATAGAAGAAACCAGGCAGAGTAACTATGTTCACATACCTGTCGACCCTCACAGGACACACAAGATCAAGTGTCGCAGGGTGCGTGAGGTCACTTCCTGTGCGCCACTTCCGGGTGTATGTCATAAATGCCACGACACAATCGTAAATCCGCATTGCGTGCATTAAATCACCCAATAACCGAGAGCGGACCTTGCGCGGAGGTCGTGGGTTCGATTACTGGGATTATTTTTTAATAGTATTTTATACATACATACATAATCTCACGCCTTTTTCCCTGAAGGGGTAGGCTGAGGTGCTACAAGAACACCCACATTAAGCCTTTTATGTTCCGATCCATAATGTAATGGGGGGCGAGCCTATCGCCATATCGGGCACAAATTCCTGACTTCGGGCTAATAATGAATGGAAAAATCCAATATCGCTTTGCCCGTCCCAGGATTCGAACCAGAGACCTCAGCTTTTTTTATATTGGTGATGAATTGATGGCGTTACGGGTGTTAAGAGAATCAAAAGTGCTAAAGATTAAAATTAAGTGGGAGAGTAGACCCTGGCACTGTTTGGCATGACACTGGGTAGAACCGACAAAATGATATTTACTAAAGATTTTTGTACGGAATATCCATAGAAATAATTTTCCATCTCTTTACTGTACGTCAACAAATATTGTATAGGTGCGACGTCGAATCCAAATATTTTAAAATAGCTTTATACGTACTGCCTACATAATTATAATTATACATAGGTATAATATTAATATAATCGAGCCCAAACAACGAGCTCAGATATTTCCAAATCTCTTAATGTAATGTTACTCTAATTGCTGTGTATATAAACATTAACATATAAACCACGTTCCATACCATTATATACGTACGTGTATGCAGCAGGATAATTACAAACTATGTTATTCTTAAAAAGTCCACAACCTATTTTTTTTCACAGCATCGCATAATAAATGCAATTCTGTCAAGAATATGAACTTTAGGAGCCAATTGTCTGTTGCTAGTTGTCACAATTTTGCCGCCTTACCGAATAGCTGATTGCTATTATGTACGTATTGATCAATCTTAGTTTAACTTATCAAAATAACTTTATAACACTGTTCAGGGATAAATACTACCAATAAAAGGTCATGAATTTAAAATATTTCTGAAGACAGCAGGGGTATACAGAGGCTTGTGCAATACCATTGCCTATTCGTCAAGCTTATATCCAAAATGTGTAGGAAACGGCCAATCGCCATACCAGGCGAAGAAATAATACCCTATCAGCCCTTATGAGAATTTTCAAGCCGAAAACTGACAAAAGTCGACGACTGCACTTGGGTAATGAACTCCCTAGAGTTCGTCTGACCCAGGTTGAGTCCCAACCTACACGCTAGATAAACTATAGCTTGCCTAACAATGGTTCTAAAAGACATGTACAATTCATAGCCAAACCAGTCCGCGTACAAGCTTATGTCAAGACAATGTCTAACATGACTTGCCTAACACATTTGCGACACATCGACGTAACCAAATGTCAAAAAGCATGACCGACCCGTTCTACGAACGAATTGACGCACAGACGAAAGATTTATGCAATAAGCAAATCCGCTTCTAAGAGGCTGCTCTAGAAATTCTGGAAGCCCATATTTATTAGACGAAATTGTAGGTGATAGTTAGAAACTAGGAAGCAAAACATTTCGGGATAGATTATAATATTATGATTATAATGATAACATTTTCATATTTTGAATCCAAAATAATGAGACATGGTTAACAAAAAACAACATGTTTTGAGATCATACAAATATTTGTCTCGGTGATTTCAACTTGGCCCCTGAACTCTAGTTCAATAACAAAAACATAAACAAATTAATGACGTAATCAATAACTCCAAGTTCAATGTCTTATTATAAGCCTAATTTCACAACATCCAGATTACAAGTTAGACTTTTTGCGAAACACCACATCCACCCACTGCACGTTAGTTGGCTTCTAACCCGTTCACCTTGGAATGTCTCGTTAGTTATTTTTTAGATCACTTTAGTAACGAGTTGATTTGCCAATGCGTTTAATAATTCCTTTTAATTAATAATTGGAGCTGTTTGGCCTTTAGAATTTGAGGCCGTGTGTGTATTGCACTGATTCCTAGGTAATAATCGGTTTGTTTGTCCTCGTTTCTCTTTTTTCTATCTTTCTTCAATCATAGGAAATCTGTTGAACCTAGCCTCTTCTAAGGATGGTTCTGGTTGAACAACCTTTAGATTTTCTAAAATAGCCCGTTTATTAAAACCAAAATCCCGAAGAGTTTATCTCCTTCATATAAACACTTGAAATCATACAACGAGGGTCGATTTGTAATTACTAATCAGTGTTATAAATAATCAGAAAGAAAGTAAATCTGAGTTGGAAACTAATGATTCACTTTAGAGACTAATGTCGTTTCATTTGTGCTGAGGCAATTTAGAGGACTTTCAGTGGACTGAGAATTTACGGGCATTTTTAACCTTGCGCGAATATTTGGTTTATAAGGTGATTTGACCACTCTCAATCGTACCATCGATTGTAGTGTAGGCCCGTGCCCTGCAGTGGGACGTTTATGGGCTGATACAACAACAAGAAGGTGAGTTGAGACCAAAAAGTTGCTTTATTTCTGCTAGCCATTGTGTGACTGGTGGATATTTTATGTAGTCTTTTATAGCCAACGATTTCATCACAAGAAAGCAATTATTCTTCTCGTCTTTTAAACACGACTGCGCTTTCAAGATGCCACCCAGTAATTATATTATAATTAGCATTGGATCAAGGACTGCAAACGAAACCTTCAGTCACCTCAATTGCAACCTGTAATTGCTTAATGCTAATGATTACAGATGTCACGATAGCTTCTGATAATAACAGGATTTGCAACGACATAATAGAAGTTTGTAAACCATCGGTGGCATAATCATAATGCAATCAACACTTAGAACTAACTCGATTCGCTAATAACTTGTTCATCGTGTCACTTTGAGATAATTTATTCTTTCTTTATTAATCGCCAGTGTCTTAGAATTCTATTTTCAATTTTAACGAGAATATTTAACATAATATTGCTCTATATTTAGTGTGTTTCATTTTATCATCGTCTATTTTTACAGCTTAAATTATTAGAAATGTAAATTGAGTACTTTGTAGGGTAATTTACATACAATTGCATTCTCTTGGGACATTAATACAATAACGGCTATTGTTATATATCTTATCTCTCTGTTTTATTTTAAAAGTAACAGCGTACGTAGAGAACAAGTTTTTCAAAAAGCGTTAAATAGAGCTTGAATAATAAGTTCCAATAGATATCTCTAATCTCAGAGAGAACAGCTCTTTAAGATATTTGATGTCAAAATATTAATAGAGGTAAAGTGTCCAACTAACTATTAACTAAACAGTTAAGTATACTGTACGGTATTTGAATCTAATTGGCGAATAAACAAGATTACCACGATCGATGCATTATTTACTGTGTTTGACGTTTTCTTCTGTTTAATTTTCTAATATACCTTAGCTAGTGCTATATTCTTTGTACCTTAGTATAAAGAATAAATACACCCAATAGCTACATACATAGTTCTGACCTTACAATAAGATCTGGTCTTGTGTCGTGGGTATCAGGAACAACGAGACACTTTTCGGTCTCATAAACACCCAGGCCCGAATCAAATATTTGTGGTTCTCGAATCACGTTCTCGTGAGGGGATCGAATCCACGGACCCTCGTTTCACAGGCGGCGTCGAACTAACTGTGCCACGGAGGCTGTAAAAAATGAGAAATATCACATGAGTTGCAACATCACTGCGATACAATAGATAACTGTCGCCTCACTCAATGAAGGCAAAAACAGCTCTGATTGCTTTCTCACGTAAGCGATGGGACCTTACTTGTGCGTAATGCTTGGTACTTTATTTGTAGGTTTAAAAACATTTTGCGTATCTTTGACCTAAACATCCCTTTTTAGGTTATGAACCTAATAAACAGAGATATAAAAGGTTAAAAAGAAAGTTCCCAAGTGATTCGTGAGGAAAATAACAAACATAAATGTGTAAGTCGTTGGACTAACCGTCTTCAAGACAAACTAATAAACTCTGAACCTAATGCTGAATGTTTACATGGAACTGAAGGCATTAATAAAAATAATTTAAAAAATGGTGACGGTAAGAAAACCTTGGTTATCCATTATCAATTACCACTATTTCTTTAAACGCACAATTGTCCTTTGATCACACAGATGACCTTTCAGGTCACAGCCGCTTAAGAATATTGTGGCTAAACAAAAGCATCTTAGAGAGAGATGTGACATGTTTTCGCGTTTTAATTACAAAGAATGATCTAAGCCTTAGTTAAATAGTAAGACAGCTGTGTACTTCTACTAAAAAGGTAGACAAGGACAGCATTAATAACATCTACAATGATAATGAAGGGCGGTGCTGGAAAAACAAATCGAAAGTTGAAGACGCAAATGACGTGAAAATAAACACGACAGCACCACCTTTAGTAAACTGACTGACCAAACGAAATTCGATAATAATATTGCATACATACATATATAAACTCACGCCTTCTTCCCAGAAGTAGTAGGCAAAGGTGCTACTAGGACACCCACATTTCTCCTTGTATGTTCATTCCCACGAAGTGATTGGGGGCGAGCCTATCGCCATATCAGGCACAAACATCTGACTCAGGGCTGATATTAATAGAAAAATGCAATATCACTTTACCCGACCTGGGATTCAACCCAAGACCTTTGTAATTGTACCGTAGTAAAACTGCGCCACCAAGGTGATAGTAATATTTGATGTTAGCATTTCAGCAGATGAAGATTGTTAACTCCTTTAAGCTCTTTGATCTTTGTAATAAATATATTCTAGAATCTTGCTACAGTTTTGAAGTATATCTATAAAACATATTACTCACCGTATATCCTTGAAGTTACCAAGTATACAGGGTATATCAAGACCGCGACCGAAAACGAAGCCAGGTGGTAGTTTTAGCGGCTACAGACACAATGCAACAAAAATTTTTGCAAAATAAGCGACGGATTTTTTTTTCAAATTTTTAAAATTCACCGTTATTGAAGGGTAAATACCTAGTTTTTGCAAAAATAGTAATTTAAACCCTTGCGTACCATTGCGTGTTTAAAAATTAAGCGATGTACGTCATTATTTTAGAAAAACTATGTTTAATCACTCAAATACGACGATATGTAAAAAATAACAAAAATAAAATTGACGATTTTTTTTGGAAAATTTTTACTTGCATTTTGTTTGATATCACTAATACTACCACCTGGCTTCGTTTTCGGTCGCGGTCTTGATATACCCTGTATAACAAGTATATGCAGTAATCTTTTACTGAATAGTCGTGTGAATAGATTTTGCATCACAAAACGTATGCAAATATGTTTTCCGGTACATCTGCAGCGCCATTTAGTACATTTACGTCGGCAAATAAAGAAATGAAAGCTTTCCACGTGACTTTGTTCAAATTGTTAACGCTCCTCGTGATATGCAAATGTGTCACGATCATATATTGTGGATATATTGGTTATATTTCTTGTATTATCTGTACTAATATTATAAAGAGGAAAGATTTGATTGTTTGTTTGTTTGTTTGCATTGAATAGGCTCTGAAACTACTGAACCGATTTGAAAAATTCTTTCACTGTTGGAAAGCTACGTTATCTATAAATTAGGGATTCTTACTAAAACTCCAATAATGTGTAAAAGGTGTACAAGGTGTAAAAAAATTACCTAAAATATTCTTTACATCGCGTGCGCTGCGAAAAACTATAATATGTTTTTGATGTGGACTGGACTCAAAAATTATCTGTACGCGGGCGAAGCCGGGCCGAGCCGCTAGTAGCTTATAACTTATAAGTATTGTATTGTATATTGTTTTCTTGTAAGGTATTATTGTGCTATGAGATCATATTCGCATAGTAATTTACTTATTATTTATTGATGTAAGGATCATATCCGTTGAGATAGTGACTGTTCACTTGATGCAGAATCATAAAGACCCACGCAAGTGTGACATGTTTGGACGCTTGTATTGGAATACAGCAGGCCATCGTTATTGTAGCAACTGACGATGATAGTCTATTTCTAGTTGATTGTCAATTTGAACTGCGGTAAGTTTAACTTTAAGGCTAAGTTGAATAAATTACCTAGAACGATAACTTCAACTTTGATAATGTCACCGTCATACATTTGTGACGTATTTGACATTGCTAATGTATAGGATTGACGTTTTTAAATTGAAAGTAATGGGCAAAGTTATTTTGTGCAGTAGGCCGTTAATGTGGAACAAATGTCTACACTTTACCTTATTAGTAACGTTATAGAAGCATTCATTCAAAAAGTTATAAAGCAACTTTATACTTTTAAATTTGAATAATCTATTACCTAAAAAAACACTAATTATTATACAATCGTTACAGAATTATTTAAATTACCGGAATGCTGATTGATCAATTTGTATACTGCCATTATAACTTTCTAATTATTTTAAGCTGTTTATTCTTAACTTCAAAAAATATTCTATTTATCTTTATAATGTATCCGGGCGGATTTGAATATCCTGCTGGGAAATCGGGTCTCCAGCTCTCTAACCGACCAAACGAAACGCCAAGTCAGTGCTTCTAGTCTTCTGAGAGACAATGGTGCTACCTCGGTTGAGTCGACCCATACATATCGTAGTTCAAAGAGTAGCTGGCTCTACCACTGGAATTTTTATTCCTTTTTTTGGGATGAATGGCAAGACGAGCATGTCATTCGCCTGATGGTAAACGATACGAATGCTACGTATTTTAATGGTAAGTATTTTATTTGTGTACTTCAGCTCTTTCTAAACGTGTAATTGTAAACTTTTGAAAAAGATGTGGATTATGTTATTCTAGCTATTTATTTTTTTGCAAAATGTACATGCGATCCTAGGTTGCTATAAATAAAATCGTTTAAACATTTTTCTTGGTACGGAGACATTTTTTTATGTGCATAGATAATATAGAGCATGGTCACTTCCCCTTTGATTCACCTTCAGATCACAATATGGTAGGTTGAATGTAAAATGATTTCTAGAATTTTTATGTATTTTATTTTTATCCTTGTTATACGCTAAAATTTAGATAATTCTCGAGAATTGAAAATTTGTTATAAGGAAAACATGATACTTATTGAGGAAATAAATCCAAAACCGTGCCAATTTTGTTTTTTTAATGGTCTGAAAATAATAGCTGTCACGAGGGTCTCGACGAAATCCTACTGACGAAATAAAAAAAAATACACTTGAGTATTAGGACACTGATTTTTATCATTAATCGTTCTGTAGGCATCTGATAAAAAAAGGATTTTCCCAAAAACTTACTATATTTCTGAGATGACAATCAGTACTTACGCCTGTATACAGGTTTTATTGCCTGATACGTTGATAGCACGGTCATGATCCTATACGTTGAGCTGACGCCTTTTTTAACTTCAACATGTATTAACTTATCGTAAAACACAGCACGTATGCACCATGACTGACGAGAGTTGCGTGGTGAAAATGTCAAATAATTTACAATGAATTTAAAACTCTATCTAGTCAAAAATACGATTGTATTTACCTTGCCGTAATGTAGACGCATACCAGACATTTTCGCAGAGAATTTTAATGATTTTCGGTATTGTTAGATATTTTCGCTTATGAATGAATCTTCATAATATTATTAGTTTCATATATTGAATATTGAATAGCTTTAAAATAAGAATAGCGCGCGCATAGATATTATCGATATCGACATATTTCGAGTGCAGACAAAATACGACGTCTATGGGTGCTATTTTGACATAATTAGTTATTTATACACTTGACAACAGGTCGCTGTGAGAATCCATCGAGGGAAAATGAATAAACTTACAGCCTTGGACTTCCAATGGCATATAGGGGGTGAAAGAATTGACAGTAACGTGAAAAATAATTTATTTATTTATTAATTTTATTATTATGATTCACCAACAGCATAACATATTACAATTTACAAATAGGATGTTCTGTTAGTTTTATGTATACATTTCGATATGCATGCCTATTATAGGCGTATACAACTTTGACCATGATATAAATCAAAACACTTTTAAACTAATACCACACGCGCAAATATAATTATTAGTACCCAACTATAGAAAGGCGGTACTCAAGATAAACGTAAAGTTATCTGGATATGCGCATAACAAGCCGGCAGATTGAGTAATAGATACTTGTCGTAATTTAAAAATCGGTGCATAAATTTATTTGCGTTTGAATTTATGAATAAATTTACAAAGATTAACGCATTTGATAAAAAAGTAAGTGGCGTCGATTACGCGTGATTTTATTCAAGTTATGAATTCATTAATTAGTGATTAATACGAAGGCTGTTTTTAAGTTTTTGTAAAAGTTAAAGGCGTATAATTGATACTGGTTAAAGGAATTATTTATTATAGTTCATATGTAATATCCGTGGAGTTATTTAATTAATATATCCGCCTACTAAGTGGGCAAACAACTCGCTTTGGATATCCGTGGGGATGCCTTCATTCGGCAGTAAAAGTACTTTAGTAGCCACGAAACAGACAATTGGGTATTTGACTGTCATCGGATTTTTGTATTATTTAACTGACAAACAGAAGTGCCATTAAAACAAAACGTTTTTGTGAAAACAGTGATGAAGTAGCGTGTAACATGAGGCAAATATTAGTATTTTAAATGAAATAGTGGGGACGTAGTGGGGACATCTTGCCGTCTCTTTCACACCCGCACACTATAATGCATATTAAGAATAGTGACGTCACTAATTTTTATATGCATCCCTTTTCTTTTACCCCCACTACAAGATTTAAAACGTTTCTAACTTTTTAAATTGGGTATTCTACCCATTTTCAAAAAGTCTTTTAAGTTGTTCCTAAGATTAAGACAAACTATTTAAAAAAATATCAATTTTTTATTCGCTCGGCAAGTCCAATAAAAATCCATTTAAAATTTTAATTTTAAATTTATGCGCGCAAATATGTGAAAACGCTAGGCGCCATGTTCCTTTAAAATGATACGTCACTCAACCAGTAAACAACCTGTGTTTGGATGAGCTCTTGGACACCGGAGGGGGTATTCTACTTACGGAATGACGTAGAATCGTTATCCATCATGGCGGCAGCCGTTTCACATATTTTTAGGACAGATAAAAAAATTGAAATTTTCAAAACGAATTATAAAATTTATTCCTTGGAAATAAAAACTGAAATTAACATATACTTATTGCTTAATGCTCTACTATATACATTTATAGTTTTTAGATTTTTCCTTTCTTATAGTAAAATACCCAATTCTGAATGGATTTACAAAATTCTTTGTTTGTTAGATTTTGGTTATGGATACTTTTTGACGAATACAATAAAAAAAAATGAGTCAAATAACCAATTGTATGCTAACATACATCTTCCATCATTTCCAACTCCTATTAATTTAACATTGTGATTGATTTCTTTGCGGGTTAAAGACAAGTTACACATTGCCGGAGACTCGCTGAGCTTCAATGCTGCTGTCATTAAAATGCGTGCCACTGTTGATCCTGGCTTACAGGAGTTGCAGTGGCGGGTGTGAGGGCGGGACAGTCTTTATAACATACATCGTACCTACAGTATATTCATAATAGTTTCGTATCCAAATTCAACTAATCAGAACGATGCTTGCATAAATATACAACCGTAATACATTAAAACCTTATATTCTTAAAAGGAAAGATAGTGTTACGATAACCGGCTCCCCGCCGAGGCTGACCAGGTAAAATTCAACCTTGTGTGAGGTCACTTCCGCTTCTTTCTACTAGTGAAATGTCAATCACGAGGCATATACTTACTGCTTGTGTGTTTAATTGTATTTTAAAAATAATTTAATTTTTATATTGTAGACGTATTATATTCAAATTGTTTTTACGATTAATAGTTACGTTAACAAGCTACAAGTACAAATATGCGTTTAAATCTACAACTCGGATAATTTTCCTTATTTTAATATGGAAACGATCGCTACCGTGGTAAAGTTCGATATTCTAGAACGCTAAAATTAACATTTTGATGATACTCCACCTTCTATCATACTTTGTTATTTTATTTTACTACATGGTTATTTTTGATAGTCAATCACCACGTACTAACGGTGAAGGAAAACATCGTGAGGAAACCTACCCACTGTCTAGATTTGTTGGGACTAATTAGGCACTATTAGTTTCTGAAACCCAAAAAACAACACTTGATATTGGCACAGATATTGGCTTAATTGCATCAAGTAACTTAAGGTTTAAGATAAACTTTGACAACGATAACTCCATGCATTTGTCAGCTCGAATGCATGACTTTTACATGTGCTTTAACACGATTAAAGTTGCAGTTATGGCCAAACTTGAAATAAAACTATTTTTTACCGATTTTATCGCGATTTGGTTTTATTTTTACATTTTTTAAGTTCCCGGCGTTTCGATTGTTTTACAGCTTTCGTGGTCACGGGACTGAATTTAATTTCAATGTGTAACATTCGCGTAAATCTAAGAAACCTTTATGGCCAAACTCACTTAATCCAAATAGCCCTTACTGTGCGCATTATGTGTGTTGAGTGTACATTTTTACTTCGTAAAGGAATGTTAATATATGAAATGAGGTTTTATAAAGCAGGAAAATACGTCAGTGACTCATATACGTTTGCGTTGGTTTCCCGTTTCCAACTTTAAGTTTATTAAATTTGGGGAAGTCGTTTCGGCGATGCGTCATACGTTGAGTCACTACTTCTAACAATTTTGTATTAGGAATGAAGTTTGACCCCGTTTTACCCCTTTCCTTTATTCGCAGGAAATATTGATAATATCTATAATTAATAAATAAAGTAGGTATAATATAATGTAGCATGTTTTGTCTTTTATACTGTTATGGGAAAACCCAATAACCATTGCAAGCGAAAACCTTCGTGGCATAATCGTTTAAGGTTAACTGTTGAGGCTGTAAAGTTATAGTCGTCAATCTTGATCCTTATACCAAGAATTGTTTGTGCAACCAACTATTATTTATTCCTTTTTGCGTATTTGACGACGAAAAGTCTTTCGTACATGTTTACACCTACGACGCATTACTTGTACCTACCTATCTTAATAATAATCAGGACATTACGCGTAGCCGTTTCTTTAAATACATATTGTATATTAAGTTAACCCTTTCAATTCTGTATACCGCTTTAACAGTTGCCTTTTCTCGTCCCCAGACCTCAAAATGAAGGGTTTGATGCCCCTCATCTTCCTGCAGCTGGTGTACATTACCAACTGCATGGACCAGCTCCACATCATGTACGAGTGGAAGCAGCTAGACTACCAGTATCCCTCGCAGGAGGCGAGACAACAAGCCCTGGACTCCAAGACTTTCATCCCGGAGAACAACATCCCCATGGGCCTTGAGGTGTATGGAGACAGGTTGTTCATCACCGTTCCTAGGTGGAGATATGGAGTTCCTGCTAGCTTGAATTATATTAATTTGAAAGGTGAGGTTAATACTAATGTTTTTTATGGAGGGTTTTTTATTTTTGTGCGGCAAATGAGCAAATAACATTGATGGCAAGTGATAACTACCGCCCTGTATGATGCACTTGGTGCGTTATTAGACAGCCTCCGCGGCGCAGTTGGTTAGATGCCGGCTGTGAAACGAGAGGCCGCGGGTTCGATCCCCGCACCGAAACAAATATTTGTGTGATCCACAGGTATTTGTTTTGTGAGACCGAAAAGTCTCTCGTAGCTTCTAAATTCTAATACCCACGACACAAGACTCGATCTTAGTGTGGGGTCAGGACTATGTATGTGAGTATTGGGTGTATTTATTTATTTATTCGCTAGAAATGAAGAGAGAAAGGAAGAAAAAAGGTCGTGAGGAGAAAATAGTATTAGTTAAACACATAGTCTATAATTTGGGTATTGTAGTTATCCATTGGCGTTCGTGGTCACTTTCAATCTAATAGTTTTGCTTATCTACAGTTACTGAAACATATAAATACGGTTTTATTGTCCAATAAAAAAATATGGACCTTTTTTACCACACATTTGTGGTTAGTCGTATTTTTATTGACGCTAAAAGGATATGTTAAAATGATGTTTATTGTATAATCTCACCTTTAACGTGCGGGAAAATACAGAACCTGCCTTTAGCACGATTATTAAAGTTGTTGCTTTGTCGCGAGAGGTAAAGTCCCTATTTAAGTAAGCGATGTTTTCAAGAGCAATTTCCTTTGTGATAAACGTGTCACGAATTGCAAGTGTTACTCGCTGCATGGTCTAAATGGGGAAATCACCAATTACCATTGACTTCCCCCCGGCACGCGACAGCCAGTAACACGAGAATTTTTCATTCATTCATTGCCAAGTAAATAAATATACAAAGTGTTGACCCGTCCCTACGGGTCCAGCTTTGCGTGATGAGTATCAAAAACTTTGGAACTTGAGTCTCAGAACGCCTAGAAACATATTTAAAATTACTTGATACATTGTCTCATATGCTGAAATTATACTTCACAAAGAGTAATATTTATAAAAATCAAGCAAAAATCTCCAAAACTCAAAAATTTATAATGAAATGTCTCTTTTCCTTTTCAGACAACTCTACGAGGTCTCCGAAACTGATACCATATCCGAGTTGGGCAGCGCACTCCACCGGACTGGACGGCAAACCATCGGAGATCGTGTCTCCATTCAGAGTCCGTGCTGATCGCTGCGGCCGCCTCTGGGTCCTCGACAACGGCAAGGTCGGCAACTTGGAGAAGAACACCACCAAATACCCACCAGCTCTGATCGTCTACGACCTCAAGACTGATAACTTGATGCGGAAATACGTCTTTCCAGAAGACCAGGTGAAACAAGATTCAGGGTTCGCCAACATAGCTATAGAAGACACTGATTGCGAAAAGACCTATGCTTATGCGGGTGACTTAGGTAAGCCAGCGATAGTGGTATACTCCTGGGAGAAGAATGAATCGTGGAGAATCACTCATCACTTTTTCCATCCTGATCCGATGGCTTGCGATTTTAGCGTAAAAGGACAGAATTTTAGCTGGACTGATGCCATCTTCGGACTTGCTCTTTTGAACCCTACTTCTCCTAGCGTTAGTAACTACAGCACCTTGTACTTCCATCCCCTGGCTAGTTTCAATGAATTTGCTGTCTCCACTGAGTACTTAAGAAACCAGTCGGTAGCTGACAGCAACTTTGAAGCCTTTAAACACCTCGGAAGCAGAGGCCCCAACGCTCAATCCAGTGTATCATTCATAGACCAAAAGACCGGAGTTCTGTTCTATTCTCTAGTAAATCTGAACGCTGTTGCGTGCTGGAAGACTACCAATAAGGAATACCTGATGAAGAACCAAGGCAGAATATACATGAACGAGGAAACGATGGTGTATCCGACTGATATAAAAGTAGATTTTAACGATACGTTATGGATCTTGTCGAATAAGATGCCAATTTGGATGTACGATAAGCTGAATACCAATGAAGTCAACTTCAGGGTGTTTTCTGCTCCAGTTGTCGATGCTATCAGTCACACTGCATGCGACATAAAGGTCAGGTTTGATATACTGGATAAACTGAAGAATGTGACGAATAAAATCGCGTCCAAAATAAAACCAAATTCGTCGTCAGAGTTTCGACCGATGTCTTTCGTATCGAGCGTGGTGTTCAGTTGGATTGTGGCTTTCGTGATTTGGAAGTAGATTAAGTTAGGGTAAGCAAAATTGAAAAATATGATGGGATGAAAAAACTAAAAATAAGCTTTTATACAAAGATTTCGGGCCAAATAAACTACCTCAAATATTCTGTGGTATTTACTTTCGAAATTTAATCGACGGAAATGTTATTTTATAGAATAAAATTGAGGATGACGAAATATTAATTCCCTGTTCCAGTCGAGGCGCTGTTTCCGGTCGCCGATAGTTTTATAGATACTTAATAATGTTGTACATTATGCTTTGGTACGTTTTTATGCTTCTAAAAGTGTATGTAATTTGTTTCATCCCAGCATATTTTTACTTCTATGATTAATCCGGCCATAGAGGATTATCCGTAAAAGCTGTTACCGCTTTATTTATTGTGATTGATAATAACTGTTTATATGTGTGTACTTAATCATGTGTATCAGAAACAAAATATTATTTCAACAGACTCGTTGGTCTATTGAAAAAAAAATTTTGTATCTGAATTTGTATGCGCTTCAAAAGTGATATTGTATGTGAAAGCTAACATAGTCATGGAATATACATGTATAGTGTATTTTCATTGTAAATATTATTAATGTTATTATAATTAAACGTACTAAAAACTACGACATGAATTTTATTTTAAATAAATAAATTGAATCGATCAGCGCCATCTATTAATCATGAAGGGAAATAACATTATAAAATAGAGTAGTTTAAAGATAATAATAAATAAACTTAAAGTAATCGAAAGTTAGTGAAATCAATAGTTTAATTTTAAATTGTTTTATTGTCCCGTTCATTATTTGCACATCATCACTAATTAAATAGCTAATACCAAGGAATATTTTGATGTGATATAGTTTCTAAAATTCTACATAGGTGTCACTTTTTCAAGTTCCACAAAGCAACTGAAGATGTCGCTGTTATCAATAAATAATATGCCTCGTAATGTTAGAGGCTTCCGAGATCAGCAGTGCGACGCTTCTGGGCAAATATGTGTTAGCCAAAAGAGAACTCAAACTAGGGACAAGTCAGATGTACTCTTAACAGATAAAAATACTTGACGATTCATGGAGATGGAGCGAAACTGATACATTTGGAGAACACAAATTAGACTTCCACAATCTAGTATACTAATGATATTATACGGCCTTATTCATAGACATATTTAAAACCTATTTTAGCTATCGAATGTTTTGTCCTTTTCGGACGACTTTAGAATTCAGTTTAAGCGAAGAAGACAAAACATTCAATAACTAAAATGAGTTTTTATTATTCTATGAGTAAGGCCGATTAATATGTGCGTTATCAAAATTTATTCGTTATGAAATGATAGTATTCATGAAAGGCAAGATAGAAGGCTAGGGATAGATTATAAATAACTATCCATCCAGTTAGAACTTATAAAGAATAAGGGTTATTATTGGTTAACAGCGCCACTAGTGAGAGGCCTCCGGTACTGCGCTCACCAACCCGCTAGCTCAGCGTGTACCACTTACAAATCTTTATTATATAATAATAATTTATTTGCATCATATTAAAGACATACAAAACACTTAAAATAAATCGTATGACAATATTTAAGTACTCAGAAAAAGTGTTTGATTGAACTCTGGTGCCCAAATAAAGATTTAACTTGTGGTATGGGCACCAGTAATTCCAATCGTACATAGCATTTGTATTATAACAATTTATTGAGCTATTTAATAGCATGCTAACAATGCAACAATTTTAGCTTTAGTGGCGAAATCGTGAAAAGGCGTATGTTCTGCAGAGGATAAATAATTTCGGTTGATGTAATATAATGATGTATATACCTAATATGGTATGTAATAATTTATCCCATTAATTGTGAATTAAATTCCCCCTTATCCAGAAAACAACTTTTGATATATAGGTGATAGTCCATATTGCATTAAGATAAAATTATGAATTACGCCCAATAACTGTTATCGTGTAAGTTTATGGTTCAATTATCGTGCCATAGTGCATGTTCCATATAAAACTGGCCCCATGTAGTTATTCCCTCTTTAACATCAACGACGTGGTGAAAATGAAACGAAATTGAGAATACAAATTAATTATGATGACAGAGGTAAGGATTTAACGGAATTTAAAATGTATAATTGTTTATGTATATATTAATAGTATTAAATTTAATAATACACTATCAATTTAAAAGACAAAAAACATTTTTTTATTGTTTTTAATCTAATATTAACTCTATGTTGTAATCTGGCTTCAATATGAATGGATCGTGCGGATACCAGCCATACATTATTTGAGACTGGAAATAATCTTGAAAGATGGTTATACATCATTGAAAATACTTCATTGTAATGTTGATTATAGGTGGAAGACCCAAAATGGTCCATAAAGAAGAAATGTGTCGAATGCCTGAAAGGACCACATCTGATTCGGACTTTAATTGTCCTAATCTGCGTTGGAGTTGTATTACAGCAGGTACATTAATATTTCTACTTTACAGGAAATGATAATGTGGTTGAAATTCTATTAAAAGTTCTTTACCTCAATCGATCTCTCGATTGTAGAGTGGGCCCGTCCCCAGCTGTGGGACGTATATGACAGCCTCCGTGGCGCAGTTGGTTAGACGCCGCACCGAAACAAATATTTGTGTGATCCACAGGTATTTGTTTCGGGTCTGGGTGTTTGTGACACCGAAAAGTCTCTCGTAGCTTCTGATACCCACGACACAAGACTCGATCTTAGTGTGGGGTCAGGACTATGTATGTGACTGTTGGGTGTATTTATTTATTTATTATTATTATATGGGCTGATACAATACAATTATGTACTTATCATTTAAAAATCAGAAGTAAAAGTAAAACATTATTTTATTGGCAATATGCTTAGGCTGTGTATTTGCTATTATTTTGTGGCAGGCGCTTTTTTCTTCTAAATTATTAATTTAAATCCCTATTTTGTATGCGTATATTTAATCGAAAAATTTGTTTCTTTTTACTATATTTACAGATATCAGTTTGCATTAGAAAGCTGATCTTCGACACTCCAATAACAACGTACACTCATTTCGACTTCAATAAAAGTATTTCGTACCCGAGCGTCACTTTCTGCAGGGATCCGCCGTACAAACAAAATAAATTACTGGTAAGATCTATTGCACACATTTGGTTTAGCGGGGTAGGAAAAGCTAGTCAAACTTTAATACACCAAAATTTCTCAGAGATATCCAGTTTCAAGTTATATTTTGACAGTGTTTTTACATACATACATACATAAACTCACGCCTTTATCCCCGAAGGGGTAGGCAGAGGCGCCACCAGGACACCCACATTTCGCCTTGTATGTTCCGTCCCATGTGATAGGGGGCGAGCCTATCGCCATATCGGGCATAAATTCCTGACTCCGGGCTGATAATGAATAGAAAAATCCAATACCACTTTGCCCGACCCGGGACTCGAACCCGAGACCTCAGCTTTGTAGCCGTACCGTAAGACAACTACGCCACCGAGGCAGTCAACAGTTTTTTTAAATATATTTATAATCACATCCAATGTTAGTTTGACATGGAAACTGTAATTCTGTAGTTTTTCGTCAAAACTCATTCAGTGCTTTTTTCATGAAAAAGCAGCAAGCATCCATAAAACCTCCGAAAGATATGTAAACTTTAATAAATAAAAAATATAAAAATACACGCAACTGTCACATACATAGTCCTGGCCCCACACCAACATCGAGTCTTGTGTCGTGGGTATCAGACACTACGAGAGACTTTCGGTCTCACAAACATGTCTCGGTGCGGGAATCGAACCCGCGGCCTCTCGTTTCACAGCCGGCGTCTAACCAACTTTGCCACGGAGGCTGTCTTCACTTTATAATATTATTATTTAGATAGGTACGTACTTCTCCTATGATCCCGTAAATGCATTTAGTGTCAAAATACAATATTTTTGTTCATAATTAGGAGTATGGTCTATACGCGCATCCAAGATATACTTCAACATGGATTGGCTTCAACTTCTCGGCTATAACCCTGGACCAGCTGTGGGAGGAGATCACCTACAACGACCAGGATATGTTCGTGCAATACGGGCTGGATGGAACCTCTGACAGTAAGTGGATAGTGAGGGATAGATGGTCGTTTTTATGGTGGAATTTGATACCGTAAGTGTGTTAGGCAGTGCTGGATTCATAACCGTGGGGTCATGTATCGAGAAATTCGTGGTATGATATTGGCTTATAAGTTTAAAGAACCAAGAAAGGCTCGTGTACTTTACTCCGCCTAACAAAGTACGGGTATATTAGAAAAAAGGTGTGCGTGTAGCACTTTTTATTCTCACTACTTACAATAACTTTAAATACTTTAACATTGTTAAATTACATGTCACATCAAATTACAATACATAAATAGTAACAAATAAGGAAATTTATTCCATAAGAAGCATCCAGTAGCATTATTGTTGAGTATTTTTTTTAAATGTCAAATAATGGACTGTTGTGTTCCGGTTTGAAGGCCATATTGAGACTTAACATCCTATGTCTTAGGATGGGGAGCGCGGTGGAATGCCAAGCAAAGCTTTGTAATTCATGGTATTGTTTGGTTTTCTGCTGTCCATGAGTGGTCGCTTACCATCAGGCGAATGGCATGCTCGCCTCGCCATTCAACGCAATCAAAAAAATTGTAAACGCGAAACTCTGAATTGTCTACAATAATATTTTATTCCTCAGATGTAGCCCTAACCCCTCACATGGGCTTCGTGCACGGGCGCTGCTACACCCTGTCTCCCTCGACCCTGAGCACCCAGGCGTCCAAGAGCACGGGCTACTCCATCACCCTGAGACACGATGCTGCTGACATAGAAACCAGTACAAGTATTTATCCTCCAGGGTATCACGTGCACGTCCATTACACCAGGGAGCCTTATACTGGTCAGTGTCTCATGATTTTACGAGTTTGGTAGGTGTTCTATAAAAACAGTCGCATGTGTAGTCCAAAGAGACTGTAAATCAAATGTTATGGATATTGGAAGAGGCGAACAATTTTTCGATTCTACATTACTAAAAATTCTTGATCACATCAACATGAAACACCGTTTACACGAGATTTTCTCGCGGCGAGAATCGTATGCGATTATCGCATGACATAACCGCCATACATTATTGTGTTCTGACAAATTATACACGATGCATCTTTTTACATCCTTACGATAATCGTATCTTCGAGTTGAGAAACTTTCCCCGTGTAAATGGGACTTTAGTTGTGGTATAGAGAACAAAGTTGCGGCTTTTCTTTTCGTAATTGGCTTGTCACCTACGCAGGTAAGCTGTCCCCCAATTAAAACTTAATAAAAATATATCGTAATATTGGAAAATAAAAGAGTGATGACACAAAATATAAGGTTGATGCAGGTTTTTGGGACTTGTTAAACATTAAGACGATGAAAGAAACACCAAGGAAGATTGAATTTGTTCGTAGAAGTGGAAGTGTACAACGGAGGCCTGGTGGATTATTTATACGTGAACGTGGGGGAGATGCTGGACATCAAGCTGAAGGTGGACCAGTACGTGATGATCAGCAGCGAAGAGGACCCTTGCAGCTATGAAGAAAATTACAGCGCTAATGTAGTGAGTCAAACATGGTATCTCTTTTCAATTAAAACTTAACAAGGAAAACAGATCGGTTCTTAACGTATCGCTAAAATTGAACATGTCAGGTAAAATTAATTGCTTCTGCTTTACATCGATTTCAGCATATCGTGGTATCACTGCCTATATACCTTCGCTCAAATAGACCAATAACACTTTATATAAACTTTATATTATAGATACATAAATTATGGTTTCTATGAATTGTTTTGCTCACCGTAGTGTACAGCGCAATACGTGTGGGATAAAGTGGGGGAGATGGTTGGTTGCTCTGGACCCTGGATGACGAGTGATCTTCCACGATGCAGCAACTATTCCACCATGAGGAACCTTATCTCCACTTACATGGGGTAAGGTTTTTTTGTTCTGTATATGAGCGATGAGTACTTAATTTTAATATTTTTTGTATACAAAAAGTTTCATAGCAATTCATGAAAGATATATGAGAGCGGATTAAATTGAGGGAAGATTAAAATTAGGGTTTCGAAAGAAACTTCGATCCAAATACATACAAATTTTATCTTTTGATATTAGTTAGTTAATTTTTCTTAACGTAAAATCAAGCCTTTGCTAAAAAAATATCACCTGCGAGCTGATGATATTACAAAAACACATTGTCATTTGTAGGTTATACGCAAACTCAGAGTGGGGCGAGTGTCCTCGTTTCTGTCGCTCGTACTTATACAACTCGTACGTGACTAACAGACAGTACCTCCACACCTGGAGCACGGCTCACGGACAACTCTTCAACAGGAATGAGGAAGCAGCTTTGCAAACCCAGGTATTGTATGTCTGTCTATAGTTTTCCTATCATCTATTGATGTCTTATAGCTATTAAGAAGTATTCCGGCAGGTTCGTAAAGTTCTAAAGAGTAAGAGACAATCGCTTATCTCCTGTTGATAGTAATTTGGCTGGACTAGAGCACGACTCCTCATTTCCCACAACAATTCCCAACCAGAAACTTTCCAATGTCATTTAGCCATTTACTCAAATGAAAATATTTAAGCTTAAATCTATTTCAGAACCTTTTGACTCTCGTGTATATTCTATCTCGTGTGTACAAATAAAATGATACTAATATTATGTCATATTCGGTTATAGCGGGCGAATAACAGATAATGATAATTGTAATATTTTTTTCAGCTTTACCTATATTTTAACAGCATGATGGTGTCAGTTTACGAGGAGCGGTACAACTATGATTGGAACCTGTTTCTGTCGGATCTTGGTGGGAGTATAGTAAGTTTATTTTATTCAATTTCTAGTGTCGTACTTATTTATTTTAAAATACCTCCAGTGCATACGATTATGGCCCTTGGTTCCTGTCTTACAGAACACCGACGGTGTGTAGCATTTTGTAAATTGAATAAGCCAGTAAAATTCCCACAAATACCATTTCAGCCGAGTATATTAATAGTTTACAATACCCGTGACTTACGATCGACGTGTAATATAGGCGACGTTAAAATACGCGCAATAACACGGCGGCGATGACGTGTTAGCACGTCGGTGGCCTTAGCCGCCCACCGACATCACATCCTGCACACCGTAATAAATCGCTAGGCACTGTCTACTGGGAGTTGAGCGAAATTCAGTTATCAGGAATTGCTGTTGAAGTTACAAAAATTTGTTGAATTTAAAATAGCTGGAAAAATGTTCTTTTTAATTTACATTTTTGTTATTTTAAAATAGCTAATGGTAGAGTTCAAACAGATAGAGCGAAGCATGTACTGTAAGGGTTCAACAATATTTTGTACCGTGATGTATAAGCGCATAATTTTATCTATGTGTTTATTATTATGCGGAAACTTCCCATTTCGATGCAGATTAATAGTTATATATATATTTTTTTTATATTATATTGCATGTATCTATTACGTATGTTTGGGGTAATGCACACTATTATTTTGTTATCCCAGCTATATAGCTTTAAGATATTATTGTTTCAGGGCTTTCTCCTAGGTCTATCAGTCATTGGTCTCATGAATATCTTCGGCAAAGCGTGGGTCTTGTTCATTAAGCCGTTCTTCCCTGGTCCGAAGAGTATCAGCATATCCCGAGGTTCTACCATCACGGCAGACCTGAAGACGGTAGACGGAACAGACTTGGTGAAAACTAACGGGAACGGAATTAGATAATTTTAAATTGGGATTTTAAAATTATAAATTTATATTTAATATTCTGGCATTATTGTTTTTTAATTATTTATTATACCTAATTGGGCAGAATCAAAAAGTAAAGTATCTATTCCGAATTCGGAAAAGGAGCAATGCAAAACAGGTATCGCAATTGTGTGGCATTAAATGGCATATAGACCTTATAAACCTAGATTTCTAGACTTAATAGACAAGATGGTTTTTGTTGAGACTTTTAATAGTCTAAGTAAAAATATATTAGGAAAAGGAAGAACCGTAATGAGTTCTAATCTGCTCCATCTATCTTAGCTACATAAAAATATTTTACTGAACTCACTTAAAAACAACTAACAAATAAAATAGCACACATGTAAATATTTACCACATTGCACTATATTTAATTTTAATGCTTAACCCAATTCATATATTGAAGATATTTAAAGGCATAAGGGCAAAGTTCGTCTAGTTTTAGCGAAATTAACCCAATTAATAGTATCATAAACACAAATTAGTCTTACAATTCAGGTAAACCGTGATAGAACACGCGAAAACCGAAGATAAATAACAGAACATGAATTGACGCAAGCGAAAGCGGTGTATGGAAGCTGCGGCTCTGTCTAAACAAACTACAATATGCCGACAGAAATAGATGCAACATACTACTCGACGTTTCCGCTTGCCGACAAACTTGAGTTATTCCGCCAGGGCCACGATAAAATACTATAGGAACCAGGAAGCGAGGAACGCGCTAGATGCAGGGAGTAGGGCTTCCACAGGTCACTTACTGCGTACTTTAGGGTAGGCCTGTGTTAAAGATTATTATTGCTGTGATTTTACTGTATTGTATCAGCCGATAATCGCCCACTGGGAATGGCTCTACAACCGATCGATCGATTGAGAGAGTTCAGGGCATAGTTCACTTGGAGGGCGGACTTAACATTCCATAGGATTTCTGATGATTAGAATGACGTTTCATCCGAAAATTTTATTCCAGCAGAAAGACAGAATTCGTGGTCTCGGATCGAATTCGATTGAATCTGTAAATGTAACTTGGAAACTAGTTTTTAGTATATTTGTTGCCTGAATTCAGCAGACTAGAAAATATCTTGATCAGCAGACTAGAAATCGGTTGAATGTCTCCGGTGAGTGCGGTGTCGGCCGAGCTAGAATCGCATTTGGCATTAGCCGCCAAATGTCAGACAATCGCATAGCTGCGAGTGACGCAAAGGTTGTTGAGTAGTGATCACGCTGCATGAGCGCATCTGCCAGCGGAATTCACTATGAAGAAATAGTTCTTGATCTATCTGTGTATACGTCACAAACAAGAGGTGAAAACTCAAAGTTTGAAATACGCCACAGCTCGTAAATGTAAAAAGTGGATTTAAATGTCAATTAAGCATTTATAATAACTGCATAAAGTAGTGATAAAAGGTAATTTCTGTCAATATACAGACAGGGCTTATTGGGCATAGCAAGTTTATTCAATAACCTAGGTGGTATAATGCGACGAAGAAGTGAAAGTTCTTTCCTTATGAAATGTAAACAGTGGATGAATATTTTCGCCATTTTTACGTTAATAACCTGATTACCTATCGTAAAACTGTCTGAACTCCAGCTGCATTGAAGTCTTGGAAGCGATTTACAGCTTTTCAGATAATTAGCGACTGATTTACGTTATCAGTAAATTTTTAAGTAAATATCTTTTCGATTGCTTAGTTTTACCTACGATAATTTGCAACATTTGGATTATAAGTGCTTTGCTGATATCTCAAAATGGGAGAGGAAATAGAAAAGAAGAGGACGAGAGACAGAAAACAAGACTGACAGAAAAGCTGTCGCTTGACCTCGATTTAAAAAGACCCCTAGCCAAACAAGAGAGACAGCTGAGATTGAATAGATTATTTAATAAAAAAATATTTAATTTACACAGACAATCGCGTATATGCCTCGGTGGCGCATTTGTGCTACAGTACGACTAACTAACTACTAACGCTGAGGTCTTGTGGTATTGAATTTTTCTATTCATTATCAGCCCTGAGTCAGAAATTTGTGACCGATATGGCGATAGGCTCACCCCCTAGTCCCTATCACATCGTGGTATGGAACATACAAGGCAAAACGTGGGTGTCCTGCACCTCCGGGTCGGTTGCACCTCCGTTTACACTTTCTGGGAAAAAGGCGTGAGTTAATGTATGTACAACCGCTTGTCTCTCCGCTCATGAGCAAGTTTCTGCTTCGAACTGTTAGTCACACCTCCAGGTCGTGTCGATCGGCTGACGGCTAAATTAGTGACAGCTAGTTTAAAATCTATCAGCGCCTATAATATCTGATTACAATCTAAATAAACTAGGTTTTGGCGTGTACTGAGGAACCTAAGAAGGTCGCGTTACATTGTATTTTATAGCTTCTTACGAACAGAAATAAATTGATAGTACGAATACTATAATCACTGCTCTGGGACGTCGTGAGTTTAAGTTTCGAGTGTGATATTCTCGGCTTTGGCAAAAAGGAAATGATAATGTCAATTATAATTTTGCGAAATAAATTTCTATTAATACAGATAGGTATTTTAAAGTCAAAACGAATAAACATTGCGAAATGCTAATTTAAAGAATGATATAATATTTTTAAGTGTTCCACATTAATAGTCCAGTTTTGCTGGTTTGCGAGTTTGATCTGGTGACGGCTTATCCAGCCAATAAAGAGAGCAGATAAATAAATAGATATTAGTAGACAACAGCACCGGTAAGAGAGCTTCAATACTGCGATTACCCAACCACCCGCCCAGCGTTTGGGTTGGACAAACCGTTCTTAATGGCATAATCATGAAAAGTCTTTGTCCTCGTCGTATAGTGGAAGGATATATGAAAATAAATCCAAATATAAGAGTGTTTTCACTCGCTACAGATGCACATTGATTGTTGAGGGGTGGATAATTAATAATTATTATTCGCTAAGATATTCATTGATACAATTCTCTACAGTCAATGCTATTATCCAATACGGACATTGGACATTTTATTTCTCTGTAATAATGAAAAGTGCTTGTCCAGAAATGGATATACAAGATGGATAGTTATTATTAGCTCACCAAAATGTTCATTGATAAAACATATTGAAATTCCACAATACTACAGTGCGCTGACCTTGTGAAAACTTTCCTATATTAGTCTCAAACGGGCAGCTGCAGCGAATAAATTAGGCTACATCAAAACATTTTGATAAAATCCGCAATTTATGAATATGTATTTTTAAGATGTAGTGCATTGGGTTCATATTCCATTGAATTCCCGAGGGACGGAGATTAATGGAAATTATGCAATACAGAGATTTACGGCACCTTTATAGATTTGCTTTGCTAAGGTGGGAAGTGGAGTATCGTTTATTTATTTTTCAGCTGGTTACTAAACCGACAACGAAATAGCGGTTCGTTTACGACCCCCAAACCGAGACATTTGTTTGAATCACATCTTAGTGTATCTATAACGGTGAAGGAAAACATCGTGAGGACACCTGCATGCTTGCTGGATTTGCAAGAATTTCTATGGTATGTAAAGTCCGGCTACCCGCACTAGGCCAGCGTGGTGGACTATATGGCCTCTCCTAATCGTCTTGATTGTAGAGGAGGCTCGTGCCCTGCAGTGGGACGTATATGGGCTGATACAGTACAGTACATTTTAGTGTTGTAATATCTCGTAGTTTCTGATAACTACAACACAAAACTTAGATCACACTGTGGGGTCCGGACTGGTCTATTGTGTTATTAGTTAAAAAAGCAATTCACTAAACGAGTGAATATCGGAACTCAATATGGATTTCGTGTCACAGTTGATTCTGGCTGACCAGTGTTGCAGTGGACATCGAGAGCATGCAGTACACGAACAGCATATAAGTCAAGCCAATGAACGTGGCCCTCGGCTATTTGTATCAATTACTATTAAACCGCTGCACGGAATTAGTTCGTATATGATTATTTGTATTCTGTAATCGTGTGTTCTTGACAGTTATAGAATGCTTAAGTTACTTTTCTTGCAGACATTTGAGTGTTTTTAGAGACTGAATCAAACCCGAAAGAATTACTACGCAAGTTTTTTATTCAATGAGAATATCTTTCTCCTTCTCTCTCTCTTCAGCCACAGGAAGTCCACTGCTGAACATAGGCCTCCCCGATGGATCGCCAGACAGACCTGTTGGAAGTGGCCTGCATCCTTAACCAGGTCGTCCGTCCACCTTGTCGACACTTCGAGCCTCGAGGGCGTCCGACACTTCGCTTGCTTGTACGTGGCCACCACTCTAACATCTGAGACTTCACTAAGCATATATTTATGGAAAATTATTTGAAATTACACGGAGTTTTAAAAGGCAACCTGTTGGCTTTTTACCTGCAATCACCCGGTAATAATTGTTAACCCCCGCTTACAATACAAGACCTAAAATGGTATTACTTATCTGACACATTCATAGTGCATGCCTTACCTTTTATAGTCCATTTCTCAGTATAATTTGAATTCAGTTTACTCCCTCTAAATATAGTATTTTATACGTATGAAGGCGATCAAATGGTGTTTACGAATACCGTTTACTGACGTCACAATTTACTACGCATTTACTGCCGACACATACGTCATAAAATCTTGCCATACCGATGTAAATGCATTGTATATTTTTGCACTTATTATATGTTTTCTTTTCAATAATGGCACGATAAAGTGCCTGCAGTGCCCGTTATGGTAGGTCCATGCAAGGCGCATGAAGAATTCATCGTCGGCAGCCTTAACTTGGCCGTTGTATTAGCAATTCAATTATTCAATTCCGATTCGATTCAGTTTAGGTTATCGTTTTATTTCTAACCATGACCATGTTTTTACTTCGCAAGTGAGTCGCAAACTAACTAAGCTAGAAAGAGACAGCGCTATAGAATCACAATATCCTTTGTTTCTTTCTCACCGCACTGGGAGATAATATACTCTCATTTGAGACAATTTTGCGAGATTCAATCAGATGAATAAAGGTTGAACCCGAAAAGCGACACATTTTCATATGTCTCCATATTATGGGATATTACACCATGTCGTATGATGGTAGCTATTCGGATAGATAAGAATATCTTACTACTACACATGCATTGGCCTGATGCAAAGCAATGCTTGACATTCCACTACGCTCGCCATCGTGAGACATAAGATGTTAAGTCTCATTCAGTCCAGTACTCTGGCTATAATGTCCTTCAAACCGGAACACAAAAGTGCATTTAATAAAAAAATAATTTTAATTTTCTATTTTAGATAGGAAGAATACTCCCATATTCGGCATTTATTTAGAAGGACAAGACCTAAAAGTGATACTCCACGGCGGGGAACCGAACCCCGGTCTCCCGCGTGACAGGCGGGGATACTCACCACTATACTACCGAGGATACTGACGATTGTGATGTATTTATATATCTTTTGATATAGCTTTAAAGAATGAAAATGAGATGGCAAAGAGCAGAATAGTTATGATTGGGCTTTAGCATTAACGCCTGAATACTCTAACGCCATTTAAAAATTAAGTTGCACTTAACTATCCACGTCCTACTTAATCAGTACATTTAAGCGGGGCTTTCGTAGGTAAGTGCTACTTACATAATATTTAAGTGGCGTTTGAGTATTCGGGCGTAAGTCACTTATTATGTCAGGGTGAAGCAGTGCAATGCCATGCACTGGTTATTAGTAAAAAGTTCTGTTGTTGTTCCTATATATGAAAAAGTATGAAACTTGCCATTACTTACAGTTATTCTCGCAAATACTTAAAAAAGTGAAAAAATACAATGCAGTGTTCAGCAACTTTATTGATTCGGGGATTCTTAAAGTTGTTTACGAGTGATCTGAGTTAGTAATGCATTGATAATTGAAATATGAAAAAAATGAAAATATTTATTGATCCATGAAATAAAATTATGTCTTTATTTTCTGCTGGGTTTCATACATACATACATAAACTCACGCCTTTATACCAGAAGGGGTAGGCAAAGGCGCCACCAGCACACCCAAATTTCGCCTTGTATGCTCCGTCCCATGATGTGACAGGGGGCGAGCCTATCGCCATATCGGGCACAAATTCCTGACTCCGGGCTTATAATGAATAGAAAACCCAATATCACTTTGCCCGACCCGGGATTCGAAGCCGAGACCTCAGCTTTGTAACCGTACCGTAATACAACTACGCTACCGAGGCAGTCAGCACGCAGCTGGGTTTCATTACGATATTTTTCGGTAATTACGTCGGCCTATATCACCGGATGTACTGAACCCGAAACGCGACACTCGCGTCGGTCACTATGACAGATATTTCAGACGCGCAAACTCCTTCGTTAAATTATTTCATTTTTATTTTCAAAATTTTTGTATGTTAATTTCTGTAATGCGAATGTGTGTATTGTGGGACAAATAAATGTGTTTTTCTTATTTCTTTCTTTCTTTCATTCCAGGCGATTACGAAAACAAGTACAAGTATTTTCTTATAGTTTTAAAGCAAATCCAGTAGGAAATCAGGCGATGGTAGACGAAAATGTTTAAAAGAAGACAACGCTCGCGAACCAGGAAGGTCGTCGGCTGATTGCACGAGCCAAAATCTATTGTACAGCAGCTAGGCATAGACGATAGATACAGCAAACATTATTTTATATGTATGTTATGTTGAGTCCGCCAACCCGCACTAGGCCTGCGTGGTGGACTGTATAGCCTAACCCCTCCCAATCGTACTCTTAATAGAACTATACCTTAACCTCAACAAGCAAGGTCTTGTTGTCTACTAAAAAGAGTGCTAACTGGACCAGGATAGATATGTCGGTCTCATAAAATTAGAGGGGAAAGGGAGGGAATAAGGCCGCTTCGAGGATGGTATAATAGGCTTTCGGCAACTCATCTGCTATTGCTATGTGTATTATAGTCGCTATTTTTGGCTATACGAAGATCACACAATAGAACATGAAACAAAAAATCAGACAACCTCCGTGGCGCAGTTGGTTAGACGCCGCCTGTCAAACGAAAGGCCGCGGATTCTATCCCCGCACCGAAACAAATATTTATGTAATGCACGGGTGTTTGTTTCGGGTCTGGGTGTTTATGAGACCACATGTCTATTGTAGTTCCTAATACCCACGACACAAGACTCAATCTTAGTGTGGGGTCAGGACTATGTATGTGACTGTTGGGTGTATTTATAAAAAAATCAGCGAGCATTGATATCGGTATTAATGATCACTCTAAGCACGGGCGTATCACTTGTAACGCTTTTCTTCAGCCACGAATAAAATCGCCTACTATTCTTTTTTTTCCTCTTTTGTACTCCTATAAAAAAACACATGACCTTTAAATTGATTTTCGTACAATGATTTCATGTGTAAGTTTTTAAATTTGAAAATTCGCATAGCAGGTGTCTAGGTCTGAAGTTTCTACGTTACTAAGCCCGTTCCTATCTCATCTTGGGAAGGAAATAAACCTGGGTACAAAATGGTGGTCACGTTGATGGCATTCTTGCTTATCCTTATGTAAATTACCCTAGATACTGTTAAAACAGGCTTATGTTTGTATTTTATTTAAACTAGATACTATTCTCAACTCGTCCCCCGTCTCCCAGACTATAACCAATATAATTTACGTTAAAGCCGCCGCTGCCGACACATATTTTTGCTTTACGATGTTCTATCGTGAATCAGAGCGATTCTTGGCTGTAACCACCGCCACCCTCAGTGTGTTCCGCTCTATTTAGATCCAAACAATTATTTACATGGATTAGATATTTATTATTTCGGGTAGATATAATATATATAATATACACCACCATGCTAGGAAAATAAAAAAAATATCCATGCGTTGAATGATTATATGATCATGGCATCGTGATTCGGGTTCAAAAAAAGTATAATAACTATATTTGGAAACTAGATTTTAAAAATAATAATTGTTTCAAAGCAATAATATGTCCTTGAGGAATAATATAATTGAATCTAACTTGTCCCCAAATGGTAACAGTTTAAAGTCAGTTCATAAACATATTGAGAAGCTTAAGAGTTCTGGCAGTGGTCTGGCTGGATTCAAATTAGTCACGGCCTATAAAGATACTGGACTACCAATCTGTGGGAGGACAGTCTAGCATTCTACGGACCTATTACTAAAACTATCTGAGGAACGAAATAGATCTTACGCGGAATGTAGGATTATTATTAATGAACCAAGCGTTAACAGATCCATAATGTATGTCATACAAAATGGTCTATTTGACATTTTTGGCAGGAATCCAAAATTTACTAAATACGGAATGAATTAGGGCAAAGTTTTGATCAAAAAGACATTAACTTTTCACATAGTAACAGCGTTGTTCTAAACTCAATAAAGCGGGAATTTTGGCAAGCGTTTAATTGTTTTGATATCACGTTTCCATTTGGGAATGTAAATGGCTTTGTCAATTGATGGTCGAAACTTTTGCCAAAAGGATTCATTAAAGCCAAATTACTTATAATAAACTATCTGCCACATTTTTTAAATTTACCCGTTTATACGGTAATTTAATACGGTAATTTATTCCCAGAAGGTGTAGGCAGAGGTGCTACCAGGACACTCACGTTTCGTCTTGTGTTTCCCATCCCACAATGTGATAGGGGGCGAGCCTATCGCCATATCGGGCCCAATTCCGAAATTAATAAAAAAAATTAATAAAAAAAATCCAATATGGCCAACCTAACCCAGGATTCGAACCCAAGCTCTCGGCGTCGTAATCGCACCGTAAAACTGCGCACTCGAGTCAGTCGATATAGATTACTGATGCAATTTAATACATCGCATTATTTTAACGAACCAAACCGATTTTTTTATTAGTTGTTACTTGACAATCATTGAATTTGAACTTTTTACAATACATGTACATAGAATAATTTAATTTTCCTGTTATCCTCATGCTATTTTATTTAATATGTGAGAAATATTTTACATGTATTACAACCGGCAGCCTGGCTATCGTCAAAAAAGTTCCACAAAATAACAAAAAATAAACTATAAATAGCACAGTATGGGGTTAATTTCCGATTTCTAAGCAATCGTCATTAAAAATTGATAAATAAAAGGATATATTTCATACATTGCTAATAACATTTCCAGCGCGCACGGGACGCAGTACAAAAATAGCGAGGTTGATCAAAAACTCGGAGGAAGTCAGCCGCGACCGTATCCACGGCTATTTTAGTTCTATCCACTCTTTGTTATTTCAATACACCGCCGTTTTATTTATCCCGGTGTTTATTTTAATGTTTCTTTGGCTGTGTAACTAATTTGAATGTTTTGTGAATATCCTTCAGTCTTGCATACATAAACTCACGCCTTTATCCCAGAAGGGGTAGGCAGAGGCGGCACTAGGACACCTACATTTCGCCTTGCATGTTCCGTCCCACGTTGTGATAGGGTCTCCTTCAGTCTTGCTTTCCCAAAAAAGTTTTTTTTTAAAATACAATATAGTATATTTACTATCGTGATATTTTTGCATCTTTACTTACCCTGTTGAGCATAGTTGAATTTTTTTTTAATCCCTTGGTGTCATAAATAATTGTAGGCAACAGAGAAGTTGAGTCCGCCCAGCTAGCGACAACAGTAAATTGTAAAATCCCGCAATATGACCGGGATAAGCCTTTCCTACTGAGTTCACACGTCATATCATATAATGTTACATCAAAATATAACAAAATATGCAGGCAATAATCAGTCTTAAATGAATTTGAATTCTTGACATCAGAAAATCAATTTTAATTAGCAACGCCAACCAACTGCTCGAGTGACACTATTAAATAATTACTCCGAGTGCTAGCCAGATGTCCTAGTACTTCGTGTGATTAATAGTAATAATATCAAATGTACATGAAATATTCTGAAGTGTAAGGCTTGCTAATTGCTGGATACTTATTCTAAGAGAAAGAATTAGTAGATTTTGTGTCTTCCAGGTGTGCACTGGCCTTCCGAATATTTTAAAAAATTGTTCTATAGTTACACACTTTGACAGCCTCCGTGGCGCAGTTGGTTAGATATCGGCTGTGAAACGAGGGGCCGCGGGTTTGATCCCACGGCTTACAAATATTTCTTTCGGGTCTGGGTGTTTGTGAGACCGAAAAGTCTGTCGTAGTTTCTGATACCCACGACACAAAACTTAATTGAAGCTATGTGGATACCGTACTATGTATGTGAGTTTTAGGTGTATTTATTTATTTGTTATTTACACTTAAGTCTGTCCCATCATTAAAAAACCAGTGTGTGTTAGGCTGTGGACTTCCCATGGCTTAAAAAAGAAAGGGAGGGTGGCTTGCGATGCCAATATTTTTAAACAATAGATCTTCTACATTTGCTAAATAAAATCAGTGATTGTAAAAATGTTCACAATAATCTGACAAAATTGTGGGTTTGAGCTAAAGTAATTTCCATCAAACTTTGGCTCTCAAATATCTTATTGCTAGATAAGAAATAACCCAAAATTGTATTTGGTACTATCGGCTCAAATCTATCACGTTGGTCCAATTTAATTAAATTGTAAGATTATATGTACATTCCATAACAGACACATTCCCTTCACAATGAGTCACAGAAACTATGAAGTAGGTAAGAAATACAAAATTGCTGTAAGTAGGCGGTTTTATCGACATTTCCCCGAGGCCATCTCCCGCGTCCCATGCTGAGATCTCTGATTGTGGGGCAGACGGATACCCAGACAACATTGTGACTAAGCGTTTATGTGTTTTAATATGGGACCAACCTGAAGCTTTATTGAAGACAACACAACAATAATAATAAAAATCCGATTGGATAGTGATACATGGAACTAAGAATCATATACATCAGAGTGGTAAAAAAAACTTACTGGTAAGTCTCTCATATGTGAGAGGCCGCCTAGGTAGGTACCACCGCAATGTCTATTTCTCCCGCCAAACAGCAGTGTAAATGCACTGTTGTGTTCCGGTTTGAAGGACATTGTAGCCAGAGTAACTACTGGACATATGAGACTTAACATCTTATGCCTCAGGATGGCGAGCGCAGTGGAATGCCAAGCATTGCCTTGTAATTCATGGTATTGTTTGGTTTTGCTACTGTCCATGAGCGGTCGTATCGCTTACCATCAGGCGAATAGCACGCTCGTCTCGCCATTCATTGCAATAGTTTGGCGAGAAATTAAACATTGCGGTGGTACCTTCCCAGACGGCCTCCCACATATGAAAGACCTACCACCAGTAATTAAAATATATTTACGGAATAGTAGTTAGGTACCTTAGATATTTTACCAGATGTTAAGAAAAATGCTTTCGAAATACACACTTGATTGCTTTTTAGGCATATTTTCTTTGTATTTTTTTTATTTACCGTGCAGATAGAGCCATTTGCAATCACATCGTTTAGCAGATAATTATTGTTTTGGGCGAATCCACATAATTTTGCCGGGTAATTCGAGGCCAAAACTACAAAAGCAAAGCACTTCTTAAGGTGTTACAGCAAATTGTACTTTATTTATGGTTGTCGTGTGATTGAATACAAATATGCCAATATTATATTTCTATATTAAATACATTTTCCATACATCTGAGTTCTTTGCAATTCCACAATATATTAATTAATAGGTTTCTGTGTGCAAATTTATGAAATACAAAATTATTCGAGGTCGTAATTTTATGTGTACAGGCGTATTTAATGCCATCATTCTACTGTATAGATCCTAGATTATATTATATTAATGAATACATGCTAGATTTAAATTATGCATAATCGTTCATAAACGAATTCAAGATGTTTAATGAATGCAGTTGGCACTGAAATATTTCGGAATATTGAGGTGCATTTGAAATAAAACTTAATTTTGCACATCAGGCGGGTTGGTTAGACGCCGCCTGTGAAACGAGAGGACGCGGGTTCGATCCCCATACCGAAATAAATATTTGTGTGATCCCCAGGTATTTGTTTCGGGTTTAGGTGTTTGTGAGACCGAAAAGTCTCTCGTAGTTTCTGTATGTGACTGATGGGTGTATTTATTTATTTATAATATGCAGATAATTATACTGTAGAGTTCGGGGCTAGACTTAGACAAAAGTCACTTCCTATCTCAGCATCACATTTGGCATATGATTAGTCTGACTAATAACAACCAATTATAAAACAAGTGGGAGTTACTTTGATCATTGGATAATATTTTATTGATGATTTTTCGGTCATTGTTCAACCTAAATTAATTAATGATTAATTATGTATTTCGGTCATATACTTTTTATAGTGCTGTAAGTCTATTCTTATATTTAGATTGAATAATACTGTTACGTTAAAATAGTCTTTCGCAAAAGTTTTGTATCGGTATGTAACTCTACCGCCGCTTCAGAACGTATTTCAGTTGTAAAGAAGCAACCGCGCGAGAAACTCTCTTAGCGACAGAAACTGACTTGATTTTTCAATATTCTTACTTAATATACAATAAAATTATATTCATCACATTTTTTATAATATGAAATGTGTGGAATACAAGTATTTTTATATATAAAAAAAAAAATGTAATCTTAGTACAGAACATGTTACATATCGCCACAGTTTTCTTTCTTTTTTTATTAATAAATAAATAACTAAAAACTTTATAAAAAAAGAAACATACAAATCATTGTTCCTGATCGAAATAATATAACTCTGTTTTAAATATACTTATGTATGTACATAACACTCTAAATATTAGCCACTATTACTCTGGCCACTGTTCGCCACACACCCACGTCACATCACAAGTAAACCACACCCCAAGCTGAAGCAAAAAGGACTACTCAAGTAACATTATGCAATTTCACACGTGCCACAATGAGGGAGCGGGCGTATGTCGACCCACATCGGCGCTCTTTGCTTCACTATATATAGCGCAGCTGAAATAGAAGTCAGGGCGGGGACGGAATTAGCTTGTCCGTTTGTTACACGCGCATTGTCGCTGTGGCGCCTAAAGATGCCTGTCTTCTTAGTTCTCGCGTACCTTGATGATCAGTTATACCTTACTGAATAGTCAAACGCCCGAATACTCAAACGCCACTTAAAGATTATGTTGCACTTATTGCAACACACAACTTGCAATAAGTGCAATATAATCGCGTAATCATCCCGTATCAACATAATCGTTGCACAAGTCCCGCTTAAATGTACTGATTAGGACGGGGGTAGTTTGGTGCAACTTAATATTAAAATCGTGTTTGAGTATTCGGGCGTTAGTATCTGATAGAGTTTTTTCGGTCTTGCGACATCCAGAACCCGCAATAATATTTGTGGAGCACGCAAACATTTATCAGCGTGTGAGGATCGAACCCGCGGCCTTTTGTTTCACAATCCATGTTTAAACAACTGCGTTACTGAGGCTTTAGGACTCACTCAAGCCAATCTTGCCAAATAGTCGGCACATCTCTAATAGAGACATTTCGCTCAGACACTGAAGCAAAAAATAAACGTAATCTACAAATATTTGTGTCGGTGCCGGGTTCGATCCATGGATTCTCATTTATAAGTTGGTGTCTGAACCAACTGTGTCAGGAGAGCAGTGGAATAAATCGTTGGAAGCAATAACCATCAACCATGAGCAGGCACAGCAACAACTTCTGGGGTATTGTGGATACTTCACAGAGTTATAAGGACGAACGATAAAAGAATTAGGTGAGATGAAGATAAACATTATTTAGGCTGTCAGTTTTCTCAGCTGAAGTTCAAATAGAAAAGCAATTTATTTCACATTCGTACCATCACAGTCGGTCGGCCCAAGCTCATAACGTTTTGAATTGATATTTACATGTAATAGTAAATAGATATTTCCTGAAATAAAATTTATGTCCAATGTAAAATCCATAACATGTTTTTAAATTATTAAGAGCATCATTTACCTTCAAAGCTATGCACAAGAGCTCGTAAATTTCAATAAATTTTAATACAACATTCAGAATATTTTTTTGTGTGATGTGAATGTTTTTGAGATGCTATAAATTGTATATCTATAAATCATTTTGACAACTCTAATGCAGTTTAATTTTGAAAGTGTTAGCCTGGGTTTTTCTTTCGTAGGACCCCAAAATTCTAGTTCCAGTAGATATTGTTCACTCACTTTTATATTCTCACTGTCAATTTGTTATGTACGATAAGACAAAGTATAAGTATTATTTTTCGAACAATGACTGCATAAACGTCGCGTAAATCATTAATGGACCATAAACCATCTTATCAATTATTTTCTTTTATCGGTTGATATCGAACACCGAAACATCCGATTCGCGATTTGCCAACAATGGCATTAGACCCACTAAACATTGTAGCCAGAGTAACTACGGGACATAATGAGATTTAACATCTTACATTGCTTCGTAATTAATGGTGTTTCGATTTGCTACTGTCCATGAGCGGTCGTATCGCTTACCATCAGGCGACTGGCATGCTCGTCTCACCATTCACGTGACGCAATAAAAAAAGCCGCATCAGGCGACAAATACATGCTATATTCATTGGGTAGAATATAGCATAGTCCGGAATAATTTATACGATATAAAACTGCTAATATCAAGGAATATTGTGAAGTATCAAAATTACCTCGCGATATTTTGTCATAGCTCCAAGGCAATGCTATTATTAACCACGATTGTTTACGTACATCATGAGTAATCCAGCTGTTGGTACTTAGCTTTCAGATATTATGTTTCTACTACAGGAATTCCTTTCGTAATTATCATTACGGCAGTCCACTGTTAGAGATAAATAACTAATGATCCAACCCATATGGATTATTATGGTTATATGGGTTGGATCATTGGTTGTTTAATATACGTTCCACTGCAGGGCACGGTTTGAACCGGGATTCGAACCCGAGACCTCAGCTTTGCAATCGTACCGTAGTACAACTACGCCACCGAGGCAGTCAATTTAAAACGGCTTGAATTCAGCGATAGGGTGACCTCTATTTTTAATTTTCAACAGATATGGTTTATTTTTACTTATTATTGTTAATACATTTCAAAGGTTTTGCACATTTTTGAGTTCCCAAGTCATAAGATCAGTAAGCCGAAATTCGCGTAAATCTTTTATCTTACTTTTATCCCTATCTATAAGTCTTTAACCTTCAATGTAAAGAAGCTAGTACTGATGGTAGAATGGGTTTATGGTGAGCAATTCCCACCGTTTATAAAAAAATACAACACTTGAAGGCTTCTGCGAAGGCTTCTGCGAAGTAAAAAACTAGGAGAGACAGTAAAAGAAAAACGGTAAAGGTAAGGCATATTGGGACTCCGAAAATTACTTACTGAACAAAAAACGAAAACAAAGCTGTCACTTTAGGTCAGTTTCAGACAGACGATGGTATCTCCTTGGTGGAGCCATTCATCAGTCAATTTTGACTACAGTGTTCTACTTGTCAAATTGCATTTGCAACAATACGGTATTTGACTATCATCGAATTTTTGTATTATTTAGCAGACAAACAAAGGTGCCATTAAAAGGAAACATTTTTGTGAAAACAGTATTAAAGTAGCTTGTAACATGAGGCAAATATTAGTATTATAAATGAAAGAGTGGCGACGCGACATAGTGGGGACATCTTACCGTCTCTTTCACACCTGCACACTATAATGCATATTAAGATTAGTGACGTCACTAATTTTGATTTGCATCCCTTTTCTTTTACCCCCATTACAAGATTTAACACGTTTCTAACTTGTTCAATTCTGCTAGGTTTTTTGCTAGGTTTTCGATGTGGATACTTTTTGATGAATACAATAAAATAAAATGAGTCAAATAGGTACCCTATCTATTAAAGTGGCCTACTATAGAAACAGTATAAGACAAGTCTAGTTAACTGACCTGTCAAACGCGTGACTCACCAGCTCTGGCCAGCGTCACACATTCAGTATCCACCTCGCCACTATTCCCTGCCAAATCTATTATTAATAACAGGTGGTGACCATCATACTCGATAAACAACTTTATTACTTCAACTATAAAGTTTATTTTCCTTTAGCATGGTGATGTAGTATGTGACTGCTAAATCAATTTGGACTTTAATGTTCAATCATTAGAAGTGTTATTAGATTTTCCTTTTGTGATATCACTTGTGATGGTTTTATTGGAAATTGAACTTTATGCTGGAAGTCGAAAGATGCAATGTCCTTTTTAAGTGAGTGGTAGCGGGATACGAAGTCTTGTATTGGTAAACGTCATTTTATAAGAGTATCGGGCGTGATTGAATATTTGGAATTTTCCTATAAATCGACAGTCAATATCCTTTGTGTGGTCATATTTATGATGCCTAGGAAAGATATAGTGTTGGAAGATAAATCAGCGTTGGAATATTTTCGGTTAGTCAGGAAAGCTTATTCTAAAAATAGCTTACTAGTATCAAGGAGTAGCACAAAAGGGAAATTGTAAAGTGCCTTACTTTGCAGGGTATGTCGACTGTGAATTGGTCCTGAGTTCGATTTCCGAGTCAGAAAATACTAGCAAAGATATGTGTAGCTTTTGCGGTTTGAAAAGAGTATGTTATATGAGTTGCCTGCATTTGAAATTTATTGCAAAAGTCCAACCATTTTCCACATTTTGTAATCGATATAAGCTTAGGAAATTGTGGAATGCAATAGTGACTCTATCTACCCCTTCTGATGTATTAGCGTGAGCTTTTGAATACTTATTTAAATAATATGAACGTGTATCTGAAAATAAACAGTTCAATATTAAAAGTTTAAATCACAATCTATTTTTACATTCATTTTTGTGAAGTGAGAGCTTCGGTGTATAAAATTAGAAGTAACGTTTTAATGGAATGAAATACGCTTTCAATAGACACGAGTTCCATATGTATTTTATTTGCACACTATGATTTCAATAAGAAATACATTAGAAATGTAGGAATGGATTTCATAAATAGATAAAAGAAACTGCTACACATAATATGTAGGTGTTAATAATTCAATTCATCATCATCCTCAGCCCGTTGCAGTCCACTGCTTGACATAGGCCTCTCCCAAGGTACGCCATACCGTTGCACGTCCTCTGGCCAGATGGCGGGAAGACTTGCACAACAGGGCCGGCAGCGACTGGTTAATTCAATTAGTAGGAAGTAATTTCACAATATTTTATTAATTTTTCATACTGCTTGCATGCAGGATGTAAGTTGTAGTACAAAATCCCTACAAAGTCTGCCAAAATCGGGAATCAAACACAAAATCTCGTAGTTAGCTGCCACTAGAGCAATATACTCAATATCTTTATTGCAAAGATGTTACAATTTTATAGTATAGTATGTACAATCAAGAGCGGATCCAGCTTTTAAGTCTGGGGGGGGGGGGTCATATAGTTCTATTCAGAACGCTGGACGTTCTCGAAGTCGATTACAATTATACATTTAAAGTCATTATTTTAAAGATTAAGTTGATTTTTTTATGTGAAAATCAACGATTCATTAAAAAAAAATCTGCCAATCTGAAGTCTGCCCAAGGGGGGGAGGGAGTCATCACCCCCATCCCCATGACCTCCCCCCTGGATCCGCCCTTGTGTACAATGTGGTGTTGGGCACGGAAAAAAAATTAGGAGAGAGGAGGAAGCCATAGTATCAATAATAGCAAATTTAAAATATAGAATCATCATATTTAATATAATGTGTACGTATTTGCATTCAATATGCACTTATGATAGTATCATCATATTATAATAACGTATAATTATTTAAACGACATTTAATTATAATATTACTTGTTGCTGTTATATTATATGGACTTTCTATTGTAGAGAAGTGCAGTTCTCAGCATTGGGTGATTACGGTCTGTACAGAACTCGATACATCGATATGACCTGACCTACTGGGAATACTAGGTTCGGTGATAACCCCTGGAATGCCTCCAGTTGGCCGTCTGGTGAGTACATCTATTTCCGTGGCGTCCTTCTGCGAATAACTGCCGCGACAGAATCACCTGTTTGTACAGAAACAACGGCGCTGTGTGACTAGCGGCAGGGATGGCAAAAACATGATTTTAAACGTGAAATTATCGAAATTTTTGTTTATGTACTTGTTTTATATTTATTACGTGGACATTTGTGTTGGTTATACATTATTAAGATAAGATTAAGATAATTTAAACCGTAGTGTAAATATAATGTATAATTGTTTTTTGTCCCAATAAATAGAAAATAAATAAATAATTCGTATGATGTTACGCATGGAAAAGCTTGTATTCCAATTGTGTGACCTGTTTTAAGTGTGTACATATATTGGTTTCTTAGATTTACGCGAATTTTATACATTAAAACAAAACTATTTGTTACGGATATTATCGCGGATTTGGTTTTATTTTTAGCTTTCGTGGTCACGGGGCGGACTCTCAGTCCTCAGTTTTATTTCAGTATGTACATACAAAGGTACTTAATATTTACAGTTACTTCGTTGGCATATTTCATTACGTTACTACATTCAGTGGGTGTCAATAGGATGTATTTGTAGTAAATGTATGCTCAAAGCACTCTTTGACAACAGTTTACATAAATGAACATACATATACTCACGCCTTTTTTCCCAGAAGGGGTAGGCAGAGGTGCGAACAGGACACCCTCGTTTCGCCTTCACACACTTCCACAACAGACTCTACCACTGTATTGCTTTATCGTAAAACATTACACATAATTTGCAATAATATCTAAATATTAACAGCCTCCGTGGCGCAGTGGGTTAGACGCCGGCTGTGAAACGAGAGGCCGCGGGTTCGATCCCCGCACCGAAACAAGTATTTGTGTGATCCATAGGTTTTGTTTCGGGTCTGGGTGTTTGTGAAACCGAAAAGTCTCGTAATTTCTGATACCTAGGACACAAGTCTCAATCTTAGTGTGGGGTCAGGACTTTGTATGTGACTGTTGGGTTTATTTTTTTATTAATTTATTTATATTAAATTCTAAACGTCTCTTTCATTAAATACTACACATATAAATATGCTTGTATGAATATCTATAACGTCAGTTCGTCCTAAATGCGTTTTGTTCAGTAAACATCGGCCCGTCGCTTCTCGCTATGTCGGCTCGTAAAACTTTCACGAGTAAAAATCAGCGCGGATAAACAAAACTAATCGTAAATAAAACGAATTCACTCGTTTCAATCTTCAGCTTTGTATTGTAACAAATAGGATATATTTGTAAGTTTAAAATATGAAAAATATATTTTGTTTTTTAAGCGATTTTAGTTATTTATACCTATATAAACTCACGCCTTTTGGCCACGTAGTCAGAGGTGCTACCAGGACACCTAAGTTTCGCCTTATGTGTTCCGTCCCACGATGTGATAGGGGCGAGCCTATCGCCATATCGAGCACAAATTACTGACTCCGGGCTGATAATAAAAATAACAATCCAATATCAATTATTATTTGACTGCCTCGGTGGCGCAGTTGTATTACGGTACGGTTACAAATTTGAGGTCTCGGGTTCGAGTGCCGGGTCGGGCAAAGTGATTTGGATTTTTCTAGTCATTATCAGCCCGGAGTCAGGAATTTGTGCCCGATATGGCAGTATGGCTCGCCCTCTATCACATCGTGGGACGCGAAATGTGGGTGCCCTGGTGGCGCCTCTGCCTACCCCTTCGGGGATAAAAAGGCGTGAGTTTATGTATGTATGCAATATCAATTTGCTCGACCCGGGATTCGAACCCGAGACCTCAGCGTTGTAACCGTACCGTACAGGTACGCCACCGAGGCAATCCGTTGTTATTTATACTGTGTATAAAATTAAATAAATATATGAATAATGTATGTCCTGGTGGCGCCTCTGCCTACCCCTTCTGGAATAAAGGCGTGAGTTTATGTATGTATACATGTATGACTAGTGTAGATGTTTTCATAAATAATATTTTATACTTTGCCTTATCACACACCTATGCAGGGTCAGCACTTAATGAATGCATTATATTTTATGAATGCAGCAAAAATTACAATTAAGAAATTGGCAAAATAATAAAATCGATGTAAACTTAGAAATACTTACGCCTGTGGCAAGGCGTTCCAAACAAGGCTGAATGCCACCACCTTTGCCTGACCCCGAACAATGTGAAAAAAAAGATTTGCTTTTGAAGCTTACATTAACATTGATATCGATGGTTTGAACAAAATAATCTATAGCGGTTAAGTCATGCGATAATCGTATACGATTCTCGCTGCGATAAACTCTTCCCGTGTAGTTGGCGTTTAATCTATGCTGCCATTTAACCAATAGGGATATACAGGGTATATCAAGACCGCGACCGAAAACGAAGCCAGGTGGTAGTATTAGTGACTTCAGACACAATGCAATGAAAAATTTCGCAAAAAAAATCGTCAACTTTTTTTTTGGTAATTTTTTACTTATCGTCGTATTTGGGTGATAAATACATAGTTTTCCTAAAATAATGATGTAAACCTTTTTATTTTTTAAGACGCAATGGTACGATAGGGTATAAATTACTATTTTCGCAATAACTAGGTATTTGCTACCCAAAAACAATGATTTTCAAAAAAATGCAAAAAAAAATCTGTCGCTTATTTTGCGAAATTTTTATTTGCATTGTGTCTGTAACTACTAAAATTACCACCCGGCTTCGTTTTCGGTCGCAGTCTTGATATACCGTGTATATAGAGGATGCATTTGTATTAAAATAATATATAACAGCCGAAATAAAATGAGTACACAGTTATCGCATTCTGGATTGAGTATTGACCTAAATACCTGAGCACAATGTAATTTCCGATCCACTCCTGCCAATTTACAAACAGCATAATGTTTTGCACGTTCGCAAACCTTTAAATTTTTCTATAATTTTCTACTGAAAAAATATGAAATTAATTTATACACGTCTACCTTTTCTACTAAATATAATAAAATACTGAATTAATTATCTTGATACCGTGACTAATCTCTTAGTAATATATAAATACACCCAACAGTCACATTCATAGTTCTGACCCCACATTAAGATCATTTAAGTCTAGTGTCGTGAGTATCAGAAACTACGAGAGACTATACGGTCTCACAAACACCCAGACCCGAGACAAATTCTTGTGGGCCTCACAAACATTTGTCTCGGTGCCGGGATCGAAATCGCAGCTTCTCGTTTCACAGCCGGCGTCTAACCAACTGCGCCACGGAGGTTGTCAAATAGTAATCCGTGATGTATTTTTGAAGTAATAAAAAATAGTGTTATTTATTGAGGCCTGAAAAGTGATGAATCGTGATCATATTGGGTATGTTTGTAACGGATATAGTAAAAGAAATTCTTTCAGGCTAGTAGTATTAAACCAGCTTTAGATTCAATGTTGAAGTTTATCATCATCAACCCCAGCCGTACCAAAGACAGGTGGCCAGATTATTTGCAACCTCTCTAAGGTGAATGATATAAATTACAAATATAACGCTAGGAAACTGGACAATTTGATATATTCCCTGAAAGCAGTGTACATACCAAATTCCATTATTTAATATTAAATTAAGATCGTGTGGAAAGTTATTTTGCGATCCGCCCGCACTTGACCTGTTTTTATAAGATAGCATCTTTCGTTACCTGCATTGACGCAGTGCGTTGGCGCCTGCTCTCTCCCACAATACTTGCTTTATTTCAACGATAAATGCAAATGCTTATAAAATACCCTTCTTTAAAACCTTTTTAAAATAATAGGAGAGATGTTTCCAGGCATGGCTGTAGTGACAATATGATGACTATAATAGCTTAAAGTCATGAAATAAGGTCCCCTAGCTCGGACGCAATCAAAATATATATACAGGGTATATCAAGACTGCGACCGAAAACGAAGCCAGGTGGTAGTTTTAGCGGTTACAGACACAATGCAACTAAAAATTTTGCAAAAACAGCGACGGATTTCCTTTTACAGTATTTTAAAAATCATCATATTTGGGGGATAAATACCTAGTTTTTGCAAAAATAGTAATATAAACCCTTACATACCATTGCGTGTTTAAAAATAAAGTGGTGTACGTCATAATTTTCAAAAAACTATGTTTTTAGCACTCAAATATGACGACAAGTAAAAAATTACAAAAAAAATATTGACGATTTATTTTGTGAAATTTTTACTTGCATTGTGTTTGATATCACTAATACTACCACCAGGCTTCGTTTTCGGTCGCGGTCTTGATATACCCTGTATAAGAATACTCAAACCAAAACTGTCAAAAAGTGGCAGTAGACTAAAAATCACTAATAAAAGAGCAACACTAGAGTTTCTTGCCCGTTCTTCTCTTGTGAAAATCGCTTTCCGAACCGGGTGGCAGTGGCGAAGGGTGACATTTTTTAAAAGGGAAGCCGAAGCTCAAAACACAAAATATGTTTATTTTCTTTATCCTGTTACTAGCTTCTGCCCGCAAACTTCGTCTGCGTGGTTAATTTTATTTGAAATCTCCCATCCCGTCCCGTCCCATCCCGTTATATCCCGCCCGCCCCGTCTCATTCTCACTAATGAAATGAAATCCAGTCCCATCCCATCTTTTTGAGTATGAAAAAGTAGCAAATATATCGGAATTCCTTCTTCATCCCACGGGAACACTATTTTTTTCGGAATAAAAAGTAGTGTATGTTACTTCTAATACCTCCAAGAATATGTGTACAAAGTTTCATGATGATCGGTTGAGTAGTTTTTGCGTGCAAGCGTAACAAACAAACTAACATTCACATTTATAATATTAGAAGGGCTAAGGGATTACGAAAAGACTACAATGCGACTAGTACTAAGTAATCTGTGAATGCGACTGATAGTAAGCGTAGTGCAGTCCGAATAGAGATTAAAAATTTACTGTGTGATGTTTCACAGAATGAACGCAAAAAGCGACACACTTAAGCACGTGTGTCCTTATATTCGGACCTTTGCGAATATCCTCCCACCAGCAAATTATTGCTTCGAGAATCTTACTAACCAAACTAAAATATTGGGTTTCATTTGGTAAGTGATATTGTGGCATCTGCCTATTGCGGCCGTCAATTAAATTTTAATATTTTCGTTACCTATGTACTTATACAATATTTACAATGTCCATGAAATAAAAAGTAAACCATGCTTACATAATGAGAAAAATAAAAAAGTATATTTCTAAATTGCACGTGAATATAAGATTAATATAAAAGAAATGCAGGCTGCCTCCAACAGGTCACTGTGGAAATCTTTGGGAGAGGCCTATGTTCAGCAGTGGACGTCCTTTGGCTGATGGATGGATGGATGGATAAAAGAAATAAAAACCTAGACTCAATATGTTAACAAGTACGATAGCCCCGCATTTATCAGTTGTAACATTAGTAAGACAATGTATTCCTCAGGCGAGGATCGAGCACGTCCTAAAATCTAAACACTAACTTTATTTGTAAAATCGACAACCTGAACATATTAGTACGCTCCTAACGATTAGTAATTTCCATTAAAACCATAATATTAATATTACACATTTTGTAATTAAAACCATTTAAAACTAATTGCATGAACCATGAATATATTGTAAAAATGTAAATACAACACTTATAAATACATTAAACTCCGCATTTCGCTATTGTAATAAGTAATATCTATACCTAAACACACGAAATGCCGGAGAAGCTGCGGCTTGCCTCTTGCCTTTTTAGCGTAAATTGAACCTTAAATCATTATCAATTTAAGGTACAATTTTGCGTGGTTTGTTGCATACTATACAATGCGTAACGGGCGGCGCGGCGCCGGCGCGGTGGCGGCGGGGCGGCGGCGGGCGGCGGCGCACGGGCCGCGCTAGTGTTATTGAATAAGCCGAACAATTTTACAGGAATTCGCCAGAGGTCGCACCGCGTCGCAATAAAAAGGGCTTACTGTGCCGCTTCCTAGTAATGTTTACGTATCTGGCCGACAGATGTCGTTGAATGTAAAAAATAATTGAGTTTTGATATTAAATAAATAAGTTTGAATAATTTGCTTATTTATAGTGTAATGATAAATTACAAAAGGGAAGCCGGTAGGAACTGGCTTCTAAGGAGCCTTCGCCACTAACGGGTGGTAGCACAAAAAATTACAAAATCTAAATAATGTTGAACATTTTCATGGATTCAATAAATTATTTTCATTTTCATTAACTTCAGCTTTCCATACGAAAGTAAATGTAGTTTGTCTCTACAACTTGACAATTATATTGTTTTGACAAGAATACGTACTCCTACAAGAAGTAAAGAGACACTGAATAAACTCAAAACTCTGGAAAAACTTTAATTTTAAGTATACGTAACCCACATGAGTTAATTAGGTAGATACAGTCAGAAACCCGAACACATGCATCTCTGTGGCTGTTGCTAACATACGTTAAACCAAATAATTGGCCCGTCTTATTTTATTTCTTGAGCGAAACATGGTGTATGTTTGTTTGATATTTTTAGCATCAACACTTCTGAATTTTCAGCCAAATTAACGCACCGAAGTTGTGCTAAGAATGTTTTATTATTTACGTAATCTCAGGAGCCTGTCAGTTATGCGTATTATCTTCAATATCTTATTTATAATGGCCGCACAAACTTTAAGAAATAAAAGTATAAGCCCATATACGTCCCGCTGCAGGGCACGGGCCTCCTCTACTTTAGAAAGTACGATTGAGTTGGGCCATATAGTAGAAATTCTTTAAAATGGTATGCAAGTTTCCTCACGATGTTTTCCTTCCCTATTATAGTGCGTGGTGATTGACTATCGCTACACACATGACTCCGAAAACTCAGAGGCCCTGGGATTTAAACCCGCGGCCACCGTGAACACACATAAAAACTAATTTAGAAAAAAACCTTTAAATTTTTATATATTAGGTAACAATAAGTACAAGTACAGCTACATTGGCAAAGAGTAGATTATTATTCTCATAAGCAACTTATATTAAGGCCTCTGTAGGCTGAATTTAGCAAAGTTTATATTTACTAAACGAATGATGCTATAGGTAACAATAAGTACAAGTACAGCTACATTGGCAAAGAGTAGATTATTATTCTCATAAGCAACTTATATTAAGGCCTCTGTAGGCTGAATTTAGCAAAGTTTATATTTACTAAACGAATGATGCTATTACCTCCAATTTAACTTCTTATAGTAGCAAAGAATTTACGATCATACAGCTTCATTCGTAAAGAGAAAATTAAATTGAATTTGGCTATTTTTTCTAAATATATTTACATACATTTTGTATTATACCTACTTTTGAAGGATGTGAGATCCCTTAGTAACACCGCTTTTTCTTAATAAATATTTTGGACACTAAAACTCTGTCAAGACACTGGTCTAACGTTATAAAGCACGTAACGTAAGCATTTGAGTAGAACAACGTCTTAAAAAAAAAAAGAAAGCTATGGTCACTGAAGCACATTTTGCTAACCCACTAAGATATTGTAAATTTAATAGGATCGTTCTTTCGTATGTAGAGGAGTCCCGTGATACTACTTGGCGATTATTGACTGATACAGGGGGGTCACCATATAAACCAAACGAAGTTCGAATGTTCAAACGTGCGACATCCGTAAATTATAAGTTTTTCACTTCTAAAAATCAATACTTTATATTATTTATGATATTATTATTACCTCCGAACTGTAGCACTGAACTTAGTCTACGGTTACGACGTACGATAGAGAATTCGAAAATTTTGTGTAGTACCTAGGCACATTCGTGCAGGTTTACGTGTGACATTCGAACATTCGTACTTCGGATCAAAGAATGACACCGCAGTCCTCGACAGTGATCGATATACATACATACATAAGCTCACGCCTTTATCCCCGAAAGGTGTAGGCAGAGGCGCCACTAGCACGCCCACATTTCGCCTTCTATGTTCTGTCCCACGATGTGATAGGGGGCGAGCCTATTGCCATATCGGGCACAAATTCCTGACTCCGGGCTGATAATGAATAGAAAAATCCAATATCACTTTGCCCGACCCGGGATTCGAACCCGAGACCTCAGCTTTGTAACCGTACCGTATTACAACTACGCCACCGAGGCAGTGATCGATATACGGTATTAAAATCTTTATGATTACTTAACCCTTCATAAACAACATATCCCATAAATTAAATATTATGTCACGTCCCTGTCGATATTTAAAAGCCCCCACGACCCTAAGGGTTGAGTCAGCTTCCTCTCTATAATTACACCGCGCGTCATGTGCCACATCGTCTGCAAACCCAATATGCGGCCACTTGCCAAATTTAGGTATTACTGGTGACCTGCTTACCAGAACGAGAATAACAAAATATAGACTGCGGAATAGGTGCCACGGTTCGCGAAATACGAGTACTAGATTCTGAGTTTGTTTGTTGGTCTTTGTTTCTATGTGTTGAATTAGTACAAATAGATCACGAGTAACAGCTTGAGTTGTTGGTTCCATTCAGAGAGTGTGATCATTCTACAAATTACGAGACTACGGGGTATGAATATCCAAAAATGGAATAAATGTTAAATGCATGAAATGTTTAATTACTTTTGAAAAGTGGTCTCACTTATAAGTAAATGTAGATATCATTAATATATGTAACACAGAGATAGAAATGACATGTATTAAATACATAAAAAAGTATCGGCATATAAAAACGCAACAAGTTTTATTCTTGGAGCTTCAATTTTACAAAGAGAATGTCGATTGTTAATATAGAACACGTTGCGAATTTAACTAATCTTATGAAATATATTATCGATCGATTAGCCAGCAGAATCTCAAATATAAATACACAAATCTCAGCATTGAGACGTCGTATTTATTATTTCAATTAAGATGCCAAGTCATAACATTTAACAGCGGTGCTAGCAGTTGATTTTGTAAAAATATATATGAGTAATATTTTCCTGAACTCATATAAATACAAATGTAATAATAAGAATCATAAAATATTTAAAACTTATTGAAATAAAACTATTTTTACGGTGAACATGATGGCAATGACAATCAAAATAATGTTATCAAATATTAATCAATACGAATGTTTCATACATATAAGCTATATAAGACAAGATTATATCACATACGACAAAATTATCCAAAAGAGTCAATGAACAATAAAGAACATTTGTTTATTTATTATAACTTTTAGTTTTATTAAAGGACAAATAGAAAAAAATAAATAGAAAATAAATAAAAGAAAGCTGTCGTGTTCAACATGAAGGGATTACAGTTATATCGACGCACTAATCCCTTGCCAGCATTACTGCCAGCGAGTCAGTGTCAAGACTGCCTTTGTTTAATCACCACTCTAATACGAAGAATATTTTTATACTAATGAGTGTGTAGAAGTTTTATTTATTAATAGATAATTCATATCATAATTGTCAACAGAGAGTAATCTGTGGAACAAGAAGGAAAACGTTTATTGTTGAAACACTTAATAACTACAATAAAATATTATCAAAAACATATTATATTATGCTGGAATACGATTTAAGCAGTAATGCATCACTGGTTTCTAATAGCCGTTAAGTTGACAATAAATTAATTTAATAATCAAAATCTGGTCACCTAGTATGAAGTTATGAAGTAGCAAACATAAAAAATACAGTGAAATGGAGAACCTTCTTTTTGTGAAGTAGGTTAAAAAAAATTAAAACAAGTCCTATTAAAATATTTTAAATTAGCTACAACCTTGATATTATCTCTAGACAACCACCGAGCTTTAGTTCTCGATCTGTAATGCAAACCACTGACGATCCTAGTTTATAGATGGTAGAACTTACAATTTTACTGATATATTTGAATCCCGTTTGAAGAATAATCTTAGTTTTGATTAATCTACAGCCTCTTGTAAAACGGCAGGCTGTGGGTTAGGTCCCAGCACCGAGACATTTAATGTTTGTGTGTTCCACAAGTATTTGTTTCAGGTCTGGGTGTTTGCGAGACCGAAAAGTCTCTCGTAGTTTCTGATACCCACGACATAAGATTCGATCTTAATGTAGGGTCAGGACTATCTATGTGATTGTTGGGTGTAGTTATCTAATTATTTTTAATTCTTACTATTTCTAACTATTGTCAGTCGTCTTTAAATTGATTTCATACGAATTTTGTAATGAAAAGTCCTCTAAAAATATGAACTCTTAAATTCATTAATTAAAATCTATCACCCCAATAACCATCATTATGCAATGTATTAGCAATAAAAAGAGTTAACGCTAAATATCTACAGTGGAGCTGAGAAGCAGTTTTATCTGTAGCCAAGCCGGCAGGCGGCCAACGCTCGTGGCAGGGCAATACGCTCGCAAAAATTCTAATGGAGGTATTTAGATCTTAATCGATTCTGTAGTCAGGCCTCGTGATCACCGAGCGATATCTGTTATCGACGCATTGGGAAACTTTGATTGATACATTGACATGATTTACAGATTTTTTAACGGTGGTATTGTGGCCAATGTATACATGAACTGGTCGGAACGACCTGCGGGCTTACTCTATGATTCGAAACGCAATTCGATTATTCGAACGTTTGAATGTTCGACGTCCGAGGTGAGTTATAAGTTTTCCATTTACAAAATCAATACTATTCTCCATGATATCATTCACCACGAACTTAGTCTATGCCTACGATGATGGAGGATTAGAACATTTTGTGAAGACGTTCAAACATTCGATCTTCGTTTTGGATCATAGAGTAATTCCCCTAAACAGTGACCGATATCTAACAGGAATTAAGAGTAAATAACTTTTGCCGTTGTATTTCTATAGATGTGTGAGATGGTCAGAAATGCAATCACATTCTTTCAGTCTTAAATTGCAATAAATCTATCCCAAAGTAATGTAGGTGCTCGCTCATTTGTCTTACCTGCACACGAAATATAGTGACAATGTTGAAATATATTCTAAAGATTCTTGTTGACTCCAGCTTATTCATGCATAGATGGAATATCGACGATAGTCTTTCTTTAATCATTGCGTTGAGACAATTATGAAATCATTACATTTGGTTCTAAGAATGCTATGTTTTTTTCAACAGCTTTCGTGGCGCAGCTGGTTAAGATGCCGGTTAAGAAACGAGATGCCGTGAATTCTGCCGTAATAAATGTTTGGGCGTTACTCAGGCGTTTTCGCCTATTATGAAACGAGAGGCCGCGGGTTCGATCCCCGCACCGAGACAAATGTTTGTGAGGCCAATAAATATTTAATGTGGTGTCAGGACTATTTGTGACTGTTGGTTGTGATTGTTTGTATTTATTAATTTGTTAAAGATATTTATATGAGTGTTCTCGCGACTAAATATTGATCATAATATGGGGTCGAAAGGTCTATGTGTGTTGAAGATGAAGACAGAAAAGGAAGAGAAGACACTACCATAAAATCTCCAAGTACTAAGTCAATGGGTGGTCTACTTGTATATTTCTCAATATAGAGGACACAAAACTAAGTAAACGGGTGATTGGTAAGGTCGGCAAAAATAACTGCAATGAAAACTCGCAGCGTTTAGAAACAATCGAACATTCTTGGCAGCTGTGTGGAGCGTTTAATGTCATTGTTAGACGCCTGTTGCTGACTGTGCGATATTAGATCTTTGGGAAAACTATATGTATGAATTTTTACATTATAGTCGTTCATATTGCAATAAAATTTATGTCAAATTTTTTGTCTAGTTTTTCGGACGTAAAATACAAAATGCAATACAATACGTTTAAGGATTCTTTTGCTGTCCAAAATACCTCATTACGAATAATTTGACAGCCAGTACTCAGCAGGATTTATATTTAATTTAAAAAACAATTTCGTAAAAATATATTACTTTTATTGACATTCGGCAGTGCAGAAAGACTTAAATAATAGAATAATAAAAAACGCGATACCAAAGTTACTCCAACTCATTTTTTAAGAGGTATTACAACCACCTTCAAGTTACTATACAGCCATATTGTGAATAAGGGTTACTCTGTTGAGACTTAGCCACTTCCACCAACAATACGTTTTATTGTCCAAATATGAACTAACTATACAAACTTTCCTAAGCAAATCTAAAACCGCCTACTTTAGACAATCAATTAATAGCGAAATTTCTCTGACTCACTCCAGCACTTCAATCTGGAGTGGGCACTCGAGCACCAGACACGAGCTCATAACTCATACGCATCAGATCCTTAATGAAGGTACCGGAGACTGTCTGGCGCCGTGCCAGGTGCAAACAAATGACGTGTCGTTTGCTGGATAATCATAGATTACTGCTGAAAAACAGATTGACTGTCAAAACTCAAACGGCGAGACAAATTCTGAGCTCGCCTGGAGATTCATTGAGTTAGGGTGGTTATTTAAGTTCACACAATTATTTACAAGTTTGGATGCATTTTGACGTAGTAGTAGTGGGTGCGGAATGTGAAGCTTCGGGTCCGATTCAGCTTTGAGAATTTATTTAGTAAATTAGATTTGAAAGACATGATTCGCACGAACATAGAAATTTCATGATAAAGTCCATAGTAAAATTATGAAGCAAATTATTTAACTACGTCTAATATAATTATGGTATTCTAAACTTAATATGTTAAAGCACATGTAGAGAATAACAAGACATAATAATCACATTGAGTTTAAACGAAAATAGATAAAACTTTCCGTTATAAAACTATCGGTTTGCTATTAAGATTTCCTGCTTTTTAATCTCTCTGGTTCCCCTTCATTCATTTATATTTTAGGTATTGAAAAGTTGTCTTAAGCTCTTTACATCAGCTGGCCTCTTACTCATAAATAACTCTTATATAAAATGCGTAATATAATCAGCAGATTACTGGCTGATTAGCAATACGTTTCACAAAGTAAAATACACCTGACGATGAGTTAGGTGCAAATAGATAGTTTAATCCTTGGGAAGAGATAAATAAATCCCTGATAAACATAATTATACGATATAATCAAGCACTTATACGAGTCATACACAGTCTGAACCCGGAATGACACAAGAGGAGGCACTATGCAGCACTCACTTTACAGCAGCGCACATAGCGGGATGAACTGATTGACGTTAAAGCCTCTAATGGGGGCACGTATCGGTAACCATGACGTTTGGCCACGTGGACAGAACACCTAATAAAGATCGTTGGAAGCCGCTGATTACGATAGTTTGAAACGAGAATTCGACAACAATTTGTTGTCCAACATAATATTTTATTATTATAGCCACGAGAATGGTGCACAAATATTTGGCAACAGTACGGACAAACAAGTCTTTTTTTTAGAATCATTACGCGTCGCTGATGTGGGGCGGGCAGTTAAAATAGAGCCATTTTTTGTTTGTTTTATGGGCGGCACAAAATATCAATTTAAATTCTTGGAAAATTTTGTTTTAGTGAGTCTTTAGTGCAGTGGTTGACAAGATTTTTCCACTAGAGGATGAGGGTTCGATTTCCCAACAAATATTTGTATATATTTCATTTAATAAAAAACGATATCTGCCAATAACCGCCCACTACTGAACAATTCACTATTTTTTGACAAGTTTGAAAGTCATTTGATAGACAATATTAGCAAAGGTATTTATAGTGCATTCCTAACATAGGACAATTTTGTAACCGTTGCAATAATATCTATCGTCCACAAGTTGTAAAACCATACCTGCAGAGTGCAGATACACAGTCAAAATGCACATATCACTCAAAGTAAATACTAGAACAACAAGCCCAACGAATGGCAATAAATAGCTAAGGCTTACTAACTCACCTGGAGCTCGCTTGGAACAACATGGTCGGGCCCGGAGAGAAACACAAGAACAAAGAGAAAACACCACATACCACTTGCACCAGATTGTTCACCACAGAAACGAAACTAGGCGAAAAAGCACCGTGATGGCGGAGCTCGCACCACACGAGACTAAACTATCGACCTAGCGAAAACTCAAAAGATAACAAACTACCCTCCATTGGATAATATTTTTGATAAAATACAAGCACCGTCAAATATAATATTTTAGCTGTTAAGTTAACAATTAAATTATATTTAAATAAATAAATACACCCAACAGTCACATACATAGTCCTGACCCCACTTAAATCTAGTCTTTTGTCATGGGTATCAGGAACTACGAGAGACTTTTCTGTCTCCCAAACACCCAGACACGAAATCAATACCGGTGGATCACACAAACATTTGTCTCGCTGCGGGGATCGAACCCGCGGCCTCTCGTTTCTCAGCCAACGGATAACCATTGCGCCACGAAGGCTATCCATTTATAAGTCTGTAACTTCGGCTAAAATGATACCCGCTCTGATGCATGTAAGTGACGTACTCAGGGATCAACTTGGTTAATTGACAAGACATATCTAATAGTGTTTGTAAGAGACTCGTCCGTATTAGTGGGACATATAGGGGCTGTTATAGATAAAAACACAGAACATTGATACGCCTTTCTCTGACCACAGATTATACAATGTTTTCGGAGTACAAAGCAACGCAGTATGAAAATAACTGACCCAGCTTGCAATGTCTTCGCTCATTCAACTGTCGTAAACCAAATTACTCGGAATATATGAAATCATGCGTGAATATATCCCCCATTAATATTTGTGGAATAATGATCATCGCTTCACTGGTACATGTTAAGAACCGAGGCTTGAGTTTACTCCTAGATTTTACAGCTGTTTACATTCAATCATAAATTAGGTCAAACTTATAAGAGAAGAGTCACTTTCAATGCAGCTTCGGGTTATTCACTAGTCCTCGCTAAACACCTATGTTCAACAAAGTACTTCAAATAGCTGAAATAGGAAAAGAAAGTATTTTGCAAGTTTTAACATCAAGAAAATTGTGACGAACCTAATTTGATTTTTTTTAAGGGCAGGCAGTAAAATAGCTTTATAGGAATATTTACAGTTCTCTTCGAGGTTCAAAAGTTTACAAAACGAACGAACCCGGGCCAGATCATATTGTATTAAATGCTTCCTCATAACGGTGGAATGGATTCAAGCCCAACAATAGGTGACATCGTTGTGGGTCGATTAATGTCATCATTCTCAACCACAGGTAGGCTACTGCTGAACATAGGCCTCCCCCAAACATATTCACAGCGGCTTATTAAAGCAGAGGCATTCTACAAGGTGGTACTGCAACCGAACTAGTCCCGCAGGATTTCTAACCACGAATGACGCCTTTTGCTAACACACCTCTTTCCTCAATCTTCTCCTGTATGATGAGCTGGAGCTGAAAGAATAAATACAAAATAAATTTTATATGTACATAAATATTATACTCAACAAAACGCTAAGGATTTTCTCCCGATGAATCATGTTTGTTGTGCTCCAAAATGTATTTATATCCATTAACATAACGTAAGGATTCGCGCACTAAGAGCAATGAGCAATAATCCTCACACAGCTATTTTCGGGAACATGGGATTATGTGTATACAGGGTATATCAAGACCGCGACCGAAAACGAAGCCAGGTGGTAGTTTTAGCGACTACAGACACAATGCAACTAAAAATTTTGCCTAATAAGCGACGGTTTTTTATTACAATTTTTAAAAAATCATCGTTTTGAGGGGTAAATACCTAGTTTTTGCAAAAATAGTAATTTAAACCCTTACGGTCCATTGCGTGTTTAAAAATGAAGCGATGTACGTCATTATTTTAGAAAAACTATGTATTAGTCACTCAAATACGACGATATGTAACTAAAAAAAAAATGATATTTTAGTAAAATTTTTACTTGCATTGTGTTTGATATCACTAATACTACCTCCTGGCTTAGTTTTCGGTTGCGGTCTTGATATACCCTGTATATTTGCGTCATAGTTATACATCATACATGGGAAGATATTTTAATAGCCACCTGTTGTGTTAAAGTCACTTCAGATATTCTAATAGCCGTCTCTTGTGATATAGTGATTTCAGTCAAGATGGTAAGTGAATTGAAACTTTAATAGAGCATCCACCCGCAGTTATTTTTCACTGGTGCCTACAATTATTGAGTTGTTTTTTGCTTTTATGGGTTAAGCGTTTAACTATAATCATTTAGATTATAATGTTAATGATCTTTTCCAAAAGTCAATTTACATTAGGAGCAATTTATATCAGCTAGAAAACATAGATTTTTATTTTTTGCACTTAAACGCCATCCTTGCTTTAGAATCGAAATTAACTTAACATTGTATTCATAGTTACAGAGATAAAAATATATTCCATAATTCTCATCCATAAATATTTTTTAAATTAATACTCTTTAGACAAAGGCAATTAGCACTGGCCACTTAGAAAAAAAATATGTTAACAACGTCGGGAATTAAGCTTTAATAATATTTACGCGCGAAATATTTTTATTGATTTCACATTTGTGTTATCAAGTGTATCTTGTACTTCAACAAAACGATATTAATATTTCAAACATGAAAATAATACGTGTTAGTGAATGAAATCACCGGGACGATGAGTCAGATTCGGCTGTAGGTATTTAAATATGTACCGAAATATGTTGTATAAGACATAAGGTATTTCTATAAATAATCTCTACATTAGTATAGAGTAGATTTGTTGAACACTGGAACTATTTAATTTATAATACTTTCGGTCGCACAGTAACATTAACATTTTTGGAGAAACTTGGTGGGAGTCTATGTTTAGCAGTGGGTTTTATACGGCTGATGAGAGAGAGAGAGAGAGAGAGAGAGTGTGCAACCTACTGTATTAATTCTTCCACCTCCCTTAATCCCACACGATAGAATCGTCGCTACATGATCATTCAGACATTGGAGATTGATATGATTTGTACTTTGAAAACCGGCTGCATTTAAGACATTAACTCTTTCGTGAATAAGTCTTTCTAGCAGTTTTTTTGCATAATAGTCTACACTCCTAACTACATCGATTTCGTCCGGCGCATCTTATTCTTGTTGTAGTCTAAATTGACTGCTGCTTCCCTGCCATCTATATTAACTTACTGCACTAAAACGCATAAATAACTCATCAAAAAAACAAGTAAACATTCCATTATATTTCTAAATACATTTATATTTGATATTATTTATGAAATGTCACGTGGAGACACTTTCATAGAGTATTTGTGATATGCATGCGTTATATATTGTTGGTGTTATGACACGAAGATCTCCGATTAAATTATAGATGATTCTCAGAGTGTACGTAGTACATACATACATACATACATAAACTCACGCCTTTATCCCCGAAGGGGTAGGCAGAGGCGCCACCAGGACACCCACATTTCGCCTTGTATGTTCCGTCCCATGATGTGATAGGAGGCGAGCCTATCGCCATATCGGGCACAAATTCCTGACTCCGGGCTGATAATGAATAGAAAAATCCAATACCACTTTGCCCGACCCGGGACTCGAACCCAAGACCTCAGCTTTGTAGCCGTACCGTAATACAACTACGCCACCGAGGCAGTGTACGTAGTAGCGTGTAATATGTGTAAATGCATAAAACAGGTGCTTGCATTCTTGCGAATAGTTATTTATTTTAATACAGCATTGTGGCTATAATTCGTCTAATGGTAAGTACACTGTAGTTTTAATAGTTAATACTTAAAGCATACATCGAGAGATGGGGAACTGCCGCTGATGGATAGAAATATTCCGGCACCTGATACACAATATATTGAGACTGCGACCGAAAACGAAACCAGGTGGTAGTATTAGTGACTTCAGAAATAATACAAATAAATATTTCGGTAAAAAACTGTCGCTCTTTTTGCGAAATTTTTAGTTGCATAGTGTCTGTAACCATTAAAACTACCATTTGCAGTTTTGATATAACTTGTATGCAGATACACCGTCTGAACCCAAAACACGATACGTTTTAATATGTGTGACGGATTTTACACAACATATACATCGAAAACAAACATTACAGGATCATTCAAATACTTACTGTGGGCACCGACCGTTTTATTATCTACTTTTCAAATTGTTCGATCTTATGTATTAATACTTGATAATATTCTCTTCATGTGCTGCATGATTATAATGTTATTTTTTGAGTTTAGTTTGCTTTGCTTGTCACAGCACAGTTGGGCAATATTATTTTCGTTCAATGTTTTTTTTTTTTGGTGACAAAACGAAAAGAGTAAAGTTTTAGTAATCTCTTTACAACCATATAATGTATTAAAATCTTTTCAAGCCTCGTAAATTGAAATAAAACGGTTTTTTAAGGAATTTATCCTGGATTTGGTTTCATTTTTACATTTTTCAACTTCCCAGCGTTTCGATTACTTCACAGCTTTCGTGCTCACGGGTCGAACCTTAGTTTTATTTCAATGTGTATGATTAGCGTAAATCTAAGAAACAATTAAGCCTCGTGAATGTCCAGAAATCGACAGTGATCACCATTAGGTATCTTCTTGTTCAATCGCCGGTTGAAACTATAAAATTTCTTTGATCTCACAAATAAATAAAATGTGAATAGGTGTTACATTTATAGATGCTCTAAAATGTATTTATTGGAACATTTATTGGGTTTAAACTGGTCATTAAGTAGAGGTACGCAAACGATAAAACCGTTAGCTATCGATTAACGTCCTACGAATGTAAAGATAAGAGAAAATTAAGTTAAAACGAAATAAGTCTTGTCTTATTTGTAATAGTATCTAGAGACTTTTTGGACTCATAACACTAAAAATAATTAAATATAGTAATAGGTAGCAAACGGAATTGATATTATCATTATTTTCGAAAATTTCTGTATGTTCATGGTTAAATCAAATTGTAACGGTGAAGGAAAACATTAGGGAACATACATAAGATAATATATTCGAAACAATTTCAAAGATAAGTGGCTTTTTTTAATTCACACAATTCTAGCTTGAAGACGATGGCTTTAACCCTTTTTAAACGTAGAAAATGTCTGTAGTAAAAAGTCGAACGCATATAGGCTGATATATTATTTCGATTTTTATGCCATTCAAGGTAATTGATGTCCTTGTATAACAGGATAATAATGAAAAAATGAAATTAAAATGAAAATAATTTATTGAATCCATTGAAATGTTCAATATTATTTAGATTCAGTCATTTTTTAAATTACCACACGGTTCGGGAAGCGGTTTTCACTAAAGAATAACAGGCAAGAAACTCTAGTGTTGCTCTTTTCGAAACCAGTTTATAATGTAGTGATTAATAAAAAAAATGCAAGTTGGTTTAAACCAGAGCATTTCATTAATAATTAATGTAATGTAACTGATATATTTCTTAACGTATTATTGTGAATGAGTACAGGAAAGATATTGTAATATATCCCTGGGACTGGTTTTTCGTCAGTATAGCTATAAACTCAAAAATTAACCCTGAGACAAAAACATGCACGCATTTTCAAATATTTTTTCTCCTTAAAAATCTCGGAAATATACTTACCTCTGCTTTACTCGGCATTGAGTAGTCGTTGATAATCATAATACTACATGTAATATTTCGTTTAAGTGTTTTGTTTTGTATTTTTATTGTTTTATGTACAATAAAGTGTAAAAATAAATAAATAAATAATATTTTACACACAGCCATAACGCTTATAGATAATAGTCATAACTTTAAAATCTATTAGTCTAAGATATCTGGAAATGAATCCCGAACCGCACGCAGTCGACCTTCGCAGATAATGGTAGAACATTCCTATGACCGCCCTCGAGCTCACGAAATTAGCCAATCGTCCGCATATATCTGTATTATTCACCAGTATATCGAGAAACCATGGGCGTAATATTTGCACTCACTACTATAGTAAATTAACCAAACCTAACCAGTTAGATTTAATATCATCTCTTCTTATGGATAAGCAACACAACGATCTGAAAGGAAACCTTATTAAGTGATAGATTTAGACCTCCATACCCCGTATTAAATAACATAAAATACACAAGAAATAATAATAAAAATCACAGTCAATAATAATAAAACTTCAGAACCAGGTTAGGAACAAGCACCTGAACAGCCGCAAGAATTATTCGAAACTAATAATATGTGACGAAAAGCTAACCGCATAAAATACTTAATTTCGACATAATTATATAATAACTATTAAATTATACGATCGTAACGGGTTTCGATGTTTATTATCATTCGCACATCTCTCACTGGATTAATGGAAGGTCTGCTTCCAGTAGCCGACAGTGTTCCAGCGCTGCGTTCCAGGTTTTATTTTGTAAACACGCCGGAGCCGCGGTATGGACGGCTAAAATGCATTTATAATATTTTTTGTAATGTAGGAGCGGGATGCGGCGCAACGGCCGCCGGCCGAGTGAAAGCTAAGCTCGGCTGAAAGTGTAGCCGAGCCCCTGGCTGGTATCCGCCTAAAATGGGGTGATCGCGAGCGATGGTATCGTATTGCTGGTATAAAAAGCATCGAGGCTCCCCGCCGCCGGTCAGAACGGCTTCAAACGTGAGTACGCGCACACGTGCTCGGACCGTGCGCCCATTTGTGAAGTGCATCGCGAGTGCCGCAGCCTCCGCCGCCCAGTGCATACCCGTGCAGTGCCCAAGGACGCAGCCGATTGTCGTGTTCATTGGATTGATTGTGAAGTGGTCTGGAGCCAGTGGGAAGGTTCTTGGTGTTCGGTTCGTGGTTCACGTATGATTGATGATTGTTATAACGCATTTACAGCCCTATCGAAGTGACTCGCCATACCCCGGTAAAGCCTGATGCCTAGATAAGAGCTTTTGATAACTTTATAGAACTATTTGAAATTTTTAAGTAGCAATCAATGGTAAAAGTGATCTTAAGTAATTGAAATCGATCAAAGAACTGTATAAGAAATTTAATGATACAATTTAATTGAAAAGAAAGAAATAGACATTAATTTGGAAGTAATTAAGTAAAAGCTTTGAAAAGAAAATACAACAATCGAAATCATATTGACCCATCGACCAGCACCATAAAAGACTAAACAATCCAGTGACGGATAAATCGGTTGGCGTGCTTCCAGGCTCGCATTCCCGTGTGACGTAACATCCGCGAAGGGCCGTTCGGGATAAGCTAATAAAAACACGAGCATAAAAGTCGGTATTACGCAAAGCGGCGGAGCTGGCAACGTTCCCAGACGGGCCACTACTCGGGTTACAGCCACAAATAGGCGCACGCGCTCCGAACTACTCTACCGCCGCCGTCAGTCGGCAGCAACTCGCGACCAGTCGGTGCTAACACGCGTGGTGTGTTCACAGGAAGGCTTCAGGGCTGTGTTCTCGTGTCTCAACTAGCCCAAAAGTCTCGTTAGCCCTCCGAAATGCCGAAGCCAGTGGTCCAAGAGGGCGATGACCCCGATCCGACTCCATACCTGTTCGTTTCTCTGGAACAGAAGCGTATCGACCAAAGCAAACCCTACGATGGCAAGAAGGCATGCTGGGTGCCTGACGAAAAGGAGGGCTTCGTGCAGGGCGAGATCAAGGCCACCAAGGGAGACCTGGTGACCGTCAACCTTCCCGGTGGCGAGGTAACTTCATCGATTCCTCTTATCAACGACTTTATCGAGAAAAACATAGTTAAGATTATCAAGTCATCATCATCATGAAGGATAATAAATAAGATATTTGACAAATATATACAAGTAGATAATTAAGTAAGCGTTTGATGGTAGAAGCAATAAATTGATGAAAAAGTAAACATTGTATAAATGTAATTGGTATTACAATACTTGTAATAATAACTGATTATTTTTGAATCCTGATGGTTTGTGATTTGTAAGATAAACCCAACTCAAGAAAAGATACTAAAATGTAACTTAATTTTAAACAAATACTTAATTTTTTATTAAATGAGCAGGAAAAGACACTTAAAAAGGAACTCATCTCACAAGTAAACCCGCCGAAATTCGAGAAAGTTGAAGACATGGCAGATCTGACGTACCTTAACGATGCTGCCGTACTTCACAATCTTCGACAACGATATTACGCGAAACTGATCTATGTAAGTAGGCGCCAAGCGCGCCTCATCCATTACTATAGCACTAACGTAACCATGTTTCCCGCAGACAAAAGACTTCAAGAAGGATCAGGTGGCCCAAGTCAACCCACCTAAGTACGAAAAATGCGAGGATATGTCCAACTTGACATACCTCAACGACGCTTCAGTATTGTATAACTTGAAGCAGAGATATTACCATAAACTTATTTACGTAAGTCGGATGCCGGTTCGGTCAGGAGTTGGGGCCTTGGAGTGTGCATGTTCCTCACCTCTCCGATCTTTCATCGTGTAGACACATTTCTCGATACGCTTGGAACTAAACCAAGTTTTAAAGTACAAGACTTATCTATTAACGGCGCAATTAATCTTGGAATGATTTATCAATTTGTGAACTAAAAATAGGTAGATCTGCACGCCAGATGTTTCTATTTCGGTCCGTTTTATTATAATTGGTATATTTTGGTATACAATCAAGAAGTTTCTCTCTCGATAGAACTGATTGCTTCATTCAATCATTGATTTTATACTTTGTTAATGGCTAATTAAATAGCGATTTATTAAACCTTTACAAATAATTTATCGCGGTTTAAGCGCCAAGAATTTTCAGTCATTAGAGTTAAATATCTAGAGTTCTATTGTGCAAAAACAAGATATAAAATGAACAAGCAAATTTTATGAGAAAATGTGTCTACTTATCCTCTCTCCTCTTCCACTTTCAAACCATTTCTCGTTCTTAGAGACCGAACTTGAAACCTTCTACACAGGACAAGTCGGTGCAAAAGGACCCAGAACGTCCAGGATATTTCTTCTATTGTTTTAGCGTTTTTAGTCTTCGTGTTTAGACATAGTTTTATGTTGTGTTTTAGTTTTAAGATCATACTTTCTCGGTTACTTGAAAGTATCTGCTGTCTCTTAGAGCAATAAGGGTATCGCTACATTACCCCTGCTCGTCTTCTTTCGTGTTGGACTCAATAGAGTCCGTCTATTGTTTTAACAGGACATTGAAGTTTTTGTGGTTTAAAAAACAGAGTTTTGTATAAATTGGCTCTCAATGTACCACTTATGCTTTAAAAATTCGTCAAAATTTTGAAATTATACAAAATTCTGTTGGATTTCTGCAGAGATTCAAAGTACTCGTACAGTACTGTCTCTGTATGGTGTGCTTTAGTTTAAGTGTTATTGTTTTAAAATCACATCATGAACATTATTTTCATATTTCACCCGGATCGTTCTCTGAAACATACAATATACCAATGATATAAAGCCTAAAAAAAGCCTAAAAAATATAGACTTTACTTGCTACATATATCTAAAGGCCTCCCTTATGAAAACTTTAGTATTGTTTTGTGTGATTAAAGTCTTTAAAAGTTTTTTCACGGACCCAATTTTTTGTACCGTTTAACTACATTTCCGCGTTGTTCCCTCTCCGTAATGGATTTAAGACTTGGTAGGTCTAATGTAGTGTCCTATTTTTTCACGGACCCAATTTTTGGTATATTTTCAATACAATTTCATGTTATAAATCACCCTGTTACGGACCAAATTTTTCGTACCACCAATGTAATTTCCTGTATTAAATATCTTAGTAATATTTTGCTCGCGGGCCCTATTTTTGGTACCTTTTGAATAAAGTCTCTTGTTGTAAATCCCCTCTGTTACGGACCTACATTTTCATACCACCAATGTAATGTCCTATATTATATCTCCTAGTAATCTTATTTTCGTGAACTCTATTTTTGGTACCGTTTAAAAAACATTGTTATGTTAATAAGTCCCGCTCTTATAGACCGAATTTTTGATAACTCCAATGCATTATCATATGATAATATAATTAATCTCCTAATATTTTTACGGACGTTTATTGCCACCTACAGAGTCTTAAAATCACGGAATCAATTGTCACGGAACCAAATTTTGCTAGCCTTTTTGTTCCTACCTTCTAAATCTACTCTCCAACATTTTAAAGTTTCGTTACACCAACTTATTCATCTCTACATCGAATATCATCACCAACCACAACACCTTCTCTCTCATTACCCTTATCACCGTCTAACCATCAATTCTTTACCACAGACGTACTCGGGTCTCTTCTGTGTGGCTATCAACCCTTACAAGAGGTTCCCCGTGTACACGACACGATGCGCCAAACTGTACCGCGGCAAGCGTCGTTCGGAAGTGCCACCCCACATCTTCGCCATTTCCGACGGTGCCTACGTCAACATGTTGACCAACCACGAGAATCAATCTATGTTGATTACGTAAGTATTTTTTGTAAAATTTACTTCTAAATTAGGGGTAGTGGAAGTAAATTTTAGTTGTGGTAAATGTAGTTCAAAGTATAATTTATCGTAGGAGAAAAACTAAGTTTGGGGTTTGCAAAAAATCTTTCATCTGTGTTTAAGTGAAACGAATTAGACAACTTTCACTATTGTCCATTCCCATAAAAATCAAAATCAAGCGAATCACAAGCACCAAAAACGAAGACATCAAAATGCAGGGCCCGTCAGTTCATCAGACTAATAAAATCTTACCTTTTAACCAACAGCGGTGAGTCTGGTGCCGGAAAGACTGAGAACACGAAGAAGGTAATTGCTTACTTCGCCACCGTCGGTGCTTCCCAGAAGAAGGACCCCAGCCAGGAGAAGAAGGGCTCCCTGGAAGACCAGGTCGTCCAGACTAACCCTGTGCTTGAAGCCTTCGGTAACGCCAAGACTGTGCGTAACGACAACTCCTCGCGTTTCGTAAGTATCTTTCTATTTTACTTTACTGTATGTATCTGATAGAGTATATAAAGTCGAAGTAAATATAAACGAAAATCAAGCAAACAAATTTTATTTCATTTTGAGGACCAATTGCAACTAAGAAGTAATTTATGTAAATGTAATGCAAAAACAAATTAAAACCAAAAGGATTGACGATGCTTAGACACCAACACGAGAATCAACAAAAGATTCAATTCAATAAAGTCTCAGTCTCCTTGCAGACTTAAAGAATGATGTCTAAAAGTCAATTTCCCTTCTTCCCCAGGGTAAATTCATCCGTATCCACTTCGGACCCTCTGGTAAACTGGCTGGTGCCGATATCGAGACCTGTAAGTACTATCTTTTGTCTCCCTACACCTGGAAACTTGGGACTTGGAGGTAAAGTACTAATTTTCCCACAGACCTGCTCGAGAAGGCCCGTGTCATCTCCCAGCAAGCCCTTGAGCGTTCTTACCACATCTTCTACCAGATGATGTCTGGCTCTGTCGCTGGTCTTAAGGGTGCGTATAGATTAGACTTACAAGAAAAAATAAACTAAAGCAACATCATTTTACTTGATAAATTACTTGATCAACTTATGAAAAGAAAAGACTTCTAGTTTTAAGTTCTTAAGAAGTATTTATAATGATAAAGATTTAAGTTTTGATAATGATGATTTAAATTCAAAAGATAAAATGTATGTTATATTAGAATCTTATTTTGTAGTTTAAATGTATCAACATTTATCTTAAAGAAACTTTTTAATTTGAAATAAAATTTAATATTATTATTAAGATTTTTTGTCAGTTCATGTTTACTTACAATGTTAGATTAGTTTAGGTTTTTTTGTTTAAGTACATAATAGAATTGTATTAGTCATAAAATTCAGCAATTCAGTAAACATTAGCTGACAACTTTACAACTCTACTTTACGGCCTACACACAACACATACACACAAAAAAGTTGAAAACACAAGTACTAAATTATAATAATAATTAATTTGAATTTTACTATTTAGAAATGTGTATGCTGTCTAACGACATATATGACTATTACATCGTCTCGCAAGGAAAGACCACCATCCCTAATGTAGACGATGGAGAGGAGTGTGTACTGACCGACGTAAGTTCAGCCTTCATCGGGCAGGCTGATTTACTATTTTTTGTCCCGGTGGGACCTGTGCCGCACAGAAACGGCACGAGTCCAAGCATCTTGCCCATGTAGTGGCTAGAGATACCCCTAGATTTAGTATTTAGTTGTGTACCGCCCTAGAAAGGTTTTGGCCAAGTTTATTCCCCTAGTTTTAAGACACCAATTATCATATGTGACAATGGTTGGTGTTTGTAGCAAAATGCTTGTTGTCCAATGACGTCAACGACTACAACATCGTGGCGCAAGGCAAGACCAGCATCCCTGGCGTCGATGACGGCGAGGAAATGAGGCTGACCGACGTGAGTCCAGATTCAGAAAGCTGGCTCATCTCATACTTTCGTCTTCACTATCTTTCGCTGAATGCTTGCTTCGCTTGTGGCCGCGGCGACTCGGCCAGTGCATGCGTATGTCAGATATTTTGCTGTTTCCAGAGGTGACAATGCTAAGCAACCGCATCTCGGACTATCCCCTCATAAGTCAAGGGAAGACGCGTATACCGGGAGTCAACGACGCGGAACAGTTCGAACTGACTGTAGTAAGTGGCGAGCCTACGCATGGAGCGTGCGTCTCCAAGTGTCCACGCATTGGGAACTTTTAATGCAAAATTCTGACATACACATGACATGCCCGCTCCCTGCAAGAGTTCCAAGGGCTTTCCGCACGGGTTTTTTTTATCACGGAGCTACGACTGTCCCGGTCCAGCACGAGCACAACCAAATATAAACTAATATGTGCACACACGAACACACACACAGATAGGATGACAATTCCAGGCTATTCGGGATGGAGGGTATGGTATTAATCACGTGATTTAATTGGCAGATATGTGTTTGTTGTCCAACGACGTTCACGATTACTACATCGTATCTCAGGGTAAGACTACCATCCCCAACGTCGATGACGGTGAAGAATGTCTGTTGACCGACGTAAGTGGTATAAAATGAATATTTGGATGGCTTAAAGAATAAACTATTATGACATGTACGATAATAGTTATTCGAGGAAAAAGGTTGTGCAACTCTACGCCGCAAACTGAAATTTGTAAGCAATGAGAAGTAAAACAATCGAAGCTTTAACTCAAAATCCAATGATCGGACTTTAGATTGATAAGAAAATACGAATTATAAATTCATTTCACATTATCATACAAACTATTTCGTTCACACAACAGAAAAAATTAACTGTCTCCCGCTTCAAAACCTAACGCTTTCTTTTTATCATAATTAACATTTTCGCTCATAGTTTTTTGTTTTTGTATATTATAAATTATTATAATAACGATAAGGTAAATCATTTAAATATGCGATATCTTTTTGTCCCCTTGAAATAATACTCGCTAAATTAATATTTCAAATAATTGCAATTTTATAATATTTTAGTATTTTTGCATAAAAATAATTTTCCAGCAAAAGCACTCAGCTCTTTCTTAACAATTTGTTCTTCGTTAATCTCTCTATAATTTCATAATTATCTAAAGATTATCTTCTCACCACCAAGGGAAGTCATAAAATTTCAAACATTTTGTTATGGTATTATAGCAAGCCTTCGACATCCTGGGTTTCACCCAAGAAGAGAAGGACAACGTGTACAAGATCACTGCCGCCGTTATGCACATGGGTTGCATGAAGTTCAAGCAGAGGGGTCGCGAGGAACAGGCTGAGGCTGACGGCACTGAGGTTTGTAATATTACTCCTACATACATAAAAAAATCCTATTATTACCCTTTATGAACCAAAAAAGCAAGTAAAATTTTAGTTAAATACAATATACAATATTTCTGTAGTTTTAAAAAATAGTTGTTATACTCCATAAAAGATCAACTATTTAAAAAAGTTCAGCATTAAATGACTCTTAATAATATGCATCCACGTCTCAATAGTAATGTCTTTCACAAGAAATTTATTACTAAATTGCCTCATCTTAAACTGACGAACAATTATTCAATTATTAATCAGTCTCGTTCTCATTATAGGATGGTGACAAGGTTGCCAAGCTCCTCGGTGTTGACTGCCAAGACCTGTACAAGAACCTGTTGAAGCCCCGCATCAAGGTCGGAAACGAGTTCGTCACCCAGGGTCGTAACAAGGACCAGGTCACCAACTCCGTCGGTGCCCTCTGCAAGGGTATCTTCGACCGTCTCTTCAAGTGGCTCGTCAAGAAGTGTAACGAGACTCTTGACACCAAGCAGAAGAGGCAGCACTTCATCGGTGTACTGGATATCGCCGGTTTCGAGATCTTCGACGTGAGTATTGGGAGAATGGGACTCAGCTAAATGAATTTGAGTTCATAGTTGAGGTTCCATGATAAAAAATAAAATAATTGTTTTTGATTTATGAATTGCCTTGTTATAGCATCAAATAATAACGAGGGCTTGGGTTCGATTCCTAAGTCGAGCAAACCTTGGAATTTTTAAAATAAATAAGCCAAGGATTGCTCGAGATTAAGTAATTTCCAGTGAGGGTTGACGGCAGATAGCCGTTCGTAAAACTACAAACTATATTATTTTTAATATCTGATGGTATCATAAAATGTGTTTAGACCCCATATGAGTGCGGGATAAGAGTAAGGAGACGAATATATCATAAATATTTCGTATCATATTAATGCAAATTTATTTCATAGTACAATGGGTTTGAGCAACTTTGCATTAACTTCACCAATGAGAAACTTCAACAATTCTTCAACCATCACATGTTTGTGTTGGAACAAGAGGAGTACACCAAGGAAGGCATTCACTGGGAATTTATTGACTTTGGAATGGACTTACTCGCCTGCATAGATCTTATTGAAAAGGTACACCGAGTGTGCGTGAAGCTCGGTTGGAAAGTTCCCACTTCTAAATGTGATTAAACAATTGTGATTCACTAACGAATTTTATTAGATTAGTGTACATTAACCGATTACGACACATCCATTCACGTTGTTTTGCTGTTGTTTATAAAAGTTCAACGGTTTCGAGCAACTCTGCATTAACTTCACCAATGAGAAGCTCCAGCAGTTCTTTAACCACCACATGTTCGTACTTGAGCAAGAAGAGTATAAGAAGGAAGGCATCAATTGGACCTTCATCGATTTCGGAATGGACTTGCTCGCTTGTATCGATCTTATCGAGAAGGTAATTTTCGGGTTAGGCATGGTCGATACAACCGTCGGTGGCTGGGAGCTCTCGTGACGGGATAACGCGTTAGTCTGTCATCCAAGTCTCTGGGACAGACTTGGTCTCTTCTTTGGGTATTTCAAATCGCGGAACGAAATCCACGGTATAGTCTTCGGACTTACTAAACAAACTCGTTAATCTCCCTGCAGTACAACGGTTTTGAGCAACTCTGCATTAACTTCACAAACGAGAAACTGCAGCAGTTCTTTAACCATCACATGTTCGTACTGGAGCAAGAAGAGTACCAGCGCGAAGGCATCGAATGGACTTTCATTGATTTTGGCATGGACCTCCAAAACTGCATTGACCTTATTGAAAAGGTAGATGGCGTAAACGCACAACGGAACGCTTGCCGCACGCCATTAGAGCTCTCGAATATTGTCCATTCAATTGCAAAATGTACTTTTATGTTTTTGAGAATTAGCAACATCATCAATTGGCTTCTATTGATATGACTTTATTCGAGCGGCTCATTCAATGCTGTTGCCCTTTGTGGTTTTATGTGTGTTATCTGTGTGTTTTTTACTAGATCTGTGTTCCAATAGAAGTCGACGCGTACTTTCCACTCATAAAGACAATACCAATTTATTAATGAGAGATATAACGGTTATTTTTTCCATGTCTCGTCGCGTGCAGATGAACGGATTTAATCAACTCTGTATTAACTTTACCAACGAGAAATTACAGCAATATTTTAACCATTTCATGTTCGTCCTAGAACAAGAAGAATACGAAAGGGAAGGGATACAATGGACTTTTATAGATTTTGGTATGGATCTCCAACCGACAATAGATTTGATAGAAAAGGTATTAGAAAAAATATAAAGCTAGAAGGTGTAGGGTCGCGGCTAGACGAGCTTCAGGCTATTAAGTCATCGCCTGCAAACCCAAAATTGTATGGCTGACTACCCCTTCCCCGCGGTAACGATTGATCCAATGCAAAATATTGCTTGAACTGTACACGCAATCAAAGCAAACATATTCACTGCATAAATATAGGAATGTATTCATAAATCCCTAAAGCTATCGCGTCCCCGAATGAAAATTTCTACACCGCTGTTAGGTATCGCACAAAGTATGTAATGCTGCTATATAAACTAAGAAAGCATACAAATATTATTTTGTCTATGAAATTCAATAGTATTGCAAAGCTTTTCGTATTCCGTATTACCTAAATATTAGGATTAGAGTCGGCTTTTATTTACCACCACAAAGCTATCTGTTACAACATACACTGTTGCATGACGCTTGATGAATAACACTAAACTTATCACAAATAGCTATAAGATCTGTTAGTATAAGTTTCTCTTATATATTTTTTATAGTAATTTAAGTAAATTTTTTTTTGTACCATTTAATTGTAAATTAAAAAATAATATAATCAGTTAATTTCTCCCCAGAATTAATGCATTTCAGAGAACCGTCGGTACATCACGTTCGCGATTTAACCTCTTCGGTCCGTTTTCAGCCTATGGGTATCCTCTCTATCCTTGAGGAAGAGTCTATGTTCCCGAAAGCTACTGACCTGACTTTCATTGAGAAGTTGAACAACAACCACTTGGGCAAGTCTGCTCCTTACCTGAAGCCCAAACCCCCCAAGCCCGGTTGCCAGGCCGCTCACTTCGCCATTGGTCACTACGCCGGTAACGTAAGTATCCACTGCAGAGACTTTGTCAACACCCAGGACTTCTTTCGAGGACGCAAACTGATGTAAAATCTCCTTGGAATAGGTCGGTTACAACATCACTGGCTGGCTTGAGAAGAACAAGGACCCCCTCAACGACACTGTCGTTGACCAGTTCAAGAAGGGCGCCAACAAACTGTTGGTTGAGATCTTTGCTGACCATCCTGGCCAGTCTGGTGATGCTGGTGGCGGCGGTGGCAAGGGTATGTATCATTTTAATAGATGACTAGGAGTTATTACAATGAAATGAAATACTTTACTTTCTTAATGACAATCTCTTTACCAAAATATAGCCCCTATTTTCAAGAACCGTTGAAGAAAACCAGGTATCATGAGCTGTATACCACTCCTGTGAACTTACATCCATCAAATCACAGCACACGCTCTTTATGGACACAAAATTCTTTGTCATACGATACCAAAACCGAGTTTGCTACACTACTTCGGCAATCTTGGTCCATTACCTGTACTTTTCTAACTTTATTCCACTTTTGCATCTGCTGATGTCGGTCATCAGAAACAATATCATACTTGCTTAGATCCTATTCTGACACTGTATTTTAAATAAATTAGGCGCTGGTGGCAAGCGCGCTAAGGGTTCCGCCTTCCAGACCGTATCATCGCTCTACAGGGTAAAATTAGATAAACGACATACGAGATTTGCTTATGTGGCTCCTCGTGGCTTAACTATTATCGTCTGTCTATATGTTCACGGCCAGCGACTATTGAGCGGAGCTTGTTTATTTCATGTAATATCGCTCTCGCTTCGATAGCGCTGACCAAGCACGCTTAAACATTAATACCACGTTAGTCTATGTATGTACAGTTTACAGCACAGCTCATGTCGCCGCAATTGTCTGTCTCAGGTGTTTTGTCGTCGGGTGTCCCATTGTCCACGTGTCTTTATTGTAATTGTCCCGTACTAATTCATTGCTTGTTTAATATACGTCCATAGGCGGTCGCGGTAAGAAGGGTGGTGGTTTCGCTACTGTCTCCTCCGCCTACAGGGTATACAAGAGTTTCAAATATTAACTAGAGTATTTTTTGCCTATTATCATAAATGATGTAGTTACCTACCTGAATGTAGCTCTACATCACGTTGTGTTGTTTTACTTGTATGATATTATCACAATAGTATCATTTAAATGTAATTTCAAACCATCTCACTCATTACAATACGTACTTATTTGTAATGCACCATCATTCATATTAGATGCACAGTATTGGTAATTGGATAGTACAATACCAATTGAAAACGTATCAAATTCAGCAGCAAAATAGTTACTTAAAAGAACGTACTACGCTACGTTTGCCGCTGATCATACTAATGTGTCCGTGTTCTATGTTCTAACATGTGTGTTGTGATCATCTCATTAAATGTACTTCTTTGTTTGTCACGTCCATGTGTGTGGCTTTTGTATGTTCACCGAAGATTATTTCAAAGAATACGTTGAAGTGATCTTTCTCGCAAACTCCAGCTATGTGTAGCTTATTGTGAAATGTTTTAAATGATATATGTTTGTTGCGTGCGTACCTGCTGGCTTGAAGTTCCCCGCTAACGTGTGCTGTCTCCACAGGAACAACTTAACAACCTGATGACAACGCTGAGGTCCACTCAACCTCACTTCGTGCGTTGTATCATCCCCAACGAGTTGAAGCAGGCTGGTGAGTCAAATTATCATTTTCTTCATATCCAACAGTATAACTAAAGAAATCTATAACTTTTTGCTTTAATCAAAATCATTTGCAATTACTTGTACTTTTTGGTATAATTATAATGAATTTTAATATTAGTTTTGCAATAATGAAATTAAATTCGTTGAACAAAATTAAATTATCAAAACTAAATATACCTATTCAAAAATGGCTATAAAATTATCATTCGCACAAAGTTCTTACACGTGGTTAGTTAAGTTACCGTGAGAATGTTACTAACCTACAACATGTGCGATGCTGTGTTCTATACCGTCGTCTCGTTGTCCGCCAGGTCTCATCGACTCCCACCTTGTGATGCACCAGCTCACCTGTAACGGTGTGCTTGAGGGTATCCGTATTTGCCGTAAAGGTTTCCCCAACAGGATGGTCTACCCTGACTTCAAGCTCCGGTAAGATCCCAACTAAAATAACTCTTGAAACTATTTCAATATTTAAAACGTACCCACTCACGCCATAAATATTGAAGTCATCGTATAACATTTTATTTTGATATCAATGGATTAAATTTATTTTGATACGTCATATTTTCGGTTGGATGGAGTCTAAACAAAATTCCAGTCTGGAACGTTCGCGTTATTCCGGTTCGGTTGCCGGGGAGTTTGCGTCACTCCACAATCCTGACTAATGTTTTCTAAAAATGTTTCGATGACTCCTCACACCTCAATTTATTTTAAGTCCAGGTGTGAGTGTTTATGTGACACATTGTACACTTTGTTATTTATAGTGAACATTTTATAAAGCTAATATTTGATGAACAGTTACATGATTCTTGCGCCAGTCGTCATGACAGCTGAAAAAGATCCTAAAGAGGCCGCTAGGAAGTGTTTGGAGGAAGTCGGGCTCGATCCCGAGAGCTATCGTATTGGCCATACAAAGGCAAGCCATTGCAAGGGAATGGAACAGCATGTTATAGAAAGAGGACCGACTTTGAACGTCACCTGTAGATTTGATTAGTTTGATCCGATCTCATTTAGATTTGTCAATAATTTAGATGCACCTTGACTGCATTTTCTTAGAAGATGCGACATGTGGTTACCAACCCTTATTTACTCATGTTTTACTGTAGCACCAAAACGTGTCCAAAATATTATCAAGGCGCGTAGATGTTTGATACCCCGAGAGTTCCTCGTGTTTTCCCTTGTATACCCGAGGCATTTATAGTGTATGTGATGAAACGATTTTACTTCATAGTCCCTCATTGTGTGCCCATGTATTTTAATAATTTAGCTACAAGATCCTGGCACCTCAAGCTGCCGAGAAAGAGTCCGATCCTAAGAAAGTCGCCCAAGTCATCCTGGAGGCCACGGGTTTGGATGTCGAGTCCTACCGTCTCGGTCACACCAAGGCATGTTTCGGAACTAGTATAGTAGTTAGCAGTTGATGGACCTAGAGCGACCCGTAGACGGGGTCGCCGGGCTTATGCTTATCGGATTGCAATCGCCTTATGAGACTGGTGTTGCAATTCGATTAATTAGTACCCGCTTACCCTAATGGAGTCCCAATTACGCAGACTCCACATCCCTACCCCAACACGTACACGTACAAAAAATACAGTGTTTATTATTATTATGTGTGCTCCCCTAACGCAGATACAAAATTCTGTGCCCGAACCTCGTCAAAGAACCCATTTCACCGGAGAAAGCCACAGAGAAAATTCTCGAACATACCGGTTTGGATGCGGAGTCTTTCAGGCTCGGAAAGACCAAGGTAGCCACACAAGCTTGAACACACTACACCGCACTCAAATCTCTCTCTCCTTTTGCATGAAACTGTAAAAATGTAACCTTCTCTATATCTTATTATTTATCTTTCTTGCGTGTTTAACTAAATGTACTATTTTAAGAACCTATTACTAACACACTTTATAAATGTATAATCTTTAAGTGTTTTCTTTCCTTAATTTAAAGTTTCTCTTCCGACGATTCTATTTTGGCACCAGTTATAGATACTGGAGGTTTGGAATTTTGATGTGTTATAAAATTGGCCCGCCCTACATTCCGACACGTGTGTGACACATGATCTATGCAAACAGGTGTTCTTCCGTGCCGGTGTCCTGGGTCAGATGGAAGAGTTGCGTGATGACAGGCTCGCCAAGATTGTGTCCTGGCTCCAGGCCTACATCCGCGGTTACCTGTCCCGTAAGGAGTACAGGAAGCTGCAGGACCAGAGGTAATGATAACACATTCGTTTATGGTTCGCACCACGTGCACTCCATATTTGGCGGCCAAGGCTACAACAATGACTTGTCCACAGATTGGCTCTCCAAGTTGTCCAGCGCAACTTGCGCAAGTACCTGCAACTCCGCACCTGGCCCTGGTGGAAGTTGTGGCAGAAGGTCAAGCCCCTCCTCAACGTCACCCGCATCGAGGATGAGATCGCTGTGAGTATCAATCATCGACATCATTAAAATGATCGAGCACTCTGACCCAATATGAACGAGTTTGGCACCGGTGATTCACATTAACGCAAATAGAACCGACCGCGCCCACCTGTCGGTTACGCGACACCGCACCACCTGAGCCCATTTCTGGACTCTGCGCCCCCCACCACTGCCCGCCGCCCGCGCGTTTTCTCCATGCGCTGCGAGCGGGGGCGGTCCCGCGCCCGCTGGAAAACTCCAGCGGCGATCAGTACCGGAGCGGTCGGCGGCGCGCGCACCAACCCTTCCGATATACTCGAACGAACCGAACACACTTGCATTCCTTTTTTTTATATTTTGATGTTTTAATTAATTCAATCAACAATGGCGGACGTGATTCACAAAAGCGAGTGGAACGGGAACGGTGTGGATAAAAGTGCTGAAATATTACAGAAACTCGAGGAGAAAGCACAGAAGGCCCAGGAGGCTTTCGAGAAGGAAGAGAAGCTCCGCAAGGAAGTCGAGGCCCTCAACGCCAAGCTCCTTGAGGAGAAGACCACGCTGCTCGCCTCTCTCGAGGGAGAGAAGGGCTCTCTGTCCGAGACTCAGGAACGTGCCAACAAGTTGCAGGCGCAGAAGAACGACCTCGAGAACCAGCTCAGGGTGAGTACTACTTATAATATTGCTACTTCATCTTAAATTTAAGCTTTCATCGCCACTTATATTTAGTAAGCAGTGTCGTAAACGGCCAAGTGTTTAGGCGTTCCGCGGTGTGTAATGAAAACTGAAATAGCGAGAGAGATTTAGGTTGCGATTTCGTGTTTATTCCTAATTATTTTAATTAGCTTTGATGAAATCTCGTTTCTTGGAAGAACATCAGACGGGCTCCACCAAATTTGTTTATGCATACAATGTTGCGAGTGCTTTACCGCGATCTTGCCTTACGTGATTCTTTAAATAAACATAGGTTTTGTTTAGATGGGAAATAACTGTTTGAGTTTAAAAATATTCTTTACGTGGGCAACTTACTGTTTTATTGCAAATGATTAATTGCGCTTTTAAACCGCGTTATACAAGAACCAGACACAATCAATAAATGCTTATTTTAAACAAATAACTAGTTAATACGGAGTAATAAAACAACTTTATTTTTACCTTAGGACACCCAAGACCGCCTCACCCAGGAGGAGGACGCCCGCAACCAGCTCTTCCAAGCCAAGAAGAAGCTCGAGCAGGAAGTTTCCGGCCTCAAGAAGGATGTCGAGGACTTGGAACTGTCTGTCCAGAAGTCCGAGCAGGACAAGGCCACCAAGGACCACCAGATCCGCAACTTGAACGACGAGATCGCCCACCAGGACGAGCTCATTAACAAGTTGAACAAGGAGAAGAAACTCCAGGGCGAGTCCAACCAGAAGACCTCCGAGGAGCTCCAGGCTGCCGAAGACAAGGTCAACCACCTCAACAAGGTCAAGCAGAAGCTCGAGCAGACCCTCGACGAGCTTGAGGACTCTCTGGAGCGCGAGAAGAAGCTGCGCGCCGACGTCGAGAAGCAGAGGAGGAAGGTTGAGGGCGACCTCAAACTCACCCAGGAAGCAGTCGCCGACCTCGAGCGCAACAAGAAGGAGCTCGAGCAGACCATCCAGCGCAAGGACAAGGAGATCTCCTCCCTTACCGCCAAGCTCGAGGATGAGCAGTCCCTGGTCAGCAAGCTCCAGAAACAGATCAAGGAGCTCCAGGGCCGCATCGAAGAGCTCGAGGAGGAAGTCGAGTCCGAGCGCCAGGCCCGTGCAAAGGCTGAGAAGCAGCGCGCCGACCTCGCCCGCGAACTCGAGGAGCTGGGTGAGCGCCTTGAGGAAGCCGGTGGTGCCACTTCCGCTCAGATCGAGCTGAACAAGAAGCGTGAGGCCGAGCTCAGCAAGCTGCGCCGCGACCTCGAGGAGGCCAACATCCAGCACGAGTCTACCCTCGCCAACCTTCGCAAGAAGCACAACGATGCTGTTGCCGAGATGGGTGAGCAGCTCGACCAGCTCAACAAGCTCAAGGCTAAGTGAGTATTACTTTTATTTATAGACGCCGTTTAATGCGCCGTCAATATTGGTTTAACGACTGCACATGTGCATTTTATGGAGGGTTTAAAAACTTTAGTAGCCGTTATTGAATTTTAATGCAAAATCCAGGGCAGAACATGACCGCGCCGCTTGCTACAACGAGTTAAACAACACACGTGCAGCGGTCGATCAAGTAGCGAGGGAGAAGGTAACATGTCATCTGTAGAGGCATGTGTACCGCCTGGGGTGTTCCCTGCATGGACCCATTCGTATGACGTACAGAACACTTCACTCGACACGATACACATGTGTCCGGCCCTGCGACACCCACTTTTAATAGGTGGAATAAACATTGTTCTAAATCTGTGTAATATTCTATCCATCCAGGGCTGAGAAAGAGCGCTCTCAATACTTTAGCGAAGTCAATGACCTCCGTGCCGGTCTCGACCATTTGTCCAACGAAAAGGTACAAAATGAAAGATGATGCAAATGGTAACAAGTTAAGCGCTTCGCAGCTTATTGACAAAAAGAAAAATGTACACAAAACATCATACACTAAACTCATGACGGAAAATATTCTAACGATATCCTTAACCAAGTTAAATCCCAATGGACTATACAAAGTTATCATGGCATGAAGCTGACTCTAGCTACGGCTTAATACGACGTGTGACTACTAATTATAGAATAGCCAGACAATGATTTTAATCCATTTAACAAAGTCATTCAACTAAAATATTAAAATTATATCGCATGACCACATAAAAATAAAACTCATCATGTGTTTTTGTAGCGAGTTGTAATATTTTAAAATATTTGATAACTAACAATCAAAATCAACAATAATTTAAGTTTCAATCAACATTACATTAAATACATTATTTATATTACAATTCCTTTTATATAAAAAAAAAAACAATGTTACACTTCATTTATCGAACATTGCTATAAATTTTAAATCATACTGCAATATATATTGACGTTTTCCCATTTGGAAGCATCCTGCGCTCTACTACTCATTCATCAATCATCTCTAATCTTAACGAAAGGATCTAATTAAGATTTCAAATATAGGCTGCCCAAGAGAAGATCGTCAAGCAGCTGCAGCACCAGCTCAACGAGGTCCAGAGCAAGGCTGACGAGGCCAACCGCACCCTCAACGACCTGGACGCTGCCAAGAAGAAGCTGTCCATCGAGAACTCTGACCTGCTCCGCCAACTGGAGGAGGCCGAGTCCCAGGTGTCTCAGCTGTCCAAGATCAAGGTGTCGCTCACCACCCAGCTCGAGGACACCAAGAGGCTCGCCGACGAGGAGGCCAGGGTAGGTTTATGGAAGTTTTTATGCAATTCTATTGTAATTGACTTCTTGGTAACATAGAATAAATATTAATAAATTAGTAATAGTTCAATACGAAAATAGAAAGTTATGTTTTTTCTTTGCTATAGATTACCGATATATTGCTACAAAAGGTGAAACAAATATTAAGTTAATTTTCTTGTACAGGAACGCGCCACCCTTCTTGGCAAGTTCCGCAACTTGGAGCACGACCTGGACAACATCCGCGAACAGGTCGAGGAGGAAGCCGAAGGCAAGGCTGACCTTCAGCGCCAGCTGTCCAAGGCCAACGCCGAGGCCCAACTGTGGCGCTCCAAGTACGAGTCCGAGGGCGTCGCCCGCTCCGAGGAACTCGAGGAGGCCAAGCGCAAGCTCCAGGCCCGCCTCGCCGAAGCCGAGGAGACCATCGAGTCCCTCAACCAGAAGGTTGTTGCTCTGGAGAAGACCAAGCAGCGCCTTGCCACCGAAGTCGAAGACTTGCAGCTCGAGGTTGACCGCGCCACCGCGATCGCCAACGCTGCCGAGAAGAAGCAGAAGGCATTCGACAAGATCATTGGCGAATGGAAGCTCAAGGTCGACGACCTCGCCGCCGAGCTTGACGCCAGCCAGAAGGAATGCCGCAACTACTCCACCGAACTGTTCCGCCTCAAGGGTGCCTACGAGGAAGGCCAGGAACAACTCGAGGCTGTCCGCCGCGAGAACAAGAACCTCGCCGACGAAGTCAAGGACCTCCTCGACCAGATTGGCGAAGGTGGCCGCAACATCCACGAGATCGAGAAGGCCAGGAAGCGTCTCGAGATCGAGAAGGACGAGCTCCAAGCCGCCCTCGAGGAGGCCGAAGCTGCCCTCGAACAGGAAGAAAACAAGGTCCTCCGTGCTCAGCTCGAGCTGTCTCAGGTCAGACAGGAGATCGACAGGCGCATCCAAGAGAAGGAGGAGGAGTTCGAGAACACCCGCAAGAACCACCAGCGCGCCCTCGACTCCATGCAGGCTTCCCTCGAAGCCGAGGCTAAGGGCAAGGCTGAGGCCCTGCGCATGAAGAAGAAGCTCGAGGCTGACATCAACGAGCTCGAGATCGCCCTCGACCACGCCAACAAGGCTAACGCCGAGGCCCAGAAGAACATCAAGCGCTACCAGCAACAGATCAAGGACCTCCAGACCGCCCTCGAGGAGGAACAGCGCGCCCGCGACGACGCCCGCGAACAGCTCGGCATCTCGGAGCGCCGCGCCAACGCTCTCCAGAACGAACTGGAAGAGTCCCGCACTCTGCTGGAACAGGCCGACCGCGCCCGCCGCCAGGCCGAACAGGAACTCAGCGACGCCCACGAACAGCTCAACGAGCTCTCCGCCCAGAGCGCGTCCCTCTCTGCCGCCAAGAGGAAACTCGAGTCCGAGCTGCAGACCCTGCACTCCGACCTCGACGAACTCCTCAACGAGGCTAAGAACTCCGAGGAGAAGGCTAAGAAGGCCATGGTCGACGCCGCTCGTCTCGCTGACGAACTCCGCGCTGAGCAGGACCACGCCCAGACCCAGGAGAAACTCCGCAAGGCCCTCGAGCAACAGATCAAGGAACTGCAGGTCAGGCTGGATGAGGCTGAGGCCAACGCCCTCAAGGGAGGCAAGAAGGCCATCCAGAAACTTGAACAGAGGGTCAGGGAGCTCGAGAACGAGCTTGACGGTGAACAGAGGAGACACGCCGACGCACAGAAGAACCTCCGCAAGTCCGAGAGGCGCATCAAGGAGCTCACCTTCCAGGCTGAAGAGGACCGCAAGAACCACGAGCGCATGCAGGACCTCGTCGACAAACTGCAGCAGAAGATCAAGACATACAAGAGGCAGATCGAGGAAGCCGAAGAGATCGCCGCCCTCAACTTGGCTAAGTTCCGCAAGGCACAGCAGGAGTTGGAGGAGGCTGAGGAGAGGGCAGACCTCGCCGAGCAGGCCATCAGCAAATTCCGTGGCAAGGGACGCGCGGGATCCACAGCGAGAGGAGTCAGTCCGGCGGTAAGTTCACATCCTTACTAGTCTCTTGAGTATCGATAGCTAATTCTTGACACTAAATATGTGCTCTCTCATCCAGGCGTCCGTTAAAGGGCGTCCATAGACCAGCACTGGAGTATTGTGTAAGTTGGCAACTGGTTGTTGCACGACCCCCCACAGCACCGAAGATCAGTGCTGGACCTAGTAGACCTAGTACCTCAGTGACCCCCATGAAATACTTGTGTTCGTGAATGCGCCGGCATGTATCCCGCATGACACCACAGTGCAGTAGTTGCCGAGCTGATTGTAATGTAGTCTGTTTGTGTTGCAGCCCCAGCGCTCGCGCCCCACCCTGGCTGACGGATTCGGCACCTTCCCACCTAGGTTCGACCTGGCGCCCGAAGATTTCTAAACGTTCCACTACAAGAAACATTGACGGACTGTACAGATTTTTCGTTGAAATAATGTAACATTTTTATACATAGCAGTTGATTACGTGTTACTATAGTACTGTAACGAGAAACTGTAAAATTTACCAAACTCAACACCATTTTTTTTTGTATACCAAAAAAATATACAATTTAGTGATCTAATCTTTTTACGAAAGGCTATTTTGTAATTTGTTGATATTTATTTATATTATTTATTGCCGTGGAGTATGTATCGTGAGGGGGCGCGAGTGAGGGCGGCGGGCGCGCGCGCTCTCAGAGACACACCCGCCACCCCCGCACCGCGCGCCCGCGCCGCCACTCGCCGCCCCCGACTCACATCTAATAAAGCGATATCGTTGTCATAAAATATTACTAAACGCATTTTTATTTCTGAAACCCACTCCAGAAAAATCTATGATCCATTTTCACACCACTAAATATGGATCTCACGGAAACACGATCACTTTACGAACACACAAATATATTTAAGCACTTATAAAAATACATTAGACGAATCATACTAAACCCACTTGATACATTCACACCAAAATCTCAGAAATAGACCCACAACCACTATACTGAAATTAAAACGAAATATCTAGAAGATTGGATCTGAAACTACCTGTAATCACAAACAAACACATAAAACTGAATTCTGACACATTAAACACCTAATTAATTAAGACATGACAAGTCCTATTTCTTGATGTGGAACATTAAATATGAAATTATGAGCACGCCTGACACCTGGACATCATAGATAATGTGTAATGGCAAATGTCGCTGATATTAAAAGGATTCGTAACACACTGACTTGACATGAATACTTTCTGACACATATTTTCGGAGCATATTTGGCTTGAGAAGATTGCACCCACTAGATTCTGCTATTCAGAAACTGAATTTATGATGATGCGCCACTGGACAAATAATTTCATCGTTACTAAAGGCACAGATGACAGATTAAGGTAGATGCACGACCTGGCATTTTACTCTAAATATTGTGGGTAGAATGTCATTTGAATAAATATCCGTATGAACTTTAAAACTATGACTGTGCAATCTTTTTGCTGCCGCTCCTTTTGAATACCACATTGTTTTTGCGATGCATTTCTCAAATAAAATACACGTAAATACACTTCAGTAAGACGATAAAATAACTAGGAAATATCTAAACATTAATCATAGGTTTATTACTAGTACAGAAATAGTAAAACACAAGTAATATGTGTAATATTAAAATAATAAGCTAATTATGTCGCATTTGGGTGATTTGTAAGAACTGTCTAGCCTCTCCAAGCTATGCGACGCTTCAGATAATTCTTACATAATGACACGTGAAACCGAGGGCTATATAATTGTATTAAATGTCCAGAAAAAGTTCTCTCGCAAAAGAGTCTGTCCCGCCCACACACTCACCTCTGGAACTCTTATGAGCCAGGTTTAAATACACGCAAAGAATTGACACTAAACATTGAAGCTCGGCGAGTCTCCACTCTCCAGTACTAGTTTGTTTGTAACTCTTGATCTTTTTAGTGAAATTAATCAGAAATAAAACAAAAAGGCGGAATATTTTATTCAAGAAATAAAGATTATTCAATGAATTAACTACAATATTAGCAACTTTTAAATTAATACAATTCTAATGTATGTGATTGATAACTTATAATTGAAAACTCGAGCCTAAGATTTATCTGCTTCTTGTCATTTTCGGTCACTGTATGAACTGTACTAACCATTATACTCGTATAACATAAATAATAATAATAATATGTATTTAATAAACACACAGAAATAAAGAGAAAAATACAGAATGGTAAAAACAAAGAGAAAAACATAAAAACTTTTAGATGCATTCGCACTAGTACACCAATATAAAAATCATCCCGGATATGAGTGTTTGTGTTCGCAGTATTTATAACCGTAACCACGATGTAAGAGATGTAAATGTGATGCAATACTTTTAATAAAAAGTAACGCCCACATTACGCCGTAATATATCGACAGCTCACAGTTGAAATAAAAACGGAATATCATGGGCTCTCGCACAAAAATAATCGAAATAGTAGTAAACTCCGTTATATTACTCGTATATTAGTCATGTGTTCTTTTTTTGATAATACAAATTAAAACATCGATTCATAAAAAAAGTATTTAAGTACGAACATACATCAAAAAATCATACAATCTCTATAAGCAAATAAATGAATATTAACCAAGATACAAATTGTTATTTGGCCGAACATACTCCGAAATTTCAAATGAGACTTAAGAACTCGAACACGCACTATTTAAGCACATCATACAATAAATACATCCAAGAGCAACATATTTATCGGTCTCATAAACATTTCTGCGCGAGTATCAAACCCACGGCCTTCCGTTTCGCAGCTGGCGTCTCGCCCACGTCACTGAGCTTGTCAATCATACTAATTAACAACCAAGTATTTCTTATATTACACGAGTTGGAACAATTTTAGTAATAAATTTCAGTCTGCATACCCATTTTACATACGCTGAAAATTATGCAGACATTGCTTCATTTCTCCGAGATTGGTAGATAGTGTCTATTTTTTTATTTGTTCTAAAAACTTTAATATATTGTGACGATAGTTATTCTCTTTTATTGTGAGGTGGTGTATTGTATCAGCCTATATACGTCGCACTGCAGGATACGATTGAGAGTGGTTAGGCCATATAGTCCGCCACGCTTGCCTAGTGCGGGTTGGCGGACTTTACATACCATAGAAATTCTCCCGAATCGCAATGGTATGCAGGTTTCCTCATGATGTTTTCCTTCACCGCTATGAGGTGATGTGTTATTTAATAATAGATCGCCTGTATAGCATCAATCTTTCGTGAATATGGTTCAAGGCAAATCATACGTACTTCAAAAGTAAAACATTTGATTGTGTGGAAATCTTAGTCATATTCAGAATTTCTATTTTTATACTGACACGATAAATGTGATTACAATGCGCCTGATGAGTGCAGTGGAGATAAATTATTCACCGTCACGATATGGTTATATATCTATAGCCACAAGACTATGTCAGCCTAGTTATATCCAATAATACATAGAATGAACCCCACACGTTAAATTAAGTAGGGTATAAAAAAACACCACAAATATTTTCTCATTTTTTTACTATAATTTACTTAAATTTTTAAATAACTATCCTAATACTATCTTCCATAGATTGACTAACAAAGGCAGTACGAACAACCAGTGCAAGCCTTTCAGATCGTGGACTCCATTATCCTGAGGTTCGGCCGTGTAGCCCATACTGCAGAAGTCCAGGGTACTGACGGTGAAAGGCTGGAAGATGTTCATGAACTCCTGCCAGGTACAACCTTCCAGGGGACACAGCTCGGTGGGCTTCTCGTTGATGAAGAGCTGGACTCTGTAGCTCTGGTTTCCTGATACGTCGCAACTGGAAATAACGATACATTGTAATGTAGATGGTCCGTGGTGTCAAGTCTCGCCAAAAATGCAGTAATTTGATTATTGATTTTGTCGAAAAAGGTATGAGAATGGGTGGTGAGGTGGTCTCAGTTGAGAATTTTAAGCAAGAACTAAGTGGAAAATATAGAACAAGATTTGTGACATTAAAAAATAAATGTTTCATATATTGAAAGAGGCAAAGCTCTGCGGAAACCAGTCTAGATTGTTATAATATGATTTAGATGACTCAACTGGAATGATACTATAAGTAGCAGTTTTGTAAATATTAGAGTGCCAACAATAGTGATTGTTGGGAACCTTTTAACCTCGTTTCTACCTTTCCTCATTTCCTTTTCTAGAGTACTGTCTAGTCAAGATTATATTTCTCTATAATCCTAATACTTGAACATTAAGGAAACTAACAATAGCACTAATGTTAATGATTTTCGTATTTAAAAAGAAGGGAAGAAAAGGGAATAGAATATATTATACCTGCTCAAAACCGCCATCATGTTCGTAGAGAAGGCACCAATATGGCTAGTTCTCCACAACCTGCTGGTATTGCGCCGACCGCCCTGTAGAGGAGCATCGTCCTTGAAGACGCCCAAGGCGCAGTAGACCATCTCCAGCATCGTGTCGTGAGTGAAGTAGCCGATCACCTTCTTGCCCCGCCCAGCCACGGCCGCTTCGAAGTTCTCGTAAAGGTCTTTTAGTGCTGGTCCGCCGAGGTTCACGTTAACCTGGAATTTGAATTACGACTTGATTTCATATGCCAGTTTAAAAACATTGGAGGTTATGAGAGTAGTAGAAGCAAGAGAAAGCGAAAAATAAAAGTACGCTAACCAACTCGCAATTTATTATATTGTGTACACTGATAACGGTTGGCACTAGTTTACAAAATATATGATAGGTACGAACCTATCGTTATGCTGGGCACATATACTAACTTTGAGCAAATTGCAAGCGATTTTTCAAACCAAAAATCCTACATAAAGTGAGCTCAAGACCTTACAAAAATTTATTCATAATTCTCCGTCAACACCAAACATACCCAAGATCCATATCCATTTCTGTAATAATGCCTGACGTCGTCCCTGTACTCCAGAACGACCAGGTCCTCATCAGTGAAGGCGGCACACCACGGGGACCTGAGGTCCTCAGTCCAGGAGCGGTAGAACCTGCAGAGCTCGTAGATGGAGTATACATCCTCATTTGACAATTGGGTGCTGATACCCAGGCGTTGCTGTACGGCGTTTCGGAGCTGGTAGAACAAAAGAAGATTAAGTATGTATAAATGCGTTATACATAGCTTCTTGGTAACCTGTCCAGATCTACTGAGACAGTGGTAGCGGATTCGATTCCTTGGACACACACCTCTGACTCTTTGAAATAATTTCTGCATTGTTTGTCTATTACCACGCAATTTGATTATAAATAAATACATTCAACAGTTACATACACAGTCCTGATCCCACGCTAACATCTAGTCTTGTGTAGTGTTAATCAGGGATTACGAGAGACTTTTCGGTCTTACAAACACCCAATTGTTTTTGATGGTCGGAAACTTGTCGAAGAACGCGGCATAACATATAGACATTTAAGTAAGTAGATAATTTCACCATGGAAATTCTTGAGAAAACTACAGTTATGTAAGTTTTCTGATTATATTTTCCTATTAAAGTGTTGAGGCTAATGTATATATTACCGAACTCCTTCTGTGCTTTTTTACTAGTCCAACCTCAAAAAATAGCATTTCTACTAATAATATAGTAACCAATTACTTACAGCGGCATACTCAGCAGTGCTAAGATAAGCGTTGATCTGATCTACCAACGCTTGGCCACTTCGCACCTCTTCTAGGTACCGATCGCAGTCTTGGTATGGCTGGAAATATAAACAAAAGATAATAATAAATATACATACACCTGTATCCTTTAGGAGTTACACATAATGTATGCCATTAATTCACTAATAGCCGCGCGCATTTAAGTCTGTCTTGAAATGTTAAAAGGCTGGAGCCTTTACCCATGTGGGGTACAAATTCCAGCCCCAAGTGACATAAACTCACACCTTTTTTCCCAGAAGGGGTAGGCAGAGGTTCTCCTGGTAGTCATTCACTGACGGAACAAGATACAACATAGCTCTGTTACTTAGATTACATCGATATGAAACATTGGGATTGCCCCGATCCAATTGGCCAGCATGCTAATTGCTACAGTCAACATCGTACGTGACGCTTACTACTTATTAAATAAATAAACACACCCAACAGACAAACAAGCATTATGTCACGTATAGAAATCACAAGAGACTTTATGGTCTCACGACACAAAGACGAAACAAATTTTTGTTGATCATACAAACATTTGTCTTGGTGAGGCCTCTGGGCTTACAAACGGTGGTAAATATTAGTTATATCCACATTAAAACCCACGATAATATATCAATTGATTTTCTGTATCTGTATTAGGCTATATATGTTCGTCCCACTGCAGGGCATGGGCCTCCTACAACCAAGAATGCGATTGAGAGGGTCATATAAAGTAACACCCTCGGCTTCTTCCAACATGCCATGGTGGAGACTCATTTTCAACATTGGATTTTATATGGGTAGTAGTATACTACTCTTCTTCAATTTAAAATCGTTGCACAATATTTAACAACTGATTTATATTACAAGATGCTGATGAAGTATGAAATCATTCCTGCTGAATCATCCTTACTCCTTGTTTATTTAATATGCAATATGTTGTAAAACAAGCCGATAATTCCGCCAGGATACGTATACTGCAGCGATATCTCCGCTCTTTACACACATAACTACACGATATGCAGCCAACAGCGGATGGACGCACCGCAAACCGTTCATAATTATTTCTAATGCAAAATCACTGTTGACTCATTAATATGCCCTTTGCCCCTTCACGCGACTATGGACTTTATGTAAAGGTCAATGGGTTTTAAATTCGATAACAAAAATGAAATACTATGATCTGAAATCAATTTCCGTTGTACTATAATAAACAATGATATACAAGTAAAAGATAAGCAAAGTGCTGATAATACGCATATCAAAGGAACACGAACTGATGTTCTAAACCGTTCGTGTTAGATAGCAATATTAATAAACTAATAGAATTATTAGACACGATCAATGTCTTTATAAGACCAAGAACCATTTTGCACTGTAAATATTTTTATACTACCAGAGAAGATAAGGTTTTGACTGGCGAGATACGATTACTGAGTAGTCGACACAATTATACCAGCCTTTTAAATTCTACACGCATCGCTTTAAAAACCCAAAATTATAAAAAGGAGGGCACAAGTTAATAGTACAGCAGACGGAGAAATTTACATACATTTCAATTCGAAATACTTTGCTACCAATGCTTTGCAATTACCGTAAATCTCTGGTTCTATTTAAATGGTGCTTTCAATTTGATGTTTAAAAATTGGTTTAAATTAGTAGAAATAATACTGACCCTGATAACATCATCTCTTGTCCTAAAACTGTCTGCTTCGACAGTCAAATTGGTGCCGTCTGTCAAACCATGGACGAAGGCAATAGCGCTGGTGATAGTCCTCTGTTCATTCGTGGGTCTGAAGTAGTACTCGTCATCTGACCCTTCAAGAAGGTGAGGGTATTTCTCCCGGATCCTCCTGGCTATGTCGTATAATTCCTCATACCCTTGTCCGGTGAGGTAAGATTGTGAGATTTCTAAGGTTGAATTCCATGTCCACCTTCTGAATGCGTCCACATCCTGAAGAGAAATTATGTTTGGTTTTAATTAAAACAATAATTTCTTTATGATCGAGAAACAGTTCAATAAGGAAGGAACTGGAATACCAAACCGGAGGTCTTGACTTAGCACCCATAGCACACTTAGTTTTGGAAATTACGTTTGTCTCAATGATCGCTTCTTTAACAGTCAAGGAAACCAACATATTTATACAAACAATGCTGATAAAAACCATTAAGTTTTCAAACATTATAAATAAATACACCCAACAGTCACATACACAGTCCTGACCCCACACTAAGATCGAGTTTTGTGTCGTGGTTAACAGAAACTACGAGAGACTTTTCAGTCTCACAAACACTCAGATCTGATACAAATGGCTGTGGATCACACTAACATTTGTCTCGGTGCGGGATCGAACCCGCGGCCTCTCGTTTCACAGCCGGCGGCTAACCAACTGCGCCACGGAGGCTGTCATTATAGGATCAAAAGTTTTGGTCGTAATATGACGTTTCACAGGAAATTGAGAAAACCCAGACCTGAGCACACAGCTGACTTCTACCATTCTCGTAACTGGATATAATCTCGTCCTTCAAATCAGCCATGGCCTTCATGTCCACCGTGACGCTGTTCCCAGGGTTGCGGTTGCCATGGCGATTGATACTCCATATGCTGACCGCTTCACAATCTGTGGACAGGGAACAATACAAATAAATTACAAATATACATACAAGCGTCTACATCTCCATAGAGGTAAGCAGAGATAGTAGTGGTACTCTTCACCGACCTTATCATCGTCCCAAGATGGATAGGAAAAACCTGTCATCTAGCCGGGCACAAATTCCTATTGCAGACAATACATAATATATCTTTTTAAATTCACAATAATGAATAAACTAAGTAGTCGAATTTGGAATTTAACCCAATGTCATAAGGTTCAGAACCTATACAGTGCTTTTAAATTATTGAGACGATAAAAAAATACATACAGTTGTTTACAAATTAACATTAAATATCGTAGAATACATAGCACAAACTCGAGGTCGGTCAGTGGAAATGCGATTGAAAACGGTATTGAATAAGATAATAGCCGACATAAGTTCGATCCCGGCACTGAAATAAATTTTCGTGTTCCCCGCAAATACTTGTTTAATTTCTGGGTGTTTGTGACTCCGAAAATAATCTCGTCGTTTCTAACAATGTCGACAAAAATATTAATTGATCTTAATCTGGGGTTAGAACTTTGTATGAAACAGATGGGTTTATTTATTTCGAGTTCAAACTATTGAAAATCTCAACCTAACTATAAGCATGGAGTTGGACAAACAATTTATATCAAGGTGTGAAAATAATATAGACAGAAAAGTATAAAAAATTTAAGCAGGCTTGTAAGTCATTATTTGTATTTAAAATTTTGATTGTGCCAGCCAGGTCACAGTCTTACTAAAAGAAAAGAGATCTCGAGAAATTTTTATTTTCTACTAAGTGGAAATATGATTTAAAATGCAACCTTTTTACCTTAGATGCAAACTTGGGTTCTAATGTGCATTTCTTGTAACCGTTGGGTTCCTGGTCAAATTCTAGAGGATCGTCATTTCTATGCATTTTTTGTTCTTAATAAAAAAAGTAAGTACAGTATCATCCAGAAAAGTTTCAACTATGGACAGACAAACATTCTAACGCGATTGGATATTACGAACAAAACATCATATTTCCGAAATTGCGCCTACCTCACGTGAGCATTAAATGCAGGCAGACAATATGGAACTTTGAAATAAAACTATTCTTTACAGATTCGCGATAAAATCTATAATTAGTTTTATTTCAATGTCTGTCGCGTAAATCTAAGAAACCATTATGCAATACAGAATTGTTGGTTACTGAAGTGGCTCGTCAGTTCGCGATAAAACTCAAGATTTACGCATGTCAAGTCCTTATCGGTACTACTGGCATTGTCAAGACTGCGACCGAAAACGAAGCCAGATGGTAGTTGTAGTGGTTACAGACACAATGAAACTAAAAATATCGCATAAAAAGCGACAATTTTTTTAACGCTTTTTTTAATTCATCTTTTTTGTATGTAAAATACCTAGTTTTTGCGAAAATCGTAATTTAAACCCTTGCGTATCATTGCATCTTTCAAAATAAAAAGGTGAGCATCATTATTTCAGGAAAAGTATGTATTTATCACCCAAATAATTATGACGATAAGTAAAAAAAAAAACAAATAAATATTGACAATTTTTTTGCGAAATTTTTAGTTGCATTGTACCTGAAGTCACTAATACTACTCTGTATGTTTAAATATTTTAGTATTAAGTAATATATTCTTAAATAAAACTACTTTAGTTCATAGCGACAATATCATATTAGGTGTGTAATTGTAAAGATGTTTTACGAATGATAAATATATAAACAATTAAATGTTATGGATAACAGTGTATTTCCAGTCCTGAAATTAGCGGACACTGAAGCCAGAAAATTAGCGAAAAGGTACTGTTAGTTGAACCTTCAGCTATAAAATTTGTCTTAGACCCAATTGTTTAGTGATCAAAAAATAATCCATAAAATATATTATAACCTGAATTTATAAATGACGCAATCCAACTATTTTAATAAAGCATCGACAATGTTTTATTTGTTTATATTTAATTTCATTTGACGAAGAAATTGACGAGTGACACATCAGCTCATAATCAACTGGAACACGACCGCAAAATTTTTCACATTGGTATAATGTATGTATGTCTGTTCGTTGACATCACCAATATATTTAATTTTGTTATCATTTTAGTTGGGGACATCCCAGTATTATATTGAAGTCATAGGTATTATACATATTATAATACCAAAACCAACAGTTATTTATACATACAAATAACTGCTTGTTTTAAATATGTAAAATAATTACGAACATTATATTATTATGTTATGACGGGAGCGTGTGTGTTTCAGACTGATCTTACATTCATTTCTCTACAGTTATTAACTTACGTCTACTTTTACACAAAAAATTATTGTTAATAAATCATTCATCATTCTTAGCTTATCTAAATGACTTAACTTTAGGGGTTTAGCATATGTAACTTACCGACTAGTAAAAACATAAAAAGACAGGAAGTTTCTTGCGCCATTTCCTATTCCTAGTTGTTACAACTCGCAATGTTATTTATTTAATTTTTTTTTATTGCAATAAATGGCGAGACGAGCGTGCCATTCGCCTGATCGTAAGCGATACGACCGCTCATGGACAGTAGCAAAACCAAACAACACCATGAACTACAAGGCAATGCTTGGAAATTAATGTTAAATAATGTTAAATAACATATAAATAATAATAATGATTGAAAAGAATATGAACTAATATTATTTTATTTAACCCAAAATTGAGATAAACATACGAAACTGCAAATGATAACAATCTTAGTTTATCTGATAATTTATCTTACCCTGCGTGCGGCGTGATTCGCACCATAGTCACCAAATAAAGAATATGGCTAATAAATAAATTGAATTGGAAACATACAATGAAATTGTAACAATGTGGTAGCTGTCAATAAATAGAAATTAAAATAAAAATACGTCGAGGTCGTAGACATCATAAATAAATAGGCTTTTATAAAATAATCAAATCGATATTTTTTATTTACAATTTAATCTATATCTTAAATACTTGTATATTTATTACTCTTAAATGGACCTATCCACTGATTATTTTGTTATTTTACTTAACAATTTGGAACAATAATTCCTAGACGTATTATTAAAGTATAATTCTGGTTTACGTTATTTACTTTGTACTCACACATTTTTAAAACACTGATGTTTGTACAAGCTGAATAAATAAAACTAATTACATGAATATATAAACCAAATAGGAGGAAACCATACAACGTTGTAAATAAAATTAAAATGCGGATTGTAATCCCTTCAATGACACACAAAAAATATTTTAATCCAGTAAAAACAAACTTTAAAATTGATAAACAATTTAAAAAACTTTCCTCTTTTAACCGACTTCTTTACTGATTTATATTTTCTAATTCACATACACATTCCCAATAAAATCAAGGATAAAAAAATGCGAAAAAACATTTTCATTTTACAAAAATAAACAAAAACAAAAAAATTACAAAGTGTCACCGATATCAAAACGTCACTTACTTAGCGGTACAGCGTAGTCCCTAATATCGCCCCTTACAGCATCATAAGGGGTCTTCGAAGAGTACAGGCTGTAGGGGCAGTGGTTACTCCAGTAGCACCCCTTCACCCCGACCAACACTACACTAAACCACAGGAGAAACATCACTGAGGTTTGGGACGATAAGACTACAAAAACTCCGTTATAAGCAGTTTGTGTAACGGTAGGCCGCGTTCACATGCGTGAACCCACTTTATTGTTATGCGGACTTTTAGTTTTTAAGTAAATTACCAGTTTGAGTTTCAGGTTGGGTGAACTAGATGGCGCTTTGTTAAATAAACTGTTTTTATACTCATGAAGATGTGACTTCAATAATAAAAATAATAAATAAAATAAATACACCCAACAGTCACATACATAGTCCTGACCCCACATTAAGATCAATTAAGTCTTGTGTCGCAGGTATCAGAAACTACGAGAGACTTTTCGGTCTCACAAACACCCAGACCCGAGACAAATATTTGTGGGCCTCATAAACATTTGTGTCGGTGCGGGGATCGAACCCGCGGCCTCTCGTTTCACAACCGGCGTCCTCTCGTTTCACAACCGGCGTCTAACCAACTGCGCTACGGAGGCTGTCTAAATGCTGGTGGTTAGACTATGCATTATGCATAATAATTAAAATGACCTGAACTGAACAATAACATACGCATGATAACATTATCGGCCAGGATGCAAAATGTCCCTTCAAAATGCAGGGGAATGCCCATGCCGTGTAGTACATAATAGTACTTAGTATATACTATGTAAATAATGTAATGGATACGGAATTGTAGATAAACGAACGAAAAAAGGAAAATCCATGCTTTTCACACCACTTATTCACACCTACTTTTTTAAGTAAATTATTTATAAAAACAAAAATAGCATGTTAGTAAGTACCGGATTTATCGTCAATTCATTTTAATAACACTTGGTAAAAAATATACAAGCTTGATTTTTTCGTCTTCTTTAGTATTTTTTTGCAATAATCAGTGGTTTTTACGTTGTGTCCAAAGTATAAATAAATATAATGGCTATCTTAAATGTATTAAGCCTACAATTAATAAAAAAAATCATATTTCCATCAAGATGTTATTTTATTATAAGCGTACTTAAAATATATAACTCATGCGTGATTCTCTCAGGTGTACAAGTTTCTTTAATTTAAAATTCAATATTACACACATAATCTCGCGCTTGTATTCCAAAAGAAACAGGAAGTAATGTAAATATTCCAAATTTGCTATTATTAATACAATGGCTTCCTCCTTTCTTCCAATTTTTTGCCGTGCCCAACAGGGTCCACATTGTACATATCTAACATTGTAACATCATTATATCGTGGTGTGCAATAAATACATTGAGGAACCAATGGCCAACAGCGGTATTTCGAGACAAATAGGACATGGCATCCTTCAAAAAACGAGCGTATTCACACCTTAAAGGCTGACAACGCATCTCCCTTCTATGGTGTTGCAGATGTTCATTGGTGGCGGTGATCACTCCATCAGGTGAACCGTTTACACTTTATACCGGGTATATCAAGACCGCGACCGAAAACGAAGCCAGGTGGTAGTATTAGTGATATCAAACACAAAGCAAGTAAAAATTTCAAAAAAAATTGACAATTTATTTTTTGTAATTTTTTACTTATCATCTTATTTGAGTGATAAATACATAGTTTTTCTAAAATTATGACGTAAATCGCTTTATTTTTAAACACGTAATGGTACGTAAGGGTTTAAATTACTACTTTTGCAAAACCTTGGTATTTACCTCCCAAACACGATGATTTTTTAAATACTGTAACAAAAAATCCGTCGCTGTTTTTGCAAAATTTTTAGTTGCATTGTGTCTGTTGCCACCAAAACTACCACCTGGCTTCGTTTTCGGTCGCGGTCTTGATATACCCTGTATAAAAAAAGAGTATTGAATACCAGCCCAAGTTTACTGACCTTATTTCAATCCCAAGTTGTTGCAGGCGAAAACCATGCGCAAAATATTACTTCCAAAACAGTCGTAGTGGCAGCGTCCTTACAATATTATCGGAATGCAATCTAATCAGGAGATATATCGGCGGCTATAGATGCGCTTTGCGTAAGATACGATATCACCACGCCTCCGGTTCATGACCTTAGTAACGGATGATACTGAAACTAAAACTTTATATTTTTCACTCGAATATTATTCTTCTTTTAAAAGATGTATGCCATCTGCGTTCGATGATTTTGCCAATGTCGAAGTAGGGCAAAGAGGAATAAAAATGGCGTGCTGGCCAGTATATATTGCTGGTACTCGAATATTATGAAAAAGTCATCAAGGGTAGAATTATACTAAACCTACCAGTAAACATTTTCACGGCGAGATTAATAATAATAAAAAAATAACAAGAAAGTGAACAAATAAGTAATATGTATCTTAAGTTACACATAGTTCAAATACATATTTGAGTCTTGTGTCAAACATTATAATCATAGATAAGTTTTCCATTCATTACGTAAAACAAAACAAAAACGATTCTCAGAATTTCCTGCTATAACTTCGTGGTCAAAGAATTGTATCAAAAATGCGAATATACAAACCTTGGTTAACATGTTGTTGATTTGTGATCTGCCATCGACATACTAGATGACCGGCATGATTTGCCTTAACACACGTAGTTGTGTTAACAACCTGATCTTCGAAGTGTTTAAGGTCCTCTGCGCACTACAACATAGCTTACCATAATCCTTCTATGAACATAAATCAGTCAAATAATGTTATTTTTACAGTTTTCGTGGTCGGATCAGTCCATCCTGTGATCACGAAAACTTAATCGAAACGTCGAGAAGTTAAAAAATCTACAAATCAAACCAAACATTTAATAAAATCGGTAAAACGAATTTTACTTTAATGTTTGCCTTACATTGGCGTAAATCTAAGAATCAATTGTTATTTTTGGTGTTACATTGGATCACTAGCCATTAGACCACTCCGTCATCAGACGCCGATAATAATTCATACTTTATATAAAGAAACTTTTAAGCTGACGTTCAATGAAAGCAACGTTGTAGTGGGCAAAGACCCTAAGGCTTAAGAAATACGATCTTAGAACGCTGTTCACGTGAATTGAGAATTGGATAAAAACATTACGATTATATTACAAATAATTGTCTAACCATTTTCCTGTTCGTTTGACAATATGTTTTATCTGTGTTTTGTATTTGTATAAAGTCCAAGTTTGAAACTAGATATTAAAGAATCATTGACTTGAATTAATATATTTTTAATCGCCCAAAACGTAGCTATAATTTTTTCGTTAAATAGTGACCATTTGCGTGGTTCAAGGGTTTTCAGAAAGCTAATTTTGCAAAGTAATAGAGTAAATAACCTATTTGACATCATCATCAACAGTCCACTGCTGGACCTCTGGCCTCACCAATGTACGTTAATACAGGATTTAAGTCCGAAACTCAACTTTAGTCCTCCTCAGTCATCTTGGCAGTATGAATTATCACTTCAGCTAACTTGAATGACTTCATTACATTAAATTATAGATATATATATATTTTGCTATAATAACTCATTTCTAAAAAACAATTCACTAGTAGCGTCAGTGACGGCCGAAGATATGAGCCAACCATATTACTTAGTGGACTTCTTGTGGCTGAACTCTGAAGAGAGAGAGAGATATATTATTTAATTCATTTTAGAAGAGGAGGTATGTTGTCTGATGGAAATGCTTACCATCCTGTATAAGAAGACCCACGCGGTCATATTGTGGGCTCGCTCGATACGGTGGGAATCAGGGCCAATAAAGGTTTATTACGACAATCAAGGAATAATGTGAATAAATAAAAAAACGCAAGGTCGTGGTTGTAAAGATAGCTATACATATGTATTTTTTGTATTGTATTGTATTGTATCAACCCATATACGTCCCACAGCGCACGAGCCTACTTTACAATCTATGGCACGATTGAGAGTGGTTAGGCCATATAGTCCACCACGTTGGCCTAGTGCGGGTTTGCGGAGTTTACATACCATGGAAATTCTTACAAATCTTTATGGTATGCAAGTTTCCTCACAATGTTTTCCTTCACCGTTATAGTGCATGGTGATTGACTATCAACACACACATGACTCCGAAAAGTCAGAGGTGTGCCCTGGGATTTGACCCCGCGACCATTGTGAATATGTAGGCAGCCGCGTCTGGTCAGTTACCAACAGGCCACCACGCAATATATATCATACACATACATATGCATACATACATTCATAAACTCACGCCTTTATACCAGAAGGGAAAGGCAGAGGCGCCACCAGGACACCCACATTTGCCTTGTATGTTCCATCCCATGATATGATAGGGGGCGAACCTATCGCCATATCGGGCACAAATTCCTGACTCCAGGCTGATAATGAATAACGAACCCGAGACCTCAGCTTTGTAATCGTACGTAGTACAACTAGGCCACCGAGGCAGTCTAATATTTACTTGTAATATTTATGAATATAATCGCATAACTACATTCTTGAAGTGGTAGGCAGAGACGCCACTAGCGACATTCACTGTTCACAAAGTGTAATTCCACTCCAAGAAATAATGATCCTTTGATCGTGCCATGCAAATATTCAGTATCGGGGATATCATAATATTGTTTTAAAATCGATTAATCATACAAACTAAGCAGCCCGACCTGGAAATAGTACCCTGGTCTTCTCAGCATATATGCTACTACTAGACCTAACACTTTTAAAACAGGAAGTAAGATTTATGATGAAAAAGTTAACACTAACAAGACCCACGCGCTCGATTTGTGGGCTCGTTCGATAAGCTACGAGGGCCAATAAACATTTATTATGTCAATTTCATTGATAAAATTATATTATGAGTAAATAAAAAATAAAAAAGTATGATCGTAAAGATAGAGATGCCTGGGATTTGAACCTTTTCGGAGCTATGTGTGTATTGATAGTCAACCACCACGCACTTTAACGGTGAAGGAAAACATCGTGAGGAAACCTGCATGCCGTAGCGATTTGAAAGAATTTCTACGCTATGTAAGTCTGCCAACCCGCACTAGGCCAGCGTGGTGGACTATATGGCCTAACTACTCCCATTCGATTCGCTCGATTGTAGAGTAGGCCCGTGCCCTGCAGTGGGACGTATATGGGCTGATACACTACAGATCGTAAATATTTACTGGTGGTAGGTCTCTCATATGTGAGATTGTGAGATTCAAAGTGCAGATGATTGAGTCTATAAAAACTGCCACTCTAGAATCTAGTGGCTAGACCAGTGATTCCCAAAGTGGTCCAGGTGGACCCCCAGGGGTCCACGGGAGACTTGCTGGGGGTCTACGTAGGCGTGAACAAAAAATGGGGGTCCATAAGATGTTAATGGGGGTCCACGAAAATTTATCTGCTTTTGATAGTAAAGAGCAAAAATGTAAGCATTATAAGCCTCTACATTGTTTTAAGTACCTAACTATTAATTTTTCTTGTAATTCTATTCTTTTAATAAAAAAAGTGTTATAAAATGTACCATTTTTCGTTTTTATAAGAACTCCAGTGCTTGTGTTAGGATAAACAGAGCCTACACTGATTGGTTTGGCATTGATAAGGGTGTCAGACAGGGATGTGTAGCGTCTCCGTGGTTGTTCAACCTTTTCATGGACGGTTGCCTAAAAGATCTGAATGATAGTGAATATGGGATCAGAATGAATGAGTTGTCACTAAAATGTCTCCTCTACGCTGACGATCAAGTTATACTTGCATCTTCAGAGGAGGAGTTACAAAAAATGGTGACAATTATGCATGAAGCTTTTGAGAGAAAACAAATGAAAATAAATGTGAGTAAGACGAAAGTTATGGTATTTGAAAGGGAAAAAGATATGACAAAGTGCGATATTATGATAGGTAATGAGCGAGTAGAACAAGTGAATGAATTTGTATATTTGGGCTGTGTATTTACAAGTGATGGAAAGCATGACAGTGATATCGAAAGACGAGTGAATGCAGGAAATCGAGTGAATGGTGCGCTACACTCCTTTATGGGAAGTCGGAAGGTCTCTAAAAAGGCTCGACTGGCTGTCCATGGGGGAGTGTTAGTGCCTACGCTCATGTATGGTAGTGAAAGTTGGGTATGGCAGAAGAAGCATGAAAGTAAAATTAGAGCAGTGGAGATGAGATTGTTAAGGGGAATGTGTGGTGTGAGTTTGCGTGACAGAGTGCGGAATAGCGTGGTGATGAAAACTTGTGGAGTGAAAGAGGATGTAGTAACAAGAATTGACAAAGGCATGTTACGATGGTTTGGTCATGTAGAGAGGATGGATGAAAGGAGAATAACTAAGCAAATATACAAGGGGAGTGTGGATGGAAGAGTCGGTAGGGGTCGACCTCATCGAACCTACACCATCCAAATCGGTGATACCCTCAAGAAGGGTCAGGTCAAAAGTACCCTGAACCGACGAGAATGCATGAAGAGAATAATGAAAGTGGATGAAGCGAAAGTTGTATGTCAGGATCGAGCAAAGTGGCGATCCATAGTCTCTGCCTACCCCTATGGGATACAGGCGTGATGATTATGTATGTATGTATTTTTCGTTTTTATTTTACCTATCGGAATATAGGGACAGAACTCAGAAGCGACACAATTTTTATTTTTTGGTGACTTTAAGAATGTGGTAGAAATGTAGCAGCAGGGGGTCCACCGAAACCAGTAAAATTTTGAAAGTGGTCCACGAGAAGAATAAGTTTGGGAAGTACTGGGCTAGACCAATATAAGGATAATCGTAATTTACAACTATAAAATATATATAATGTCATAATCATGACATCATTATCACTGAATGTTCAAAGCGTGATATGGCTTATATTTATTTGCTGCCTGGCGTGAAGATAGGCTCGCCCCCTATCACTCTTTGGGACGGAACTAAGTTTGTTAAGATAAGGGCAACTACACTGGCTATTCTACCTTCTTCTAAGGGATACAAAAGTGGGCGTATGTATGCATTTTTTTTATTGCGATGAATGGCGAGACTAGCATGCCATTCGCCTGATGGTAAGCGATATGACCGCTCCTGGACAGTAGCAAAACAAAACAACACCATGAACTACAAGGCAATGCAAGGCATTCCACTACGCTCGCCACCCTGATACATAAGATGTTAATTCTCTATATGTCCAGTAGTTACCCTGGCTACAATGTCCTTAATTCTGCATGTTATCATTTCGAAACATTGTCATATTTTTATAGCACACAAGGATACCATAATTAGATGTAATAGAAGATAGTGCGTGATGGTCTGTTGGAAGCAGGCCGAATGCGTCTGGCGAGACAGTGGTCGCGCATTCGTATCTGCGGTACACCTCTAATTTTCTTACTGATATTATATAGATAGTCAAATACTACACAAGTTAATTGTGAAGGTAAACATTGCATGGAAATCTGCACACAATAGAGGTCGTTATAAGATTTTCAATGGTGTATGAAGTACGCCAACGCGCACTTCTTCCGTGGTTTACTATGGTACCCCTGTCAATCAGCCCCTCGAGTGTAGCGGAGATTCGTACCCAGCAGTTGAGATTGTGGGCTGATAGAGTAATAAAAGATACATCAATTGTGTACAAATGTATATTTATATGATTTTTCATCATTAAACTGATATAAATAAAACAGCATGATCTATTTGAGTGCGGTGCGATGTTCTAAATATGTTGCGTGGGTCGGCTTTAATTTCGTACCGACGCAAATGTGACGAGATGCATGATGCACTGTTGATACTCATTCCTCCACCTGCTGGAGCACCGTGAAGAAACTGTACGACGCTTTTATTATCTGAAATAAGAAAAAAAATATTCTGTGGTACTCAAAAGGAAACTTTAAAAACATATGCTTCATGGTCACTAAAAGAATAAATTATCTTCAGTAAAAAGTGAACAAATTTTATCGCGTCAATAATAATCAAAACTTCTCAGTAAAATATTTGGGTGTAATAATTCAAAATTCGATGTTGATCCTACTGTTACTTAATCGTTATACTGAGAATCAATAAGGAATGAACCTAATGTTCCGGCTCAAAAAGAGAACAATTCTAAACACACACAAAAAGAACTTATAGAAACAATGAAACATAATTTGATACAATTCTATTTATATTTATTTATTTATTTATTTGGAAAATTATTGCCTACTTCGAAAATAATAATTTGTGTTATTACGCGTATTTTGTTTTATGGCTTGCAAAATAATTGAAACGGCATTGTAAATCTAATTTACAAACCTAATAAATTACTTGCAAAGATAATTAATTAAATAAACTAGCAGGAATAATACAAGGAACTCACAGAAACAAAACAAGAGAGGGAGAGATCAGCAAAGCCTCCAGCAGTAAGCATAGCGACACGTCGAGACCGCGCCATTATTATCAGCAGACTCCTTCTGATGGGAATAGAACACGCATACCATGGACATTCATACGCAGCGTCCGCTATGTTTGAACTCTAAAATAGATTAATAAAAATAGTTCAGTCTATATACGTCCCACTGTGGGGCATGAGCCTCCTCAATAATTAATAAGGTAATTGGTAATAATAATTGGTTCATAGAGATTGATATGGGTAATAGAAGGTAAGCGACAAAAACACTGGCATTTGCAGATTGGCGGATTTGACGTACGGTCTTATAAAGATCTTCATGCCGGTTTCCTCAGGTGATGGAAGATGTTTTCCTTCACCGTTAAAGAGCGTGATGAAGAACTAAGAATATACGCATGACTTTCAAATGGCATCTATGTATGTCCTGGTATTCTGACTCGCGACGACCGTCTAGGCAACTCACGTCGTTTCCATTAGCAACAAGCTACACTAAAATCTTCAGCAAAATTATAATCGAACCCAGGGTCGAGCCGCAGGCAGATAAAGTGAATTTTACAAGTTGATTATAATGAACTCATCATCATTGGCCAGAGCATCTTGACTGATGGTTGCTTCAGTGTTTATACAACTATATAGCAGTAATTGCGTATATACAGGGAATGTCTTGATGACTGCGACCGAAAACGAAGCCAGGTAGGAAGACAATAATAGTGACTTCGGACACAAAGCAACTAAATACATCGCAAAAAAAATGTTTATTTTAATTTTTGTAAATTGTTTATTGTTTATTGTTTATTGTTTAATTATAAATTAAACTTTTACTTGTCGTCGTATTTGGTTGATAAATACATAGTTTTCCTAAAATAATAATGTGCACCTTTTTATTTTTAAAGACGCAATGGTACGTAAGGGTTTAAATTACTATTTTCGCGAAAACTAGATATTTACCACCCAAACACGATAATATTTAAAAAGCTGCAAAAGAAACTGTCGCTTTTTTGCCAATTTTTTTGTTGCATTTGTGTCTGTAATTATTCATACTACCACCTGGGTTCTTTTTCGGTCGCAGTCTTTATATACCCGGTATAGTTATATATATAGTTACCTCTTCCGACAGACAATCCGCTTGATAACAGTACATGAACACTTGCATCACCATGCCCATCAGATACGTCATCATTGATATCAGTCGGATAATGTTGTCATGGGTATCCTGATTATGAACAGTTTATTGTACTATTACGAATTAATCTGTTTACTTGACGAATTATATTACATTTTACACTTCCATATTACACCCGGTAATGTAACAGGGCCAAATAATATCATTAATGACTATGAACCGATTATTGATAGCTTTCCAGGAAACAATTATTATGATCTTAGGAAAATCTTGATTTGAAACCATCACTTATACAGTGAATTGTTTTCTACGACTCCAAACGAAATGACGATATAGAACTTATCTACTGATTATAAGAATATACACCCATTTCACTCTGAAATATACGAGTACACATCAGATATCTTCTTCTGCTCTACATCTTCTTAAAATACAAAATTATTTATATTCTAAGTCTACATAGCAATATCTAACATACAAAAGCAACAATTGGTAGTCTTATTGTCTAGGCCCCATCACTAGATCAATTTATGGACAAATATTGCAAAGATAAGCTTACCAGAGCCAGCGTATAAGCAGTAACACAAATAATGATCATAGAGACAGTGAACTGGACTAGTATGGGTTCGGTGAAGCAATATTGTATCTGCGCTGCTGACTCCAGTACGCTCTGGTGCTGTAACACACATTCGCGTAGTCGATTCCATACAATTTCACTCTGGTCGGCGGACAAGAGATTCTGAAAGAGAAGTCATTAATTGAATATTTATTACTACTAATCGGATATATTAATCAGTTAAGTATTTGAATTTCTATCATGGGAGATATTTCTTGTGCTACAAGACCGGTATTCCTTCCTTTTACTGGTATAACCTTGAAGATTACAAATAAATTGTACGCCTCAAAAAACCTCAGAAGGAGAAAAAAATAAGAGAATATTAAAGTATTTTCAGGCTATCGTCTATTTCACTCAGTGATAAAAAAGAGCAGCAAAGTTAATTGTGAATTACTTTTTTTTAGGTAGTGGTGGCATTTCACGTACATGCAGTCAGATTGACACTGCCTAGGTTGAAGATTACATTTAGAAAGATCAACAACCAACCTTATCATTGACGGGAATATCATGACACAGAGTCCTAAGGGAGAGCGACAGGAGTTGCATCCTGCAGCGGCATACAGCTGTCAGCGATGTTACCATTACATCCAGGCTGACGTGGAGGAAAGCTAGTAGGAGAACTGCAACGCTCTATAGAAGATGTAATTAGTGTAAATCATTTAACAAAATTTCAATAGAATTGATAATTCCATCCTTAGAAATATAAGTAGTATGTAGTAAACATTGGCTCTTCGTAACTTACGTACCTACATCTGAATTTAAAAAAAAAAGATTTTATTTTTCTTTCGAAGGTGATGGAGTGATGTCCCTCATTTGGCTATTAAATTACAATTCAAATACCATAAGAACAGAACAGATAACCGCTGGAGTAAGCGTGTTCTGGAATGGAGACCGCGTCTTGGCAAACGTAGCGTGGGACGTCCTCTGGCCAGATGGCGGGACGACTTGCACAAGAGGGCCGGCAGCGACTGGATGCGTAAAGCAGCAGACCGGGCTGTGTGGCGTACCTTGGGAGAGGCCCATGTACAGCAGTGGACTGCAACGGGCTGATGATGATGATGAAAATAAAATAAAAAAAGATTACCTGATGCATGTACGTCAACTCATACGCTGGAGATTTTGTTGTGTCGTAAGGATACCTATAACAAAATACTTTGATTATAATATGATAGCAACCATAAAAAAAACTCTGAAATCAAATATCATTACCACACAACGGTACCTTTCCAAAAGCTTAGATATATGTATATAATAGGTTGAATTAGTATCTAAATTCATTCATATTAACTAGCTTTACGTTATTTTTTTTGGGCGGCATGAAAATAGTGGAAATTCTAGACCCGTAAAATTGCGTACCTCTACAAAAAAGCTTGGAAGACATAAATAGTCAAGAATTACGATTTTATCAGCTCGTGTTAATTTTAGGTGGCCACCGACCTCCTATCTCCTCATCTATTGGCATGGAATATAGGCAGTAACAACCAACAGGTTGGTCAATGCACTCAGATATATTTTATGTCCAAACAAATAATTACTGGGTAATAACCTATATACACGAGTAATAATAATAAAGACAATTCCAATGTACAAAATCAATCTCTGCAAAAAGTTTTACACATATTAGCAATGAATGAAGATGTAAAAATCTCGTGAAAGCATTAATACATGGCGACCGCTGCACTATATTTACATATGATTGCAATTAAATTAATTATGCATCAAACATCACCCACTTCATAGTCCGGACTCCATACGACGATACAAAGAGTCGTGGGTATCAGAAACAACAAAACAAAACGGTTTTACAATATCCATCGGATTTCGATGTAAATCTTAGATCGTACGCTTGATATATCTTCGATTTTACAACACTAACACATGATACAACTACTTAAAGGAACATAATTAATTCTTTAGTTTATAATTTATATAAATTTTAAAATATAATATGTATTTATTAATTTATACTTTTTTCACTACTCCCTAGACGGCCCTTTCTCTCTCCTTTATTCTATGTCCATCCCAAGGTTGCCTGGAAGAGATTGCCTTGTGCAATAAGGCCGCAGTTTGTTCTTATTTTAAATTTAGTAATAATCTCTGTTTTTTCCTGGTGCACAATAAAGAATATATAAATAAAAATAAATAAATATGTACGTACCAAGCTCGTAAAGGCAGATTGCCTTTCCCTGCGCTGGCTGCCCACCCAAACCCAGTTACCACAGTACAAAAAGCGTACAAATAAAGTATTAGAGTAGTCTCTTGATTGGACCTGCAAATTAAATATTTTAATATTAATTAATTGATTAATCAAGGAAGCACTGCACCAGATAATAACTATTACTATTGATAACGCTTTATGCATCTGCATAAAATTTTACTTGCATTTCTAGCAACAACTATAGTTTTTGATATGAAATAATGAAACTACTACCATAGCTTCAACTAACGAAGTCAATAAAACACAGGGGCTATTTCTATCTAGGCTTTCTAAATAATTTTCTTTTTACTTCTATTTGTTTGATTTGCATTATATTTGCATATATTAGGTGTGATATGGTTTACTGCTAAATATAAAGATTATACACACATTTTTATAGCAAACAGTTGTTAGCAAACTGAATCGAGTCGGGAACCTTTCGCTTCCCTATATGATGAGTCCGATTCCCCCATGATTCTTATAAAATTTCCCTCACCTTTTTACAATAGCCCTTCCCTTTGGCCTTGTCTCAGTCCGTAGTATCTCGTCTCCTTCATCAATAATAGCTAGAACTGCCTGTCTTCTAAATTGCACGACTAAAAACTTTACAGCCATACTCATGTTGGTGAACAAAAGAAAAGATGTGTCAGTCATAAGAGTTATATCCCCCCATACTTGGATCAGGTCGACGAATTGCGCGATCACGTAGATCCCTAAAAATTTTGAGAATAATTTTAAGTGATTTCTTACTTCAGCCACAGGAAGTCCAATGCTGAACATAGGCCACCCCATGGATTGCCACATGGACTTATTGGAACTGGCCTGCATCCCGCAACTTCCTGCAACCTTAACCAGGGCGTCCGTCCACCTTGTGGGTGGGCGTCCGACACTTTTCTTGCTTGTTAAGTGATTTACAAATACATAATTTTAGTTCCAATGTTACATATCCAACATTTTCACAGCACGCACTATCAGTTTTAATATTTTCTCAGTACTTACCAACAGAAAACGTGAACCAAAAACATGAATAAAACGGCAGCAATTTTTTCATCCTTCCCTCCAAGTTGTCCGGCACGAGGAACCCGAACCACCTCAGCAGGTTCAAAGACAACCAGAGAGTGCTGTTGACGTTTTGTATAAAGATTTTCATTCTGCCCAATATCCTGCTAACATCAAATAAAACATGAAAGCGGAAGTTGGGATACGCTCTACTTTATGTTTATTTATCTTCTAACTTTCGAACGTAGGCGTAGGTATTTTGAAAACAATAAATAAAAATTAATATTTTAAATTTGTAATATTTATACTGTTTCATATATTTAAAAGAGTGAACAGGATTTCAGTTGATTTCAGTTTATTTATTTCAGTCTTTATTGTACACAACAATGAAACACAATATACAGAAGTAATACGTACCAACCACGTGTTAATATAAAGGTATAAGCCAAAATAAAATTAAATATAGAAATGCAAACGAGTTAGCCTTATTATAATATTCGCAAAATAACAACGTCACGATAATAAATTGCACTGCATTTGATATTTATGACAAAATTCCAGGGGAAAGGGCTGTCATTTAATTGTGCTCGATGATTATAAACCTTGAAAGTTACCAATAATTACATACCTGACAAGCTAACGAAATAATTACCACGTAGACAACGCAAAGATTAAGTCAAAGGATTAATGAAATTCAAATCGAATACATGAATTCAGATTCGTCAAGTATGTGCTTGTTTAGCGAAGCAACATGATTAAATTTTTTGCGGCAAAAGCAAAGGTTTTAACACATATTAAGAATTAACTTGAAATTAAAAACTTATAATAGGCGTTGCAGAAAATCTTTATTTGTATCTACACTATTCCTACACATTTTGCATCACAGACTACATTTGTAACCGAAATAAGTATTCTTAATTCCTGTCTTCTACACTCTGCAGGACCGTAAAGAATGTGTACGATGCTTTTATTATCTGAAAACACAAGTACATTAAAATTTATATATTTATTAAAAATATACATGAAGTATTAAATTCGTCTTAAAGTAAAAATCTTAATGCGAGAACATTCTCTAATAACTTTTACCTCATAAGTTATGATGAACTAACTAATCGGTATGATATAATTAGCCATATAAAGTCACGTAGGAAGAATCTTAAATATATATGGGCTATGTGATTACTATTGATTTTACTAGGTTATCCAATAAAATTAGGTAATGATAATCGTCCAACCAAGGATACTAAAACTGGGCAAAATAACAAAGATTTAGTAGGAGAGTGTACCCATACTCCGATTGAACACTAGGTTCACATTTTCACATATTCAGAACACTACATTCACATATTCTACTAAGATTACTCACAGCGGTGAAACAGGCGAGGGAGAGAGTGGTAATCCCTCCGGCAGTCAGCTGAGCCACACGACGAGACCGGACCATCACCAACAACAAACCTCGCCTTAACGATATCGGCAGATTGTACCACGGACACTGGTATGCCGCACCAGATATGTCTGAGCTCTGGAATTGTGACAAAATTTATACAAATATAGATAAATATACACGCAGACACACACACAAACTCACGCTTTTCCCCAAAAGGGGAAGGCACAGGTGCTACCAGGACACCCACATTTCGCCTTGTGTGTTCTGTCCCAAGATGTAATAGGAGGCGAGCCTATCGCCATATCGGGCACAAATTCCTGACTCCGGGCTGATAATGAATTGAAAAACCCAATATAACTTTGTCTGACCCGGGATTCAGACCCGAGACCTCAGCTTTGTAATCGTACCGTAGCACAACTACGCCACCGAGGCAGTCTCTTTCTCCAGCTATAGGAAATTCACTGCTTAACACGGAACACCCCAACGATCTTTAGGTGCTGCTAGTATCGACTGGCGGAATAAAGCTTTGACGCAAAGCGTTTAACCTTAGTGAGCCGTGAGATCTATACTTTCCGGGGTTGCTATCGATGTTAATAAGTTAATTATCTTTAAATTATAAGAGTCAGTTTAGCCAACTAATGCAACTTTAATCGAGTACAAAATTATTAAGATTATATTAGGGCAGAGACTGCAAACCAAGTGGTTTGGCATTACTATGCAGTGACACTATCTTTCTCCCTGGATCATCGCCTTGTACGCGCGTGCCAATTTTCATCGTTATGTCTGCTCTGGTACAACGCCTTAATACTCAATAAATAATAAATACACCCAACAGTGCCATACATAGTTCTGGCCCCACATTTAGATCAGTTGAATATTGTGTCGTGGGTATCAAAAACTACGAGGGACTTTTCGGTCTCACAAACACCCAGACCCGAGACAAATACTTGTGGGTCCCACCTTTGTCTCGGATCGGGGATTGAACCTGCGGCCTCTCGTTACACAGCCGCCGCGGCGTCGAACCCACTGCCCCACGGAGATTGATAATGAATGAAAATAAGACAGTAAACTTCGAATTCCGTACCCACCTCCTCAGCCAGTTGGTTTCCTTGATAACAATAGAGAAACACTTGCAACATCATGCACAGAAGATAAGTGATCATTGATATTAGTCTAACTAGATTGCTTCGATGCATTTCCTGAAAAAAGTATCTGAGTTAATAACAGAAAATTTTGTCGAAATAATTTGAAAGTGTGATAATTTTATTCACAACTATCACGACTTTGCCATTGCCTTCGGTATAACGAGAGTGTGTTGATCTTCCTTCCTGATTGCTAAGATTAAGAGAATACATTATGAAGTTCGTCGCCCAAACTTCATAAATTATCCAGTATACTAGAAATCGGTCCTAACCCCTTCACATAATATAATGGACATATAAGAGCACCGCGTTTCTCAAAATTACAATTCACTTTAAGAATAATTTTAGTTGTAATAGGCATGTAACCGTGTTAATAGAATAAAAATTGATAAATAATACTAAGATACCTACAACAGCGAGTTGGTAAGCAGTGACGCAGATAATTACAATGGAGACGGTAAATTGAGTAAGGATCGGCTCCGAGAAGCATTCCTGGATTTGCGACACTGCATTCAACGTGGTCTGGTGTTTGAGCACACAGCTCCTGAGACGCTGGCTTATGATTTCACTGCCGTTGGTGATCAACAAATTCTGCACATGAAAGGTTAAATTAACAACCCATGTATGACACAATTGTAACACCTGTACGCAGCAAGAGTATTATAAGAAACTTTTCTATTCAGACATATCTAAGGAAACCTGCGTGGGCAGTCTTAGTCGTAAAAGAGCTAATTATAGAATTACAAGTTTTCGCACCTTTCCAGCAGCGGATACTCCGTCACAAAGCTGGGTTAAAGACAATGCCAGTAGCCTCAACCTGCATCGACATACCGCTATCGAAGACGTAACTAACGTATCCAAACTGACATTCAGCATAGCAGCCATGATGAGTGATGTACTCTGAAAGAATACTCGTAAATCGGACAATTTATAAAATTCGTACACAGATAGGCAAAAATTTTTAAGTTGCGAGAGACCGCATCTTGTCAAACGTAGCGTGGGATGTCCTCTGACCAGAGTGCGGGACGACTTGCACAAGAGGGCCAGCTGTGATTGGATGCATAAAGCAGAAGACCGGGCTCTGTGACGTACCTTGGGAGAAGTATATGTCCAGCAGTAGATTGCAACGGGCTGATGATGATGAAAACATGATTAGAGTAATAAAAGCAGCTGAAACAGTTTAGTCTAAAATATAGAGTCTGCTTAATAGCAGTGGACTTCTTATGGTTGAAAATGTTGATGATGATGTGCATTGAGAGATCAAAAATATTTAAGCAATGTAAATGCGTGGTGGCCTGTTGGTTACGGACCAGACGCGGCTGCCTACATGTTCACGGTGGTCGCGGGTTCAAATCCCAGGGCACACCTCTGACTTTTCGGAGTTATGTGTGTATTGATAGTCAATCACCACGAACTTTAACGGTGAAGGAAAACATCGTGAGGAAACCTGCATACCGTAGCGATTTTAAAGAATTTCTACGGTATGTAAGTCCGCCAACCCGCACTAGGCCAGCGTGGTGGACTATATATATGGCCTAAACCACTCTTAATCGATTCTCTCGATAGTAGAGTAGGCCCGTGCCCTGCAGTGGGACGTATATGGGCTGATATAGATATAGATATAGAAATGCTACAATACCTGCTGCATGTAGGTCAATTCGTACATGGGAGATTTCGATGTGTCGTAAGGATACCTGCAAAGTATGTTTCTGTAAAATTGAATTTAGCTAAAAATCAACTTAACATTTAAATACATTGGAATAAAACTATTTTTCACGGATTGTCCTCCCCATGACCACGAAAGCAATAGAAACGTCGGAAAGTTAAAAATGAAAAAAAAAACGAATTTTCGACAAAAACCGTTAAAACTTTTTCAATTTGTAACATTGCCGTAAATCAAAGAAACCATTATAACATTTACGTTAAGCTACATTACATGACTGTTGCTAGTTAAAGCTAGTGAAGGGAATTTCTTGCTAACGAAAGTAGCTCTAGGACTTCCTTAAAAAGCTTGGCTCCATATAAAGAAAGGTCGTGTACAAACCATGCCCTCAATGGCAGTTGATTCTTCTCGGCGCTGCTAGCCCAACCCAACACGGTGACTCCAGTCAACGACATAAATAGACACAGATGTCTGGTCGTCTCACTATCGCAACTGCAAAGAAAATATTCAACTTGAAGAATATTGTCCTTGCAAAATTTTGTGTAGTTACATCCAGTTGGTTGCAGCAAAAATCCTTGCAGAATGTCTTACACCGAGGTTTCAGCAGTGGACCTCCTATAACTAAACATCAGGATTATACTAATATTTAACTAGAAAATGTATACTAAGTTTCCCTAATATAATCATCCCATTGCTATATCTCTTCCATATAAGGTGAGGAAGTCTTGCGCTTTACACCACATCGCTTAAATTGGTTTTCATTACTTCTCTTAAAAGAAGTGTTGATATCTTATTAGGTCTTTAATTCAACTGACTATTTACTTACGGGTTCTGTAGTAAAATAATTTCTATTTTGATTAATACTTTTGGATCAATTATTTATCTTCTCTCTCCGTCTCTCTCTCTCTCTCTACAGCCAAAGGAAGTTCAAGATAGGTTTCCGCTGAGAATTTCCATAAAAAACTGTTGAAACAGGCCTGCACACTTAGTTCTTCTATTTACTTAGTAGATGGGCATCCAAAATTTTATTCGCTGGTGCATACTTACTCCTTAATAATCCGCTTGCCCTCCTCCCGTTCCTCACACATCAGCTCCAGATCCGTACCATGTATGATGGCTTGTATGGCTCGTCTCCACAGCACCACGTTGAATATCTTCACCACGAGGGTTACGTCGGTGAGGAGGAGGCACGCAGTACTCGTCATCAGAGGAAGGTCACCCCACACTTGTATCAGATCTCCGGTTTGGGTTAACGTATTTATACCTGAATCAATTTGAAAATGGCTATATAAAAGAAACAGAAAGAAAGAAAAGAGTTCGTTTGCTGAGTTTATTGCGCAGTTTCTTCTTTACAGCTACAACACGTTTTGCAATTGTGGCAGCAGTAATTAACGATTCAGAAAATCTTGTGAAAGCCTAATTGAATAAAGAATATTTTGATTTGGATATTGACATTCACATAGATTTTTTATCGCATACGTCCGGCAAACGAGCTATCTCGCCTGGTGGGAAATGATTACCGCCACCTACGAACACCTACAACACTTGGAGTGTAAATATAGTGCCTATCTCTTAAAATCGTCTCAATAAGAAGGGATAGTTGTTTTTCCCTTTTTATGAGTTACTAGCGGCCCGGCCCAGCTTCGCCTAAGTGCATATATTATTCGACTCTACTCCTCACCAGATACTTGTTATTTTTAGTTCACACTTCAGTAAACTTAAGCTCAGCGTTACTTCCCTACCCCTCATGACCAGTACTGATCAATCCCGTGACGTCTGTTAAATTCAATTCTGTTTAAATATTAGTGCCAGCCTAGTGTAAATTGGTATACAGTAATACCCCGACTTACGCTACCTCGACTTACGCGAATTCGGAGTTACGCGATTTAATTTTCTCGTCTATTTTAACGTTTTTTGTTTGAAAGCCGCGCAGTCAAGGAAAAAATCATTGACTCGTCAGACGACTTTGTTAGATTTTATGAAACCTTCTACATCAAAATAACTTCAGATTGTGTTTATACATTTTATTAATATAGTTTGTCATATTATCCAATTAAACATACTTTGTATGACTTTATAGGTATATGCAAAATTGTACCCCGACTTACGCGAATTCGACTTACGCGGATAGCGCTCGGTCCCACCTATCGCGTAAGTCCGGGGTATTACTGTACTTTACTTCTTTATACAACATACTCGCCCAATTCTGATCACGGGACTCTATTACAACCCAGAGTTTGATTGAGAGGGGTTAGGCCATATACTTCACTTACCAACAACAAACATCATAGAGGAAAACCAGTACAAATTGAACAATACTGCCGGCCAGTCGTACTCTTGTGGTATTAAATATCCAGCAAACTTCAACAAAGTCAAACAAAAGCGCAAAGAGCGATTACAATTTTGTACTAAAATTTCCATTTTGTCTCTTGTAAGGCCAATGTTGGTCTCAAATTTAAATTATATTTATCGCTTTATTTCTTTATATTTGTAGTACACAAATCAGGGGTCACCAACATTTTTTACATCGGTATTATTTTTCCTTCAACAATGTTTATATGGCAAATATGGGTCGTCTAACGGAAGGCATCGCCAAAGTTTATACCCACAGCACGGTTCCAGAACCGTTTTCCTATGGATATAGACACAAACTTCATTTACCTTTATGACTAAACTGCAATAATGAATAACCCTCATCAAAAACCATATGAATTCTCAAACGGTGTCCTATTAATGTGACATGCACATAAAGATTCTATTTTAAATTATCATGACGAAGTTACCACAACGCGGAGTCCAAAGAGCCTATTCACTGATATAAGATGTCTACACAACTATGGCGGTTCGATCATATCCGGATACACAATTAAACCCGAAACGCGAAACCCTTATATGGTTCGCTAAGACAATCAGACAGCCTCCGTGTCGCAGTTGGTTAGACGCCGGCTGTGAACCGAGAGGCCGCGGTTTCGATCCCCGCACCGAAACAAATGTTTGTGTGATCCACAGGCATTTTTTACGGGTCTAGGTTTTTGTGAGACCGAAAAGTCTCTCGTATTTTCTTATACCCGCGATACAAGAGTCGACCGTAGTGGTGGGTCAGGACTATGTATGTGATTGTTGGCGTATTTATTTAATTGCATAGCCACTGTGCGGTGGTCGCAATTCAGGCGTATATTATCCGTCCACCGACTGGGTCAGCAAACTACGAATTACTAGTTACTATGTGTACCTTGTAAATTCCATAATTGCGCTTGCGAAAAGTCCGCCGCAGAAATTAAGATCCTGTCGGTTATCAGAGTTGCACGCTGAGCTGTATAAAAAGGTTTTTATATCCTACAAGTTCCCACTGCTGGGCAAAGGCCTCCCCAAAAATTATCCGTACATAAGATAAATAAATAGGAAAAGGTTTATTATCCATGAGCTATTAAAACGGTGTTTCAGTAAATGACAGTGTGAAGCGCCAATTAAGCAATTTCGTAATGTCGACACAAACCGATATTTAGCTTCGAATTCAAACACTCAATAAAGCTAATTCATAGTTTGAAAACACCTTTTGTTTTAGAGTACTGATGCCTGTGACTTTGTTTGCGATGACTATGTAAATAAATTATACTAACAGTCACATGTATAGTGTTGGCCCTTTTCTAATATATAAGTCTTATGTCGTGGACATTCGTATAAGAGTAATTTTTCGGACCCACAACAAATTGTGTTCCGATTTTAGAAATATTATAATACAGGATATATCAAGACCGCGACCGAAAACGAAGCCAGGTGATAGTATTAGTGATATCAAACACAATGCAAGTAAAATTTTTACAAAAAAAAATGATCAATTTCTATTTTGCAATTTTTTACTTATCGTCGTTTTTGGGTGAAAAAATAATTTTTTTTCCTATATAATGATGAACACCTTTTTATTTATAAAGATGCAATGGTACGTAAGGGTTTAAATAATTATTTTCGCAAAAACTAAGGATTTACCACGTAAAAACGATGATTTTTATAAAATTGCAAATAATAATCTGTCGCCTATTTTGCGAAATTTTTCTATAACCACTAAAACTACCACCCGGCTTCGTTTTCGGTCGCGGTCTTGATATACCCGGTATAATAATATGTTCATGGACAAAATGTCTAAGAAATAATACGAAAATATTATATTTTTATCGACGGTTGATTCGCAGCTAATGTTGCATTTCATTATAATTCTAGATACAGTATCGATTTATAGATCTCAGTAGTACAGAATCAGTTACTGCATGAATTAAATATCGAGGATTTTTTTAATAAAACGACAAAACAGCGTAAAATGTATTGCTTCTATATAATATTTTTATTCAGTGCGGAGTAAGGATATAGTGAAGAAATTGAAATTAATTTATTTTTGCATTTCAACTTGTTGAAGTAATGTGAACAGCGAGTAAGATGCTTTGATGATCTGAAAACAAAAACATAAATGTAAATGGTTTGTATGGAATTCGTAACATCGAATTGTAGGTCGGAACCTTAACATTGTGTGAAAACTTTGTCATAATATCACGAGCGAAATATCTGCGATATATACATGAAAACTTATAAAGGGTTTTTTTATTCAATAGGTCTGGCATTGAGCAAACACGTCTTCTGATGGTAAATGATCACTGCCGCCCATAAACATCCACAACGCTTGAATCATGGACATGTTGCCGGGCCATCAAATTGGGAGGGGAGCAGGAAGTAAAATGGATGGGAAGAGCCTCATTCACCGAACGAAACGTGATCTGAAGCTGTCGCTTCAAGTAGGTCTCCTATGAGGCAGTGGTACCGCCTGGAAGAGCTTGCTCATTCATGCGTTAGTTTGTGGCGTTCTGTTAAAAAATGTGTGACTTTAGGCATTGGAAGATTGTATTGTAAATAATCAAGCAACAAATAACTGACAGCATCCGTGGCGCAGTTGTTTAGACGCCAGCTGTAAAACGAGAGGCCACGGGTTTGATTCCTGCACCAAGACTTCTTGTGTGAACAACAGATATTTGTTTCGGGTCTGAGTATTTATGGGACCGCAAAATCTCTTGTAGTTCCTGGTACCCACAACACAACAGTCGATCTTAGTGTGGAGTCAGAACTATGTATGTGACTGTTGGGGGTAATTATTTATTATTTTATTTACTTACAGCCATAAAAGTGTCAAGCGAGAGCGTGGTGAAGCCGCCGGCAGTGAGCTTGGCAACTCGTTGCGAGCGCAACATCACGATGAGCAGGGTTCCACGTAAAGAGACAGAATACTGGTACCACGCGCTGGTGTACGCAGCTCCAGCTATTTTCGAACTCTGCAATACAAAACTCTGATAGAAGATAAAAATTTCTAGGTATTACCAAAAAAATTTATGCCCGCTCTAATACAAAATTTTGTATGTGTATTTCTTTATATTATGTATTACGGCAGGCAAATCGAATTTATATTATAGGCTCGCCCCCTATCAAATCGTCGGACGGAACAGACAAGACAATATCTGAGTGTCCTAGTAGCAGATCTGTCTACCCCTACGGGAAAAAGGCGTGAGTTTATGTATGTATGTTTCTTTATGTTTGTAGTTGGTAAGTGTAAAAAATAATTTTCGTTTATGTGAAGTATATCATATAGTTAATCTGCAGTAGATCAATGAGAAAGATTTAAAAGTAAGTCGTACAGCCTTGCTATAGATAATTAAACTATGGTACAAATGAGTGGACTTGCACAGGACGGTACCGTTAACTCAAAAACAATCGTCGTGAATCATATAGGAAGTGAAATAAAGGTACCGACCACCCTATATAAATAAACAAATGTACACCCAATAGTCACATACATAGTTCTGACTAGTGGCGGTACTTCCATACAAGCCCAAAAGCCCGGCTTGCCCTACTTAATACGTATATACTAAATTCTGAACGAAACCATTACATTCAATACAAAACAGTAATTACGAAACATCTACCATTTTTGAATTTACCGCGTTCCGTCGCGGCATGGCTCTTTAATGAAGCGCGAGCCGAAGCGCCGCCCGCGCTGCGCAACGCATTTAATAAATTCATTCAATAATTTTAACTCTCACGTTGAACTTAGCTCCACGCATTTTTTTAAAGACGGTACGCCCAAAACATATGTCTGCCTTCTTCTCTCTCGTGTGCTTTTACGAGGCTTTTGGCAACGCATGCTATCTCTTTCACACTGACGGGTGAAATGCTACACCATGGCACTACGAATGTATAGCTACAGATATCTATATATAGCAATAAAGTACTAAACCAAAAGCCCAGCTTTTGACCACAGAATTGTTTTGACTGAACATCGTACATTTGAAGGTCGTCATGTGTAACATTATTTGTTAACTAAATTATATTTATTGTTAATAAATTACGTTGGTTCTTTTTTAAAATTATTTAATCATTTTTAAATACAAATAATGAAGTTTTTATATTTATTTCATAAATTATAATTGCATGTTCTAATGTTTAGTTTTTCGTTTACTAGCAATACTGTACGAATTACTACTAACTTCATAAGTATTTTGATTTTTGACATTGTGCAATTGTAAATAGTTCGGTTGAAGGTTAATTATTCGTTTTTTAAATGTTATTTAAACTTTTTAATACGAAAATGATTTGTATTGTTTCCTGTGATGGTTTTAGTGTGATGGTGAAAGTGTTCATTGCCGTTATAAAGGTAATTTAATTCAATTATATTGAAACTGGCGCGAAAACTACGCCGAGTTTGTGCATTTCTTAAATTCGTGGTAAATCACAAGAGGCATTTTATCGGTTCAGTTTACTTAACTACGTAATTCGATTTCTAAATGCTCCCATTCATATAGGTTATTAAATTAAACAGTCGTGTTACATTTGCTTTTTAAGGGACACTTGTGTATTAGAATGTTTGGATTAATTCTTATGATTTCAATGAGTTTGTGGTCCTTTCAAAAGGCATGCTATTACTTGTAATTAAAATTACTTGTAAAAACTTTACGTTAATGTATTTATAACAATTTCTGTCCGCAATGTTGGTAAACTGCGCAGTCAAACACGGGAGCATAGTAGCTATCGTTGTGCTCCTGTAATGCCGGGTATTAAAAGTGCTCAGTAGTTAGTGCATTAAAAAGTTACGGTTGCATGACCGCAGGCTATCTATATTTGAATTACCTAATCCTAATATTGTACAGATTGTGTGGTAGGTCTACCGCCGCGCCGTAAATTCGATTTCGTCGTTCTTAGTATTTTTTGTCCTTCTAAATAAATATGTCTTAAAACTAAAATAATATTGGGCTTGCCCTACTCCAGAACCCTAGGCACGCCACTGGGGTCAGAACTTCTGACCCCACATTAAGATCAATTAAATATTGTTCCGTGGGTATCAGGAACTACGAAAGACTTTTCGGTCCCACAAACACCCAGACCTGAGACAAATATTTGTGAGCCTCACAAACATTTATCTCGGTGCGAGGATCGAACCTGCGGCTTCTCGTTTCACAGCTAGCATCTAACCAACTGCGCCACGGAGGCTGTCGATGGACAGATAGGACGGGACAGGCTATGATGATGGATAAGCCGTCTCAAAGACATATGAAACTGCGCAACATTTTCAGTTCACTTACAAATATCCGAGGTATCGAGTCAACTTTGACAAATGCACAAGTTTTTCAGGTGTTACCGGGCTATTTTCTTAACTTCACCATCATCATCATCATGATCATCAGCCCGTTGCAGTCCACTGCTGGACATAGGCCTCTCCCAAGGCACGCCACAGAGCCCGATCTGCTGCTTTACGCATCCATGTGAAATACCTCTTCGGAAAGCTGGGTTCCTTGGTAGCAGTAGATGAATACTTGAAACGTCATGTTTAGCAGATACGTGCCCATCGACAGCAGACGTATGATATTCCCTTTCATCTGGAAAAGAAAATAACACCGGCTTAAATATTAGTGACGTAAGAAAATCATATCTTAAATGCAAATTCCAAAGTACACTTTAAAAATATTGTTAGAATTATTTTCGATGAGTAAATTGGCCGCATTTCAAGCATAATGGCCAAATGGTAACACTTACTTTGGCAAAGTCGAATAACACCACTGATTATATTATTTTTTATTTATGTACTAAAAATTTGAAGTACAACGTACAACGGACACCATCTGAAACGCAGTGACGCATATGATAATGAGTGATACGATGAACTGCGCGAAGGTAGGCTCTGAGAAGCAAGCCTGCAGTTCCTTCGCTGCCTCCAGCACCGCCTGGTGTTCTAGCACGCAACCTCGAAGCCGAGAAGCCACCTCGGCTTCTTGCTCTGGAGTGAAGAGGTCCTGGACAAGGAAAAGAAGAGATTAGATAAAGAAATTAAAAAGCATAGCGCAGCCAATTAAAAAGTAACTATTATGATCTTAATAATGTTTATTGATTTTAAAATTCAAAACCGAGATCACAATTGCATTCTATCACACCTTTTTTCAAAGGTTTAAAAAGCCGACTTAAACAGTATTTTTCATTCACAATATGTACATGATATCCTTAATTGCGAGTTTATTTCGCCTGCGCAAACGATGAACTTTCGTTACCAATTACATACCCATAAAAATTGGATAATTCCCTCATTTTATCATAGGATCAATTATATGTGTTATGTATGTCAACTTTTTAAACTGGGTGAAAGATTTATAAATAGCACGCCATCTACTATTACACTACGGAACAACTTGCTACGGTTCGTCTACGAGCGTAGTACTTTGAGTAGCAACGCGTAGGCGTACTACGCATTTAAGATACTTTATCTGGAAGCTTTCTATTTAGAAAATAGCCACTATATTTATCAAGATGTCTCTAGTTTCGTTGTAGTGGTAGGGAGAGTCTTGTTACTTATACATTATGGCGAGGCAATGTATGGGTTAGTCTTCTTAAGATTCTTAAGATTATTTGTGTCTTCACAAATGCTTGTTGACTTTAAACAACAACTGAAATTGGCGGTCGTTACTTATTTCTTATCTTAAATTACATATTATCTAATTTAGTCTAATAAGAACATAGAACAGTAAATATTATTTTACATTTGTCCTAGATACAAGAATAAGACTGAGGAAGCAATTAAATAAACAATTATGTCCAGTATCACACTGCTGCAAAAACATATTTAATATCGAACCACGACACTCTCTCTCCCTCTTTTCACCCATAGGAAGCCTATTACAGAACATAAGCCTCCCCCGAGTATCTCCACATTGACCTCTTGGATTGACCTGCATCCAGCGACGATAATATCAGAATCTATATCCTACATAACACCCGATTTCTACACTTCGTTATACTTTTGACCCGCTTCTATCATCGTCGCCTGTATGTACGTGAAGGAACTTTAAACTCGGTTTTCGATAATTTCAAACGTCATAATAATTGTAATTATTTCCCTATTACCTTATCACCGACAGGCACATCCTTTGTCAAGGACGACAGCGCCAAGCCCAACAGCTTCAGCCTACACTGGCACTGCGCTATAAGCGCGCTCACCAACGAGTCTTTGCCCACGTTCAGGAATGCCGCGATGAACAGCGCCCCCACCTGGTGGACGTACGTCAACTCGTACGCTGGAGACTTGGACGTGTCGTAGGGGTACCTATGGAGTATTATATTGCGGGAAATATGAGAAGTTGACCTTAAAAATAATTATATTAATGACTGATAAACGAAGCTGGTAAACGAAGCAGTGGTTTATTTGGTGAAAATATATTAACATAGGCCGTAAGTTTTTGGTAAATCGTGTAGTATAGGCTTGAAGATGATTATCGAAATAATTAATTACATGTATTGCTGAGCATTAACCTTTTAAGATTGTTTAAATTTCCGAACACACACAGCGCTTGAACTTGTATTCGGTAAAATTTGTGAGAAACTTGATACTGTTTAGACTACAATATTAATGAGTAAATGAGTTGGAAATTTTCATGGCTACTCGAAATAACACAAGTACTCAAAAACTAACCAAGCACGCAGAGGCAGTTGGTTCTTCTCAGCGCTGGCTGCCCAACCTGTTGTGGTCACCGCCGTTACACAGAAGTACAGGAATAGCTGGATCTTCGTCTCTCGATCACATCTACGAGGAAAATAATTGTTAGCTGTACTACATACATACATAAACTCACGCCTTTTTCCCAGAAGGGCTAGGCGGAGGTGCTACCAGGACACCCACATTTCGCCTTGTTTAATTTTTCAAGGAGGAGCTTATCCTAGATGTCGTGACATATCTACTTCAAACCTATTTATCCATTATTTAGCCCATTAGATACGAGATTGTAAAGCGATAATTACCCTACCCACAGTTATTCTCGTTTTGAAAATAGCTGGAAAATCCTGAAGTAAAGCGACAGGGATGAATATTCGATTAAGTTTCTGAAAACTTATTAGTAAACGTTTTTCCGTATTTGATTGTCGGTTCTATTAATCATGCCATTAATATCTGCAGATATTTTATCGGAATATGAGATAAAAGAGTAGCGTCCAGGTATATTGAAGACAAGCGATTACCGGCGCGTATGAATAACCAATAGGAGATATTACAGCATCCTTTCTCCTCAAAATATTTTTTCCTCACCGTCGTTTCTCCTCATCATCCTTTTGTCCATTTCCAAAAACCTAGTACTGAATTACGATTGCTATAGTTTACTAGTATCTAACTAGTGGGCAGCGGTAAGTATTTTTAAAAAAAGTCTACAAACTTTTCAACTATATCCCTGGCCTCCCCACTCTGTACTGTCGTCAGCACTCTATCAGCATCCTCTATGATCCTTTGTATCCTCTCCCTCCGGCACAGAATGGTGATGATCTTCGCCGCTTGCGCCAGGTTCGTGAACAGCAGGTACGCGGTGGCAGTCATGAGGGCAATGTCGCCCCAGCTCAGAAACATGTCTACCACTTGGATGATCAGGTAGGTTCCTAGAAAGAATAGAATATAGAAGATCTGGATTCTGGATAAGAAATTAATGTATTAATCTTGACATATTTTTTAATAGCATAAGTCCTGCAAACGAGCAAGCAGGAAGCGGTAACCCATGAACATCACAACGGTTTGGTTATGGGTGTGTTGCCGGCCCATTAGATCGGGACGGGGCCGGAAGGAAAAAGGATGGAATAAGGAAAGATACAACGGGTATAGACTGCAACCGAAAGCGAAGCCAGGTGATATTTAGAGTGATTACAGACACATTCCAACTAAAAATATTATCGTGTTAGGGTGGCAAATACCTAGTTTCTGCTAAAACAATAATTTAAACCCTTACGTATCACTGCGTCTTTAAAAACAAAAAGATGTAAATTATTATTTTAGGTAAACTATGTATTTACTACCAAATACGACAATAAGTAAAAAAATTAAAAAAACTGTCGTTTCTTTTGCGCATTTTTTGTTGCATTGTGTCTGAAGTCTAGCTGGCTTCGTTTTCGGTCGCAGCATGGATATTCCCTGTTTAAGTTTATACTAACCTAGCAAAAACATGAATGAGATCAACGTGTAGCAGTTATAGAAGAACTGCGTTGCACCACTTAACTTTGGAGACCAGAATCCCACGAGACGCAGCGCAGTCAGCGATATACCCACTGAAGTATTAGCGTTTCTTATGAAAACACCCATTTTCTTGGCTTTCCTCTTCAAGACTATGGTGAAACAAAGATAATCGGATAATAAAATCAAAACCAATATTTGTGTTCCAAATTTTTAATTGTAGGTCCGTTTCAGAGATAGGCGACATTTTGGGTTTTTGTTTTACATTGTTTTGTAAATAGAAATCTGCAAATATGACGATGAAAACGAAGCCAGGTGGTAGTATTAGTGACTTCTGACACAATGCAAATAAAAATTACGCAAATATAATTTTTTTAACTGTAATTTTTACTGATCGTCGAAATTGGGAGATAATTACATAGTTCTCCTAAAATAATAATGTGAACCGTTTTAATTTTAAAGACGCAATGGTACGCAAGGGTTTAAATTACTATTATCGAAAAAAAAACAAGACATTTACCACCCAAACACGATAATATTAAAAAAATGCAAAAAAAATGTCGCATTTATGCGAAATTTTTAGTTGCATTGTGCCTGTAACCACTAAAACTACCACCTGGCTTTGTTATCGGTTCCAGTCTTGATATACCCGGTATAAGGAAGTAATATAACGCAATGTTTAACTAAAAATCTCTATTAGTTTAGAATAAAATGATAAATTAAACTTTTTTTTTTACTTTTTATCACATATTTATCAACAAAAAACATTCTACAAAAATTTTAAATTTCATGATCTAAAAATGTTGCCGACCCCTGCACACTCCCACACATGATGATTATCGGTTTGTCCAGTAAGCGATATTATGTCGAACACAATTATGATGTTACGATAATAACCACCCATACACTATGTTACTACTTCGAATAAACAATGTCTGTGCTTTCAAACACTAACCAATAATTAAAGAAGGTTGTTACATTTATCTTTCTTTAATTTTAAATGTCTTGCCGTATCTATATACGAACCATAGGGTTCGCCGTCGGCCGCGAATGGAGAAAAAAACTTAAAATGTCAAAAAAGTTCTCTCCGGCGGGGAATCGAACCCCGGTCTCCCGCGTGACAGGCGGGGATACTTACCACTATACTACCGAAGATGTGTTGTTATGTGTCAAAATTGAGTATGTAATTATTTTATTGTTGTGATTGAATATAATTATGCAAAAATAAACTAATTTTATCATAAAAATATGATTATATATTTTTATTCTGTATCTATTAACAGTAATAAAACTCAGGAATAATTTCCAGGTAAGAAGAAGCGCCTGTTAAAACTCTTTGAGCAATATGTTCTTAACTGTAAATTCTAATACATACTGATCAGTATTGCAATAATGCATCATTTGGATAACTAAAAGACTTTAATATCCCTATCCCTATCCCTATAATGTAAAAAATTAAACTAATTTTTACGGATTTTCTCGCGGATTTAGTTTCGTTTTACATTTTTAACTTCCTGACGTTTTGATTGCTTTCGTGGTCACGGGGCTGACTACCACGCCGCCCCGCGAAGAAATCCGAAAAAGTCGTTTTATTTCAATGTGTAACATTCGCGTAAATCTATCACTATGGATGTAATAAGTAGATAGTTACATTAGAAACGCTGCTATATACTAGCCGGAAAAAGTGACAGCAATTCACATTATAATTATTGCAGTACGATGCAGATACTTATATATGTGTATATAGATAGTCTTTCTTTGTCACAGAAAAACATTTTTTTTTTACAATTACTTTAATGAATGACTTGCATGCTTTTATATTGCGATGAATGGCGAGACAAGCTTGCCATTGACCAGATGGTAAGCGACATGCTCATGGACAGTACGAAACCAAACAACACCGTGAAAGCAATGCTTGCCATTCCACTGCGCTCGCCATCCTTAGACATAAGATGTTATGTCTCAATATGTCCTGTAGTTACTCTGGCTACAATGTAATTGAAACCAGAACACAACAGTGCATTTACACTGCTGCTTGGCGGGATAAATAAACATTGCGGTGGTACCTACCCAGGCGGACTCTCACATATGAAAGACCTACCACGAGTGAATTTTCAAGAATAACGAGAATAGAGTCTTCCTCGCCTGATGGAAAGCAACACAACTTAGAACTCATTACGTTTATTACACAGACTTGTGTACTGATGTTAAATGTGATCACTGGATTTTCAGTACAATGTTCTTTAATCCGGGACTAGTGCTTACACACTATAAAGGGCAAAGCTATGGTTATATATTCCTATACAGACATGCTAGAGATCTGACAGCCTCCGTGGCGCAGTTGGTTATCCGCAGGCTGTGAAACGAGAGGCTGCGGGTTTGATCCCCGCGCTGAGAGAAATTTTTGTGTGAACCACAAGTATTTGTTTCGGGTCTGGGTGTTTGTGACACCGAAAAGTCTCTCGTAGTTTCTGATACCCGCGACACAAGACTCGATCTTAGTGTGGGGTCAGGAGTATATATGGGACTGTTGGGTGTTATTTATTTATTTATCTATTATCTAGTAAAGCTTTATTAACCTCAGCCTCTGCTGCTTCTAAATTAACTTTTAGTCTAGCAACTCTAGTCTGCTGTTTAATTTCAAGTCCCGTCGGCAAATAATCGGTCGCAATCGTTATACATAGTAGCGATTGTGAATAATAAGCATAGGGAGAAGATTAAGCTCTATTATTTAATATTTAACAACCTTCGTAGCTACATAATTAAGAGACCAGTTAGGACGTAAGACGCCGTGGGTTTGTCATCCACGAGACAAATGTTGTGATCCAAAAGTGTGTTCCCGGTGTGAGTGTTATGGAAACAAATAGTATTTCATAGTTTCCAACAGCGTAAGATTCATAGATAATAATCATATTTATAGCAAGACTTGCCCCTTAATGTAGAGTCAGAACAATGTAAGGCATTTTTGAATGTATTTATTATTCATAGTATTTAAATTTTCTATGGAAATCTATGATTAAATTAATAATTTAAGTTCTCAAATTACAAAATCAGCTAGATTCGGAAAGACTACGTCTTCTTCAACATTATCAAAAAGACAATTCGTAAAGTAGCTCTAAAAGATCTAATACTTTCATTAGATCGACTGTATATTATAAGGTTGAAATTATAATGTAAAATATTATACGAAATGAGAGATAAAGCCCGCATAGCTTCTTCTGGTGGACACTTCATCTGATAACGCGGGGACCGGCCTAAACGACCCTCGGACAATATAGACAAGAACTATGGATTGCCATTACCATTTCCGATTTTTTTTAATGTAGGTGACTCTTAATTGGTGAACAATCGTATTAGCCGTATAATAAAATGTCCTATCAGTGTGAAGTTTTAATCCCAAAAGCAAACTGCAATACTACTTATTATTAAAGAAACAAATTATGACAAAGTCTCGTCTTCGCCTCCTATTATTATAATATTAAGAAAATCTCTTGGCAAAGATCTTAATATTATATTGAACATCAAAGGAAATATTTCTGACAACTTACATGCGTTTTTATGTGTCTTCTACTGGTTACTTAATTACATATATCTCGTAATAATACGTTGTGAAAAATATCTCAACAAGTTTACTATAAAAATTACACACCTTTTAATATTTAGGTAAGGAGAGACTGTCAGGTCACTGTGAAAATCATTGGGGGGAGGCCTATGTTCAGCAGTGGACTTCCTTAGGCTGATGGATGATGATGATGAAGAAGCAGAGACTGAAGATTGTGAAATACTACCGTCTAAAGCACACTTCTTTCGCTTCATCTAACTATTACAAGACTTTATATTGTTTCATGAGGGCAAAAGTCGTAAAAATATCTGCATGTCTCGAAGATCTCCTTAAAAATGTCTGCAGTTTATGAATACCAATTCGTGCTATACAGTTGTAGAGAAAACAATTATTATTTTATTTTTTTATTTATTTTAAAAGCCTATTGAAAAATTCAAAGCTACTATCAAGCAAAAGTTATGCAATAAAGATAAACGAGAAAAACTAATATGGGGGACTGTTTTAACGTAATACAAACCAAAACAATGATTTTTAGAATTTTTGTCTGTGCCTTTATGCACGCTAATCTCAGAAACGGCTGAACCATTTCTGCTTAAATTTCGTATGGAGGTAGCTGATACCCTGGATTAACGCACGAAAAATGCAGTGTTCCCGTGGGATGAGCAAGTATTTCAAAAGTATTTATTACTTATTAAACTCTAAAGGGATGGGATGCGACAGGATTAATGCCTTGAATGCAGATGAGATGGGACAGGGCGGGATATAACGGGACGGAACGGGAAAATTTTGGTAATAGTATGTTGCTTATGTGGACTGGATTCAAAAAGTATCTGAAGGCCGGCGGAGTCGGGCCGGCCCCTAGTGTTGAATAAATTGCACTGAAAATCAGAGGCATTTTAGTCACTTTGTTGCACCACTATAAAAATTACCTCTACTGTTTAATGCTTGAGATAACAATAATAACTTTATTTATTTATTTCTTACAGAAAAGGTTACAAACATATTTGAAGTACATATTACATGTGGGACTGGTGTCTGATATAGGCAGGGCCTGTGTTTCCAAACACCAGGATCTTCACGCCATGTGATTAGATTTTGCTTATTTTGAACTAACATAATCATAACAATGTAGGAACCAAAACAAAGTTTGGAACTTTTGGAAAAGCTTGATCTTTTTCCCACCTTCAGAGTATCTAGTGGTAATGAAAGACGCTAGTAATTATCTTTATCCCTAACTATGTTGCATAATAGCCTTGGATATTATGAGGACATTTTTAAAAGCAAATATCAATGTGCTTAAAGGTGCAATTTTTGTGAATAAAGTGACCTATGATTTTGGAAAATATTGCGAATTATACACATGAGATTATGACATCAAAATGAATTAGTACCAATTTAAATCAACAGCAACAATAATTCCAAATATTCCTCAAAACGGAACATCACGAATATCTTTTTTTTAACCACATTATCGGAGTGAAAATCACTGATTCACGGCGATGAGGCGATGAAGCCGATCAATCAGGGCCGAGGCATCATTGGTCAAATCAAGGAAGATCACAGCCGGCCGCGGGGCGGGCCTCGGCGCTATGTTTTATTTATCTGTTGTGAGATGCTGGAGCGATGCAGGGTTTAAGGCGCGGGGCTCACGGACTTTGTGATTTAGTTTTCTGAAAACTGTATAGATGATGCTTGAATGGTATTTTACAGAAGCATACGAAGTCGGGTAAACAATGAATAGAGCAAAGCTATAAACATAACCAACGAGCATAAAATGTATTGCGCTAACTTTGACGAAAGCTAAAGGTGAAGTTATAATAAACGTAATATGGTAATTTTATAAGAACATTACAAAATCGAATATCGCCTATTTGTAATTTTATTTCAGTTTACATCAAACTAGGTTTTTTCTTTCCTACGTTTATTTTTTTTCCTGGAAAAAAAACTTAGGAAAGAACTATGATTGATAGTAATTTTTTTTTCCGTGCTTTAGAAAAGAAGTATAAGTCTCTTATCTCGGAGCTATTTTCACTGGCAGCTCTCATTAATTTGAATATATCCCAACCAAATCTCTACCTCCTATCCAATCAATAACTAAGCGTTGTTCCCATTACTTACAAGCTCACAATCCATCCACCATAACAATACCAGTCCTTCGGGACTTCAGGTATTGTACAACGGCCCTAAACAACAAGAGATCGAAAAGAAAAGTGTGAAAATGCGTCTCGTTCCACTTGTTGCGAGGGGGCGTGGCGCTCCGCCCACAGAGGCCGCTGGCACTGCTGGTCGAGGAGCACGGCAGTCGAGAGTCGGCAGTCGGCAGTCGACAGTTGGCAGTCGGCAGTCGGCAGTTGACAGTTGGCAGTGCGCGCACCATGGACTCACTGCTGAGGCTCGACATGAGGCTGCTGTCGCCGGAGCGCTGACGGTTACTGCAACGGAAGGTGAGCTTATAATTTTATGGAGAATATATTTTTTTATCTTTAAGATAAACAATTTTTTATGAAAAATATATTTTTGAACACCAAACCTACATGTATTGGATTTTCATCTTAGCGTTTTATTTATTAAAAAAATAGGATTGATATGACAATTTTATGGGGGATTAGAAGTATTTTATCCAAATTAGGAGACCACAGAACCAAAGTGGAAAATATCCTTTTCCTTGGATATTACTTAGTTGACAATTATTAATGGTGATATTACCAGCTCAGTAAAGACTGGTGGTTGTCTTCCACTCCTCTCTGTTTTCAAGATTATTTACGGATCGTTCTGGAGTAAATTTCTCCATGTTGTCAGGTGTCATACACTGTTGATTTCTATCGGTTATACAGGGTATATCAAGACCGCGACCGAAAACGAAGCCAGGTGGTAGTTTTAGCGGCTACAGACACAATGCAACGAAATTTTTTGCAAAATAAGCGACGGATTTTTTTTTACAATTTTTAAAAAATCATCGTTTTTGAGGTGTAAATACCTAGTTTTTGCAAAAATAGTAATTTAAACCCATAAGTACCATTGCGTGTTTAAAAATTAAGCTATGTAAGTCATTATTTTAGAAAAACTATGTTTAATCACTCAAAAACGACGATATGTAAAAAATAACAAAAAAAAAAATTGACGATTTTTTTTGTAAAATTTTTACTTGCATTGTGTTTGATATCACTAATACTACCTCTAGGCTTCGTTTTCGGTCGCGGTCTTGATATACCCTGTATGTATAGATACTCTCGTAAAGATCCTTCGCCCTCATAACGGATTTTATCACCCGCAGTAGCACCGCACATTTATCTAAGATTCTCATGTCAGCGACAAAAAGCTACCGGTCTTGACTTAATTAATAGGAACCCTCTATTACACAAACGGAATTGTAAAGTACTCAACACTTTTAAGGTGCTAATTTTAATATTTTGTCAAGAAATATTTCGCATATTATTTTCGAAGTAACAATTTAGGTCCAAAATGATCACTCCCATAATTGTAACAAAATGCCATTGGCGAAGGGTTAATTTACATGTCACCAGCTCATTCGAAGTTAAGCTTGATGTTCATATTTATTTTTCTGTATGGAAGGCACTACTCAACCGTGTCGTTTAGTTTTTCTTTCGCTTTCTAAATCCTTGTGATATCGGCTTTCTTATGCTGTACTTCCAGACCAATTCCTCATAGGAACCTTCAATTATAGAGCCACTGCCCTCTTTGAAGGCTGGTAACGCATCGACATGGGTAGCAGTGACCATTTACCATATGGACCGTCTAATTGTTTCTCCTTTGAGTCATAAAAATATGCCACAACATTTGTATTCCACAAATCATTGAAAACTATTTTAATGAATTTTACCACGATTTTAATCTTTCAATTTTTTAATGTCGGGACAAACTATTTTTAACGAATTTTATCACGATTTTAATTTTTCAATTTTTTTTTGTCGGGAACGTCGGGAAGTTAAAAGCTCGCGATAAAATCCATAAAAAATAGTTTTATTTCAATGTGTAACATTCGCGTAAATCTAAGAAACCATTCCACAAATCAATTATATTAAAACAAAGTAATTTTAGAGCACCTATAATATTTAAAAATCCATACAAAACACTTATAAAAGCACTCAAAAGGGCACATAATAAAGACATCTCACAACAGTGTATAAATATCGGCACAAGCCTAATGGGAGCGCGGAAATTCCCGGGCTGGCAGGTTGATATTAAATTAGTTCTACAAGTTAAAGTGTTTTATTTTTAAACCAACACTTTATTTTATTGTTTTAAACTCTGTATTATGATTAAAGTTAAATGAAAAAAATAACGTTTTTAAAGAAAGCTCTTACGTTTGATAGCCATCTTTCTGACTGAGATTCTGTCTCTTAAAGCTACGGCTTCAAATCCCGAACTAGAACAATTGTTCTTTTGTAACTACATAAAAGGTTTGCCTGTGCAGTTACACCCGTCAGGTAAGCTTGAGTTCAGTAAAGGACATACACGTATGACGTAGGAACGAGCCTACACAAACTCTCAATTGAAACCAAGGCCCCGACAGCGGCGAACGCATATCTCGACGCTGGCGCTTACAGATTTATTGGTAATTTTAATGAAAAGAAAACAGACGCCACATACAGTCAGTTTCGTCTGTATATTTAAACTGCACAGGTATATATTTAAATAAGCAAAAATATATCAAAATATACAGCTTTTGATATTTGACAGCCTCCGTGGCGCAGTTGAAAGTTAGACTCCGGCTGTGAAACGAGAGGCCACGGGTTCGATTCCCGCACCGAGACAAATATTTGTGAGGCCCCCATGTCTCGGGTCACTGTGAAAAGTCTGTCGTAAAAATATCTTAGAAGCACAATCACTTTCACTGCATAGGTATTAAATATACAGCAACAAACAAACAATAATGCTCTCCTACATTATATTATTTTTAATCACTCACGGCGAGACGGAATTCCACTTTTGCCCTAAAAAACAAACAAAGAATAACTTGAAAAGTGAAATTACAAAGTAAAGCGGTATGTATGGAATGCTTGCGCCGAGGCTTCGGCATTTTTTCCTTTATTCCAAAAAGTGTTTACACCTCAAACGTCAAAAGAATTTGTGGTTTACGCAAGCTCTCGACCTCTGCTACAATGTCAGATCGATAATATAAACAGTTTTAGGGTTTGTATAGACTTCGAATGCTGTTGGAGTGATAATAACATTAGTTTGCCACTACCACCAAAATCTTGTATCTAAAATCTGCGTGTTGGCCTGTTGGTAACGGACGCGACTGCCTACATGTTCACGGTGGTCGCGGGTTCAAATCCCAGGGCACACCTCTGACTTTTCGGAGTTATGTGTGTATTGTTAGTCAATCACCAGGCACTTTAACGGTAAAGGCAAATATCGTGAGAAAACCTGCAAACCGTAGCGATTTTAAAAAAAATCTACGGTATGTAAGTCCGCCAACCCGCACTAGGCCAGCGTGGTGGACTATATGGCGTAACCACTCTCAATCGATTCTCTCGATTGTAGGGTAGGCCCGTGCCCAGCAGTGGGACGTATATAGGCTGATACAAAATCTGCGTCAGCCGTACACGTTCCAATGCTGGGGACAGAGAAGGATTACTTCTTAGGCCTCAATTCATTACACTGGTCCAATACCGTTTCACAAACCTTTGGAATTGTGTAGAACTCTTAACTGCACGTTTTCTTGATCGGTGAGCCTACTACTACAGCCTACTTAGTCCTGTAAGTCAGTATCGACAGTGGACATATTCAAATAAATACACCCAAATAAATAAATACACCCAACAGTCACATACATAGTCCTGACCCCACACTAAGATCGAGTCTTGTGTCGTGGGTATCAGAAACTACGAGAGACTTTTCGGTCTCACAAACACGCAGACCCGGAACAAATACCTGTGGTTTACACAAATATTTGTTTCGGTGCGGGGGTCGAACCTCCTTTTCCTGAAAAACTTGACGACTTTATTTGTTTGCAGGGAACCTTGAGGGAAATGCCAGATAATTTTGAAGCTTGTGTGGTATTCGGGGGATTATTTTTCCGTCCCAAATGTCGGCCAATAGAATTGCACCATGAGACGAAATGTACAGTTAACAAATAAGAATACAAACAAACTCCAAATCGACTCATTTTCATGCAAAATCTCCAATTTTCACAATTGAATTCAACCTGTCAGTTTGACGTGTGGTTAATTTGACTGGATCATGTTTTGTTTTTTATGTATAGCAACGACCAGAGAAAATTATCAAAAAATTATCAGTATAATACCATGTAGGTTGTACCACGTGACGTCGAATGGTGCAATTCTATTGGTCGATATTTGGGTCGGAAAAATAATCATACTAATCTCTCAACGTTGAGAAAACTGTTGAGTAACTAGAATTTATTCAGATTTCATACAAAGAAAAGGAATTTATTATAGCTGGAGGACTCTAGCGCCATACTTTGTTAGCAAGTGTTGTAGTTAGGCCTTGTAAACTTAGTGACTTGGTTCTTCATGATGTAAAACTATTAACTATTTTTGCTTTTAAGCATTGAAATGATAGGAAAGATCATCATCGTAATGCAATAATTTAATAAAGTCGTATTCAGCAAACGAAAAAGGTAAGTTATTTTACATTATCCAAATTTTTACCATTTTATCCATTACACAAAGACACATATAACTTCGGTGCTTCTGATGATAAGCATAGAGCTTTCTAAATATAGTAAAATGACACGATCTTAACTAATCCACAGCCTGTTCAATTGCTTCTTCTTTCAACTTTTGTTTTCTTTTTCTTATATAAAGTATTTATTAGATATCATCTTATTAAAATAATCCATGAATATTCTATTACGAAAATTTCAATTTTCGATTTTCCAAACTTGCTCTCCAGTACACAATCTTCCTCAATATATGACATACCTTCCTGCTCTGAATCTCGCAAGTTGCAGCAAGTCAATAACCGCAGGGTCAAAGTCGGAGAGTCCATCCGAGTTGGATCCAGTTGGTAACTACGTTGCGATAACAACTTGCCACCTGCTTAACCTTGAACCTTTCAGCTCTGCGGTTACGGCGTAGATGCTCGGAGTTTAGCTGGAGCTGTTGTTCTAAATTAAGTTCCTTGTGATATTGCGCGGCATATTTTCAATTGTGCTTAGTCTTGAATTTTTTCCCTTTCGCTGCTGAAAGACAATTAGTTGTAGATATTTCATATGATCTGGGAAACAAAAGGGTTCATTGTGTTTTTATTAATACCATTGTAAAGAAAATATGAGAATAAAATAGTCTAGTTTGCTTTCCAAGTTGAGATTTTATCGGCGAGATAATTTCATGACTCTCTTGCTAGAATGATGTAACAAAAATATATTTTGCGCTTAAAACATAACCTGCAACTGATTTGATAAATTATTTCAATAATTCCTCAATAATTTTCGGAAATAATTAAATAAATTTTATTATTTTGTAAATAATAACCCAACGACAACTTAGGGAAGCCGAAAGCAAAGTTCATGTTGTTGTCAAAATGTTTTGAAGTGTCAAGAAGTGCGCTTTTCCTGGTGACCCCATTGTGTCGACTTATTCGGTCGATTCATTGCACATGACACACTTTTTTAACATTCTTATGATAGCCGAAAATCTACTAAATTATTGAATAATAAATTCTATAAAATCTATGCTGAAGTCAATCAGGCTTAGATGATGGATTGAAAAGAAAAAACACATTTAATGGTGAAGGAAAAAAATATGCCATCTTCAGGTACTTTACTTACGTGAGGGCAGTGTCTCTTAATCTCTTGTTTCTCCGCTTTGTTATAGATTAAATGGAAACAAATGCTTCTAAGCCTTTTATTCTTTATCATTAATTTTCCAAACAATAAGAGAGAACAGGGAACAGTAGCGTCAAGTATTAGCTTCTCAACCACACAAACCATCTGCGGATCCTTATAATCGTAATTCTTTTTGGTTGTGTTATTTTTTCTGATATTAATAAACTTATATCACAAGCTAACATCCCATAATATCTTCATAAAAATACAACAAACTGGTCTACAACCAGAAAACTACAATACGACAATAGTGCCGACAAAGAGCTGATGTAGCAGAGAGTTATGTGAGTGACTTACCTCTTGTCCTGCCCCCCGAGCTTCACATTACTGCCATCGTGGATCAGGAGAAAGGCGACTAGCGAGAATATTATCACATATACTCGTAAATAAAAGAAGAACAAGTCCCAAAATTGTAAGTTTATAAAACAAGTGGAGAATACACAGTTTTCGGAGTAATCATTGATAATAAGATAATACATTTTTGGAGTAATCATTGACATAATAATAAGATAATCAATTTTTGAATCTATCGCTCCGAAATATATAGTAGCGACATAAAAGAAATACATTAAACCTTTATTTTAGTATTTTAAGGACATTAGTGCGCCTTTAAAGCTAATTAAACTCAGGAAGAGAATGAACAGGGGGAAATGTCATCTTTCACACTTACAGATTCTTACACTACTTGCCAGGTATCTGTTGTGCAGGAAATACCTGTTAATTATTGACTTTCCTAAATACCATTCCGCATTCGTTTAATCTTCGAGTCAATAAGACAATTGACTTCTCTTCTAAACCCTTAACCGATCTATAGCCTCTAACAACGTGACGTGATTATGAAAATAGCTTTGCAATTAAATTATATCTCTGTAACATTAAATTATTTAAACTAATTTACAAATAAAAAACAAATGCCGCTATCTCTTTACACTTAGACGCATACATAATTTTGCGCTTACGGTAAAATCCGTTCCGAAATGTGTTTTAATTGGATTAACGGTTTGAAATTATTAAAATATGTTTATTACTCATATGGGAATTATTTTACACTCCACGTGGCGTTTGCGGATTTTATTAGAAAGTATTTCACGGCTTGAATTTTAGAGTATCCACAAATTATAAAGAATATTATAAATGTCCCAAAAATTAAAGCATTCCAGACAAAGGCTTGGTTGTTTAACTACCATTTATGGTGCATCGGGACACTGATTCCAGTTTTTGTTATAATTTAGAAGCTAGAAACTAGCAAGCACAAAATCCTATGACAGTTCACATCTACCACCTAAAACACCGTTAGGATCTCCAAATGTGTGTTTTACTCACAACTTTTCAAAAACATAAGTATGTTGCCGACTTTAAGGATACAAAAACGGAGACAGTTGTTTAAAACATAAAAATGACAAAATGAATTCGTACCTCACGACACGACCACTTTTAAAATGTCCTTGGTGCTCTTTCATCACAAAGTTTTCTTGTTTCTTTTGATTGATCTTTAGAATAACTGTCCTCTAATGCATAGATATTGAATAAATCAATTACTTTTATTAAAGACAAACAAAAGGCAAGTAAAGACAAGCTACGCGTTCATAAAAGGAAACCAATTTCCAAACCAATTCATAATTTGATTTTTAAAAGAATTCATTACAAATTGATTGCCATGGCAATATAGCGAGGGTATGAATGGTAACGGTTGGTTTTATATGACCGATCCGTACGGGTAAAATAAACACATCATTTTTGTTATGGGTTTTAAATGTACCACGCAGCCTTTAAACCTTTATCATCCTAAAACGACTATTTTTACTTTACATAAAATCAAAACGACAATTTATTTATAGATTACGCAACCATACTTATGTTTCGATGGATACCAAGCCCTCTGACTCCTGTTTCACATGCATTACAGATCACAGTTTTCAACATTATGACGTCACGTACACCGAAATTCGTTTCCAAAACCACAGAAGTTCATTGTCCTGAAATAAATCTCGAGCGATCTGTTTAGCTCCGACGGGCCTCCAATGAATAACGATGGAACCTAAAGCCCCTTTTATGGACAGTAACGTTTGAATGCCCCATAAACAGCAAATGCCACACTACTTGCAATTCTTTTTTGTTTTTTATTTTAATTTGCGGTACTCTATTTGGATTGAATTGTATTTATGAACGGGTGCTATCTAGTCACTTGGTCGTGCTATTCTGATGTATAAGTTATAATTATTTAGAGTTTCATCTAAATCCCTCAACAGATATTTAGCGTGAAAAGCAACAAATATTCGATTTAACGAACCTGGCCGAGCCTGCTTGACAATGCTTTCTAAATTCTAGTCAAGTATTTCTTTGATACGCCATTTCTTCACCATGTTTTCATTAACTTTTAAAGTGAGTAATCATTTGTAATAATAATGAATAACACGTAATTTCAGAGAAGAAGAAGAAAGAAAAAAATATTTGTTACAACCAATAAATTACAACTACATATGTTTATGTTTAATTTTACATAAATGGTACTAAGATAAAGGCACAGTATATTGCCTTGGTCTTGAATCTGCCATTCTCTACTCGTCAATTCACTCCATTCCTAACAAGTCTAACCCCGACTGTAATTTGTATAACCTTTTCTACTTCGTGTGAGAAATCCCCATTACCTCTCACTTAAACGAGTGCCCATATTCATTAGTCACGTCGTATTAACTGGAATGGATCCGAGGTGATCTAGTTAACTGCGTATTACGCCTAATCCAAGAATAAAACGCTTTCTTATTGTAAACATGGGTAGAGCCATAAAATTACTCGTGAGGATTTAAATACATGTTCTTTGTGATATAAACTAATTAAAGGAGGTGAAGTTTTATATTATATTAAGGATATAAAGCTACAAATATAATTAAATATGGAATCATCATTCTCAGCCATAAATAGTGCGCTGCTACAATAACGCCTAACTGAAGAATGTCCACGGCGTGATAGACGCGGCTTACATTCAGCGACTCAATGCAACTTCATTAGATCGTCTCGAATGTACATTAAATAAACATCGAGTGATTGTTACATATGAAAATTCATAATTTAAGATTTTTAAATGAATACACAATGTACATACACCATCTCATGCTTGTATTTCAGAGAAAATTATAAACCGAATTAACAAATATAGTAATTAAAATTTTATATTCCAAACTTGAAATCAAACAAAGATCCTACAGAAATTGCGTCTGGCCTAACTACTACGCACACTAAACCACAGTATTTATTGCGACAATTATTAGTTCCTCCGACACGGACATATTTGTCCCCAAACGTAAGTCAAACAGTTCGGACATTCCCGGCAAAGCCAGCAATTTGGTCGGTCATTTTTCATTATTTCTATTTACAAAGCAATCTGTTTTTTTGAGTTGGTTGTGGTGTTTGCGGAGACACTCCGAGCAAATAGCGCAAATTGTGTCTTGTCCTGAGTAAGCACGCTACTTTATAGTTAATTGAAAATTCATCGCGATTTTTGTGGGAATTGCGTGTTTTCTTTGATGTAAACAAGGGTAAACAACTTAGTAATTTAGAGATACTAGTACGAAAGAAAAATAAAATTTTTTTGGGATAAAAAATATTTGTTTAATTGCAGAGATGAAGTAGTTGAACGTGATTATTTATTCAAAACAAATTAGTTTAAAGAAGATGTCCACGCTATTTCAATTCTAGCCGCAACGAGAAAAAAATCTTATTATGAAAATAAATACATACAGCTAACAGTTACTTACATAGTCTTATCTTACCCACACTAAGATCGAGTCTTGTATCGTGGGTATCAGAAACTTTTCGGTCTCACAAATATCCAAATGTTTGTTTCGGTGTGGGGATCGAATACGCTGCCTCTCTTTTCACAGACAGCGTCTAACCAACTGCGCCACGGAGGCTGTCAAGAGAGAAACTCACTTGTGATTGGACACAGCGATTTTGAATAGCGCTTAAAATATCTGTTTTCGTTTTCAATACAATATCGCAACGATCACCCTTATAAATCGGCAATAGTTATAAATCAGTAACAGCCTAGTTCGCGAATAGTTGCCAGTAACTTGTTGCAGGGGGAGAGTCCAGGGCCGGAGCGGCGGGAGTGCGACCCCCCAGCCGACATGCCGCCCACGGATGCGCCGCCCGCGCCCACCGCGCCCCCTCCTGATCCACCCACTACCACCGTGAGATACCATTTAGTTCTTTTTTTGTTGCTGATTTCAGAGGTGCATAGGTCCGTCCACCTGGTAAGCAGTATTCACCGCTCATTGGATTTTAGACGTGAGCTGGGTCGATGCCTACGTACTTTCATCAAACAGATCACTCCATCATCAGGAAAAATATGTTGGACACAGAATTCCATAGTGCCGGGTCATTGATATACTACTTTGTTACCAGAAAACTACTATGACGTACAAACTATATTATAGTAACTAATAGTAATCGGCTGTGGTTTTAGCACTTTTCATGTTAAGGGGCAGTGGTAATCATTACCTTAAGATAGACTGTCCTCGTGAACCTACAAAGTAGTGAAGATATGACAACAATATGCTATAACATGAACGCTTCGGTTTTTTACGAGCAGAAAGCTGCCAAGTTCGTCATTTCATGGCTCATAGAGGGTGAAACGGATATGCCCTCACACACACCATTAGCTACTAATTTGTTGACAGCAACCTCAGAAGAGCAGGTCGATGGTGGTTTCCTTGACTCCCGCCCGACAGCGCGAGACCTGGGCCAAGAAGGCGGAATTCCTGCTGGCGGTTGTGGGGTTCGCCGTCGACCTGGGCAACGTGTGGCGCTTCCCCTACATCTGCTACCAGAACGGCGGCGGTGAGTACCGATAAATACTCTAAACCCATTCAGGAATTCATTAGCCAGTACCTGTTCTTTGAAATTGAACACACGCATTGCTAACAGTATATAAGTAAAGTTATTTATTTATTTTATTAATTTGTGCTTAATTCAAACCACTCAAATGTCGTGATGGAAATCTTTGGGGGTAACTTATGATTAGCAAAGGAATTCTTGCAGCAGAAGAAGAAAAAGTACATCGCTCTAATAAAAGCAGACTACTGATTTCAGACAGCGAAAGTCATTGACCAAGACCTCACCCGTGCTATTCAGCCTCAAATAATGAAATGAAATGAAAATATTTATTGAACCCATGAAATGTCATACATTATTTAGATTCAGTCACTTTTTTCCACTAACACCCGGTTCACAAGGCTGTTTTCGCCAGAGAAAACGGGCAAGAAACTCTAGCGTTGCTCTTTTTAAAACAAGTTTACAATACAGTAATTATGCAGAGGTTGCAGCGTAGTTAAATTCAGAGCAGTTCATAGATAATTTAGAAGAATAATGATGAATAGTGTTATTGGTCAAGTGATTTTGTACGGTTGAGTTAGGTAAGTAAAGTCACCCAGAACGCGGAATCAGTGCACTGCTTCACCAAAGCAATGAATAGTAGTAAAAGTTTTAAAGCAATTAAAAGTTATCAATAAAAGCAAGTCGAGCAGACCAGTCCACACAAGCAGCACTCGTTCACGAGTATGACGCATGTGCCAGCCATCGGCCTCCTCAACCATGTTACAGGGAAGTGACCGACCCGGCACACGACATAGAATAGACGAATAGACTGTATAGACCATGACTCTTCGTACTTGTTAAAGTCTCAATAAGCATCTTCCTGCAGGTGCGTTCCTGATCCCATACTGCGTGATGCTGCTGTTCGGGGGGCTGCCGTTGTTCTTCCTGGAGCTGGCGCTGGGACAGTACCACCGCTGCGGCTGCCTCACGCTGTGGAAGAGGATTTGCCCTGCTCTTAAAGGTAACTTGGACAAATTTTGCATAAACTGATGAAAATTAAAGGCTCTATGATTCCTACACTTTGTGTAATTAAGGCTTTTAAACTATCAGCCACAAAAATCATTAACACACCTATGTTTATTTTCATACTTGACGAAGCCATGAGTGGTCACTTTGTATAGATTGATCATCTTGCAAGGTTACTATTCTTATAACTATATCCATGTGGATTAACGAGTGTTACTAAACATTAAATTGCAACAGTCGAGATCGAGTAGTGCACATGCTCTCCGAGATATTGCATCTCGGTCTTTTTCGCTAAATATTCATTCCTCGTCTTAAATAAAGACTGAAAATTTACCAACTAAAATAAGTCACGGGCCTCTGGGATGTTTCTTCTCAATATGAATAGCAGTAGAGCACAATAAACTCTATTAATTATTTCCATTATTAGTGGTGTATTTGTTAAATGTATTGTAGTGTATTGTTGTAGGCAAACAATAGGAACCACATCAAAGCTGAAGTATCGAAATCTCAATAGAGGAATCGGCGTAACTTTAAGCTTTTAAAATCGTTTTAGTGACGATGATGTGCCTGGAAACTTATCGATTAAATTTGTCTTGATTATTCCCTACTATACAATTTTAGTAATATCTGAAATATTGATAGAGAGACGTATTTTCCATCACATTATTTACTTATTTCGAAATTTTGGTTGTGAATGTATTTAAACACTGATAATTTATTTAAAATTTTACATAATTTGGAATCTCTTTTTTTTCATATTAAATTTCTTACTTCTGAATTTACTTCTGTCCTACATCATAGTGTCGATAATAAATAGCTGTATAAAACATCGATAAACACCCCAAGAGCCAACACGACTATCCCAACACTCATCGGTAAGTAATTGTCGCGTCCCTCGGGAACCGGCGCTCCGCCGCGTCCCGTTTATTCCTTCTTTCGAATTAGACAGCTATTAACCAGGATCTTTGAGTACTTATTGGGAGATGGATATTTGCTGAAATATTGTGATTGTCGTCTTAGCGTTATATGTATGCGTTTAGGAAGACTTTATGATCCCTTATAAGAAACGCATCAGAAAATTACATTATTAAACGATTAAACAAATGATTTGTTTCTGCTCCGAAGAGCCTCCACTGGTTTCAGCTGGCTTAACTTTGACACTCGATTTCTTTTAGTTTTAATATATAGTACCAATCAAGTAAAATTAATCAAAGTCCAGTACCAAATTGACTAATTTCCTATTCTAATTCAAAATTCCAAATAAATTTGAGGTTTGGGCTGCAAATACCTAGATAGCGATAAGACGCCAATTGTAGAGATGGCTTTAATTTTAAGCCATCTTTTTCATTGGCTTTATTTTTTATTCATCTATTAAAAAGTTTATTACCTTTATTGTGGTTTATAATTAATAATGTACATAAATACCTATTACGTATGAGATAATTTATTTTAAACAATATTCTTTACATTATTTCGCGCAACAATTAGAATTAAAACTATAACTGACACTGTTTTGATACCAGACTTTCGCGTTCAACTTTACTCTGCGTATCCCAAGTGGAATACTTCGATAGCCACATGACTATAAGGCTCATTGGATGTAGGTCGTTTAACCCACATAAACAGGAGTAAGTCTCATCCATATACAGCAGGCGATACACTTAGCGAAGACAAATGGAGCACGCTGAGTGGATGAGTGTGCCGCCGCCTTGTTAAAATGTATGAACGGCCCGGGCTGTTCGTAAATAAATGCCCCGTGTGGATTTTGTATTAATAATCGGCTGTCTTTGTGTTCTATCTTTGTTTGGTTGGACGGTTCTAACCTGTTACGTCGGATCTTCTTTGCGCACCTAGTTAGTTGTTCTTGTTAGACATACAAAAAGTTATCACTGTGTTTTACTGTTAATAAAGTCCTGAAGTTATATCTTTGTTTAGGCGTGCATAATTATTATTACTATTGGCAAGATAGGTATTATAACCAGCACTCACTGATTGATGCTCTATCCAGATTGCGCCATACTTGTAACCAGGTACATTACAGTACTTTGAACACCAAAAATGGCCTGTAAAAGATATTTCGGTCAATGACTGAGATATAGGCAATAAATTCCGATATGAACGGCGGGCACCAATGAATGCGGTTCCAATGAAGGGCACCGCTAATATTTGCCCCGCGGATCAGACGGGCACTCGCACAACTATGCCTGCTCCAAACCACTGAAACCTCTGTTTATTAGTTTCAATGACTGATGAGATGGTAAAATGTGCGGGGAATGTAATGGCTGAGTGAGTGATTTGGTGTAGGATTATAAAGAAGGTTAAATATAAGGTTAATAAAAGTTATGATCTGGAATCGTGTTAATTTTGAGACTGTGTCGAGACAACGAGATTTACGAGTAATATTGCGAAAATTGCAATTTTACAGAAAATACTTTTGATCTTATAGTTTTTACAAAAATTGGGCAGAAAAGCGAACCATGGCAGGAATTTTAAAAAACTTTGATTATGAATTTTAAATATGTTTAAATAGTGTATACTAGATATTCACAAGCCTTGTCGTTTTACTTTTTCACATGGCATATTATTTAACATGTAAAATTTCCTACCTATTATTTCCCTATATAGGATGAATTAATTATTCTACTAATGAAAATTCATAAAATTGCAATATACTTTTATCTACATTCCAAGCTACCCGTTCGCCAAATTAAATTACAAACGATTTATTGTGAAAAGGTTGCTTTAGAACAAACAGAAACTAAATTGCTTTCCCGTTAACCATATTAGTTTCAACAACAAGTGAATATTTAGTATTATTTAAGCTGAATAAACATAAAAATATATTGCAAAGAAAATAATTGCTCTAAAAGTATATCCTATCTTCAAGACGGCGAAGATATTCCTTAATATTTTTCCCCGTCCGTGATTTATTGGCCGCATCAGCGACACAGTCGTCGGCCGCCACCGTCCCTATAATTTGACCAATCAGGAGTCGCGACTTGCCACTTCTTTCCAACAATACCAACGGACTTTGGTATTTAAATTTCAAAGTTGGAATTCTGTAAGTCCTTTTTGAAGATGCTTCTTTTGATTGAGCGAAGTTTGAAGAAGTTTGCTTGTCATTACTGTCAGATGGTGTTGTAACGTGTTTGGCAGATGCGTAGTTTCCTGATACCCTGAGTAATATGTGTTTAATTACACACATCAGTCATCAGTTAGCAACATATATGTACATCATAATTATACTTGTCCAAGCTGAGATCTTGTGAAATGTTCATCTTCAGCTATAACTAAACATAAGCCTCCGGCCTCCGCCAAGTGTTATTTATTTAAATAAATAAATACACCCAACAGTCACATACATAGTCCTGACCCCACACTAAGATCGAGTCTTGTGTCGTGGGTGTCAGAAACTACGAGAAACTTTTCGGTCTCACAAACACAATTAGAAAGTAGAATATTAGAAAGTACGAAAATTTTTCATATGCCCATTACCAATCTAAAAAAAATCATTGATACTCGAAACAGCTTTGAACCCGCGGCGTCGTAATCTTTTTCTCAACAATATAACTTCTCAATTTATTGAAATACAAATCAAAAACAAAAATGTAGCAAGATTCGAAGCTGCTAACTCAGATAGGGCGCGTAAACGATCGCATATTATTATCGCGCGATGCTATCACTCATAAATGTTCGCCTTCCGACCCTCGCACACATATCAGAGCCCTCCGAACTCACGGAATCGTTTCCCGTCAGCACGCCGAATTGATTGAGCCAACACGCTACTCGGTACGAAAATTGTACAGAATAATATTTTCCTTATTGTGCAAAAATACGTTCGTTACAATTAAAATACGTGTATTCTATCGTGATAAACGTAACTCATTTAATAAATAATTTTTAACGTGTTTGCATTTAGATTTCAAAGTTGTAAGCATTTTAATATCGCAAATGAGTTAAGAAAGACTCAATGAGTGTAGCTTATTATTGTAAAATGTAACTTGCAAATAGCATGGTATACGAGTATAAAAGAAATATGAATAAAATCCTCCGTAAAATGGTAAAGTTAATTTAAAAGTCATACCGCAACCAAAAAACGTTGATAAATAAATGAGTGTAAGTAAATGTCTACTGTACTATACTGATTCAGCCGATAATCATCCACTGCTGAGCCCAGGACTCCTCAAAAACCGAATGTTCGATTGGGATGGGTTAGGCCATGATATACAGTACAGCACAGTCCATACTCAAACATCTACCAAATCAACACAGCCTATTCAAAAGCTTACAAACATCCCTTATTACATTTGCCTATACAAATAACACAATTTGTGATCCGTGCCATGAAACCAATTGCACCAAGTCTTCGATTCTACACTTGTTATCATTGCTAAATCGCGCCATCTCGGAGCGGCTAAACTAATTAACGAACGCGACGCGATATCATTTGATTACCCTACACGACAGATGGCGCTGATTCGATTTCTTCAACTCAAACTTGGTGCCAAGTTTGCCTCGCATCAGCAATTTGATTAATTTCATTTTGAATGCGCGAAGATTTATTGTATCCTTATAAATGGCCAAATGCTGTTTTATTACGTAAGCGTAGATGTGGGGAGAACAAATTAATTGGAAGTCCTTATTAAAACTAATTTGGAGGGGACCGAGGCGGGTTAATGTAATTCCGCAGATAAATAAGGAGAAACAATACGAAGTTGCAGGATAGAATTGAGAATAACCATTCAAATATGATTTTCTTGACAATTACGTCTATCTGATTGGGTAAAGAAAAGGTAAAGAAGCACCTTTAAAGAGAAATATCCTTCGACTTTTACCATTTCTTATACCTACTATGTCTGTGGTTTCACAGCAACATTTTGATTTGCCGTACAAAAATTAGGCACCTACTCCCCAATATCGTTTATGGATTACTTAGAGGCACCTTTAATGAGTACATAACAGCAAAGAAGTTTACGTAGACTTTCAACATAATCATTGTTCGTCCTTTTAGAACATTTACAGGCAACATATTCTTTTGGATTAAATAATAAATCTGATCGTAGGCGTGGGCTACGCCATCTGCATGATCGACATCTACATGGGCATGTACTACAACACGATCATCGGCTGGGCGGTGTACTACCTGGTGGCGTCCCTGGCCTCCATCAACTCTGTCCTGCCTTGGACCAGCTGTGACAACGAGTGGAACACCCCGCTGTGCACCCCGGTCACCTCGCCGCAGACCAACCCTAACTCTTCCACGCCGGCTAAGGAGTTCTTTGAGTAAGTTGATAAATAAACAAGGAAAACAATAGTTATTTGATACACTTTCCACAATTTATTACAAAAGACTGCGGAATATCAAAGGAACGGTTAGATTCTAATGCTCTATCTATTCGTAGGGAACGTTTTTAATTATACGTTTCCAGAAAGTGTGTTTTTTTAGATTAGATACTGTAAGTTGGTACTGTTTGATATCAATGGGCTATGCAGTAACCTACGCTATGTAAATAACTATAATATCCTAAGTATTATACGGTATTTGAAAAAAACAGTCATCGCTAAATAATTGATGATTTGAACGCTGTTCGATATCTTTGTATCTAGTTCTATTTAATAGGAAACTTTATTATTTTAATGTGTTTTCATCATTTATATATAGTTTTCCGCTTGCAATTGTTTTTGTAAAGTTTTTAACTCATTTTCGTTATCAATAGCCCTAAACGAAGAGTACTCACTCACAGGTAATTAATTGCTTTCGTGTTTATCTGTGGAGTATGTAGTGGATAGTATATTATAACTTTGAATTATTAGTTTTGAGTACTTTATCTAATATTTCATATTACCGTTTGTTTACATACTTAAATAAAATATTAGCATCGTTTTTGTAAACCGAAGTCAGTGTCTAAGTAATAAACATGATTAAACCTATGGTGATTTTTAAAAAAATTGTGTAACAATTTATCTGCGCCCTCATATAGAACTGTTTTTAAAGTGAAAGAATATATTGAAAATAATTAATTAACTATCCTACTACAAATACTTAATTTTTTTACTAGGCGTAATGTATTGGAGCAACATAAGTCGAATGGTCTGGATGACATGGGCCCTATCAAGCCGTCGCTGGCTCTTTGCGTGTTTGGCGTGTTCGTGCTGGTCTACTTCTCTCTTTGGAAGGGCGTCAGGAGTGCTGGGAAGGTAGGACATTTGTACTTTACACGATTGCACAAAATTATGATGAAACAAATAGAAAAAATATTTAAAATGTTACCTCTATAGGTAAATCGCGTTGTAATAAAGTATCGATACATGTTTCGAAATACAATATTACATGGAATTATAACAACAAAAAATGATCCATATAGGTAAATGCTTTAATTAAATCTGTGTGAAGGTGGTGTGGGTAACAGCTTTGGCTCCGTACGTGGTTCTACTGATATTGCTGGCGAGGGGCGTGACGCTACCGGGAGCTACTGAGGGAATACGATACTACCTCACTCCGGAGTGGCACAAGTTACAGAACTCCAAGGTAATTCTATTAAAATATAGCAAGAAAACATTTTAACGCCATCCTCTAATATCCTTCAAAAAACAAAATATGTTGCCGAAATAATAAATCTATCAAAGTTAACAACCGCAACGGATGCAACTTTTTTCTTACACAATGGTGCTCCCACCAGGTGTGGATCGACGCGGCTTCCCAGATCTTCTTCTCCCTCGGCCCTGGGTTCGGAACCCTGCTGGCGTTGTCCAGCTACAACAAGTTCAACAATAACTGCTACCGCGACGCACTCATCACTTCTTCTATTAACTGCTTGACCAGCTTCCTCGCTGGCTTTGTCATCTTCTCTGTCTTAGGGTTGGTACACACTTTGTTCTATTACTTTTTTTTACATTTTCCACTTTGGCATGAAATATTTAATTATCGTAAGAAGAGCTAATTTCTTATGTGGAATATAATTTAAAAGTTTAGATTTTTTTCTAATTTCGTATTTTAGTGTAGTTTGACTGCACTCATTATTAAATATATTAGATGCTGTCTAAATACAATATCGACTGGTTTGTGATGCACTGAAGAAACACACGATTGACTTGCAATTAATCGACCGGCTTATCCTAAAATTCAACACACTCGCGTAAACTACTATAGCTGGTTTAATACCTTGTGAACGGCAGCCGCACAACAGAGAAACCCTTCTTTCCAAAATTAAAAGTTTTGTCATAGGATATAGACTCTAACTTTCTTCAACAGATACATGGCGCACGTCCAGAACAAGAGCATCGAAGAGGTGGGCCTCGAAGGTCCTGGGCTGGTGTTCATCGTGTACCCTGAGGCTATCGCCACCATGACCGGCTCCGTGTTCTGGGCCATCATCTTCTTTCTGATGCTCATTACGCTTGGACTGGACAGCACTTTCGGAGGTAAAAATGTTACTACGACTTAGAATGGTGTCTACCACACTGATAAATTCTGGCTTACTCTGTTTTGTGTCTCTCAATGTATACACCTTGGAATTTAATAATCACAGGAAGTTTCTTATTTATTGTGGATATAAAATTTTCATATTTTAAGTCGTTTCGAAAAATAAGTACCTACTTACTTAATATTTCTTTTTTAGTTTGAGTTTAAAATGTCTAATACCTACATCACCTTTTTGTTGTCATTTCGTTATCATAAAATGGATAACGCACTGGTTCTACACTTTATCATGGTGATATTTTTACTACAAAGATTTACCTCCACAAAATCTAACCCAATTAAAAGTAGATATTAAGTAATGTTTAAAAGGCAAAGGTGCAAGAGTACTTTCTACTTACAAAAATGTTGATTGAATTGTTTAGGTCTAGAGGCAGTGACCACAGCTCTGTGCGACGAGTATCCGCGAGTCTTGGGCAGGCACCGCGAAGTGTTCGTCGCATTTCTGCTACTCTTCATCTACATCTGCGCCCTGCCTACCACTACTTACGTAAGTAGATATTACGAAAATAATTAAATGAAATGAAAATATTTATTGAACCCATGTAATGTCATACATTATTTAGATTCAGTCACTTTTTTTCCACTACCACCCGGTTCAAAAGGCTGTTTTCGCCAGAGAAGAACGGGCAAGAAACTCTAGCGTTCCTCTTTCCAAAACAATATTTTAATATATCGTACTATGAAGTCACTGCTGGTGAAACTACTAAAGAATAAAGAACATAATAAATGTATAATATTTGAAACTTCAAATGTATAATATTTGATAATCATTAAGCCCAGCGATTGAGAAGAGATTTTTTGCTATCAAGAATTGCATTTTCAGTTCCAGTTGTTAAAGTCCGATTGAATTTAAGAAGTGCGGACTTCTTAAATTCAATTGGACTATAGAGTTACATATAACTATAATCACGCTTTATTAATTACTTAGCATAAGTCCACAATTTATGCTTCTTTAGACCTCAATGATAAAAACGAAATAAATGCAATGCATCTTCCATTGCAATTTTTTTAAAATTCTGTGAAAATAGTATTTCTTCTTACAGCACACCAAACAATAAATTGTTACAATTGCAGTATACATATTCTCGGAAAGACAGAGCGTATTTTATTTTTGCTGAGTTAACGTGAAAAGTTACAACTAGGCGAAAGTGTTCGTTAGGTGCGATAAAATATTATGACGTCATTATACACGACTGACCAGGCCCAGGCTTATAGGTATTTCTATAGATTACTATAACCTAAAAATACTTTAGTACACCGTGAAAACTATAACTCCATGTACCTACATTATAATCTATATTTTATGTTGACTTTTAGCTCATACAAATAGCTTGATCAATTTTATGCAGTTTTGAATTTAAGATTTCTTGAACTGATCTCGCATGTACCTTCATCACAGCAATGCATTTACGACTTAGTCCATCAATCAAGTAGACTATATGACGACCTATTACATCTGTTCCGGCCTCCGATATTCCTACCTTTATAAACTCTTGGCTTATTTTCTTCTGAAAGCTAGTTGAGAACTTGATCCTTAAATTTTGACTTTGGACTCAATACAAAGCAATTGACATTGCCCTTACAAAGACAAAACTAAATGATACGAGCAAAGCAGCAGAAACTAAGGCGTTAACAGCAGCGTGAACACAAAGGGTGTTTCTCGATAAATTACCGATGTCCGTTATCTACGAGGGTGGTCAATTTATTCACTGCATTATTTATACCACTCACCGCGATGACCCTACCAGCGCCGAGTGCTGGCGAGATTTGATTTTTAGATGGATTAGGAGGAATTCATTTCAATTATTTATTTTGCTGAACGAATGTTGATAGCGTATTATATATAAAAGATAAATAACTAAAGCAATTTAGTGTTAACATTTATTGGCGAAAACTTAATGAATTTTGCAGAGTAATTAAATCAGGACTACATTGACATGATTACATTTTTGCGTTTAGAAAAAGCCATCTCAAATCTGGCATTTAATAAATAATTTCCATGGTATTTTGTTTTATATCATCATAGAATTGAACGAGTGCAAGAAAATTATTTGCTATTTCGAATCTAAACTTTTCTAACTAACTAATGTAGTAATACTCAAAACCTAGTTCGTTTATGATTTTTATTTCAAGTTTCTATGAAAAATCAATACTCACTCCCACGTTATATTTGTTAGAAAAAATCAGGGCATTGAAAATCAAATACTAACCTAACCTAACTAACTAACCCTAAAGTTGTAACCAACATGTCGACTACGGAAGACCAAGAAAGAAAATACCAAGTACATCACAATCGAAGAAGGACAATATTTATATTTTTTCACCAGGGAGGTGTCTACCTGGTAGACCTGCTCAACGTGTACGGCCCCGGCCTGGCGATTCTGTTCGTGGTGTTCGCGGAGGCGGCGGGCGTCTGCTGGGTATACGGCGTGGACCGCTTCTCCGAGGATGTGAAGACCATGCTGGGACACAAACCGGGCTGGTTCTGGAGGACTTGCTGGTCTTATATCAGGTGAAGTTTTTTAAGTGTATTGCTTTCTTTGTTTTATTGGACAGAACCTTCTCGAACTGTATGGTTTTGGATCAGGGTTTAAAATCGCGCCGTCCATTATTCAGGGGCTTACTTATTTGTAAATTGTGACTTCTTACTTCCCAAAACAGTTACGATGAGTCAGATAGTCTCTCGTAAAAATAGAGGCCTTATATTTCGTACATTGCACGCAATTTCATTCTTTATGTTTTTTAATATCCCCCCTTATATCTTCATCATACTTGAGGATTCTTCTATATTTGTCAATGACTTATGCAACGCAACAATAAGCTTTAGATAAACATGATACTTAATTAACACGCCCATCCTCATCTGTCCACTACCCAGCCCGGTGTTCTTGCTGGTGCTGTTCGTGTTCTCGGTCCTGGCGCATGAGGAGATGCTGGGCGGGGAGTACTCCTACCCCCCGTGGTCCATCACCGTGGGCTGGGTCATGACCGGCACCACCGTCTCCTGCATCCCGCTCTACATCATCTACAAGCTGATAATCACCCCCGGCAGTTGTGTTGAAGTGAGTACATTTGTTTTTAGGTCGAATGGATGAAATTTTGGTGTGATGCTTTGAAAAATATGTTACTGTTGGTGTACGCTGAAATCACTGAAATTTAGTTGCTTTTACCAGATAGAGTTTTTAATATATGGAGTTAACATCAAGGACAAAAAGATATTTGGATTAAAATATTTTAATAGCCCTTCATATATTATGATAACGTAGTAACCCACTAAAATAAAACTGAATTAAATGAACAATTACGTAAAGGAAAATTAGGCAAGCTTACGTTCAGCTATAAGCTTCCTTGGACTGAAAACGGAGCCTTCTGCAGACCATAACACAATAAGTGGTCGCCTTGTATGACACTAACACGGAGATACCGAAAGTCTAGTTTCACTATTTTGCGCATAAGTTTGGATGGCAGCTAGGGGACGCCGTTGAAATCTAAACTATGGGCATCGTTAGTGCTTTAACCTCTATTATCTGATAACCATGATAATGTAATTAAGAAAGTGGAGTTCTATGTAATTAAGTATCTCTTACTTATAAATGATATTTTACAGCGCATCAAGACAATACAACGTCCTGAAGTGACTACAATACCACCATCAGATCCCAACATATGCAACCTGTGACCGACCTCCCACTGCGCCGCGCCGTGGGACACCAAACCCCCCGCCATCGAATGGCTCGTCTGACCCCCATACCCGATACCCTCCTACACCCCAAACCTACCTGACTATCCCATTATATGGTTACATTACTACACATTAATCGCTCAGTAGTATGTTTAACTTAATAGAAGAAGCAATCGTAGTGTTATGCTTTAGATAAATATCGATGGTTTTTATGCTTTACTTAGTACTATACATGTCGATAAATCTATATATCTTAGTATGTTAAATCAACTTATATGCAAAGTTAATCAATAAAAATCGCTTCAGTATATTCTTTATCTTAAGATGTTTACCAGTTAAGGAACAACGAAAATATATAGATAATATTTTGTATATAATTAAATATTGCTGGGCAGACTATAATTGTGAGGACATACACACATACTTAGATGTACTTGTATAAATGTGCTTTTAGAAGTTAAACTTGTATTTAAGCAAACCCTTTTGTATAATTAATGTACTTAAAGTATAAGAAATGCACAAATTCCTGTACTCTTGGGCAATGAGTATTGAAATTTTGCATTTTAATATGTTAAGAAATGAAAAAGATGTTAATGGGAACACAATGATAGGTTTTCTAATGTAGCTTCGTAGCGTTGCTTGTATCGACGGATATCTTTAATGTTTATGTATATTATCATTGAAATCAAGAGATTCCAATATATTTATTAATGATATAACTATATACTCAAATAATAAAATATATATGCTTGCATGTAGAGTTAAATATGTGGTTTGCTAAACATGTTAGTAAAGCAAAATAAGTAGATCTTATTAATCATTGTATATATCTCTTTGATTAGAATGTTAATAAATATAATATATTGGATTAAATTATCCTATTAGACGATTTTAGAATTTAGTACTAGTTATATATTTTTAATAAATAGTTAGTGGTATATTTGCATTATCTATTTCATGTTGCATTTATTGAAATATATAAATCGTAGAAGATATGTATTTAATCATTGTAGAAATGCATTTATAATCTATTTGTTAAGGGATAGTGCAATGTATTTTTATTTAACAGTGGAATTATATAATTGTTTTTATATTTAATTTATTGTAAAACTAATGTTTTTTTAGTTCCTGTGTATCTGCATTGTTAAAATAGTTTGTAAATATTGTCATATATACACAAGATCTGTTCCTATACAGGTGTATAATAGGATCATAATTTCTCTTATCTTCAGCGTCTTTTCGCGATGTTGTTTAGCATTTCACGTCATCAACTTTCTTTCATAATTTCCCGCATCCAGAAAATCAACGATTGAATGGTATTTACACCAATCCTACTTATAAATATGTTGTTTTTAAATTTGGAAACCTTAAGTTAGTATTTTTGAATATTTTATGTAAAATACGAATCTTTGCACTATCTATGAATATATTCACAATTTTCGATGTACGTAATGTTTAAATGGTAGATGTTTTTATAAAAAAATATATATTAAAACCGAGTTCATATACCCACATAGCTATATTTTTAAAACATATTGTTGTTATTTTATGTGCTTTTATTGTGAGCATTGTTTAACGGTTTTAAATAAATGTTATTGTACTTAGAAATGTTGTATGTGGTAGAACATGTATCGTGTGTCCTGTTTTAAGATTTAAATAAACGTGAATGGTTAGATATGGTCTGTAACAGCCATTGCAGGTCTATTTGACCATTTGCTTACCTATAAATTGCATTTTATTCGACGCTGCTACCCAATGCCCTTCTACCTATACTCGCAGGCGGCCCTACATACGATCAGTTTGCGGGACTACATACGACCTCACCAATCAAAGGACTTAGCACCTCCTGGATCAAAGGACCTCACGTTGACTACTGCAGAGAGTAGAAAATAGGAACATTTTCTTAAGCCCCCACGAGACTACACAAATGTGTGTCGCTTACATTAAAATTTGTTCTTCCACCGTCACTGTCTATACTTTGTCCTTAAATAAATACATCCAACAGGCTGTGTATAATACGAGGTGATTAAATAACAAAGTAATTATAATTTAAATAGATACCATACACTGTAAATAAAAACTAAAACTCCAATGAAATCTATAGAATAAAATAAAAACATAGTCAAAAGCCAGCTCGATTGACACATCTCAAGATGACACAAAACGAATGATACGTCACACTGATACATGGCTAGTAAAATTGAAAGTGTAATGGATTATTAGGTATTGAATAGTAAACATGACAAGATTGGGGCACAAGTGCATTGTACACCACCCACTCGTTTATGGCGGGCAAAACTGTGAGCTTTAATACGCATTGTGTAAGTAATTATCAGTCTATTTATCTAAGTTATGTGCGCTATACAATACAGGACCCTCCGATCTAGAAAGAATGAATTTTGGTTCCGATACTTTGATGCTCTCATCGTATTTTTTCTTTCTGAAAACCAACGTGAATCAACGGTATGTGCATTACGAAACAATTAACGTTTAGTCACTGATACACAATAATCGATATTTTTAAATGGCATAATATATCAGTTATAATAATATTAAAAGACAATAACTTACATATTTCAGGCATTACTTACCTATTGTCGATTAATATACACTTCCCCGTAATACCATCGTTTTATTACGCTGCTGAATACCAAGACATAACCTAGGGTATTTGCTTAAATATAACATTGAAAAATGTTACGGCCTTATTTATACACAGATTCAAAACCTATTTTAGTTATCGAAGTCTTCTTCGCTCAAACTTAATTCTTAAGTAGTTCGAAAGGGACAAAACATACATACATACATACATAAACTCACGCCTTTTATCCCCGAAGGGGTAGGCAGAGGCGCCACTAGGACACCCACATTTCGCCTTGTATGTTACGTCTCATGATGTGATAGGGGGCGAGCCTATCGCCATATCGGGCACAAATTCCTGACTCCGGGCTGATAATGAATAGAAAAATCCAATATCACTTGGCCCGACCCGGGACTCGAACCCGAGACCTCAGCTTTATAACCGTACCGTAATACAACTACGCCACCGAGGAAGGCACCGGACAAAACATTCGATAACTAAAATAGGTTTTGAACCTGTCAATGAATAAGACCATTAGTAAATAGCCTTAACACTACACCAGGACCTATGCGACTCGCACCTAGAGTCGATAGCTAAATGGGTGAGCTGCAACGGCGAGGTGTGGGGTGTGGGGCCCACGGCGGTGTTCGCCAGCGCGGCGGCGCTGTTCCTCTACAACGAGCTGGAGGCCACCATCTTCATGCCTGGGGACCAGGCGCACGTATCCGCCATGGAGAAGACCTTGATTGTAAACTTTAGATGTTTCAATCAGTAGAATAGTTGTTGATTAATAGAATCTATGGTCAGTTCCGTGGTTGTGGATTTGTAAATTGTTTTGTGACCAATCTATCTAATGTAAGGTACCTATCTATTGGTAGCTAGCCTCCAGGCTGAACTAGAGGATTTAAATATCCACTATTGATTGCATTTGGTAAAATATCTTTAAAATCTCATCAAGTAACAGTAACGACTTAAATTAATCTAAAACATAAATAAAGTAATATCGTTAAGCTATTGTCAATGTAATGTTTGCAGACTACGATGGTGGTGGGCATGCTGGCGCTGATGGTGCACCTGTGGGTGTGCACCATGCGCTTCTTCCAGTACTACCTCGACACGCTCATTAGAGACGTTAGTAGCACATTCTTACCTTTAAAATCCACTAAAATATGTATTACTAGTCTACTGTTAAACAGTCAAATGTGAGAAATTAAATAAGTAGTTAAAAAATCACGCACAAGTTGCTACATATAGCAGGATACAGGGCTCTTTCAACACAGTGAAATTATCGGAGCCTTGAGGAAACATGTTCAGCAGAATCTATCCACCAGTGTAGGAGGAATCAACGTAAAATTATGATATTGACATTAATTCCAATGTTATGTTTAAAAATAACATTCCAGAGCCCCAACATGCTCCTGGAGATGACAACAGCGGGTCTCCTGGGCAAGCAGACGACGGACATGGTGCCTCTGGGCCCGCTGACCAGGTTCCTCCGCCAACAGCAGCCTCAGATCCACATCACGGTCTGCTGGTTCCTGTCGCTCTGCTACGCTGATTACGTCAGGAAGCACTACTGCTCGAGGTTCAACATGCCTTATCTGGAGCATTGGTAGGTATACTCTAATTGTTATTAATACATTGAATTTACTGAAAGTTTATAGAGCTGAATTGTGCTGAATGGGTTTTTTGAAGGAATTGATATAAATAGACATAGTGTTTTAAATTCCTGTCACAGGCAACCAAGGTTACCTTCCCTTTTATTAGAGCATTGTAGCCAGGTATTCTAAAAACACATTTTTGCAAGTAAAGTTCTTCCATCACCGATAAGATGAACAGATCTGATAAAATTTCCAGTAATTGGACCCAGGTTCCGTTCATAATGTGCCTCTGATCTATAATTATAGATGGACGATTACTTTTAACTCTGCCTTTCCAGTGGCTGATGAAATTGAATATTACAATTACGCTGGTGCCTCTTCTCCTGTTCATTACATCTATGAGAAAATTATTTCCCATCACAATAACATTTTGTATAATTCTAAGACTTGTAAGAACAGAACGTCTATGTAATATTTGTGGTTGCGGGTGGGGGCAGGCAAACGCAGCTGCACGAGCGGGCCAAGCGCAGCGTGCACCGCGCCATGCTGCAGGTGAACAGCTTCGTCGGGTCCGTGCACCAGCGCCTGCGGGGGCTCGGGACCAGCACCCCGCAGCAGACATCTGAAGCGCATACGTAAACACACTTCTTATTGGTTCATCTTTGGTTTTGTTTGGGGAAGACAAATGACTATCAAAAACAAAGTGTTTTTTAAATATGTAGACTCTGTGGACGTCGCTAAGTAGTTAGCCATTAAAACAGTGTACACTCCATATTATTGTCTTGAAATTTAGTCACCTTTATCCCCATTCATCAAACTTCATAATTTCTGTGATATATCAGCCATGATAAACAAAAGCAGGCATTCGGCATAAGTTTATTATATTTAACTCTTGTCACCCACAATCAAAAGTTGCACGAAATTAATTGATACCGAGCACCGAAGTTCGGCGAGTTTGTTTATATATCTAACTTGTCTTTATATTGCAACTGAATTAATCAAATATTTAAATAATAGGAGGTACAAGCAAAAATACATAAGGACGTTTGTGGACGACTGTCCATGGCATCGCGGATCAAGGGCCACACGTGTAATACCCCCGATATATTTCAATGTGTAATACTATCAACATGAAAAAATGTCGTTCTTGGTAAAACTTGGTTCATAGTAGGTACTGGAAATAATGTCCACGGACTGCCTAATCTTTAGACCTGATACTGTTTGCTAGAGTGAGAGCTCGAGCCGCAAGAGGTCGTCGGTGGAGGTCAGCGCCGCCGGCAGCCGCGCGTGGCGCTGCCCGCACGAGCCTGACGCCGGCAAGGAGCTGTGTGTGCGCCTCGTCAGCCAGTCCAGCGAGACCACTGCCGATGCCATCGAGAAGCTCAGGGCGTACATCAAGGTCATTTCGAATTCCACAGCATTTAACTGTCACGGCTTTACATCTGATGATCAGTGCGATGCCGTAAAGAAATGGTGATGATTGCCAAGAAACCTTTATCTTTTACCATTTGACAATTATGCCGTAGTGGTAAGAACTACTTCAGGCTACAGCGGAATGTATGTCAATAATTTTTGCGTCACCTACGATTGAAACATAAAAAATTTAATTGAATCGGCCTAACCATTACGGCAATTAGCGTTGCCAGGCGTCCGGATAAAGCCGGACATAGTTAGGCTTTTTGATTGCATGTCCGGCTAAAATAAACGGTGTCCGTCTTGTCCGGCTTTTGTTAGGCTTTTTACATTTTGCAAACAAGCGAGCACTGCCGCCGCGCCGCCGAGCGTGGCCGAGATTTATGATAATAATCAAAAAGACTTGATTTTACATAAAAAAAAATTGTCGTACCTATTAATACTAAGACAAAATACACCTCAATAATATAGGGTGTCCGGCTTTTTTAACCAAATGTCCGGCCAAACTAGCTGGTCTGTCCGGCTATTAGGTTTGGCGACCTGGCAACGCTAACGGCAATTTATAAAAATCCCACTAGTGATTTGCTATTAAGCAATCTGTCGTCTTATATATATTATATAATTTAAGGAGTACTCTTTTTAAAGGATTTGATGGTGTTCTTAAACTACATGACATTTGCCCTTGTATAAACAATATAAATAACCCCTTTACTAAAAGAAACTGTTTATGTTGTCAGGCCACGCGATGTGCCTGTTGCGGTCCGGAGGACCCCGGCGTCCCTAATGCTGGCGCTGCAACTCCTAAAGAAGTCCCGAGACAGACCCACTCCCGTTAAATCGTTTCTGTACTGCCTTTTACATACATTACTGCACTGTGAATAAAAGATGTTTGCAATGTTTATTGTGGTTTTATTTTTCAAATATAAACTTGGTATTAGATGTGTATGAATCTCAATATGTTTAGCAATTGAGAAGATAATTATGATATTTTCAAGTAAATATTTAAAAAACCATTGTCGAAGCCATAGGCGTTTTACTACATAGACAATACTCACAAAAAGTTTCATTATATTTAAAAAAATGTATAGACAGCCGTCATTCAAACTTAACTTACATTGTGTGAAAGCAATCATGGTGACATGAGTAAAGTTTTGTATTAATAATATTTATATTTCTTGCAGATATGTAAATTTCATGTAATACTTTAATTGATTGCATATTGTGATGTGGCACGGCTCTTTATGGAGCTATTTCAAATTTGAGGGAGAGCAGGTAAAACAATATTTAGAGCAAATAAATTCAATAAGTTGTTGAGGACGATACATTTAACTTATCTCTACGTGATACACCTTAATAAGCAGTACGTTTGAATTATATTTTGAACTGTACACACTACACATGTGTAAATCTATTATCTGCCACTTTATATTTTTATTGCTCCTGCTTCATTTCTTGTATCAATTGCGGTGTTAGAGATTCGGAGATACTAGATAACAGGTTGTATGCGCAGTGCATGTTACTGTAAATCAGGGCTTTCGGCAGTTGCAGTGTGGCATGTAGTGATCCGATAAATAATAAATAATTAAATACACATATTAACCGTCGGAAATATCTGTAAACCTGAATAATTGTCGTCACTGGAACATAAGTTCAGCAAATTCAAAATATGGGTTAAACAAATTGAATTAAAATAGAAAAAAGGATAAAAAATAGAACTTGGCATCCATCTGAAAGCGTTTTTAATGTAAAATAACATAGTAGATAGGAGAACACATAAAAATTAAATGTGAACCGCATTCCAGCTAGATTCACAGATATATCCGACCGGTTATAACAGTCATGTACATAGGCCTGACCCCACACTAAGATCGAATCTTGTGTCGTAGGTATCAGGAACTACGAGAGACTTTTCGGTCTCTCAAACACCCAGACCCGAAACAAATATCTGTGGTTCACACAAACATTTGTCTCGGTGCGGGGATCGAACCCGCGGCCTCTCGTTTCACAGCCGGCGTCTAACCAACTGCGCCACGGAGGCTGGCAATAGTTTTAAACTTTATGTTTATGAGTAACTTATGATTATGTCCTCCAAAATTCTTAACATTTACCTATCTACATATCCTGTTTATGCCGACTGCCAGCAGTTGATTAAGAATTGTTTCATTAAAATGCCTTACTCACAAGATCTTTACAGTAGCTCTTTAGAAATATCTATGATTGCGGGCCTTATTTTTAATATATTATAAAATAAAAACATACTCAGTCATTACATTTCACTCCCCTATGGCACGTCACCCCTCGCTACGACCCAGTTACTGCACAGTGCATTGAAGGTGTTAAAGCAATAATGAGCCAGGAAAGGTGGCAAAGGTGTTGGGTGCAGGGGTCTTGGAACAGTGCTTTGTAGAAACTTTTCAATGCCCCTGTTTTTTAATACCTTTCACCTGGATAAGAACATATCAACATAGATACATACTATACCGGATTTTGTAAACATAGACTATCGCGCCCATTACAACTTGTACCAGCCACGAATTACTGCGACATGCATTAAATTGATGCTAATCACCGAAACTTGGCGCATGGTCAAAAATCTTCTGCAAGGGCATTAATAAAAAATACCAATATAATCCTCGTTAATTTTTTTCTATGTTTGTGAGCTAAATAGTCGTAGAAGCTCTTTTGATGGCTGTATAATTGTAATTGTAAATGCGTGGTGGCCTGTTGGTAACGGACCAGACACGGCTGCCTACATGTTCACGGTGGTCGAGGGTTCAAATTCCAGGGCACACCTCTGACTTTTCGGAGTTAGGTGTGTATAGTCAAACACAACGGTGAGGGAAAACATCGCGAGGAAACCTGCATACCGTAGCGATTTTAAAGATTTTCTATGGTACTACGTAAGTCCGCCAACCTGCACTAGGCCAGCGTAGTGGACTATATGACCTAACCACTCTCAATCGATTCTCTCGATTGTAGAGTAGGCCCGTGCCCAACAGTGGGACGTATATGGGCTGATACAATTACAATAATTGTATTTATTTTATGTGATTTTGGATTTTACATTTTTTTTAATTTCTTATTTTTCCAGTTAATAGAGTGGGCGAAATGCGGCGACAGCTTGCTTTCAACGGCCCCCACGTTGCTGTGGGCGGCGGGCACGGTCGCGCTGGCGCAGCAGCTGCTCAACACGCTGTTCCGCAGGTTCATGTTCCGACGAGTGCCTATGTGGGAGCTAGTGCTGCAAGTCAGTACTTACACATCTAGTTCATCATACCATTCAAACTTCACGCCTTTATCCCAGAAGGGATAGGTAAAGGTACAACCAGTTCACACACGTTTCATCTTATGTAGTTGGAGTGAGACTATCGCCATATCGGGCACACATTCCTGACTTCGGGCTGGGCTGACCCAGGATTCGAACCCAAGTAATCGTACCGTAGTACAACTACGCCACCGAGGCATCAATATTAGGCTGTCGCTTAATATAAGAGCATTCCGATACAATTTTACTGGTGGTAGATTAAAGTGCAACCAAGCGCTATTTAGACAGCATTGCATTAACCATCAGATGATTGTAGCTCCTACCCATCTTTCTTTTCGTATTAATAACAAAAGATTACCCGTATTATCATCGTAGGGGTAAAAAAGTAAACTCATAGAAATATAGGACTTTACCTATATTTTATATAAATATGTTCTTACCCCTTCCATTCTTGTAGTACGGTGTTATCCCAACGTACCCTACATGAAATGAGTACCTAAGTAATTTATTATTTTTTCAGAATCTGTTGTTCATATGGGTTGTGATATACAGCCTACATTTCTGGACTGTGCTGGTGCGAATTGTCAAAACTGTCGTCGAGTATTGTTATCGCGAGGTAACCACTAAGTTAATTTTCCATCCCTTTTCTGTAGTATAAATATTCCTATTTTCGAAGGGGAAACGCAATTAATGTGATTGATTTCTGTTACCCATGAATATCCACAGTATACACAATAATAATATATTAGTCCTCCTTTGTAACTTTTTGATAATGAAGTGGATAAACTCTGCGGCGCAGTTGGTTGGACGCCGGCAGTGAATCGAGAGACGAGGGGTTCGATTCGGGTGTTTAGGGTATGTGTTTGTGAGACCGAAAATTCTCTCGTAGTTGCTGATACTTTCAACAGAAGACTCGATCTAATTGTGGGGTCAGGACTATGTATGTGACTTTTGGGTGTATTTATTTATCAATCCACATTTCTATTAATACCTTATATTTTTGGTGGTAAAATCTATATGTGTCAGGATGAAAAGCACCTAATGCCGGAGGAGGTGGAAGGCTGTAACCTGATGAAGCAGTGGATGATCTGGATGTGCGGCGTGGCGCCACTGTTCATGTACATATACAGCAGGCCTCGCTCCGAGAGTCCGCCGCTTATGATATGGTTTGTTTAAACCTCGGTTGTTTATCAACTGTTTTTAAAAAGACCGCTAGGTAACCTACACCCATTCCTCAATGCATGATTAATGGTTAACACGCCTCTAACGATTAAACTCATAAAGAGACAGGATTTATACTAACAATGACAAATAACCTAGAGTGATAAGACCGCCACTTGTAGTTTTATTATTTTTGTAATTTCTGTATATTGCGTTTCATTGTTGTGTACAATAAAGACTTAATAAATAAATAAAATAAATAAATAACTGCAATATATTGTGGAAATATACGTAATAGTTCATGCGAGAATATTTTATGCCTATTGGTATCTTGTTCTTTCATTGCCTTCAAATTTCAAATCCCACAAACTTGGACAAACCACCAAATAGGTTACAGGAAGTCGCTGCAGACCGCTCGGAAATATTTGGAGTCCTATTTTCAACGCTGGCCTTCTTATAGCTTAAGATAATAATGATTGATCAGACATCCTATCTAAAAATATCTGTCCCCAGGATAACAACGACTCCTTGGCAGCGGCGTGAGATGGGCGCCTACGGGTACTACCTGAGCCGCCCTCTGTCCCTCCAGTCCACGTCACAGCTGTCTTCGCCACACCAGGTCCTCGCGGAAAGGCGCGCCTACAGCGACTCCAAGCTCTTCGTCAAAATACCCGCCAAGAAGAAACGATACTCCAAATCTGTATAGTTTTGTAGCTTGTGATGTGAAAAGTTGAATAAAGATATCAGTTTTTGATTTGTTGTGATATTTTTCATTTATAAGAAACGCTTAAGTATAAAATAATAGGTAATCCAAACTGCTACACGTGCACTACAAGGCATTGGCTTGTTCTACAATCGTTCTTGCCACTTTGGCACTCAGTGCCTTTAAGAACTTTGAGAACTATACTCCAAGGTGCGATTTTGGTGTGAGATCGTGACTAGGTGTGTCGGTGCATCATCCAGCATTCGCAGTGGATATCCAGGCTAATCAAGTGCTCTCATATGACTTGATGTTTAATGTCCAGACATTAGGGACACCGACCGCAAACGCCAAGGTTTATTGCGAAAACATTACCTATCCTTTATTACGTGTATTAAATATCTACGTGATTTTTATATTTCTCAAAAAGATAACTTTTAAAAAATACATTTGAAAAATATGCAACCTTTGTTGATATTTTTGCTATATGTGTATGTTACACATTTAGGCTGGAAAAAATAAAAACAATTTTCAAATCTGACATTCCATTTTCAAATCATTACACGACAATCAATCGACAAATAAATTACCACTCACGCCAACAGATGTCACTAATGAAACAATTAGATCGCGGTATCAAGATTCTCCGGCGGGAGTATATAAGGCGCGACGCGTTCGAACATGACATACTAACCTTGCGTAGGGTGTACCGTGATCATGAAGGCGGTTGCCCCGGGCTGGCTCCGGCCATTGCACTACGGTCGGGTGTAGCCAGTCTGTGACTATCCCATTACGGGGTACGTCGTGCGTGTAATTTTTGGTAGAGGGACTTGCGTACTGCGCAGTCCACAACCATAATTCTAATAGTAATTAGCCGTTATTATTAGATATCCGTAGCAAATACCAATGTAGTGGTTAATTTGAATTGATTCAAGAAAATTATACACAATTCAGCTGTCAAATAATAATGTGAACTCAATGGCTGACGTATCACAGGACGTATGTAATAAGCAACAATCTATTTACATTTGTCATTCGATTTAACATAGATTTTTATTATTCCAGATGGTTAGTATGTAATTCGTCTATCTTACTGTTACGTGAATAAACATTAATGGATTGATGAAATAAATACTATGAGAGATTTATTGGCCTCGCAATACTAGACCCGTACAATAATAGCTTGTCGAATAAATTGTCTCCATGTAAGAAATTCATCTTAGCTCCAAATGTCATAATAATGACTGTGTCTGTTACCACTAAAACTACCACCTGGCTTCGTTTTCGGTCGCAGTCTTGATATACCCGGTATATTTATTAAGGCACGTAGCCGTACATAGTACTAACCGGACAACTAACCAATATACAACTCGTCCGCGAAATTCCACCCGAACTGTATAAAAAACAGAAACGGATCATGAAATACTGTTTATTGAGGCACATGTTACATTTTAGAAGTGTGAGACTGTAATCGCACTGCACCATGAACGTATTTGTAATTTGTTGTAACCCAAGAAGGTTTTTAAAGGCAAATGTGATGAACGGATGACTGCGGCGCCAAAACATCGCACTTTCCAACAGTTTCATATTATATGTTCGCAGCCAGCAGGTATCCGACAACACAAGGTATGTGTTAGCCGCAGTTAACGTGTTGAAATGTTAAACAGATTTGGCGAATTACGTGTTAGCATAGAATTACGTGTCAGTAAATATTACTTGATAAAATGGAACGCGAGTCCAAATAACTGCTTTTTTAGTTTTTCAGTGTAACTAAATAAATATGTTAATGAAAATAAAAACAAGCAATATAGACATAACTTAAATTTATTTTATACAGGTATGCATGCGCATGTTCAATTACCCTTAAAGGCAGTGCAATCGCAGTCCTAACAATAACAGTATAAAACAACGTTGAATATAAAATGGCGGCATCCGTTGGGATACTAACAGGAGGCTACGTGTCGCCGCCCGAGGCCGCCTTCTTTTTCACTTCAAAGCTCTTCAGGGGATCGCTTTGACGAGCCTGGAATGAGTACAACCTCAATCAATATATTATTATATGTTACTGATCGTAGGATAGGCTGGACATTACGTAAAATGAGGACAACAAATGAGACATGGTGGAAATTCTACGAAATTACTCGTAATAACCTGTCGACAATTTAGACGCGTATTATATTAAAATAATTGCAACTTTCTGCCAACATAGATTTATAATAGCTTATTCTTCAGACAGTCATTTAAAAATTGTTTTATGGCCCATATAAGGATGATGATGGGCCATTTAATGATAAGAATATCACTGATCATTCTACTCAATGGTACAAATAAATTAAAATCAAGGGAGCATAGTAGCTTTGCAATTTCTGAACAAAAAGAAACAGATTCATTGTAAGTCTTAATAGAATCTCACCTGATATTTATGTCTCTTAGCACTACCAAAGTTGGCATTCTGTTTCCTCTTCTTAACAACCGGTTTCACTGGCACAGTTTCCTGTTCTTCGTCAGGTTCTTCGCTCCTCAACGCAGCAGGCAGCAGGTATTCAGGAATGTGTGACAGATGCTGTTGTACCTTCACTGTGTGCAAGGCTTTGTCCCTTCTGAGTGCTGCCAAGTCTGCTGGGTTCTCTTCGAAATAGCCCTGGTGATAGAGGTTTGTTGAGTCCAAGGTTTGGCATAATTGAGGTAGTTAGTGAAGGTATTTAAGTCAGAGAGAAGATTAGTCGTTCATCAATGTGATATGTTCGATTGGTGTCATCATGTTGGAGAAAATTTTATTTCAAAATTTACCACCTTAAAGGACTTTAATATTACTTGGTTAAAAGTATCAATACATATAATCAATTTTGGTACACTACTACCTAAGAGTTGTTAGTCACTCTAGGAGTCTAGACTTCAACAACTTCATAAACATGGTAGTGAAACAAACCTGTAGTTTCTTGCAGTTGAGCAGCTCCTGCTTGATCTCCTTAAGCCTGGCTTCTCGCACGGCTATCCTGGTGACGGCACGCCACGCGTCCCGCGACCGGTACCTGAACCCTTCCACTTCTTCTAATGCGAACTCGTACTTTCTGTTCACAATAAATGAAAGTATTTTGAAAAACAGTAAACTAGAGATTAAGACGACGAGGTGGAAAGATGTAATATGGAGGGATATTAATGTAAAGTTTTCGAAGACGAGTTTTATTAGAGATAGAGCATAGTGGAGAAGAGAAACGAAGAACCACCTGCGGACCACACCACCATATGCTATTCATAGCTTGGAAAAGAAAGATAAAGAGAGAGAATAAAACTAAGCCTGCAGCGCATTGGTTGATAGTTTATAACGCAGTTGGAGTATCAACCAGCCAAACCCCAACACTGGCACTGTTTTTAGTAGTAGACCAAAAAACAACATTAAACATTAATTGCTCATAGTTACTACATTTCCAATTGTATACTCACTGTAACACTTGTTCACTTTTAAATCCGTTAGTGAGATGTGCTTCCACTGCGTCCATCAAAGGTTTCTCTCGTATTGACACAAATGACAACACTGATCCCTAAAAATATTAACTCTACATAATGAAAACTGTTTTTAATTTAATATTAAATCTGAGTATTAATTGATGTAATTGAAGAAAAAATATTTTCTTCATATTAAACGTCTTATTCATAGCCTATTTTCAAATCTATTTTAGTTATCAAATGTTTTGTCTTCTTGACTCAAACATACATACATACATAAACTCACGCCTTTATCCCCGAAGGGGTAGGCAGAGGCGCCACCAGGACACCCACATTTCGCCTTGTATGTTCCGTCCCATGATGTGATAGGGGGCGAGCCTATCGCCATATCGGGCACAAATTCCTGACTCCGGGCTGATAATGAATAGAAAAATCCAATACCACTTTGCCCGACCCGGGACTCGAACCCGAGACCTCAGCTTTGTAGCCGTACCGCAATACAACTACGCCACCGAGCCAGTCAAACTCTTGACTCAAACTGAATTTAAAAATCGTTCGAAAAAGACAAAACATTCGATAACTAAAATAGGTTTAAAATCTAACTTTGAATAAGATGTTAAGAACATATGATGATGTTACCTGATTATTCCCCCTGGCGGTGCGGCCCGCTCTGTGCACGTAGGAGTTGACATCGAGCGGGAAGTCGAAGTTGATGACGTTGGACACATGCTGGAAGTCGATGCCGCGCGACACGCCGGACTCTTTGTCTCTCTTGCGCTTTGATTGTTGTTGCTGAAATATTTATATTCTCTTATCATCAACGACTTGACTCGAAATAAATGGTATTGTCGAACGATATTTTCGTTATTGGACACGTCAACAATGCACACATCTGTTTGTTTTTGTTGCATTAGCACAATAATGATGGCCGCTGTAGATGAAAACCCACAATAGCTGAGGAATCGAGAATATTTTGTGATCAAATGAAAATCTACAACAAAGCAGTTACTTACCTAAGGTATCTGTAAGACACTGACTGTGTTCTTGACGAACCAGCCCGTTCGCAGATGGTATTCATGCACTCTATAATGGCTTACCTTTTTTGTCTTCCCCCTCTCTTCAATAGGCAATATACCACCATCAGGTTTCTCGAGTGACTTCTCATCCGACGCGATAATGATCTGGTACCGTCCTCTGTTAAATTGATCCACGGACAGACATCTCACGGCTGCCGGCAATTCTGAGTTTAGCACGCATGAACCAATCTTAAACTGTTCGAGATAGAGTTTTAATCTGAAATGTTCATTATGTAACAATTTAATACAGAGCTAAGCAGCAAATATTTTACATGAATTGAGGTGAATCCATTGACAAAACATATACATGGTATTTTTTCCAGATCTCACAAGAAAGTAGAAAAATCAAGTTTTGTCTTTTTTGTATGCACTGTCTTTTTAATGTCCACTCGGATTATAATATAGGAATTAAAATCACACAGAATTACAATAATATACTGCCTGAACTTACTTATAACATCTATCCACTGTCCTCACAAATATAATACTCTTTCCTCTAATAAGGTTAAGTTTCAACAAAGCATACAAAATGGCCGCCTTGTCATCCTCTTCAGCAAACAAGTGGTAATGTTGCAGCTGTGATGACGGGGCCAGTTCTGGCTCTTCCAGTTTCAGGGTCACGGGGTTTCGGAGTACTATTTTCTTGAGGCTTAATACATCATCAGATAATGTGGCTGATGCGAGAACAGCTTGGTAGATCTTGGGTAAGAATCTGTAGAGAAAAATAAGTTCATGACTTCTGTTCAATACTTTGGAATAGTTATTTCTTGATCATATTACGCAAGAAGTTGAATAACAAATGCATTTCTGATGCCTATATTCTACAAACAATCTACTACTTAACAATCACATATTTGATAAGTTAAACACATATTTTATACCATATTTACCCCAACAACTCCTTGATTTCATCTTCATATCCAAATGAAAAAATCAAATCTGCCTCATCAACCACCAACATAGCCAGGTCGTCCTTCAGTCTCATGTTATTTGCCTTCAGATGTACGAGTGCTCTCGACGGTGTGGCTACTACAATGTCCGGCTTGTCAGCAAGCATTGACTTCTGTGTCTGTGTGTCTCCACTTGACGATATGTCTATACATCTCACTTCTCTTGCACATTTTATTGTTAAATCGCCTATTACTGATGAAATCTGTAAAAATAAATAAAATTTTAGCTTTCAAAATGACTAATTCTTGTGATTTTATAAAGTTGAAATAATTGTATAATTTCTATATTTATTACCACCTGAGAACCTACACATTTATAAAAAACATTGCTGTATTGCCTTAGTGGCATTACATACAATGCAAAGTGTTGACATTCTGACAGCACTGCTGCCTACCCCTTGCGCGAAAAGGTGTGAGTTTGTGTATGCATGTACAATATCCTATATATGAAAGATATGCTAACCTGTCCACACAACTCCTTGCTTGGTGACAATATCAAAGCCTTGATAGATTGGTGTGTGCTTGTGTTCTTCAAATTTAATATCTTCTGTATAACCGGTATTGTGAATGCTGCTGTCTTTCCTGAGCCTGTCCTGGCTCTCATTAAAACATCTTTACCTTCCAGTAGTAAAGGAATTGCAGTCTCTTGTATAAGTGTGGGTTCTGACCATGCTAGTTGAGATATTGCCTACAAGAAAAATAATTATATTAAATGCCACATCCCTTGGTGTGTTATAACAAGAAAACAGTACTCAGATATGTTTAAGCAACGGATTAGAAAATCTCTATCTGGTAAAAAATATTATTCTTGACAAATAAGTTGATTTGTTCAATAAAACATTCTTAAAAATATGTTGGGTACACTACAAAGCATTCTAAATGCCCATCATTTCTTTATAAATATTTTTAAGTGTAATAGCATCACCCCATGCATGGTGCAGCATCCTATCACAAGCATGGTGACAATATTATGCATCACATGTTGGCTTGTTGTCCCCATAGTCAGTCGAATAAAAATACCACGCGGTGATCAAAACAAACTGATAATGGCACGGAACATATATTTTACTTAATCAACTTGAACGCAGATTACCTTCGTAATATAACATTAAGAAAAATATTCATTTGGTGAAGTTTACCTTTAATATTCGGTCATCCAGTTCCATTTCATGGAACATAACCTTTTTATCTTCTGCCATTGTGCGTCTTAATTATTCCTCTGTACACAAATTATTACTTTAAAAGTGCAATTATGTACATTCAGACTTTACTACTCAATAGAATTATGATTACATCATTTTTAAAAATCTGGTATCTTCTAAAATTTTATTTACGCACTTCACAACGTGATGCCTCCTCAAAACACGTTAATTTGACATTTGTATTTTTTTTTTTTCAAATCGCAGTGGACAAAATTTAACCAAACTTTGGCAGCCATAGATATTAAATGTAATGATTAATTGGGTATTTGACTGTTGTGGCAATAAATTATAAAATGTGTTGCATATGATAGCTTTTTGGTAAACAATAATTATAGGTATTTTTATTTACATTTATCTAAATTATAAATATTTAAATTATCTAAAATAAGTTTGCCATTTTTTATCTGTTGTTTAAATGTAACAAAACACGACAAGCTGTCATTGTGCAGCGTGTGATGTCACGATTTTCAATTTTCATTCATATCTGCCACTAAGATCATTCACCATTTATAAAGCGTGACGTAACTTTTTCAAAGTCACGTGACCTACCGTTTTGGTGACATATATGATGATAAAACTGAAAAATATGTTTATTCGTTATATACAACTCTTTAAAAATAAATTAATAGTTTGAAGAGGTATAGAGTGATTATATCTAGACTTTAAAACACTTTTCAGAAATTAGTCAAATAGCCAATTATGGCAAACATATGGCAAATTGAGAATTTATTTTTATTTATTTCTTCACTTTTTTCCGTATTTTTTTACTCTTGAAACGTTACCCATGATACCATAACATTAAAATAACCTACCTAAAATATTAAGTATGAATGAAAATATCATCAAAATCTAATCATTGTATTCTGAATATTCTAGGACGCGGATTTGACTATCTTATTGTACAGGGCTAACCTAGTATAAGCACCAGCCGTTTCTCACTACCTACTAAAAAATCTTAGCCTAAGCACTTTTAATTAAATCAAAATTTTGCTTGTAACCTAGGTTAAGGAAAGAGATTAATAAACAATTTTATTATTATTTATTTATTATTATTAAAATATATTTGAAATAACGATGAAAAAAATTTCAATTCAAATTCAAAAGAGTTTTGTACGAAAAAATAATTTTCGACATTCCCCATACGCACATGTAATACGTTATTACAACGTAGTATTATACGTACTTTTTTAAGTGAAATAAAATCTTGTTGTCGTTCCTTTCAATTGAATCTTTCCCAAAGGGCCATTAAGCATAGAGGTGTATTCCGTAATTTTATTTTACTAAATTCATATTATAATTTTCATATGAAATGCATAAAAGTTGGAGTGGCAAAAATACGCACAAAAGATTTTGCAGTCTGGTATTACTTTTTAAAACTACAATGTACGCTGTAGTGAGCCCATAGATAATACACTATATAGGAAAAGTGAGCCCATGCCCCATAATGTTTTTTTCAGTTGAGAACACTAAACGAATGGCCGAGTTGTTTCTGCATTGCATATTTTCAATAAAACGAAATTATTTTTATCTATTTTCGATTTAACAATATTATTTTACAATATCGTGTATCCGAAAGCGAATTTGTTATCCGCTAAGTGTTACTAAGTTGGAACGATGGTGCGGCGCGACGTCGTAACCGACTTCAGTTCATTGCCTTATGTAAAACTGGAAATGGTGTTTCTTCCGTGAGTGACCGAAATATACCGTGATATATGTATTCATTGTGATCATTCTTGGGTTGTAAAGTGTCTGAAGTGCTAAAATGTCTAATTCTACGGCTCAAGTGTTGATGAAGAAGGGTAAAAGAGGGGCAGCAGCATATATTCACGCGGACTGTGCGAGCGGCTCTCCGCAGCACCTGGGCCCGCTTCTGGACGTGCTCCTCAACCCGAACAAGGCTATAGACGAATGGGAGACGATAGACTGGTGCCGCTGGCTGCTGGCCGGCGGAAGGACGCCCGACGAGTTCGCCGCAGTCGGTGAGTTGCACATATAACTGTAGTTCTTTGTAGGTTATCCAGTTATTAAAATCGATGCGCAGTTCTAATGCACCTTACCTACTGTCTAATCGCTGTTCATTTGATGCAGTCGTGACATCGTATTGTTTGTGCGGTTGGTATTTTTTAATTACTGCATTGTGGATTTTCGTACTGTGGTAAATAACACTGAAGGAAACTTACTAGGAAATCATTTGTTTTTTTATAATACCTTAAGCAATAGTTTACTACTTTACAATTTACTGCTTGAAGTTGTGTTCACCAACCAGAATTTCAAATGAGTTAGAGATTGACAATGTCAAGTACATTGCCCTCATTGTATTTATGCATATTGTATCAATAGGTATGATAATATGTAGATATTTTATCTTCTGATTTATAATCCATAAGCCTGAAACTGGTATACCTCAAGAATTTTTACAATATATTCGATATTTACAATAAAAAACAATGAACATCCAGTATTTTTCCTGGTTATTTAATTACAATAATTATGCTCTACCAAACCAATGAGTTATTTTTTTTGCAGTTAAGGTTTTAATATGCTAGCCAACAAAGGTCAATGGTGCCATTGTAAAGGCATTTGTATAATAACCGAATTTACCTACTGATTATTTTAAAAAGAACATGATTCTTTATTCTGAATATGCTGTATCATTGCTAAGTAGTTGTTTATTGTAAAACTGCACTAAGTTGGGATGTGAGAATGATCATGTGAGAATGATGAAATTTTATGTTGAATATCACAATATTGGCATATTTAAAAGGCATTTAAACAAGTGTGAGCAACTTTTCAAAATTTTTCAAAAACTTTTCAAATCTCTGACCAACATTTGTGGTGCTAACAACGTCATGAGCCATTGTTAACATTAAAGAAAACAGCTGAACTCTTGTTTTGTGTAAAAACCACATTGTGTTTTTCATTAATAATTTTCATTTTTACAATATGGACCCGATCATTTCCTATCATATTCCTATTGTTCTACAAAGAATCTCTGAAAAGAAATTTCCCAACAAAATATTACTCATTAAATAATTCAACCTACATTTACATTTCATTCAGTTATTAATATTCAAGTTACAAGTAACTTTTCATGCTATAAAACATGTCAGATATCAGTCCAAAGTCATAAGCAATCTTAATCTCTATCTTAAGATTGATCTTGATCATAAAAATGAAATGAAATGAAAACTAATCAAGATAAGTGAAATATGGATAAACCAATAAATTTTTCATATTATGTTTGATCCATTTGTAGGATTCATCCTTTGATCGAGATCAAGAGCATTTACTAATGTGGCTTTTGGAATTCAGTAGTGAATTATCTGCCAAAAAATACCTTTTTATTAGTTCGTAATTAATTGTACCGTTCTGTGTCACCCAATAATTGCCTACTGCAGAGCGAGGAACGGGCAAGGAAATCGCTAGATGCAGGCCGCTTCTGACAGGTTGATGTGGAGATCATTTGGGCAGGCCTACGTTCAGCGGTGGACTTCCTGTGGCTGAGTAGATAGATAAATCGATAGAGCGAGGGTCTGCTCACCACACTAACCTACAGTAAATATAAATATTGCATATTTCCTGTACAAGTAAACACACAGAAAGAGTATATAAGCATTAATCCTGTATAGGTATTAGATAGAGGGGAAAAAGTTTGTTTTTAAAGTTATAAGTATGGGTGTTAGTGTTTAAGTTTCTCAGATTTTGCTAATGGGATATCTCCACAAGCATATAGCTATTGTTATTTATTATTGAAAGATTTATTGTACACCTGATTTACAACAAAAAGTAGACAATAAACAGAAAAAAAAATTACAATTAGCAGTCTTTTTCACTCAAGGCAGTTTCTGACAGACAACCATGGGACGAATATGAGAGAAAATAACGAAAGTTAGGCCAGCATTGTCATGCAGTTGATAGTACTTAACAACTAAATTCTCTTCTAGCTACACTGTATCTCTTGTAGTAGACATAATAAATTATAAGATAACATTATTCAATTGTTTACACACTTAGTACTGGTAATAACAGTTACTGTATTGGTAAGCATTCAGAGAGTCTTGATAAGGATTGATAGTAATTACATAACAAGAAAATGACTATCACCTATAGTCATTTACACAAAAGAAATGGGATGAAAACTTGAAGTTTTTTAAAGATTACATTTATCTAACTTTTGTTTAAAAGTAGTGAAACAACAATTATGAATTATATTGTTAATGAAATGCTTGTTTTGTTATCAGAGTATAAAACAACCATTGTATATATTTTTAATACTCTCTTCCCACTGAGTATGCCAAATATTGTCTACATAAATAAGGAATTGATTAGTAAGAAAGACTGAGTCATCAGTTCAGAGCTTTATCAATGCCATGGACTCACTCTACTGCTCTTATACGCTCAGATGGAATAAACAATCTGCCATATTGCAAAAAATCTAAAAAACATCTAAGCCTCTACAAATATTTGATGTAGACAAATGTTATCACAACTAATACCTTTTATCTTCATATGACATTCAGTACTCTGTGTATTAAACTGCCTTATCGAGAATATTAATATTTGCCTGTACGCTGTACACAATCTTATGTGAATTGCAATTATCCATCAAAGACTGATAAATATTAGAGTAAATTGTAATCATGTTGTATTGAATACACACAGTTCCGTATTTTGTAGTTTTTGTACCTACTAACTAGATATAGAAAAACACCTACTAACCACTGCCTCAGGGATCCAAAGTGAACTTGAATTTGTGCACTTGTTTGTAGCCTTATCTCCGCCATGCAGATCTTCGCACCTGTCGCGGCTGTTTTTGTATCGTCTCAATTTGAGGTTTTCCGTCTTTTCGTGGTTTATTATGAGGCTCATCTTATTTGCTTCCTCTTCGGGAACTTTAGCAGACTGCAGGACCTCCCCGGGGTTTTCTCCTAGCAGAGCAAATCTACTTGCCCTATTGCTTTATATCTTATATTATTCAGTTTTTATCATAACAATTGCCTGTCCTATTTCATGCAGCTAGATTGCCAGAGGCTCGAGACCCAGAAGAATATCGAATTTTAGGTGTACACATGCACCAGGTCTCAATTACTATTATGCTTTTGTTTAGTTTGTGTTATATTTTTCATGTGGTAGACATCGCAACTTAGTTAGATAATACTTATCTTAAAAAATACTTTCTAAGCTCATGCTTATCATAAAAGAGTAGTCACAAGGTAAATGTTGAGGCAGCCATTAGTGTCGTAAAGCATTCGGACGTATTTTTAACTGCACTTGTTATAATTGTTTTTTGTTTTTTATCCAATACATCAATCGATATTAATAACATTCCTTGATCGAGTAATATTGCCGTTAATTTCATTGCAGTATTAGATCAAATCGAAAATACTGATAATAATTCATTATAAAAATGTGATTACTCGTGTTTAATCCGTAATTACTTATAGTAGCTGGCCACCCCGTTGCATACAAGGCGCGATAACGTGTTATTAAACATTATTACCGGTCGGCCATCATATGTGACCATTTTTGAGCATATGTCTGTTGCACATGTGTTGAAACCTTGCGCCGGTGACTCATCGTAAAAACACCTTTTGTATCGGTTTTATAAGTTAAAGAAACAATTGCTCATAGAGTTGTAGTATTTCCTAATTCCTAGTGTTGTGAGTAATGTAAATACCGAATAAATAATATTAGATTTTCATGGTTATTCATACGTAATAAATCTGTTTAAACTCAGCCATTGTCTGCTTATACTGCAGTAGTGTATCATTTAATGCAATCTTTCGATTAAATTCTTTATTTTTATAAATTTAATATTAGGTTTTCGAAATGGGTATTTAAATAAAATGTCTGATTAAAACTCAATGTTGTTTCAGGGACGCAATTTTAAGTACTCTGTATTATGTAACTTTGATGTGGGAACGAAAATTATAATTTTTCAGTGAGGGAAAAAATCAACAGCATATTAAAGGTGTTTAGATACCGGACAGAATAAATTAGGTAATTAATCTAGTTTTCGCAGGTATTTATCTTCACTATAATATTTTTATTGTCTACGTAGGCAGACGAGCTTGCGGTCCACCTGATGCTTCATGTTTCGTCTGCGCTCACAGCCGCTCATGGACTTTGTCTATGCCAGAGGCACAATCAAACCGCTTACTAAAATTATCGCACGTTTACTTTAAAAACGCCCAAATTTTTAATCGTATTTCTAAAAAACACGCTATGATTCAGCACATTTTATAACCCCCGTGGCGCAGTTGCCAAGCCGGCTGTGAACCGAAAAGCCGCTGCTTCGATATTTGCACCGAAACAAATGTTAGTGTAAATTATATTTTTTCCGATCTGACTAATATGGAATCCAAAAGTTCCTTGTAGATTGCGATACTTGCAAAATACTATAGGATTGCGACTATATGTATGAACATTTTATGTTCTTATTATACTCGTACTTACTAAAGAATAAAAGCCCTCTCTCGAAAGAGTTGGTGTTAGCTCAACAGGCCGTAAAATTATAAGCAAAATCATTCTTCAACATGGCTGAAAATCATATTGCGCCGACCTCATGTAAGCGTAGGACAAAGGCAGACAGAAAAGAGGGCATAGAATAACCCAATTTTAAACTATTCCACTTACGAATAGGCGCAAGGACTCGTGACCCAGTCGACAAACCACGACCAAAGTTTACTAATTCATGTCCATATAATTAATACTCATACAAAAGGCTATTGATTCCACGTAACATTATACGAGTACTCGTTTGTAATTGGTACGACGTAAAGTACTGAAGCGTGTATTTGTTTTAACCAAATATATGTGCAAGTATGCGTATATGCCGTTGATGTGTAAAATAGTTGCGTGATAAATTATTTTACTCATACAATTCCGTTCTGCAGTCCAGACCGCGAATCGGGAATCGTTGCGTAGGATGCTCTTACGTATTTTGGAGCCAGAAACAAGGCAAGCAAGCTGGCTATGGATTAATAAGAGAAGACGATGATCGAAGTCAATGACGTCTAATTTTAGATGTCTAGTGTGGGTTGATAGTCTTCATATTATATTTTAAAATGTTATAGAGAACTTTCAGGGCTTATTTTTAATTTCCTTCACCATTGATATGATAATTTTACGTTCGATATTGAAAATATGATAGGTATACAAATTATGCTTTTAACTCTTAGATATTTAAAATATTCTCTGCATGACAAAAATAGACACCAAGCCTAAATACAGGTTGGTCTAAAACAAGGCTAAATAAAAGTAAACACGCAATAAGTGTCAGGGGATGGTGACGTGAGTTGGCAAGTAGGTCGCGTGATGCATGGACATGGTGACATCCATTCGCTCTGATGAGCACCGAGCCGAAAATATAAAGCCTCCCTGAGATGGGACAGAGATGAGTTTAACAGCCTGTGAATAACTTGAAAATAGTTTACCAACTCTTATTTGCCTATGCTTCTGTATTCTGTACAGATAATTTAAGTAAGTAGTTCTGTATAGGTATATTAGTTAAGTAAGATAATTAAGTAGAGATAAGTTTAGTATCTGTGGAAAACTAGAAATTAGTTTACTAACTCTTATTTGCCTATACTTACTCATAACAAAGTCACCGGCACCTTTCTGAGGGACAAATTTTCATTTTTGAATAAAATAGTACGAACTAAGCATATTGCAGGATCGATCCCTAAACATTATTCTTTATAGTATAAAATAAAAGTTAGTTATTTCCGTTCAGGACTCACATTAATATTAATCAATTTACGGTTAGGAGGCGTATGTTTTTTATGTTCATCGCATCGAGAGGAGTCCTGACTAGGATCACGTAGGCCCTCCTTATCTGTTGATTTAGTATTGATCGTAATTATCTGTGTAGTATTTAGATGGCACAAACACAGACTTAATTGTTCAAGGCCTTGTGAGGACATTTTGTTAGGATGCTGACTTTTTGATTTATGTTCTTCGTTAATTTTAACAAGCAAGTCATTACTGTTACCCGTTTGACGACGCCAGCTAGGCAGTTATATTGTTGTTGCCGATCTTTTGAAGTATAGAAAGAAAAGCAAAATAGGACCTGTTGAGGCTAGGTTGCCTACACTTTTTACGTTGTAGAGAAATGAGACATTTCGTGTTTACTTTATTTCTCTTTGAGAATGTAGCCAGTCTGTACTCATTTTGTAGGCCATACTGGATTGTGGCTCTATAAGCTAACCAATACAAACATTGAGGTATAATTGATGTTTTTGGTGAAATGATGTATCGAAAAAATAAATTAATAAAAAATAACTAAGTCATCCTCGATGTATTGTGTGTTGAAAGATAATCAATCTTCAGGCTGACTTGTATATTGTACTTGAAGCTTTCGACTTACGAAACTCTGCGACTTGTAATGAAACTTGGTTAATGAACTTTGAAACACTTGTGTTGGTATACAGTTAGCAAATAAGGTTGGGGAAACTGAAAAAGAAAATGCCAGCTAGTATATTGAGTTATTGAAAATCTGTAGAAATGAAATTTTGTTGAAATAATTTCCGCTCAAGTGTTTATCGTTTTAACTCAGTTTAATCATATTTAATAATTTCTGTCACCCCGACATAATCACCTTTCGCTTGCAATATTGAGATAAATATTGATATCTAAAGTCCCCTGTACTTACCATCAAGTAGAATGTTGTAATTTCGACGTGATATAAAAATAATATGTAATGCCATATACATATTATATGCGAAATTTTTTATAGCTGTTTTAATGTGCCGCCCATTCAGATTCCCTAGAGAGAAACCGCCATGAAACTCCAGTATTACTGCTCTCATCAGAAATAAACCGACTATATTTACACTAAACCGTGATTTTTATTCTTAGATAAAACTAGTTCCAGATTGTATTACCGCGTCGCCAGCTAATAAAACATGACATCAGATATTATTATGTCAATGACACGAGGGTTCCTCGCGTGATGTGGTCGACGAGAATCGGGATGTGTCTGCTACTATTTTTACTCATCCATATTTAATTTTGGAGATTTTACTTAAACGGATGTGAAAATTGCTTACTTATCTAAATAAAGTTACAATTTATCATTAAAGCCTAGCTTCTGCAAAACACTTTTAAAATGTCTTTTATTTAAGTCGGTTCTTATAATGCTGGTCCTACATGAAAATGTCCCGATTGTGTCTCGTAATTTACTCTTCTCACTATAGTGTAGTAATACTTCATATAAGTATACCTATTATGAAATAAATTGTCAGTAAATTTCAAATACCTAATAAAAGAAATCTGAACTGCGAATGGGATCAGTTTTTACTGCGGAGGAAAAAAAGGAAATCAAACGCAACGGCCACTGCGTGAAAACGAACTGTTCAATTTTTTCCCCAAATTTGTATAAAATGCGTGAAGTGTTCTTATTGTGTGCCGAATAAAACCTAAACTGGATTTATTTTGCTACTGTATCAGAATTCAGAAGGGACATTGGCTCCAAAGCCGGTGGTAGTTCCAGAGTTGTTCTTGTTAATTTTTTTATATTTTTATTGCAATGAATAGTGAGACGAGCATGCCATTTGCCGATTCGCGATACAACCGCTCATGGACAGTAGCAATACCAAAAAACACCATGAATTACAAAGCAATGCTTGGCATTCCACTGCACTCGCCTGCTGATATATAAGATGATAAGCCTTATTATGTCTAGTAATTACTTTGGCTACAATGTCCTTCAAATCGGAACACAACAGTGCATTTACACTGCTGTTTCGCTGGAGAAATAGACATTGTTCAGTATTGTTAAAACCATACAGTAGCTTGTTTAAACTACTGTATGAATTGTTAGTTGGCTTGATCATGGTGGTACCTCTATATCTTAGAATACTAATGTGAGATGTTATTGAGGATAATATATGTATTTCTCTTGGAGAATGGAAATGCCTACATACATATTATAATTCTTTTCATTTTCTCTTCTATTCCCCATGATTTTGGGACTATATGGTGATATGGGTTTTTAAATCACCTCATGAAAAGTAAGCACTTTCTATCTATCTCTATCTATATCAGCCCATATACGTCCCACTGCAGGGCACGGGCCTACTCTACAATCGAGAGAATCGATTGAGAGTGGTTAGGCCATATAGCCCACCACGCTGGCCTAGTGCGGGTTGGCGGACTTACATACCGTAGAAATTCTTTAAAATCGTTACGATATGCAGGTTTCCTCACGATGTTTTCCTTCACCGTTAAAGTGCGTGGTGATTGACTATCAATACACACATAACTCCGAAAAGTCAGAGGTGTGCCCTGGGATTTGAACCCGCGACCACCGTGAAAATGTAGGCAGCCGCGTCTGGTCCGTTACCAACAGGCCACCACGTACCGCAAGCACTTTACATCAGGTAAATTAATAAGCTTAAAACATTAGATGGGATGATCACATAATACTGACAATTCATGAACCTTTTGCTTGCTGGCTTGTCAATCTTAAACGACATATATGACGACAGACATGTATATCTTTATAAAATGCTATTGGCGCAATTTCATTGGCAAGGTTTTCAATTTTAGAAGTAATAACGTATATGCTACGACGAATAATTTTGCCAAACACTGCCTTTAATCTATTCTGGTATGGCGCCAAATGTATTACATACTATACGAACAGATGTATTTATTTATGAGCACTTTATCTATGCTTTGTGCGATAAAATAGTGATGAATTAACACAAGGAAAAATAATAATTTAACAGTATAATATTAAATATAAGTATGTGCATATACATCGCGTATGAAACGAGAAATATAAATGTTAAATATAAATGATAAATAAACTTTATATTTTGTAGTGCATCAAGATGTTCTAACCCAAAAAGCTTTGAGGGTACATAAATTACTTAATACTCATGACACTTCTTTAAGTGTGTATTTCCATTACTTTTAAAACTGATGTCTACTTCATGTAAGGAATAAAGTATCAAATACCAACTTAGTATCTTTTCTTCTGAGATTTTGTGATTCGTTTGTTAATGGAATTTTGGTTTTAATTACCACCACTTTGTCTTTTTTTATTTAAAAGCATATATTAAGTTTTGAAGGTAGAGTGCGTTAACATGTTAATTTAATCTCATTGAATTTTAACACTTGGCATTAACAAATTTATTATATGGAAATTAAATTAAAATATATTATAACAATTGCCTTGTCTTCATAAACATATGATATAAAGTACCTATATATTTCATAAGATTGCAATGGTACAATGTGACAAGTCAGAACTCGTAGAGTCTAGACTACAGTCCACTTTAACTCGGCGACCCTAAACTTATCATTAAGTGCAGTGGAATCCGTTTCCCGGGTCAGTACAATAATTATGACGCGTTGTGAGTTATGAGGCTTACGGCAAATTTACTTGCACGCCATGCACCCCGCTAACGAACGTACCGACCGACTGCGAAATAACCAGTGATGGCGTAGTTTCATGACGGGCAGCAGCGTCATCAGCGCTATAAACTTGCGTCCTGCGCTCGTTAAAGCGCTTGCCAAATTTGCCGAATATTGCTATTCCACCCATCTCCCCAAGCGATTTCTGGAGACTGTCCCGCCCTCACACCCGCCACTGCAACTCCTGTAAACCAGAATCAACAGCGGCACGCATTTTAATGAACATTGAAGCTCAGCGAGTCTCCGGGAATGTCTAACTTGTCTTTAACCCGCAACGAAATCAACCACAAACGATTGTTGGGAAAGTCCTTTGCTTAGCAATATGTTTTGCGGCTGAGAAGACGATGTGATAGACCGAAGGCACGAGAGGGACTCTGCCACGAAAGCTGTAAAGTAATCGAAAAAGCGTGGCGGGAATAATGTAAATATAAACTAAATTCGCGATGAAATCCGTAAAAAATATATATTTCAATGTAACATTCACGTAAATCTAAGAAACCATTATACTAAATCATTATCATTATCGAGAGCCTTTAAAATTTCACTGCTATATATAGTCTTAATACTGCTTATGTCAGTTGCAATATCTACAAATTACCAAGTAATTAATACAGGGCCATATTGATTAAAAGGCACCCAGAACAATTACAAAAACATGAATTACTCATAGAGCGGCTAAATAAGCGACACTTCATACTACTTACAATAATCAATGCTAGTTTATATGTATTTTTCCATTACAAAGTAAATTTAGTTTACTAACGTAATTTAGTCATTAGGCACGTTGTAAGGTTTGACAAAGATGCCATGAGTGCTCCCGAATTTCATAACTATGAATCTTTTAACACAGTGGTGTCTTACTCAAGCCTGGGAAAAATGTTTTGCTCGTGTTTATTGACAAAGTAATTCAATTTATTGCCCGACATGGAGTGCGAGTGCAACCCATAAATATATTATGATATAAAATAAAATGAAACATGTTTCGAACTTTATATTACAAAACTTTATATTATACACTGCGATTAAGCTAATGAAGCAATTACTTGTAATTATATTTTTTTATGTATTGAAATACAATTTAATTCATATACTTCAGGTCTCCCAGATGTTCAGACCTCCCCTGCAGTGTTTTAATCTACTTAGTATTTGCATAAAAACATTAAATTAGTCGTGTAAATAAATGTTGTCAATAAACATTTGCATTTCAAATTGCAATAAGTACGATGTAAACATCATAAGATTATTTTCTAACACATGGTATTTTCGGAATTAATACGTATTGCCTGGCTATAGCTGACGTCTCCTTGACCTTGAGTCAGGCCAGGTCAGGCTGACGCTGACTTTGAAGGCCATGCGTCTGTTTAAAAGGCTATAAATAAACTTTTATTTTACGTCAATTAATTACATAGACACGCGAGCTTGTAACGCAATTATTTTATTTTAAATAACATATGGCACGTGTATCGTATATCACAATGAAATAAGGCTTGGATGATCCTCAGTTTTGTAAACTTGAAGAGAATGTTCGGCAGTGGACTGTTAATGGCTAATAGTAACAATTCTTATATTATAATTGTGTTATGTGTTTGAGTAAGCTTGTAAAACTCAGTCATGACGATTGATGATCGCCTTTTTCACCTTCAATTAGGCCGGGTTAGACTTGCAGACGTCGATGACGCGAAGGCCGAAAGTCTGCACAGTGCACACGCGTCTAGGTCGTTGTAACCACTCCACGTTAAATTTAACTTTACTGTGATTTGTCGATGTCTATAATACCAACCGATTTACGCCCATTCATATGAGGGAGTTTTGGCGACACTGTGTCGTTAGTCCTCCATGATTGATGATCTCTTCAGGTTGGTTGGTGCAAAGATGGGTGCATTACACTAATCGCCAGTCGTGTCGTTACCGAGAAATAATGATAATACACTTAAGGACGTCAAACATCAGACGACGTTGCAGAGTGGACTGAACCCTTGCTGTTTCTTTTTTCATAGGCACTTTTGAAACTGGTCCTGAATACCTGATAGAAAGGAAGTCTTTTACCATTATTTTTATTCAGCATAGAACAATATACAAAACGAGGCAGCAACGTACAAATTAATATCTACCCATCTGTGGTATTGGTCTGTCTACGGTTACTGACGCTCGTCTCCTTGACCTTGGGCCGGGCCAGGTCAGGCTCACTGACGCTGACGTGAAGGCCGGGCGTCTGTTTTTGTACGCCGCCGTGGCTGTTACCAACGAGCTAAAATTAAACGCCGCTTTATAGCTTTGGTACTGAAATTATTATTCCATTGGCCATTTACATTACAAAGTTTTTAAGTCCATTGTGGATCCTTATGAAATTGCGTAATTGAGTCAATATGAGAAAAACTGTAGCGTGGAAAATCACGGTTGTGGCAGTTGACGTTTTGGTTCGGTTTGCAAGATTGCGGCCCGTGAGTGCTGCCCTTCCGTAGTTCTCTTCCATGCTTCATTGATCCTTAGAAGGTCATTGCGTACTTTTATTTCCGCTTGTGTAGATGATGTTTCTGGGCGGCTGGTATCTCTAACTTTCAGGTGGCTTACTCGTCTCCTCAATCTACTTTAACCTAAGTGTAAAGATGCACTTAATGCCGTCAGCGTAATTCGTATTAGTAGGAAGATAGTCATATCACCAGCCGATACACTTCACTAAACTTACAACCAGGTGCACTCTACACACATTGAGAATAAAAAAGTAATACAGCCATAAACAAACTTTAAAATGGAAAATATTGTTACTTGACGGAAACAGTGCTGTGTTATCCAAAAAAGATTAGATTGCCGAGCTTTACCAGTTAATGGTTAAAATACGAGGTTAATAGTAACCGATGCATTTTAATTGATAGCATTAAATTAATTTCGAATAGTTTTTGCCCTCGACGCCGTCCGCCGCGATGCGGAACTCGGCAACATTGCAAAAAGTTTTCTTGCTTTGTTTCCGGCTTATAATAAGTGAAGTGCAAGCTATCTTTGTAATCCGCGCTGCAATAGACGGCTGTCACATAAATCAACATAACTCTGTGGTTATGTTCACGTGATGTTATGGTACCTTATTACGTAAAGTGGCTTGAGCGCGGATCGCAACGAGCGTGTACATTCATCGTCGAAATGTCAATTATTTGTGTGAAAACTACGAGTTATACGCATGTATGGCACGTTACGCGTCGACTGCTACATGGAAATATTATGAAGACATTACGTCACTTAAGTTTACTACGGAGATCAGTGATAAGAGCTAGGGGTATTCAGAATATACTGAGCATGACGCACACTGACCATGCAACCGACTAGTTTAATTATTGTGATCCACCAGAGTAATATTTATTTTTATACGAGGAATATGCGTACTTAAAAGGTTTATAGTCTAGTTTTCTCAAGTAGAGATAGGCATAAGAAAGACGTTAAGTCTTCTTATATAGAAAAAATGCTTGAAACGAATGAAAAAAATTCCATAGTAAGCAGAGTTTCATAATTTTGAAGCCAACAAGTACCACCAAATTATGTCTTTACATATTTTTACGCGCATCACATCACACCACATCCTCAGTTCTTGTAGCTTGTTCATTTTTAAAATTTTCCACATCGTGACAAATGGAATATGGCGGGCGAACGGCCGCCGGCGTAGTTTTTGCAACCTGTCTCGTCCCACTTGCGAATGTCGACGCACTCGCCGCGGCTGACCCAAATGTCGAATTTAATAATGATATTATCTCCCGTGCTGTCGCTTTGTTGGTGTAATTCAATGGCGTTGTGGATAGGCAGGTGCGCGGTTGACGCAAATCAATCTTGTTTTAACCAGTAGTGTGACGTGTAATATATCCTACGGAGCGTTGTATGGTGCTGATCGTGTACTGTCGATGAAATAGGGTGCAATATACTTATGGGCTGTAGGTGCAGAAAGATTGCACCTTGTATATGGAAGACTACTTTAATGCAAATATTCTTTATTCAATTAGGAAGCCTATTACACAGTCATAGCCTCAGAACATGTAAAAGGTTAGAAGGAAGAGATTAAATCGAAATAAAACTCTTCAGCAGTTGTCTTGTAACATGTTTCTTAAAGTAATAAATAAAAAATGTCTTATATCATATAATGATGTTACCAAAAAATCAATCTTCCACTTTAATCCGAACAAGGAAGTTGCGTATCATGAACGAAAAATCAACTGGTTTGTTGCACTATTAATTACACTGGTTCACCCGTCGCGTCGCTGCAATATAAAATCTACATAAATGAAACTCCTGTCGGAACAAGACTCGTTTCAATCAGAGATGAGAGCTCGGCGTACGCGCGACCAAACAAGTTTACCTATTTATAACATTGCTAAAGTACTTCTATTAATAACTTCATGAATTTTATTCAACTAACGACTCGCGTATAGTTTCCCTATTACTACAATGGCAGCATGCATCGTGAATGCCTTGGTTTGTTTCCAAGTAAAGATTTGATACTTAAAAAAAATCTCAAAAATACTGCCCTTAGGCCTGCGATGGGCACCCCGATGTTATACTCTAATTATTTTTTTCAAATTACAAATACATCTAGTTCATCCAAAGTTTGTCTGGAAGCGATCACCGATTGCGATAACACCGCGGATTGTGCCTATGTCCTTTGTATACCTATTATAATTATTTGAGAATTTTCTTTTTGGATAGTGGACAATAAAACGAGAAATAATAAATGATAATACTGGTTACTCAGACCCCACTTAAGTGCTGGATATGATCAGGTAGTAGAACAGCAAGCGCATATTAATGAAGTGGAAACAAACGGACATGAAACGACTCGTAAATATGACAAAACGTGTGATACCATTGTGCGAAATGTGGCGTTTGCTCGCGAATCGTCTTGACGCTCTGCCAGATATTATATGTTGATTTAGATGCCGTAAATACATTTGGCCGAGGTACTTGTTCACTTGCTATTGTTGTTAATAGCTAATAAATATTACTGTAATTTATGAGAAAGTTCATTGCAAGAAGAGATGATTTTCTGAACTAAATTCCAGTCTCATTCACAGCTTGAACGATTTAGTGTCGCCATCTTGCAAAATTATCATGTAAACAGTAAAGACAGAAAGAAAGAAATAAAGAAAGAGTGCCACTGTATATGTATAACAGTATTCGGAAAGAATGGAACAGTTTTGCAAATATAATTGTAGTTACAGTTCAAACAATAGTTAAGAGAAGTAGTAAAAATATCGGAACCCGCCTCGCAGTGCTTTGAACATTTACTCAAAATATGTGTGTCTGCTCTAGGCATGTAATCATTGGTACTAAACATATATACTTGTAGAGCTCCACAAGTTTACCAATGCTAAACTTGCGCTCAATTTAAACCATTGTTATGGATCCCGGCCGAACCTGTTCACAGATTTACAAAAGCATCTTCCGAGAACGTCTACAACACGCTGTATTTAAACATTGTGTTTAAAAACGAGCAAAGATCTTATTTACAGAACCGAGCAGAGATGCTAATTATGGAGTTGAAACATTGTATAGTCTAAACACGACGCGCATGCCGAGTTAACTCCATGTTAGATAACACATTTGCGAAGTAACACCTCTTCGTTGCTGGTAATTATAAGGCAACGTTTTGCGACGTATTTTTTTGTAAAATGACGCATGCGGTATGCCACGGTGAGATGACTCACGGAGCAAGTGGCACTGAGCTCGGAGCATGCGTTTTGGTGCGATCTCGTGACGCCTGTGAGCGCGCGTTTAGAGGCGAACCCGTCTTGTAGCGGCGCGGGGTGCGTTGACTCCCCGCCGAGTGGTATTGGGCAGCGCGCTTGACTCCGCGGCCGTTGACTCCCTTCACAGCTGATCGGACGCCAGCATATGACTTTTGTGTTCGGATTTTGGTCGTGTGGGACAATGGAGTTTGCGATAATTGGGAAATACTATTAGATATATTTTGCTTTGGTTTTACCGACTCAATTAGGTAGATAGAATTACTTTTAATAACTAACTAGCGTCATTTTATAAAAGCAACACCAAACACCCACGCAACAGATGTTACTCATAATATGTAAACAACCCAACTCCCAAACACAAGCAAGTTTACTTAGCCGTTCTTTATCCTGCACTCATGAATGTATTCATGTTCAAAGTATGTATACATACTTAACGAATTAAAATTATAACCAAAACCACTTTCCTTTGAAAATATAAATACATATTTTACAGAGATATTTTTATGATGATGGTTTCTGCTCGTTTTACCTTTTGCATGGATTAGGTCTTTCATGTAAATGAAAGTAAATACTTAATGATAACGCAATGTTTATTTAAATGTTTGTTTTAACGATAATTAGTGTATTACAGTGGTGTGAAAACAATTTTGTTAGAACGGTGTTTTATTTGTTATTACGTTAGCTAATTGGACACAGAACACCTTGGAAGGGTTCTTGCCCTTTGCCGATGTGCGTCCTTGTTCGACACGCTTACAATGTAACAAAGAAAGCTACACGTAGTGTCAATGGTGGGCAGTGGGCAGAGCAAAACATTGATGACATTGTGGCCGAGGGTGGGTAAAAAATGCGCTCACTGCCCGCTGTGGCGCAGCCCGGCCACGCGGTGGCAGCTCGTATTAACAGAATTATCACATTCTTTTGATGGTCTTCATATAGGTTTTTTGTTGACCTAATATGAAGAGACTACTTACATTGTTTCGAACTAATTCGGGTATTACATTTTTAAATAGTTAGCGACAACAATGTTCAATCTTAAGGCCGTAACAGACGATCAAACAAGGATGGGCCGGAGTGCACCGCAACTTGGTGCGCTCTGGACCATATTTAATCTTGTGGAGGGCGGTTCACTGCACATTATTATTATTATCTATGCGGCTGGTTCAACCCGGGCCACGGGATAAGTAATTACTAATTGTCCTTTCATCTGTTGCGCACAGCACACCGCACTGTACGATGGTGCCGCCGTATCATGTTCGGCCGTCTGTTAGTCTTTAATTGCCATTGGTCTTGGCTGTTGCAATTTGCCGAACTGCGTAGCTAGTTTGCATCAGACATCATATAATTTTATATAGATTATTGATTTCAATCTTAATATCATAAAAATTTAATTAATTGTCGAATTTTATCAACGTTATGCACTGTGACTAAACAACTTGGCATATAATTACCTCGGTCGCGAAGTGAGATGTTCGTAGGCTGATAAAATACAAAACAATACATTTAAGAATGGTTTGTTCAATTTTCTATAATACAGTGGTACCATTGGTACAGTTGGTACATTGATTCTGTAATTAATACTGACAACAAATTGCCCCTACCACTTTATTCTTTAAATCTGAGCATTCTTTCCCTTCTGTACAATCTACATGTATCGTGCAAGAGATCTCTGCGTATATTTTTTTGTAAGCCGAGCCTGCGCGATGAATGGTCATGTCACGACTGACAAAGTCACCACACCGCGTGTATACGTATCATAAAAGTTCAGCGTGACGTTTGAGGTCGTGCTCTCCTTGCTTGCTCTTAGATAATTGTCTTTAATACTTATATCCTTACTTACGCTTATTTATACATCAACTAATTGTGACTTTAACCATTTGAGATGCCAAATATATCGCGTTGATATTGTTGTCACCAAATTCAATGTGTTTTTGTAATTATTGTCTTAGTTACTTGCTGCAAGTGGGTCTTATGATAAATGTATTTTGGATTTATAAAGCTCATTCTCGCACCCCAATGATCGTAGCGCCTAAAGTAAATGATAAATAAAATAATTGAGTTGATATGATATGACTAAACGATACAGGTCCGACATCCGAGGAGAGCGGTTTGTAATTGAGCTGCTTAAACGCGTTTTCATGATACGAGTGCGCTGGTGTGATGTCGGTTTGAACCAAGTACAGGTAGCGACGACGCTGTGTCGAACTGTGTGAATTTAAACATATATCCCATATCTGTGATAGAAGGTCGATCCTGACTTTTGTTATTTAGCTGCTACTGTCAACTCATCGCTTGCAATCACAATGACTAGATCAAACCACACTAGATCGCCATGGAGTACTAAGACCTAAAAATCAGAATATGTGTGACCTGGTTCGTGTTCGACAAATAGGCGGAAATAGGCTGATACTATAAACGTCCCTTTTTCAAGTTTAAGTATAAAATTTAAATTTGGATGAAAAGGCGAATATCTCAATCCAAATTGGATCGAAGCAAAAAGTTTTTAAACAGTGGAGTTTCCACGCACATAAAACGCATTCAGAACGTATTGTTGAACAGCTGTTGAATTAACATCAATTATTTTGTTCCGTCGCTGCGGCCGTCCATTAAATTGGCACATGACCTGATTAACGTAGCATACTATCGATCGGCGCAGGTGGTACTATACAACATGCATATATTAACATAGCCTATACATAAATATGTTTTATAAGCCACGTATATGAACGAATTTTGCTTATAATAGCATCCTAATTGAAGGTTTCCTATCATACCTTGAACCCTATTTTACACCTGCGTTGGGTCAGGTGAATAATTTTCGAATTGAAACAACCTTGGTAAAATGAACTCAGGTGCGATTCGGACGCGGAACTCGGAATCAGTTTTAATTGTATAACATCTGCCCGGATTGTAATTTGTGAAATATATTCTGGTCTCCTTGAGATAATTGCGGTAATGTTTTCATACTGCATACCTATGATTAGATAGATAGTTTTCCAAAGTACATGTGATGAAATATGAAACGCGTAAGAATTCAACAGGCTTAGAATTTGAATTAAAATGGTTTATCATCATATTCAGTCACAGAAAGAAAGAGAGAAATTCTGAATATAATACATTCTGAAGGATATCTACAATGATGTTCGTAATATAAAGCAAAATTTGAATTTATTTAAATAAAGTGAATAGATGGATTTCATATTATTTATGCACATCGCCCCAGGTTACTTAGGTTCTTAAATATTATGTTAATATAATAATTCAGTACCGGACGACAAAGAATACAATAAAAATCTAAAATACAAATGGTTTTACTTAGTCTTATGGTTTTTGTTTTTTTTCCTCAACTATTGTTTGATAATTTTCGTGGTCAGTCCTTACGGTCGCCTGCGGTGTCGTCGACCGTTTCAGGATATTGCTTAGGATGATCAGTGGCAGGTTCAATAAACGACATTGTATGCGCGAACTTCTTGTTTTGTCTAATTTTACGTCATTACGTTTCTGTGTTTTTTATGTTGAGTTTTGAGGCTTCCATTTTTATACCCATTGCTATTTGATAATCATGTAATACGTAGTCATTCATGTACATATTTACCCATCGAATTCATTCATGTACATATTTACGGGGTTTTGGACTTTAGCTGTTTTACTGGTTTTATTATTATAATACCTTGGTTTAAACAGGCAACAGGCACCTGGCATATCTGTCTCAATGATATCTACAAACAAGACTGATAGCTAAACATGAATTACTTAATTCTCATAACGATACTATAATTGTGATTTATAATACATTAACATGTTAAATTTTGATATCCACAAGCAGGATAAACGAATACACCCGTGTTTGGATTACTATTAGCGTAAACAATTTCGTGTTATTCGTTTGTAGACAATGAAAATTGCGACTCACGGAGCATCGTGCCTTCATACATATTTTCTCATATTCAATAACGACAATGCGACATACTTGCAACTGGGTACACGGTACTAATATTATATATTGCTATTAGCGTATTTTTTTAACGGTCAACGCAATGTAATCTGACCGATAACGAGACTAAGTTATTTCTCGCCCGTCGGAATAATTATGTTCGCCTGCTCGACCCTAATGTATAGCAGTGGCGAAGGGTGAATTTTTTCAAAAGGGAAGCCGATACTTCTGGTGACTAGTTTTATTAAATTAACAAGTACTCATACTTATATTTTTACTCCGTTATGTACGTAAGATATTGAGCGACATATTAGCTTAGTAATACTTACTATATTTTCATACAACACTTGCACGGAATAGCACTGTGCCCGTTAGGTGCTTTTTTTAACGTTTTTAAAGTAAATTTCGATTCAATGCAAAAGACAACATTAGCATGTTTTGAAATTGATCGACAAAAAAATTTCAAACGTTCCTTATATATAAAAAAAAAAGATGAAGAGATTGATGTAAGTGGACGAAAGTAAAACGATGCCAGTATAGAGCTAACTGGAGATCTATCGAATCTGGCAACCCTCATGGGATGCAGGCGTGGGTTATGTTTGTATGTCCTATTTTGAATCAACGCTAACAAAAATACGGCATTACAATATTTATTAAATAATTAAAACTTGTCAGTTGCCGTTCTTTCTCTGGTACTTATATGTATTATCAAATTTAATATGATTTCCAGTGCGTTTTTTAATTCCGTAAATGCAGCATTTTTAAATTACCTCATAATAATGCAATTCATGAGATAAAACGATACATACGACATTATCAAGTTTCATTCATTATTAAAGTTTTGCTAAATAGATAGATCTGTTTGCACTTCGAAACCAGTAAAATTTCATAAATTACCCATTAATTATATACAAACCTAAAAATAGACACCGCATTATACATATACACTGAAACAACACAGTAGTAAATAATATTTTCTAATTATAAACACGAAATAAAAGAGGCGCGAACTGGCAAATTACTTTATAAGCCGTAGGCCCACCGGCATATTCACAAGCGAATACCGTCGTATTTCTACAAATAAATTTAGACCTTAAAAGCTGAGGGTTTTAAGGTGCAATTTTGCATGCAGTTCTGAGCAACAAATGTGTAACAGAGATGGCAAATAATGCGTTGGAAATGAGCGCGAGAGCAACGGGAACTCGTGCTGTGTCCTTGTAGCCTGACGTGACGTCATCGGGATCTAGGCGGCCGCGTGTTTCGTATGCATGTACTTACGTTGAACATCGCGCAATGCGTTTGTCGTTGTGTTATTAATTGATCGATAATATTTTGTTTATTAATATCGAATAACATTTGTTTATTGTTTATATTTATTTTAATATTGTTTATTATTTGATTATTTTCTTCATATAACTTGTTTAAAAAAATGTAAATAATTAATAATTTCCTTTAAATTATAAGGCGTGCTGCTAGGAATCGGCTTGTATGAACCCTTCGCCACTGATGTATAGACAGGAAACTAATATACAAATCACTTGCATGGGTGAAAATGACGGATTATCCACCTTTTGTATAGTGGTCACTTCTGTGTGGAAACAAGTATTCTATCACAAGACTTTAAGACACCGGCAATATTAATCACCAAACGATACGCAAAAGCAATGCTGTTAAACGTGGGTTTTTTGTTAGACAGCAGTACCACTCCGATCGAGCGACTTATTTATTGATATTGGAACTTTAAAAAGCAAGTTTACAATTTTAAAACTTAACTAACTTCATATAACAGATTCATTCCACCCGTCCGGTCCGTCCCTCTTCACTCCCTTGGTTATCAGTATCTGTATTTTCTATCTATCTATATCAGCCCATATACGTCCCACTGCAGGGCACAGGCCTACGCTACAATCGAGAGAATCGATTGAGAGTGGTATCTGTATTATAGTACTATGCAATAGGTGTGAAGGTTAGTCAGTCCGTCACCGCGGCGCTCGATATGTCAACTTAGTTGCCCAAAGCCCAGTCCAGCGTCACGGCCGGGGCAATAACCACGGACGTGTGCAGCCAGCGATGATGTGTTGCTGGCGTGTTCTGTATGCGGTGTTGTGTGAAATGTCTGGCGTCTAGACGAATGGCAATCGTTAAGTGAGCGACGTTCAGCAGTAATGCTGTTAGTATTATATGTACTGGTGGCTTAAAATTTATAGAATTTATATAAGAATTGCATTTATCAGGGGTACGTGTAAATTGATGTAAATAAAGTGACTCACTTTTTATTGGAAATCGAAGCGGATTAAAATTCATACAAAACTAGAATTATAAAACTATGTATAACTTACGATTGAAAATATCCTGCGAAAAACGATAAAGAATATTTTGAACAAACTGATGTCAAAATAATTGACGTCACTTGTACAATAATTATATCGCGGCTCTTCTTCATGGCAAAATGGTGTAAACTGACGTCATAACACGATAGTAATGAACGTGAGCACATAGTTTGGCTGCGACACGACAAGCGGTCGTCCGCCGGGCCATACGCGCACCGCTCTATGTAATTATTGATGCGTCGCGTTATTGCACATACTCACACACGTGACGTAATCGCTTTAATATCCCACGTAATTGCTCCCTCATTGTTGGATACCACTCTTGATAGTTCAATATTAGCTTAAATACGTCGCACGTCAACGGGCCTTCTTTACGATCAAGATTTCTAGTCCTACATGCTGGTAGTTAAACGTAAAACTTTATTTTGTATTGATGGTAATATACATACAATACAAAATAATAATGTTGCTTAAATTTTCTAATCACTGGGTATTAATGTTAATATGTGAAATGTTCTAAAACGGAAGTTCTATAAGCTAGTTTCGGGTTAACTGTAGTTAACAAGAAGCTCTCTGAATCTAGAACATGTGATATTGGACCGGATCAAAGGAAGTGTTTGGGTGATGCAGATATATTAAGGATCTGGGGGTTTTTATATCGTCTTTGGTACTTATTCAAATATGTGCGGTCCCAGGCTTTTGGATACATATTTATTACACGTAATGAACGGATTTATTTTGACATGCAGCACTAAATGACTTCATAAAAATGTAAAAAGAAAAACCAATTGTTGTATGAAAGTGTTTAGTATTCTTCTGACTACGTGTTTACATACCCACGTGTACAAATTTTATAACTAAACACGTTAGCTAGCAGTAAGCGAGACCGGTTCCGAAGCAGACTGACATAAGACATCGATTTAACTGGCAAATATAAAAAAATATATATATTTGTAAGTACTACGTTTATTATACTCAAAGAAGTTAGATAATAGAATCGAGGAACCACTGGTCTCTTAAATCAAATTAACAATCACAGGTGATCATAAATAAACAAACTCGTCATTGAATAGTTTCTCTTTATTACATTGTCTATACCTGTTAAATAAAAATGCAGGTCAAATGCAACAAAGTTTCTTGTCGCTGAAATTTGCGCGATGCCAAAACTTTCTGCTAAAGGAAATATTGGAAACAATAACTTTATTTCCAGTCCCGTAAGCGTTATCCGGAAACGTCTATAAACCATAATGGTTCACGTTTTGTCCAGCGAACATATCTATCTATATCTATCTATATCAGCCCATATACGTCCCACTGCGGGGCACGGGCCTACTCTACAATCGAGAGAATCGATTGAGAGTGGTTAGGCCATATAGTCCACCACGCTGGCCTAGTGCGGGTTGACGGACTTACATACCGTAGAAATTCTTTAAAATCGCTACGGTATGCAGGTTTCCTCACGATGTTTTCCTTCACCGTTAAAGTGCGTGGTGATTGACTATCAATACACACATAACTCCGAAAAGTCAGAGGTGTGCCCTGGGATTTGAACCCGCGACCACCGTGAACATGTAGGCAGCCGCGTCTGGTCCGTTACCAACAGGCCACCACGCACTTTTAGCGAACATATCAGATTTTTTTAATTGTTTATATTGACACGGACAATAGCAAGTGGTATGTATAGTTCAATCAGGATAAAATATCCACTGGTGAAAGATAGTTATCTCTCTACTTAGATCGTAGGCGGATCTATAGGTGATGTAATCTTAGATGCAATACGTGTAAAAAATTATAATACGATGTACACGTGCCACGTAGCTGCGGAATAAAAGCAGGAAGAGGTTTTTGTAAGATCTAATCGAATCCATCTATATCTAAATTCTAGCCTTTATTGGTACATCCTATGACATTCACTTCCCCGTCCTTTTAATATTTTTTACTGTTCTACATAATTTCTGCTGTATTTCATTACCGAAGAAAATAGAATCGTTAATCTAAAGACTTTCGATGCTATATTTTGGTAGTGAGTTTGTTTGGTAAATTGCCAGATAAGTTTAATTTTGTCATCTGTACTGCTTTCTATCAACAAATTAATCTGAGTAGCTCAGTTGCAGTACGATAATTTTTCTGTCGACTTATTCATTTAAATTTAACTTTTATTGCTTTTCACTGTCAACTTCTAACTTTGTTTAGAGTCGACTGACTGCCTGCTGGAGATAAATCCAAACGAAAAATAATACAACTCCGGTCGAGTCGTATAATATAATGAATTTACTTCGTATAAATAACTGCTGAGTTGCGAAAACTGGACATTAGACATTACAACATAAAATTTAATCATTTTTTGATTATACACGCTGGCAGCACCAAATAAATAAATAAATAAATACACCCAACAGTCACATACATAGTCCTGACCCCACACTAAGATCGAGTCCTGTGTCGTGGGTATCAGAAGCTACGAGAGACCCTTCGGTCTCACAAACACCCAGACCCGAAACAAATACCTGTGGATCACACAAATATTTGTTTCGGTGCGGTGATCGAACCCGCGGCCTCTCGTTTCACAGGCGGCGTCAAACCAACTGCGCCACGGAGGCTGTCGATAGGGCGACATTTTCGGTATTTAATAAAAAATTAAAAGCTCAATTATTTTTTGTGAGCTTTGCGACTAGATATTGAGTCGGTTGAGAATTAGGCGATAATTTTACATTTGGCGTCGCAGCCCCAATGCCGTATACCGCAATAAAGTAAATGTTTGCATGTTACGCAGTTTTCAACGCTAGTACAGAGTTTTGCATTATTCGGCACTACGCCATGGGAATTTGGAGGCCACGGGATGAAACAAGACTTATTATTTTTTATTTTGTTCTGTTTAGTTTTTACAGTTTTAAAGGTTCTAGACATACAGATGAAAAGATTTATTTATTTTTACCTTGAAGTGTTAGTTGCATTATATCACAATGCCTATACTCTTTCATAATTTGTATTTCGTGTTTGTCCACAACAATCCTATTCTAATCTCTCTCAATGCTCGTCACTCCATCTCTCCGTAACCACTTTATGGCAGTTTTCGCTCTTCTCTATCCAGTGTAGTGCATTCCTAGATCCTATGCTGGACTTTTATAACGCAAAATTAAGAATATCTTGAACTATTGGCTTGATAACAGTTGTGTCCTGGTGACTTTTGGTAATGTATTTTTAAAAGACAGTACCACCTCGATCTGGCCTATACTACGAAAATCAGTATAACGCAGATGAATCACAAAGACAATATAAAAGTCGTACAGATCTGGGTTTAACAGACCTTCGCATATTCCAATGTGTGTCGTCGAACCCCACCGATATTATGTTGTATTTGTCATGTTTTGATTTGAACCTAAACAAATAATGATTGAAAATGGATGATCTCAGCAGTGACTAAGCTGTGCCATCTCCCTTGCATACTAAGACGTTGTCTACAACCTACATGCCTAACATGTGACATGAGTATAACATTTGTGAATACGTACGCGTTAATATTTGTTATTTCGTCAATTTGTATGAGTTTGTCGTATTGGGTCTAGACATTTCGATTTAAAGCGCATTAAAATTGATTTCCAGTATTCACTAGTAGTTATGTATAAAGCTGTGTTATGTGATCGATACTATTATAAGAGATTTTTATATGTAAAATAAATTATAACGATGATGTATGTTTTCGATGCGGGGATACGCTCGTCCACTATCGCATTGTTGTAAACCTAAGTGTGTTTATTACCTTTCTGACTACTGAAAGTATGAAGGCTTTTTATAGATGGCTATGTGATAGATACCCACGATGTAAGAAAAATATTGAATTAAGGCCTTTTGAAATATTGTCTATTAAGGACTGTGTGACTTTTAACGATTTTATAAATTAAGAGTACTTTTCCATGATAATTCACAATTGAGATGCTATAAATTAACACCTTAGTCAGGATATTCATAAATGTTAATATGTATGTTCTCCAACAGACGTAGCTCCTTTATTCCAACCACTGAATTTTGACATAAAATAATTATGTTGTAATTTCTACATCTTCTGGCCGCAAAGGGCGGAGCAAACAGACTAGAACGGTTTTGGATGGAAATAATATTGACATTGTAGTTACTTGTGTAAAACACAGATATAAACAGAATTTCCTGAAGCGCTTGCCGTCACCAGCAGACAATTATGATACATGGGACATTAATAGTGCATTGTTTGCACTACACAATGCCCTATCGTTCAGCTCAAGCCTCGCCTAATCATAGGATTTAGGACAATGCAGTGTTAAAACTTCAACAAAGCATACTATTAATGGCTCGGCTTAACGCATGCAATCAATTACTGCTTAAGTACAAATATAGTAATAAGCAACTACTGTAATATCTATTTGGATGTCACCCACAAAGTAGTACCTATAAAGTAGTCGTAATTACTATGTGTAGGAACTGATCTGTATGTAATGACCCATTGGGTTAATAAATCAAGAACTATAATGTTGTATCGTTCAGAGCATTTACTTATAAAGTTATTGATAACCTATTTTAATATCTGAAAACGTATTGTTAATAATTGTTCACAATTGATACGAAATCTTGTTCAAAACTGTCAATTTTCCTGTTCATAGTTACTTGAATCTCAATCCTTAAAATTGTGATGACTATTACTCGCCACAAAATTAGTCGTGTATGAGTACCCTTATTTAATAACTTGACCAAGTTCAATGTGGATTATGAATCACAATTTAAAGAGATGACTTGCGTTTTTATTGTTCTTTCACTTATTTCATACTTATGTGGATTCAGCAACGCATGATCCTTTTAATACATATTGCAGGAATTATTGCTGTAGTATTTAATTTTGGGTTTGCCTGGGCATCAATCCGTATGGGAGATATTATTCAAAGAGAGAGTAATTAAGATATTATATAGCAATAATATTTCTTTTTAACACCTTAGAGTCTTGGACCCACCATGAAATAGAAGTCCTGTGTTGTTTATATGATGTAGCAGAAACTAGGACTGTGTCATTGATTCTCCTTATCGTGAACTTCGTCCACACCAAGGGCACGTTCAAGCTGATGCCTACCGTAAATTCTATTTTGAGTCTCCTGATACAACACCTACAATTTCTGTTCGAGGTGGTAATGAAACTCATATCGTTTCATTAAATGAGGTCTCGATGACTTGCATCCTTTGTCTCATATTCTGTAGACGCCGTTCGCGCCTTCGTCTGGTGCTTTGTCATGATTACTTTTCTTGTAGGCTCCGACTGTTTTCGGTATTCCCCTAAATGAATCACGCGTAAAGCTTTTGTCTCGAGATGTGTGTTTTTATAAAGCGTATAAAGATTTTTTTGAAACACGTACGTGCATGTTTAATGCAGTGCTTCGTTTTAGCTCGGTAAAGAATCCTGAGCTGTGTTAGTTCAAATTCACTTGACTATCAATTTAATTAATAAGTTTCGTACTCGTCATACGATGGAGACAGGTTCCTACTATATAGTCTTTAACAATGGAATATAATATAACATATTATATGTTCTAATATATTTCACTACTATGCACTAATCAATGTGGTCATATCGTTGTCCTTATTTATGTAGGAAAAAAAAGACAAGGAAAACCACATGGAATATTTATATTATGACAAATAAATGTGCAACTTTGCGTGAGGGCATTTCAGAGGTTCATCCGGGTTTGTCCCGAGCTCTAGTTAGGGAACGTTCAACAAACATTTATTTCGTTGCCTTTTAAAATTTACGATCCCAAGGATACAAAGTTCACAGCTAAACATAGGCTTCTTCCAAAAACTTCACAGCGACTTGCTAAAAGCCATCTGCATTCGACCATCACCGTTAACCAGTTCATATTCAGTGATGGGTACCTCCATTGCTAACCGGCAATCATTGGAAGTAGAAAGTAGGGTTATTTCATAGACGTGGAGACTTTGCTCCTTTGACTTTACAGCTTTGCTCAGGCTATTACCTAGAAAATACAAGGTAGTATCATGTGGTATTGCGGTGTTTAAATTGTACATTGTCGTAAGATACAAAGGCAAAATTATTAATCATCAGATAAATTTTATTGCTGCACTCGATAATAAAACATTGGATCTCACTGTTCATAGCAAACAAAGAGTAATTGAATTACTTACTAAATACAAACGCTTATTTTAAATAAATGATAACCTTATTATACCTAATATATCTTCAGAAATAAGGCCTTATGAATCATAAAAATTACTACTGTAAGCTTAACACTGAAACGCATCGAGTGTATCGTTAATCTGAGCTTATTGTCTAATTTATTTACAAGCGATACAATGTTTTTAACCCGGCTTTATCTACGCTATTAACCCGACGACGTTTTAATGTGTTTTTAATGTAACGATAGCTAGCCGCTGCCACATGAAATTCTAATCGCCTGCTTAAAATTTAAACTTTGTGTTGTTCACCCGATAAATCGTCTACGGGTAAAATAAAGCTATGTTCTTTAGTATTTATACTTGGTGCATTCGTTTTTTAAGTATTTTGGTACGGATAAGATTTTTCTCATGGAGTAGTTGGTAAATGTTGACACCTGGATGGTAAGTGTTCATTGCCGCCCATTGAACACGCATCACAAGTCTCCGGCCATTGTCAAATTATAAATTTAGAGCCTGACAAATAGGACAAGAGCATTGTTTATAGACGATAGTTTGTTTGTATACATTTTGAATCAGCGCAGAAGGAAGCTGATTCTACGGGGATGAAAAATCTTCGACTGTATTTTTTTGCGCTCGGTAATAAGAGGTCGCCGCGCCGTAGCAATTTTTACCAGACCGCCTGCAAAAACAAAACCAACACTGCTCCTGAAGATGGTTATCTTATGTTACATTTCTATGACTCTATAACTAACCCTCGTTTCCATTGTCCGCAGTGCGAAGTTACGACAAGCATGACAAGTGCGGGCTGGTGTGGATCCCGCGCGTGGTGGCCTACCGGTGTCGCACGTGCGGCATCTCGCCCTGCATGTCCATCTGCCGCGAGTGCTTCCACCGCGGCGACCACTCCACGCACGACTTTAACATGTTCCTGTCGCAGGCGGGGGGAGCTTGCGACTGTGGGGACAAGTCTGTTATGAAAGAAGATGGGTGAGTAAACAATAAACTTGGCTAAAGTTGTCGTACATTAAAAAGGAAAAATGGAATCATCATAGAATCACTTTGTTGTCCTGTTGTAAAGATCGGTTTTCACAAGAGCGTGTGAACATATCAAGCTGACATTTTTGCCTAACGCATAAGCCCGAGGTCCTTTTTTATACTAGAACAGCAATGCTATAACACTAGATCGTAAGGAATAGTGTGGCTATTGTCCCGATTTGACGGTCGGCATGGTTATGCTCGAACCCGGATATCCTTAATCTGGTTCTGAAACCTGTTTGACGCCATGTGTGCCTTCGTCGGTATCAAGTGACATACGAATATATTTCATAAGTACACAGCTTGCATAGTATATTTTCATTCATGCTTAAAACTAGAGATATACATCAACTGTAAATTCTTGAACAATGCTCTTAAATGAAAACAGTAGCTAGATGAAGCCATTTATGTATATTTATACAGCAAGAGGAATGCCTGCCAAATAATTATCGCCACCTATATTATGTCACTGTTAGGCTCGGCCCGATGAGGGGGCGGCAGTGACGTCAGAATAGTTTATGATCCTCTCGTAACAAGAAATTATGTGCCAAGGGCCGTATCCAGTGAAGGGCAGCGAGGTTTATTCACCTCACGTAAATATAAAACGGATGAAAGTGTAAGAATCTTATGGTGGGTTAATAGTAAACTAAGCAATTAGAAGGTACTGGTCTGTGTCAGAAGAATTGTTTTGTTTGGGATTGTTTTCCATTTTCATTAGTCCAATAAAAAAGTTATTACAATGCACCTGATGTTAAGAGCAATGCAACTAGGGTATCCACCAGTAAAAAATGGTTGTCTCTTACATAAACACACATACATAATATATACAAGCTGAACCAGACATTTTTGTAGATAACTATTACGTTATGAATTATGCAATATGCATCGAACCTCCGACAGATACGAATACTAGAGAATCATTACGCGTTATATTTTTGGATACGACAGGAGGTCGTCCAGCTAAAGATAAACGACATTTTGTTCCTTCCATTTAAATTTCAAAACTCGATAAGCACAAATATTTCGCTTAATACTGTAGATCTTTATGAGCATCAGTAATTATAAATCATCAGACGAACCCTTTAGGCTATCTTTTGAAATGTTACGCTAGTAAAAGTAATATGCAATAACATTATAAATTCCCGTGGCGTCACAGCGGATGTCAGCCGCCTCCTCACATGTCCAAGCCAGTGACGTAATAAACTTTGGAGTTATTTATGATCATAATGGATGGAGTGAAATGTTGACTGGAATTTGTGCCAAATATGGTCATTGGCTTACCCCTTTTACACCTTGGAACGTAAATGAGCTCGGAGAAATAATTGGCACAAGTGGCACCTATGCTATTCTCTTTGGGGTATATATGCCTGAGCTTATAGTATCGATGATAATATACATCTATTTGTATTCGTTCATCAGTTTTAAATGTATTATTTGCAGGCAAAACGAAACCAATAACAATTTATATATGTATATCGCTAATAGTTCCTTTGTCATTTCTAGTTTGAGTTACTTTAAATTTCCACAAATTCATTGACTTCGCCTAATCCTCAGCACCCTAAGTTGTACGACTAATAAATTGAATCTCATATCTTCCTTGACAACATCAAGCCAGTGCTTTTGTATCGATTTTGAATCATAAGTATCGCTATATTTTATTGTTATTGTTGTGCCTAAAATTTAATTAAGTGATACATATTACAGATGCACCCCCCAAGTACAAATACTAAATTCGCTCCCCGTGCAAAATGGCAAAACTCGAAGCGAACAGGAATAGGCACCCACGCGAACCATAAATATGGAACGGGACTTGAAATTAAGATAAGAAGTAGAAAATTGACGATCTTTTACATTATCATTGCTAATGTTTTTTGTTCTCTTACATGCAACATTTATGACTCGACTTTCAAGGCAATTAATATTAATTGACTCTTGTTCAGTGAGCGAGCGATAGCTTAATTGAGAATGGAGCATGGGCCTATCAGACGAGAAGGAGATCGCAAATCCGAATTCATAGCCAATACCTCTAGGTTTTCAAAGTTACGTTTCATACTTAATAATGGATGGCTTTGGTAGTGGATAACATCATGACTAAACATTGACTTGACAATTCTTTTTAATAATTTTGATGGTGTTTGAAGTCTACCAGAACGGTGGTATAATAAGAGTGGTGCAAACAGATCTTATTCCTATTTATTGTAACCTAGATTTGATCTCAGTTTATATACAGGAAAAATATTGTGATCTTACCATATTTATTACATACGTTAACAAGCACGACTAACGGCTGATAAATTAGCTCATAATTGATTTAAATTATCATTTTTTTTACAACACCAGAGTATCAATTACGTTACAGGATAATCCCAATAGACCATGATTAATCGGAACTGTATCTATACTAATACTCTGACCTAGTGATGAGCGATTCCGAGATGTTATATCAATCGAAAGAATCGGATTCGTTAAAATAAACAATCGAGTCAACCATCGACTCGCCGTTCTACAAAACAATCGAGATGTTTTTCGATTGTTTCGAGTCAATGGATTTGACTGTTAGTTTTCGATCGTTCGAATCAGTCACCGAGTCTCGCTCGGTTCTTGTTTATTAGTGGAATGCAAGTATAGCAATGCGTATAGATAAGGGGCCATTCATTTATTACGTAAGACTATATTTTCTAGTTTTTTTCAATCACAACGCAAGTCAAGAACTCGCGTCTAAACCATCGAGTAACAACACTCGATTACTCTCGAGGCTCGAATGAACGCGCCGCGCGCCAGTCGCAATAACAGACCAATTCGGACTCGAGTCCAAGTTGAAACAATCGAGAACCATCGAGATGTTCGAACAATCGAAACAATCGAATGAAACCTCTCGTCATCGCGCATCGCTACTCTGACCTATGCTCTTAACCTTCGAACCATAGTTTAATATCCATCAATTACATCGTTGAAAAATGCACATACATGACATTGCAACAGTTATTATCATGTAAATGTCGATAGCACATGCAGTGACAAATGTTAGGTCGTGTTCAAAACCGAACGCCTAGACACCAATACCGCTAATTTTATATTCAGATCCGTCATTGTGGCGTGTTTTGTATGCGAATCCATTAAGATTTAGTATCGAAATATGGAAATTTTTAGTTATTTTATTTTGAATTTTGGCTTGAAGAAATGTCGGAGGTTTATACTAAAATTCTCTTTTTAAAAGTCGAAGTGACGGATGGGTACTGTGCGGCCTAAATCTAGGTCTAGAAAATGAAGCATGGAATTTGTTGGGAGAACATATTTTCAACAGAGAATGAGAATGACAACTATGTAACAATAACTAAATAATAATAATAATAATAAATACACCCAACAGTCACATACATAGTCCTGACCCCACATTAAGATCAATTAAGTCTTGTGTCGCAGGTATCAGAAACTACGAGAGACTTTTCGGTCTCACAAACACCCAGACCCGAGACAAATATTTGTGGGCCGCACAAACATTTGTCTCGGTGCGGGGATCGAACCCGCGGCCTCTCGTTTCACAACCGGCGTCTAACCAACTGCGCTACAGAGGCTGTTAAATATTTTTTTTTAACTGTGTAACCTTAACCACTTAAGTAGGGCACAAAAGATTATTGTTTAACTTAAAGTATTCGTTTCGAGACTGAGAATTCTCCAACGAATAATTCCATCTACTACAAGAATAGCGATGACAGAAAGCCTGAGATATTCACGTTAAACGTGATCTACAGCTTTGAGTGTAATCCTCTTCGTAGAAACAATGTTTACTTAGAACTAGCGGAGTTTTACCCGAAGGAGACCATGTGCGTTTGTGGGATGAGTAAATTCTTCGCTAAGGCCTAGTTAATATTATCTTCTAGCGATTCGTAACTCAATACCAATAAGGACAATGACCGTGGTATCGACGAATGTTACTTCATTTTATTACACTTTCAGTAACTATCTATAACGTTTATTAGTACAGGCTTCATTTTGAATGTCAACTTCTACGCCAATATGACCATTATTTAAAAAATGTACCTGGAAATTTACCTAATTGCAATTCTACCATTACATTTACAATAGGTTATGAGTTAATAACATTTCGACGATATCGCCCGCTTCAAATCTTATCGCTCGTATTGTATCCACGCATATTACTTGATGTGATGTAAACCAGTGACGTCAGCTATCGCCGCAAGGTCGGCGTGAAGGCCCAAGTCCAAGTTCATGCGAGGGACGTTGAAATGAAACCTTAGTTCTTTCGTCCCGCTCTCTCGTATGCGTTCGAGCAGTGGCGTGCATTCCTTAGAAACAAATATTATACTGTGTACCGTGACGAAGGCTTTCACCATTTCACCTATCCTATGTACCCTTAAATTGAAATAGTTACTCTAGCTTTCGCATCATTTAGATAAAAACCTTAGGTGAAGTGGCCAATTTTTCAATTTTCTTTTATCGTGTTGAAAATGTCTGTTCACGGCAATATCAACGATTCTTAAATGAATGAACATTCCTCTTCCATTGAATATTCCTCACGCCAACTAATAGCGTTTAGCTAGATTTATCCAGGTCAAGCGAATTTATATCCTGCAATTATATACACAACCGGATCAGTGGTTAGTTGACAAGTGACTAATTAATAGCTTTATTTGGGACAAACTTACCGCTCTTTTAGTTCTCGTTACAAACCTTTGTATCTAATAACTATAAGAACAAACATTTCAAAGAGTATCCTTTAGCACTTAATTTGTTTGTTAAAACCAAAGCTATTATTGTGTCTTTAAAGAAACCAGCACCGTGTAGTATTAGTAACTAATTTATTCTTTCGATAAACAAGAGTCAATCTGTAATTATCCCCAATTTCTTTATTGGGAAAAGTGATAGGTTTGAAGTGAATAACAGTTCGGGAAAACCTAGTTCTGTTGATAATGTTGTTTATTATATAAACATACATAAGCTTGCTGAAGTTATTCCTGGACTAATTGAAAATCCTATTACTCCTCATAACCTTATCGAAGGTTGATTGATTTTCTTATTTTGAATGAGCGTGATACTTTTGCCTTTTCAATTTGAAATTGTAAAATACTGTTTGTTGGTTCGTTTTTTATAGAATAAATTAATTGTTTATAGAATGAGTATAAGTTATTCCTATTTTGAGCTTTCAACGTGGATTCATCAAGAGATTTAAAATTGCTTCAATCTGATGATCATCCTGGCCGTGCGATGGAGAACATGTCACAAAAAATATTCTTTAGTCTGTGCTTAAGTACAATTTCGCTGTAAGATGAAGAGCTGGTAGATCATATCGTGCAAGGATGGCTGATGAGTTTGTTTTGGCACCGTTACTCACGCACAGCGGGTCACCTTGAGCGGAGGTCTAGGTCGCACTGCCGGCTGAATTATTCAACCATTGTTCAACACATTACTGCGCCAGTCGCCGGCGTCCGACAGTCTGGCCGCGCTAATGTCGTCGAAATGGTACCATTGCGATGTAATTTATTATTATTAGCGATGTTTTTTGCTAATATATATTTCTTGACATAAAAATTCGTTGGTCGATGTTCTCTGAACAGACAGATTCAGCGTCAGGCTTCCTATAATGAAGGTTAAGATTTCAGAATAAGATTTTGTAGACTTAAAAATCTTATACATACATGTATGTAATTCTATATTCTATTGCAATACTATTATACCTATAGCTAAGATATTTTATATATGAGTATAATTGTAAACCATTGCTTATCACGAATAAATGCTTTCTTTCTTTCTTTCTAATTTCTGTAATATTTTTTTATTTATTGACAATATAGGTACCTTTTGTTTATGTGAAAGGTATACCAATTAGAATCGACCTTGAATGTTTACAGAACTATAAAAATCCGATATTTTTATTCGATATTTCCATTATTTTGCGAATAAACTAATGAATTGATAAAAAAAATATACATATCAACAATAAATTCAACAATTAGTTTCTCAGCTGCAGTATCAATTAGGGATCACATGTTCCATACTTCAATGAGTATTGTCTCAATTGAAACACAGCGGGAAAACAAATTCTTACTCTGCATAACAATAGCATTATTCAAGTTTAATCATCATTGTTTAAGACTCAAACATTAATTAATAAGTATCCAACATATACCTATAAAGCCACTTGCGATATTTGACCCTTAATGCAGCAAGTTGATGATGTTTTCCCTAACAAGACCCGTTGAAATTGGATGGATGAATTGAATAGATCCAATTGAGATCTCCACTTACGAGACTTGAGAGATCTTTCTCTTAATGCACTACAGTATTTCAACAAGGCGCCTGTTGCTTCTTAAGTGATTGGTTTCACAATTTGTTTTATAGACAGATTTTTGCTGCAACAGGTTCTTTATAAATTTCCGTTAGCATTAAATAAATAAAAATAATAAGAAACATGTTTTATTTCAATGTAATTGTTTATTGATAATTGTTATCTCCATTCCAGATTCTGCAGTAATCACGGCAACAAATGTCCTCGACCGGGAACGGCACCTGCGGAGCTCATGTGCGTCGCGGAAGCCATGATGCCGCGCCTCATACTCCGTCTGCTGCAGCACTTCAGGGTCAACAGGTATATTATACTCCAAGCAGAAGCTGTTCAATGATACCAAAAACTCAGAGTTTAAAAATGAGTAGGGAAATGGAGGTTAATTGGAGACGGTAGGATATTATAGTAAACTAACCTACAATTTGTGATTGATAACTATGTGATTGATTTCGTTGCGGGTTAAAGACAAGTTAGACATTCCCGGAGACTGACTGAGCTAAGATTCAATGCTCAGTGTCACTAATATGCGTTGATCCTGGCTTACAGGAGTTGCAGTGGCGGGTGAGAGGGCGGGACAGTCTCAAACTAACCGACAATTCGTCCACCACTGAAATAATTCTTTTCACGTTAATCAGATGTGCTTGATGCATCGAAGCTCAGCGCGTCTTATGGAGTTCATGATTTTTGGTACACGATCTGCTGACCGCATACAGTGTATTAAGTTTACAATAAACTATATCAAGTCTTCATCTACGCCATATATTTGCAAAAAAATTAAGCAAATGTGTTACTTGTGTTAAATGCTACTGAATCTGTACAAGTGCCTCCGAGGTTACCAGGGTAACATATAACAGCATTACGTTATTCATGGCTTAAATACAGCATTATACTGGCTACTAGGTATTTTTAATCTCTGACACGCTCCAGCGTAGGTGCTTGATAGGAACAGCGAGTGAAGACGACGGAATGGTTTGCAAAACGTGTAGGAAGGCGTTAGTTACTATACGGATTAGGGCTTTATATTTAGTGCGTAGTCAAGGTCGTGAAATCTGCGTGAATGGTCAGATAAGTTTCTGTTGAAATGTCCCAGACTTGATTTATGAAATAGAGTTACCATCATACTACATTTTATGATAATAAAATAGCTGCTTCATTAAATAATCTGTACACATTTAAAATCCTGAATTTGGTAAGAGTATCATTTATGTATATTATGTCGATTATTGCGTATCACATTTCCTTTCAGGTCATGGTAACTTTAAGTCTAACTTGTACTCATTTAAGCTCGTTGATTCGCCTGCATGCCCGTGTTCAACATCTAATTGCGAATATGAACAGCCCGCGTATTATATACTTTGGGGGTGTAGTCTTTGGCAAAATGAGCGTAAAATCATGTTGGATAGTATGCAATTTGCAAATATCATTTGGGGTTGAATACTACATGGGCCTAGTGGAGACTAGGTAGAGTTTCCGTGCATTCCGGCGTTTTTGCCATACCTATTACTGGAATCAAGCTCACATATAATGTATAACAGCTTACATAATAGGTCCCAATAAATAGAATAATTTGATCAGTGGTTGCCTTACAGCTGATTTCTCTGGCTGCAAAGTCTTTATCCTAGGTTATTTATCTCTTTAATTCATCGTTTTGTCACCCGCTTTACTACGGAGGAAAGTGTACAACAAATATTTCCAACTCCTATTAACGTAATGAATAATTTCGTTGCGATTTAAAGACAAATTAGACATTTTCGGAGACTCGTTGATCTACAATGCTCGATATCATTAAAATGCGTGCCACTGTTGATCCTGGCATATAAGAGTTACAGTGGCGAGTGTAAGAGCGGGACAGTCTGCAACACTTTATTATATTGCAGGCATACTCGTATATCGTGTAAAAAGCGTGTTATTTTAAAAAGTAACAACACTGTCTATGTAGCTTGTAAGACATTTCCAACAAGACGCTGTGGGCAGCGGAGCGATTGCGTGAGACCTATTTTTAGAAGTGGAACTTCTGTGCCCTGTGGCTCAGGATGAAGATGATTTTAGTTTCGTAGAATCCTGAACAATTACTATAGAGATGTACAAACGTAAATTGAGACGGAGGAACACAAAGTGATATTTATTTGACAGTATATGTTATGATATTTTAGACCCGTAACTATTTGCGATTTTCTACCTCAAATGCTAGTCAAATACCTGAGCTTTTACCTTCCTTGAAAGCTTTTTGTTTTAAATGTCCAAGTGATTAATAAATCTTTCCTCTGTGTTGCAGTAACCTGAGCCAGACGAACTCTGACAGCTACCGCATCGCGGTCCAGGAGTGCGAGGGCTACGTGCAGATGCTCATGGAGTTCAACAACCAGGGCGACCTCATGCGCACCGCCATGACCAAGGCGCTCATCAACCCGCAGGTAAACATATTTCAAACACTGCTGGTTTAATAGAGTGGCATGCTGCAGGAGCTTGTTGTATTAGAGTTCATTGTTGGTTTTATCTGTCTTTGTTTAGTTACTGGAGACATATTAACAGATCTCCAAATATATGGAAAGGGCAGACTAGCTCTAGTATCCTTACAATTGGTACTGCACAAGTCTGGAAATATCCTTTGACGTCAAAGCCCGTGTTAGCATTGCTTGGACGTAATCCAGACTTTATAATAATCTCATACCTTATCAATGAGATTATTATATAGTCTGGATTTCCAACTGGGTCTCAAGCATAAACTAGTCTTGGCGAAATGTTCAAGGGGTCCATAATGCAGCTAAACTCCATATAGAACCAATGTTTACGTCAAAATCAAGAAGCGAACGAAGGCTCAGCTAACCAAATGAAATATAAATTACACTATGTTGTAATTGGTTCCAGATGTACCGCAACCTGGTGGAGCCTCCGTACCCGGACACGGAGTACGGCGCGTATATGTCCGAGTCTAACAAGATGTACCAGAAAGCGCTCGACTCCTTCCCCGCGCCTGAACCGCCCGACGAGTGAGTATACTTACGAGTTACAATAGTTTTGAAACCAACATTATATTTAGGATATATTATGTGGTCCGTGTCTCCTACGTACCATCAGGGTGTACAACAGTCACCCGGCCAATTTGGTCCTTTATTTCTTGGTCCTTTTGAAAAAAATCTTAGGAAGCAAATACGCAGGCCGGTACATTTGTGTGGAATGCCGAAATCAGCTATCTGAATACGATAATCTATCTGTGCCCCTACTTGGAACATTTTGAAGTATCGTATAGTATCGTAAACGTTTCCCGCTGTCAAATTTTAGTTCCAAATACGCTCACAATGGCGCTGTTTAAATTCCCATACAAAATTTTACTATTACTATTCTATTACGATACTACAAACTGTTCCGGCTAAGGGCACTGCATGGTATTATGGTATCATGGTAAGGGCATTGCACTGGGTATGAGGGTGGTCTAGTCATATTGGCGATATAAATAATTTTGTATAGGAGGTATATGAAGTGATGTTGCATGTTGCAGATATCGGCATTTGCCAGCGCTCGCCCCGCGCTTGCAACACAACACTTTACTCGACGAGTTCATATTCTGGACGTTCAAGTACGAATTCCCTCAGAACGTGGTCTGCTTCCTGCTCAATATGCTGCCAGACCAAGACTACAAGGTATGCCATTTTGTAAATACATTTTACATACCAGATCATATTAGTAAATTAAATCCCTCTAACAAATTATGAAAATAAGAATAAATTTTTTATTGGCTTTATTTGTGTGGAAAAGTAAGAAATTGTCATATACGTTTCTTTATCTTAAAAAAATTTATGAAAGTTGTAGCTCTTATCATAAGAAGAATAATATAAGCATTAAACCTGTACCATTACAATCGCGAATATAAAGTTTGATTCTTCGTCCGGATGTTTACATGATGTAATGTTTGTTATGCAGGAGCACCTAACCCGCACATTCGTGATGCACTACGCGCGCATCCCACTCGTACTGGAGGACGCGGCCGACCCCGACACACTATCCAACCGCGTCGTGCACATGTCCGTGCAACTGTTCTCCAACGAGGCGCTGGCACTGCGCTGCGTTCAACAACTGCACCTATTACACGTCATGGTGCTATCCCTACGCATGATGATGGGCAAGATCCTGGTGCAGAATACACTTCACCACCCCGCGCAGAACTTCCACTATGTCATCGACTGCACCCGACGTGTTATGAAGGAGCACTGCTACTGGCCCCTGGTTTCGGACTTCAATAATGTCCTGTCGCATAAGAGCGTCGCGTTGCTGTTTCTGCAGGATGACGCGCTTGTTGATATGTGGTTCGAGTTTTTGTCTATGTTGCAAGGTGAGTTACACATTGTTACGGTTACTTTACCGTGAAATTGATGCAGTATCATTCGATTGAATTCATTTGATAGGTAAAAAAAGTTTCAAACAAGCTTAAATATTTCTGTTATTGCTAATTACCTAACGAAAGTGTATCATATATTATTGGCAATAAGAAATTATGGCTGACTTAATGCCTTCGATGTGAATTCAAGGCGTGTTGCTGCATTATGAAAGTGCTTGAGTATTTTGGACATATTGCCAGGAAGACGAACCAAAACTTAGAAAAACTGATGGTCACCGGCAAAGTGGAGGGTAAAGCACGTGGATGCAACCCTCATACGGTGGTTCGATCTGTTCCGCGCCATACTTGATACCACTATGCACGAAGCCATACAGCTTGCCAACAGTCGAGATCGATGGCGTGACATCGTACGTCGGAAGCTGGTGAGAGGAGGTCAAGACCTTCAAAATTGTGGAGAAGGACGCGAAGAACAGGATTAACAATAATGTGTACGCAGGCATGAACGTGAACGTGCGCGAGACGGGCGGGCACATCGAGTTCGAGCCGTCGTCGTACTACGCGGCGTTCTCGTGCGAGCTGGAGGCGGCGGCCTACCCCATGTGGTCGGTGCTGAGCCACCTCACCGAGGCGCAGCACGCGCCGCTGGCGTGCCGCATCATCGCCGCCGCGCTCGCCTACCTGCGCGACTGGCTCGACGCCGTGCACTTCACCGGGCCCGTCGTCGAGAGGGTACGCGCATTGCTCTACTATCCGCTGTACTGTTGTGTAACAAAGGCTGTTTGTTGGTATACATATGGTATTCCATGAAAAAAAACTATCTGTATCAGCCGATGTACATTTCACGCACCTCCTCTACCATCGAGAAAAAAAATCAAACACAAAACACTAGTGAAGTGAACGATAATACGCGTCGCATTCTTCGCTAAACGCTTCTGACGTTACAATTAACGTGCAAGCGTTCGCATGACAATTATCATTTATGATGTAGACTTCCTGGGGTGCAAAACGTCTATGCTGTCTTTTAATTATAATTGTCATTATATTTTAGTGCTTCTTCATTTAAAACCCGTAATTTGTGACTAAGAATGAAACAAGCAATGACTGTGTGTACATCCCGGTTCAAGAACGCGTGTTTGGTTCAGACGGAGGTGATGCACGCGTCGTTCCACTTCCCGCTGCACCGCTACCTGTCGGCGTTCCTGTGCGCGGGCGTGCGCGCCATGCGCGTGCGCGCCGCCGACGTGCTGCCGCCGCCCGACCAGCTGGCGCTGCTCGCCGTGCACCCGCTGCGAGTGCAGGTAACGTCACATACACTCACCGCATGCTCAACAACGCTCTGCCGAAGAAAAAAACTAAACATGTAATCAATATGACTGTACGTACATAGTTTGTTCGTTCATATCCGGCTCAAAGGACCAAAACACATATGTTTTAGACTTACGCGTTTTATGGTGTACACTTCGTAATGTTTAGAATCTAGAGGAATGATGATGAAAAAATAATATAATTGACGATATGTTACTATTTACGCAATATTATGTTTAATGACAGCGTACATATTAAGTAAAATGTCATTTTATCACACCACAGCGACTTATAACAATGCAGTTGTACGCATTTCTTTTTCCGAAATGTTAATATTACCCTCGGTGACTGCCTCAGTGGCGTAATTGTACTACGGTACGGTTACAACGCTGAGATCTCGGGTTCGAATCCCAGGTCGGGCAAAGTAATAAGTATGAGATTTTTTTATTCACTATCAGCCCAGAGTCAGAAATTTGAGTCCGATATGGCGATAGGTTCTCGATCCCTATCACATCGTGGGACGGAACACACAAGGCGAAACGGGGGTGTCCTGATAGCACCTCTGCTTACCCCTTCTGGGAAAAGGCCCGAGCTTATGTATGTATGTAATATTACCACAATATTTCATTCACTCAATGCGCCCCGTTTCGCAGGACGACAGCGCACATTCTTGTCACTCTTTACATACTACACTGAACAGTCTCCAATACTATTTTTGTTATTTTAAACGTATAATCGTCTCTTTGTTTACTGTATTTCAATTTGTTCGTATATTACTCGCTTAACTAAGTATGCAAGATGTCAAGTAAAAGAAGTTTTATTACAAATAAGTCTTTATTGTACGAAAATGCTGACTACATTGGTTAAATTATATGAATCTAAGGGAAACATGAATCACGATGACTATTAATATACCGCTTAGTCTATGAGCAAATGTTCTTGATATACACTTCGTTAACAATTTGATTTTATTTTTCTGTATATTTTTGATCCACATAGTTTATGAGATCTTCTAAAGTGGAATAAGGTGCCAAAGTAAATGAAGTAGTTAACAAATGACAACGCTTTAATGATTAACGTCTACTACAAAACAGATCTACTTCGGTTCGCTCCGTGCTACTTGTAGCAAACATTATTTACCAAAATTATTTTTATGTTTTCATATCAAAAATTCCATACAGTATGACAAAATGTATAAACAAGGCCTGGTATATTCCAATTATTTTTGTCCTTACATTTTTGTTTCCATTCAATTATATTTAATATCTAACTTAAAATTAACGTGGAAGTGTACGTCAAGTATCTTCATCAAAAACAATTGACGGACACTTGCATCGTGTTTGAATATCACTAGTATATTAGTCTAGTTGACGATCGCCATGACGAACTCGGTAGTGTCTTCTTTCTCCTCGGTGTAGCCGGTCGGAGGTGGTTCGGCCTTCACGTGTCTCGCGTATGAGTAGGTGGTTAGTTTGAGCGCTATGAACCCGCCGGAGTTGTCCGCTCCTCGGTGGATCACGCCCGCGCCCGTTGCTAGAGCCGCGCCTGAAATATATCGATCAGTTGTAATTGAACAATATAGTGAGTTGATCAAGTATGTTGAGTTTACGGTCAGCCTATGTTCCATCGGTTTTAAACATATTTGTGTCGATTAGTAAGAGACATCAACCGTCTCATGCCGGTCACTAGATGTCTATTAGTCTCAATTTAGAATGCACTACAATTATAAACAGGTGTGTTGTAGTTATTTTGTCATGTCAGTTTAAGAATACGATGTATTTTGCAAATTGATTATCATATATTAAAACAAAAATATCTAGATCCAAAGTTTCTGTGGTTAAATTATTTAATTAAAACTCAAAGACCATGGTTTTGCAACTTGCGTATAATGGTCGCTATCTAGGCAAAATGTACAAATTATAACAAAGACACTTACCCTTATTCGGCAGTACAGGTTGCACATCAATGAAGGGGACAGTGCTCTGCGCCGCGTCCGCTTCGAAGTCGGAGTGCGTGAACTCCATGTACTGATCGTGGTGCGAGTCCAACTGTAGCTTTATGTGACTGCGGGTCGGTATGTCCGGCTTCTTCAGCTCCAGCTTAGATCTGGAAAGGAAATTTAATATAGGGATCGGTTGTAAATAAAAAATAAGATTCTTTGTTTTCTTAACCGAAACTTGGTAAGCGATATCCGTAATGATCGTTCCCTACTTTATATCCATTCAGAATTCTATCGATTGTAAATTCACAATTTTACCCGAATGTATTTTAAGCGAACAAAATAAGTTTATTGATTATCTGAAGTAAACTAATGATAAACGATTTAAATATTTTAAATCGATTCGCCGTACTATCGATTGATTAAATACTATGTTTCTAAATAGCTGTAGATTCTCGTACCTCGGTTGTGTTTGGGCGGCGTCTGTGTTGTCGTTGCTGATCCATTGGCTCCTATTCGGTGAGAGACGGCCTGTAGTGTAGTTGAATGGCGTCGATCGGATTTCGAAGTGTAAATGCGCGCCGATCATGCGGAACCTATAAAACAGTAGAATTGATGTACAATGGTAGGCAACGAATCAAGTAGATAAGTATATTCTTTTTTCTTTTGGCATAATAACATATAAGCAAAACATGTAGTCCAACTGCAGGAAAGGCAAGGGCCTCGTCTACAGTTCAGAGGTATGGGGTCTAATCTAACATACTGCCTTAGTGCGCGTTTGAGCACGTATTTTTATTTAATGTTTGATAAAAGATCAAGAGTAGTCGTACCTTATTCCAGTAAGCACGTATCCTTCTGGCGAGTCCAGTTCGTCCAAATCGATAGCTCGTTTCTCATAAGTGAGCGTGTGGTAGTCCACGCCGTCCATCATGCCAGCCTCTGTAGGATCGAACTTCCTGATGGGCACCCAGCCGGACGGCTCCACGAACCCGCGGCCCTTCAGCGTGCCCTCATACACTTGCAGGTGGAACACTCTGCCGTGCTTCACCAGACGAACTCCCGTTACCACCCTGGAAGATTATTCAGATTAGAACAAATCTTTTTGGATGATTTGGTTAACATGAACACCCGCACACCCATGCTTTTAGGACCTTGTTGATGCTAATTTTGTTCATACTGCTAGATACTAAATAGATTTTTGCGTATTAAGATGTATATGTAATCCCATAGCGTCTAATACCCAAGCGAGATATTCCTAATTACTAAAGATAAGCGCATGCAAGGAAACATAGATACAGTTGTAATTAGATCCCAATGTTATGAAGCGTCAGCTGTTTTTGATAAGAGGTCCCGTATAGTTAATCAGCAACACCCTCGTCCCGTCAGGTACTGACTTGTTCTTTGATACGTCAGCATTTGCTTCTCTCATGCTGAAAAATCGCTCAGAACTATGGACATCGTCCTCGCACAGGCAAAAGCAATACGAGCAGTGGAGGAGGTTCCATCTCCACCAGGAGTCCACCTTTGAAGTAAAATTAATCGTATTAATATTTACTATTAGTAGTTAAACTGTAGATACAGTTCTCCTGCTTGGGAAAGAAGATCGACAACCTTATCCTGAAATTTCTGCAATGATATTATTACTACTTGGGTTTCATGTCATGCCTAACTGAAAATATAAAGAATAAATACACGTCATAAAAATATAAACATATAAATAAACTCATGCGGCATTCCTAAGATTCCTAACTCAGTGGAGCCAGGTGTGCGGGTGTCCTATAGTGTAAACGCTAACTTGTTGTTCTTGACGTCGGACGTGGCGTCCCACAGGCTGAAGAAGCGGTCCGAGTTGGTGGAGTCGTCGCAAAGGCACATGCAGTACGAACAGTGCCAGAATAGCCAGCGCCACCACGAATCCACCTGGACAAACCCTTATCATTGATCACCATCTATACTGTATGCATCAGCCCATAATCGAATGGACTTCTCTAAAACCGAGAGTTCGATGTTAAAGGGCTTTGTAGCCCACCACGCTGATTTAGTGAGTTTTGGCTGACGTGACATATCATAGAAAATATTTTTAACACTCTTGATATGAAGGTCTACCCACCATTAATATGCTGACTATTTTCACTATAAAGTTTCCGTTATTACAAGAGAAATTTATTATTAACCCTTTCGTTTATAACATTGAGAACTTTGGTAGTAATAATCATTTCGTGTAATTTGATTTTGTATTTCATATCAATATTATTTAAGTGTATGTGATCGAAGTTCATTACAACAAACAATCGTTGTTTAATATTTCTAGTGTCGGTGTGAAGCGTACAAGCACGTTTTATTCAGTAATCGGACGACCTCAGGGCCAACCGTGGGGTCGAGAAAGATAAACCCGGTTGTAAATCTATCGGCGAGATTTTGCGCCAATGTCTGAATGATACATAAGTCGGTATTATTTTTGGAATTAAATGTTGGGTCCAATATACTTGGTCAATTTTTCAGTCATACCTTGGTAGTGCCGCGCGTACAGCTCCCAACTTTGCCCAGTTTGCGTCCGTTCTCGTATTCGATCCATTCGTACCGGCGATGACTGCTGCGGCTCTGTAATTGGGATATACAATATTTATCATTTGCTTAACACGAATTTGTTACTAAATTACAGTAGATCGAGTTGTTTTATTATACGCAGTTCTTATTATGTTTAAATTGAATGGTATTAAATGTTTGATAATAATGTTGTTAATTGATCGTTTATCGTTCACAACAGTTATTGAGAAATGTGATGTGGACACAAGTAGTGAACTCATTAGTAATGACCTTAATATCTGGTTTGCTAAACTGTCGACTGCCTTTGATGATACGCACTTAAATGCTATTACTGTGATCATTGCGCTCTTCATGTTTATTTCCAATGTATTACGAACTCGATCGAACAATATTTACAATCAAAAATTTTACGTCATTTGTAAACAAAGATAATTTTTACCGAGCTGTTACATTATTTTGTGAATTTGTTTTGCAACTTTACCAATTGTATGCCTAAGAAAATTATAAAACATTACTCAATATTTAAGCATATTCAGGTACAAAATAGACTCTTTTGCCCAAAAGAATTGAAACCGATCACTAAACTTTAACAAGATTCTTTGGGACGCTAGCTCATTTTATCCCCTGATGAAATCCATCGAAAAGAAATAAATAGTCATGGGAAACAATTATTTGTCCATGTTTTTGAGAACTTGGCCAACTCACCGCCGGACAGACCCACATATCAGAGTCGAGGTACTGGCAGTCGATGATCCGTCCGTTGCAAGGCTTCTGCTTGGAACAAAACTGGTCCATGTAGCAGCCGTGCTTCTCCGCCAGCGTGTAGTGCGCGCAGTTCTCCTTGCACGTGCCGTCTGTGTTCATGTCCACCTCGTTCTCCACGTAGCCTTGGAGCAGGCGAGTCACTTGGTCGTATGTCTCCCCTGAAATTATTGTCAACAAAATTAGTTTTTGTTGCATCATTATGTCACAGGGATAATGGGTCTACACGAAGGTATCCGTGCAATTATTATACACTACTCATTTAACACTTCAATTAACAAATTCTTCACGAATTATACATTCATTATATCACCCTGGAAAAGTAACGCCATTGTGACATTTCATTAATTGCTCTGTCATGGTTATTGGTTTAGAAGTTTAGTAATAAAAAATAACAATCGCATTTAAAATTTTTGCGTGGGTAAAGTAACGGTTTCAAATATTTGTGTATAATTAATGTAAATCTATAAAATTTACCTTCAACATGTAATGGCGGGTCGCACATGTAGAGGTCTCGACTGGCCTCATTCAATGCACTCCTGGCAACAGCAGCAGCCTGAGCAGTTCTCTGGCTGTACCTCTGTCTAGTTAGACTCGCTTCTTGTGTGAAATTACCTGAAAAAAAGATACCAATTGGCGTTATTTTCCTCCCCGATGTTTTTTTTAGTCAATTGATAGCATTATTTATTTATTCTTTATATTAAAAATGCGTTGTAAAGCGCGACTAGCGACTAAATAGAGTTCCTGGAAATACTATATATGTACAGAATGTTATTAATCAGCTTAAAATAATTTGAATCACAAGTCACGACGGACAGTCTTTACAAACAGAAGGTTAGGCCAATTGAAGAAGCCACATTCATAGTAATACTTTAAAGCCTTGAGCCTTGCAATTATTACATTTAAAATTTTCGCGTTGAATGTGTATGAATCATGATTCTTACAAATTATTACCACGAAGCAAATTCTAAGTTTTTGTGTTATTTTAAACAGATGCCACACATCTGTCCTTGCAGTTCTTTTGTCATCAACTCGGTTTTAAATATTTTTATTGCTTATGACTACGTCTTAAAGTTTAAATTCCTTCAGTAACGATTTAGTTATTGGTAACGCGCACCAAATGCGCTGATTCAGTCGGTTTTTGTATTTTTTGTATTGATGTGAACAATTTGCTCACGGAAGGGAAATTACGACAACACATAAGTCGCCTTATTTTGTTTTACCATTGGTTTCTTTATTCGTATCTACTAATGTAAATTATCCTATACTTTTCGACACTAAAATGTTAAATAAAACTAATTAATTCAATGGAAATTACTTACGTTGAAATATTCATCATCAACACCAATGTACAGTTATTTTGCAGGATGTTTATTTATTTTATTTCTCTATAGTGCTAAACAATGCATTAGGCATTGTTTTATTGCGTAGTTAGAATCAAAATGCGTGTGTTTTTTCTCAGTATACTGTTCATATTATGTTTTTGTGCTTGTTTCCTGACGCATGGTGGTTTATATAGGTGTCCCTTCAAAACATTTTCATTATGTGGTAACATCGGGAACCGCAACATAACAACATTGGAATAAATAACATTTAACTATATTTGCTATAGTAATTATGAATTTAAATATAAACCATTATCATTAAATAATGTCGTAAGCTATTTTACAAACAACATCTCAAATATTACGAAACTTAATAACAGCAATACTTAACTATAAACTATCTGACTCCGATTGATCAGAATATCAGACAGACTTGGTGGCTGCACCAGATATGAGCAATGGGTTTGGTTCCTCTCTTTGATCTCGATATTTCACAACATTTAATGTTGTTTACGAGTTACATTAATTTGCCTATAGAGCTGATAGTTGTGTGTGTTTATTTTTGTACAACTCTGTTCAATACGAATCATTTGACTCAAACATCACCAATGAGTAAATTCAATTCTTACGAATACACTAATGCCGTAAATATTGCCGTGCTTTCTAGATGACATTGCTCAGACCTAGATTAAGGATTATTAATCAAATGTGATTAGTTCCTATATTTGACCACTGTTTTGGTTTTCTTAGGTTTTAGTAAATATTAGTAGTTTCCTTGTTCTATGAAAACGAATAACGACAAAAATAAATTTCCTTATCAGTTACACAACAATTACAATTTCTTGTACTATTGCATAAAACCGGTATGCAAACTCAAACAATTACTTCCTATTACATCTTACATAGATGTCACATAACTCGGGAAAATTATATGCTACGACTACATAGCGTAGATTCCGTTGACTGCGAACGTGCATACCCGGCTGTATAATTAAACAGGCTTCATTCAATTACTACTGTCTAACATCTTCACCTACGTAATATTAACCTATTTTTATACCGCCATTAGTCTAGCTCTGATTAAACAGTGCTGTATATGTATTTTGTATTTAAGTTCAATGACTGATTAGATGATTTTAAATATTTTCAAATATTATAAATGTTTTGTTCTGACAAATAAGTACCGAAGCGATCTACAGCTAACAATGAATCTGTGATTATCAACTACAACAATTACAACGGCTTGTGATACTGGAATTTAAAAAGGAAAATGATAAGAAAGGCAGAAAATAGATTGAGCATCACTTGTATCTAGTAAGGATTGCTGGGTCTCTATTTCTTTGAATCAAACTTATCATGAGAACTTAGTTGCGCGAGATAACAGAACAAATACGAGACTTCTATCAATGAAATTATTAATAACCTAATCCAATAGTAAATAAATGAAATGAGAGTGATTTAGAGGACTGGTTACCTTTATCGTATATCCTGAGCAGCATCCAAGAGAACTGCATCATGGCGTACCCCTTGATCTCGGTGAGCGCGACCGTGTTGTATATGTCGTAGATCACCTGATGCGGCGACATGGGTGTCGTGCACGCCTCCATGCTCTCCGCCTGGAAACAATTTTATTACATTTATCTAGGAATTTAGGTTAATTTCAGTTCTTTCATTTAAATAAATAAATACGCCCAACATTCACATACATAGTCCTGACCCCACACTAAGATCGAGTCTTGTGTCGTGGGTATCAGGAACTACGAGAGACTTTTCGGTCTCACAAACACCCAGACCCGAAAAAATACTTGTGGTTCTCTCAAACATTTGTTACAGTGCGGGGATCGAACCCGCGGCATCTCGTTTCACAGGCGGCGTCTAACCAACTGCGCCACGGAGCCAGTTCGCTCCGAGTTGATACTATTTTAATTTACTTGTGTAGTGTAACAATTATTTTCTCAGTTAGGATAGATTCGTGATGTAGATAAAAAGAGTCGTAAAATTTTTCATACTTTTCTTGTAATTTTACAAAAGTGCAGATTCAAGTTAATGATAGAGTTTTAAAAACAATGAACAGTAAAATATGTATGTATACCTAAATATTGTCAAACTTTTTGTTTTAGTTTACTAAAATGCGGAAATATTTAAATTAACTTCTTTAAATACATAATTTTGTTAACTAAGGAATATTAGTATTTTACTCGTGGCCTTAAACTGTGAGTAATATTACATGAATTATCTTTATCAAAGTTGCAAGTAAATTCGTGACAATAGATGAATAGTACGTATCGCTGTACAAACGTGGTATTATTTATCTAATGACTGGTATGGCAATATGTAAATCAACAATATGAAACAGCTTCCTTTGTATACCTAGTTATCTTGCAGTTTTTTATAAACAAACTTTGGTTTGTGAGATATTGTCGCTGTATTTCCAGATTGTAAGACGTAAATAAATAATAAATACATCAAGGCCAAGTCAGCAACGCATGGATAGTAAGTAGTAACTAAAAGTAAAATTGATATACGAAGTCCGCGATCCCTTATGTTAGGTTTTTCGATCTCTATACATAGGTATAGTTAGTTATGTGTATGGTAAACAAAATTATATTAAAATGTAGAGAATAATATTGAGGTCAAGGATTAAGGAATTTTTAATTGATAAGATGTTGTTTTCGTAATTAAATGTCATGTGAGGTATTGATATAAAATATTGAACGACAATTAATTTCCATCTAATGATAAACAGGGTGAAAAAACCTAATCTACATTTACTAATTTTATTGAAGTTTTCATGCATGACACGGTACTACTTCAAAGTAGCACTGTAGATATTTATATAAATTCTATGCAAGTGAAACAAACTACTCATTAAACTTGCATAAATTATGGTAATTTTAAAATCTCCAAAAATATTAACATACTCAAGTGTTGTTTTAATGCTGTTGCTTAATTATCCTCAAATATCGTCAGAAAATTTAAAAAATGTATATCAATTCAAATATTGGTCACTTATTTATCCATCCAACAGTTATTTTGTTTGTATATGCGTAAGTAGAATTCACAGCTGCATTCAATGACAACATGCGTAATACGTTTACACAAAGCATCCGTAACTGAATCATACGCACTTACATGGTGTTTATATGTAGCACTCTGTAATGACAAGTATCACATTTGTTACATAGCCTAATTGGTCTTAGAACTGACGACGTTATCACATGTATACACGTACGTACATGCTCGATAAATTTGCTCGATCTCGAGCAAGTACGAACGTGTGTACCATGCAAGTCCCAACAAAATGGTAAAATGTTCGGTTCGAACAAGGGGTTACTATATGGTCCGAACCGAAGTTCGAATGTTCGGACGTTCGACGTCCGAAGTAAGTTATAAGCTTTCCACTTCTAAAAGTCAATACTATTCTCTAAGAGACTTATCATTCACTTCGAACTTAGTCTATGTGTATGATTTTGTATCCCAGTTGGTTCTGCCAATGTCAACGCAGCCTAGTTGTGCATGATATGTGACACTTTATTTCACATTTATCCTTAAAAGCATGCCAATTTCCTTCTTTCTGTTTCATACACTATTCATTGTTATTATTCCTGTCCCTTATTATTGACTGGCTCGCCCCCTATAACATGGGACGAATCACAAGGCGAAACATGAGTGTTCTGGTAGCACCTCTGTCTACCCGTTCTTGGAAAATGGCGAGTTTATGTAGGTATGTTTATGTTTGTTATTGCAACTTGACTGCATTGCAGTCCAGGTTGAGTATGGAATCGACATGTTCTCTCAATGTGATAATACCGGCACGGCCGTTTAATAGTTTCGTAGTCAACACAAAGGACACCAATCTAGCTCGAAGAATCTAGCGCATGATTTAATAACTGTCTGTTTTTTTACCCTCATTGCGTGGTCGGGTTATGTTTGTGACAGATAGCCGTACGGTCGCCATGTATCGCTTCTCAGAACGTTTAGATAAGTGCGAATATGCCAGTGAAATGTAGTTGAGTATTTAGTGGGAAAGTTGCTGTGACGCATTAATTACGCATAGAAATAATTTGTCCTGTTAAAGTCAAAATGTACCTAAGTAGGAATATCTTGATCGCTGTTAAAAATTTCTAAAGAATGTTTGTATACCCTCTTGAAGCACAATGAGTATTGCATGTGTCTTCCGGATGCCGCGCACGTGTCTCAAATATTTACCGCCCGTTTATTATTTTTGTACTCATAGATTTGCAATACTAAAACTTGGCAATTAAAAAGATTTGAATGTCGGTCAATGGACGCAAAGAATATTATTTTGCGCTTAAAACATATTGATAATAAATCCGCCAACACTTTTCTCTGTCAACAAAGCGTTTTATTCCATCACAAAACAGAAACTCAAATCTTCATTTCCTTTGTCCGTAACGGTACCGCAAGGGGTATATTGAAAAGGTCTAATTTTAGGAGCAAAGCAAACGACCCACTGCACCGGAAGAACAGCTTCGAACGCATTTTACAGTTATTACCTCGTCATTTTGTTTTGATCGTGAATGCTGAGTGTTTACATTGTACTTCCTAATGGCATAATTTATTAACAAGAAAGCGGTCACGGTTCAGCGTCGGTATGCATTCTGTGTCTATAGTTTCGAAGGACATAACTTTCACTCTAAATATGTAAATGTTTGAAATGCAATTCATAAACATCATACGATTAATATACACATCGGGTCATCGACATCGTGTTTTATAATATTTAGTGTGTAAGTGTACCTCCTGCACGTTATAATACAGCACTCTGTCTCCGTGCTCGAGCAGCTCGTCCAGTTTCCTCACAGAGTGTGACACGGAAGACTTGGGGTCCATGAGAATAGCTTCAGCCAAATCTAGCCATTCTCGTGACGGAGCAGGCACAGCTCCCGGCGTCGCTTGCCTCCTCACGAACTCTATGAAGTTCTTGTACAGCCCGTTGATGACTTGCATCTTCTCCGACGCCTTCACCCATATCCACGAGTCCACGTGAGGCCTTGGCACGATCGGAATAGACTGTATATGGTCGTCGAACACCGCAAAGGCTTTTGTGAGCTCAACGTCCCCGCCGAGGCCGCTGACTCTCCACTCTGCATCGGTGACGTTCTTCCACAACTCTCGTTCCAACACGTAGAACTTTGCACGCACATCGTCGACCGGCGACAAGTCGCTGGCGGACGAGGCCGCGATCGCGAACAGCGCAATAAGCGCTGCGAATAACATTGTGGCGCACTGTGCAAGCGGTACAGTTTGTGACGCGGCCCGAGGAATACTGAGTACTGACGACGCGGAGAGGGGCCGGCCGCACGGAGCGAGTGGGGTCGCTCTAGTGACTACCACGCATCGACAATGACCGACATGTCGACACCATATTTTCATTAAAAGCGTGCAATCCTCACAATAATACTAAATCAACTGTCGAATATTTGTTTTGGAGTTATCAGCCGGTTAGTTTCATTTGTCCTCAATTGTTTGTTTAAACTAATTGGTATTTATCAACGATACATCCGTAATTAAATGACATCGTACAATTATTGTTGTTAATTGTGGCTTAACGGAATGCTGAATTGTGTCATGGACTCGTGACATCAATTTCTTCGCATTCTTTTCATCTTGAACTTGCTTCATATCATTCAAATAATACAAAGAATCAATTAATAACATTAATACTATAATAATGAGTCTCTTCAGAGTTTTGTAATTGAATGAACGTCATTTAATCCTACAACTAAGTTATCCTACCTTCTAACGCTATAATTGTTTTTAAGTTTGATCACTACGACGTATGTAAAATCGCTGGAATTGTGGCTGGAATACATTTATTTGCAAAAAATAATGATAATGTTTTAATTTCTTGGATACAATGGTATTTATAGTCATTGACAAAGACGTAAAACATCCATACATATAGCCATTCGATGCTTTTCACTTTTATTTTCTTATAAAATCTACCAAGCATGTATACTTTTCCCTTTCTATAGTTAAAATATCACATAGTACGATACAATAATTAAATAACTTTCACCTATACACGTCCGCATCGATATCGATTCGTTCCGTGCCTAGTGCTCGTACGGTCATTATTGTTGACGGAGTTCAACCGCTCTATACATTGACTATGATATTTATAGCTAAAGCAATAAGGTGTATAATAGCTTGAAATTCATTGTGGTAATTTTGCGTCAGTTGTTATTCAGTGTTAGGTGCGGTGTCAGCTGGTCCGCGCACGGGAGCGATCCACACGGCTTCTCAGACGGTTCAACGATTTGTTTTGTTTAGTACGACGAAACGTACGTGCCCCTGTTTTTTATTAGGTGGGATGTACTTTAATGTATTCGTAGAAGGCGTTTAGCGTCTCAAGGCGATATCGTTCGCCGATTTTATTTGTACACGATAAGTTTGTTAACCTATCCGATGCTATCATGAAATGGGTTTTTTTTTTCAACATATTCACATGAATATTTCTAATGGTGCCTAATGAATTTTACGTAAAGACATACGCTTACGCCTGTATCCCTGAAGGGATAGGCAGAGAAAACACTAGTGGTCCCCATTCGCCGAGCTTATTTTAATCCCATGAAAAAAAAATTGCACCTTATCATGGCTATCATTTAAATAATTCATAGATTTTTATGTAAAATGATGATGATACCTACATTGATTTGAAAGTCAAACACAACTTGCATTTATAAATTACTGCTCGGTTAATTATTCAAACTTGTAACACTGTTCTGGTTCAATCCGGTTAGTAGCATTACGTACATCGGGTTCAATTCAAAAGAGCTGTTATCCCGAAGTGACAGAGGTCACACTCACGACAGCCAACGACCCCCGGATGCGTGTGCACTAAATCGCACAGGGCCCGCCCAGTGATAAGGACTCTGTATGTGTTAGTAAATCAACATTCATACGACACATGAAAGCAATGCTCGTAATATACCTGATTGTTGTAAGTAGATTTATATAATTTTCATTCCATCCATACATTATACAGGGTATATCAAGACTGCTACCGAAAACGATGGTGGTAGTATTAGTGACTTCAGACACAATGCAAGTAAAAATTTCGCAAAAAAATAACATCGGCTTATTTTTTGTAATTTTTTACATATAAAATCAATCGTATTTGGGTGATAAATACATAGTTTTCCTAAAATAATGATGTAGATCTCTTTATTTTCAAACACTCAATGGTGCGTAAAGGTTTAAATTATTATTTTCGCAAAAACTAGGTATTTACCATCCAAACATGATGATTTTTATAAAATTCTAAAAAAAATATCTGTCTCTGTTTTGGTTAAATTTTTATTTGCATTGTGTCTGTTACCACTTAACGACCACCTGGCTTCGTTTTCGGTCGCAGTCTTGATATACCCGGTATGCTGTGCAAGGAATAAAATAGGAGGAGAAGCATTATCCGTGAGCTTCTGTAACTCATTTCCTAAATCCCTAGTGTCTACAGCCTGTATTACTCGTACATCCATCAGCATCGGTTTGCATTTTATTTATTGAAAATACTCATTCTCTTTATACGAAGGCGCGTAGTTGCATACGCATCAATTCCTATTTCCTCATGCGTGCACATAAAATGCATATAAAATGAATATTTTTAATACATAAAATGTGGTAAGATGTGATAGAATCTCTGTGTGGAGATGTTTTTAATAGGTTTGACAAATTATACGTTTTCCAAATTAGCTGGCTTCAATTATGCTTCAGGTATAAATTAATTGACATTTTAAACATTTAATTTATGGAATTAATAAATTTCGGGAATATACGGCTGTTGTAGAGGACCCGGATAGACAGTGTTTTGAATATTCTTATCGAATTATGCTGCGCTTGTTTTTACACTGTTTCCAACTAGCCGGCTAAACAAATGTTACCCAGAACGCGGAGTTCCATATAACGCGGGCGGATATTGCAATTACGTGATACCTTGTGTAACGGAACACGCAGTTCGGTTTGTCGGCGCGTGTTACGTCATCGCTACTCGCCTGGCCTGACTAGTCTGTAGTTTTGCTGTGGAGAGAACAGGTTCAGTTCCCAACATATGTAACTTGATGTGGAATTTCAAGTTGCGTCTTTTTGTTTGTAGAAATGGCATGTATGAATATATTATGTTATATTACTTTACCCTTCCGTTACGTTATAAGGCTAAAGTAAATTTTTGGGCATTTCACCTTATATAAGAGGTTAGAGGCTAACGGTAAGTAACAAACAAAAGATCAGAGGTTCGAATCGAAGGCACACATCTCTGACTTTTCTACGTTATGTTGATAACTCTCGGGTACTTAAAATTGTAAAGAGACCTAAATATCTTCAAATAGGCCCTGGATTCCTAAAATTAATATAAATATATTCATCGGGTTTCCTACAAACAACAAAAGTAGTCACAACATTTTTGCAATAAATATTTTTTCCCCATCCAAGTGATCAACACTGCATATAGCCTGCCAGACAGTACACACCCCTCCATTACTGCACCCTCGTCGCGTGCCTCGCACCCCACAATCAAGGGTGCTTCAGTTCATTATGCATCCCTACGATGCAATTACATTATGCAGATAGCATGTACTAATGGAATTTGCCAGTGTGAAGAGATGCCATGGTTTGCTTTAAGTATTTGTTTTTAATGTAGGTGTATATTATGTATATTTTCTTGTTTAATAACAATAAATTATATTACTGTACATTGTCCCTGGCTCACTATGATTTATCATCAAATTCATACATAAATACTGAAAAATGATAGTGGTAGCAGTAGGTTTGGTGATTGCATTTAAATAAGGTATTGAGATGATTGTACCGGCTTATTTGTATCTACAGATATACACAGCATAATCCCTATACTCCAGTCATTTACTTGGGTTGGAATGACAAGTCCTTAACCATTGTGTATACGAGCGGGATACAAATATATTACCACCAGCCTTAAGACAAATCTTTTGTCACCGGCATTCGGTATTTTATACGACTTGAACTTGTAGGCTTAATATATTTATGACTCAGCATGCAGTCCACCATGAGAACAAAAGAAGCAAAAAACTAGTCGTCGCCTTCCGCGCATTACATGACAGATTTTTACGTGAATGCCATCCGTGCGAAATAAATAAGAAGGCGTATATGAATCATCGCGAATAATTGCCGATCAAAACCGGTTTTTGTAAAATATTATATGAAGAAATTTAAAATAAGGTTAAATATAAAATAAGTTTAATATTCCTTACGTTTTACGAGTACATTATATCGAAAAGTGTGAAAGAACGTATTGTTTTAAAGTTTACTTAATGGCGCGGAGGTGTATAGCGCAGAAAAATTATATCATGGGTTCAATATCCACGTCGTATTGTGTATTTTATTTGAATGTTTGTCTTGATGTTGGGTCAATAAGTAATAATTCTTAATATGATACAAATATTTTTTTACAATCTCGAGCGTTTAATTTTTCTGTATGTTTGTATATATTTGTAAATGTTAATTGCATATCCAGCTACTCTATTGCTATTCCAATGATTAGTCAGATTTTTAAGCAAAAGGCTAATTTAAAAATGCGCATAGCACTAATACAAAGAAATTATAGCCTACTTACAAACAATTAAAGCGTTGTACATGTAAACAAAGAAAGATGCAGAAAAAGTTCCTACGGTAATTTCCATTAAAGAAGTAACCCTAAATAGACACATTGCAATATCTAACTTTAGGTACGCGTTCTGTAAATTATGCAAACTGCAAAGAAATATGTCAGAGTAAGAAATAAGAATCATATATCAATCTTCACCTTAGCATAATAATGAGCCTTGACTTTGCTCGCTCGGCATAAAATAATATTAGATTGTATCAGATTTCCTTAGGTGTTGGTAAATGTAAAAGATTGCTTACAAATTAAAATATATTTTGTGAATAATAACTATTAAGCGTTAAAAGTATTATAGAGGTTATCAAATTAAATTACAGGGAATCATTTAATAGAATTACTTATATTAAACAATTCGCTGAATTACTGGAATTATTGTGGAAGAGTCACAACTCAGAAGAGATATTCAATGCTGATACATTATGTGAAGATTACTGATATATTATGTGTAGTTGTAGTTGTTCACAAATTATCTATATAATGTTCTATTTAATTAAAAATACTATCAGCATTTTCTAAATTATCTTTTTCAATTTAGGATTGGTTTTTAACCGCCATCTATCCTGTGTCGAGAGAATTTATTACTTGTGGTGCAATGTCTTGTGCATCATCGCGTGCAGATGGCGCTTATAAATACAATCATTATGTGAATATTCAAAGTGTAGATTACTGAAGTTTGAAATATCGTAAATATTATGCTTATTACCATTAGGGACAGATAGTTTAAACCTATTACAGAAAAAATCAAAACAGTTCGTGTGGGATTGACTTGAAAATATATATAATGCAGATAAAAATCTCGATAGTTTTGTAAAATATATGAAAATACATGAAAGACATTATGAAATATTTCCGGATAGGCGTCGAGTTAATGTTTACTGGAACAGCGAACACGAAGCACGAATAATTCAGCAGCTGACACTATACTCCTAATTGCAGCTATTAAGATCATTTTACTGACCACGCCGAATTCCGACGCGTCAGTATCAACTAGCGACACTGCAACTTTAAAACAGTGCTGTGATATTCAAATAGCATTTTTTGATCAGTAAATTCACTCAACAATCACACCCAGTCCTACCTAACAGTAATATATATGTATTTGGGTGGAGAGCATTACGAGTAGAAACTACGAAAGACATGTGACTTAGAAATATAAATATCAGGCACCAGGCAAAGCATGTCTTTTGAATTAAAACTCATTGCGAGTAGATGACCCGGTGAGAATCGAATCAACACCAAAGTTCACTACCTGTTCATGATGTTACAATACTAAAAAAACGCTATGGTAACTATTATTAAACGCCAATAAATTTCGACGACAAGTTAATCACGTCGATATTTATCCTGTTTTTTAGTTGAGAGATCTATATGAGGTAAACCATGCCCGAACCCGTATCGTTTCGTAAACGTGTTCTAATTTATTGAGTGTAATTTGGAAAACCTGATTCCTTTAAGTAATGTCGTATGATGCAGGCCGTAGTATACGCAGAACCGAAATAGTATTAACTGATAAAAACATTCACGAAAGTGTACTACTGTCGAAGTTTTTTAGATAATACGTAAACTACTTTATACATAAACTTATATAAGCGGTAGGCAGACGTGACAGTAATGCCATCTACAATTCGCCAAACTTATTTCACTGGAGATGTAATTGAAGGCGAGCCTATTGAATTAAAATACGTAAATGATTCTAAATCTCTTTGAATGCAACCATCTCATCAATCTACGTTATTTATGTGAAATAGTAGAGCACCGGAAATAAAATACACGATCTCATTTAATCCGACCAGACTATGTAAACTAGTATTTGATAGTGACAATAAAACCGTGTAGTTCCTCAGTATGGATTTAACGACACCTCTGATTTAGACAACATAAAAGTGGGATGGTGCTTGTACGATGCATTGATGGGGCATTAAAACGGGTTAAATGATAACATCGACTTTTTGTGATGATAACATTGTAATTTAAATTGTAGCGCCTTTTCTCTAGCTCTCGAAATTTAGATTAAGGCTTATAAGTAAAGGAGACAATCATTCAATTATTAAATACCAACAAAAAAATTACATGTTTGTAACGTATATCACATTCATAGGCATTACTAAATATGTTTACCTATGATATAATTATTATAAAAAGATGGCTTTCTTTATTTGTTCAGCTAGGAATTGTTGTCTTGATCCTGAATCATCATCACTTTAGCTGTTACATCCTGTGGCCAAACATACAACACCATTACACCATTAATTCATAAAAATATCACTTGTCACTTGTCATAGGGTGTAAAAGTGCAACGTTATAGTGACTCATACGAAACAGGTTATGAATATACCGTTACACAGTTTCAGTTGACTAAGGACCATTGTCCGGCAAGAAAACCGGGATAAAAGTCACTATAAAACACACATTGACTCTGTGAATAATTTGCAATGTGTTAAACACAACCATACAAGGGAGGATACCCAGAGTAGGCTCTGGGATTCCTTACAGTCTTTAAAGATATTAGAAACTAAAGGGGCATTGCCCTCGCAATATTATTTTTGCGTTACTCGAATTGTCAGCTCGATCTGACTCATAATCTCGCGGAGTACATTCTAATAGCCTTGTAAATACTATCACAAGAAAGTATGTTACATGGTCCACTATAGGGATGTCATATTATCCGTTGAATTCTAAATCATATAATTATATTGCAATTTGAAGTATACATATGTTTGAATGCCATCAAAAAGGAATTAAATATATGTTATTTTAATTTTCAAGAACATTGATCGTCTTTAAAATCTAGCTTTGGAAATGCTTGAATATTTACTTGGTATTTCCATCTAGATCTACCGATTAACTGTGCTATGTCGAGTGTCGAGGCCATCGTCATAATTCCATTAGATGAACAGTTCTTGTCACACACGTCCACGTCTCAATTCACACTGGTAGACAGATCGACTGTACTTCCACTCAGAATGAGTCATCCTTAGCGGTTGCAGGCGCGTCATAACTGTTTCTTTGTTTGCTGTGTAGTGATTCGCGAGTTCAAATACTGAGATGGGTGTAAAAGTCCTTGTTAGTCATTGCATTATCAATTCAATGGTATCATAATACCAATTATATTGTTTTGAATAAATAATGGCATGAATATAAACATAAAACATTTAAAAACCTATTTAATTAAACCACAGAATATCAAGGATATGAAATAGGACATCAATCTTCGATATTTTTCCAACCATTTTAGACATAAATTATTATAATATACTGGTATAAACAGGCAATAACTGTGATGAGTACTTCAAGCTGTATAACATGTAGTAATTGTTTTCGCGAGTAAAATATTGTGTTTTGCATTTGTCAGTCGGCCCTGCCAAGGGCGCGCTCTTGAACCCCATGCTAATCGCTACATCTAGACGCTAATAGATTCCCCCAGGTCGCTAGGCCACCTGATCGGTGAATGACTCGTATTTGAAGTCTAGACAATCTCTTACCCTTGTGGACTGGTCTAGACAAGGTCTAGATCGGCGAGGAACATCGGATATACCAGTCCATAATTTTTACTTTAACGAGGACTTGACACATAAATTATGTTTATACTAAATATAAAATTAATTTTCTTGGAAGAGTTATTGACTGCCTAGCAGAAGATATTTTACTGTATTATGGGTGTCTTCACTAATACAAATTTTACTAACATCTGCTCCTGGAACCTATACTTGTCAATAAGACATAGAATACTGCCAAAAACCCAATACCTTCCGCTCAAATAAGGTATTGTAATCTTACTAAGTAGAAGTATGTGAATATTGGTAATCTATTGGCATTTCTTTACATTCACCAGATTATATCAATAAACAATGCATTTGGTAACTTAAAAAATAAACCGGTGTGACCTGCCGATTACGATTTCTCAATCTTATAGAATTGGCGAGACGAAAATAATATTTTTTAGCATTACAAGCATTAAAATCAGTGCTTCAACGACGATAATAACGCCGCATCGGAAGTGACGTAACTAAACGTATGACATTGAACGTGAACCATCGGACTAATGCCAGCGTCCACAATACATTGTACAAAAACTGTGCATGTCCTCTATATTTCAAGTCTCCATAGGATAAACATACGGAATATTTATACTGTAAATTGTTTAAAATTGACTTGCCACAGTTATTACTGTTGACTGCATCTTATAATGATTAAATCTGGGTTTTATAATTAAATAAATAAAAAATACAACCCAACATTAACATCAATTAAATCTTGTGTCGTGGGCATCAGGAACTACGAGAGACTTTTCGGTCTCACAAACACCCAGATCCGGGACGTATACATGTGGGCCTCACAAATATTTGTCTCGGTGCGGGGATCGAACCCGCGGCCTCTCGTTTCACAGCCAGCGTCTAACGAACAAGCCACGGAGGCGTTCAATATTTGTTCTAGCTAGTCTGAAAACAATGGTTTATGTGTGTTAAATAAATGTTCTATCTGCTATTATTAATTTCCAAATAGTATGTTACATCTTGCAAGAGGTTGAAGAGAAACTTGTTCCTTTAGAACGTGCTAAAGACTTACTTTATTCCAACAAACGCATACTTTTATCATTGCCCAATAAATAATCAATACGAGTAATAACCGGAAAGCCTTATTCAAATGGAAGCAGTTTAATCAAATTATATGTTTCCATTGTCCAGTCTGTGACAACAGGATATCCTTATTGTCTGGTAATAAACCACCCTTATGGGGTTATTTTTGACTTCCAATGCTTCTACCAATATTATCATGCATTCAAATATCATATGTCTTGTTAAGTTGAATGCAAGACCTCAGCAAACCAATATTACGCGAGAGACATATAACAAGCATGAGAAAAAAAATATGAGAACGTATTGATCCACAAAATTGTTTTATAATAACATTCACACGTGAACAATTATTTAAAATCCGACATGAAGCCAATATTGTTTTTAAAACCACCATAATGCGGATGGTACAAAAGGTGGAAGTAAAATGTTTTAATTGATACATCAAAGATCACCGCAACTCAAGACAATTTAATGTCTCATATCGCGGGCACCAGAAAATACTAAACACTTTACCATCTCACAGCAAAGAAGTTTATTTATTACAATCATTTGAGTCCGTGAGAGGCTTCGACCACTGTCAAAATTTATGAATATTATAAAATTGCTGAGTTAAACGAAGCAAATGGATTGACCGTGATACAGTGCAACATATTGACATTGAACCCAACCTGTTTTTGGCCAGTGGGTTGGAACCATGACGATCACTAGCCGAACCCAATTTTGTATGTATCTCACAACGGCACTCAACTATTAATAGCTAAAAAGATCTACCCACAATGAGTCATTGACATTTATCACCGCCGAATGTGGGATAAATTATCGCGGTTATTGACATTCGAATGTTAGAAAGGACAGTTGACCGTCTTTTTTATGAAATTCTCATTTTGTAGGCCTAAAATGTAGAGTACTATGTACAAACCTGAAACCGTTCTAGTAGCAACTGCAGCAAACTCTGGCCCAAAAGGTGTTTATGGGGAGGCACTATCAAAGAGTGAATACGCTCCAATAACCCGGGCAACGCGCCCGGGTCGTGCGACACGCACCACTCCGCGAAGTCCAGCAACGTGGTCTTCTCCAACTCCTGCTGCAGGCCGACGTACTCGCGCATTATACGATCAGCAGACGACACCCTGTTCAACAAGTCCGTCATCTCGTGCAGCCTCAGCTCGAGCCTGGTCCCGCGGCCCAAGTTCTTGCTCAAATAGAACGCCATGGCGCCAACTTTTTCTATTCCGATCTCCACTTTGCGTATCTGTTTGGATATTTGTGCGAGCCGCGACATGACGATCTCCTCCCTGCGCCTGGGAAGCGGCACGGGCACTCCGCCGGTGGCATTGGAGATCTCGCTGATGTCGTACCAGCTGTCAATCACTTTGCTCACTACATCCTTGCCGAGCACCAGCACGTCAATAACGTCGGAGGTGATCGCGTGCGAGGAGTGCGCGAGCGCGGCGGCCACGAGCAGCGTGCGCACGAGTCGGTTGGTCATGGCGGCGAGCGCTCAAACACTAACCCGGACAGCTTGCAGCCGGCTATCGAGGTCGCCGGGGTGGCCAGCTCAATCTGAGCCGCTACCCGTGCTGTACATCGAAATTATCAACATTTTAAAATGTCACACGTCTTTAGAACGCCATTAAAAATGCTTATTGGTAGTATTATTTCTTGACATTATTTTTGTTTTGTTTTGATCATTATCATATTAGACTATAAGGTGACACTATTTAAGTTGTGCAGTCGCGCACGCTTTTATTGTCTTTCCGCCTAGTTGTTTAAAACAAAAAAAAAAAAAAAAAAACTTTAATTCGTTCTCAACTGGAATACGCTGTACAGATTTGGAACCCACATTATAAAAAATATAGTAATCAACTTGAGAACGTTCAAAAAAAATTTTTACGTGCCATGAATTATAAATGTTGTAACACGAAAATTCATTATAATCAATTATTAAACCGATATAATATTTTGAGTTTAGAAGCGAGACGTTCACTTCTTGATGTTATGATGCTGCATGGTTTGTGCAATAATAAATATGATTGTATAGAACTTTCAAATAAGATATATTATAGAGTACCAAGAACTGTGATTAGGCGAGGGGTGCGCGTGCCTCAGTTATTTTTCACTAGTTCATGTAAAAGTAATGCCGGGGAGCGTGCACCAATCCGCCGTCTATTAAATAGCTACAATTCACACTTTGCTAATATTGATATTTTCTCCCTCTCATACCAAAAATTTAAGAAAATGTCCATTATTGAAATAACCAAATAAATTCCTAAATAGCGAGTATTCTGCGTTTAATATGACTTTCCTGTTCATTAATTCTATCTGTCAATATGTGGACAATGGTGTGGGCTGTATGTTTATTTAATTTCATTATTAAGTTTATATTTTTATTTTAATGTTTTAGCATACTACCGTTTTTTGTCCCTTACAAATAAAATAAAAATAAAATAAAATAAAACTTCAATGTGAAATAATAATTTATATAGGAATTAATAAATCATGGTTTCTCCCATGATGCAACATGAATAGTTAGGGCTTGTTATTGAACTTACGTCTCCTTATTTATCCTCAAAGCGCGATTTGTAAATTATTTCCCATTATTATTCTATTATGATTTTTTTTTAAACATTATTGAATTGTAGTTTTATGTAAACTACTACATTTTAAATATGTATTCCACAAACGCTTAACCTCTTACCTTATGAAAATCGATAATTACAGTGCGTTGTGCTAATTCAATAAGCTGTAAGCATGTCTGCTTATGGAAGATGTCTTAAAAATGCTTTAAGAAGTTTATGAGAGGTAGTTTCGACACTCGTATTATTAAAATGTTGTATACCATATCGACTTATGATTTCTCAAAATAATTTGTAATATTATTTTGGCATTAACTCCTAAGCCCTTGTTTTTGGTAATACTAGTATACATATTTCAACTGTTATGAGTTTAATAACTGAATTGTAGCTTGTATATTAAAAAAAGTTACGGTACAATATCTAACAACCTTTCAATTTTTTTTGAATGTCTAATGTCAATTCAAAAATATATATAAAAATAAAACATAGTTAAATCGAGTTTATTAACTAAAATTCTCCCTACATATCGTGAACAATTCTCGGCTGGCAACACAATTTAGTTCGCACGTTGCTGTGTGGCCGTCGTCAACCACCAACGACCGTAACTTTCGATTTCGTCGCCTTTTGTAAGCTGTTTTATCGATCCCTTGCAAAGATAACCTAATTTTGTGGGCTTAGGGGATGTTTTTTATACTGAATTCCTGCATAATTTGACGGTGAAATGTTAATGTCGTCTGACATTAGTTTGATAGAAACAAAGCTGTTAGAACTTACCTGCTTGAACAGGTAGTATAGTAAATTAGCTCTTTTTATCTATGCACGCTTATAATATAATTGTCTTATTGTACATTCATTTGATTGTTCCAAGTGATTGTATCATCTAGTAGAATTTGTATCTGCTCAACGTAAGCGATGGTGCAGAAACCGTCATAGGGTCACGTAAGTGCGTCTTGTTTTGTTTGAAATTTGTATGCATCTGTGCGTCTTATTTTCTTTCAAATTTGTGTAAATCTAGTTTCGAGCAGGCTGCCATAATTATAACGTCGACTGTGTGATGGCAATTACAACTGTATTGCAATGACAGTTGTATTGTATTATTGTCGGTTTGTCGTGTTAGTATAATACAAATTAGTTTTGACACGACATTTCGTACGATTGGGACCAATTTGATAAACGTTTTCCGAAATTAATTCTGAGAAATGTGACCTCAGTCATCACGCAGCAGAAAGTTTTACAGAATTGGTTTAATTCGTAATAATACTCAACACGAAAGCGACATATTTTGTATATCCGTATTTTTTTATGATGTTAACCATAGTCTTGCTCAAGACTCGCTGCCTGGCAATAACCGATACCGGTTAATCAACTTGCTACTGAAGCTATATAAGAATCTCGTATTTTCTTTTGCAAGGTAGGTACTAGCGGATATTAATAGTATATTAGGAGTGGACTGACTACCCAAGTTTGCCATGCCTAGTAGTTAGTACATAGCGAATGCAAACGGTAATATCTATCAATACTTCGAGTATCTAGAACCTACTTTCCACGTCCCTCCCTCCCCCCTACCATTAGGCAGTCAGGCAAGTGGTAGGTCTCTTGCAAAAGTAAAGTCAGTGCGCAACCGCTTTTTCAAGAAATCCTTATGGGAACTAAAGTCTCGTTCACTTTAATGCTTGCCTTTTATGGAGTAGGGATGTTTGAGACGATGTTCCATTCATAAAAAAAAGTGGTTTTCATTCAGTGCGTTTGAACATCTTTATAGATGTCTCAGATGTACTATACTAAATCGTTTAGATTGCGGGATTGCGTGCTAATGTTTTACACCCTAATTGCGAATGGGTCAATGCTTTCTTTGTTATAATGAACAACATAAAAGTAATAGCTACATAGAAGCACACATTATAATGAAGATTTCATAAAAACAAGGAAAAAAAAGGTTTTATGTTTCTTGCAATAATTCTAGCATTACGAGTATAAGGCTCATTTAATTCAAAGACAGGTATAGACAGCATGTGATTGTGGAAAATATTGGAAAAATGTCCAACCACATGAGTTGTTTGCTGGTAACATCCTGACGCGACGAAGTATAACGCGTAGGAATGTAGTGTTTGCATTAGTCGTGTTGATTGAAGCAATTAGTGACACCCACTTTGTATAGGCGGGTGAATATAAATATGCTAAACTGCTAACTCTATAACATATTGTGTACATTTTAGTATCAAAGAAAAGAAAAAAATGCTATTTTACCGTTGTCAAACATGCTAAATGATTAAAATAAAACAGATCAAACATGTTGCAACTTTTTCTTTTGTGTATTTATCGTAATTGTTTCCTTATAATTTTACATGTTTTTTGCACTTACGTATGTTAGCATTACGAGGCATAAAAAATACACACACATACAATACGTGACACGGGTGCACGGGCTAGTTTGCTGAATTTGCATAAAAGGTGTACATATTTTAATTACTAGGCGTAATTTACTAAAATCTTCACGTCTATATTTTCTAGATTAAAGCATAGGCATGCAACTTTTTGTATTTAATAATTTATGCCGGAAACATCTTCATATTATAATTCACTGTAAAGACTTGTATTCTAAGCTGGTTCTGACCAGATGTAATGTTAAGTCCAGGTTTTTATAGGCTACCAACCATAGGTTGCTAAGTTAGAAATGTAGTAAAATATTAACAATTGACTCAATTTTTCCCAGAGCCTGTTCTACGAGATCCTGGCGGGAGTATGGGTGCGCAACGGGCTGCAGATCAAGGGGCAGGCGATGACGTACATCCAGGCCAACTTCTGCAACTCCATGGTGGACATGGATATCTACTGGCTGCAGGTGTGCGCCGCCCATCTGCCAGCTGACCAGTTCATGGACATGTGCATTGATATGTGAGTTGTACTTTATACACTGTTATAGACTCAGTAATGCCTAACTAATACACAGATAAATATTATAAACATAAATACATATTAGCAAACTACCGTCGTATGGGTTATGGAACAACCTATATTTTTTAATAAATTAAATTTGAACTATTGAAGTACCCATAGTTTTATCTTATTATTTAAGTTCCAAAGAACACTGACTCGAGCTTAGATCTTGCCGAAAATATAAAAATTGCAATAATATTTGTAAAGTTAACGAATGTTCAATGACCATTATTAATATGTATATTGCAATCCCAAATATATGTTATTACATTTCTCAATTATATTATAATTGAAAAATGGTAATAAGTAATTGATTAAATGATGCCATTGAATCTAATTTCTATCTACTTAACATATTGCCGGTCTGCAAAACAAACGAACTATTTGATTATTCAATAATTTTGCAAATATCGCTTCCCAGGTTCGGTGTCCGTGAGTGGTTAAGCATGTTGCCGATGTCGCCCGTGCAGGCAGCAGAACAGGACGCCATGGTTGAAGGACTCCTCACTTTCTTAGCCATACTGGTCTCGTCCAGAACTAATCTTGGTACGTATACAACTAATAATGACTTCACAAAATAAATCACAAAATATAGCGGGACTACTTTTTATCTCGAAAATCCTGACGCGGCATATTCACGGTGGTCGCGGATACAAATCTCAGGACACACCTCTGACTTTTCGGAGTCATGTGTGTATTGATAGTCAATCACCACGCACTATAACGGTGAAGGAAAACATCATGAGGAAACCTGTATACCGTAGCGATTTGTAAGACATTCTATGGTATGTAAAGTCCGCCAACCCGCACTAGGCCAGGGTGGCATTGGCCTAACCATTCTCAATCGTACCATCGATTGTAGAGTAGGCCCGTGCCCTGCAGTGGCACAAGATAGCAGTTAGTAATTTAGTTCGGTGTGCCTGTGCAGGTAACGACGAGCTGACGCAGTCCCGGCTGGAGGTGTCGACGCTGCTGGCGGCGGGCGACAAGACGCACTCGCAGCTGCTCGAGCTCATGCCCGAGCGCTCCGGCAACGCGCACACCAGGAACTTCGAGACCGTGCTCAAGGAGGTACCTACCGACACTTGTTAGTTGTTGTCACTCACCAGGTGACATCCTAAATATAAGTCACCTCTGTGGTCCTAGTAGGTTAGGATTGGGATTTTCTGGTCAGCGATTATTTAGCAAATCTGCAGAAACAAAATAAGTCAGTTTAAAAAACTTATATAATATAATGATGTGTTATGTGCCTTTGATTATTATTTTGAATTGACAAATATAAATTATGCCCCTTATTTATATTTGTCAGTTATCGACATACCGCCCGCCGCCCAAAGGCTCTGAGAACCTAGAGCAAGGTTTGTTCGTGCCGAAGCCGATCGTGTGGGAGCAGTACTACGACCCCTTGCATGTGCTGAGACGAGCTGTGCACCGCCGGGACTTCCACGCCTCCATGGAGCGATTCACCGCATAGTGAGTATTCTAGTCTGTTGTTTCAAATTGTGGAAAATCATAGTCGATTAAATTCCGGTATTTACTCATGTTGTCTAATGGGGTATTAGTGAAAAAAGGTTAAAATATTTTAATAATAAATAAACAATAAAAACATTAACAGTCACATACATAGCCCTGGCCCCACACTAAGATCAAGTCTTGTGTCGTAGGTCTCATAAACACTCTGACCCGAAACAAATGCTTCTGATTCACACAAATATTTGTCTCGGTGCGGATATCGAACCCGCGGCTTCTCGTGTTATAACTGGCGTTCAACCAACTGCGCCACGGAGGTTGTCAATTTACCTAAGTACTTTAGTTTCAATGGTCATGACCATGAGTCAAATTCAGGGTAGCTTTACGAAATTTTAAATAATATTCGTTTATTATGAATTTTAAAATGTTGATGCCGAAACTAAATGTCTCTTTTCAGTATAATTTTTTAACATTTTTCATCATTATTATGACGTAAATTCTCATCATCAAACTTATCATGTGTTTGATCACAGTGTGCGTGAGAAACAAAAGACAGCGGCGGAGAGTAGCGGCGCGGGCGGGGCGGGAGGTGCGGGCGGCGCGGGCGCGCTGTGGCCGCCGCTGCGCCCCGCCACGGCGCCGCCGGCGGGCGCGGGCGACGCGGGCGACCCGCGCGCGCTGTGCCTGTCGGGCGTGCTGCACGGCGCGCTGCTGGCCGTGCTGCACCGCGCCGTGCACCGCCGCGCGCCCGACGCGCCGCCGCCGCACGCGCCGCCCGACCACGTGCTGGCGCTCGCCGTCTACCTGCTGCACTGCGCCGCCGACCTGCACGCCGACCACGCGCCCGTCGGAGACGTACGTCTAACATACGCACATTATATATTGTATGGACTTTAGTAAATGTTCATTTTGATACTTTGAAAGTATAATAACTCACATATGCGTTACAGTGTATATACTTGTTACTAGGTACTAGTGACGTGACTTGTTTTAGCTTTGCATCCCTTTTGTTAATTTTTGAATAGATTTACAATATTCTTTGTATACCAGACTCTGGATATGAATACCTTTTCATAAATACAATAAAAATATAGTCAAATGCTCTATTTGCACATAGTTTGTATTGTCACTTTATGAATTGTTATTAGTTCGTATCGAATGCTAATATATAGTCTGTGTGCAGTGCGAGGCGCTGGTGGCGGGCGGGTGCGCGGAGTCGCGCGCGCTGCACGGCGTGCCGCTGCTGGGCGCGTTCGCGGGCGGCGGCGTGTGCGCCAGCGCGCGCGCGCACGTGGCCAGCGTGCCCGCCGCGCCGCCCGCGCACGCGACGCACGCGCACGACGCGCGCCCCGCGAGACACGCACGATACGAACACCAGCACTCCGACAGTCAGTACTCCAAATTGTATTTCAACTATCCAAAACTGCATATACAAAAGTTTAAACCGAAATGCAGCTCTGGTTAGTTTTGAAGTGAAACTTCTATAGAATCGTGATTTAAACGTTTATGAAACGAATATGCGAAAAAAGCTACCTAAAAAAAGTTTTTACATATTAGAGTATAAATACTTCTGTTTTAATGATTATTAAATATCATATTTTTGTTCGATTTGTCTGAAATTCGATATCTGAGGGACCTTTGGTCCCGGTAAAACTTGCTTTCGATTTTATCTAACAAATATTTACTGATCTCTTACTAATATCTCTACCTGTAATACATATTGTATATTTCTCAGCATGCCTTGTTATGCTCAAACATTTTTTTCTTGTTTGTATAATGTCTTCATTAACAGTAGCCTTCAATTAAGTGGATACACCTGTAATATGTTTCGAATAAATTGTTTTCTAGGTGATACGGAATGGGAGCCATCAGAAGCTGACACACTGCTACCTTCGATCACAAATGCAACGAGTACAGCTCTTGTCGTGCCCCAGTCCTTACAAGTTAGATATTATTTCCTAAAATTATCCTTACATATTGTCGGGAACCACGCAAATAACTAAATGAGGTATTCACTTGAACCAATCATGATGTAATAAAATTCTAAAAACTAACTTGATAATGCATTCTACAATTAAAAAATGAACCATATAAATTGTACCAATAGTTATCAGGTTATCTCAGGGACAAAACAGTCATAATTTTATATCTAAAAAATCGAAGATCATAATTAAATATAAATAGTAAATAAAAATTTAAAAAATAATAAATTGTCTCCCAGATGGTTAGAGGAGACTCGATGCAAGACGACCAATCTGACGCCGGCGGAGATGGACCACAAATGCGTGCCCTTGAGGTAAATTATATCAACTTGTGATGCACTTAATATTCTTAAAGGCTCAGTAGTCTAGTTTTTTAATTCTTTTGCAAAAGTTTTTATAGCAGATTGAGGATGTCTCTAGCTATATAACTAACTCTAAGTCATTGATAGCTACGCCAGTGCTAATACCATAAAGTTGTTGATATTAATGTGATATGGTTTTACGTACCACAGAGTGGCATGGGCGAGACTCAAGCATTGGCATTACAATCGCCTGACACGGAGATGACACTTGCACTGCCGGACTCATTGCCTGACACGCCGCCAGGCACCATGGACTACGGTAATTTTAACAACATACATATACATGGCCTTGAACGTTAGCATTTACACCTTGACAATCTATTTGCACGTTAGAAAGATCGGCAGAAAAATAAACGCGTGATAGACGCACGTACGTTGCGCACGAAAAAACAACGTGCGTGTGCGTCGCAGTCTACGTGTTAAGGTTTTTATAACAGCTAGTATAGTCTTGCTTAAATTATTTTATTATCACGCACCGGCAAGTTTTTTACTGACAATGATGATCTATAATTATAGGAGTAGATATAGGTACTCGAATGTTCTAAAATATATGTTGTGTTGTGCAGACATGTCGATGGTGGAGAGCGGGTGGAGCGTGTCGCTGCGCGTGCCCCCCGCGCTGCCCGCGCCGCCCGACCTGCCCTCCCCCCTCGCCGACCAGCCCTCCACCAGCAACCAGATCGCCACCGTACGTACTGCACCACACACTAAGTACTGCAGCTACATGCTACATGACTCAGTGTTATCATTTCAAACTATATTTATAACACATCATAATAAACGCTCAGATAATTAATGGTATATCCTTGCCCAGTAGTGGGACAGGTGTGACCTGAATTATTATTGTTTTTCACTTACTCACCGAGAAACAGTAATTTTTAAAAAGGCACAGAAATATAAAATAAGCTTTCAATTGATTCACGGCAGATAATAACATATCATTTTTTTTTTCCTAACAGATGCACAGTCAAACGGAATCAGATTCAATACCAGTGAACGAGTCGATAATATCTTTACTGTTGAAGCTACACTCACAGCTGTCCGGCCGGCTAGACTCCTTCTCACTCGACGAACCGGCCCCGGCCAGTGAGGAAATTATCGGTATGTTAAATTTGGACGTCAAACAGCGTCAGAGACCATATGATCAGTTTTAAAACACTGCTCTTGAAACTGCAATCTTAATAAAGTTATAACTAAAAATGGTTTTATCTCTTTAAGCGATTTCTGCTAGACAACGAGTGATTTTAATTACAAATAGATGGAATATTGTGGGAAGGTGTGTGCGAGTGCGTGTAATGAGTGAGTACGTTGTGGTGCAGGCGACGGCGCGGCGGCGGTGGGGCGCGTGCTGCGGCGGCTGGCGGCGCTGGACGCGCGCTGCGCCGGCGCCGTGCACGCGCTGCGCCACCAGCTGTGGCCGCACCAGCGCGAGCGCCAGGCCGAGCAGCGCGCCAGGTACCACTGCACCCAGCTCCATTGGGATGCGCTACCACAGCTTCAGCTTTGCTAGCAGCATAGTCAAAACAAACATCTTTACTCTACTTCTATTTGTTTCCTTACGTATTGTCTTGCGTCTCCTAGAGCACAAGGCATCAATTGTTCTAATGCACCTCACGCTAGCTTGCTCGTATGTCTTTTAACAAACAAACGCGCTAACAACTTACCTTTTGACAAAATCCAGGGAGCGCCGAGAAAAGGAGGAGCGGTCCCGGCGCGCGCGTGAGAGACAGCAGCAGGTGATGCGCGAGTTCGCGCGCCGCCAGCAGCAGTTCCTGTCCGCCATGCAGGCCGAGGCGGGCGAAGCCAACCACATGCACTGGGAGGACGAGGCGCCCGAGCAGGACTACGACTGCGTCATCTGCAACACCACCACGCCCACCACGCCCGCCGACCCCGTGGGGCTCGTCGTGCTGCTGCAGGTCACTACTCTACCCTGTTATATGTATAGCTGCCACGAAACGACGACGACGAAATACTTATCTAACGTGTTAACAGTCGACGTCGGTGCTGGGTCACCGGCGGCGCGCGGACAGCGGCGGCGCGCGCCTGGCGCTGAACGAGCACGAGCGCGCGCGCCTGCACGCGCAGGCCGACACCACGGCCGCCGCGCACCACTACCGCCTGCACGACGACCTGCACCAGCACTTCGACAAGGAGTCTTGGCTGCTCAGCGTCAACGTGGGCTGGGAGGGCGGCGTGCACGTGCAGTCGTGCGGCCACCATCTGCATCTGCGCTGCCTGGCCGCCTACCTGCGCGCGCTGCAGGCGCCGCAGCGCCCGCACAACCTGCACGTGGACCGCGGCGAGTTCCTGTGCCCGCTGTGCCGCCAGCTTGCCAACACTGTGCTGCCGCTGGCGCCGCGTGCGCGCACCAAGCACCACCACGACCAGCGTCAGCCGTGCGACGACCACCACGCCCAGCGCGCCGCCGCGCTGCAGGAGATGCTCGACACGCACCACCCGGAGCCCGTGAGTTACCTACACATATTTAACATCTACCAATGCCATGCAGTTACACACAATCGCATGCTGGATTTAAAACTTAATTAAGCCCAAAAATAATTGCTTAGTGCATTTACTTGCATGTATCGATGTTTGTAGTTATTTAGAATGTTTTATTACTCAGGGTCCGAGCAAGTTATCGGAGGCGATGGGCAAGGCGATGGAGGACATGACGGCGACGGCGGGCGGCAAGCTGAAGCAGCGCTACGGCTCGTCGCCCGCCGGCATCTTCACGTTCGTGGCGTCGCTCGTGCGCACCAACCTGGAGTGCGAGCTGGTGCAGCGCGGCGGCACGCTGCTCACGGCCGCCGCGCCGCGCTACAAGCCGCGCAACGACTGCATCGTGCCGCTGCTCGTCGTGGCGGGCGCGCACTCGCGCGTGCTGCGCGGCGCGGGCGCGGCGCTGGGCGCGGCCGACGCCTGGAGACTGCTGGCGCCCGCGCCGCCGCGCTCGCTGGCCGGCGCCACGCCGCTCGTGCCCGCGCCGCCCGCCAGCGCGCGCCCCGTGCCGCTGCTGCTGCGGGACCCGCTGGCGCTGCTCGTGCACTTCCTGCTGCTCGCGCCGCCGGACCCGCCGTACCTCGACATGCGTCAGTACTTGAAATCAATATCAATCATATAATCAAAATCTTTAAATATAGTTTTCGGCCGGTTCGATTGATCTACTCTTAACACTCAATTTATTTCAATGGTGTATCAAGATCGGGCCAAAATTGCGCTACGATTACAAATCGCCTACCTGATATTCATCTCATTCGGTAATTTCCATGTTACAGAGGACTTCACATGCATAGTGCGGCAGCTGTACGCGCTGTGCTACTACCAGATCGTGTGCCAGTTCCTGGCCAACACGAGCGCGGAGGGTCGCGCGGCGCTGGCGGGCGCGGCGCGCGCGGGCGAGCCGGCCGGCCTGCGCGCCGCCGCCCGGCTGCTGCTCGCCGCACTCGCCGGCTCCGAGCTCTTCACCGAGGACGGCCCGCCCGACGACACCGCGGACCAACACCAGCCGGATATCGCGCAGATGGAGCGGGAGGTAATGTAACATGCAATGAAATAATCTAACTTTATAACATGGTCAAACTTTACGGAAACACGAGTCACAAAAAAAAAAGTAATTTAATCCTGGTTAAACTCAATAATTTTAAGAAACTGTTGTTCAAATGTCCATATTATTGCATGAAAATGAAGTATTTGCATGATTATGATGTGCGTACGTGTGTTTGCAGCTACAAGAGTTATTACTGCCGTTCGTGCGCATAGCGGCGCTAGTGCGGCATCACCTATACGGGTGCGAATTGCCGGAGATCACATCAGCGCGGCAGGAGTTCGTGCGGCTCGCGTACTACCTGGAGCTGGTGACGGAGGGCATGGAGTGGAGCTCGTGGTCGGCGGCGCGTGCGCTGGCGCCGGGCGCGGCGGCGGCGGCGCGCGGCTGGGCGCGGCAGCTGGGCGGCGCGGCGGCTCGCGGGCAGCTGGTGGTGCGGCGGCTGCTGCGCTCGCTGCACGTGTGCTGGGCGGCGCCGCGCCTGCTGGCGCTGCCGCGCGAGTACGACCGCGTGTTCACGTACTACCACGAGCGCGTGTGCCTGCAGTGCGGCGCCGTGCCCAAGGAGGCGTCCGTGTGCCTGCTGTGCGGCACGCTCGTGTGCCTCAAGCAACCCTGCTGCAGAAGACACCAGGTCGCGGAGGCCGTGCAGGTAACAATACTCAGTGGATATGTTTGCGACTATGATCCTCACAAAAATCCACTGCAAATCAGGCCCAAAGGTTTCTAGAGTGACCTGCTGAATGCAGCGCACATTCGACAATTAACTTTTATTCAGCTGCATAACAAAAATAATTATGACCACCAGCCAAAACAGGAACTCCAAACTTATAATGTTACAGCACGCGATGGAGTGCGGCGGCGGCACGGGCATCTTCCTGGTGGTGACGTCCACGTACATCATCGTGATCCGCGGCCGCCGCGCCTGTCTGTGGGGCTCGCTCTACCTCGACGACTACGACGAGGAGGACCGCGACCTCAAGTCAGTATACACACCATATTGTCAATATTTACAGTTACACTTGATATGTTACAACTTACAGTAGAAACTGGGTAAAATTACATTGGTTATTTTATTAATCCTCCTTCTCGGATCGTTTTCCCCTATTGCTGAGGATTGTGATCCAATGAACTTGGGAATAATAATGATAATTTTATTAATATCTAGGACCTAATTATAAATTTTAATCTGTATGGGTGATTTGGGTTATATCTGAAACAATTTCATTATTAAAATATCAATATTGAATGTAAAATTAATGATTTGTATTATTCCAGGCGCGGCAAACCTCTGTACTTAAGTCAAGACCGGCTGGAGTTGCTGCAGGCGCAGTGGCTCGCGCACAGGTTCGACCACACCAAGCGCACGTGGGTGTGGCACCGGGACTCGCTGTGAACGCACCCCCTCCCCACCCCACACATACACAACCCTTGTACATAGCTCCCTCCACTCCGATATTACACATTACCTCTCAACGATACACAAAACTATACGATACAATATCGAGCGTGCTCTTGTAGATACCGAGGACGCATTATCGAACAATATTAACTCCGATAAAGCAATAATAATCTATATAACTATTAACCTAATACGACAATATTAAATTGTTAATATTTAATAGCTAAATGTGTTAGAAATTCGATTATCGCGGTTTTATCGCTTTAGTATCGACAATTGCATTTTATCCTCTATACTTATCTTGCCAAGTGAGTTGGTGAAAAGTGATTGGAAATTGATCTGGCAACGCCCGGAACAAATGATTTTGTTTTGGGTAAAGATGATTTGCGGAATTAATTGTGCTTAACTCTTCAAATATATCGATATATCTAGATTTAGATGCAGTCGTGGCCGCACGGTCGTTAGTGATTAATTTTTAGATTTTCAACAATTCGGTCGACGATTTGTCATCGCAAATTTGAAAGTCGTGATGTGATCGCCAGTTGATAGTAGGATGTATTGTCAGTAGTCCGTGCGGCGCGCGCGTTGTACATAGCTGGTTTCGTCGACCGTGGGGCGCGCTGCGCCGGTGGGTGTCGCTAGGGCTGTGAATTTTTTTGTATTTCTATGTTCTACGTTGCGCGGTTGACGGATGCTCGCGTTCTCTTTAAATTATTACGTATACTTTAATTTTATAACGTGTTCTGTATTACTGTGACTTTGTAACATTAAAACCTTCGCTCGCCTCTCGTGTTTAGTTTAAAACCTAATGTGTAGAACTTGTCGCGTGTTTTTCACGTTTTAGTTATAATAGTTTTTATTTTGTCAATATCAAAATACAGCGATAAAAATCTTAAGACTGTATCGATATCTTGTAATAAAAATGTTTAATTATTACCTTTAGTACATTGATTTTGCTATAAAATGTTTTTTTTTTTGTATTAATATACGTGTTATCATTTATCTCATAATGAACAATAAATAACATGTATCTTGTCCTAAACTACTTATCGATTGAAATGTTTGTGTGGTGCATAGACTTTTTCATTTTCGTATCTCGTGCAATTGCATATTGCATATGTTTTTGTACATTAATTAATATAAAGAAAAGTACAGTCGATTTGTCCCATTTAGTGCGATTTTAGTTTTCTTTAGCGTTTATTAAATGGCTTCGTAGTTTTAGTTACGTCATTAGCCACAACGAATTCGATATACATTTTGGATACGCGTGCAAATATTTTTTCACCCATGTATTTTTTCCTACATAAACAAAAACCTAGTATTAATAGTTTTTCAAATTGTGTCCCTCAGTTTATAAATATACTAGAGAGTATCGATAACATTATTTTAATAGCAGAATAATGTAATGCGGATAGCTTGTAATGTAACGATATAGACAAATGTTTTGTTTACTGGATTTGTTTACAAAACTAGAGTAATCGTTTGCTTTTTGAAATGACTCGACGCCCTCTCGTACTGGCACAGCGGATATTTAACTTTAGTTATGAAATATTAAACAAGTGTCAAGTAATCTTTATATAGTTAATGAATTTAGATAATGATTTATATTTCTTTACGTTAAAATTCACATAATGAATTACTTATGATGAAATAAGCAGTAATCTTGACAAAAGATTATTCATTTCTTAACTTTAAATTTCACATCAACTCTCTTCATTGACAGCAATAATTACCTTATTAATTATTATAAATATATTTGAGGTGATGTCATCAAATATTTATAAATAATTGCTTACATTGTAATGTACGTATGGCAGTGAGCTCGTGGTGAGTACGACAGGGCGCAGTGTGTAGGATGAGCCGTGCTGCGGCGGAGTCGGCGCGCCTCGTCTCATAAAATTATTGTTAAACACTTGTATCTATATTGTTCTTGTATATATTCAATCATTAAAGTTGTTGATATTTCCAAAGCTGTGTTTTTTTCCTGTGTGAAGATAAATGTTAAAAGGAGAATAAGGTACTACTAACCAATACAAGTGTTGTATTATGGTTGTATACATACGATGAATTTCCTAATAGATTCTACAGTCGAAAGAACATGAGGTCATCGGGGTTACACACTACATCTAGCCTCAGAAGATATCTATAATGGTTCGTTCATATTTGCATACTTTCTCTGGCAGACACTAGTGATGGTATTAATAGCTATAGTAGTCAAGCTAAGCAAGTGAAATAAAATATAACATTTCACAAATTATAATATACATTCGCTAAAGTTTGCTATTGCTAAATAAATCGCGTAAACCGTTTGGTTATAATATTTCGTGAAGCACGATGCATAGTACGCGGCACGCGCCGGCCGGCTAATATTTTCATGCTATCTCGTGTGTTCTATGAAAGAGTAAGTGAAATGGATAGCGCAAAATGAAATTAACTTGGACGAACAAAAATTACCTGAGCGAGTGTTCAGTAAATGTTGGTTTGCTCACTAAGTCGCATAATGAAACTTATATAATTAAATATTTAAGAAGTTAGCAATAGCTGCTATGTATACCTAACTTGCTACGACTTGCAAATTCACAAGTTTATGAAGTTATTTTTAAATAGCAATAATTGCCATTACTAGCAGACACTGACTGTGAGACTGAATATGAAATTAGAATTAATTTAAACACGCGACAGTTTATGGTTGCATGCAACTAATAAAAATATGAAATAAACGCACTGACTGAATATAACTGAGAAAACTCTTAAAAAAAATTAACTTCTAACATGGATAAGCTTGTGCCAAAGAGTTGACTGACCTATCTGGGCATATTATCGCGTGCGGGGTTAATAACCTTCACTTCAGCAACTGCTCGATTACTTGTCTCCGTATTCGAAATTATATTATGAATGTATAACTAATGTATGGTAATAAATAATTTCGTATAAATTAAGGTTACATCTAGAGTCAAAATTATAGATTTTAAAACCAACGTTTGAAAGTTGAAACGGATATTTTTTGGCTGTATACCAGATATCCGGCGAGTTGTAAAGCAGCATGGCTGAAAAAAACTAATTTCTGTTTCGTATACACTACGTTGCGTGAAGGTAGATGTAAATTTCGCGTAGTTACCAGATTTAACATTGTTAAACGATATTTTCAATCTTGTAAGACTAGTGTGATGGCATGTGTTTTACTGAATGTTGACTAGAAATTGAGCTCTTGATTTCATATAAACCACAATAGTAATAATAGTCTATGACGAATTGGCTATTTGACTAATTTCTGAAAAGTGTTTTAAAGTCTAGATATAATCACTCTATACCTCTTCAAACTATTAATTTATTTTTAAAGAGTTGTTTATAACGAATAAACATATTTTTCAGTTTTATCATCATATATGTCACCAAAACGGTAGGTCACGTGACTTTGAAAAAGTTACGTCACGCTTTATAAATGGTGAATGATCTTAGTGGCAGAGATGAATGAAAATTGAAAATCGTGACATCACACGATGCACAATGACAGCTTGTCGTGTTTTGTTACATTTAATCAACAGATAAAAAATGGCAAACTTATTTTAGATAATTTAAATATTTATAATTTAGATAAATGTAAATAAAAATACCTATAATTATTGTTTACCAAAAAGCTATCATATGCAACAAATTTTATAATTTATTGCCACAACAGTCAAATACCCAATTACGAAAATGTAAAAAGCGAATAAGGAGACGTGATTTCATTTTATTGAAAATTACACACAGCTGACATAGAGGGAAAATACAAATGGTGTTATAATAATAAACAATGTCTAGGAAACTCACCATTATTCCGCTTTCAAAGCCGGATGACCGGCACTGACGAGAATTACCACTAAATTAACAACACACTACTTTTTACCAGATTGCCCACAGCACTATTAAAATTGGACGGTAAATTTAACGCGATAACGGATCAAGTGTTACTCGTACGAAAGCGTACTTGAAACTGACCAAACTGTGACCCAGCGAAAAGCAGGCGACAACAAAACTACCCTCCGATGGAGCATATTTTACAACAGCAGAATAAAAATGACGTTCGCAGGCAGCTTCAGTTTTGCAGTGTACGTATTTGGGAGACCTAATTCAGGAGTATGAACTACTTATGACTGAAGAGGAAAAATGAAAATTATGCTGCAGCGATGTCATATTTTTAGTTTTACATCGATAGAATATTTAAATGGTAACTTTGAAATAAAAGGCATGGTATATGTTAAATGTTTATATTGTACATCAACTATAATTTGTTTAGAGGTAGAACATCCTACACTTAAATTAAACGGCTAACTCGATTACAGTTCATATAAAATATTTGATTTCCGTTGCGCCGCGTTAATATCATCGATAGGCGGAGTGAGTAAACCGAAATAACTTAAAATTATGTTATACGCGTTATGTCTTGGTTATACACTGAGCGCGCCGCTCGCGCTTGACCAATCCGACTTCATGGACATCACTACTACAAATACACAAGTATTTTAAAGCTTCTATTGCGAGTACCAGACTTTTAATCTTAAGGACCTGTGAGTTTCCATTCATGATTTACTATGAGCAGACAATATTATTCGCATGTCCATATTGATAAAAATATGCCTTTAAAAAGGCTTTTGTTTTCCTGTCGGATTCGTCAAACGTAATGTTGCCACAACAAAATTAGTTCACACTGACGCAAGCGGACGTGTCAAATATCTTTTAGCATCACTGTAACTATTTTAAATAATTAATTTTATCAATATATACATATAAAATTTATCCAGTGTACATGTATCAAAAATTCAGATTAGATTCTAATTCGGCAACTGCCAACCAAAAGCATTAACATTACCTTAATTGCTATGTTCATAGTAGCTCTACGCTTTATATTCAATCAACTACCAACTTTTGGTTGTCATTACTGAATATTGAGTCTGTGAGTGGGCAAAGTTAGGAACTACATGATCTTGCAAAAATAACATCTATCACACGAAGCCAATAAATAATAATTTATTAAATAGTATAAAATCTAGTCTGAAAGGTACCCCAAAAAATATTTCTTATCAAATGATGTAATTCCTAATGTTGCCAGCTCTAGTTCATCATTCTGTCAACTTGTTAAATCGTTAAATATTTGACACGTCCAAGAAAAAAATATATATGAAGTACATATCGTTTCCATTGTCATTTTCCAAAAAAATAAAGTTTTTCTTATATCACAGAAAAAAATATAAAAAAGATTATAAGATGGCAACTTATGTTATGCACCACGTTACAAACGACATATAATTATGATAATTTGTTTAAATACTTAAAACAAAAAATAATACATATATGTTTCATAAAAATTAATTAAATTGATTTTTCGCATAAAATCGGCTGTACAAAATAAAATACCCCTGAAAAGTAAGACTTCTTAAGCATAATATTATGTATACTACTTTGAAATTATTCTGATTTTATAATATAAAAACTCCAACAAATGTCCACTTTTCGATGACAAAATATAACATTAATGAAATAATTCTACCACTTCAGTGTTTTTGAAGAGTCTACCAATTTTTCTTTTGACGTGCGGAACTAATATTGAACACACTTTTGTCATTTTTAATCAATATGTATATTTTCCAACTTATTAGATACAAAGATAAATACAATGTTACCAACTCGTGGAAAATATTTATTTCCAAAATTTGACATAATATATTTAACAATTTTCCAAATAGTTCCGACATCAGGTGCGTTCGTATCCAATATAATAACTACAATACATACATACAATCAAATAAACCACGTCTAAAAAGGAATGTAATTTCAATATATCCGATGTTTGATCGAACGGAAACATTTGCTCACGCCCGTGAGGTGGCGCTTCGATTCTCGTCCGCAAACAAGCCACGCAACAAACCACGGTGAACCTCGCGCGGTGGAACTGTTGCACCAGCAGGGCCAACTACCGCAGAACCTCCTCAATGTGAGAAAAAATTTACCCATGTCAGACCAATGATGAAATATTTCGAAAATTGTTATTGATATGCCAATATTGCCTATTTGGCAAAAAAATATCGTTGCATCATCATAGTATAAAAGTGCAGATATATTGATTTTCTTTTGATGACATATAAAGACAAAGTCTATAAATTCTCCGTATAAACGTGACTAAAATGAACACGTATAAAACAGCTGATCCAACAGTTCCACGGCGCGCGCACCGCCGAATACAACTACAAGCATTGTGGCGTCGTAAAAACTATGTAAAAATGTTACAGTACATAACATTCCACGCAGAAACCTCGTCTATATAATACGTTAATATATACACGCGCTAATTCTATATATGTATACATACAACTCCTAAAAATTGTTTTTTTTTTTTCAATCTGAACACATTCTCAATAAGATATGGGGGGATTATCGTCTAACTGTACGCATGCCATCGAACCCATCCTTGTATGGCACGAAATTATATTCACCTTAACAAAATAATTAAGAATATATATAATATCTAGGCAAGCAGAACCTAACACGACAATAGGCCTGGATAAACATTTTTTTTTCACTTTATATTTATATAAAAAGCAACGTTTACGTATATAGTGCGCAAATTTACATTACGTCTCGTTAAATTATAAATTCGTAATAACTAACTCATATTTGGGGACGGCGATGAGTGAAAACCAGCTGCTTGACTATAAAAATATATTTATACAGGAGAGTGAATTACAGTCCTACTTCAAATAATACTTTTAAATAAATATCCTATACACCATCCCAATCACTTTATAATTTCATTATATTCATATAATATGTCGAGAAAATATCTTTATGTAGTTGAAAAATAATATATTTTTAAAATAAAAAATACCCACATTGTAATTTTAATATATTTGTTGTGTAAATAAAAATACTTTGTTAATATAATTCCATCTTGCAAATTAATAAACAATTTGAATAACAATAAAATATCTATGAAAATCTGTTTATAATAACTTTTTTTAAAGATGTTACCACTATTTGGACGTATTTAACTCAGGAAGGTGCCTAGTAATTTTTAAACATAAAATATCTCTTAGAATCTTCATGAAACCAGAAAATTAGTTTTCATACATATAGCTTAGCGTAGAACAGTTTTTAATACAATTATAAACTTTTATTGATTGTATTTTCTTTTTAGCTAGCAGTTCCACGTAAGCCCAAATGAGAGTTTTACAGAAGCCAACAATTCTCTTCACACATTTTTTTTTAAATATCTGATGATGAATGAATTATTAACTTCTGCGAAAAAATGCTTATTTGAACTGTATAGTATTGCCAGTTAAGTGATAGGAAATTGTCTACTCCTTTTCTGGAACTAATGTCTATGGTTCTACCACAACTAGCTTTCATCCACACCGTCCATATACAAACTAAACGTAATCAAGTGTTAAGCTTAGCAAATAACTTATAATATGTTGCGTTATTTATATATAATATATATTTTAAATTTTAATATTATACTGGTCATTCTGAGATCTGTATGTCACCAATCTGGCTCCAAATACTGCATCATTATTTTTTTTTCTTTTCTAAATATACCATTTCCACGTCACCTTAATTAATGTGCCACTTTTTATTTAACTTAATTTCTAATTTCGAAAATATTTTTCAAGGCAAGAATATCTATGCTATTTCTACTAAATTATAGTGAGGCCACACACAATGTTGGAAGCTCAAAATAAAAAATAATTTTAAGTATATCGGCCCGTTTTTTCATATGCCAATAAGGGTGTAATGATGCTCATAATTTTGTATAGAAGTAAAGAAAAGTGGCACATGAACCCGAGCGCGTCTCTCCAGACAGCCGCACGTCCGCGCGTGTCCCGTGGTCCATTATGTTCGTTATACAACTATATACGGCCGGGTGATCGCTCAAATGTGGACGGAACACGCCTCCCACACACGACATAAAAACCTCATCAACTCTGTAATAAACCACTTGTATAAAACACTATTCATTTACATCTGCGGCAATGTTTGCAAAACTATTGAATAATACTGTGCTCCACTCTGCGCGGAGGCGGCTCGCCGTCCACACTCCACCGACCACCCTGTATGTATAACAAATGAATATTATTCACCCTAGGGCGACTACATCTAGCCTATATCATATAGTTTTAATTCCACGTATTATTAATATTGGCAGATATGTTATTGATTCTCGTCATGTGTTTCGAGCCGTGTCCTCATGAAATACCGTTTGAGTAACAAAACCGCAATACACAATAAACCGAGGCGAATGTCGGTCGAATTTTCACATTCGAAGTAGAAAAATCTCGGTCGAAATACAGTCCAACTCGTAGATTGATTTGTAAAATTTCAACATAAATTCCGATCATAGTGAACTGGCAACACTCGTGTCCATACACACTCGCAAGCCTACAGGGTAGTGTGGTCTGACGTAGTGATGGTGGATGTGGTGTGTGGTGTGCGTGTGCGGTGTTATAAGATGGTGGCGTGCCAGTAGTGCGTGCGCGGCGCGGCGGGCGCGGGCGGCGCGTCGGGCGCGTCGGCGGGGCAGTCGCAGTCGTCGAGGCGCTGCGCCACGAAGTTGCCGTAGTCGTCCGTCAGCGCGCTGTGGCGCAGCGCGCACACGTGGCGCCGCAGCCCGTCGCACCACCACTCTGCAATATTACTGCTGCTAAATATCTACAACAACACCTTGTATCTGTTGCTATCTCTGTCACTCCTAAGTACTACACAATCATTCCTCTCGTTTCACTGGCTTCTCGCGGCCCTCGTTGGTACAAGCACAGTGCGCACAGATTTTGTTTGCAACATCCACTCTGACATAAACCTCACCATCATAATGCATATAAAAAATTACTGCTAATACTATTGCTACATACTAATTTACACATTCACATACCATTAATGATAATAGAAATTGAAAATCAACCCTAAACTAAACGTTTGTCAATCTTTTTACACTTATATCGAACAAACTCTTCGGCCACGTTGTCAAATAATTTGACTTATCATTTTCGGACCAGCTGCCACCTTGAAATCACCCATTTTGGTGTCCATAAATAAACATTTAATTATGCATAATGTACTGGCAGTTAAAACCAATAAATTACTTTTAATACTAATACAACGCATCACAGCTGTTTGGCACTTGAAACAGTGAGATGATACAAAACGTCTCGCCGGGATAACACGTCATAACTTTGCGCAGATGTGTGAAATTGACCGAAACTCCACGTCACTTATTAATTTAATTTATTTTATAATTCAATTTGGTGGCACCTGTGCACTCTTAGTTTGAATAACACCTTCGATGGCGTCTTTAACATGGCGACTATGGGCTATAACAAAACAATATTTAGGTAAATAACACGCTTGAGGTGAAGTGTATTGACGAATTGTATTGACGAATATCTTCTGTATGAATGCTTTCTATGTGATAAAAAGTCTGGCGATTTTTTATTGCTTCCTTTTTGACCAATTCAATTCTGATATAGAATAATGACTCACCTCTCGTAATGTCGGAGTCGGTCATGAGTTCTTCGTTCATGAGCGCCGCCAGAGCGTCGTCTGTGTGCTTCGAACCTGCAGCAATGGCACAACTCACTGAATGTACTATGTTGACACAAAACAACTCTAACATTTAATTGCGTAAGATAAGGTAAAATTTAAAATAGAAATAGGTATGAACACAATTACATAATTCAGTATTAAACACCTGTGGCTGAAAAAGATGATGATCATGATAAAGATAACAATGTCTGGTGCTCTGGTAATAGATTTGTAAGAGCAGCCTATGTTCAGTAATGAACATGATAAAACAAGGCATCTTTGAAAACCTGATTTCTATATTAATTACTATGTATTTCAAATATTGCAGGGGTATTCTTTGTCTCATAAATTCATATGATGTCAACAGAAAAGCACATACTTGGTTCCTCCTTGACAACGGGTTCCTCCTTAACCTGCAGCACCGTGGGCGATGTGGGCGTGGTGGGAGTCGTGGGCGTGGTGGGCGTGGCCGGGGGCGTGGGCGCCGCCTCGCCCACCAGCGCCGTGGCCGCTTCCCCGCTACTGTTTGAGCTGCACTCGGGACTGTAGGGCGCCATCTGAAATTATTACATTTTTAAATTGTTTTTCATTTTTTATTTTCTATAACAGTCAATGGCGACAAGGGTATATCTGCCTTAAGGTGTACAGGCGTAAGTATATGATTTATGAGTGTTTTATAACCTTTAAGTTTAAACCAATTACAAGATAATTGAGAAGTATACAACCATGAGAGACTTTTATGTTCTTATTTGAGGATACTAGGTACTATCTTGAGTTCTAAGGCTAATTACATTTTTTTAAACTGTGTCTTATATTACACCCACACTTCATATTCCAGGATACTCAAACTTTTGTCAATCTAGTATCTACCCTCTCTCATCTGTTTTGAAATAGTACCACATAAAACCATAATTTACCCTGATACTCCTGCGTCTTCTGGGCGTGACCTCAGCGATCTTGTAGCTGTTGTCCATCGCCCAGTAGGAGCCCTTGCCGGGGTCGTCTTTACTCCGCGCCACCTTCATGAAGCACTTGTTCAGCGACAGATTGTGCCTTATCGAGTTCTGAAACCGTTTGCGCGAAGATTAGATACGCGCCATCTAACGGGGGCTCAATGCGATACGATTATCTGTGTGAATATTTTTTGCATTAGTCATTGGTGTTGTGTTTCGGTGGTAAAGTACTTTGCCGGCAAAAATCGTAGTGGTAGTTAAGCATGTCCATCTCAAGACGGTTACGTAAAAATGACGGTTCTCAACAGTTCAACAGTCGTCTTATTTAGCGGATCAATACCACCAAGGCTTTACATCAGTATAAGTTATAGTTCGGTTTTATTGCATATAATGCATTGACTCGACGGCGTATCCTTTCCGCCATCTCCGTGGGAGAAAGCTTAGCGCGCTGTATGCAGCGCCAAAAGAGTAAACTATTCTACCCACTAGGTAAATAAAAAACTGGCGAATGGTAGCCTTACACGCGGTGTATAAAAAAACAAGTGTTTATGCGCCGTAGTCAACGTGTAAAACTTCTTCTCGAGAAAATAACCATCTATGCAAATGTTTTGTAAAGGTGTTGGTATTAAATAATGGTGGTAATATCGAAACATCTATACTCACCATCCATCCTTTGCCGGCTTCTTTGTAGTAGGGGAAGGCGTTGCATATGTACGTGTATATTTCGTTGAGCGTCATCTTGCCGTTGGGCGAGCTGCTGATTGCTAATCTTATCATGCTCGCGTAACTGCCAAAATACAAACAAAAGTTAGCGACATATAATTCTCCAGTATTGACACGTCACTGGGCAATAAACCTAAAAGATGGATGAATGACGTGATAAAGATCACAGGAGGTCGTTGAGATCCGCATCCAATTCATCATTGAGGATATTATAAAGAAATAGTTTGACAGTCCCTGTGGCGCAGATGCTCTGGGCTGCGGGTTCGATCCCCGCGCGGACACAAATGATTATGGTGATGGCTGGTGTGGCCTTATGTAGTATTGGTTCTGGGTTTAGACTTTACATAGATCGAAAAGTTTAAGTTATTCGAGCGAATATTACTAGTTAAAATTTTAGTTTCTGATATCTACATCACAAGACTCGTTTAGTTGTCTTTTCACGCTTAAAGTGTGATGTGTGTGTGCCTGTTGGGTGTATTGATTTATCTATTTGAATACATAAACAAATTTCATGAAAGTAACATTTTGCAAAATAAGCAGAAAAGTACAGCCTTTGAAACAAATGGTTTCTTAAATATATACTTGTAAAAGAATAATAATAGGTACTGAATAGTTTTAACCAAACAAATTACCATTTAACACATAAATGTGATATCAAGTGCATTGTGCAATATTTGAAACATGCAGTATGCTATTTGATAACACTGATATTGCTTACTTGCATATAATACTGAAAATAAATGTGGATCATATTTTTGCTGACAAATAGATATTATTAATTTGAACAATATTGTGAATTTTTATGAAATAATAAATAGTGAATAACTGTTATTCCACTTTTATAATCACTGATTATAGTTTCAAAAGATTTTTGAGATATATACGCATTACTCGCCCAAAGCTCATGGAGGAAAATGGAGGCACTTGATTACAACTTAAAGTTGCAATAAATGACTTTGTACCATTAACTTTTAACTTTGATTATAAGGTCCATTCAACTCAAAGCAGTTTGGGTAAACTTTTGTATTAAAGGATCATTTAAATTGGTTGAGCTATTTATAAGATTAGTACCAGATTTTTCACTAAACCTGACAGATAACATGGAACACAATATAGGGCCTACATGTAAATACAGGATATTTTTCATAGAAAACATTTTATTTCTGCAATATAATGACAGTTAATGGTAACTGTAACCTTGCATGATGGATAGTATCCCTGAGTCACTGACCACTGTAAATGAGTTACAAAGTTAAGTTTTCAAATTAATTTCTACAGCTCTGGGTGGTTTCTTACACAAAAGATAGCTATCACCATCAAAACAGGAAATGCCTCCAGTATTATGGACTCTTTTGCTCATGGAACAATAATGCAGTTATTGCAGTACGCAGGGCAGTTTCTTGGCAAACAGATGGACAATAAGTGTTTTTTTAGAGGATGCGTTTCTCCTTTTTCACTATAGAACCAAAACAATGCAACAAACTTAACATGAGCTTAATCTTTGGTGCCTTGCAAACTTATTCATGGTAGAATTAACAAATAACTAAACATATTATCAAGCAATGTCTTCACTGTTTCCAATGAATTTCAGGATTAATTAAATGATGAAAAACTTTAGGCTAAACTTTAAATTGTTTAAACCACAAACAGGAAAATGATTTAATATTTCATATTTTTAGAATAAAAACACAAAGGGAGGCCAGCAGAAGCTACCACGGAGAATACTTTTAGTCATTGTTGATATAAGCATATAGTCGTTCATGACATTCCTACCCAAATTAAATGTTTTATTGTTGTCCATATTCTCCAGTAATGTAATAAATCAATAGATAATGACATAAAATTGGATTTGAAATTACTGCATGGAAATATTTCAATAAATTGAAATATACAGAACCAGCGATATAAGTAGTTTTACTTTTTAATCTAATCTCATTAATACATTTAGATTAGACACAGTTTATATTAATTATGAATAAAAGATAAATGAACAATGAGGTAATTATACACTTTCAGTTGAATTAATTTTTCTAGGTCATTGAAAAGGGTATTTGGTATTTTTTAAAATATATCAGTATAAAAATGCTTGAATTATATGTAGAAATAACAGTTTTGAAGACTCATTTTGTTATTCTTGCCAATTCTATGTGAATTCAGAACTGTAATGTTGTCTAAAAAGTAACATAATCTTGTAGTAAACATAAGTATGATATCACTATGCAGCGTTAAAACGATAAAACGTCTTTAGGCGTTGAAAACAAGGCGCAATAAAAATAATGTGTCCCATAAGTCATCTAAAAGTTGCAAAAACAATAGGCATCACACATCTATATTAAAAACAGCCAGCACACGGCGAGGGTCACCTCTCGGTGATTCACCTATGCCAATTGCGGACTCGTCCGTACGCACTACGCCGCTCTACAAGTATACAACCCACCTGTACGCAGGCTTCGCGTGCTTAATCTTATTCGTGTTCTCTTTCTGCTCCTCCTTGTTGTTATTCTCCTGCTGAAGCGCCAACGGCTGCACATCTTCGTATAGAAAGCGCGGGATTGGCCCCAGGGGGCTGTGGCGCGGCGGCCCCGGGCTGTACGCAGGCAGCCACTCCACGCCTGGCGACTCACTCATTGTCCCATCAATTTTGCTCGCCGTCACTTCACGTTCGACAAATTATCATCACACCAATCAAGTAACTTAACGTAGGCGTATGACACTCAGTAACATTTACGCGGACGACACTTATTGTTGAAAATCTACATCGAGAATCCTTGAAACGAATGCTCATCTAACATCAATGATACAGCACCACAACGCACAATCATATAGAATAAATAATACTAAAACAAATAAATACAAAGTTAAAGTATTGAATTAATACAATAAATAAACTAAATAATTAAAGAAAATGAATAATTTTCTTGTAAAATTAAAATTATTATGACATTTGAGGCACCTACAACAAGGAAAATGGCGGTGGTTGAAGTACGTTCCAATTCACGTAGTATTGAAAAATTGAAATAACAAAGGCAAGATTTATCCGATAATATGAATTGGCTATTTGACTAATTTCTGAAAAGTGTTTTAAAGTCTAGATATAATCACTCTATACCTCTTCAAACTATTAATTTATTTTTAAAGAGTTGTTTATAACGAATAAACATATTTTTCAGTTTTATCATCATATATGTCACCAAAACGGTAGGTCACGTGACTTTGAAAAAGTTACGTCACGCTTTATAAATGGTGAATGATCTTAGTGGCAGAGATGAATGAAAATTGAAAATCGTGACATCACACCCTGCACAATGACAGCTTGTCGTGTTTTGTTACATTTAATCAACAGATAAAAAATGGCAAACTTATTTTAGATAATTTAAATATTTATAATTTAGATAAATGTAAATAAAAATACCTATAATTATTGTTTACCAAAAAGCTATCATATGCAACACATTTTATAATTTATTGCCACAACAGTCAAATACACATTTAAGATGATAAAACTGAAAAATATGTTTACTCGTTATAAACAACTCTTTAAAAATAAATTAATAGTTTGAAGAGGTATAGAGTGATTATATCTAGACTTTAAAACACTTTTCAGAAATTAGTCAAATAGCCAATTGGGTATTTGACTGTTGTGGCAATAAATTATAAAATGTGTTGCATATGATAGCTTTTTGGTAAACAATAATTATAGGTATTTTTATTTACATTTATCTAAATTATAATTATTTAAATTGTCTAAAATAAGTTTGCCATTTTTTATCTGTTGATTAAATGTAACAAAACACGACAAGCTGTCATTGTGCAGCGTGTGATGTCACGATTTACAATTTTCATTCATCTCTGCCACTAAGATCATTCACCATTTATAAAGCGTGACGTAACTTTTTCAAAGTCACGTGACCTACCGTTTTGGTGACATATATGATGATAAAACTGAAAAATATGTTTATTCGTTATAAACAACTCTTTAAAAATAAATTAATAGTTTGAAGAGGTATAGAGTGATTATATCTAGACTTTAAAACACTTTTCAGAAATTAGTCAAATAGCCAATTGTAAAAGAAATTAATATTTTATACATTTCCATGTAGTTTTAATTATACGTAAATCATAACCAATAAACAGTAATACTTACAGACTAATAAGTAATACTAGAAATATCGGGAAAGAAGGTTTAAATTAAAATCCACGAATTTCATTTTGCTACATTTAATTTTCGTTAAATAATGTTTCTATTGAAAATATGTTACACTATTTCTTTAACAAGTAAGAGAATCTAACATAGTATTTAGTATATTAAGTCGTTAATTTTAATGTTATTGTTTTGCACATTTTGAAGACCCAAAAAAACGATTTTATATTTTTATAGTGGTAATACTATTACGTAGTTTGGTTTATAAAGCTGAGTCCATATAAATACGTCACCTATTTTCTAATTTTAACCTTCAAATGTATTTTAAACGCTTAAATATTATTCAAATGTGATTTTATTATTTGAACATAAAAAATTGGATGAAATGGAATGATTTCTTTTAGGGTTTCATGATATGTTTATTTTTTTGATGCGATAAAAGGCGAGACGAGCGTTCCATTCGCCTGACGGTAAGCCATACTACCGCTCCTGGACAGCAGCAAAACTAAACAACACCATGAATTACAAAGCGATGCTTGGCATTCCACTACGCTCGCCATCCTGAGACATAAGATGTTAAGTCTCATTATGTCCAGTAGTTACTGTGGCCACAATGTCCTACAAACCGGAACACCATAGGGAATATACACTGCTATTTGTCAGGACAAATAGCAGTGTAAGTACCTACCCAAGCGGTCCATTGCCTATTACCATTATGGTATCTCAACAATATAAAAAATAAGTATACTGTGAAAAACAAAGTTCATATAACTACTGGTATTTAGTAAGTAGCAACTCATATGGAAGATTATAGATAAAACGCGTATTGATTTTCTGAAAAATATAATCACGTATTACTACCATAAACACATTAACCAACAGCAAAAACAAGCTTATGTTGATGTGAATCGGGAAAAATGAGGGCCTGGGTGGGCATAAAAGATACCAATGAAGTGTTGAATAGTAACTTGAGTTTAACCATTTATTTTTCTGTTGATCTTTGTAAAATTGTAATGTCTGTCGTTTTACGTTTAAATTTTAGGATAGTTGTAATCACATTTAAAATAATGTCAATGTGAATGTGTCATTACAATTCGCATACTTTTGTTGAATTATGGCAACTTTTTACTTTCATTCGACGTGCGACCAACTGTCGTCTGTCAGTTTAAATGAGATGCTTTGTGGGGGAGGTAGTGTCGTGCGTTGTTTTATTTTTAACGGTTTGTTGACAATAAATTATAATTTATTTGTTTTAAATAGTGTGTGAACAGTTTTTTCGTTGACTTTGTGGATTTTAAAGTGGTAGAATGGCGACGCAACCGGAGGTCGGCGTGTCCGACTTTGTTTTGCTGGACAATTTGACTACGGACAAGTTTATTGAGAATTTGCATTTGAGGTGAACCCTTTTTCCTTATTTTAGCATTTTAAACTATTTTATTCAACCAATAAACAATTAATTCATATCATCTCACGATGATTAAAGTATTTTTTTGGTTTATTATTAGGATAAAAAGTTAACTTTTAGGGTTGAATAACATCTAAACTTTTGAAAAGTTCAAGACAGAAAGTTATATTTATAATATTTTTGCATTAATATCTTTGTTTCTGTCGATGCTTTGTCACGATCTCGAGATATATTCCCGGACACTGAGTATATTTCAAATTATTGTCTTATCATCTGCTCCAATTATTTCCTCATACTTTTGTTACTATAAACAGCTATTACTATCATTCTGGTTTCACCAATTAACATCCTTTTGGACAATAAATCTTATATGTTCTATATGTGAAAACTTGTAATTGGCTTTCAAATTGCTACACAATTGTTACTTAAATGTTTTAAAGCTGTTAGTCTTCCTTGAAAATAAATAAAATAAAATAAAAATTTATGAAGTTTATGCAGTTCCAAAATTCCTGTGAATCACAGAGCAATAATTTTCATTTACATGTTATAGTAGGTGAGTATTTTACTAATTTAAATATAAGCTTCACAACTTTATTAGTATTTTAAAAGTTTCAAAACAAATGCCAAAAACATTTTAATTATACAATTAATTAATTATGTCTAAAAAATTAAATTATGATATATGATTAAAATACAATTTACTTTTAGAACACAATGTTAGAAAACAAACATACCTAATAGTTATAATAACATGGGGTAGGCCATTTTATTAATTAAAATATAAATAAAAGTAGTAAATTTCAAAACTATATATTTCTTAAACATCTGCAAATTACTTTTTCTCATTCACATTTTAAATAAATACAATCACTTAAACTTACAACTAAAATACCAACAACATTGAGGATTCAAAACAAGCTACAAACCAATCCTTAATGATAATACAACATTTTGTTTAGTCTAATAATTTGAATTATATTTACACAATAAGTAATACAGTCAAATATAATAATTAAAACAAGCCAGAAAAAATCCCTAATCACCCAGATTATCCTATTGTATTGACCTTATTGTAAATGTATTGACTAATTAATAAACAATGTAAGAAAAGCCTTAAAATCCTAATTACAACATGTTTAAGAGTGTCCAACAACAACAGTTTATTTGTGTAAACAGGATCCTAAGGAAAATTTTTACTTCACTTATATGCAATATAATTTTGTCCTTGTTTGTCAAAATGAGAATATGCAGGAAAATTAATTATGTTTTTAATTCTGGAATATTGTTCAGTAAGTTGAATGAGCACAGAAATAATAAACATACAACATAAGCATACAGTTTGTATAATGGGCATCAGTCATGTAGAGTTTGATTGGACACCCTGGGAGAGACAATCTGAAATAATTTCATATATGTAACCAAAATATGTGTTATATTATTTATGTATGTATCCATTTCAAGTTGAACAAAATCTATTATACATTATAACTTAGGTGATTTTAATGTTTACTTTTCCAATTTACTATCCTACTTGCTTTTTCCTCCACTCTTTTTCCTGGCCAATGAACAAATCCTTACGTATGAAGTAGTTAGTAACCATAATATTCTAGTATTACTTATGAATATTACATAATACTATAACTTTTTATCAGTTCCATTTAAATTTTATCCAAATTATTGTTAAATGTGAAAACAACAAAATATTCCAAATCATCAATAACATTTTTAAGCACCTACAAATTATTTTATTTAAGTAACAAAAACCATTGACTTAAAAACAGATGCAAAGGAATATACATATTTAATCTGACCATTTTCTATTTCATTTGTGGTAAAAAACATTAAATGCAAATAAATACATTGTCCTGTGACAATTTATTTGCATATTTTTATTGGAGGCCCTTAGAAATATTTATTTCAGGCAAATGTGTTGTGGGTTCAAAAAGTACTTCGTTTGGTCTCATGAACCAAATACAAAATAACTCATCTTATTCTTTTGATATGTATAATTGTTGAATTCAAACATTGTTGATATTTTAAACAATTCGGAAATAATATAATATCATATAGCATCATATTATATTTTGAAAGGTTGCCTGGAAAGATTCCACCGTCTACAAATGTCGCTACAATATGTTTATCAATAAAATGGACCTTTATGTTTCGGGTCGCATGTCTACTGTTTTTACGCGCTTCGATAGCTAATGTATAATGTGTGATGTCATAACATGAATCACAGATGTGTTCAAACACATTAAGTGGTACTGCACGCGCATATTTATTTGTGGTATGTGTGCCATGGCGAACTCTAAGATATTTTTTTAATTTTATTTCCTTCTGCTTTGTCTTGACGTGTATGATAAACTTGCACTGTTATTTTTCAATGAATATTATTTTTTAAAACACCAAGCATAACTATAATAATATACATGTGATCTAATCGATTACGAATTTGAGAACGCAGATAATCGAGTTTGAGGTATAATTACGTAGATAAATATTGACGCATTCATCATTAAAAAGTATTTTTAGAAATGTACAGGTACTTTTTTGTGTTCGCTTTAGTTTAAAGTAGATAAATTTGAAGCACATAAATTGTTTTTTTTTCTGTGATTAATTACGAGCTAATGTCTCTTTCCAACTTAATCGTAGGTTCTAGTAGATATGGTAACCCTGGGTATCAATTCAACTTGTATTTGAAAATGAGTACCCAAGTCTCATTGCTATGCAAGCATCACTATTGAATATTGACCTAGTATGCCTAGGACGCCTATGTCGCCTAAAGCAATTGAGTATGTTTAGGTAACACTATGATGAAACCTTATCACATTAACAATAGCATTTTATCACTCCTATAATGATTATTTGAAGGGCTTATCGATTATATTGGCGAGCCATTCGGAAAACAATAGTGTTGGATTGCCAACTCACAGATAAGGATTCAGGAGCCATGAGGAAAACATAGTACCAAAGTCCTTGATGAGGTGGACAGAGATTAGATACGGCTTGTGTTGTTTCCTCGATGTTGTATTTAGACTATAATTAGAATTGACCTTTTATGAAAGTTTGTTTTTAATCGGCTTTTATTCACGACTTACATACTTAGTACATTTCCAATGCATCTTTTAAGTCTCAGGAACCCTAAATTCCCACGCATATATGTCTATACACAGCCCATAGGGATAAGTAAAAACTATATATTACCACAGAAGTATTACCAATTTGCTTGATCCGTACACATATAATTTTCGATTTATCCACGTCCATTATGCTCTTCACGCATTTTTATCCGTTTTTAATACTCTGGATCCGTCCCTTAGGGTACCATAATGGTTTAAAAAACTAACTAGTTGACAGCTCTATGGCAGTACAATCAAAGATAAACTAAGTAGGTAATGCATTTTCGCATTTATACTGTAGGTATCTAGTGTGATAATACGATATCATAACATGAGTCAGAAGGTTCACGTATATGTATTATCAGAAAAATATTTGTATGATATGAGCGAAAGCAAGCCGCTTCCAAAGAAAAACTGTTTTTTTTATTACGCGTTCTTGAAGTATTAATGCTCTAGGTGACGGTGACAATTAATGTCAGTTTAATAGCATTATAGCTAGTTTTTCCGTACTATTCTGATAAGGAAGTTTTCATTAGTCATGATCACGGGAGGGTCCCTTTTGTCATGGATGAATCGTATATCATTATATTGGTTCTAATGGCGTACCTTTTTCTAAAAACCAGGATAGACGAAGGTAGGATATTGGCTATTCTCGACGTAAAAATGTCTTTCAAGCCGTAATGTTTAAAAAATGAAATTTCAGTTATTCTGCATCAATAAAATCTCGTAATTATATCAGCTATTATTCCAAAATTGGACGCGTATCTGAATGGAGTGGCAGATATTATACATCGGTGATGATGGTAAGATACTTGTATTTATATGGTAATCAACACAAAAATTGTGTAAAAATTGCCGCAGCGACACACGCAAATGTATAGTGATTTCTTAGATTTACGCGAATGTTACGAAATGTAAAAATTAAACCATATATTCAACCAATCCGCGATAAAATCCGTAAAATTAGTTTTATTTCAATGCAATTGTATTTGTTTGGTATCAGGATTAGCCAGTGGAGCCGATGCCTTTTTTTTTTTTTTTGTTTCGAGAGGAAAAGCTATTAAGCTCCCCTTTCGGTACCCCGGGGGAGGTCGAAAGGGGTATGTCAGTGTCACTGGCCTTCCAGCTCGGAACAATGCGGATGTTGTGACCGAGCTGGGTCCCTAACAATATCTACGCCAGCATACTGACTAAAAACCCCTCGTTAACCGTCACACGCATTGTGGGCGGTACCGGACATCCCAGGGCGAAAAGCGAGTGGAGCCGATGCCTAATATAACTTTTGAACCTGAGTGTAATAATCAGCTTTCTCCACTCGATACAGAATCTGGACTGCACAACACTATCAGGTCCAACGACTATGCTATGCCAGTATCTTTAACCGTACGGTTTACTAATGGAGTCATCGTAGTTAATGTGATGATTATAACAGACGTTACAAAACCGCGGGCAGGTGACGCTATGCGATGACGACTCGCGATGACTGAAGTCATTGTTGATTGCGTTACTGCAGCAGTTTTCCTCATGCTATTGTTCCCATTTGTTTGTGTTCTAGTTTTCATACCAATGAGAAAATGTGTAGCTTATTTTTCTGTTGTTATCAGTTATGTTATCTAGATAGTAAACTTTATATTTGTAGTTATCGATCTTTTAGAATGATAGGCGCTGTAATGATTGGTGCATGATTAATGCCACCATAATTACTTAATGAGTGGGAAATTGTCACAAATGCAACGCTGTTCGGTACTTGCTTTGAAGCATTGGCCGAGTAAAGTAGCGAGATAGGTAAAGTCCTATGCAGCAGTGTGTATATTCAGCATTGGTCTTCCTGAGGTGAAGAGAGAGAGAGAGAGAGAGAAAGAGGAAGATAGGCCTTTTTCCACCGACAAGCCTATCCCCAGCAGCAATTTGTATCCACCGCAACGCACAGAAATGATCCCCCAACACAAATAAACATGTAAAACTTGAAATAAATCTCAGTTTTACGACTAGTACTGTCTATTTACTATTACGGTACCGCATGATGCAGCCACGAGATTTTATGACTTAATACATCGAGAAACGTTTCTGCGAATGGTGTTTGCCGTGTTTCTGTCTTGGCTTACTTTGCGGTGTTTTCTTGGGTTTATGAGGGTTATAATAATTTTGCTGACGACTTCTGGAGATTATATTGGTAGTCTTTGGCGGCTGGAAAAATAGTTTGAGGTTTCTGGAGATTGACATGTTTCTTTGTAAGACTAGCGTGTATGGGGTAAATATGAGGGTATACTGTTTCAGCTAAGAACAATGCATTGTCTTTTAATATTCCAAGATGATGTGGTGCTGCAATAAGGTGGCATTTTATTATTATGATATAAATATAATAGAATGTATTCACTATTCTCCGTATTTTGTAATTAAATCTACAGTTATAATTTGGTTATCTTTGAAGTGCATGGCTGACTAGATAAGAGTTTAGAAGATTATGTTTTATGTGAAGAGGAGAGACCTTTGGCGACCTTCTGGTCCAGTGCTGTTTCGATACAATTGCACGATATCAATACATATTTCCTAAGTATAAATAATTTATGGCCAATTGAATTTCTTATAAACTATATTTACGATGGGCGATTAGCTTTTCATTTAATAGTGTAATAAAGATATGATGTTTGAGCGGGCCTTATCTCTTTTTATGTGAAGTATTTAGATACTATAATCTACAATTACGGTGTTCTTTTACTTTTATTTTCGAACTGTCCTTACCCCTTATGTCGGTTCAGTGCTTGCATTTTTTATTAATACATATATTATATAATAAATTTGTAACCGATCGATGATTGTACGTGGAATATAAATGGGAAAAACTATTATGAGGGGTTTGTTTTAACGTAATAAAACCCAAAACAATGATTTTTGGAATTTTTGTTTGTTTGTCGGTTGGTCTGTGCGGCTGTGCGCGATGAACTCAGAAACGGATTTCGATGAAATTTAGTATGTGGGTAGCTGACACCCTGGATTAACACTTAGGTTAATTTTTATGCCGAAAATTAAGTGTTCCCGTGGGATAGGGAAGGAATTCCTATATATTTGTTACTTTTTTATACTCAAAGGGGTGGGACTGGATTACGTACCTTAAGTGGGAATAAGACGGCACGGGCGGGATACAACGGCACGGGACGGGATGGGAATTTCCAAATAAAATTATTATAATTTGCACAGAGATATATACTTTTAACGATTTGTTGATTTTAGGCAACTCTCCTGGGAAATATCATTCGCCTAATATAACAATAATTGTATCCCTCCATTCGTCTGTTTTACCCCTATCTCGCCTTATAACTTCTTAGTTAACCTCTTAGTTAGTTCTTTTGGCCTCTTGGTCCTAATTATGTCCGAAAGGATTACTAGACGTGAATGCTCAGTTGTCACAAACGTGTTTTAATTAAGCTTAATCCAGTTTCGCCACGTCCAGCCAGTCCCGCGCGGGTTCCGGTTCGATGCCCGGCGGACAAAGGCACTTCTGTAATAAGCGTACTTGTAATATTATAAAAAAAAAAGTGCATACAGAGTGCTGTAGTATGGTATTTCACATAATCAGGCCAGTCATGTAATATTGAAAGCAGAGTTATGCGTTCATATTTTGCCGGTTTTTATGTGATATGATTTCCTAGTAGGTGAAGTTGAAATCAATTATGAAATTATATGAAGACAACTCGTACGGCTGACAGAGTTTGTTTTTTTAGGTTTAGTACACGATATTAGGTTCTAAACATAAAAATAATTAAAAGTAATAAAACTTTTTATGTATCAAAAACCTTTTTTCGCTCAGCCTGGATTATCGCGGGTCCATACAGCAAAGGAACCGATAATGGAGTGTACTCTAGCTGTATGAATGTGGCATACAGCCCGGGTGCGCCTGGCGCCGACTCATTCCGCGTGCATTCATTGTACTCAATTAGCAAGACGTCTCGTTAACTACTAGTGGTTTGCATCTCCGGTGGATGCCATCGCATACCTCCAGTTACTGTCTTCACAGTTTAAGTAAATACTAGCCACATGTATTATTGGGGAATTTTATATCACTATAACGGTGAAGGAGACATTGCGAGGAAACCTGCATACCGTGGCGATTTAAAAAAATATCTTCGGTATGTAAAGTCCGCCAACCCTCACTAGACCAGCGTGGTAGACTATATGGTCTAACCCCTCTAAATCGTACTCTCAATTGTAGAAGACCCGTGCCCTGCAGTGGGACGTATATGGGCTAATACATATTATATCACTTTCTATAATAGCCTGTAAATGATATTGAGTGATTGTGTGCCCGATGAGACTTAACATTCTCAAAATCTTATATTTATTTACCCACAAATTAGGCCATCAATTATGTCAGTCTATTTAAAAGCCTTTACATATATCTATTAGGTTATCACATTGTACCGACTTGCCCAATTCTCTGTAAAAACTGTTGAACGGGCACGTGAGACGCCAGGATGGTTGATAAGCACGTGCCTTATCTTACGCAGACGGTAATAAGTGTGCTTATTGCTTGCCGACAGCAGACATCCTTTTTACACTATTTGGCCGAGAATAAGAATAGCAATTAGAGGACAAGTCACTGTCGCATTTTTAAGGAATTTGCTTTTATTTTTGTGTATGCCTGCCTCATCAGCTACACACACAGATTTGCCTGTCAGCTAATGTCAAGAAGAGAAGACTTCGGATGTCTGGCGAGGATAGGCGTAGATAGTGCTGCCTGCTATCTGAACTACAGGCTGATAACAAAATCAGGATCACAACTGATTCCTGAGACCGTGTGTGAAACCACAGATTAGACTTATCGTCGCATCCGATTTGGAAATGCCTCTATGACTATTTGAAATGCATCTGTTATGTTTATGACATGTTCGGCGTGGTGGGCCAAGGCCTACTTGCTTCTCAACAATAGTATATCATCATCATCATCATCAGCCTTTTGCAGTTTACTGCTGGACATAGGCCTCTCCCAAGGTACGCCACAGAGCCCGGTCTGCTGCTTTACGCATCCAGTCGCTGCCGGCCCTTTTGTGTAAGTCGTTCTGCCATCTGACCAGAGGACGTCCCACGCTACGTTTGCCAAGACGCGGTCTCCACTCCAGAACACTAGTATATACAGAACAATAGTATATATGCTATATAGGTATTAATATGATGAGTAATACGCTTTCTAATATTCACCTGTGTCATGGGATTAGTTATCGCGCCATCTGCGGCTATCAGCTGCGATAAGTCACAATTTGTCGTGATCGGTGTAAAACCCACTATCGCTGTCGATAGTCCATACTGTTTACACAGACAAGTGACCGTGAAAATATTTGTCATGATTAGGATCTTATACATGTTATAAGGGATAGTCACTGAATATAGTAATAGAGGAAAGCGTTCGTAGTTGGTTGAGTAATCGACTTTGAAACGCGAGGGCTCGAGTTCGATCCTTAGGGAGACGTATGTGTGATAGTTGTTTTGGGCTTAGATTTGAGACCGAAAAGTCCCAATAAACCAGCTTGGTTGGTACTATTGTTTCATACAATTCAACAGGAAAGCCTGACAAATTAAGTTCAAAAGACATAAATGTCCGTTAAAGTTTAGCAACTTAACTTAAGTGAAATAACTGTATACGACATGCAGACTATTGTCATTTGTCAGTAAAGTGTTAAAATATTAACCCATTCGCACGATTTCTCTAAGTTAAGTTGTGGCTTTTGGTTTGAACACCACAGTCTGTAGCTTTACCCTAGTACACACTGCTGTTTTCTAGAACAATCTATCAAGATATTGAATTACTAGTTAAAACAAACACCCTTTTATAAGTTGTAGAGAAAGCCCGTCATAATGAGTGCGTCGCGTTTCGGATTCAGTCTTTGTTTATTAGGTTCCGACCAGGCTGTATAATTGTAAAAAAATACCATCAACTGTACTAAAATCAATACTACATTTTTCCTGACATTGTAAAAATCCGTATATGCTGCTTAATTCTTTGCCACAAGCTATTTTTCAAGCTAACTTATAAAGGTCGATGGTACAATCTTGTGCAAAGCTACTATAAACACGTAACTTTTGCACATAGCCGAATTTCACGCTCCGATTGCCTGGCAAATGTCACGTCAACACGCCGCTTGGCAACGAGGGTGCCAGCCGACACAAATTGCCATACAGCTAGCACCGCCATCATTGCTCCATCATGCCAACCGCTGGGCAAATTGGCCGGAAACGAGGATATTTTACATCGCCAGAGTCTTGGTAAATTGCGCGAAAAAAGATTTGCATTGAAAAGATATATACTTGTTTTTATTGGACAATCTAGTGTTTGCCTCAAATCAGGAGCCAGCTATGTATAAATCAAGATGTTGTGCTTTTGATCCCTGTAAAAATTATTAACTGAGTGTTGTGGGGGCGAAAAGTGTGTGCTTTCACTGTGCGATATCTTCGCCACAAGACAGTGGCTTACTGCGGTGTCGGCATACACATGTGTGCCCATGTATTAATAATTATCATTTCTAAAGTTATTTAACCACTAACCATACATTAATAAATAGCCTCTATCTGACCATAGTCTCATTTCTCCCACATTCCTCGCCCGAAGCCCGCGAGGCTATGGCGACATGTTCCTAACTCATTAGCTGTTAATTGTTACATGCCACTTAGCGATAGCTCTTGACTCGGCTCTTATCTACACGAACGAGTACATACTTGCATACAACACTTTTTACAATACAGAAGGCCTTGGAGGTAATCTTGAAATGTTCCACAAGTGGGAAGCAATTGCATATAATTACTGCGTTTCAGATAAACTCGAAAGAGACATGCAGTTCTGACACAGCAAAATACGAAATCATTTGTCGTAGGTAGCGAACTGAGTCCCGAAACAAATATTAGTGGGCAACACAATTATTTGTCTTGATGCGGAGGTCGAATCCGCGACCTCTCATCTCGCAGCCGTTAACCAACTGCGCCACAGAGACTGGGAAAATTGTTAATTGTAGGTACATTTCCTGGTTCTAGAGTCATGTGACTATGACATGGTTTGAATTCAAGCCTAACAACGATTACGTTCTTAATTGGCACAAAGTCATAAAGTGCCTTGGAGTTCCAGAAATTATTTCTATGTCTTTGCCCACAAAGCCCACTTCTGGGCATATGCCTCCCGCAAAGGTTTTCATCAACAACCTGTACTTTGTTAGGTTGTGTTATGTGTTCACTATTTATAAAAATATTAACACAGATTATGTAAACAACAGTACAAAAAGCCGGTAAAGCTTCATAATACATTATCATTATCAGTTATCGATATGATAACAACGATAATACACTAGTCATATTGTACAAAATAGCGCCAGACTCGGAGTAAGGGCGTGGTACGTGGAGTCTAGATTAGATCGTTGTGCAAGCACTAGGATGTTTGTTTTGGCGAAGTGCATGTTTATTGCAGTACCTACTGTGGTCTAGTTTGCAGTATCTAATTGATGTTTACATAAATATTAGGCTTGTATTCTGTAATGTTATGTAGAGGCTATGGGTATCGACTTTACTGAATTCTGATATAACAGTTTTGTTCGTTTTCTTTAAATATGTATATTCCACTTTAGTCAGAGTAACCATGTAGCTAATTCAAGTTATGATTGACTTAGACAATATGATCACTTCAGTCCCATCAATGCTTAGCATCTACACTCACCTTGTGTAGAGGCCTTTCGCCAGTGTCCAGTTGTCCGTCTTTATTAAGTCACAATCATAGATGTTTATGCTGTTTGTTATTGTTTGGTCTATAATAGATCTGTGAAGTTGTCGAAACATCTTCGGCTGAAATCCAAACAATCCTAAATAGATTAGTATAGTGATTATTTCGGTTTGCTGATGTTATTGTTTTTAGCCTAAAACAGAATCTATTATTTTAAATATCTATGCAAAACTAGCATGTAATAAACCTGCAAATTGTGGTGTTTGCGTGCGTGAACACATAAACGGTGAATAGGCAACCTTTTATTTTCATATTAGCATAGTATGCGAAAGTAATGCCCTAATTTCAGGGTTTCCTAATCGAACTAGGTGTATTATTTTAGCACATATATCATCCAATTAACTCAATTAGCAGGAAGTGCTAATCTTAATCCGACCAATTCCAGGTTGTTCGCTAAACCACTGCTAAATATAGCAAGCCGTAGTAAATCGCTGACGCGGTGGATCTGAGCACGCGCCGTCTCACGTGTAACAATGAATTGTCATTAGCTAGGTCGACGCACTCGCATCAGGTCATACGAGCCTGTTCTTGTGACGATCTTCGCTGTAATTAACTTCTTCCTACTTGTCTTATGTTTTTGATCCTTACTGAGCCAGATGATGGACAAATTGAATTTAATATGATGTGACTTGCAGTCGATTCCTCTATCAGTTATTAGTAATGAGTTTTGGTCACTAAAGCTGATCCCCTTCTCCACCCACTCCAATCTCAAATATCACTAACTTAAGGTCTTAGGTAACAGTAGGTGCTTACCACCAGGTCAATCGTTTGTATTTATCCGCCCAGACGTAGGCAAGTATGCTGCAAAAAGTAAGCGTGTACCTTCCCTAAATATCCCCTCTCTCCCGTAGAAGGAGTAAAAACGGAAAATCTCGTTGCTATTCCGTCGCCACGGGTCGGGAACTTTGCATACACTTTCATAAGAGCGGTGTCTGTTTACCGCGTCTTGTTACCAACCACATTTCTACTTCCGTAATCGAGTGGCCATGTTTATGCACATGCAAGGGATCTTTCATTGCTTCCATGATTATCATGACCATTAGTGAATAATCTATAATCTTGATGAAATCATCTAGAGAATTGGCTGCTTCCCTCACTTAGATAATTGTAATAGCACCAATAATTTTTCCTCTTATAATCCATCTTCAAAGGCCTTTATTGACGTGATTCTTTCGATTTTGTAAAATAAAATGTACTGCAATGACTATTCATACCCTAGAGACCGACTTAGAACTCTAAAGAACACTCAGATTTATTTTACATAATTGAACACATTGTCTTTTAATATTTGTTGGTCATTTCCCACAATTCTCATGTTATAAATATAGGATTGATTTACATTATTAGATCATCGCTTTGCAGCATCTTTGAGTACAAATTTTGTCATACGGTGAATCAGGTGTTTGCCCGCAACCTTGACAATATGCAAAGATCTAAAAACAAGTTATTAGGCGTCTTTAATATACCAAACGCAATGTCTTAATTTATCACTTACTCATTCTGTTTTTATTATATCTTCGACGTCACGTACGTTTTGAGGTATTGATTCATGTATTTCTTCAAAATAATCGACATCCTGTATTGTAATGTTTTGCTTTTGACCGTAGTCATCTATTTTAAGAAGGGTTCTGTGGTAAAATGTTTCAGGAACAATTTGATTGCGGCTACCCGCGAAGGATATTCCTTAGACGTCACTGTGGTTGTGAATTATGTTGCCGAGTATGTGATTTCTTTAAAATGTTTTGACGGAGTTAACCAGGTGACTCAACTAGGACGAAGTTCTACAATTTCGGGAAGTAGTACGTGTTCTTGAAATAAACAAACGAAGTATTTTTGACCTCCCTACTTCTTCGACGAACCTTATGCATTGCTGGCTCAATTGGGTTGTTGGCTAATTTATTTAATTAGGTAAGAAGACTTTTATAACCTTTTTATAATGTATGCCTGTATTGTTCTAAAGGAAGTAATTTTTTTCCTATTATTGCATTCTTGCTTAGACCTAATGAAACCGGTTTTGGGCCTTATCATTCTTAGAGTGAATTCCATCGATGCTAACTCACAAGTTTTAATTGTGGATTAATGTGCGATTTTAATCTACTTAATCGTTGTGCTCCATATGTTAAAATAGACAACATTGCGAAATAAGTCATAATGAAATCCAGCGATACTTTTGTGATACATATTTAAATGGATCTAATTCTCCGCAATCCTCACATACCGGTTTATAGTGGATGTTTATTTATACACTACTATATTACGACATCGCGCGTGTTGTGGGAACGCGGCACGCGATATTTATACATCTCCAGGTTTTTGACACTGCCGAATGTCCTCATCAAGTTAAGATAAGGACGGGTGTTGATAGTCGTCTATTCAGGCTTGTGGATCCTGTATATTTTGTTGAAGTTGTTACTCAAATTAATTACTAGTTTAAATATGAAGTTATTCTTACTTTGGGATAACTTCCGCCTTCCATTTATGGTTACAGATTAAAATACTCTTGGATTTATCTATTACATCGTCGCTGCGTTTGAATTAGCCGTCAAATTGAGCAAAGCTAAAATTATATTTACTTATTTAGTATGATTCGTGTTTATTAAGGTTACTGTGTGTGTACGATAAGAGTCGGGACTATTTAATGAACAAAATTTTCCTATAACGTTTGTGTTATCCACGTGAAGCTGGATTGAATATTGTCAGGAGGGGAGGCTTGCTAAAAGTTATACCTCATTTTTATATTGATATGATTTTGTTACATTTGAAAAAGTTACAACTAGTTGAAATTAATATTGCATAGATTGTTTAGGATTAATAAAAATATCTTAGTATCACTAGGAAGCTTACATGGAGGAGAACTTACTTAGGAGGTTTTCACGTGAAAGTTATATACTAAAAATATTATATCGTTCCCCCCACATGTATTTTGGCCATTACGTCTTGTCCGGAAGTGACGAGCTCCCGACGTTCTCATATCCGTTCGGAGGAAACTCGTCTATCGATCTCAATTTATTTTGATGTGTGTGTATTGTTCCATGAAAGTGCTCCGCCATCTTGCATAATTGTGTAAATTCGCGTTTTATTTGCATTCAGGAAATAAGTTTATGAATAATATCATAATATATTCATAAATGTATACTTCATGAATAAATAACTCGTGCCTTGACATTCTGTTAACTATTTTGATATTTTTTAACAAACTTACTTAGACTTTGATGGAAAATATCTTAAAGAAACCTGCGTATCTAAGAGTTCTCAATAAGGATTTAAAAGTTAATGAAGGCTGTTGATGCGGTCTCGTCCAGCGTATTGGACTGAAGCCCAGCGGTGGATCGTATATTACACTCTTAATCCCTAATCCAATTAACCTTGACAAACTTAGTATTTAAATTAGACAATACAGCGGAAAAAGCAATAAAGACACTAATCTCTGAATGAGATATCATTGGAGTACTAAACAAACATGCGTTAAGATATAAATAAACATCATAGGAAGTAACGGTTTTTATCATCTGCAGTCATCGGTTGCGTCATCTCGAGATGTGATTCATACTAGGAGTTTTGGCGATCGAGGCTGGACGGAGCGAACTATGTATTCAGATTGTCGAATTAATTTTTACTATTCCATCACGAGTTTTTAAATCGGTTTCGAGTCTACGAACTCAAGATTGGAAACGGCGAATAAATTGAAATTGATTGCATGAATTGCGAGGTTTTTGTTTGCGAAAATACTTTAACTTTTTTTTCCCTTTATTCTGAGGTTTTTAGTTTTTAGATAATTGGTATAGATAAAGTTATACAATAATCGTTTTTACGATTAGAATGTTTAATTCAAGTATGCTGATTACTGGCAGTAAATTGTGTGTTCAGTCAATATTTTTAATTGAGTCTGCGTGTTGAAGGAATTAATTGTTTCCCGTAGTTTCTAGTACCTTTAACAAAAGACACTTAAGTTACTACAAGATCATGATTATGTGTGTGACTATTATTAATTTATTCTATCTGAAGGTATTCCGTCAAGTGCCAAGATCTGCTTTTCAGTTCAGTCTTTGCAACTTGGTTGGATCTCATAATGATGTCTCCTTTTTAACCGGGTTTATACTTATTGTATTATTGAAGAATATGTTGCTTACAGTATTTTCTGGGTCAAGGGCTTCCTTAAAGGGTCTCTTGTACCACAATCTACATTGATCAACACCCATCTGAGGAACAAGGTGTTGTTATTGAGTTAATTACGTCGATTACGTGTCCTCTTTCCTCGCAGTTTGTTTGTTCAATCATACAGCTGTCAGGTGGTCCGATCGCGAAGGATATTACTTCATACGGAGACATAATGTTATGTTTTTGTTAGGGTTTAGAACAAGAGTGGGTGGGGTATGTATAACGGCAATTTTAAGAGATTGTTTTACGAATTTTGGGTGGTAGGATCAGGCGTCGATCACATGAAATGAGATAATTTTATTGATCATAGATGATTCAATAGTGCTTATTATATTAAGTCAATAAATAAGCAGAGAGAATAAATCAATAATAATGTTAACGAGTATTAGAGTTGACAGGCACCTACAACAAGCCAAAAGTTGTGGGTGTTTATGGATATCATAGATCATTTGCCATTAGTTTAGCCGTTAACCAAGCAAACAAAAATGTAATCAATAAACGCGGAAGTGTTAACCAATGTCGTAAAATTTGATAAGCCAATTAAACAATCAAAAGCGGAGTTCATCAGACCGTCGGATACTTTCTCTATCATTTCGTTTGCCAAACAAATTTGACCTTCAACTAGCCAAAAGCTAAGAGGAAATGATGTTCAATTAACAATCCTTAAGAGTTAAGGCCGAGTCCTAAAGAGGCGTTCAAGGCCGCATGTCGTGTGGCACGCTTTCTCGCACTGGTTGCTTGGTATTCAAGACTCGTGCGAGTCCTTACCCAACGCCTAGGAGGTCAGCGGGTATCGAAGACGCGACGACGCCCCGTGGTGATAGTAGGGCCTTCGTTAACGTCATTGGATTTTAAAAAGTTTTGAATCTATTTTTTTGAATTTGATAAATATTAAGTAAGTAGTTTTTTTTAAGTCATTTAGCAATAACAATCTAGCGGTAATTGTGTGGCTTTTCTACTACTTGACTGATTGAAACCGCCTCATTATGTAGAACTAAAATGCATTTGCGATAAACATTTTGTCAGCTTTTTACCGACATTGGCATACATATTAAATATATGTACATGCACATTTTAAATATACGTATACTCTTTAACACATAAGTATGATAACAGACAACCGTAAAATAAAATATTTGTATAAATCATACGTGATGGGGAAATAACGCGAATCGAGTCCGTGCTCATAATAAAGTACCTATATGTACATATATTTTTTTTCTTTAATATACTGACCCACGCCTTTATTTACTATGCCTCATATCGTTTCCTTACTAAAATACGTCAATGTATGTGATCATTAATAATAAGCAAATTGTCTTTCTCGAATTAGTAAAATTACCCAAAACCAATTCAAACCTGTTAATAATTGATGGTTTGCCTTTGTTAAAACTGTTACTATACTATTATACTTATAATACGATTGTTTTTTATCTTTATCTTAGTACTATAATTATCCGGACTTATCTAACACTCGCTAATTTATTCACAATCTTAAAGCTTAATGTCGACTATGCAACCTGCTAATTTTAAATATACAATGTTAAGTCGACTAAATACTGCACAATGATTCCTTTCGACGCAACTTCATACAGCGACATCTATTATCACAATCGGTCACTACTTTTACCTTCAATCGGAACCTCGGACCCTTTATTTGGCACCGCAGTGCCTGCCCTGCACCTGATGGCAAGTGTGATGAGTGTTTGCATAATCGCTCCTATTATTTATGTAATTCTTTTGTGTAAGTTTATTCATGAATACAATGGATAATGGTTGAGTCAGTGGCTGCTCATCTATGTGAGTCAGGTCGTGACGTCACGTGGTTTGCTACCAATTGCCGTGGTTTCTTAATAAATAGGACTTGATTGCCTATCCTGTGAATGCGGCTGGTGATTTTGAGGGTATGTTTTCTGACAAATATCCTTTTATTTGACTTTTAGAACTGGCACCTATTCAAGATATTGAACTTTTGAAGGAAATTCCTAAGAACATTAATGCGGATTAAAGCGCTGATGATAGCTTTCGTCTGGTAGACAGGAATTTGCAATGATTAAACTTTTATTAATCTCTTATCATTATCTCTCAACGAGTCATTAAATTAAAAAGTTAAAGAAATAAAAATAACTAGTTTCTAATTATTGATAGCAGTGTCTCATAAGGGAAGGTGACTCATTCAAAACGCGACACCGTGTGACGTGGGAGGGGTTTCAAAAACATGTCATTTGCACACCATAATTAATGGCTGACCCTTTACGTGTAATACAAGGTGTAGTCGTGTTTATGGCGATTACTGCTTTCTAAGATAAAAACTTGATATTTTTGTTATTCCTGGGGTAATGATGTGAAATGGTTTGCATTATGCTCCGTGAAAAATATTTCGGAGACCTAAGGGAATTTGTTTCGGGTCTGGATGTAATAAGAATGGAGAATGTATCATAGTTTCTGATACCCACGATTTGTACTTTAATTGAGGAAGTGGTAAATGTCTCTGCTAGCAGCATGAAAAAAGAATGATGGCCTAAATATTCAAAACACAACCATTTAAATCCTAGCCTCGCCGTCGTCCTTTTGTCTTTTTCCCGTATTCAATTTCACAATGTAGTTACGTGTGTTTTGGGTGTAGTACCCGTGTACACTTCACATGAGGTGAAGTTTTTGTTCTTTTTTAGGACCTGTGAACATTTTCATAGACAAACCCTACTCCCCTCGCACCAATTACAGCTCATCTAGTGCCACATGGACGGCATATACTCTGACTCTGATCACAATACGTAGAAATTTAAGTAAATTTAACACAATTATTATAAGGCATAGGTCCTACATGTTTGGCAATTGGCGGCGCGCCTTCAATGTAACGCATATATTATTTGTTGGCTAGTCAATTCAATAAGTAAATTAATCAATGTGTACAAGCATGATGAAATAGTAATTTTTTTTTACTTTGTAGTGGTCTTTTTTAAGTCGGTTTTTTTTGTCAACCATATCCTGATTGTTCTTGTTTTAAAATCTGTTTTTTAATCTACATCAAAGAGGTTGATCACAAAGGTTGCACTCGTAGATAAATTGATGTATTTGATAGTAGTGCGTGTATGCCGTATGGCACTAGATGTGATTCAACCGGCAGGCATGTCTCGTAAACATGACCTCGGCGGTCTGATCTTGAACTGCAAACCGGCCGCGGAGGCTCTCGACTGTCGCGGAGGCTGGTGACGTCACCGTGCGCATGCGCACACCAAATGTGGGCCGCGCTGCGAAACATGCGATACATTTGTATTATTGATATAAAATACTTTGGAATCGGTTGGAGAAAAGCCATATATGTGATTTTTTTGGGAAGGACACTAATTTAAGTGTAAGTTTTTTTTTGCGGATTGATGATCATATGGGTCGATCATACAATAAATAACAACCCAAAACACTCGTGTCATTTCATAGAATTTTGCTGTAAGGATACTTTTGGCAAATCATTTGTGGGTGTCAACACTTACAAAAATAAAGAATCTGCTATATTATGTGTAAACATCAAAGATGATAGAGAATGCCCATTAAAAGAATGCCAAATTATTTTAGTAGACGTGTCCAAATTACAAAGCAATAATTAATTAAGTGAACATGGTTGTTCAGAATCCTCCAATCGACTCACTGTAGCCAACCTTCACGGTTCGTTCTTCATGCCAACACGTTTTCAAGACATTGTAATATTTTTTTATGATGTCTGACGTTTTTCGCGCGCTCAATCTCTTCATGCATATTACATTCCGGTGTTTTTACGTCAATACTATTCATTAATTTCTTGCATTGTTTTGATGCAATTCTTTACACCTCCAACCTTGTCTCCTCCGTGTTAGGTGTTTTTTATTTTTGATCTTTTTAGTACTTACTACACATTTTTTATGAAGTTATAATGCATTTATGGTAGTAATCAAGGGCGGTGGTTACTTTCCCTACCGTGTATGATTTATAATGCACGACAAAGTAACTATAAATTACACGGTGGTCAGCGCAGTGCAGACATATGCACTGGCGACAGATGGTAATCTTTCGCCAGTTACTTCAATGATGTCAGTTTCCTTGAAACAGGATGTACATAAATAGATCCTATTTATATCCTGTTTCGAGGAAACGCGACATCTTACTTGGGACACTATGTCGGCATCTGGTGGTCACACCTTCTCCCTAAACGGGTGGACATCATTACCCTATCACAGTAAATCCTTTCATTTATGATAAAAATCGGTATTTTTGGTTATGCTCGACATTATAGTTAGGTATAAAATGTTGTCATTGGAGGGAGGCGTGCAAGCCTCAGGTCGTCGACCCGCTAACCCGGCGTATTTGTGTGTCGGCGGTCGACACGCGATTCCATGCAATAAGCGCAATAAAACGCCGAACTTATTACTATAACCGATGTGTGGACACGTTTCGTATCGCCGCGCCCGTCGCGTTCACCGAGTGTGACCAATTCCGCCAGGGATGGGATTGTATTCCTGGAAACATATTGTATAGTAACATACATCTATATGCAGCTTTTTATTCTTTACGAATTATGAGAAGCCTTTAAACCATTTTAAATTGGGAGGAGTGGACGTTACACATATTTGCGTCTTGGGGACAGAGGAAAGGCTATAGGATACTATGCATTTAGATTTTAGATATAAGATACATAATATGTAGAGTACATGAAGTCGTATAGAATCTACTAAACCTTTTATTTTTATATCATTTTTCTGATGGGTGTAGACTGTAGATAGTTGGATGACGGTGACGCTATTCAACTTGTAATCCGAAGTGCCGATTTCAGCAGTGGCGACTTTCTAAGGGTAGATGACTAGGGCGCCTTGGGTGAGATTTCTAAAATGCCCCGTATCTGCTACTCATGCGAACACATGCAAAAAACAGCAAAAGCGCAAAAATTTGGCCTTCCGTGCCTCTACATTTTTATTTTTAGTACCACGTACGGCCGCCCGTACGCGCCCTAGCCTTTGCTACTGCAGAATGGTGCATTGAAAGAAATAACTGCAATTATAAGAAAAACATTCTTATCAGATTATAAAGAATTGATTATATAATTTCTTTAACAGCATTAACCGATATAATTACGTGTAAAAGACAAAAGCATTCACAGACTCGTGGGATAATCGTTCCAATGGTTGCTCTAGTAATGAATTGCTCGGAAAATCACCGTGTAATCTGTCATTGATTTAACGGATTATTTAGTTGGTTCATTGTGAAGTGGTTTTGGAAATTAATTTGAGGTATTTTTATGTCAGCATGCCTAAGTTGTGGTAAATTGATGCATTGGGGTCTCCAACTGCTACCAGCCATATTACTTTTATAACTAAAATTTTATTTAATGAAAGCCTTAGGAATCTTGGCTGCGTACTTGAGCTGTCGTATCATCTTGAGATCGTCCGTTTGTGCTGATCCCAATTCTTCTATAACAAGTGAATGTATTGGAGTTGAAAAGAATAATTACTTTGTCTATTCTGTTTTGAATTTGTAGTTTGAAGCCAGAGGAGAGACATTATGTGTGAAGTACCTATTCTAAATCCTTCCATTCTTCTAAAGGTTCCAACATAATAAGATCTACACGTACATCGGCGAGGTGCTGGTCTCTGTCAACCCGTACAAGAACTTGGATATCTATGGCATGCAGCACATGGCCCAGTACCGCGGCAGGGAGATGTTCGAGGTGCAGCCGCACGTGTACGCCGTGGCTGATGCCTGCCAGAGGGTACTACGGCAGCAGGTGGGTCCTTCTATCTAGAACTGAATCCAGATTATAGTATTCCGTTAGTCGTTGCTTGTTCTCAACGACGAAGGAAAACAGCGTGAGATAACCTGCAAACCTAAGAGTTATCCACGAGAATTTAAAGGCCATGTGAAATACTCACTGCGTCATGAGAATATGGTGGAGATAAGTCCTTAAAATAGTAAAGGAGTTTTTATTTCGGATAATTATTGTAAGTTAGCACTCCCGCCAATAACGTTACGGCATCTTGAGATCTGTGCATTGTCTACTTTTGAAAATTGACGACAAAGACAGGAGACCAAAATAATGATTGTTATCACTTAATAATCTTGTCGACGAACTAAACGCACCAACACATTACTTTATTTCGGGTTTCTATAACAGTGGAGTCACTTCGGTGGAGCTGGCCAATTCATTTTTAATTAAAGATGGCTATAACGACGACCACTACTACACCGTAAAAAACAACTACTGAAGAATAAAATGACGTCTAGAAATTTCAATTACCAAGAGGTGAGATAGGTGAAATTACATTTCACTATAAGGTACTGTATTCTTGACGTCGCGTCGTCAGAGTCGTTAAAGACAGTCCAAGTATGTAGGAACTAACAAGCTGTACATAGCTAGGTATTTTCAATACTTAACTTTGGAAAACAGGAATACATTATACTCGAAAATTAATTAGATTTCAAGTAATATAACTTTTCCACAAATTTCCTGACATCTAGTGATGAGGATATCAGAACCAGGTTATTTTTGGTTCTGTAACTTGTTACTATGGAAACCAAGAACAAGTAATTAAAATTCATTGAACAAATCAGATCAAACCCTCATCGTGTTTCACAGACAACTTTTTGCTTACCAAGGAAATATATTTTTCTATCTCTTAACCTGCCATTATCCTAGCTTGTGCCACGGTCAGCCATTTTAATCTCCATTTGTCTCACTCTTTAGCGTTCACAATTGTAACAGCATTGTCATTCTCTTATCTTCTTTGACGACAAGCCAGTTTTCCTGATCTCTAAGCCTTGACTCCTTTCTGTATGCTACTTCTGTCTGTTCTGTTTCCTCACGATGTTTCCTTCACCGTTTTAGTGCGTAGTGATTGACTATCAATACACGCATGACTCTGAAGAATCAGAGATGTGCCCTGAGTTTTGAACCCGCAACAGGTGTTCACGCACTTAATCCTTTAAAAACGAAATTGATCACCAAATGCAACTATTCGTGCCTGAATTGCTAGTTTCAGTTAGCGCGACCTAACCGATCGCATCCTTTAGGAACTGCACTATTAATGAGTCGCGCGGGAAGTGGCCTAACTACATCCACACCGAAATTTACAATAGGGTCATATCAAAATGGTTCACTGCATCTGAAGATAGATCTAGAGTTATCTTTGGGAAATCATTGGCGGAAAATGATCATCTCGCATTTGCTTCGCATCTGTGTTGTTGGCCCGAGTAGGTCCTGCCCCTAATATTATTTGATATTCATGACAAAAGATATTTAAATCTTACTTTGGGTCTAGACGATGTGTGTGTCTCTCGAGCTTGTCTATTAAAACATTTCTTAGAATTAACGGCATAAGAAAATACATATTTTTCCATGATTACTATGTAGATGTCCTCTCACATGTACATTTGATTTGTGAGCCAAGAAACAATGAGTAGACGAATAAAGAAAATGCAATCGATTTTAGAATTATAATTTCACTATTACCTAAAGTTCTATCAATCACTTAAAAAAGGGCTATTTCATCTATGCCTCTTTCACCAACCGCTATGGGTCTTCTGGTCAACACCACCATGTAAAAATAACTATACAACCTAATAAACAATAAAACACGCGGGTCCAGTGAAGTTTATTATCGTCTTTACTATACAAGAATATTACTTGAAGCGCTACTTAACTTCGCCGAGTTGTAAAGTTGGGAACGGTGATTTTAAAGCTCATTCAATGTTTTGTTTTTGTTGCGTCTTGCGACCACCCCGGAGACTTCATTTTGACAATGTATGAAATGTGGAGAGGCTTTACCATAACGCAGATTTTTGTTTTTGTTTAGGATAGTCATAGAGCCACTATTAATATAGTGTAACTATGTTGCTTAACAGAACAACGTGGGTAGGTGTGATGATTTACATTGTTTAGGGAGGTTGCCCAAGTCCAATAGTTCCTATCTTTGACCCATCTTTAATCCCATCCCAGTCATCTTTAGAAGATCAGGAGGGGGATCACTTGCTATCAAATGACATTTTATAAACCTCATTGTACTAAAACCTTGCGCTAAGTATGAATGAAATATAAAAGCCAAGAAATAATAATTCTATTCTTTATTTACTACTGAGCACGGACTCCTCTACAATAAATAATTTCACAGTTCATTAAAAAACAAATACATGCCTCGAAAGACCATGTGTTCTGGAAAAAAAACTACAAAGCGAACCGCCTCCACTTGAATTATTAAGTGGTTTATCTTAATTAATATTAAGTGTGTTATTTTTTGCAGGGAAGAGACACGTGTGTCCTCATATCGGGAGAGTCGGGCGCGGGGAAGACCGAGGCGTCGAAGTTTATCATGAAGTACATAGCTGCCAACACTACGCAAGTGCACCGTGAATATATAGACAGGTAAATGAAGATATTGTTATATACAATGATGCCAAAATGTATAATCGTAAGTGTAATGCGGCCCGCATTATTAAATGGCTGATCCTTAAACACGAAATATGTATTTACTTAGGTTAGTAATGAAGCTTTTGATCCACTATATTGTTTCTATATTGGCTCTAAACCTCATAAAAAAACGTATATCTTAGTAGTATTACGTATATCCAGGTTTAATTTCCTATTGAAACAAGGATGGAAAAAGGCAAAAAAAAACATATTTTCAAACTATTTCTAGAGAAACTGTGTTTTCACCTGCTTATTTCACAAACATATTTCCAGAGTAAAAAACGTCCTAATCCAGTCGAACTCGATCTTGGAGACGTTCGGCAACGCGAAGACCACCCGCAACGACAACTCCTCGCGCTTCGGCAAGTACATGGACATCCACTTCGACTACAAGGGCGACCCAGTGGGCGGCCACATTAGCAACTACCTGCTTGAGAAGAGCAGGGTCGTGAGTTTGCAGCCAGGGGAGAGGAACTTCCACGCTTTCTACCAGGTGAGACTACTCGTAGACATAGTTGGGGGATAAGCTCTCAGTGAAAGGATGGTTCTGTACTATAATAAATAAATAAATAATGCGATTTCTGCCAAAAAAATATATTCGTGTGTTCGTCTAATACATTGTGGTACTGCCGGCTAGCTGGATAGTGCCACGTTACAGTTTAAATTGATTTTTTTTTCAAGATAGCGCCATTACATTCGCAATGCACGTAGCTGTAGAAAAATATTTTCGAATGAATAATAAAAAAAAAGTTTACATTTTACGGACTCGGCTTAGGTTTTCCAGGTCTAAGGCTAATAAGTTGTCATGATATTAATTTCATTAAACAGAAACAACTGCAGAGGATGTTTATTGAAAGTTTAATTATATTTCATCTTATTGTTAACAACGAAAAATGTATTAATTTTAAGCTATTGTATTTCCCAGCTTCTCAGCACAAACAACACACAGACAAAGAAGTTTGGCCTATCATCAAGTTCAGCCTACAAGATCCTGGGCAGCGAACGGACCACAGCTCAGGACTCGAAGCTGTACTCTGTGACCAACAGCGCGTTCAACGCCCTGGGCTTCTCCAGCCAGGTCGTCGAGGAGATATGGAATATTGTTGCGGGAGTTATACTACTGGTGAGTTGGGGACACGGTTTAAAAGGAAAATGATTTCTTAGAGGAGGTTGGAGAATAAAAGCGTTTTGATGAAAGAATAAGAGATGAGTAAAGAATATTGCTATTCGTTTCGTTTTATAAGAAGACCAACAAGATTTTTATTAGAATTTATTGAAATAAATGTATCTTTCGTTGGAGATCCTTAAATAAATAAAAAAAAAAAAAAATTCTGAAGTTCCGACCTTCGGAACTTTGTTCTTCCTATAAAATTATCTTTCACAGATTGTTATTTTATACTTGGATTGAAACAAATGTTTGGATTATAAACATACTTTTAACGAGTGTTTTTTCTAGGGCTCTTTAAATCGCTTATAATGTTAGACAAAAGATATCACAAAATAACCATGATATATTCCTTTTCAACAAAAACTAACTTAAAAAAATATGAATATGTATTTCATAAAAAATTAAAACATAACTAACCACAATTTCTAGGGCGAACTCACGTTCTCCGAGAGTCCGGACGGTCAAGTGTCCATCGGTGGTCCACTGCGGCAGTGCGTGCTGGCGCTGGGCGTGGGCGAGCAGTCTCTCCGCGCCTGCATGCTGAGCCGCGTGCTGTCGGCCGGCGGGGACCTGGTCAGCAAGGAGCACTCGCTCAGTGACGCGAACTATACTAGGCTGGCGCTGGCTAAGGCGGCCTATGATAGACTCTTTACATGGATTGTGCAACAGGTATGATTTAATGTGAAATAGGGCTTAGTTTGTGTAGAATATCTGTGGTTGTTTTGGAGAGGAAATTATATCGGCTTTTTGGTTGGGGATACACTTTGTTCAGAAACTCGATAGCTATAGTGTCTCTCGCAAGAACTCACAATGAATTATCGAAATTATCTAGTAATTAAATATTACTCATTCGACACTGATTACCATCTAAAAATTGTTGTGACGTGAGGCAAGACAACAACAGTTTTGAAAACTGAATATCTCATTTTCAGATCAACAAAGCCATAGACGTACCTTCCGGCACGTACAAGAACACACTTATTGGCGTGCTGGATATTTACGGATTCGAGATCTTCGAGACCAACAGCTTCGAGCAGTTCTGCATCAACTACTGCAACGAGAAACTGCAGCAGCTGTTTATAGGTGGGCACGAACACAAGCATTTAGTAAAATAGAACCAAACGTAGGAACCTTCGAACGTACGCTTGCACGCGCGCCCGTACGTACTTACGTATACGCACGTGCAGGAATCTATGCAATTATGTGAATTATTCTTTGTCAAAAATATAGTTGTATGATATTTAAAATAAAAGTTTATCGTTTATGAAAGTGGGAAACAATTTGAATCGCCTGCTTAAATGAAATCATCCTCAAGCCGAAAGTGACATTAGGTTAAAAACAAACTAGTCGATAAATTTATTTACTCTCTTACGTGAGATTTCACGTCTTGCATCGCAGCTCACATAAAATATAAGCATATATCATATCATTTCCTGAAGTCATCTGGTTTTCGCCAACTTACCCATAATTTTGGTTATTTTTCTCCAGAATTGGTCCTAAAGCAAGAACAGGAAGAATACGCAAGAGAAGGTATCCAATGGACTCCAATCAAGTACTTCAACAACCGAATCATCTGCGAGCTCATCGACGCGCCGCACCAGGGCATCATCGCCATCATGGACGAGGCCTGCCTTAATCCCACCAAGGTACTTTACTTCATGGCAAGCGGTTACCATTGCTGTTGTTGGTAATATTATGGGTCCTGTCTTGTTTTTGCCTATAGTAGGTATTTACCTGGTCATAAAAACGTTTTATATATAGAACAGTTATTGTGGTGTTAGCATTTGATTACGATAAATGGAAGGGATTGAGAAGAGTAGTTGAGCATTAAAATTATAACTTTTGTTTTTTGGGCTATGAAAGCTGTGGGCATGATTACATTATACCTGTACCGAATAAAATTCCTTATAATTGTATAAGATTTAATAATAGAGTAATATGTACTGTTATTGATCAGATATCAGACCAACAACTGCTAGAGGCGATGGACAAGCGGCTCAACGGACACAAGCACTACACGTCGAGGCAGCTGTGTCCCACGGACAAGAAGCTCAAACACGGCGTCGACTTCAGAATCACGTGAGTGGCTTATAATGAAACAAAAAGTTACAGGTCTCTTTAGTATAACTGAAAGTCAAAGCTACATTAATGTTCATTTCATTACTGTCAACTTCAGCGGCCAAACGAAATGTAAAAGCAATATTCTGTTCTGGTTTGAAAGGTATTGTAGTCTGGGATAACTGGGCATAATAGGCCTATTATTTATTCTCGAGTGGATGAGGGATTATTTTTTTGTTGCTTTACCATTTCTTCTTACCATTGTAGCTTATAAAAAAGTATTTTATTTAAATGTTTCGTATGTTCCAGTCACTACGCGGGCGAGGTGACGTACGCGGCGACGGGCTTCATGGACAAGAACAAGGACTCGCTGTGGCAGGACCTCAAGCGCCTGCTGCACTCCTCCACCAACGCCTCGCTCGCCCACATGTGGCCCGAGGGAGGCACCGACATACAGACGGTAATACACTTCGTTTATTACACTGCACGCTGTGCTTAGCAATATGTAGTGTAGAACTATTGCCAATTTAAATAGTTGATGGCTAGTGGATAGATGCGGGTTGAAAAATCCAGATGATTGGTCAACACTTTAGGAGACGGTGTAGTAGTAATTGTCGATAGGCTGAGTATATTAGCTAAGTATGTGCTTTGAAACATGTGAATATTGCAGACAGATTGTATTGCCGGTCTTAGGTTATCTAACGTTATATACATCCTCAAATTTTCGTATATTTCGCATTCACTTCGATGCATGTTGGGCAACTGAGGTGCTGCTTATGAGACGTCAATCCTTTCGATGAATAGAACTGTAAGTCATTAAAGAGATAGAGATGAAGCGAGATGCAGGCAGAGAGAGATAGTATCTGTTGATTACGTAGATAATGTGTGAAGTGATATATTGTCCCCCCCTGCAGACATCGAAGCGTCCCCCGTCGGCGGCGACGCTGTTCCGCAACTCGATGTCGTCGCTGGTGGCGGGGCTGCACAGCAAGGAGCCCTTCTACGTGCGCTGCGTCAAGCCCAACCCGCTGCAGACGCCCAGCCTGTGGGACGACCAGCTGGTTAGTACACCACGCTCTGTATCTACTAACTCAATCTCATCCAATAAGGATCTATTTTGAAATGTACTGTGTCAGTCTTCAATCGTCTAATGAAGAGCACAGAGTACTATCCTATAAGCGAGAGTCCAGTTGTGGGGGCTAAGACCATACTCCATGCTGGCCTAGTGCGGGTTGGCCAAAAAATTCTCGAATGGAGGCCACGTAGCGGAAAGCGCAGCGTAGGACGTCCACCCACAAGGTGGTCAGACGACCTGGTAAAGGTGGCGGGACGTCGCTGGATGCAGGCTGCCTCCAACAGGTCACTGTGGAAATCATTGGGAGAGGCCTATGTTCAGCAGTGCACTTCCTTTGGCTGATGGATGGATGGATGGATCACTATCGTGTATAATCATCTACAAGACCTCACCTATGAGTCTGAAGTGTGTTGAGCTTTTTCACTATAAATGCCTAAGTCTCCTGAATTTATCTATCTACTCACAAAATTGCTATCGCTAATACAAAGTTAACATTCCTACCCCCCAGGTCCGACATCAAGTAGCGTACCTAGGCCTGGTGGAGAACGTGCGCGTGCGGCGCGCTGGGTTCGCGTCCCGGCAGCGGTACGACCGCTTCCTCAAGCGCTACAAGATGCTGTCGCAGTACACGTGGCCCAACTTCCGCGGCGGCGCTGATAGAGACGCTGTGGTGGTGTTGCTGAGGGATCTCAGGATTGAGGATGTGCAGTTCGGACATACGAAGCTGTTTATCAGGTATAGTCAAGAAATACAATACTTGAAATGTTATAATAGTGAGGATACTGTACGTCGTACACGTACGTCGGTATACGTACAAACAAGTACAACGGTACACATACATTACTATTACTGTTTTTGTGTTTGCTACTCCTACATAGTTACACTATCATCTCTATACAAAAACATTTTTTTTCTTTCACAGCCAGTGTTCAACCAATCACGTTACCGAAGCTATTAAATTACATGTTATTATACGTATACATTAAGATAACATTTTACAACTGTCTACCATCAGTCTTCCCACATACATTATTTTGTGGTGCAGGAGCGCTAAAACCCTGCACAGCCTGGAGGCGGCGCGCGCCGAGCTCATCCCGTCCATCGTGATCCTGCTGCAGAAACTGTGGCGCGGCACGCTCGCGCGCATGCGCTACAAGAAGATGAAGGCTGCTTATGTCATCTTTAATGCGTGGAAGTCAGTATTATAATACTATTTTATCTATACGCTGGATATAAAATTTATAACATTATGTTCTCTCAGTGCGTAGGAAAGTGGATTAAAATAAAATTTTGTTTACATCTCTCTTCAGTCGGTCCCTCATTATTGAGGATCGTGACTCTCAATTGTCTTGATGACCTCTCTCCACCAGCTTCGGTCTTCTGCTTGATGTAATGCTGTGTTAATAGGGACCTTCAGTGTATTGGCAACCTGATCTACCCATCGTTTGGGAGTTCGTCCTCGTCGTCTTTTTCCCTCCAGTTTTCCAACAATGAGCAGTTTTTCCAGGTTATCTGGTTCGCGTCTGGCGATATGTCCGAAGTATTTTAAGGTTCTGTGTAGGCAGGTTGCAGAAAGTTTTGGTCTTCTTTCGAGATGCAGTTGTTTCACGATGGATATGTTGGTTCGATGTGCCGTCCACGGTATTCTCAACATCCTGCGCCAGCACCACATCTCAAACGCATCTATCCTCCTTTTATCTGCTGCTTTGACGGTCCAGGATTCACAACCGTATAGAAAGATCGGTATCACCAAAGTGTCAATTATTCTTATTTTTGTTCTATTAGAGATGTTGCTATCCTTCCAGACTTTTTGGAGTTGAGTCATTGCAGCTTTGGCCATTCCGATGCGTCGTCGTATCTCAGGTTCACAGTTACCCCTGTTGTTTAATACAGAGCCGATATATAAGAACTGGTCTACGGTGTCGTATTCCCCAAGTATCCCTGTGTTCCCAAAAGTCTCTGAACGGTCGACTAGCATTAGTTTGGTTTTTTCTTTATTTATTGTGAGGCCAAAATCTTTGCTGCATTGTTCCAAACGTGTTAATAAATCCACCATTTCTTCTTCTGTGGACGCGAAAAGTGTAGTGTCGTCGGCGTAACGAAGATTTGAGATAGCAGCACCGCCAATTTTGATCCCACCTTTCCACCCTTCGAGAGTCCTTCGCATGATGTGTTCACCATAGATGTTAAATAGAATTGGCGATATGACACAGCCTTGTCTAACACCTTTCTGAAATTGGAAATGGCCCGATGTTGTGTGTGCCACCTTAACTGTTCCATATCCCTTTTCGTAGAGGCTGCGTATGAGTAAAACAAGGTGTGCCGGAACTCCGGCCTCAAGAAGGACTTTCCATAGTTGCTTCCACCTCACACAGTCAAAAGCCTTTTGGTAGTCTACGAAGCACATAATTGCAGGGATACTAAATTCATAGCACTTTTCTATTATCTGCCTGATGTTTAAAATTTGCTCCCTTGTGCCTTTGCCGCGGACAAAGCCCGCCTGTTCTTTCGGGATTTGCCAGTCAAGAAAGGACCTAAGACGATCATTGATGACGTGCAAAAGTACCTTGCTCGCATGTGAGATAAGGGAAATGGTCCTGTAGTTTCCACAATTTCTAGCAGATCCCTTTTTGTGCAGCGGTAATATAGAAGAGTGTACCCAATCCCGAGGCCACTCGCATGTTTTCCAAACGGCGTTGCAGATCTTGTGTAGCGCGGCTATTCCAGAGGTTCCTAGAGCTTTTAGCGTTTCTGTAGTGATGCCATCTGATCCCGAAGCTTTGTTGTTTTTAAGCTTTGCCAAGGCTTTCTCGACTTCCGAGAGGAGTATATCAGGTTCCGGGTCAAAAACAAGAGGCGATGTAGTTGTTGAGTTTTGTTGTGGTTCATCCTGGTATAACTCACTGCAGTATTCCTTCCAGCGATCAGCAATCTTGTCCAGATCATGTATTGGGTTTCCAGATTTGTCGTCGATCACCCATGACAAGGGCTTGAAGCTACGCGTGATTTGTTTGATTTTCTTGAAAAGATCAGATGTTTGGTATTTCTTTGAGTGAGCTTCTATTTCAGTGCAAATCTCTTCAAGGTGTCGATTTTTATCCCGTCTGCATAACCTTTGGATCTGTCGGTTAAGTATGGCGTAATCCTGTTCAGTTGTTCTCAGGGCCCCACTTTTGATGTCCTTTCTCTTGATAATGACTTCCCATGTTTCGTCCGATATCCAATCACGTCTCGATTGTAGAGGTTTACTAATTTCCTGAAGTGCAGTGGTTAACGTGAAGTGAAAATTGCGCCATAATTCTTCGGGATGTGTTTCCTTCCGAAGTCTATCACTGTCCTGCATTTGTGTCAGCCTGGAATCGACTTGTTTCTTTACACATTCCATATCTGACTGAGTTGGTCTGATTGTCCTTAAAGCTTTCTTGCGGACAGATCTAAATCGTATACGTAGATCTGCAACCAGCAGTTGGTGGTCACTGCCGCAGTCCGCTCCAGGAAAGGTTCTTACATTAGTGACAGATGATCGCCATCTTTGTGTTATGGTAATGTAGTCTATTTGGTTTCGGTATCTGTCTCCTGGAGAAATCCATGTATAAAGTCTTCTCACATGGTGTTTAAAACAGCTGTTTGTGATGTTTAAGTTGTTAGTCAAACAGAAATCTATGAGTGTTTCGCCTCTTTCATTTCTCACACCGATCCCATGCTTGCCCAATATGTGTCGAATATGTTCAGAATCCTTTGTGTTTCCGATTTTAGAATTCCAATCACCCTGCACCATCAGTAATTCACGTTTTGAGATCCTATCTATAGTAGTTTGTAACGTTCCATAGAAATCTTCTAGGTCTTCAGCGCTCGACAAACTTGTTGGAGCGTATACTTGTACGATGTTCAGGGGACATGGTTTACAGTTCAAGCGAATAGTTATGATTCGGTCGTTCACCGGGTTGTATCCACTTACAAGGTCTGTCAGTTTTTTGGGAATCAAAATACCAACGCCGTTCTTGCTCTCTCTGCTGTGTCCTGAGAAATACATTGTATTACCAGTGGATGTCCGAAAATGCCCCTCACCTTTCATATGTGTTTCAGCAAGACCAAGGACAGATATATTATGAGCAGTCATCTCCCTTTCCACAACCGTAAGTTTTCCTGGTTGTAATATACCTCGAACATTCCAGGTACCGATACGGTGCATGTGTCGCATAGTAGGTCTGCGTGTGTCTACAGTAGCATTTACTGCCGCGGGAGCCTGTTGACCCATTCCCTCGGAGTCTTCGGAAGCAGATTTCACACTCAATGACCCGGATATCAAAGAGCGCCGGGTATCAGCCGGATGGTCCGATTTCGCAGCATTCCTTTTATTGACTTTCATTTGAGAGTTCTCTTGGGATGATAATCGTAGTGGGTTCCCATTACCTTCTACGTCAGAATGTTTGGAGGGTATTTAGTTCCTCCTGGTCTCTGTAACCATGGTACAGGTTATCAAACGCCGCCTGTGGCTCGGCGTTGTTTCCATTTAGCACCACCCAGGGGTCACGTGTAGGGTCTCGAGGGTACAGCCTACGGACGCGGAAACTTTAACCCCCAATACATAATAATATTTAAATAAAACATAATACATTTGTACGTACATTGCGTGCGTGCATACAACCGTATACGCAAATGAACGTGCGTGTATGAGTACGTAATTTTTTTCACATATTTACATTTTACAAGGCATACTTCTCACCACCAAGTATTTTTTACAGACGCTACCGCTACCGTCGCTACATCGTAGAGCTCCAAACGGAGCTGCAGCGCAACCGCGGGCTGATGAAGCAGTGGCCGCGCGCTCCCCGCGGCGCGCCGGCCGCGCTGCTGCAGGCCGCGCACCGGCGCTGGCGCGCGTGGCTCACGCTGCGCGCCGTGCCGCGCGAGCAGTGGCCGCAGCTCAAGCTCAAGATCAGCGCCGCCGCCGCGCTCAGGTCCCGGCGCGCGCACTGGGGCGCAGAGCGACTGTGGCTCGGAGACTACCTGGCTAGGGAGGATTATAATACTAGGGCAGGTGCGTGATGCTTTTGTGTGGTTTTAATGGGTGTCGGGAGTATGGAGAGAATGGCTTGTACTCATAGTTAGTTTTTGTGAATTATTTAAAAAATATATTAGGAGTTAGATAGAATTTTTTTTTCTAAAATTGTCTCTATTTATCTTTTCGACATACTGGCCCTGATCTTTAATTTATATGTTTAAGTAATACCCTGTACAGGTAAAATATTATACAACAAAATTGTAATTAAAATAAAAGAAAAACATTTTTTGCATCACTATTTCACCTTTTATACACTTTTTACAATAACACAATGTAAAACTTAATATTTTCTATGAATTTATGTATGCTTTGCATTGCTGCTTGACAAATTTTATTTGTGTTCTTTCCCAGGAGTCTACAAAGCCCAATTAGCGAGCCTACAAAAATCCCAGCACGTGTCCAAAGCGTTGTTCTCGTGCAAGGTGCACAAGTTCAACCGCTACAACAAGCTGGCCGAGCGCTGCCTGCTCGTGACGGACAGCGCCATCTACAAGCTGGACGCCAACACCTTCAAACCGCTCAAGAAACCCACGCCCATCACTGAGGTACACAAATCTTTCGTGGCAATCGCAGTTCGTCCATTGTTTAGCACGGAACTCCACTACAATCAGATTTTTTTATTAAAAAGGCTAAAGCTACAGTCCACCACAATGGCATAGTGCAAGTAGACTTCATATCCTATACGAAATCTTGTCACATCTCTATGGTAGAAGGTTTTTTCATGGTGGTTTACTTCACCATTAAAAATAGTAATGAAAAGGAAACTGCTGACGTTCCCGGTACAATTATAGATGGATGTGAATATGTAGTTTTTTCAAATGATGCTAGATGTCACTTTTTAATACTGTATTAGGTATAATTGTAGAATTTGAAAATAATATCACTGAAAACATGTATAATAACGACCCTTCTAAGATGCATTCTTTCTTATAAATTCTGACATTATTTTTACTTAATTCAACCCATAGCTTAACAATAAAAACAGTCAAGCTATTTTATTAATACCACAAATGTAATTTAATTTTATATTGTGCAGGTAGGAGCAGTCCGCGTGATGAGCACGGACGTGCAGCTGGTGGTGATCAGCATACCCTCAGCGAAGAACGACCTGGTGGTGGGGCTGGTGGTGCCGCAGACGCCCACCACCACCAAGCCCGACCTCGTGGGGGAACTGCTCGGCGTGCTGGCTAACAGATACCACATGTATGTACCACTTAAGGCAAAATAACTAGTCAGCTCGGAACTCTTGACTTAGCATGCACGTGTAGACGGCATTCGTTCATAGCGTGTCACCAAGAGGTCACAGTGGACTGTTCGCGTTGACTGCATTTGTTATTTCAGTTTAAAGTAATTTATTAATATAATATGCTGTAGTATTTAAACATAAAATACAAGAGAATTGTGACTCATATACAAGGGAGGGTAGTAAATGCCAAGATTTATCAATCCTTAAACAAATGTAGGCAACATAAGTAAACAAAAATCTTTTCTTGCCAGGTTAACGAACCAAGAACTAACAGTAGAAGTAGAGAGCGGCGCCACAACCCGCTGCATCCTGGGTGGGCGCACCCGCGCGCTGCAACTGCGGCCCGCCGTGTCGCCCACAGCGTCGCCCACCTCGCCCACCTCGCCGCCCTTCACGCACGCCCACGACGTCATCACTTACCACCCCGCCTCCGCTAGGGCATGAGACCCTACACACATACAAATACAAGTAACCATGGAGTGAGGTAGGGAAGTATTAATATCTTTACAAATTACAGTACTGTATCAGCACATAATCGACTATTGAGCACGAAATTCCTCTAAAATCGAGAGTTCGATTGAGAAAAAAAATGTGAAGTTATATGTAATTAAAATACAGTATAAGTGTAGAAACGAAGGGAGTATTAGTTAACTTGAAGATTATGATAGTTATATTTTTGTGGTATACCAATACTAGTTTTCTAATAGTGTTACGATAGCTGTGAATTTGATTGTTGAACAAGATAAAACCATAAAAATGTGTTAAAATCGATTTATAATATAATCGCCTTATGGTTGGTCGATTACAAATATAATCGCCAATATTTCACCAATCAAAAAATATAGTTCAAATTAGAAGCACAATAGTCATTATAATCATAAGATTGCGTTTTTTTAAATTTAACGAAGTAAAATACAAATTTTAAATATTTCAGTAATCTTTAGTAACCGAATTCTAGTATGGGAAAAATATTAGATGATATATTTCCTAAAACTTCATAGTTTTTATACCTGTTTCCTTGTAGACGTATTATTAAAGTTTTATAAAAAATATTTATTGACAAATTATAAGGAATATTAATAGAAAATTTAGAACCAGAAATAATAGAAGATACTTAAATGCTAATTTCATTGGTACCTTAACTAATATTTTTAAACCCATTATTACATGTTGTAAATAAAATAGTAACATTAATGTTTAGTTATAACACGTTTTTATGTTAAAAATAACTGTTATTTTACAAACGTTGTAACAAAGTGCTATTAAAGGTAAACCGAAACGCCTTACTATAGAGTGATATGTTAGTTTTAATTGTTAACGCTTTTATAAATTAGTACTAATATACATAAGTATTCCGTTCACATTTTAATGAAAGGTTTTATATGACAGCTATGTTTTAAAAAATGTCTACAACCTAATGACCACTGAGTAGACTCAGGTTTAAAATATGTTTTATTATTGCAATGGATGGCGAGACGAGCATGCCAGTCGCCTGATGGTAAGCTATACGACCGCGCATGGACAGGAGCAAAACCAAAAAACACCATGAATTACAAAGCAATGAGCAAGAGAAATAGACATTGTGGTGGTATCTACCCAGGCGGCCTCGCACATTTGAGACATAATTAATTACTATTCTTAGCTAAGAGTCCATTAACTAATGCGACAAATGTGATTGAGTCTAATAAGAGAGAGAAAAGATAATACCTCAGTTGGTCATAAACAGACTGAAAACGTTTTTAAACAAAGATAAATGTGTGTAAAATACGTAAATAAGTGGCTACATAATAATTGCTTACATCACACGATTTGTAAATATACGAATGTTTTATCATAATAAAGTAATGAAGTATTATTCAGTGGGCGCGTTTAATGCTCAATTTAATAATGTAAAAATATTTCATGTTCATTTCGTTCAGATTCTTTGTAAAATATGTTTTGTGGATTTTTTTAAATGTAATGTTTTGAAATGACTGTATTATACCAATTCTAAATAATATTTATAAAAAATCTAGAAGTTATTCCTCATGGAAATAATGATTGTATGCATTGATAGCCTCCGTGGCGCAGTTAGCTAGACGCCGCGCCGGCTGAGAAAGGAGAGGCCGCGGGTTCGATTCCCGCACCGAGACAAATGTTTGTGAGGTCCACTAGTATTTGTCGGGTCTGGGTGTTTGTGAGACCGAAAAGTCTCTCGTAGCTTCTGATACCCACGACACAAGACTTAATTGATCTTAATGTGGGGTCAGGACTATGTATGTGACCGTTGGATGTATTTATTTATTTATTTATTATTGATTTACAAGCTAATACGTTGTTTTTTCTATTTCAATTAGAATTATTAAGCAGTTCTGAAAAGCATCGGTAGATTCGTTTTGAAAGTTCGGACGAAATGAACTTACTCGTTGTATTTACTATTATAATTGACAGTATAATTTATTTTTTGATTGTGATTTTTATAGTTTTTTTAATGTATAATAATTGTGTTAACGCAGTGATTTAATTATTACAACTATAGTTATTTATTTTTAGGTCAGTATTAGGTTATTGTTACAACGAATCGCGGAGGTTCCCAACATTTTTGAAACCCACATTATTTTACCTCTAACGCAAGTGTCATGTTTTTTCTTCATTTTATTTTAATTTATTTAGAACGGGGCCTCTATAAGTGCTTTACTTGGATTAACCAACCAACAAACTTTGTTATTCCACGCTCCTATATCTTAAAGTTATATGAAGTTATATTAAATCGTTTGAGGATAAATGTTGGGAGCTTCAGAACGAAAATAAGTAGTGAGTAGCGAGTGATTGTAAATAATGTTATGTTCATAATGAAGTGTTTCGGACGTGCCTTGTCGTGGTGCCATCAGATTTGTATTTAATACAGTAATATTATGTTTATTTTGTGTTTCATTCCTTTCTGACTCCTTTATTTAATAAGTTCTAATAAAAGAAAATCTTATGTAGAATACATAATGCAATACCAGTTTTAGAGGGGTGTTAAAGACAATACTCTCCTCCTGGGAACCAAGTCAACATTACCTGCTTAAATGGCGGAATAACCTTCACATCACACAATAAAAATAAAAAAAGGCCGACAAAATTGTGCCGACCGGCGAGACATAGCCATCTCTTGCTAGTGGTTATTAGAGTATCCACATTGATTTGGACTTTACTGCACTTGCTATGAGGTGCATTTTAGTATACGGCGTTATTTATAGTCAGTTTTAAAACCTGTTTTAGTTATCCAATATTTTGTCTTCTTCGCTCAAACTGAATTCGAAAATCATTCGAAAGGGACAAATCTTTCGATAACTAAAACAGGGTTTAAAACTGTATGAATAAGGCCGTTATTCGTCACAGCATTAAAATAGGGCAAGATTTCGTTTTCCAAATACTCCACCAATACCTCAAAACATGTTTACGAAAATGTCAATACAACTCAATTAACTACAACAATGACGTGATTAAATTAGCGCGGAATCGGCTACTGCCAGCTTAATTACATCAGCACCTGACGGTTTACCCGTTTTGGAAATTAATTAATTAGGAGTATAAAAGCTTAGCGCAGTTCACAAACACCACGCAAATCACGTCGGATTTAGTTTGACCTTTAATTAATTAAACAGTAATTCATGTATAAATATATCATTTTATTCAATTCTCAATTGTCATTAGGGGCTTGCTATATTAATAATATATGAGCCCACATACTCGGACAGGACTCTTCTTTAATCTGTAGTGTGTTCACTGGGATCCAAACGCGGGACCACAGTCTCGGCAGTTCGCGTCTCGTTGGTCACCAACAGGCATTAATGTTACAGATATGTCTACCTTGATTTGCGATTATGTGTTTTAGCTCATTGTGTTGCATGTTTTTTAATGGATCACCATTATAAAATATGGGTCCTAATATTAACTAAATTTCTTTGAAATAAAATTTTCTTTCAGTCACTTGCTTAGTATGAAAAATACTTTAGATTATGACCTAAATTACATAGAAGAAATATCATAGATACAAATACATATCGAAGTACAATAACCTTGTTTTGTTACTTCAAAAATAGAATTTGATTGGCGTAGATTTTTATGGAAGTACAAACAAAGAAATTGTACTACAGGCAAGCACTGCGTCGGATGTCACCCACGAGGTGGATAGGCGATTTAATAAAAGCCGCTGGAAATTCTTATGCGGAGGTTATGTCCAGCAGTACTTTTATGGCTACTTATTCAAATGTGAAAACGATGATTATAATGTAAAATGGTATGCAAAATAAGTTAAGTAAGAATTTGTCTACTGTGTCGAATAGCACTGTTTTGGTTTTGCCCTTTGTAGGATAAGAACACTCAACTTTATTACGTTTTTTTTATTGCAATAAATGGCGACACGAACAAGCCATTCGTATGTATGTACTGATGGTAAGCGAAACGACCGCTCATGGACAGTAGCAAACGAAACAACACCGTGATTTACAAAGCAATGTTTGGCCTTCCACTGCGCGCGCCATCCTGAGATATAAGATGTTAAGTCTTCTTATGTCCAGAAGTTACTCTTACGTAGTCTTAACTTCGTAATATATCAAGAGAAAAGTCAAGTTATACTCCAAATAAAACTTCGGGGTATATTAAAAAGTCCCATAACATCAGAGACGCTGTTAAATTGATCTTACATCCAACAATATTTTCGAGTGATGCAACATTCGGGACTCTTCCAGAAGGGTTATGTTGAGGTTGTTCACCACGTAGGTAGGGTATATAAGGGCGGGCGAGAGGGTTGCAAGTTCAGTCTGAACCGGCGCTTGTCGCGGCACGTCACAGTGATAACAACTAGTAACTATTGTGAAGCTTGCACGTGAAAGTTCAGGTTGGTGTATTTAGTACCTACTCTTGGTATACTAAGTGATATTTTAGGGTTTTTATGCAGGCGGAGAAGATACTGTCATAAATAATAATATTCAAAGCTTTAGCCAAGACTATTAAAAATTCTTATACTATCAGTTCATTTACTATTCCGAATTAATCCAGCGTGATATATCAGGCCCCATTAAAATTACTCTAGAAAATTATATCATAAATGTAAGTTTGGATATAGGGAGAATAAATACCAATTATCTTTCCCCCAATACTTATCTAAATAGAATAAAAGAGTTTATTATACGTAAATTAAGGTACCTATTATACATATAACTACTTCATATAATTTTATTTTGATATACGCAAGCTTAAGTTTCTTGTTTTTCGAGAAAGATGTACGATATTTTTCATCCTGAGTTCGTTTCAACAAAATTATTGACCGACATTCCCGAAGAAATATTGTAGACCATGGAAGTCAGATAAGTGTATTGCCACTTCAAGCCCGCACTAAAATGTTTTCTGTTGCTAAAATAAAACTAGTAGGCAGTCGTGCGTCAATATCAGATAAGTAGGCCAATTCACGTAATTAAATAAGTTCAGTTGCAGTGCAGTTGCAGTTAAGTTTCGATCAAAACAGCCCGTTTTGTATTCTCGTAATTTAGAATAACCGCTGTCAGATACGCTCGCGTCAAGTTCGCGTCACGTGATCGCTTTAGCGTATTCTACGGCTGCGCGTTTTATCATGCGTGATTCAGATCGCAACCTGATTGGTAAATTACCTATTCATTCGACGTCTCCAATGACAGTTTAGTCCCACCAACGTGCAGCACATGCGCAGTTTATGCATATCTTACGCGCAGCTAAACAATTACAAGAATACCATTTTGACGTACGTACGATAAAGACGTAAACCTAATCGAAACTGCATCGAAACTTGATCGGCGCGTCAATAAATTACGTGAATTAGCCTAAAGATCGTGCTTCAATACAAATGCATGTGCCAGGAAAAGTTTCCGAATAATAACAAACAGAATCTGGTTTGTTTTGGGATTCAATACATTGTTTAACTACCATCATCGAAACTATTTAATTATAATCCACTGGAGTGTGATTACTTAATGTGAATTATGGTTTTAAGTAAAAGAGGTGTGTAGTATTTATGAAAATTAATGTGTTAAAATAATTAACCCGTATTTTAAAAATCTATAAAAGCACTGATAACGCTGGAGCAAACGGGTTCGAGATTGCACACCAGGGTTCGACAGATTCTGTTTATGTAACCCTCTTATATAGTCATGGAGTGACGCGACGATCTTCTCAAACTCACAGAGGCACTGGACTAAGACAACAAGTTACAAGACTAGTAGTCTAAGATTTTACCTACAACGTAGGCAGCGGCTGGACTTTGCCGCTGGCATTGAAAAAGCTCTTTAGCGACGGAGACCGCTCACCATTACACGGGGTGCTAGCTCATCTGTCTACAGGCAATAAAAACGGGCTGGATCCAGCAGTGCATGTAACTAATAATATTGAAATTTAAAAACTCAACAGGTTCAATTAACTAATATGATGCAGTTATAAATTCAGTACTTTTTTGGCACAATTGCTTTTCAATAACTGTATTTCAGCATGAGAGATTTCCGAGGGAGCTTGCTGTGTGCTGCGGTTTGCGCTATTTTGTTGGCATGGCAAGCCACAGCCGAGCTCTACGATGAATCGCTTTCAGTTGAAGTGGATACGGTGGGTAAACTCTTCTTTATTTCACGTTAGATTATATTGTTAAATAATTTCGAAATAACTGTGCATTTATACGGTCTAAAATTTCCTTACCTTCCTTTCTGTTCTTCAGACCTTAAGATATATCCAATGCCAAATTTTGAAGAATCTGTTTATTGATTGGAGCTTATAATCACATTTAGATAATGGTTTCTTAGATTTACGCGAATGTTACACATTGAAATAAAACTATTTTATACGGATTTTATCGCGATTTGGATCGGATCGCAAATACTATATAGTTAACTTTTTTGATTTAATAATTGTAAATTAAGGGTAGTTAAATTGTAACAGTCACTGAGCGGATGACTAATACCTCAGTCTGCCCCGTGACCACTTTCCTATATAGTGTATTATCTATGGTGACCACGAAAGCTGTAAAGTAATCGAAACGTCGCGTCGCGTCGGGAAGTTAAAAAATGTAAAAATTAATGATGATGAATGATAAAATACGTATAAAATAGTTTTATTTCAACACATTTAGATATTTTGCTGGTAATTCCAAGTGAAATATGTTATTTGGTATATTATGTATCTATAGTATGACGACTTTATTTTAAAATATGTCCTTGGGATGATTTAGACAATTTGATTTTATTATCATAATAAAACCTAGATATTAACTGTGTATTCAATTCTTTAGGAAGATAATAAAGTAGACTCTGGACCGCTGTCAGCTGCATCTGAAGATCCAGAGGAGGAATTACAGCTACGTAAACTTTTTAATTCCGTTCAAGCTGAGGACAGCGATGAAATTACTCAGAATAAAAACAAGTAAGATAATCATTTGTAATTAGATTTTCAAAGTGATTTCGGCTTTCTACTACATCCATTTAATTATATATTGGTAAATAGAAGACAAACGTCAAGTACTCAATTATAGCTTAAGTAGATACCTATAGCAAATGTTATTTGATTGAATCTCGTATTTATTCTTTGCGCTTTTTTTATTATAACATTGTCGCAGAAAATGGGAATCCCATAGTTTTATAAAGAGCTAATTGCTTTATGTATATACATAGGTACATATACGTTATTATATTTTATCTGATGTTATTTATTGTCTTTATTATTTTTAAGACAAGAATACCCGCCTGCGGAAGAAATGCTTAATTTGGCGTTCGATTACGACATGCTCGAAGATTCGATTATGAAAAGACGCGCTGACAAAAAAGGATCTGACAAAAATATCCAACCCAAAGTCTTACGATCAATGATGAAAGTACCGAGAAAATGGCAAATCATGAAAGGAAAATTTATGGGTAAGATCTAATGTAACTTGTTATGAAGTCAGGCTCAATAGTTTATTAGCATGATCGCGGAAATGGGCGAAGTGTTCGAGAACTTAACCTAAAGAAGCGCTATGCTTATTAGTAGGACGCATTTAATTAATTTAAAAAACAGATATAATTTTGTATAAATTTTGGACAGAATGGAGTAACTTTTTGTTAATTTCTTTCATTTTAATCATCAGATCGGACCATCTACACCTAACCTTAAAACTAGTTTTTGTAGATTACCTATCGAAGCAAACATTTAAGAACGGATTTAAACCCACAATTGAGGCAAATAGGTACCTTTACTTTGAAAGTATTTCATATATTTATATGTGATTTTTCAACAGGTTCATACATGGTGTGTTACTTCAAGCTATGTGCTTTTCGACGGCCAGTAAATTGAACACTGACTTACTCCTTTCCTTTCCCCAAGGCTCGCTTGAGGGGAGATATAAACCCCTTTGAGAAAATACTCTCAAAAACTTAAATTTAAACAACTGTATCAGAATGTTATATTAGTAATTAATTATTGTAGCAATTTAGAATAATAATACATATAAGTCTCAGTATGTATTACAAGGAGTTTTTTGTAAGATCATTAGAAATGTGTAGGTATAGAAATAAATTTGCATTTTAAAGCAAACATAATTGTTTTTTTTTTATAAATCTATTATTTTAATTATCAAGAAAAATGTTAATTACTCACGTGTATTAAATAACGAATACTATATTTAATGTGTCATTATACATGTTGATATGATTATTTTCTTACGTATTCAGAATAATAATTTAAATTTAATTTGTAACAAACAGTATATACTAAATATTGCTTCATTAAATAAAAGATATGCGTGCGTTTAATAGAGCTCAGCATACTAGTATTAGCGACTTAATGATTTTTGCGTGTAGGATTAGTCTTAAAAATAAGTACATCTCAATATACATACATGAGAGTATCAATTTTGTTACTGATCGCAGTTGATTTAAAACCAGTTTCTCTGGCCTTATAACTTACGTACTGGCCTTTTGTGTGAGCTGTATGGATCTTGCGATGATCGCTTATTATTGACCTTGGTAATATTAGTAATGAAGAAATTATTTTGATTTTTAATAACTTGGAGACTGTCCCGCCCTCACACTCGCCAACTGCAACTCCTGTAAGCCAGGATCAAGTAGCACGCATTTCAAAGATACCGAGCATTGAAGCTCAGCGAGTCTCCGGGAATTTCTAACTTGTCTTTAACCCGCAACGATAATATTAGAATACTCTAACAATTAATTGATTTACATCGTACATTATATCTTCGTTGATATGCAATTCGTTGCACCTCTGTTTTATTTAATTTATAGATCCACATCTCGCTAGCAAATCATTGATTGTTATGAAACCAGTTTGGAATTTAAAGCAGAACCTTGCTGCTGATTCAAGGCCTTACTAACAGAGCCTGATAAAACTTACGTCAATGGTCAATATTCATGTAGTTATCCGCGAGAAGCTCTTAAATAATGTGCTCGAATTTGTGAAATGTGATGAAAAAGACCTATTGTGAATATGGAGATTAAAATCATAGTTTCGTTGTATATTTTCTTAAACGCACCATTACCGACCATCCAAAGGTTCATAATGTCCGAAATGCCTGAAGATGGACGACTTAATTTCACGCAAATAGCAAACAAATATGAACAAACGGTGCTGGAATATGATGTCATAACAGAAGACGGATATATACTGAAGCTGTTCAATATACCAGGAAACAGATCAGATCCTGTTTTACTGACGCATGGAATCCTGGACTCCGCTGATTCTTTCATACTTAGGGGTCATCATTCGTTAGTTGTGTACCTTAAAGAACACGGATATGATGTATGGGTTACGTGTGTCAGAGGTGTGAAATACTCCAGGCGTCACGTTACTTTGAATCCCGATCTGGATAGCAAATTCTGGGACTACAGCTTCCACGAAATGGGTTTTTATGACCTGCCCGCCCTAATAGACTTCATATTGAACAAGAATGATGTGCCAAAATTAAGTGCCATTGGCCATTCCCAAGGAAATTCAATTTACTATGTTTTAGGAGCAACAAAACCGGAGTATAATAATAAAATTAAAGTTATGCTAGCATTAGGCCCTATTTGTTATTTAAATCATTATGGACCACCGTTGAGTATATTAATAAAATTAGGGCCAATTATAGACAACATTTTAGTAACATTTAAACAAGAAGAAATGTTTGGTGACAATTCAAGTTATAGATTTAACATAGAAAAATTGTGCACAGTATACAAAGTTGGTTATTTACTATGTGGGGGTATTTTCTTCTCTGTAGCTGGCTTCGACGTGGATGAATTCGAAGAAGAAATGTTTCAAGTGGTTATCAGACATTTTCCAACAAGCACTTCGAAAAAAAATCTTAAACATTTACTGCAAATTGCAACCTCCGGAGAATTTATCTACTATGATTACGAAGATACGAACTTAGAGGTATACAATTCGAAATCTCCTCCTGTGTATAACTTAACTGAAGTGACTATGAATACAGCTTTATATGTCGCGAGGAATGATCGGTTGTCTCCGATGGAAGACGCTTTGAGGCTGAGAAAAGCATTGCCGAATGTAGTACAGTTTAAAGTTATGGAACGTGAAAAGTTCAACCACATGGACTACACGTGGGGACGACGCAACTATCAATACTTATTACCGTATATCTTAGAGACATTAAATATGTTTAGATGAATGTATACAATGCCATTTTAGAAATATAAATATTTAATATGATTTGTTTGTCACCCATCTTTTTATGATTTCTTCTCATCGAGATTTATTTCTTAGGATATCTTAATGCTCTATTTAAGACACAAAGATACATACATAAACTCACGCTTTTTTCCAGAAGGGGTAGGCAGCAGTGCTACCAGGACACTCACGTTTCGCCATGTATGCTCTGTCCCATGATGCGATACCGCCGTATCTGGCACAAATGTCCGACTCCAGGCTGATAATGAATAGAAAAATTTAATATCACTTTGCCCGACATGGGATACCTGCCCGAAACCTCAGCTTTGTAATCGTATTAATGAATATAATTAATAATCAATTCACCCAACAGTTACATACATAGTCCAGACCCCACTTTAAGATCATATAGGTATAAGCCTTGTGTCGTGGATATCAAAAGCTACGAGAGACGTTTTGGTCTCACAAACACCCAGACCCGAAACAAATACCTGTGGGCCTCACAAACATTTGTCTCGGTGCGGGGATCGAACCCGCGGCCTCCCGTTTCTCAGCCGGCGTCTAACCAACTGCGCCACCGAGACAGTCTAGACACAAAGATAACTGATTTATTTCGCTAATAAACACAAATATATCGTCCTATACTTGAGGTGATGCATGTAGGTGATGCCTGTAGTTATCCAATAGATAAGCTTTCCTTACGTAATTCTGATAAGCTGTTATCAGATTTATTTCCTAACAGAAAAGAGCAGCAATATTGACTTTCACTTAACTTAACTTTCACTTTCAGGAAATAATTTGTAATTGGAAAATTAAATTTTAAATACCTAGAGATTATGTTACAAAACATACTTAATATTGTTTCACTTTTTAAGGTTTCGTACCAAAACGAAAAACAGAATCCCTTTAGGATCACTTCATAGGCAATCTGTTTGTCAGATTTAATTATATTCTTTGGTTTTAATATACAAGCACTGCCTACAAACTGAAAAGTTCACGGTCAGTTGCATTCACATGATAGTTGTTAACTATAAAGGCAATAAGCGAATCACCTTGTCAATTGACGCCGACAAGAATTTAAGAAATATTAGTGGTGAATAAATAAACAAAACACCCAACAGTCGTATACATAGTAGAATTAGTACTGACATTAAATCGAGGCTTGTGTCGTGGCTATCAGAAACTATGGACGAGAGACTTTTCCGTCACACAAACACCCAGATCTTAATAAATACCTGTGGATCACAGATATATTTGTTTCGATGCGGGGATCGAACCAGCGGCCTCTCGTTTCACTGCTAGCAGCTAACACAGCAGCTAATGAACTGCGCCATGCACCGAGGCTGTCAAAACCATAGATGTAGCATAACATAGATCGGCAATGTGAAAGAGATAGAATGATTTATATCATACATTAAAGCGAGATGCATGATGCGACCATGCGTTTACACGGAGAGCTAACTTTAGTGATTTGTGTGAAAATATGTCATTTAAGCGAACGACAAATTTCGCTTATTTTCTTGATTTATTTAATATTTCAGTACTAAGCTACTTTTATTAAATGTAATTTATCATGGTGAATTGTCCAGTGCCTGGATGTGATTGATTTTAGTGTAAAAACCCGAATAATCATAGTTTTTCATAAGATCGTATCACTTTTTTCAATGTTGTTTAGTGACAATATTGTAGATTTGTAAGACAAACCTTGTATGTATATCGGTAGAACAGAATGTCCTTATTCATTATTTAAATGCATAAAAAGCATCCATTGCCTATAAAAAATGATATCATATACGTGAATTTATAATAATTTCAACCAACATTTGCTAGAGATTGATTGACAGTTTCGATCAATAATATTATGTCGATAAAAATAGTCAATGACCATAGAGGTTTCACTTCATTTTATAATCTCGTAGTATAACATCAATTCTATAATAACAGTTATTACTTCACTTTATTTATTCACTATTGATATTTGCTAAATATTAATTAATATTTCGTGTGCGTAATTTACCATTTCTGAGCCGGTTTCAAATTAACTGTGCCACTGAGGCTGTCATTCTAATAAAACAATAGAACATTAGATATTATTATAAGAAATGCTTTACAAAACTTGTCAAATAAAATTATTCTCAAATATGACGATTTATCTTTATTTACTTGTGTTTACGTATCTGTGTTGAAATAAACACAATCATTATTTTTCTGTTAAAATACCATGAAATGTCTCACAAAATTTAATTTTATTGGTTGGGCCGTAAGGTATATCGATATGATAGTATCGACAGTGCATGGCGCAGCATTATCTGTCACGCACACATGCAAACTTCACGCACACTATTATATTCTCGTTTTGGTTTCACTCAAAATGATACATTTCCTATATAGTGTATTATCTATGATGATACATTGCCGATCTATGTTATACTACATCTATGGTCAAAACCATGTGCAAAAAAAATCTTCCCTATAACTGAAGATCCCCTCACTTATAGAAACAGAAGAATTAATGAGTATTTTTTTCTTAAAATAGATTATTCGGATCACTGGTTTAACAGCAGCATGCATAGGTTTTGAATCATGAAGCTCTGGGTTCGAAGCCGAAATCGATTAATCAATTCGCACAGAGTGGACTGGCTTATTAAAAATAATTTTCAGTAGTGCACTATTAATATCTAAAAGGTAAATTAAATATATTAATAAATTAGATTAGGATTAAGTTCTATGTTATATTTAAATATAACACATATTAGATTTCTTATATATATATTTTAAATATTTTTAGATGTGGACGAATCCTTTGGAATATATATTTTGAACGCACTTAAATGACGCAATGTTGACGTTTGTTTCAAGTCATAGTGCTGTAAAGACACATCACATTATCGAACTTATAGTTAACATTTTTGTTTTACCGCTGGGTATAATCATTTCTGCATTAAATGATGACAATGACCATAAATCTGTGGCGGTTTATGTAAGTTAGTAAAAACAATCGAATTGAATAATACTTTTGTAATACTGGTAATTCATTTATGCGTTTCAAATAATTTAAAAATAATATTCCAATAAGAATGATTAATGCATAAATTTGCAATATCCTAGTCATCAACTTATTTATTATATGAATACATTTTCAGAAAAGTATAATGTCTTATCGCACACAGGTTCGACGGGATTAACAGATATACCCTTCTTAGAATACTTTATATCATAAGAATTGTATGTAATTTAACAGGATACATGTCTAGAATATAAAATAATGGTTTTTACTCACAAGATATGCAATACTCCTTCTCAATCGATAAAATTGGTGTTTGTCGCGTACGGCTCCTCACTACAAAATGCGGTAACTCGACCTGTCAATGTCATTAGTCAATACTAAGTTTATCACATTTTTGAATTTACATACTTATTCATCGAATAAATCGAAAAACGTGGTGATATTTAATACTTTCTCTTTTATTTTGCGCTTTAATATAAAACCGCACGCAAATTAACATCGATGTCTTTTATAGATTTGTGCATAGGTTAAGTAGTAAGAAATCTATTTTAGTAAATATGCCATTTGCAAGCGAAGGTGGCATAGGGAATTATGAAAGTGTACGAGGTGTTAGTGGCAGAACCAGCTCCGTCAGGAAAGCTTTCCATGATGGTGAGTTTCATTCATATTTTTTTATTTTCATGGGTAAAATGAGGGAATATTTTTCCCTATAGGAACCATATTGCAGATAACTATGAGGAAAATAAAACTATTTTAACGTTATTAATGATTTCAACTGATGTGAAATGAAGTATATTTTAAAAAACCCTCTACTTTTTTCTTCTTTTACTCTCCGTTACTTTTACCTCTTTTTTTGAACATTGTCAGGAAACCTGCATACTCTAGCTATTTGTAATAATTTCTATGATATGTAAAGTTCGCCAACCCGCATTAGACCAGCGTGGTGGACTATATAGCCCCTCCCAATCATACTCTTGATTGTAGAGGAGGCTCGTGCCCTGCAGTGGGATGTATATGGGCTGATACAGTACGGCACTTCTTGAGCACAATGTTATATTTATTTGCCTAACATTGTAGTAATATTTGTTGGGGAAAGTCGTAAAATATATAAAGCTACACCTTTTGCGTCATGCACCATAACAGAATATGTTTACATTATAAGTGTCATTTTTTATTTATTTTTTTATTTTTTTTGGATAGAGACCCCTGCATATAAGATTAAGAAACCCATCTTAACAATTCACATGAACACATAGAACTTGAGTTTCCCCTATGTTTATCTAGTTATGAACAGATTAGTGGGTGATACTAATTTATTTCAATGGCCTTGTGCCTACTTATCAGCCACTTTATCATGACAGGCCAAAATAAGGAAGGCTTTATGATATGGATAAAATTTTGAAATAAACTTAACAGCTGATTTAAACAGGTGTGAATTAAAAACATTTAAAATATCACCTTAAAATACTTATTCATATTTTGTCTTTTTTGATATGTGGTTTTGTTATTATTAGATTATTTATTCTAAACTATTATTATTTATACTTTGTTCCGTACTATGTAGGTAACATGTGGTTAGCTGCAGGTTTATTGTTAACAATTTATTTGCGTTGTTATCTTATCTTTGGTATGTTTTGAACTAGGTTTTTACATTATTCTTGAGGGCATTTTAATGATTCATTTCAAAATATTTGAAAATACATATATGTTAAACTATAAACATTAGAATCAAGGTTAAGGAACGCTACTAATGTAAATTCAGACAGGGTTGTGGATTTCAACCATAAATTATGAATAGATATAATAGGGCCTCTAGCAATGTCTCATTTCAAATACTATAATAAAAATTGATTCTGTATCAGCCCATATATGTCCCACTGTAGGGCATAGGCCTCCTCTACAATCGAGAGTATGATTGAGAGGGTTAAGGCTGTATAGTCCACCGTGCTTGCCTGGTACAGGAGGGCTTGATTGAAAAATGTATTACTACAATAAATCTGTTAGATATGACAGATTTTTATAGAAGCTAGGTCATTTGTATTGATATAATTTTTCTAGGTAAAAGAAGAAGTGAAAAAGTATGATGATAGTTTGTTTCTTTTTACATAATAGAACCTTACTGCATCTGCCTAGAATCACACGCTGCTGCGAATCAGACTTCTCAACATCCAAGAGTTTGCATGATTGAGATTAGGCAATAGTTCACAAAGACATTGAAGCTGATCACTTCCAAAGCTACCACGATCGGAACTCCATAATAGCTGATCAACAAACTTTCAGCTTTTATAAAATGAGTAAAGTCTGGGTCACGGGCTCTTGGTCTATATGTTTCGCCTCATTTGTGATGTGATAGGATGCGAGCTTATCGCCATATCAGGCACAATTTCCCACTCGTTAATAATGAATAAAATAATCAAATATCACTTTGTCCGATCCGGGATTCGAACCCGAGACTTCAGCGTTGTCATCGTACCGTAGTACAACTGCGCCACCGAGGCCGCTATTTTCCTTCTTTCGTAATGGTAGAATATTATGGTGACTTTTACATCCTATCTTAAATCCGCATCATGGTTTTTCACATACATACTCACGGTTTTTTCCCAGCATGGGTAGGCAGAGGTGCAACCAGGACACCCACCTTTCGCCTTGTAGTTTCCGTCCTACAATGTGATAGGAAGCGAGCCTATCGCCATACCGGACATAAATTCCTGACTCTGGGCTCATGCTTCATCATGCTTTCAACACTTATATTCCAGAAATCTTATTGCTTGTAAAAGTGAGTGTTTTTGCTATTCTCAGTTTGAACAGAAATCTGATGTAATATCTTAATAACGTTACGTAAGAAAAGCAACTGTGTTTGTTCAGTCGTCTGGAAAATTGCCATTATGCAAAATTTATAAAAACAATATTTTGTATTTGTATTACATTTAGTAACTTTCTTAAAATCAATTTATTAGCAAGTAATAAATGAATATAACTAAATACTTATGGACCGCACAAAGTTTTGTCTCGGTGCGGGGACGGAACCCGCGGCGTTTCGTTTCTCAGCTGGCGTCTTACCAAATGCGCCGAGGAGGATGTCACCACCTCTTATACTTCTATGATTTCCATAGATGATAGAGATCTTTTGGAATCGGTTTGCATCTACTGACTTCCTGAAACCTTAGCTAAGTTGTCTGTACCTTGTGGACTTTTGACGGTTCGTTTGCTCGTGTGCATCGCTTTCTTTCAAGAACATTTCAGTAGACCTGCTTGCTGGCTCTAAAATATTTATTTTTAATAATCTAATGGCATCGTTAATGTGTTTGGTCACTAAATATGTAATAACAGTTGCTTCAAGTTTCTGTAATATAAGTATTCCAAAGTAATGTGATAGAAACTGATGACACGCATAATATCTTATGTGATGCACTGGTACGGCGATGCAAAGTAGGTATTCTGCGAAGAAATAAAAGTATTTTATATGGATGTGGATTTAAATAAGGAATGAACGAGCTTGCTTAGGGTTCGTGTTGCTGGGGGAGTTTCTTGCGCTGTTTCTTCTTCTCAGCTACAACACGTTCTTAAGCCGTGGTAGCCGTAATTTACGATTCAAAAGATCTTGTAAAAGACTATTTAAATAAAGAATATGTTGATTTGATTTAGTCTCTGCCTACTACAAGGTATTGGTATATCATGACCGTGCTATGAACGTATCAGGCTAGAATATAATTTTGTGTTAATTAAAATAAAATGATAGTGGTTACTGTTCGCCACGACATATAACGTGTGTCTCACTGTGGGGCTGGGACATGTGTTGCGTTGCGTCCCAATGCTCGGTAAAGGCCACATTATTCCTTACTTATCTCGATCTAATTCGTTTTCATAAGACTTGGATGTTTCTTAATTGTTTGGTAATGGTCACCTATTGAGCTAATATTATACGTAGTAATATTAGCTCAATGTGATCATCTAAATATTAAATTACAAAAAACCTAAATGAACTTAAACCTAAAATTCGAAAACAAATCAGACACTTACATAACCGAAACGTCTGTATAATAATAGTACTTTACAGTAATAAAGTTTTGAGTAATCCACACACAGTGTGTTTATTGTTTTATGGCATGTTCAAAGACATTAAATAATCGTCAGCTACTACATTTCGGTCAATTGATATGATGGCGCTTATTCTGCCTGTTTCGACATAGCAAATATTAAACATACGTACAGCTGTATCAAAAAGACAAACATATACGACGCTTGGATTGTAGACGCGTTGTCGACCTCTTAATTGTGAGGGGAAAGTAAGGAAAAAGGAAGGTAGGGGGAATGCGGTATTGCGATTTTTGTTATTATTTACGCACCTAACTCATATCATCTCTGCATCACCCTAGGATCGACTGGTAAAGCATGCCTCAGGCGTTAAGTCCACCTAAACATCATTATAAATATAGTAAATAAATATATATTGGGCTAATCACGCTGAAGTAAACACGGCGGGAAAGTCGTCGCTTTCCATGGATTTTCTATGAAATAAAGGTACCACCACCGTCGACCAGCTCAATCCAACTATAGTCCAGTGTTTTGTCCACATGCTGTAGCGTACAAGCACTGTTGTGTTCTGGTTTGAAAGAAAATCTATTCAGCGATAATAGTGGGTTTTATGACTTCATTGTTTCAAGGTGCCGAGCGCAGCATAGTTTGCACTAATTAGTACTTTGGAAGTGGTAGAGCCACGCTGTTGTCAGTCATGACTCAGCATGAATGGGTAGGCTTGTCCGAGACGGTACCATTGTCTCATAAGAAATCGACGTGAAGCGATAGATTTGCTGTCGCGTTTTGTTCGGTGAGTTTGATAATAAGTAATTCACTAAATCCAACTTCCTATAATCATGGGTCCTTCCGCCGTAGCGTGAAGAGGCATCTCAGCGGGCCGGCATGATTGTATCGATTGGTATGAGACTACCGTCTGATACGTCGATACTCTATCTGGACGGCATTAGCACTTACCATCAGGTGCAATGCAGTCACTATGCCGTGCCAGATTTAAAAAAAAAAAAAACAGAGTAACGTTGCTCTTACTTAACTGCAGGCGTGACGCTAACCATCAGGTGTTCGTTTTATCATTTGAGTTCCAACAATTAAAATAATATAGTTATTTATATAAATATCTGAACTGATGTTGAGAATAAGCGCAGTGTATTGAACAAGTCGATACATAAAAGAGCGGCTTCAATTGATACATTGAGGTCGTTTTCCTCACAATATGAGGCATTGACAGTGTGTGCCGGGAGGCGGCGGGTTGCGTGCGGACCGGGACATGACTCTTATTATGAGTAAGTATCTATTGGGATCTTTGTATCTATAATATATGAGAGGTATTAACCCATTCTATGAACGTGTCAGGCTAAAAATATTTCTTTAATTACTATGGAAGGACGCTAACAGAGCGGGAAGTGGGCAGTGTCCCATAATTCGTACAAAAATATTTTTTCGCTTGATAATAATAAAATACACATAAACATTTACGTTATTTATTTTTATGAAAGACCTAAATATATTCAATTAATTAACTTCAAAATCAATAATACTATTCAGCTTCGATCAAAAACACGATAAAAGCGTGTGGAATTTGAATTTTCTAGATTTTAATTTGTATTTAATTTACAAAATATACGTCGTATACATTTTATTGTTTATTAAAATGATTAGTGTTTTGAAACAATATGATAATAATTGTCATATGCGATGACAAATCTTTTCGTGCGCAGGAGTTAAAAGTTTCGTGAAGTACAATTTAGTTAAGTAGAGACAAAACGTGAAGGTCTTTGATAGTGTTAATCAATGACGTATAAACTTCGCGTATTTTGGCTTCTATTGTTTTAAAGTTTTTGGAAATCCCGTTCCTCTAGTTCTCTTCTTAATGTTCGATATTAATACCCAATGCTTTGGCGATTATTATGATCACTTTCCTCTATGCGGCACACATTTAAATTGTATGTTGAGAATTTTGAAATATAATTTTCAATTAAATAATATAAATTAATTCTTGTTTGCAATCAGTAAAATATTACTAAATAAAATCTGACGGGAAGAGAACCCCTGGCATAATTTTAATATTATTTTTGCAAGTAAAATAAATATTTGTGGAATATTATTAAGTATGTTTTTCTACTATATCTTGTAGTTTACATTTAAAAATAAACGTGAGTGTAAACATGATTGTAAAATCGAGGATCAAGTTACGTCGACGGGTCCGGATGTAGTAAAATGTGAAATAGGAGATACAAATATAAATCTAGTACTTTCATGGTTGAAATAAAACTATTTTATTACGGATTTTATCGCGATTTGGTTTAATTTTTACATTTTTTAACTTCCCGACGTTTCGATTACTTTACAGCTTTCGTGGTCACGGGGCGGACTGAGGTATTAGTCATCCGCTCTGTGACTGTCACAATTAAACTACCCTTAATTTTCAATTATTAAATTAAAAAGTTAACTAGTTGTTGCGATCCGATCTACGCAGTAGGAGCTCACAGTGTCTTGAGGTCTGGCAGCTGGTCTTTTGGGTTCCGATTTAATCAAATGTAGAACTGGATCCCATGATGGTGCAAGCTTCAAGCCATCTTCTCTATTGAAATTTGGATGTTTTTTAATTTCAATAGCCTCGCGAAACATCCTGGGTAGGAAGCGGTGTTCTTTAGCGAGGATTAGGGGCTTATCAAAACGAAGGTAATGCTTGGAGCCTTCTTCGATGTGTTCAGCAACTGCAGACTTCGTTGAGCGTCGGTGTTTGACGTCAGCTATGTGTTCTTTTACGCGGGTCCCTATGCTTCTCTTGGTTTGGCCGATATAAGAGAGGCCACAGTCACAATCTATTTTATATACGCCCGGTTCTTGCAAAGGTATATGACACTTGACAGGTGGTAAGAATTGACTAATCTTCTTGGGCGGCTTGAAGTATGTTTTAATGGAAGCACGCTTCAGGATGTAGCCAATCTTGTCTGTGACTCCTTTGATGTAAGGTAGTATAACCGGGGCCCGTTCAACTGTGGCTGGTTTCACTCGGTTTCTGTGACGGCGGCGTGGAACTTGGAGCTTGTTGTCTCGCAGTACCTGCTTGACGTGTTGCAGCTCAGTCGCCAGGTGTTTCTCATCACAGATTCCTTGTGCTCTCTGAAACAAAGATTTACCCACGGTAGCTAACTGTTTCGGATGGTGGTGAGATTCACCGTTCAGATATTTATCTGTATGGGTCTTTTTTCTATACACGGTATGACCTAAGGACTGATCAGGATTACGGATTACTAAAACATCTAAGAAGGCAAGAGATTTATTATGTTCCAACTCCATATGGAGTTGAATGGTCCATAAGACCCATACAGATAAATATCTGAACGGTGAATCTCACCACCATCCGAAACAGTTAGCTACCGTGGGTAAATCTTTGTTTCAGAGAGCACAAGGAATCTGTGATGAGAAACACCTGGCGACTGAGCTGCAACACGTCAAGCAGGTACTGCGAGACAACAAGCTCCAAGTTCCACGCCGCCGTCACAGAAACCGAGTGAAACCAGCCACAGTTGAACGGGCCCCGGTTATACTACCTTACATCAAAGGAGTCACAGACAAGATTGGCTACATCCTGAAGCGTGCTTCCATTAAAACATACTTCAAGCCGCCCAAGAAGATTAGTCAATTCTTACCACCTGTCAAGTGTCATATACCTTTGCAAGAACCGGGCGTATATAAAATAGATTGTGACTGTGGCCTCTCTTATATCGGCCAAACCAAGAGAAGCATAGGGACCCGCGTAAAAGAACACATAGCTGACGTCAAACACCGACGCTCAACGAAGTCTGCAGTTGCTGAACACATCGAAGAAGGCTCCAAGCATTACCTTCGTTTTGATAAGCCCCTAATCCTCGCTAAAGAACACCGCTTCCTACCCAGGATGTTTCGCGAGGCTATTGAAATTAAAAAACATCCAAATTTCAATAGAGAAGATGGCTTGAAGCTTGCACCATCATGGGATCCAGTTCTACATTTGATTAAATCGGAACCCAAAAGACCAGCTGCCAGACCTCAAGACACTGTGAGCTCCTACTGCGTAGATCGGATCGCAACAACTAGTTAACTTTTTAATTTAATAATTGAAAATTAAGGGTAGTTTAATTGTGACAGTCACAGAGCGGATGACTAATACCTCAGTCCGCCCCGTGACCACGAAAGCTGTAAAGTAATCGAAACGTCGGGAAGTTAAAAAATGTAAAAATTAAACCAAATCGCGATAAAATCCGTAATAAAATAGTTTTATTTCAATGTGTAACATTCGCGTAAATCTAAGAAACCACTTTCATGGTTGATTTCAAAACTTTGGTATGAAACTGGCTGATGAGAAAACATATTAAAATCATTTTTTTTCATATCACAGCCAACTAGATTACATCCCAAAGCTTATCATGAAGTTTTTAGAATGGTTCCTGTGTGACTTCAGCTTATGACAGCCATGAAACATTGTGGATATGCCAATGTACTCGATAATAATGGCAGTATTGTCCAGTATCGATTAAATTATGTTGTCTCACAGAAACCAGGTTTGTACCGGATGATCCCGGAACACAAACTTGCGGGAACGACTGTGAATTTTATTGGACCCAATTCGTACGGTGGTCATTATCAGCGCGGATACGAACCTACTATAGACAAATAAATGTTTTTAATATTTCCCTAGTGTTACTACGTGACTGTGTAATCTATTTAGCGAACGTTGCATTAAATTAACGTGTATAAGCAATTTTTCCTAGTTGACATAGATACTGTTAGTGCGCCGAAGGTATCACTATTGTTTCTGGTGTAGTGAAATATATTTTTTGCCGAATTGCGAGCAAGAAATGGCCTGCATCATATGTGAATATACTTTGACGTTTCTTGGGTATATTATATGTACGTGGTACTTAAATATTTTCATTTTTGTGATCTTAATTGTTCTGGTGTTGGGCGGTAATATAATAATGTGTTGGATAATACACCGGTTTTAAATAAAATATTAAATATATATTGTTTTGTGAATTAATTGAATTTGCGCTTGATTTTAAGATGCGTGATTTTTAAAACCCAGAAGAAAAGTGACCAACTTTCGTGACAGATACTTCCGTATTTTCTCTGTGCGTGTTAAATAAGGCCTTACTATTTTTAAAAAGTGCTTAGTGTGTGTCGTCGGTAACGAACCGAACGCAAACTGCTGAAACGGTTTTCGCAGGTTTGATTTCCAGGGCACATCTCTCATTCTCACGTTTCAGTTATGTGTGTATTAAATTAGTTAATTACCATGCACTGTAAAAGTGATAGAAAAGTTTGGAAGAAAATTTGCATATTTAAGAGTTTTTTTACAAATTTTTAAAAATGAGGGCCGCCAACCTCCAATAGCCTCGCGGGGATGGCTATGGCCTTTCTTCTAAGGTTTACGACTTCTCAATCGGGTTCTCTCTTCTGGAGACTCTCTACTGGATTGAGAGTGGTTAAATCCATCACGCAGGCTTAGTGCTGGTTGACAGACTTTGCGTACGGATAAAAAAATCTTAGTCAAAATATGATATGCAGGTTTCCTCACGATGTTTTCCTTCGCCGTTAAAGTGTGTAATTGATTATGTTATAAATAAATTACTATACACGTTACATTGACAACTAAGTAGTGTGCACTGTGATTTAAACCCTCGACCACCGTGCCGGGAGTCTAGTCCGGTCCTTTACCAACAGACCTTTACTTGGAGACTGTCCCTCACACCCGCCACCGCAACTCTTGTGTCGCAGGTCCGTGGCACGCATTTTAAAGACACCGAGCATTGAAGCTCAGCGATACTCCGGGTATATCTAACGTGTCTTTAAACTTGTATATATAATATTTTATGTTGTTATAGGTGGCATCAAAGCCGGGGCATCGAAGGCGGTGAACCTTGCCTACCGGGTACTCTCCCGGCGCAAGGCTGCCGAGGAGGGCGCGGCGAGGCTAGCCCGGGTGCTATCAGCTCTCGACCTGACCGCGCTAGGAGTCGGCAGTACTCTGGGCGTGGGTGTCTACGTGCTGGCAGGAGATGTATCCAAGAATTACGCCGGACCCGCTGTCGTGCTCTCGTTTCTGCTGGCCGCTGTTGCTAGTGTTTTTGCAGGTTAGTTACTTTTTTATCTAATAAAACACCCAACAGTCATATACATATAGTATACATACATACAGTCACATACATAGTCCTGACCCCACATTATGTTCGAGTCTTGTGTCGTGGGCATCAGGAACTATGAGAGACTTTCGGTCTCATAAACATCCAGACCCAAGACAAATATTTGTGGGCCTCACAAACATTAGTCTTAATACGGGGATTGAATCCGCGTCCTCTCGTTTCACAGCCAGCGTCTAACCAACTGCGCCATGGAGGCTGTCAAGTTGGTTAGTCGGCTGTGTTATAAAATGTATTGTACACAAATATTTGTTTCTGAATCTGCGTGTTTTTGTGACCGATAAGTCTCAGTTTCTGATACCCTCGACACCTGACGTAATTGGTGGTACTGTGGCGTCAGGACCTATGTATGTGACTGTTGGGTTAATTTATAAAAATAACAGTGCCTATATTAAATCTGATGGTAAAGCGATGACGTCTAGCGGCATCATCTCAATTTATGGTAAATGATTACTACCTTACATAAACACCGGTAATATTTGAGAACTGTGTATGTATACCTCACATTCGAAAATTGATGGGGAAAAGATAAGAATGTTTTGAAGTGTAATTTGTAGCACGAGTTTCACTTCACATCAGTTTTCTTTGAGATAAGGATGCTGTACCAATAAAGACAGCTGACACCGAGATGATGGATACCGTCGCGTCGTCCAAAGCGGTTTAAGAAAGTTCCTACTTATTCACAATATTTTATCAATAGTGTTGTTTTTTGTAAAATTAAACTATGTTAAACAGTTTTAAATACAGTCAGGCGATTGGGTATAATAAGTATATTAGAAATTCAAAAAACATGTAGTTTGTAATAAGTTTTTAGTAAATGAAATGGATAAATAAACATACATGAAGGTCGTTGTCACTACCATCAATATTGCTTAAGTCATTTTAGCCAATAAAGAATTCGTTTTGTTTTTTCATAATTTTTCGAAGATATTGAGAAACATGAATTTGAATTCCTGGGTATTGGATATTCTTATCTGCTTGCATAGCCAAATTGGTGAACAAGGTATAAATAAATAAATACACCCTACAGTCTCATACATAGTCCTGACTCCACACTAAGATCGAGTCTTGTGTCGTGGGTATCAGGAACTACTACTAGAAACACACAGACCCGAAACAAATATAAAATTTGCTTCAGTGCGGGCATCGAACTCGCGGCCTTTCGTTTCATTTTTTTATTTTATTTATTTATTAGGTCACCAACAATTGTTTACACTAATACTTATCTAAAACATTCACATATTATATATTAAATAAGTGTAACAATTACTTATAGGTAGACACAACATACACCAAATTTAGAAGTTCACATACTATAAATATTTAAAAAAAAGCAAAATAAAAAAATCTTATAAGATAACATTTAAAAAAAATACAAATGATGGCATGTGTTATAAAATTACAGTGACACCTAAATGAGCAAACAAAATAATAAAAAATAAAAAAAGACTAAAAAAGGAAAACAAATAAAAATTAAAATCTCAATTGGATCCCATTATTGACTTGTGGATAGATTTTGTAAGTTTAGTCAGGGAGTCAGCATGCACATCAATAATATCACTGTATCCATTTATGATTTTGACAAACCTAGCGAAGGGTGAGTTCGAACCTAAAACAGTTCTTCTTAATGGTGGGCAAAGCGGCGTAATTGGCTTCCGTGGAATTTTTGAGGGAGCATGTAACCTAAAGAGATTTAGTAGCGTAGGGCAATCAATTTTATGTTTAAATATTTTACAAGCGAATATTGCATCATTGTACTCTCTACGTTTGGCCAAAGATGTAATTTTAAAATACTGAAGTCTGTTGCTATAAGATGTAATTGTTTTGTGCACACATGAAGAATAAGCAAGATGCCAAAGAAACCGTTTTTGTAGCCTTTCAATAAACAGCATCTAACCAACTGCGCCAAGGAGATTGTCACGGAATACATATTTCCTTTCACGTCATCAAAAATATGACCCCAAATACATTGTCAATGATTGGTCGGCCGATTGATTTCACTGTTATTACTGTCTGGCGCCTCAATCGATGCCGAATTACTTACCATTCGTACATATGTACATGCCATCGTATACATGCCCTTTACCGAATTAATCACGGAGATATTTTGATCAACGAAGTACAAATGCGTTGTATTTATATAATTTCATTTCTATTTATGCATTGTATGAAGAAGCGGATGCTATGTAAAAGTTTCATACACCGAACATTTACTAATTAGTAATTTCGTTATTAAGAAGGAAGCGAGAGTTCTGAGAAGACTAGCAAAATCTCACCATTTGTCATCGACCAATAGGGAATAACTAAAAATCACATGTCAACTTGTTAAATTAGCAAAGCTCTCTAAATGAGTATAATCCTTACATAACTATAGCTAAAATACCACATAAGGAAGTTCTACGAAATTTAACTAAATCTTATCAAGAAGGAAGGGGAAGAATGAGACCTTAAAATTAACGTCATTTTCTTGTCACGCGTATCTCACATGGGTAGGCAGTTGTTACAAGTGTGTCTCCACAGGTCTGTGCTACGCGGAGTTCGGCGCGCGCGTGCCCAAGGCGGGCAGCGCGTACGTGTACAGCTACGTGTGCGTCGGAGAGTTCATCGCCTTCATCATCGGCTGGAACCTCATACTTGAGTATATGATAGGTATGAGCTTGGATTACCTGTTTTTAGAATTTTTGCTCGTCTGCCAAGACGGTGGATGCAGTTACTCCAGAGCCCATCTCAGAGTTATTAGGGTCATGTGTATTGATAGTTAATTGCCACTTATTTTAACAATAAAGGAAAACATCGTGAGAACATTTTCATAATATAGAGATGCAAGGTCTTGACAAGATTTTCTACGGTATACGAAGTCCAACAAACAACACCAGTCCAGCGTGGGGGATTATGGCTTTACCTTTATAATCTGTGGCCTTACCTCTATAGTCTTTGGTCTTTGGTATAGAATTTGCCTCATCTGGGCTTTTTGTTGGCACACCCAGTGTTATAGCAGGGTCATACAAAGTGTTAAGTATTATAAGTGGGATTATACTCCTATAATATCCTAACATATCGTTCACAGGCGCGGCGTCAGTAGTAAAAGCGCTAAGTGAGTACCTAGACTCGTTGCTGAACAACGCGATGTCGACGTACTTCGAGGCGCTGATGCCGATGGACACGCCGCACCTGGCGCGCTACCCCGACATATTCGCCTTTACCGTCATCATGGTCTTCTCCGGTCAGTATTTGTACAGTTAGTTAACATTAATACTATTTTCCTCCCAAAAGATAAATATGCTGAGCTGACTGCCAATCTTCACTAGTTAGAGTACTATAAGAAGAATAATAGTCAAGTACCACGCGCTTTAAAAGGTGAAAGAAAGCATAGTGAGGACTCAGTACATCACGGATTTAAAAGATTTTCTCTGGAATAAAAAGCCCGCTATCCCGCATTAGGCTAGCGTGATGAACAATAGCTTAAGCCCTCTCAATCGAATTGCTATTACGGGATTATACAACTTTACATACGTTGTTGATAAAATTGGGAACATCTCTATCTCTCTCGTACGCTCCACAGCGGTGACGTCATAGTATATGAAATAGTATAAGAAATAATATATTGTTTTGTTACAGTGGCCCTGGCGTTCGGTATGAAGGAGTCCACGAAGTTTAACAACTTCTGCACTGGAGTCAATCTGTGTGTCGTCCTGTTTGTCATTATATCCGGATCGTTTAAAGGTATAGTGATATTTGAACAAAGTTATGAATTTAACTAATGACTATTTTTAAGATGTGCCTGTTGGTAACGGACCAGACTCGGCTGCCAACATGTTCACGGTGGTCGCGGGTTGAAATCTCGGGGCACACGTCTGACATTTCTGAGTCATGTGTGTATTGATAGTCAATCACAATACACTATAACGGTGAGGGAAAACACGGTGAGAAAACCTGCTATGCCATAGCGATTTGTGAGAATTTCTATGGTATGTAAAGTCTGCAAATCTACAGCGTTGTGGTCTATATGGCCTAACCCCTCTCAATCGTACTCGATTGAGAGGAGTCTCGTACCTTCCAGGGGGTCGTTTATGGGCTGATACAGTAAAATCAGGGCTATCACTGTTAGTATGAGCTTATTTATATGTTGTTTCAAGAACATATAATTATTACAGCCGACACAAAGAACTGGCGCATACCGGAGTCCGAGGTGCCGAAGCCCGAGAACACTAACTTCGGTTCTGGCGGCTTCGCCCCCTACGGGCTCGCCGGCATCATCAAGGGCGCCGCTGTGTGCTTCTATGGTTTTATCGGTAAGAAAATATTTAGATTTTACATGACAAACTTATTTTGGTATTGCTAATTGAAATTAATGACCGTAGCGTATTAATTTACGACCTTATTCATAGACATTTAAATCTATTTTAGTTATCGAATGTTTTGTCTTCTTCGCTTAAACTGAATTCTAAAGTCGTTCGAAAGGGACAAAACATTCGATAACTAAAATAATTCTTAAATCTGTCTATTGATAAGGTCGTAAGTCTCTACCAGTGCTAAAATCCATGACAGGAGGTATTCTACACATTAGTTGCCCTGAATCGCTCTAAAGTGGTAATTATCATCACAGCAATGTTTAGTTAAACTAAACAAAATTTGGCTTACTAGGCAATGTGACCTCCAAATTCATCTGCAGGTATTCAGATCCGGCTCGAAGGACCAAATATCCCGTAGTTTCTGATACCCTCTACATAAGAATTAATTGATCTTATTCTACTTCTTACTTCAGACTATGTGTGTGACTGTAAAGTGGATTTTATTATAAGATATTTCTATTCACCCCCATGGCTATTCACGTTGTGTCCAGGGTTCGACTGCGTGGCCACGGCAGGCGAAGAGGCTCGTCGTCCGCAGAAGAGCATTCCGTTCGCGGTGGTGGCGTCGCTACTGGTGGTGTTCCTCGCCTACAGCGGCGTGTCCTGCGTACTCACGCTCATGCTGCCTTACTACGACCAGGTCAATTATTATAAGAACAGCTCAAACAGTTCATAATTAATTTCCAAGCTTCAATTAATATTTATGGTTGGCTAAGGTTGCAGAAAGTTAACGAAATTACCTACTAAAGATGTAGACATATTTCATGATAAAAGAAAAACTAGATTGATAATCGAATCACATATACGAATGTTGTGCGCGGTATTTATCGGTGTACAGATTTACATTAAGCTCTGTGTAACTATAATTATTATTTCTTCAAAATGTGTATACTGTAACAGCGCCAAAAAAAAAAAAGTAAAAAAGTCGCTGGATGCAGGCCGCTTCCATCAGGTGGTTGTATCCTTGGGGGAGGCCTATGTTCATATAGATTTCCTGTGAAGAGCTGAAGAGGGAGAGAGAGGGGAAGAATTAATATTGATTGTTATATTTGTGGTTGTAGGACGACAAGGCGCCGTTTCCGTTTGTATACGACCGCCTGGGCTGGACGTGGGCCAAGTACGCCGTCAGTGTTGGCGCCATCTGTGGACTGTGTTCCAGGTATTGTAATTTACATGTACTTATTTTAAATATAAGGGAAAGCAGTTCACCTGATGGCAACCCAATTATATCTACACTTCTTAAAGTATGTAAATTCCTGCTAAAGGGCAATGCGTTAATTTTGGCCTATTCTGTTATCATGGTACATCTACAGGGTGTCCCATAAATCAAAGTCAAGCCCAAATCGGTTGACAGGGCAAGTAGTGGCTAACCCAGAAATTAGAAAAATCTGACAAGTATTTTTAACCTTATTGGTATTCAAAAAGTAAACGAATCTGTAAAAAATGTACTATACAATGTTGGTAAGTATAAAACTGAAAAAAAAAATTAATGCATAAAGTGTATTTATGGGACATCCTGTATAATATAAAGTGTAATAAAAATAGATACAATACAATATTCTTTATTGTAAACCAATACATAGAAGTAAATTACAGAAAAAAAAAGAACTGCTATACAGTACTTTTTAGCTGGAAGGATAGTATTTATCTTCAAAATGTATAGTTTAAATATGTGTATTGTTTCAGTCTGCTAGGTGCCGTGTTTCCCCTCCCCCGTATTATCTACGCGATGTCCTCAGACGGGCTCCTGTTCAAGTTCATGGGCCAAGTCAGCGAGAAGTTCCAGACGCCGCTAGTGGGGACCATGATCGCTGGCTTGTTTACTGGTATGTAATACATACATAAACTCACGCCTTTATCCCAGAAGGGTAGGCAGAGGCGCCACTAGGACACCCACATTTTGCTTTGTACTTTCCGTCCCATGATGTGACAGGGGGCGAGCCTATCGCCATATCAGGCACAAATTCCTGACTCCGGGCTGGTAATAAATAGAAAAATCCAATGTCACTTTGCCCGACCCGGGATTCGAACCCGAGACCTCAGCTTTGTAATCGCACTAAGCCAGCGTGGTGGAAGATGGCCTAACCCCTTTTAATCGAACTCTCGATTGTGGAGAAGGTCCGTGCCTTACAGTGGGACGTATAGTGAATTATTACCGTCGACGGCTATGAAACTCCTCACCACCTTTGACATGAAATTGGTGATTTTTGAGCCGACTTTTGCTCGAAAATGTTAAGCCCACTACGTTGTCAACATACTTCTATAGTTTTATAACACTTGACCATACTATTTCAAGCGACATATTATGATGAACTCCGCAGGTACCCTCGCCATGTTGTTCAACTTGAAGCAGCTGATCCACATGATGTCGATCGGAACTCTGCAGGCCTACTCCATGGTCGCGTCCTGCGTGCTTTTACTCAGGTGAGATATTATTTATACTGTATTAGGATCGTTTCCTACTATTTTTTCCCATGAATTTTTATAAATATAAATCAATATAATTAATCGCGATCGTGTGCTTTGACTGTTAACCAACATGATATTTAACAGATGTTATTTGTGAATTTATTTTCATAAAAACATACTAAATTCACGCCTTTGTCCCAGAAGGGGTAGGCAGGGGTGTAGCTAAGACACCCACGTTTTTTTATTTATTTTCAGCAATTAGTAAACTTGATTTGCATCATAGTCCTTGATTTCTGAGCATGAGAATTTTCTACGATTACGATTTCGATTGAGAAGGCTTAGGCCATAGTTCACCACGGTCTAGTGTTATTTTAAATGCTATATAGAATGTGATACAATATGCAATGTGTATGTGTACGTGTGACGTGCGCAGGTATGAGCGCGGCGCGACGCACAGGTCTGCGGAGCCGCTCAACTTCACGGTGCGCGGCGCGCTGCGACAACTCGTCAACGCGGACGCACTCGCCGCGCCCACCAGACTCAGCGCCGCCGTCGTCACCGTGCTCGTCACACTGTACGGTTAGTGCTGTTATACAGGGTGAATTTTTCAAATGAGCGTGGATGGTGAAATCCGAATCTATGAGGAATATCGAAAAATGCTGAAAGGAGTTAGGAGCCCGATTTTTATGAAAATTAAAACTGCATACTTTGATTTTTGATAAACCAATATGCCTAACCAAGAATCGAACAAGATGATTTTGAAAAAAATTAAGTATATTTTTTTCAAAATCATCTATACTGTTTCCATTCGTTTATTTTATTTTTGACACATCGAGTACTGAATCAAATAGTGATGGCCTGATGCGTTATCGAATCAATTTTTTATAACAAACGATTTTATTTTTGAACAAGTTTTAATCGATTTAATACATATTTTATTTTTTGCTCCATGCATTGTTTTATAAAACTTCAGGGATATTTAAGTTACTTGATTTAATAATTATATTAAAATAAACCATTTACTCATGTTAAGTTAATATTCTTATCACTTCCGTCGGCAATAGTAATGTTGTTAAAAACAAATTGTGAAACGGCAACACTGGGCAGACAGGTGACGCGCGCCGCCATTTTGTGGTCACTCACAACGAGACGCCCGCGTCCGTGCTAGTGTTTTCCGTTCGCTGAATTTTAATTCACATTTTTCATACGTCGAGTTGAGTATTTATATTCCTCCGTATTGTTTTACCCGTGAATTCCTACATTTGGTTGAATTGAGAACATCGTACCTGCCTTCATCACTTTCAAAATGCCCAAAGGAAAGGTGCTTAAAGGACAAACAAGGGAGTTTGTGTTGCGACTTCATGAGTACTTTGAAAGGGAAAGCCGTAATGGTGGACCTCTTATACCAGTGACTCAAATCAGAGACCGTGTTTCAGCAGCATTAGGTATTACTGCTCCAACAGTTTCAAAAATAATTAAAGAAGGCTACGGCAGTAGTGGCATGGAACAAAACAAGCCATCTACACCTAAGAAAAAACGTCAGCCCTTTAAAGTGACAGCAATTGACAGTTTTGATGGTGATGCTATTCGTCGTCATATATACGATTATTACCAAAGAAAAGAGATTCCTACTTTACATAACCTAGTACAATCTCTGAAAACTAGTGGCTTGTTCCGTGGTCAAAAGTCTTCTTTGGCGAAGGTATTGAATAGGATTGGATTCCAATACAAAAAATGTGACAAAAGAAAAATATTGATGGAACGCAATGATGTTGCTTTGTATCGATGCGAATTTTTAAGACAAGCTAAAAAAATAGAAGACTGGTCGAATGTTGTTTTCACCGATGAAACTTGGCTCAATGCGAATCACACGGTATCAAAAACTTGGACTGACAACACTGCTAGCTCCTCGACCGCAGTGCCAATGGGAAAAGGTGAAAGAATTATAATTTGTCATGCAGGAACCGCAAAAGGATTTGTGCAAGATGCTATGTTAGCTTTTAAATCAAAGAAAACAGGGGATTACCACGAAGAAATGAATTCCGAAGTATATGAAAAATGGTTTCGGGAAATGTTATTGTCACTCGAACAGCCATCAACAATATTTATAGATAATGCGTCCTATCACTCTCGGCAAATTAACAAAATGCCAACGCAAGCCAGTAAAAAAAATGAAATAATAAACTGGCTCCGTAACAATGGCGAGGAGGTGGACGAGTCCCTATTAAAAGTAGAGTTACTTAAAATATTAAAAATGAGGAAGCAGCCTAAACGATACGTTATAGATGAAATGGCTGCAGAACATGGGCACACCGTCCTTAGAATTCCTCCATATCATTGCCAGTATAATGCCATAGAGCTAATATGGGCGCAAGTGAAAGGATATGCTGCGAGAATAAATACAACTCCTCCTTTCACCGCAAACAAAATGCTGGAGTTGCTTAAAAATGCGTGTGAAAATGTGACGCCTCATAACTGGGCGAGTGTCGTAGATAAGACGAAGAAAGAAATAATGTCTGATTGGGATCGCGATGTCGCATTTGACAACTTACCCATGCACTCATTAATAATTAGTGTTACTGGGGATACGAGTGACGACGACGCCGATTCCGACGAAACAGACGATTGTTTATAAATAAAAATATTAACAAATTACCTTTTAGTTGTTTTAATTATTTAATCCTTAAAGTACTATGAATTCCAACATGGTTTAACTGTTTATTACAAGTAGGTACTAAACATTTATTTTCGTTGTAATCATTGTAATTATTTTAAATTAAACTCTTATTAAAAGTCACTTCAATACGTATACCTTTATTCATATTAATTAATTTGCAGCAAATACATTCGATCCTAATATTGGGTACTATATTATGTTTAACTGTTTTCATTAGCATTTTAATGTAATTTTATTTCAAATGATTCCGATTGATTGATTCTATTCAAAATCGTTTTTGTTATCTGTGGTCATTCGTTACGAATGGCACAACTCTAAGTGGGCGTTACCCGTCAAGAAAGTATCTACTTTTATTTCAAAATATTGTTCTACTGTAATGTCGTACTTTATAGGCGTGAACTGTCAAAAATAAAATAAACGAATGGAAACAGTATAGTGACTAGAGCATCCATTTTGTTACCTTACTTTTATACATTCTCAGTCCTAAATATTTTTTTAGTTTTTGTTGTCTCTACTTGTATTTGCCCAGGCGTGTGTTGCCTGGTGATGATGCTGAGCATCAGCGTGTACGGCGACGCGATCGTGGCGGGGCGCGCCGGGCCTGCCGCGCTCGTGGCCGCGGCCGCCGCGCTCGTGCTGCTCACGCTCTACGCTATATCCAGGCAACCCGTGTCCGACAAGAAACTCGCCTTCTCCGTGAGTATATTAGCACTTAGAATAAACAATTACATGTAGGATATTGTGGAATCATCATAAAAAATAAAAACAATTCTTTCGACCTTATTTAAAGACAGTTTTAAAACCTATTTTACTTATCGAATGTTTTGTCTTCTTCGCTCAAACTGAATCCTAAAGTCGTTAGAAAGGGGCAAAACATTCGATAACTAAAATACGTTTTAAAACTGTCTATGAGTAAGGCCGCAAATCTTTAATTAAGAATTTAAAGTTATCTGGAAAAGATCGCTTTAAGCGATAAGACCGCCCAATGTTATACCATAAGTTGTTTTATTTGTCTAATGTTGTATTTTGATTTTTTTGGTTTACAATAAAGAATATTGTATTGTAAAAGTGATATGTGATAGTCTTCGTGAAGCAGTTGGTTAAATGCCGAATGTAAAACAATAGGCTGCGGTCTCAACCCCCCGCGAAGAGACAAATGTTGATCTAGAAGTATTTGTTTCAAGTGCATAATATCGCAGTTTCTGATACATGATACAAAATATATCTTAGGTGGGATTTGATACTATTTGATGTATGAAATATTTCATATTTAAATTATTAAACCGTTTATAGTATTTGTATATTACTATTTCTTACTCTCTTCTACAGTCATACGTAAAAGACAACTCGTTGACTGCGACGTACACACACACTGTGTTTGCGCAACGCATATGCAATTATCATTTGACATCGTGTTATTTGCCCAGGACAATTATTTTTTTAGAATACCTACAGTAGTGTTGTCCGCCAGGTGCCGCTGGTCCCGTGGCTGCCCGGCCTCAGCATCCTCATCAACGTGTACCTCATGATCAATCTCGATCATCTCACGTGGATAAGGTTCGCCGTGTGGATCGCTGCTGGTAAGTGTCTTGTTATCTACTAGGCAGTGGCGTGCCTAGGGTTTTGTAGTAGGGCAAGCCGAATATTTTTTTTACGTTTAATTAATATTGTTTTAGAAACACAAAGTTACTAAGAACGAAGAAAATTAATTTATTATACGTCGGCAAACCTACCACACAATCAATATTAAGATTAAAACAATTAATATAGATTACTTGTGAACATGCATCCGTAACTTTTCATTGCATTTCTATTGCCGTCACTATTCTGTGGTGCCGTGTTCGTCTTCGAGGTTAATCGAAATTGCAGACAGAAATTATTATTAACGCATACATGTTCAAATGTTTTTCTGAATTTAAAATAATAGATTGCCTTTTGAAAGGACCACCTAATTTAATGAAAATTTAAAGCATTATAATCCAAACAATCTAACACACAAGACGTGTCGTTTAAAAACATATGAATCACGATTGTTTAATAGCTTTAAAGGGAGCATGTAGTAATAAAAGTACGTAGTTTATTAAACTGAATTGAAGAAATGTCTATTGTGATTTACCACAACTTACTAAATGTACAAACCCGGCATAGGTTTCGCGCCGGTTTATTTTTCAATATAATTGAATGAATTTACCTTTTTACCGGCAATGAACGCTTTCACCATCGCACTCAAACCATCACAGAAAACAATACAACTCATAATAGTATCAAAAAGTTTAAATAACATAAAAAACTAAACATTAACCTAAAACAAAACACATTCACAATTCATAAATCATAATACAAATGAAGTTAGTAGAAATATGTGCTGTATTGCCAGTAAACGTGAAATAAACAATATAAAAGACACAATTTATTAAAAGAAACATTAAAACTTCATTATTTGATTTAAAAAAAATATTAGAAATAATTTCTAAAAGGAACCAACTTAATTTAATAATAATAGATATAATTGATTTAACAAATAATCACGTGACGACAATGCTACGCACGATGTTTTTACATGACCAAGGCCGAAGCCGGGCATTTCGTGTACAGAGTAAACTGCTATATAACATATCTATAGCTATACATTCATAGCGATCGAGTAATATCATTTCCCCATACAGTTCACGCGTTGCCAGAAGCCCCGTAAAAGCACACGAGAGAGAAAAGGATAGATATATGTGCTGTGTGCTCCGTCTTTTCAAGTTCAATATAGTTTTAATGAATGAATATTACGCGGCGCTTCGGCGCTGGCGTCTCATTGAATCGCGGCGCGGTAAATTCAAAAAATTTAAATGCTAGATGTTTTTTAATAAATGACTGTTGTATTGAATGTAATAGTTTGTATTAAGTATGGAGTATATACGTATTATGTAGGGCAAGCCGGGCTTTTTGGCTTGTATGGAAGTACCGCCACTACTACTAGGGTCTACTACAAACAACTACATACATAAACTCACGCCTTTATCCCAGAAAGGGTAGGCAGAGGTGTTACCAGGACACCCACGTTTCGCCTTGTGCGTTCCATCCCATGATGTGATAGGGAGCGAGCCTTTCGCCATATTGGGCACAAATTCCTGACTTCAGGCTGATAATGAATAGAAAATTCTAATATCACAAATATGATTCGAACCCGAGACCTCAGCTTTTTAATCGTATTGTAGTACAACTACGCCACCGATGCAGACAAGTACAAACAACTACATTCGATATATCGTCAGTTTTATTGTATTCTTAGTTCCTTCATTTTTACTGTCGGGTCAAAATTCACTAAGTAATATTCTATATATTATTCGATTATAGTATATTAGATATATGCGAAACCAAAGGCATTGGAAATATGTTTCAGCACGATGAATTGCACGATGTATCGAATATCGTTTTTGGTAGTTTTTCTCCAGGTATTATCTCATAATCGCGCACTGCAAAGCGCAGGGCTGCACTGCGGCCCAGGGTTTGTTACATTTACAATTTTAAATCGGTTTTTCTGTGTGTTTTTGTTTTAGGTACATAGTTGGTGTTTTTTGCAAGATGAATAAAATGTTTAAAGCTTTTATTTACGTTATATATTAAATACCACGTCATACGAATTTTGATAATGTGTAGATCAATTCTTATCAACGTTAATATGGTAATTTCTATTCAAAATGTGTTAAATCACGTAACGACTGATCAGGTCGCGCGGGCCTTGGCTTAGTTTTAAAATTTGGTAACATTGAAGGAATGTCACATTGTAGGAGAATTCATTAATACCTTTATTATTTAAATGGTACAATTAAAGACTGTCTCGGTGGCGCAGTTGTAGAACGGTGCGATTACAAGGCCGAGTTCTCGGGTTCGAATTCCTGGTCGGACAAATTGTTAATGGATTTTTCTATTCATTATCAGTCAGGAATTTGTGCCCGATATGGCGATCGGCTCGCCCCCTATCACATCATTTGACGGAAAACACAAGGAGAAACGTGGGTGTCCTGGTAGCACCTCTGCCTACCCCTTCTGGTAAAAAATGCATGAGTTTATGTACGTACAATTAAAGTATAAATAGAGGTTTGATAATAAACTTGAACTGTCATAATAGTATCTGCTGAATATTTTATCTGGGCTGTACAGCGCTTAAAATTAATCTTTGTCACTTTTAATACCAGTATAAAAAATACCCTCCCTAAAGAAGGTCACTTGAACCGCATAATTATTTTATTTGTGTACAGTACTGACAGAATGCACTTAATACACGACATGGTAGTCGAAATAATGCCAGTGACCTAGAATTAAACATTAATTGTCGGAGCAGCCTTTGCATCGAAAAAAATACAAATACTCAAACCTAAATATTTAGCCATGTAGGAAGTTAATGTATGAAAAATTAATAAAAAAACAAGGTTAAAAAAATTATTGTGCGTGTCCATTACCGGTGGACCTACTTCGTAAAGATAACAGAATTTGAAGGTTATTTTTTATGTTTCTGCTCAAAAATACCCGGAAGGTTACTTGTATAAAGTGTTTTGTATAAACTACATTCAATTAATTTTAAGAGTTAAAATCGATTAAGGTGGCTATATCCCTACGAGAGCGACATTTCGAATAACAAATAATATAAATAGTAGACTTTTAAAATAGAAAAATGAATGCTCTGCATTTAACATCGAAACATTTAAATGGTCTAGATCCATTAATTACTATGATTTCTATGGTGTCTAAATATGTATGTATCGAAATTATTGGCACCATAAATTATATCATTGTTCTTTCTATAGTGCAGTATTTAGTGTTATAAATTATATTTTACCTTAAAAATCTTCTAGATTTCCATTTTTGCATAACTGCATCTTTAATATAAAAATTACCAACTTTCGAAAACTGTCAGAATGGATTGAACGTGTTAAAAAATAAGCGTTTAGTATTGTATAATCAGTCTGATTATGTATTGTATATAATCATTAATTTATAACAACTTATTGAATTATGTAAAATTAATCAAAATTAGGTCTATAATTCTTATAAACTCAGGGTGTTTTTAATATACTACTTAAATATTAAATACTAGTTTGAAATCACACAAAACAGGTGACACAAATAACAGTTTTTGAAAAAATTCCACAGTCTCAGTTATATTGACTCAACAACTTCAATATAAACGGATAAGAAAGTTTATGGGCATTTTTACCCCACACATGATCCAAGTGGTTGAATAGTTCCCGTTCCATCACCCTGTAACTTATCAAGTTCGGAATTTGCGCTTTTAATATTTGCACATCTCCCAATGTCGATATCTTGTCGTTCTTCCCGCATATCAACGCAGTGTCCACAGTCGATTTATCCAAATCGTACAACGGTGGACGATTTGATTTGTACTTCTCCAAATTTTTCTCTCGCCCATAGTCGTATTGAGCGAAGCGTTTGTTCTTTCCTATTTGCGCGTAATGTGCCAAATTCTTCCTCGAAGTGCCGTCGGGAAACTGTCCCAGAGAAGCCAGGTAGAATTCAGGTTCTAGCTCGGCCGAGTCGGCCCCAGTAACGGGAAACACGCCAAATCTGAGACACAAGTCGTATCCAATCTTCTGACTGCACAGAACGTTGTATATCGCTTTGTAAATTGAGTTATATCCGAATAGCTCCTCCTGTCCTATTGTCTCCAGTAAATAGTTTATCTCGTTGCTGAACATCATCATTATTGATGATGGCGGACCCAGGTTTTGCAGATACACCACCGGAGCCAAAGCTATGAACACTCTAATTTTCTCATTGTACTCTGGTTTTGTTGTTGTCAAAACGAATGTTATTGTTGTCCCTTCGGAAATGCCTATGATGCTCAAAGACTGCTGTGCATTCTTCTCCAAAATGAAGTCTATGACAGAAGCCAGGTCATAACATCCGTGTTCGTGGATGCTGTAGTCCCAGAAAAGTTTGTCTTTGTCTGGATCCAGGGTAAGATGCTTTCGGGAGTATCTGGTTCCTCTGACGTTCATTGCCCAGACGTCATAACCCAGTCCAGATAGGATATAAGCTAAGGACGTGTTCCCTCGTGTTAGAAAGATGTCTGAAGACCCGAAGATGCCATGGGTTAGCAAAACAGGCTTATCTTTATCTCCTGGGATGTTGAATAGTGTTAGAATATAGCCATCTTCTGTAATGATTTCGTACTCCAGCGATTTAAGTCCATATTTGTTTGCTAGTTGTGTGAAGTTGAATCGTGCCTCCTCAGGAAGGTAGGCGAACGTCGAGGCTAAGTCTAAGGTCATTGGTATCACTGCATTTATAGCGATTAACAATGTTAGTAATACTAAGTACATCGTGGTCTAGTTTTACTTTTGACTTAATTATTTGTTTTTGGATATTTTTTCCACTTATCTTACTGCGTTCTCCAAACTTTACATATTTTTGTTTGCACTATTGACAAGTCTCAACACTTACGATTTAATTATTTTATTTTGTGTCATCAATTATGCTGTATTATTTTTATTGATCGGTTTTTTTATAACACTTTCAAGATTTTCTAATTTTATTTTCGCCAGAATTTAATGGTTCACGATGTTTCTGTAAAATTTAAGCATTTTTCAGTCACTGCATTTCTCGAACTCTATAAGCGATTTTAAAAAAATTCTCACTTTTTTTGCTTTAAAAATTACCATAAATTTTAAAGTTATACGAGTACTTATTTTTGATTTTGTTTTTGATTTTTTATTTATTATTTTTGATCACTTATTTATGTAAATAAAACCACATTCCAACACAAGATGCGCGGTGGACGCGTCAAGTGGAACTACACGCGCGGGGTCAGGCGCGTGTCTGCGTATTTAAATAATTCCCAGCAGATTGCGTTTAATCGACATTCGACTCTATATTGCACAATATGTTAATCTAAGAAGCGGAACAGTGAATCACCTCCACCGATTCTATTACTATACTCAGATTGAGATCTTCCGCGTTCGAACCGGTCTTATTTAGTACTGTTGTTAATTTTTTATGGGTTGTTTGAGCAATGATGGTGAGATTTATGAGTGTTTATTTATTTATTTTTATTACGTCCTCTCTCGAGGATGACCTCATTAAAAATGCAGAAGGTCACTGGATGCTGGGCAACTGATATTTTCAATGTTTTTTGAGGAGGCTTAAGTTCGTAGTGGATTCCTATAAGCAGAAGATTCTGAGGTAGAAAGATGTAAGATCAGGAAAAATAAGCAATGGTAGTCATTATATTAACAATATAATTCGAAGTTTAAAAACGAAGCTTCACAAATCCAAATATAAACATATTTATTACATAGTCTAAAATATTAATTATTGTTCATATGCTTGATGTCTGACATACAAGCAAGCAGTTCACTGGGTAGCGAATCTCCTCATACACATTTCTACAAATGTGAGTATTGTGGTTATGTCGCTGGTGTTTGGAATTTCGGATATAGCATCATAAAAGAAGTAGGAGGAATAGGAGTATTAGATCTTTTTTGTAGAGGTAAAGCCCTGTTGTAACTTGGTAATTCTACAGTAACAATGGCTAGGCTCGACGAAAGTGGTAGCGCTATTTCGTCGAAAACCAACGTAATATTTACTGTTTTATTCAACAAGGAAGATTGTCGCAAATTTTTATTTAACAATATTAAGTTGTTTAACTTGTATGTAAATATTTTTTATTCGCTAAACAACAAAATCCAAATATAGAACAATGTGAAAGCAGTGACAGAGATTTAAAAAGTAAACATGAGTACAACGAACTTCAGATATTTTCACCGCATAAAGTAATATTTAGTTGACCACTCGGTAACACGTTTCAAAGCTGACCGTCTCCAAATTTAAAAATACACTGTTCATTGAGACTTGAAAATCCTGTCGCACTACTTTAAAAATGTTTTATTACGTTAAATTTGTATAAGGATGGACTTTGTACCCAAGGCGTTCACTTTCATCCAATGGTATGTTATTATTTCGATGCAAAATACTCATTGTTCATTGATAATTATCTGCGGTAGCGGTATTGGCTATCTTTTGTATACAATTTGTAATATGTTCGTTTGCTATTGATAGCTGTGAGCCACCCAAATATAATAAAATAAAATTAAGAATCGTTATTCTAAGAATCCTCAGGTCGAGCTTTGAGCTTTTGACATGTGGATGTTAATTTTATTGCTCAATTTAACTGTATAGACTATGCAGAAGCCGGCAAGCGAAGTGTTGGACCTTCAACCACAAGTTAAACATACATCCTAATAAAGATTTGAATGACAGCCTTCATTGCTCAGTTGTTTAGACGCCGGCTGTGAAACGAGTGGCCGCGGGTTCGATAAGTATTTGTTTCGGGTCTGGGTGTTTGTGGGACCGAAAAGTCTCTCGTAGTTCCTGATATTCACTACACAAGACTCGATCTTAATGTGAAGTCAACACTATGTATGTGACTGTTGGGTGCATCTATTTTTTTATTGGAGATACCCGTTGGTTTCAATTTTTTTCCAAGAGTCCGTAGTGAAATGAAAGGAGAAGGAATCTTTGCTGTAAATAAATACATTTGCGAAATCGACGTGACATATAGTTATAAGCTGTATGATTCCGGTTTGTTTAATTGCCCGATTATTTGCTTGTGCGGCGCCGTGCAATGACCTCACAAAAACAATATTTGCCGTAATCACACCATCTCGACTTTCTCCGGCAAGAATGACAAGATCAATTACGATACGCGTATGGTTTTAGGTGAATGCGTAGGCACACATATTAGAGAGAATTTCACTTAAATCCTTTGTTGAAAACGAGGTCAGGAGTTTAATAACGGCACACATTAATGGAGGAAAAGTGGAAGCGGTTTATAAAATGCGGAATCATCGGTATATTCTTGGCTTATTCGTAGGGAGAAGAAGATGAAGGGTAGGAATGTTAGAAGGAATATATATTTTTTTACTTTCGCTAACCAAAAGAAAATCTATAGTTAATCTGCTTCTTTGTATCTGTTTTCAAGAGACTGGTATCTTGAAGTCGATGCGGCTGTTTTTACCGTATTGTAAAGCAGCTACATCGTGGCAATTACTATGTTTTGATACACTTATTAAATAAGTAAACTTTTAGGCAGATGTGTTGTATCGATTCTTGCGATGATGACGACTATACAATACGTATCGAAATAGGTGATTAATAACTTAAGATTCTGATAAAGATCCATTCGAGCTTTTTCCTACTGATATTTTGCTTAGCAAATGTACTCATTTGATACTTTGTTACAATTTTATGTTCTTGAGTTTCGTTTAGCAAATTATGTGTCTGCATCTTTGCTATAATTTTATGATAAGGAATGTTAAAAAGTTTTTGAAATCTAACGTTGCTGACTACATGAGAAATAATTTATTTATTTATTTAATAATCCTTTATTGCACTACATAGAAAACAAAAACATTAAAAAATTACATAATCATAATTATTGTACAAGAGGCGGCCTTGTCACACTAGGCAACCTTTGGATGGAAGTAATTTTAATTATTACAGAAGTTTGTACAAACTATATATTTTAGCACAATTTAGGTTCATCAATGATCTTTGCATAGTGGTTAACTGGGGATGGATGAGAGATGACTAGAATAATGCATAGTATTGAAGAAACCGCTGCCAGCAGGAGACTGCTATAGACAGGTGGTTAAAATGGCCAATCTGACACAAATATATCTAAAACTTGATTAGCGTTGTTGAAGCTCATTTAGATTGTAATAAGAATAGACCTTGTCAACTAGGTTGATACTACTATCTCACAGAAAACAGTTTGGCTATGACGTTTTATTTGGTGACTGAAATTACTGTGACCCCTCTCTCGTCTCACTCTCTCTTTCCTCACTTTCAAAGGCCGGAAAACCCATACTTTAAAGTATCACTTACTATATTAAACCGCGAAGTTGTTAGTTGGATCGATGCCATTAAAACATCTTCGCAAATTGGTATAATTTACGCGTTCTGTATTAGCATTTCCGCGAGTACAAAACGATTTGTGTATAACCTGGTCAGTAGGCCGATGTTATCTAACTGTAAGGCATAGAATATGTATTTTTGTTAGCCGTTAGCATACTGTCTTATTGCTGCTAGATTTGAATGGAGGAATAATAAAATGTTTACTACAAAAACCTGGATGTTAAAGGAATTATAGGTAGAATTATTAACAACTTTTATAAATTTAGACATGATATTCTATACTTAATATTATAAAGAGGAGAGATTTGTATGTAAGAATGTTTGTAACGAATTGACTCAAAAATTAATGGACCGATTTTAAAAATTCTTTCACCATTTGAATGCCTCATTATCACTAATGAATATAGGCTATTTTAATTGCAAAATCCTTGCTACACAAGGTGTAAAAAATTATCTAAAATATTCTTTGAATCGCGCGCGCTGCAATAATTATAATATGTTGTTGATGTGGACCGGACTCAAAAACTATCTGCACCCGGGCGAAGCCGGTCCGGGACGCTAGTCGGTTAATAAAGGAATTAAGAAAACTGATTATAGGCCTGTTTAGTAATATGCCTTTTATTATACCACGTAAAATGGTTCATGATATCTATAAATCGTCTCGTCTCAATATTTTAAGAATTTATTTACCGAAAATGAAACAAAACATTGGTTGATTCATGTTTTTTTGGATCAACATTTTACCACATAAATAATAAAACTAAAATCATAAGAATTATAGTTGAATTTACTTAAAATAATGAGCTCGTTTAAACATTTAAATGGATTGCCATTTTCAAAGGTTGTTTCTAAGAGAGGGCTGAGGATTTTTTGGAAGTTGTTACATTTCTGTTTATTATATTAAAAGGATTAATCATTTATTACTATATCCGTACAGGAACTATATGCCTAGTATAAGAAATATAAAATTAAAAGTTATCTACTCGTTATTATTGCGTCCTAGTAAATTAGCTTAAATCTAGCCATTCGCCTTGACAAAATCGCAGCCTTAATCGCGGTCGTTCCAGCTGCGGGCATCCCACATGTCTAGCCCAATTTATCTCCCATTGCACAATTACTATCAAAATTAACTGTGTAATTAGTCCTCACAAGGATCACTTCATTTGTTTGATAAGAATTAAATATAAAAGTGGTGTAATGGGTATTTTCAATCAGAACCATCGAAGGCTTGGATTCTAAAAATGATTTCGATTACTGTTAGTGTGCTTCTGCTAATATTAATAACCGAAAGAACAACAGCGGAGAATGTTAATATAACAGCGACATTATCAAGCGTTCCTGAAGATGGGATATTGAATTTCACGCAACTCGCAGCCAAATATGGACATCCAGCTAATGTTCACGACGTTACCACAGACGACGGATACCAGCTGAAGCTTTTTAACATTCCTGGGAATAAAAGTCGCCCTGTATTACTAGTTCACGGGGTATTCGGGACTGCTGACGACTTTATCATCAGGGGAAACACGTCTTTAGCGATCATACTGGCTAGACTCGGTTTTGATGTCTGGGCTCTCAATGTCCGAGGATGCCGTTACTCCAGGTCTCATCGATCCCACAAACCAGAGATTGGTAAAGATTTCTGGAATTACAGCGTCCATGAACTTGGCGTTTACGATCTAGCCTCAAACATAGACTACATCCTGAAACAAAATAAACAGTCGCAGCTGAGTATCATAGGATTTTCAGAAGGTACCACCATGACGTTCGTACTCGGATCTGTGAAGCCAGAATACAACTCTAAAATCAAGGTGTTTGTAGCTTTAGCCCCAGTGTGTCACTTGCAAAATACAGTCGGACCATTGGCATCGTTAATCCAAGTGGGGACATTTCTGGATAGATTCTTGGCCATGTTCAATGTGGAGGAGGTATTCGGATACAGCTCCATCACAAAAGCCATTATGAACGTAATCTGCACCAGATTGACGATAAGTTATGAGCTCTGTATGAACGGGACGATGTTACCTTTAATCGGGGCAAATTCAGATGATATCGAAAGGGAGTTCTTTCCCATCATAATAGCACACTTTCCAGCAGGCACTTCTAGGAAGAATCTGGTTCATTTCGCCCAGATTGGCAGTAGTAAGATCTTCAGTCAGTACGACTATGGGCGTCCGAAAAATATCATAACATACAAAGCGCATCTTCCCCCGAACTACGACCTGAGTAAAGTGACGATGGATGTTGTTCTGGTGTCAGGGAAGAACGACCGGGTTTCGACCCTCAAAGACACGGAGTTGTTGAAAGAGAAGCTGCCTAATGTGAAACAGCATATAATTCTGGAGCCCGACATGTTCAACCACTTGGATCACATGTGGGGTCGCAGCTGCCCCGATGTTTCGTACCCTCAAATTTTACACATTTTGGAATCTTATAACTGATTATTATTTATTTTGCTGGTTTCATTTGAAATTATATGTTTTGGAATGTTATTAATGTTATTTTTGCAAAATGTTATGTAATTCTTAAATAAAATTTAGGCTATATTTAAGAATTAGGTTCCTTAGTGGTGAATAAGGGCACTTGAAATTAATTTACCATTAAACAAATCAAAATTCATATAATTTGGAATTGTGCTAACAAATAAAATTACATTTGGCCACTACTCGTTGTTTTAGTTGCAGTCATACCATATATTACATGTTGTAATCCTTTACAAATTTTACGTATACGACAGTTCTGGCCAGATTACTCGTTATATAATTTAATTATTAGGTACCGACATTATTTGCGACCTTATAAATATACATTATAATAACACATCCAACGCAGGAGTAATTATTCTTACAGGGTCACGATATTATCTGACATCATTCTTCTTTGTTCGTATTATATGTGTATTTAGGTAATTATAGTATATTGGTACCTATCTGAGAATTAGTCAGTCGGTAATAGGTAAATAAAATTATTCAATTATGAAACATAAAGATAATATTATTTAACTTTAAACCTTTGAACTGCCTCGGTGGCGTAGTTGTATTACGGTACGGTTACAAAGCTGAGGTCTCGGGTTCGAATCCCGGGTCGGGCAAAGTGATATTGGATTTTTCTATTCATTATCAGCCCGGAGATAGGAATCTGTGCCCGATATGGCGATAGGCTCGCCCCCTATCACATTGTGGGACGGAACATGCAAGGCGAAATGTGGGTGTCCTAGTGGCGCTTCTGCCTACCCCTTCGGGGATAAAGGCGTGAGTTTATGTATGTATTTAAACGTTTGAAATAAATTTTAAGTATATCCAGTAATAGGATTGTAATTAAATTGTACGTTTTTGTTAATAAAACAATTAATTGTTTATTGTTTCTTAAATTGACGTATACATTATAAAAATGTACAGAAATAATAATTTTTTAAAGCTTTAAAAACCAACATGATCCCAAGGTTTTAGAACTGTAATTTTGCATAAATAATACATACTAAATATAATTATTTATCATAACTGGCATATAATGATCTATTGTAGTGCAAGATTTTGTGACAAAGATAAATAATTAGGAAGTAAAAACTTACGTCTGCTGTATAATTACAATTGATAATTAAAACAGCGGTAATACAAAACCTTCCTTATAATTAAATAAGTTGAAAAAAAAACATGATTTTAAATTTTAGTTGGTTGACCGATCTTGGGTAGTTCCACAGATATTTTTATTGTTTAGTTTACCAAACGATTTTAACCCCATATATTTTTTTTACTATTATTTCGAACAAGCATCACTCTTCAGTGGATACTCTACTTACATTGTACTACACATACCATCAAGAACATCTTAGTTACCTCGTTGTATTAGCATTCTAAGCTATGTATCTATTCTAATAATATAAAAAGAAGAGACTTGACTTCATTGTTTGGAATTAATAGGCTCCAAAAATGCTGAACCGAAAAATTATTTCACTGTTGGGAAGCTACACTATCCTCGGGTGACATAGGCTATATTATATTTTCAAAAAAAATAGGGATCCTTACTAAAACTCCAATAATGTAACCCAAGGTGTAAAACATTACCTAAAATATTCTTTACATCGCATGCGCTGCGAAAATAATTATATGTTGTTGATGTGGACTGGACTCAAAAACTATCTGCACCCGGGGGAAGCCGGGCCGAGTAGTAAATAAGATGGAAACGATAAAAGTGATTATTGATTCTTTTCATACATTTGTTTATTTTCTTTTTAGCCATACCACTGACACTCTAACCGTATTTACCCAAAGTGTCCAGTATGTGTGGATGCAGAGTCTTGTACGTATTCCTGCCCCACACAAAGTCGATGTGAGAGAACTGCGGCCGCTCTATCACATGGTACTTCACTACATTCGGCAATTGTTTCCTCAGCAACTCCGTGTCTGCCATTGTCGATATTTGGTCGTTCTGTCCCACGAACATAGCCACTTTCATCGTAACATCGCTTAGATTGTAATTAGGCGGAGTTCTGGACCCGTAAACTATCTTGTTCTTCATCGGCCCGTAGTCGTACTTCCCGACGTTCTTTCTCTTGCCCAAATTCACCAGATGGTACAAGCTTTTTGTCGACCCACCCGCTGGGAAATGACCCACTATCACCGAGAAGAAATCCTCTTCAATTTCATCGATGTCTGCTCCTGTCAATACGTGTATTAAATCGACCATGCACAGTTGATATCCGACGTTCGACGTGCAAACATCATCCCACATACGTTTGAGTGATGAGTAATATCCACCAAATTCCACAATGCCGGCACTAATCAACGCTGCATTTATTTCTACACTAAATTCTGTTAAAATAGACATGAAAGCTTTCGTGTTCCGAAAGAAGTATGCCGGGGCTAATGCAACGAGTATACTGATTTTCTCATTGTATTCTGGTTTGATTGAAGCCATCATGAAAGTTAAAGTGGTCCCTTGAGAGTAAGCGATCATTCGAAGCTTCTCTTGCCCTGTGCTCATCAAAATGAAGTCTATCGTGAGAGGCAAATCATAATATGCGATTTCGTCTAGGCTGTAGTCCCAGAATTGCGTATCTTCATCAGGATTGAGAGAAACGTGGCGCCTTGAGTACCTATTCCCTCTGATATTTAGAGCCCATACGTCGTATCCTTCTCTGGCTAGAGTGATCGCCAACGACGTGTGCCCTCGAAGGACGAAACTGTCACTGGATATTAAAGCTCCATGAAGGAGCAATACTGGTTTTTTCCGATCCCCGAACATGTGGTTGAGTTTGAGGATATAGCCGTCAAATGTGGTGAGGTCGTATTCTTCTGCTGGATAGCCATATTTACGAGATAACCCCGTGAAGTTGAGCCGTCCGTCTTCTGGTATACGATTTATTGGGGCAATGTATGCCTGTACTTGCCAATTGATAATGATAGCACACGTCAAAATATATTTATCTGTCACCATGGCGTCACCAACTCGAAAGAACGTTTCACTCAGGTTTTAATCGTAGCGACGAAGACATCAGATTTCCACACGCAATGTTTGGTGGCTGTGATCTTTGTGGGACTTTATTTTTTAAATAAACTTGACTGCGGAAATGTTTTATTATTGTTGTTTAATGTGGACACATTAATGTAAAACTCTGGCGTTCAGTGGTCGTCCGTTCATATTCGAACTTCAAAGCACTACTAAATTGAAACAAGTGATTTCCTTTTGTCCTCTATAGAATAGATTGAGACTACATGTATATTGTTGGTAATTAGTAATTAGTAATATATATTCAATTAGTTGTTTAAATTGTTATAACTCATTATATACATGTGAATATTTAACAACCGGTGCTGCGTGTTACGCCGCTGCGTAATAATGATGTATGTAGATAATATTAAATTCTACAAACAAGACTCGTAAAGGTGTTATGGTGTTATGGCCATGAAATATAATATGAAAAAATCAACTTTAAAAATAAAAATTAAGCAAATATAGTAATATTGAAAAAATCTTAGGTCGACGTATCAGGTGTATTTAGTTTGATCTGAAAGTTTAAACCTGCAAGTTTTTCATAATGCCTAAATAGTAACAAAGATCGATCTCTTATTATTTTTTCAGACTATTTTAAAACTATACCGGGTATATCCAGACTGCGACCGAAAACGAAGCCAGGTGGTAGTTTTTGTGGTTAAGGGCACAATGCAACTAAAAGATTCGCAAAAAAAGCGACAGTTTTTTTTGTAATTTTTAAATGTCATCGTGTTTGGGTGGTGGATTGTTTGGCCTTTCAGCAACTTGTGTTGGAAACAATTGTCCGTTGTTACCACGTTGGTCCCGTTGGAATTCTCTTTGCTCAGGCTTCTCATACAATAACTATAAATTGTAACAGATTAGGCCCTTGATGGCTTCCAAAATGAATATTTTAATAAGCTTAGATGTTGATGATTACCTATCCAAAAAGTTTCGTAATAATTATTTCGTAATTTTAATACTGAAAAAATTAATGTTGCCGTGGGATGAGGAAGGAATTCCGGTATATTTGTTACTTTTTTATACTCAAAGGGATGGGAAATTCCGAATAAAGTTAATTTCAAATAAAGTTAATAACGCAGACGAATTTTGCGGGTAGAGCTTGTTGTAAATAAAAATATAATGAAATTAGACCTTACCTTATTTACGAAACTATAATTGAGAATTTTTCTGGGAATTGACCTTCAATGGGTTTGTAGTAGGAAGCTATGAATAACCAGTTTGGTATATGTACTTGTTTACATAGCCTCCAGTTTCAAGTTTCACCGCAAAAAATTAAAGGGCTATTCCATTTCCGAAGGCGGTAATAAGAATTATTACCTAAACAAGTATGTAGTTTGGATTTTATACATACATACGTAAACTCACGCCTTTATCCCCGAAGGGGTAGGCAGAGGCGCCACCAGGACACCCACATTTCGCCTTGTATGTTCCGTCCCATGATGTGATAGGGGGCGAGCCTATCGCCATATCGGGCACAAGCCATCGGCCATGGGCCATTGGATTTTATAATTACGTATTATTGACATTTTTGTAGGTTTTTATGCAACAATGTTATTTTTTATTAATTTTCTGGCCTGAACTGGTTTCGAAACGACGCGACGTACTTATAAAATACCTCCTTAATTGTTTCTTAACGGACTGAAGTTGCTATATAGAGGATATTGGTCAGAAAATGGAGCTCCGTTTCCCCAGCTGTGGGATAATGGGGCCTTTCCATAATTTTAATATTTTCCCAATTTTTTTTTCAACTGAGTTTTTAATTCTTTTTAGGTCTCCTGATCTACTTCACATACGGCGTGTGGCACAGCTCGGAGCGGCGTCGAACCCTGGACTCCGTGCAGCTGGCCGAGCTCCACAACGACAGCCACACCGCCCTGCTGACCCACAACGGAGTCACTCACACGCTCGGCTGACAGAGACAGAGCGCTGAGGCGCCGGGCGAGTGCGAGCGGGACGGCGATAACGTAGTCAGCCCCAGCGGCACGGTGATATCTTTCATTTCTAGTATTTAGGTGTTTGTAGACAAGTTCGTGCGGTACTCTCCAGCGGAAAATAAATAAATACACCCAACAGTCCCATACATAGTCTGGATCACACTAAGATCGAGTCTTGTGTCGTGGGTATCAGAAACCACGAGAGACTTTTCGGTCTCACAAACACACTGGCTGCATACTGGTGGTTCACACAAGCATTTGTTTCGGTGCGAGGATCGAACCCGCTGCTTCTCGTTTAACAGCCAGTGTCTAACCAACTACGCCAGCAAAGCTGTCTAAATAAATGAGTTGGGAAAAGAGACGGAAGATGATTGGGAGTTACGGCGTTTTCAAATGTATTACCAGGTGCTGGGTGGATACAACATGGATGCTATTCTTCAATATTCCTCTTTTATATATCATTTTGACAAGTGACAGTAAAATGTTTCTCTTCCCCACTATGTTCGTTGTCTTGCAACCTACAACCACATTCCGTAGGAGAGTCACGCTCGAAGTAGTCAGTCTATGGTATTTTTTATGAGACGAAATAAACTGATGTTACCACGGTTGACAATTTTATATGAAAATTAATTCATGGCTATTAGGATTGAGCATAATTCATACAATATAATAGATTTTCCCATGATACGCACGTGATAAAACGATAATTCGCTTTTTCAAGGCAAATAAAATTGGTGTAAGCTCCTGTCAGTTTATTATTTATTTATTAAAAAACACGAAAGTTACAGAACAAAAATACGAGTATAGTTCAACGAAACCGGTTAATTTCGTCTCAAAATAAATAGTGTAGGTGTTGTTAAAATATTGTGTACTTATAATGAACCCATGACCTCTTAATGAAATTGCACTTGTACTTGAAAATGTACTTAAACATAATAGCTTAAAATGTAGTAATTACCCACAACAACCGTTGTAATATTGTTTATTTTTAATTAAAATTAAGAAAATAATCTAAAGTAATTTATGACGGCAGTTGGCAAATGTTAATGGTATTATACTGTTTGGAATATCGATCATTACATTGAATTAATAAATAAATATAAATGTAATTCAGCTGCAGGTCTAAAATGGCTTAACAAGTTTGTAAAATCGTTATTTTTAATGTTTTTAATTATTTTTTTGTGGCATTTATTTTGTTTTGCTTTTCTCAGGGATCAATTTTTATCCGATTTGAATCGTATAATTCATTATTAGTGTAGTTTACAAGATTGCGCCATCTAATAACTGTCTCGAATATAGATTATTCAAGATGAAACCATCAATTTGCCGTTTATCTGCATTTTTTTCCGTTTCTTTTTGAGGCCGAATTAAAAAATCCTTTTTTTTTTGCAAAAACGTTTCCCGTAATATACCTTAGAAATCACTACAATTTCTAAAGTATATTTATTTTTAAATTTACCCGAATATATGCTTTGTTTCAAATAAGAATCTCCAGTGTTCCTTTTTTTGTATTACGCCAAAGTATTTTTATTTTTTATGTTTTGTTTTATTGTGGTATGAAAACGAATGTTTATTTTATTATGCAAAATATTGTGTTAATTGATATGCTAATTCCAATAACTATTTGTACTTAGCACTATTTATATTTAGGTATAATTAATCTCGTCATCAGTTTTTGATTATAATTATATATTCCGATATCGGTTGGAAAAATTATGCGTTTTACCCTTCAGACATAGAAATTAACAGCGAATGTGTGCTGTGTACACACTTTACCCATCCGTAGTTTAAGTCTAATGCCCCATTTATGCGGGGAGAGTTTCTCGCCTCGAAGATACGTTTATCGTAAGGGCATAAAAATGTCGCATCGTGTAAACATTTGTCAAAACACGATAATGTATGGCTGTTTTGTCATGCGATAATCGCATACGATTCTCGCCGCGAGAAACTCTTCCCGTCTAAATGGCGTTAAGGAACTCTATAAATTTGTAGGTAAATCTAGAAATTAATTGGTGAAGTTTCGGGAAGACGTATTTTAGAAAATTTGCAATTGGCATTTATAGATGCAGTGTGAGTGAATGGCAACAGTATTATTTGAGCTGTTTCGGAGCTGTTAGACAGCATTGATGATTCCTATAATTTTGTGATTAACACATATTTATGTATTTAGTTGTGTGGTTGTGTTATGTAGATTTATATCTTAATGATTTTGCTATATGGTAGAAATATGTCAAGTACGGCGATTTGCAGAATCCCATTTACTTGAAGTACTTACGATAAATTATGATTTCTTGTATTGTTTTAAACACAGAATAAATTGTATTTTGGTGATTTTCACAGGCGCAAATATCTAGAATCGGAATATTTGTGTGAAAGAAAGATCTAGCTAGAGGTCAAACTATCGTGATTTGTGTTTTTAGCCGATTCTTAGCCGTTGTGCCTACCGGTCATCTTGTAGATAAGATAATATTAGATGTGTCCCAGACTCCCAAGAACAAAACTGTATCTGTAATATTAAGAACTATTTTCCCAATTCATACTATTATTCTGATGATCGGTTTATTATTTAGGCAAATGAAATATATAAGAAAACATAGATATTTTATAACATGTTGTTCTTGGGAATGTCAACAAATTATAATATTGTATGTAAGTTATAATATTTATCACTTTTATGTGTACGTGGTTGCAGTTCCACTGCTTTTGAATAAATAACATGTATTCATACTTTTATTTAAGCGTACTTATTTACCCTTTCTACGTAGAATAGTTACGAGTGTGTGTTTAGTTAAGATATTGATTGTAACCGGCAAATATAGATGACCAAAAAAAATTGTCAATGCGCGAAATAACGGAGCACAAACTGCAGTTAGTGGGAAATTATTTATGTTCCTAAATTGTGTGATATTCTAGGTTGTTTTCAAAATCTTTGGCTTCGTTATTTTGTGCATTGGCCGCTAAACAATAGTAATAAAAGCTTTGTTTAAATCATGGAATGTTTTTATTTCATATAATTATATAATATTTCGACTTCTCCGAAAATCACAGTTTGTTAATTCTTACAACTAATGAATTTGGTCCCACGTCGAATAACTGAAAAGTATAGCTAAAAATGCATTTCACAAGTATCTGAATGAGTTTTGTAGCTCGTTCTTAAAAATATCGAGAAATGATCTCTGGGGTTTTAATTACAATGACACAATGATTATTATTATAACAACAGCATAGTAATAAAAATTAACCATGTCAAAAGATTATAGTTATTAGATTTTTTTACGTGGGACGTATTTTTACGTACTTATAGCATTATTTAACTTATAACACTAAATCCTAATAATTAAATATTCAAAGTATGAAGATTTTTTGTGCAAAAAAAATTTGACCTTTTTCTTTTAAAAACCTTCTTTTTTAATATTTATTGTGTCTATGCAATTAATTACTTTATTATCACAATTATACTACCCAACCATAAGGTATCTGATATTCGATAGGCTAGTTTCTTGTAATTTTATACATCAAGGTTTATATTTTTAATAATAATCCACCAAACATTAACGGTCTTATTCAAACAGTTTTAAAACCTATTTTAGCTATCGAATGTTTTGTCTTCTTCGCTCAAATTGAATGAATCCAAAAGTCGATCGAAAGGGACAAACCATCCGATAACTAAAATAGGTTTTAAAATTGTATATGAATAAGGCCGTAAATATTGAACATGAAAATGTGTGACCTTGCATTCTAAACTGATTCCTCAGCTCAGAAAGCAGTTTTAGAGGTGCAAGTGACTGAAGTCTTCGTAATCATTAACAGATAAATAACATATTGCCACCACAGATATAAGAACACATAAAACATAAAAGCTGAATATGTGTACACAATTCATTGATATGTTAATGCAATAGCTAACCTTCATGCTATATAAAAATCGAGTAAATGTAATGAATTTCCACAAATTACTCCACCTGGAGACACTTGCAATACTTATAGAAATAAGTTTATATTCTAACAGAAACCTTACAAGCTAGAAATTATAAATTAACAACAATCACACGAATATCACGTTACAAATACGTCGCAAAATAATCTTTCTATTATTTTAAGTACTAGTCAGATTATTATATCCAACAAAAAATCTTGAAAATTTCCACCACACCCCAGAAGCAAACTGGCTTATTTCAGGATTCTTTAAACTTGAAATTATGGCGGGCCTAGAATGAATGAAAGAATGCACTACAAGCGGATACTAATACTTCTTAGCTAAACTGAATGTCATATACGACTGGAATTTTTAATACGCCATGCAATGTAAGAAGCTTCTCCATTTTGTAGCTCGAACTAATAGTTTGGGGTTATCTTCTTTAATATAAAATTGTCCGAGGCGATATGCGGAACAGCGAAACAAGATTTAAATCACGAGGTTGATGGATGTATTTTTTACGGTATGCTATTGACTGCCTCGGTGGCGTAGTTGTATTACGGTACGGCTACTAAGCTGAGGTCTCGGGTTCGAGTCCCGGGTCGGGCAAAGTGGTATTGGATTTTTCTATTCATTATCAGCCCGGAGTCAGGAATTTGTGCCCGATATGGCGATAGGCTCGCCCCCTATCACATCATGGGACGGAACATACAAGGCGAAATGTGGGTGTCCTGGTGGCGCCTCTGCCTACCCCTTCGGGGATAAAGGCGTGAGTTTATGTATTATGTATGCTATTGGTTAGTATACTTGGGGCCTCAAAATGAACAAACGACTTGATGCCCAAAGTCTAGACATCTGTTAGACGCGGGCTGCTTTCACCAGGCCACTTTAGAAATTCTATGTTTGGCAGTAGATTTTTTTCTGACTGAGGATGAGCATGAAGTTGTAAATGCTATTTGTTTTGTAGTGTTGTATATCCTTGTTTATATCTAGAATGGCATACTAATGAACAAACTGATTTTATCTACGCATAAAAAACAATTAAGGTCGAATTTATTACAACTTCTAACTAGAACTTATTGTAAAAAACATAGAGCAAAACATGGCAAATACTCAAATCTTCATAATTCTTTATAAAGAATTTAGAAAATTTTCATGCAAGTTAGTTCAAATCAGTTTATTCAAACAACAAATGCAACACAACATTCTTTAAAATATTATTACGTCGAATCATTTATAAAAATACAAACAAACCACACATTTAATTTACATTTTCAGCACATATTCTGTTGCTTCCAGAGAGGAAATCTGCATATTACATGAATTTACATGAGTTGGTAAATTTCATCTTTATTCAACCAGTAGGCGCTAGGAAATAGAATATTTTTTCCTAAATTCATCATCTCATAATTGTTAAATAATAGAGGTGCGTTCCGTACAAGCATTTATTCAAGACTGAAGGGTCACACACAAACACTCCAAAGTGGCGTAACCACACACATACACAACACCTCCACCCTTATTAAATACACAAAAAAAAGAATATATCATTACTTAACTATTACAATTTATACTAAGCTTACTATAATTAACAAATACGTATCCAAGATTCCTTATTCTATATTTTAAAAACTTAACATACTACATTTAACATGTCTTAATCTATTTCTTCGAAACCGTATCGCACTGGAGGTTTACGGTTTCGCAAGGGGCGACTTGTACCTCCGGTACCTATTTTTATATCCGGCGACACATTGGGTTCTACCGAAGGGCTATAAGAAGTGGTCGCGACTTCATCTGATACCGCTGACGTGGTGTTTTTCGAAGATAAGTGTGAGGAGCCGGCACTCTGTCTTAAATTGTTTTCATTCGGTTCTGGCTCTCGCTCGCTGGTCATGGGAACTGTCAAAGATTTACGAGGTTGCCTACTTATTTCAAATTCCCGCGCTAAAACATCGGGTCTCACTATCGTACCAGGCAGTTCGCTGTGTTCGAAGCTTTTTACCCTCTGCCTCAGCTGATCGACGTGTCTATGAATGTCATTTCCAAAACTAGATCTTACGCAGTAATCACTATTACCTAACTTTTTAATGACTGTACCCTCTGCCCATTTATCAGAGTTTTTAGTGTAATCGCGATACCAGACTAAAGTTCCCGGCTCGAGCTGGCGCTGCGTTCCTCCCGCGTCCCTCTCACTGCGCTCTTGGCGCATGATAACTCGCCCTTCTCTCTCTGGTTTTAGGTTATCTAACCTCATTCGGAGATTACGACCCTGTAAGATAAAGGCTGGACTATCACCGGTAGTCGCGTGTTCTGTATTTCTATAGGCTAACAAAAATCTACACAGTGCCGTGTCTACATCTAAATTTTGTTTAAATGCCTTTTTAATAGTGCGTTTACAGATTTTGACCGCGTTTTCTGCAGCCCCATTAGAAGCTGGATGATAAGGGGCTGTGAAAATATGTTCGATGCCATTATACATTAAAAAATTTTGGAACTCTGTGCTCGTGAACGGTGGCCCATTGTCACTGACCGTTTGTTTCGGCAGACCAAATTTTGACCACAAATCCCGAAGTACGGATATTACCGCCTGTGCTGTAGTACTTTTCATCTTAATCGCTTCGATCCATTTAGAACATGAATCTACTACTACTAAATAGGTTAGGCCACATATAGGTCCTAAAAAATCAAAATGTAACCTAGACCAGGGACGGGACGGCCAAGGCCACGAGCGCGGCGTGTGCGCGGGCGGTGCGTCGGCTACGGCGCTACATATAGTGCAGGCGCGACATTCCGCTTCGATCGCTTCGTCTATCCCCGGCCACCAAACGTTTTTGTCTTCACTATTCCCATATGGGAGTCATGTAGTTCTGAAATAACTTTTTTTCTACATGAAGCTGGTATAACCACGCGATGACCCCACATGATACATCCGAGTTCACAGTATAATTCATTCTTCCTATTATTATACGGCATCATTTCCTTAATTTCGATATCCGACGGCCAGCCATCCGCTAAACAACTTAAAACGCGACTTAAAATTGGGTCACGAGCCGTTTCCTTTCTTAAAACCTTGTAATCTAGTAATAGCGCTTCTGCGGAAAAGTGCAAATATGTTTGCTCTGGTAACTCTTGTTCTTCAGAAGCCACCTCATTTTTTTGGGACTCAATTAAACGCGAGAGAACGTCGGCAGTGTTTTTATCGGTACTAATGTACTCAATTATAAAATCGTAAGCGGACAATTTAATTGCCCATCGCTGCAGACGACTGGCTGCCGCGCTAGGAATACCACTATTAGGGCCAAAAATGCTCACAAGAGGTTTATGATCGGTGCGTAATACGAACTTCCTCCCGTACAAGTATTGATGAAATTTTTCCATAGCGAAAATAATCGCTAGAGCCTCCTTGTGGATTTGACTGTAATGTAATTCGTGAGATGTGAGTGAGCGAGAAGCGTATGCAACAACGCGCTCCTCGCCACCGAGCTCGCGTTGGGCTAGTACCGCCCCTAGCCCGCGCCCGCTTGCGTCGACCGTTACGACTGACTCGCAATGTATGTCGAAGTGTGCTAGTGCTTTTGTACTACACAAAAAACTCTTTACTCGAACAAAAGCAGAATTTTGTTCGGTTTTCCATTGCCAATGTTTACCTTTTTTTAAAAGATCGTAAAGAGGAGCTAAATGAGTGCTTAGATCTTTAATAAATTTTCCATAAAAAGTTACCATTCCGAGAAACGATTTTAATTCCGTGACATTATTAGGATGGGGCATTGTTATAATTGGTTTGATTTTATCCGGGTCTACTCTTACCCCATTTCTGTCAATTATAAAACCTAGATATTTGACTTCTTTTGCCAAAAATTCACATTTGCTCTTTTTAATTTTTAACCCATTGTTTTCCAAAATTTCTAATACTTGTTTAATGGACTTTAAATGGCCATCAAAGTCTTTATTTTTTATTAATATGTCATCATAGAAAACGACTACATTTGGGACGTTTTTAAACATTCTTACCATCAGTTTTTGAAAAATCCCGGGACTCGACGATAACCCGTATACTAGTCGATTGTATTTAAATAATCCTCTGTGGGTATTTATCACTGTATATTCTCTAGATTTCTCTGACAAAACAATTTGATTATAAGCTTGCGAAAGATCTAGTTTTGTAAATAAAACGTTTCCACTGAGATCACTAAATAGGTCTTCCATTTTAGGAACTGGAAATCTGTCGATCGCTAAGACTTTATTGAGGGTTACCTTATAATCTGCACATAATCTCAAACCGCCGTCGGCTTTGCGCACCACGACCAGCGGCGTGGCCCAGTCGGAGTGATCAACCGGCTCAATGATGCCGGCACGCAGCATGGCGTCGAGCTCGGCATCGACGCGCTCGCGCAGCGCATATGGCAGTGGTCTCGCGCGGCAAAAGATGGGGGTAGCCCCGTCGCGCACACACAACTCGGCCGTGCCTCCCGTGTATTTACCCAACGTGCCGTCGAATAACAGTTTATGCCTAGAAACAATTTCATTTATTAACATTTTGTTATTACTTTTATTGTCAACTATGTAGTTGTTTTGCGAATTCACTTTAAATATTTTTATTGGTATATTTAATTCAGCCAACCATTGCCTTCCTAACAAGTTTGTTGTTCCTTTGTTTATTACATACAAATCTAAAGTTTTAGTTATACCTTTGTAAGTAACAATAGTCTCTATATAACCCACAGGCTGGATACTTGAACCGTCATAAAACTTTAAATTTAAACAACACGGCTTTAAGTGTAGGGTGCTAAACAATTCATTATAAACATTTTTGCTTATGCAAGATAAGGCAGATCCAGTATCAACTTCCATACTAAGCAAACAATTTTGAACCTTAACTGTTATACACACCGGTTTATAATTACTTAGTGACATTTGATACATAGGCTCGTTTTCTTCCTCTTCATACTCATTTTTGGAATCGCCTATGGGTTCCTGTTCGTCCAACAAATGTAAAGGAGCCCGCTCCCGGCCCCCTCGGCTTGCACCGCGCGACCCGCGCCATGCCCCTCTTCCTCGACGGCCGCCCTCACCGCTGCCCATCACGCGCCCTCCGCGTGTGGCAGATTCCGCCACTTGTAACCGTCTTGTATGATTGTACGCATTCCAATGTTCCTTTTTTGGACACATTCTTCGCAGGTGACCTATTTCGTGGCACCAACTGCACACGAAGTCTTTGTATGTGCACTCGTTAGCGGTATGTCGTTTATTCCCGCATTTCGGACATCCCTCTAAATTCAATTTATGCAGTTCTCCTGTCAGCTCCACGTTATTTCGCTCCACAGCATTAGCATCACGTTCAGCGGCCTCCAATGACAATGCTAACGCGATAGCCCGATTGCATTGTAGGTTCTCTTCTGCGAATAATCGCTGCCTGATTACTTCATTTTTTAGGCCGCACACTAGTTGATCGCGAATGTTTTCCTCCAGCGACGACCCGAACTCGCAATGTTTGGACAACTTTCTCAATTCTGATGTATAATCCGCTATGGTTTCGTTCGTGAGTTGCCGGCGTTGTCGGAATTTATATCGTTCCGCTAACACAGAGGGTTTTGGCTCCAAGTGGCTTGCAAGTAATTCCACTGCTGCACTATACTTTAATGTGGATGGTTTTTTGGGACTAGATAAAGTGGATAATAATTCGTATGCTTCCTCGCCCATGCAGGAGATCAAAGTGGGGAGCTTAAGCTCGTCCGATACTTTATTTACTAAAAAGTACATTTCCATTCTTTCCACATAACTAGACCACTTTCCGTCTTTCACCACGAATTCACTGACTTTACCGATCGACATTTTTTTATTTTTGTTTAATCCTCGTCGCCACTGTTAAATAATAGAGGTGCGTTCCGTACAAGCATTTATTCAAGACTGAAGGGTCACACACAAACACTCCAAAGTGGCGTAACCACACACATACACAACAATAATGTTCAGATTATTAAAATTTCAATTCTTATTTTAACATGGCATAAGACGTAATCTGAAAGGTTCGATTAAAAATTCTAGTTAACTGAAGTCTTCACTCTTAAATGCGATTCGACACATCTTCCAAATTCGACACTAAAGTTCACTAAAGCAATAAAGTTCTGTTCAAGACTAAAACTTAGTAGTCACCGTATTATTCGATTTCTTTTCGTTTGCCACCGGTGTTTTTACTGGAGTATCTTTCAAAGAACTATTTCTAATGCCGTAGATGAAGTATATGAGGTAGCCTGAAAACAGAAAGTAGTGTTATTTCAAAACGAGGAAAGTAAATCTACATAGCTTCGTAGGGATGTGGCTGAGGTTAGAAATAAAGGTAGAAAATTGGTAGACTATACAGAGCAGGGAAGATAGTTAGTAAAATTAATGAAGTTATCATAATTTAATAATAAGTTGGTGGAAAATCTGTTCAACCGAAAAAAGTAAGAGAGAACAAAATGTAAAAAAAACAAAGCCTCGTCTCTTTTGTTCTCGTCAAAGAAAAATCTACACATTCTTGATAGAGATGATCGATGCAAAACATATCAGACCCTAGTTAGGACATAAATTAAGGAATTTCACTCACCAATAGCGAGCCAGATGATAAACCTGACCCAGGTCTGGTAGTCGAGCTGCACCATGAGGTACACGTTCATGCACACGCTCAGGTACGGCACCAGGGGAACCAACGGCACCTGGAATTACGGTCATATTTTAGAATACTACAAAGCTTAATATCACGGACATCTTATCCCTGAATTACTGGTGAAAGATTTTAAAACTGAGTAAAATAGCAATGAGAAATTAAAGGCAAACCTTGCCACAAAAGGTAATACGGTGTAGTAAAGTTTTGAGTAAAGTTTAGCTTATCGTTAAATTCCTTTGACGCCTCTAAAGATACTTACAAAAGACATTCATTTTTATCTTTATAGACCATCGCTCGATTAACAAAAGCAATCGCAAAACTATCTTGCTATGCTTCATGCACTTTGATTTGTTTTAATCTCTGAATTAACTTACAGCGAAAGACAAGCTCTCGACATCGTTCCTGGGTTGTCGGTACAGCACCACGAGCAGCACCAGCAGCGCCGCGCCCAGCACGCCCAGCGCCGCGCCCGCCTGCTCCCAGCGCAGCAGAGAGCACGTCGCCAGCGCCACCACGACTGGAACATCATATAGCATGTTACTTTTAGTGCACTTTTTATCTGATTAGTGAGGCTTGATAACAAAAAAGAGGAAGAAAAGAAGATAGTTCGTGTTGCTGAGGAGTGGTAGTATAATCTTGACAGCTACAATACATTTCGAATGGATTGTAGTAGTGTTTGTCGATTCAGTGGACGTTAATGACAAAATGAAGTTGATTTGGAATAGTTAACAAATCAGAGTAGATCAAGACCTGCCCCCTCCCCGCCATCAAAACAAGATTTAGAACCCAAGAACAAATCACTAACACAACACGCAGATGGTGGACTTGGCGATGGTGGCGGACAGCTGCGAGGGGTACTTGAGGCCAAGGAGGTTAAAGGCCTGGCGGAACACCGACCAAGGCGTCTCCGGGAACGGCTTCACAGCTTGCACTGAGAGGGGAGACTCTTCTTCGTATCTGGAATTGAGAGATGTATATGGAAATGTTAGTCTTTGAACATTATTGCTGATTTCCATTACATTGTTTCAAAACGATTTTACAATGTTTTAAGTAGAAAAGGAATATGTTGATAGATGTCTTATAAACGACTCTTACCTTAGAATTAGAACGCTAGTGGCAACAATAGTGTAGGCAAGGAGGGTTCCGATCGACATCATGTCGATCAGTTGATTAAGGTTGAATATGGCAGCCATGGTTGCTGGAAAGCGACAGAATAAAATCAGTTAATTCAAATATAATCATATTTTAAAACCTGTTATAACAGAATGAAACGCCCACAAGCGAGCATAATGGAAGATTTCCGTGGAGTGCCTACTTGGGAACGTATTAGAGGAACTGAGAAACATATTCAGTTATGTATTTGAGCTGAATTTTGGTAATGTTAGTGTTAAAGTTACAATTAGAAACGCTGTATGAATTATCCTATGCTTATTACAGATTTCAAAACAGTATCTATTTTTGTACCTGATAAAAGACCACTCAATGCAGTAGCAAGCAGTGGAGTCTTCGTTCTAGCATGAATGTTGGCCAGCGGGCGGAACAGTACTCCGTCGCTGCCCATAGCGTACAGCACTCTTGGAAGAGGGAACATGGCTCCGAGCAGACTGGTGCATAAAGCGAAGATAGCTCCGATTGTAACGATCCATTTAATTACTGGCAGATTGGCTTCCGTGAATACGTGTGGGAATGGAGCGTCTGCGTCCTGAAACAAGATTGTATGAATTATTAAAATCAATGAAGTCATAAAAATTTAATAAAGACAATATTAAAATAGTCCAGACGAAGTTGGTTAAAAATGCGAAATGCGATTTTAATAATGATTTAAATAACCAATTTAAGTCAGGAGGACGAGTATTAGGACTATTAAGATACATTTCAAAAATAGAATTAAACCTTTATCATAAACTCAAGGTAATCATTCTGGTACGAACCTGCAAGTAATAAGGAAGCATCATTGTCAAAACAGTGGCGATTGAGAAGTAAGACAAGAAGATGACCACCAGAGAGAGAACGATGGACAGTGGTATGTCTCTCTTGGGGTTCTTGGCCTCCTCGCCGGTGGTGGCGACGCAGTCGAAGCCGACGAACCCGAAAAAGCACTTAGCAGCCCCGGCCATGATGCCGGCCACTCCAAACGGCATGAACCCGCCGGCACCAGCGGCGCTCGCGTACTCCGGAGGAATGTCTGATGGCTGGATCATCCAATTGGCTGGATTACCTGAGAATTTTGTTACGTAGATTATACAGCTGTAATACTTGATTTTTTACGGTTTTTTAGTGGGCTTAACAGTAATGTGTAACCGTAAGATATTGACGAGGTTCAAAGCCCGCATCAATAACAGTTAATCAACTCTTCACTCGTGTTTACGTGTAAGGTGAGGATTACACATAAGGAGATATGAATATACCTTTGCGACTAATAAATTTTCCGATGATTAATGACACGGTTAGCGATTACTATTGTCAATGATCAGATTGTGTTTCATCTTCACATCATGTGCTTCGTAATCACACGGCAATAAAGTAATTTTACTTGAATGAGAGTGTTTGCCGCAGATAAGTCGGTATCATCACCAACGTGCGTGTTATCTACAACGCGTCTTCATAAACTCATGTCTGGTGCATTACTATCAAGTGTTTATATTTATTTATGTTCTTTATAAAGATTAACGGAAGTGGAGATATCAACTCAAATTTGAAGAATATTCTTCTGAAATGACGTAGGTGAGTTTCGAGTTAACAAATGACGAGGAATAGATAAATGTAATGACTTCGCTTGTTGCTATGTCAATATGTGTTAAATTGCATATTTGCATCAAGCAAATATGGCGTCAATGTAGTAGTAACTAGACTAGGGTTCGTGAGATTCTTTGTTGTGAATTGATTTACAAGAAGGAAGAACTTATTTATTTAGACTATCACTATTCTGTATTTTTTTTGTATAACAGAGGTACCGCCAAGGTCGATCCGGTCCGTTCCTATAGTAGTCCAAGGTAACTGTAATGGCACTATACCACTTTTCATTTAGTTAAAACTAGTTTTCAATGAACACCTTCTTTGTTATCAAAATGTGTCAGAGAGTAATTTTGCAATGTATTTTTGGATCCAAACGATGTTTGCGAATTAATTCGATTATGTATTAAGGTTCTATGCAAACCATACAAATTATAATGTTTGCTACAACTAATTGTCCCAACAGGTACCATGCTTAGTCTTGAAATTACGCAAATTATGATTTTAATGGCTAGATTTTCTTGGAATGGTCAATTGGCCAAGGAATAGAAGCAACAACATGCTGTAAATGGATTCAAGTTATTCGCAGTGAGTAAATTGCGATTAGGTACTTCGAAGCTTTTACACAGATTTTTCTGAACTGCTTGATCATTAACCAACAAATAATGGGTTGGGTGAATATCAGCATAGGTAACTTTACATGGACATCGATGTTATCAATGTTTTCATAATTTAATAGTTTTAATAGAGGTGTGGGCTGATAAATGTATTATCCGTTGAAATGAATGTCTAGAGATTATTTGAAGTCCATGTATAAAGACAGATCAAAGAACCACCACAACAAAAAGTCACCACGCACTATAACGTTAAGGAAAACATCGTGAGGAAACCTGCATACCATAGCGATTTGTAAGAATTTCTATGGTATGTAAAGTCCGCCATCCTGCACTAGGACAGCGTGGTAGACTATATGGACTAACCTCTCTCAATCGTACACTTGATAGAGGAGGCCCGTGCCCTGCAGTGGGACGTATATGAGCTAATACTCATACAATATAGTATTTAATCTTACTTTTGACAGCGCCTGCGATGATGACAATGATGACAGTGAGCATGTTCAGCGCAGTGAACACGTTGTTCAGCTTCGTGGATTCCTTCACACCGATGCCCAATAACACTGAAAGTAAACAAAGCAATTGGCATACCAAGTTATGAAGGAATAAAATAATCTGGCGTAGTTTCATCAGTCTTTTAATTTCGGCATATGTCTTAAGTATGCTCTTTTACATGGGTCGATAGAGCCCGTACATGGGGAGATTTCTGATTATGTATGCTACCTATGGTTCCGTTTGTTGGTCGTGTATTGACAGTTATTGGGATTTACAAAATGCAAATTTGATATAACTAGGCCTGTTGGTTTTTATGCCCCCTGTACACATATAACCCATTCTAAATATTCTCAAAATTGTACAAAAATCATAAGTGTGGACTGAGGGAATACGTCAAGTGTAAAGGTGGCCATTGCTGTGGTTTGTGACGTATGTGACCCCTAGGTATCATTTCATTAATAATAGTCCCCAATTTGATCTTAAACAAAACGTAGGTGTAAAAATCGTGATGTCGGAATTAGCAGTCGTCTTGTTTTAACAGACATTGCGATCACCTGATGACTTCGTGACTTATCCAACTTATATGTGACTTTCACAGGTGGGAATGATCTTACGTCATTACATTATTGTACCAGGAATTCGATGCTGAATACTGTAGGATTATTTTAACATATCTCTTAGATTACATAATATGTACCTTACCACAAACCTATAATACTTTTATCGTACAATTCGTTAATGAATTAAGCAGGAGATAATTTATTGAAAAATATCTAATTACTATCCCCATGAACGCTATTACATTGTCAATATTTGAGACGAAATAAAAAAGCCAACCTATGGCTTTGTCAAAGATATGGTGTATTATTTTAATAAATTTAAAAATCAATAATGAATATTGGAGAAATAAACTCACCAGTAATTAAAAGAACAAGAGCAAATGCGAAGAAGTCCGGATAATCAGACAAGAAGGAGACATTAATTGGCGCCACTTCTGTCATGGTCCTCGCCATGCTGTTGTTGCAGAGGCTGTCGATGTACAGCGCCATGCCTTTAGCCACACTGGCGGTTCCTATCACGTACTCCAGGATGAGGTTCCAGCCGATGGTGAAGGCGATGAACTCGCCCACACTCACGTAGCTGTACACGTACGCCGAGCCCGCTTTGGGCACGCGAGAAGCGAACTCAGCGTAGCAAAGACCTGTAAAATGTGGAATGGATTTATTAGCACCCTTTAATTATAAAATTAAAGTGGCTACGACAAGTAACTCAGAAAAGTGTTATTGACTACAAATAATTTAGTGGAGTTAACCAATATTTGCTATTCATTTTCTAGATTATGTTTAGAGGTTGCCTTTAGGGAGTAGTTCATAATATCAGAAATACGTCGCGGTCTTAAAATAAGGGGGGGCATTTTACCAAAACATTAACATCTTAAGGCATATTCAATGCTTCGATAGAAATAATCACTAATCACTTTACTGAATATCGCTCACCAGCAAACGCTGATGCTATAGCAGCAACCAAGAAACTCAACGTCACAGCCGGTCCAGCTACTGTCTTGGCAACTGCCCCGGCGAGTACGTAGACTCCGAGCCCTAGCGTACTGCCTATGCCCAGCGCCGTCAAGTCGACTAGACCGAGACATCTGGACAGTTGTGTAGTGTTGTCACCATCATCCAGCTGCTTGCAGCGTCTTAGAGCTGCTAGTATTCTCGCACAACCCATCTGGAATAGAGGGAATATTGAGTTAATATTATGTTTTATCCTATTAATATGCAGTTACGTTCCTTTTAGTGTGTAGTTACTATGTTGTATTCAATAGATTTTAAATTAATCTGATAAGTGTGTAAAAATTCAGTCGGAAAGTATACCGTGTGGTCACATAATAACCAAAACCGGTTGGTACATAGTCAGAAGCATTCCACCAACCACGAATACGAGTTTTCGTCCTGTAATATACCTATTTTTAACTTTAAACGAGTCCGATATCAACATTCACAGTATAGATAAAAATAGTATAAAAATTAGCGGAATAGAATACTTTGGTTAAAGTGACAGCGAGACTATATAAATAAACAAAATATATAGTACTTGAAGCAATTCATGGAGAGATGTTGATTACCAAAACAGTTCAAATTGGAAAAGCACGACAGTGAACAAATCACGCGTCTGGTTGGTGGTCTTTAGTGGTTTCAAATCGTGGTTGAAGTGGCTACTAACATTATAGGTTTATAAGAAGCTATGTAATACAAAGACATTGTAGTTAGTCCTCGGCTACATGAGATTTTTCTTTCTATAGCATTATACGTGAATACAGACGATGGTCAGAGTAGTGTCGTCGAAGATAATAATGAACCTGCTTATTCGTTTTAATATAAAAACAATTCCTAAACATAACATTGACACCAGTTTTCTCTTGATCACAATGAACTTGAACCCAAACAAAGAACTTTCAATAATAGCACAGGTAATGGTATACCAAACGTTTTCAATGGCATTAGATCACCCCGATGTGATGAATCATGGTCACGGTCTATGAAACCGGTAATGAAATAGCCACGACCCCGCCAAATATAAAAACTGCGACCATGTTATTGAAATGCAAATGTATTTGTTAAATTTGATGGGAAAGATACATGTAAATGAGAGATGGATTGATATGAACTCCAAATATATAACAAAAAATCATTGGAATAATTTATCTATATATTTTGGTTTGCATCCGGCTGTAGCTGAATATTTGTAATGTTTTTTCTAGAATTTATGTTCGATATGGTATTTACACCAGAATATATATTGATCATAGAAGTTCAAAAATGATTTTTATTAAATTTATTATGCCATAAATGCTTGAGTTTTAAGTGTTGCGTCTAATTCTTAAGTTGGCACGTATTAATATTATATTGATTGGGATAATTTATGTTTCTTGTACTTGTTTCCGTCAGTTTCCTACGTCATCGGATATATCTCCCATCATAGTCAATTTCTTTATATCGTTTAGGATCTTTTTTGACCGAATGCGTTTTTGTCATATTAGAAACAAATTTTCTCTCTTCAAAATTTATTATTTTGCACGTGTTATTACTATTACATTAAGTGTTTAAATGCTTTTTACAATATGGAAACATATCTCAAACAATGCGTTATATAGATATTTATCAGTTTTACTTGTAGTTCCAAATTACGCCACAAGTCAATAGAAAATAGACTACTAGTAATAAGTTCAGTTCTTGAAGTTTGTTTTATAATTTAAAGCCCAACAAAAATTTCAACATTTATCATTCTTTTTTCGCAATTCGCTTAAAATTCTGGGAAAAGAGTGATAATTTTCGTCTAGCACGTACCTTTTATCTTCAAAACGTTGCACTGTCTACAGTACTTATAGATACAATTCATTAAAAAAAATCCGCACTTGAAAGTACTAAATCGCTAAATGACAGTGTAGTAAACGTTATAGCTGGTTTTAAACTAGAATTGCCGTATCATTGCTCAAACTGCGTTTTATCGTTGCGTTTAATCTTAATTGCAGTTAATTATTTGATTTGGCGCAGAGTGAGAGGTGGCATGTTTGATGTCGCTGAAAATGCGTTATCATCCCATGTGTTGATCATACTATATTCTCTAGTTGTTTATGTACAGCAATATATAGTGTTGTAGCAATATATAGACTGTCTCAGTGTAATACGGTATGATTGCAAAGCTGAGGTCTCGGGTTCGAGTCCCCGGTCGGCCAAAGTGATGTTGGATTTTTCTATTCATTATGAGCCCGGAGTCAGGAATTTGTGGCCGATATGGTGATAGGCTCGCCCCCTATCACATCGTGGGACGGAAAATACAAGGCGAAACGTGGGTGACCTGGTTGCACCTCTACTACCCCTTCTGGGAAAAAGGCGTGAGTTTATGTACGTATATGTAGTGTTTAAGGATGGATATAGATAGATTAAACATAGTTTCGATTCGTTCAAGGCAAAACATTAAGTTTACTTTAACATAATCATTATTTTGACTCTTGAACTTAATCCTCGTAAGCTGCACAAAGGCCTATCTGTTGGTCATTTGCTTCCAGCGACTCCATGCAACCTTCCTCCCATCGTTCGTCCTAACCAAGTACATGTAATATTAATGTGAGATCCATATTGGTTTTGATATCGATTAATTGTCGAGTGTCCATAAAATCTGCTCTTCTGACTAAGATTTAAAAATTAACACGACTGGATGAAAATTGCTCTCAATGGAGATTTATGGAAGAACTTAGGAGAGGCTTTTGCCCAGCAATGGGAGTTTTTAGGTTAGTGTAATAATATAATAATAATAAAAATATCTCTTCTTTGACGTAATATATGAAAATATTCATTTCTATTGTTACATTCTGATACGCTTTTCTTCTCTTTGACTCGCGTACGCAAGACATACTTAGTATATTATGCACAGCAGTGAATTTCATCATCTGTGACACAAGCTTAAGGATCGTTATCTACCGCGGTGTTTCTAACAAAAATATCAGCTTTATCAACCTTATCATGTATATCTTTACACCTCATAATTAAATGCAAACAGTGTGTGTGATTTTCTTCGTCTTATGTGTTTTGCTACATTTCTTCCTGGAAGTGGACAAAGAATGCAACGGGATGTATTTTCCTCTTAAGTTGTTTCCCCCTACTCCTAGTAATCCTTATTAGGCTATATGTTACGATATAAATTACCCTCGTGTCATAGTAGCTAGTAGCTATTCGATAAGTAGTTGTACATCGAGGTGATAAATGTATGTACATATTCACATACACGCCTTTATCCTAGAAGTAGTGTAGTAGAAGAAGTGTAGCGCTACCAGGACATCCACCTTTCACCTTGTAAGTTCCGTCTCATGTTGTGATAGGGGGCGAACCTAACGCCATATCAGGCACAAATTCCTGACTCCGGCCGCCTATGTACAATGTTTGTATGTGAAGTTAAATAAAAAAAATAAAAAATAAATAATTAATAGAAAAAACCAATATCACATTGCCCGACCCAGGATTCGAACCCGAGACCTCAGCTTTGTAATCGTAATGTAGTAGAACTACGCCACCAAGGCACCGGCACCGAGTATTTATGTAACCATTATAAAAATAATAGTAGTAATTATCTATACCATTGTTATATGTAGTTTATTTATTCCCACGTTTTAAACCATCTTAAAATGAATGACATTTACAAACACATAATAAAACGAGGTAGATGTCCTCAAAACAAACTTGAAGGTTGAAAAGGATGTTGTTTTCACAAACAACCAGATATCCTCAACACGAATACAGCGATGCAAGCTGTTGTAAAGATTTCTTAATAAATGATTTATAGTGTCCTTACATGGGCTATAGAAAGCGATATTTTATGAGGTTTTTACGTCTGAGCCAGGCAATGTGGTAAGAATAGCCAAAAGAGGTTTTTTTGTCGATTTTCAAGGCGCGTGGACTGTGGATGATGAAGAATTTATGAATTTGTGGATGGTATTGAAAGACATTGAACCTGCAATTACAATTACAATTGGATGTCAAACAGATAATGATCCCAATGGTTTTTCTTATGGTTTGTTTAAACTTCCAACTCAACACATGATTTATATACGTTATGATTGCCAACTATGATAAATAAAAAAACAAACATTTAGCTTCTAACGTTAGATGTTTTAATTTATTTTGGACATTTGTAAATGCAAATTAATTTGAGCTTGTTCGTAAATGTTACTTTTAAAAATCAAAGAAGCAATTTGTTAGTAAAATATGGCATGCTGATCTTATATAGATATTTTCGTAACTTCATTAGCTTGGAATTCATCGAATTGGCCCAGGAAAGTGTTAAGTAATTTGTAATTATATCTTTATATGGGCGAAATGCCACACTACCTTATTAGGAGATTTCACAATTTTCAAGTTTATATACAAGAAGCATGACCTAGAGAAGTACTCTTTTGTTATGAAAGGTTATTTTAATCTATATAAATAAAATAATAGTTATTATTTGCTGGTGATAGGATTTCTAAGGTATGTATAGTAGGTCCGCCAACTCGCACTAGGTCAGCGTGGCGGGCTATATGGCCTAACCCCTCTTAATCGTACTCTCGATTGTAGAGGAGGCCCGTGCCCTGTGGGACGTATTTGGGCTGATACAGATACAGGTGATAGGATGGATATTATATAGTCTCCGTGTCGCAGTTGGTTAGATGCCAGCCAGAAAGGCCGCAGGTTAGCTCCCCGCACCGAGACAAATGTATATGTGATCCACAAGTAGTTCTTCCGAGTCTGGATGTTTGTAAGACCAAAACAACTCTCGTACTTTCTGATGCCCACAACACAAGACTCGATCTTAGTGTGGGGTCAGGACTATGTATGTGACTGTTGTGTGTATTTATTTATTATTATCCGTCGGATAACGACCATAAATGAAGGTAGAAACTCTGTCCCCGACGTGAGTGTGTCGTCATCAGCTCGTAAATATCCGGTTCCGAGCAAGCCCGAAAAGATCTCAAATTATCGCTACTCAAATTGAATTGCTCTTACTTTCGGATGCATTTTAACCACTATCATGCCAATATCAAAATCCACGGCGTACGAATAACAATCGATCTTATTGTAATAGTATTTGCACACCGATACAAGTGAAGAACTATGGTCAATCGCAAGTGAACAATAACATTGCATAAGGACATTAACAAATTATAATTGGTGACACTTACTTTCACTGCGGACACGCTCGCCATACCAACTGCGGCGTTTGGCAATTTGTCGCCGAGCGCGAATGCATGCCGAAAACTACGCTTCCAGTCCACTTTCATTGTATTTGTTTTTAGATTGCACCTATACTCCATTATTCTATTATAATACTAGCTTCTAAAAGAAGCCTAAGTTTTCATCGAAATCCTTTATACCTTTTCTAAGTACAGCGTAAGTAAGCGCACAACCGCACAGACAAACAGACAAAAATTCTAAGAATTATTGTTTGGGTTCAATTGCGTTAATACTGAATCATCATAACATCGATCGGTTAATTATAATAATGTATAGATCATATAGATGACACATAAATGTTACCAGAAACCTATTAGTAACTATAAAATAATATATCCGTATTATATTATAATATGAAGCAAAAATATCTCCAAAAACTCTCAATTGGTAAGAAATGAGAAAAGTACAACAATATCATGACGTTATATCTCGCTTATTATTAATGAGACACATAAATAAATAAATACACCCAACAGTCACATACATAGCCCTGACCCCACACTAAGATCGAGTCTTGTGTAGTGGGTATCAGACACTACGAGAGACTTTTCGGTCTCACAAACACCCAGACCCGAAACAAATACCTGTGGATCACACAAACATTTGACTCGGTGCGGGGATCGAACCCGCGGCCTCTCGTTTCACAGGCACCGTCTAACCAACTACGCCACGGAGGCTGTCGGTTTTGATGGTTATATAAAAACCCAAGTGTGTATTTATAAAAATAATATTAATCTTTTTACGTCATACTTAATTCAGGCCTGCTGTATTCAACTCTGCTCATTGAACTCGAATCTACAATATTTGTTTTATAAGTTCGTTCCTCTCTCGGCTAAGGTATTGCTAACATAGCGTAAAGACAACATTATATTTTATATATAATCTTAAATGACAAAATTGTTGACCCTTCGTATCTGTGCAATAATATATTTGCAAAAAAAAAATTGTCGAAGACGCGAAAAATAAGTAATAAAAGATTTTTTTTAATATAGTCCTTTTTTGTGCATTTAGCGTAATTATAAAAACTCATAATCGAATAAATCGGTTAAAATATTAATAAATCTCGTCAGCAAGTCGCCATGGGAACGTCGTGCGGTAATTTAATAGTCCACTTGCAGGCCATGCGGTTGCATATTATGTTATGTAATTAATTACATAACGTGCGCTTGTCGATCGAAACGTATATTTACATTGCACGACCAATAATACGGAATTACTTTGTAGATTGGCGCAACCCAAGTAAATCCACCGAAGTTACAAGATCTAAAGTTATATCTCCCCAGTCGACAACGTTATGCCGGACCACTTAAGTATACCGTACCATGCCTTAGAGCAGATAATTATTAGTTTGAACTTCTATTTTCCAATATGCTCAATTATTACCATTTTTTATCGCCAAAAAGTACATACATACATAAACTCACGCCTTTATCCCCGGAGGGGTAGGCTGAGGCGCCACCATGACACCCACATTTCGTCTTGTATGTTCCGTCCCACGATGTGATAGGGGGCTAGCTTATCGCCATATTGTGCACAAATTCCTGACTCCGGGCTGATAATGAATAGGAAAATCCAATATCACTTTGCCCGACCCGGGACTCGAACCCAAGACCTCAGCTTTGTAACCGTACCGTAATACAACTACGCCACAAGGCAGTCAAAAAGTACACAGATTAAGAAATCCATCACCTCGAGTTTAAACGGTTTCGTGCAGGGTGGTATAATCAAGGTAGTCTTCTTTCTTCGGTTGTCACTATTGACAGCCTTTGAGGCGCAGTTGGTGAGACGCCGGTTGTGAAACGAAAGGCCGCGGGTTCGATCCACCGAGACAACGACGACACAACGGCACGACACAAGACTTGATTGATCATGTGGGGTCAGGCCTATGTATGCGACTGTTGGGCGTATTTATTTATTATATTTGATTGCATTCTTGAGTAGACGCATTGTTTATTTGTGAGTGTTTAATTTATCATGGTATAAAAATGTCGATTTGCTCTTTCTACATTGTCCGGGTGAGATGTTTTCTCGTGCAATTCTAATGACGCAAAGATGTATTCAATACCAAACAATAAACTATAAACAAATGTTGATCACCTATTGTTTGACGTGCCACACTATCGTCACAGAATGTCACCTACATGGTAGAGACATTTGAAATTATATTTTTACATGGACGTATTTTGAGACAGTTGAGACAGTGATTGCGAATCCAATCCCACATTTCTTTTAAGTTTAAAAATCAATTGATCTAACAATAAACGCAATTCACTTGCGTGCACCACTATTAAAGGCTTTATAGTTTATACCATCGTCTACAATGGTCATTATTCTACCGAATACCATACCACCAGTTAAATGAATTATCTCTATTCCTTTAAAATAGAATATAATTTATTACACTGCAGCGAAAACTCGAGAATAGCAACGTGTAAACCAGTTTTAGTTTTTTAAATCGATATGTGAATGTTCAAAACTTGTTGGTAACCTTCGGATGTTGTGTGGATATAAAATATTTTTATTGATTGCCTTTATATTTTTGAGTTATAAAATATTTTATAAACGGTTACTGTAAAGCTCAAGCTTTTCATTAGTGGCTTCTTGACTTAACATCTTTATGTCTCAGGATGGCGAGCGCAATGCTTGGCATTGCTTTGTAATGTATGGTGTTGTTTGGTTTTGCTACTGTCCATGAGCGGTCGTATCTCTTACCATCAGGTGAATGGCATGCTCGTCTCGTCATTTATTGCAATTTAGAAAAAACATCGATCAAGAGGGTTATTAAGCCATAGTTCACAACGCTGATCTGGTGTGAATGAGAGGACATCGCACACACGGGACATTCTTGGAAATGTCTTTGGTATGCATATTTTCTAAAGATTCCCCTTTCCCGTTTAAATCACCGATATGTTACTGAAAATACACTTCTAACATAGAAAAATCGTATTGTAGGCTCTGGGTTCGAAACCACGACTAAAATAATAAATAAATACACCCAACAGTCACATACATACTCCTGACACAACACTAAGATCGAGTCTTGTGTCGTAGGTATCAGGAACTACGAGAAACTTTTAAGTCTCACAAACACCCAGACCCGAAACAAATACCTGTGGTTTACACAAACATTTGTCTCGGTGTGGGGATCGAACCCACAGCCTCTCATTTCACAGGCTGACATTTTTTTTACTACGACGGCTTTCGTATTCGATTGGATGTGAATATTCGACTCCCTTAAAGTTTATCTACCTACGAGACCAGTATTTTAAAACTTCAACAAGAAAGCAAAAAAGTTTGTGGCCAATACCCGAGATATTTGTATGCCAATTACTTATAACAACACGAAACAGGAAAATATAAATCAAGTTATTCTTATCTCATTGACCCTAATGAAAGACGCAGTTGGACTAGGGAAATTACCGTGTTTTACTTAACCAACTTGAAAGTATAGCTTCATCGATAGAATTAAAATATGTCGGGTCCTGTCCAAAAACCTCTCCAAATTATGTAAATGGGCTTGAATTTATTTCCTTCTTTGGCAATTTTAGTAAATTTAAAGAACTTTGTGTATTTTTCAATTTAAATTTATTTACATACGGTTATAGTTTCTGAGACTCCGTTTGTTGAAAGCCAGCTGTGAAACCAAACTAAGACCAAATTTGTGATACCGATAAATATTTGATTCATGTTTGGGTATTTGTGAGACTGAAAAGTCTCTCGTAGTTTCTGATACCGTGGCTTGTACCTTCTTGAGGCGTTATAACTATGCACCTGTATCAGCCCATATACGTCCCGCTGCAGGGCACAGGCCTCTTATACAATCTAGAGTATGATTGAGAGGGGTTAGGCCATATAGTCCACCACGCTGGCTAGTGCGGGTTGGCGGACTTTACCTACCATAGACTTACAAATCGATGTAGTATCAAGTTTCCTCACGATGTTTTCCTTCACAGTTATAGTGCGTGGTGCTTGACTATCAATACCTACAGGCCTATATTTTAGCCTGTTGTATGCATTATTTTATTCACTGAATAACAGTGCAACATTGTAAGGAATATCTACGACCTTCGTGAAGTAATCGCGAGCGCGTCGAATGGACCCTTCTGAAGATTTCACGCCTGTTGAGTGGATAGATATGAAATAAGGCCGCTTTAATTTCAAGTAGCGTTCACATTAATAAATAGCTGTATTACTTGTCTATCTGCTTTTATGTAAGCCATTTTACATAAGCCAGTTACTTAGATTATTTTATAGTCGTCATGAGGAAAGATCTGCTGCAAAGGGCTTCGAAAAATGGCTCACCTATAGGTATGAAATATTTATTTTTCAAACTGGAGGGAAAATAACCTTCAAAACAGCGTCTTAATTGAAATAAAATTCCAAGAGATATTTGATACAAAGAAACTTAAATAATAAAGGTGTTTTTAGTAATATTGAAACTAAATATACTGGCCAGCCAGCTCATCTCAGTACTACACCAAACAGGGTTAAAAAAACACAGATAAAAACCATATAATCGTATAACCAGTTAGACAAGCGTTTATTATTGAAATAGCAACAAACGGTACAATTAAATTCTAGTTTGTGGTTTATACTTGCGAAGTTTAATGATGGTTCGAGAATCAATTGAGCAGGCTAGGTTGCTTAGCTAAGTTTGGAGTTTTTAGTTATTAAGGGATTTTTCTTCTAATATCTGCTCTACACTTATTTGTTATTAGGAAATGCACGATAATTTTCCCAAATCCTTTTGTTTAACTAATTGAAAACTTAAGTAAAATTAGATACGTATAGGTTGGTGTTATATTTTGTAACAGCTTATTTTTAGTAAAATCGAAACATATCATCATCTAGGCATTCGATTTCATTTCAAATAATGATTAAGATCGAGACTTAACATTTTTGAAACAATAATTAATTGGAAGCTATAGTAGCGCAGGAGTTTATTCTACTTAAATCCGGTGGTATTTAATGGAACTAAATTAACTCCAGTGTCAAGTACCTGCCGTACTAATAGACTGAAATTCCACTTCCTTTTTTCTTCTTTTACCTCTCCTTGGTATTAATAATTTAGAACTATAACATATAGAATACACATCCTTTTAGTCCTGTAGAACAGGTTGACGCACAACGCCTGTTTGTGGAATGTGGATTGAAAAGCGGTTCGTGTTTTTATTAACTTTTTATATCCGATATAATTGGAATCGTTTATTGATTCAACGAATGTGCATACTTTTAACAGGGTTTTGTTGATGAAGGATTCTTCTGTCTATTGCTTAAAACTTTGCACCACTAAACCAAACCCACTATTTTCAATTTTGTCTCTGAATTTAGATTACTAAAGCAAAGCCTCCTAGATATCAATTTTGAGACCCATCGGATCAATAAAAAACACTTTTACCACTAATTTTTATAATGGCCATTCACACATGTATAAACACGTGTTGGAGATTTATGAATATTTAAGAAACTATTTTCATTATAGTTACGAGTTGTCACGGAAAGACAGACAGTTAACAGTTAACTATGTATGTATTAACATTATGTGCACGCGCGCAATGCCCTTAGAATGTAAGGGCTGCTCCGAGGTCACCCCTGTTTCCGCGCTGCTCGTTTCGTCACATCTATTGACCACGTAGTTCCCACGTGTACTATTACAATAATACACCGCTTACGAAAGATTATCTTATGTTTTTTTACTTATGTAATGTAAGTAGACAAAGTGATCACCTAGGTACCGCCAGCCTGAAATACGATGCATTGCCAGCTCTCAACATTGGTGCATAGATCGTGTTGGGAAGTATCCAAAAAAAAAAAACAAGGTTCGCTACCGAGATAGTTAGTTAGATAGTTAGTTAAGAGATAGATAGTTAGTTAAGTTTTCAACAGCTATTTAGTGATGTCGTATCAAAGAGAAGACGCTAAGCTATTATTGTACCTATTAATTGGTAATAGAAATTCAGGTCAGAATTTACTTAATATGCCATATATCTCATGCGCTTTTAAAATTCTGATAATTCTGAAAATCTAATCGATCGACGATCACCAGCTCATAACACTAATTGTGAATTGTGACGTTTCGTATGCTACTTTCCACATGAGGCTCGTTAAGGAGCCTATAATTATTATTATAGGTAGATCATAAATCTATTGTTTATCCTCAACATAGTATTATCTTGTAATAAAATAGTATATCATATTTTCTGCTTCACCGAAAGTTGGACTGTAATAGATTGCCTCTGGCATTAAGTCCGTCTGTATACATTTTAGTATATAAAGCAAATAAAATAAAAATAAATTAATATATGACTAGTCATTTGTGTAGTACGAGGTCATTGTACTTCACTATCCGTGTACTTTTTTCTAAACGTTGACTACCATACCGTTTCAAGGATTTGTGAATAATTTCTAGGTTTTTGTGATAAAAGCGTATGAAGGAAAACGGCATTGTCAGCTGATATGTATGTTCTGTGTTTTAACTGCTAGGCTAAAGTGACCGCAGTGGAAATGATGCTCAGTGCTGAGTGCAAATAAATTATTTATTTTCACGCCGATCTTAGGCGCGTCTAATTTTACTTTTTGCAGCTATTATAATGTAAACTTATTACGAACATTGCGCTATTCATTACAGACTTCTATACTATAGTGTCTACTCTAGCCTTTAATATACTCCATAAATCAGTGCTCTTCTATAGGGATCAGTATTCAAATTGACAGATCGTCTTTTCAAATAACATTCCATGGTTGTCTGTAAGACATTGCTTTATGCGATAAGACCGCCATTTGTACTGTTTTCTTTCTGTTACTGTATGTTATTTTACTGTGTACAATAAAGATTTAAATAAATAAATAAAATAAACTTTGCCTTGCCAGTACAAAAACTAAGAGGTTTCGTATCATCACTCAACGACCATTTTTGTATTATATTACATCATCCCATACACGTCCCACTGCAGGGCACGGGCCTACTCTACAATCGAGGGTATGATTGAGAGTGGTTAGGAAATATAGTCCTCCACGCTGGCCTAGTGCGGTTTGGTGGGCATTACATACCATAGAAATTGTTACAAGTCGCTATGGTATGCAGGTTTCCTCACGATGTTTTCCTTCACCGTTATAGTGCGTGGTGATTGACTACCAATACACACATAAGTCCGAAAAGTTAATCGACCATTTACATTAACCAAACACCTGTAATTAATAATAGTAATGCGTTATCTAACAGCGATTGAAGTCAAGGGTGTCCGCGTGTTGTGGAGAATGCCAAGTAAGTGGTGAAGCACTTGCGTGTTTCATTAGAGGAAAACGGGTCCGCTGACCTCGGGGCCGTTCAGGCCATTTGCCTTGGCGACAGAGCCCTGCGCTCATATACTATCACACTACTCACCTTTGCATACTATTGATTTTATAGATGTTCTGAATCGATGTGAAAGAAATACTTATTACACCGAGCTGTCACAGATACCACTGACTCCAACAATTAGGTCCATTACCTCTCATGACGTGGCTATTAGAAACTATGAGAGGCTTTTCGGTGTCACAAAAACCTAGACCAGAAAAATACCTTGATTGATCATACAAATATATTTCTCAGTGAGAGTATAAAAGCCTTACCGCCTTATTCATACATAGATTTAAAACCTATTTTAGTTATCGAATGTTTTGTCCCTTTCGAACGACTTTTGAATTCGATTTGAGCGAAGATTTTAGTTAGCGGCGTTTAACCAACTGCTCTACGGAAGCAGTCAAATGTGAGAGTTAACTACATGAGCTCGAAAAGAGGGGGGAAGGTTTTAAATGGCTCATTAATATCTCATCGAATATCGTTTAACCAGTTGTATATGAAAAACACAGGTGCATTTAACAATATATTAATTATTATAGAGTAAAAATAATCTAAAATACCAACATTTAGCTTCAAACCCCAGCTAGACAATCCACTTCATGTCAGTTTTTCTGTTTCATAAAATCCCTTATGATTTTCCCAGATCAGGGATTTGGGCCTGACACAATAGTCACGCCACTATCACATCTAGGAACAGAAATATTTCGACTAACTGTGGGACAAATTGCATCTAAGCCTTTTCCATATCAATATATGTTAATCCTGTACCATATTATAAAACCGCGCTGCTCGATTGACATCGCGAACATTTCCCGGCGGTAAATCAGCGTGGAGCAGGAACGCGTGGTAACACGTGTTGTTATTTATACACGTCGAGGGGCAGCAATCTCCCCATTACACACATTACTGTGCCCCTAGCCGGAACATTTTGAAGTATCGTATAGTAATTCTCGTATAGTAAAGTAAATGTTTCCCGCTATTAAATTTTAGTTCCAAATACGCTCACAATGGCGCTGTTTAAATTCCCATACAAAATTTTACTATTACTATTCTATTACGATACTGCAAAATATTCCGGCTAGGGGCACTGAGCGCTAGCAACACTCCTCTAGACTATCATTATGCCTCGGAACTAGACTACTGTAATACTGATAAATAAATAACCCAACAGTCACATAGTCCTGACCCCACATTAAGATCAATTAAGTCTTGTAACGTGGGTATCAGAAACTACGAGAGACTTTTCGGTCTCACAAACACCCAGACACCTCGACCTCGCGTTTCACAGCCGGCGTCTAACCAACTGCGCCACTGAATAAATATATTATATGCATCGTATATGGGTGGTCAGTAATGGCAGGACGACTTGCACAAAAGGGCCGGCAGCGACTGGATGCGTAAAGCCGCAGATTGGGCTCTGTGTGTACCTTGGTAGAGGCCTATGTCCAGCAGTGGACTGCAACGGGCTGATGATGATGATGATGTACATAGTCATGGTTTAGCAGAAGATACTTGTAATTAAATGAAATGAAAATATTTTATAGAACTCGTAAGATACAAATATCGTTCAAATTCAGTCATTATTTATTCAACCACCTGGTTCGGGAAACGATTTTCACTAGAGGAGAACGGGCAAGAAACGCTAATGTTGCTCTTTTCAAAACCAGTTTACAATACGATTAATTACAAATGTTACATATTAGTTTGATTCAGAACAGTTCATAAAAATGCTCTAATTTGTAAGCTAAAATTAAGTTTTTTAAGAATATAACGTTAATAGAACTATGTCGTGGGTATCAGAAATTAGAAGTGACTTATAAATACAACCTAGATGTCACAATAAAGTCCTGGCTCTACATCAAGATACGGGTTTTGTCTCATATATGTGAAACTAGGAGACCTTTTGGTCTGATAAACACTAGTCGGAAGCAAATACCTGAGGAGTACACTTACATTAGAATATTTATTAACCTTCACATACAAAAGTATACAAGGCGGACTAAATTCCAGTCGACCTTACATCCATTATAGTCAGTCTATTGCCACACTGTGCGCTAATTTTCGAAAAAGAAAAATTCACATAAAGTAGATTTCTTTACCAGGGAATTCAACCCAGAACTGCTCATGTCAGGGTCCGTAAATTCTGCTATTACGACAATGAGGCTATTGTCTATTATATATTGAGTAAATAATTATAAAGGCAATACGGAAGTGAATTAATACCCAAAGGTACCTTTGACGTTTTTCGTACCTGTACATATATACAGGCTCAACAACACCGCTCTGAATTTAATAGGCCCTGCAAGATTATCATTTTCTATCAAGTTTTCTTACGATTTTTCTGCTACAATTAAAAACAAGTTGCATACAATTATAAATAACCGGTTTATAATTTATAAAACCACGAGACTACCGACACAAAACGCTGTTTGAAATTAATTATAATATTTATAAATGCGATAATTTTTGTCGGTTAGTTCTCACTCATATTAATCTAAGGCAAATTGACAAGGTATTACAGAGTTCTCGAGATTGAGTACCAGTGGCGGTTAATGATTATCCCCCGCCATTAGACATAATAATAAAATTAAATATGCTAGTCTGCCTAGTTTTAAAACGGTTTAAAACGTTGCATAAGGTTATTTTATAATTTTCATCTCAGATTTTCATCGTAATTCTAGTCCCTACATAGATAAATCCGCCGGTAAAACAAAGTTCTCGTTAAGTTAAACAAATATCGCATTTTAATTTCCACGTGTCAACAGATGTATAATTATGTCGATACATTATATGGATTTCACAGCACTGGGCATTGTGCATGGTTGTCAGTTTGTCGTACCAACATAAACACTTAGTAATCAAACCCGTGTCCCTACGATTCAAACCCCAACTACCGTTTCTGAATATTCATAGTTTATATTTTAATGTTTTGTTCTGCGAATGTTGTACACCTCTAATAGGTATGTGTATCTATATTTTATTTTAAAAGTATTTGTGTAAAGTTAGTTTTTGGGGTGTCTTTCTCTTGAAGAATCTTGGTAGTCGTGAACTCTTAACAGAGTGATCGTGTTCATGTTTAGACCGATTGCTCTCGATTGCGGCCGTTCTCGCGATGCGTCTCCACGTGTCCCAATGTTTAGCGGAGCGGGAGCATTCATTGATGGATTGTGGGGTGTTTTAATAAATAAATTATCGACAAAAATACACGCGAACAACCTATCTAAAATGACCAATCTAAAACCTAATAACTCGACTATGTTTACAATAATCAAACAGATTGCGCAGTCACACACGGGAATGAACCGTGGACGCGAGGTCAGAATGTCTCGCAACCGCAGGGCTATTACAAGTAAGTTGGTCACAGTTTCCGCTTCGTTTAGCACAGACCAGTTCTGCAACGGATAAGTGGAAATCGCATCTGTCAAATATATTCTAGAAACATCGAGTTGTAGGTATAGTGGAGTTTCAGATATTTCACCAAATAACCCTTGAAGTCCAATTGGCGTGCAGGCTAAGAATTTAACTTTCTGTGTTGGAGTTTTCTGGTTTAGTCCACATAGTAACGGCCTCCGTGGCGTAGTTGGTTAGATGCCGCCTGTGAAACGTGAGGCCGCGGGTTTGATCCCCGCACCGAAACAAATACTTGTGTGATCCACATGTCTTTGTTTCGGGTCTGGGTGTTTGTAAGACCGAAAAGTCTCGGGTAGTTTCTGATACCCACGACATAAGACTCGATCTTAGTGTGGGGTCAGGACTATGTATGTGGCTGTTGGGTGTATTTATTTATTTATTTAGTACATTTTTTTCAATTGCCCTCGCAGGCAGACGAGTATGCGGCCCGCCTGGTGGGAAGCTGTCACCGCCGTTCATGGACCTTTGCAGTGTCAGGAGTCCAGCAAAACCAGGTCGATGCCGACCGAAATGTACATACGGATGTATATTTGTACTGCCGATTGCCCGGTCGATATTTGGATTACATGCAGTATACGCGCATCGACGATACAGTAGTGGTATAAATGTCAGGCAACATTTAAAATAATTCACTATACGTAAGATAATTTATTTATTTATATTTTGGACTATATGGCCTAACCACTCTCAATCGATTCTCTCGATTGTAGAGTAGGCCCGTGCCCTGCAGTGGGACGTATATGGGCTGATATAGAAGACAATTTCAGGCTGCCGTGGTATAAAACAGACTAAATGTTTGACCATTAAAAATATTTGTTTTGTATCTGGGTGGTGGACCAAAAATGTTCTTGTAGTTCTTCATGACAATGACAAAAACATTGTTCCTTTTTAAAAGGTGGATCTGTGCATGTGTGCCACTATTGGGTGTATTTATTACAATGTAAATTCAGCTTCATCTATTTTTTTTGCCTGAAACATTTATACTAATGTTAAGTTCTATGTTGCTACAAATATAATTAAGTCGGTAATTTAAAATAACACGAAAAATACTCGGTTTTCCTCATTACCGTCATGCACGTAAGCCAGATAACTCATGCGATTGTCATTTTGTTTCAACAAATTCAATGGGTTGAAATACCCTTACTAAAACTATGAGTAATTAACTATTGTCACCTCATTGTCTTAGTTGTGGAGTAGACTCGTCATCAATAACTACAGACTTCTATTGCTGAAAACAATTAGCAATGTCTTGTCCTGCAATGTTTTAAATAAAAGGAAAATATAAGACATTTGGTGCTCCTGGTAAAGTTGTTTTGAATTTTATTTCGCAAATAATGTAGGTTGTGGTATTCATTTACGTTTCAAAATCATCATCATCCATCAGCCAAAGGAAGTCCACTGCTGAACATAGGCTTCTCCCCCATAGGCCTATGAAAGACTATTTGAATAAAGAAAATTTTGGTTTTCATATTGTGTCCTGTAAGTGAACAATTCCAACATTCTTCAACATTCGAACACCCTTAAGCAACAGTTGTTAGATAGATTCGGCAAAAGAGCACAAGCATCTATGAATATCAACAACACTTGGATCAAAAATATGTTACCGGTTTCTGAAGGAAAAAGTACACGAGAAAAAAGTGGCCATCGTAGACGATGTTAATATGCGGGTCTGAGTATTGTGATCGAAATGGGTGTCGTAGATTTTAATATCTTCAATATCATTCACGGTTTACTTTATTTTGTTGTTGTTTCTACAAATACGTTTACGGAAGATGATCGCGTTGGTAATGAACTAACTCCTGTGTGGTGAGGAAAATATAATGAGGAAGCGTTTGCTTATTGGGATAATACGTGCGTAGGCCACTGTGACGTAGGAGATTTCGTCATGTTTGGCTTGTATACGTACGAAATTTTGTTAATTTATTTCATCATTCATAGGTCTCTAGCTTTTAATTTATCCTGTATTACACAGTGAGTTTATATTAAAATTGAGTATTAACAGTTTCAATTTTGATAAAAGAGGGCAGTCTAATTAAAAATATTTTTTTGAAAATTAATTTATACTGCCACCAATTCTTAACGTGTTATATGTGCAAAGAAGAAATGGGACAAAAAGTCGGTTAAAAACACCAACTGTTTTTCTATTTTAGTCTATCCTTTTTTTAAACTTTTTTCTTGGATTACATTGATTAACAATGCAATAATTGATTACATATTACACACCAATTTTAATTTATTACAATCGAGTAATTCTTTCCCATTCCATTTCCTCGTGGGCATGATGAAACATAAAAAAACAATTACCTTAGTAATATTTACCTTGTAACGTATGACATACTTTGAGGTGAAAAATACAACGTGACTCTGATAAGGGAAAAATACCTTTTCAAGGTCTGAGGTTTACCTTTATTACGTTGTGACGCAATGTTTCATTTATGAACTGATCTCAATTAAAATAAGCTGCGACTCCAGTATAATCACGGTATTGTAAAAATGTTTTGTAAAGAGCAACGCTAGACTGCTCGCCCCGTAAGTCTGCGCGCGGAAAAAACACGGAACTAACGTTGACGTCATAGAATATTGCCCACTTAATGAATTTACCCAAATATTTACCATTAAAGACTAATTTGTCAATCTTCAATTCACTGTTGTTGGGAAAATAACATTGTTCAATTGACAGCTTATACAATTCCACTTAAGTACTAATTTAAAGTGATTAAAATTTAATTAAAACTGGGTAAATACCTTATAATTGTAGCATATTTTAACAACCCTGCATTAAGACAAAACAATTACAAGCATTATTAGTATATAACAGGCTGCTATCTGCGTGATAAAAGAGTTACGTACTCCAATTGTACCACAATTCCCATTTTTGTGAAGTTTATTATTTTCATATAACTGGCAACATTAGAAGCGCCCTCCGTTACGCGCACACTTATCTGGCGAGGAGTCTAGTTTCTTGCCCGTTTTTCGCTGGCGAAAACAGCCTTGTAAACCGGGTGGTAGAGAAAAAAAGTGACTGAATCTAAATTATATAGGTGTATAATTATTTTGACGGCAAATGAAACGAGAAGCCGCAGGTTCGATTCCCGCACTGAGACAAATATTTGTGAGGCCCACAAGTATTTGTCTCAGGTTTGGGTGTTTGAGACTGAAAAGTCTCTTTTATTTTCCGATACCCACGACACAAGACTAAATTGATCGTAATGTGAGGTCAGGACTATGTATGTGACTGCTGGGTGTTGTTATTTATTATTTATTATATAATTTGAAAGATTCAATAAATTACCTTAATTTCATATCATACTTATTTGCATGTGTAGGTAAATTGATGACGTCTGTAAATATTCAACAATATTTGTAAGTGCGTGAAAATGTTTATGATGTCACGGTAGGTTTTCTCAGGTTGAACAGCTTTGCGTAGTTTGTGATGTCACCTGAGGCATGCTTGATGTAGCCTGAAATGGCCTGAATCATTCGCGTGGCCTGATGTTGCATTTTTGCTGTGGTCTGACGAGGCGTGACGTCAGATTTTGGGGGAAATATTCAAACCCTCATGTTTCACGGATTGAGAACTTACTAAAGCGAGGTTTTGTAATCGAAGCCACGCCAGCACGTTAGTCATTCTGCCGTTAGAGTACTACTTTGTGTTTTGTAGAGTTCTTGCTTCGTATAATGGTTTTTGACAGACTCCTGGTTACTATTGATTTAACGCAAGTTCTTTAACTCCAGTTTGATTGCAATTAATCTAATGGTTAGTCCAACGCAGAGAGTAACTAAAATGAGGTCTAAAATCATATGGACCCAATTACGTATTTCTGTAATTGGGTCCAGGTGATTTAAGACCTCATTTTAGTGACTGACTGTGTTGAACTAACCATTTGGTTAATTATTGACTACACTGACTTTACAGGTCTCACAGGAAGTCGAAAGACCATTTTTGATTTCAAAGAGATATAAAATTGCATTTATATACTTACATATTATGTTGAAGTATAAGGTATTTAGCGTATTTGATAAGCTAATATCTCTTAGACAGTAATCCAACATATTTGTAATTCAGGTGAAAACTGGTCGGTTTGCAAAAGTCCTTATTTATCGCAGTACCGCGACTGTCGGTGTGCCGCGACATACGCAGTAGAAAGTGGTTATGTTAATTTGCTGTATAAATGATATTTGCAAAGCAATTTCCATCCTTTCCAGCAAGTTTTCTTAAAAGTGCGTGGTGGCCTGTTGGTAATACATCGGACGCGAACTGCCACACTGGTTGTAAGTTCGAATTCCATAGAGAATTGACCTTTTGGAGTCATGTGAGTATTTTAGTCAATAATTTTTAGGAGAATGGTGAATTATAATGGCCGACTAAGATGGCAGGAGGGTTTTTTTTTTTTTTTTTTTTTTTATTAAATTGAGGTTCTCCAACGGTATATACATTATCACAACTAAGACATTCTTTACTATAGTTACATTCTGATGCATATACCACGTAAAGGAGTACACAACACTTATGTTATTACACACACGTAAACAAAACCAAGAGAGAAGAGGGTTGTCGATCTCTCAAAATTGGATAGGAAGTAAAATAGACGAGAGGAAAGGAAGGCTATTGGGATGTAGCAGTCTCACACACCAAACGTAACACAACGGCAAAGCTATGAACGTCGATTTTCTGAGACCGTGGTTCCTGTCGAGCGGACCCATCCCTTGAATCTATTCCAAGGTGGTAACATGATGCTAAAGCATATGCTCTTTCATACTTTTATCTTGTAAAGTAACATTTTACGTTTATAGGTGCCTGAGTAATCAAGTGTACCTTTTTATGATTTTTGCAAACATTTTCATATCAACAATCTTTATTTGCAAAACACATTATTGCTTTTTATACTGGCACGAAGACTACCATGTATCCGTGATCAATGCAGTAAAATCAAAATACAGTTATCGACACGATAATGTCGGGTTTGATAAACTAGACATGCATCTGGGTTACATCCGAAATGCGTCCTGTCCTATCGCCAGTATTGATCAAGGGAATCAGAAACTAAAGAACACTTTAGCTCTCATATCACCCAGACAGGAAACAGGCTTAAAGGGTCATACATCGCGATAGGGGGTGAGCCTATAGCCTATCGATAGGCTCATCCCCAATCACATCGTAGGACGGAACATACAAGGCGGAATGTGGGTGTCTTGGTAGCACCTCTGCCTACCCCTTCTGGGAAAAAGGCGTGTATGTATCACGTTGTCGTAACATCGCGTTGGGGATCGAATCCGCAGCCTCCTATTCTACAGCCGTGTTATCTCCACGGAGCCTGCACCGCGCAATAAGTAGGTCACACGATGTTGAAGTAGCCAGTTTCAACAACGTCGTCTAACAATCGCTCGCGAGCTGTTTTTCAAACAATGGAGGAAGCCTCTGTTTACCGCCGCGCACGCTTCCTGCTGCGATGGGAAGTTGCCTTTCTCAACAAACTATGTCTATGATGGTAACGCGACTGCCGAGGGTGGTCGCAGGTTCCAATCCCAGGGCACACCACACTTTTAGGTGTCGAGTTTATTGTTGTCAATTACCCCGTGCTTATTAAAGATAGGTCCACAATGCAACATGTGGATAGGTAATTATTACCTATCCAGTAACTGTGTAGACGACATTTTTTTTTTTTTGGGTGTTTTAAAATCAAATAGTTAAACTAAGTTTCTGATACCCGTGACTCTAGACTTAGTATATAACTATGGAGTCCGGATTATTTGTGTGACTTTTCGAAGTTAATTAATAATTACAAAAAAATACAAAAAAAGGTATCCGAAATGCTACATAAAAAATAATTTTAAGAAATTAAACCGACTTCAAAATTGTAATTAAAAAGAGGCAATAGAAATTATTCTTTTGAAATTCTACAATACCTAAATATGACAACTTTTTTTGAGCTCGCTGCCAGCTGTACGTCTATAGGCTATGCTACAAAATAACAATAATAATATTATGTATTGTCAGTGACTATTTGTACATATTCATTTCAAAATATTTTCAATATGTTTGTAAGTCACCTTTGTCGTCAAGTGTGCAAACATTTGAATAACTACTCGTATATTGATCAGAATATCGTGATATTTTTAAAAACATGAAGAGAATGATTATAATAAACAAATCGGAATGAAATCTATTTAATACTTAGGTGCTATGTCTCAGGAGCCACTAAAGCGATTGAAAAGATATCAAAGATTAATGAAAAAGATTGAAGATTTTGGAAAAATGAAAAAGACGTCCTTACCTTGAACCCAGTTTGCTTATACTCGTATTAAAATAATAATCCCGTCGCGCGTCTTTCATCCACTCTCATCATATTGTCTACAAATTATTTATTAGAGGCTGAAGGACCTACAGTCAAACCACCTCGGCGGTTTTGTAGAGACCTAAGTTTGTGTAATTAGACCTAAGTTTTTTTTGGTTATAAAATAATATAAATTGGCTATAAAATATTGATAAAACGTGAAAGCGTAACATTAAAAATTACATTCGCATTGTAATATTAGTAAGGATATATCTACATTTTAATAAACTCCCACACGAAAACCTTTCCTTGACACAATCTGCCTTAATTTTTAAAATGGAAAATTTGCATTTTTGAATGTCGTTGTGTTTTATTAGCAAGTTTTATAAAAAAGAAATAGTGTTTGTAATTATAAAAGTGAAGGAAAACATCGCGAGGAAACCTGCCCACAATAGTGATTATACAGGAATTTCTTTAATATGTCAAGTCCGCAAATACGCACTAGGCCAGGGTGGACTATAGCTAAACCTCATACATACATATCTGTATCTGTATCTGTATCAGTCCATATACGTCCCATTGCTGGGCACGGGCCTACTCTACAATCGAGAGAATCGATTGAGAGTGGTTAGGCCATCATGACTATATAGTCATACATATATAGGTGAGATTTTATTAATATCATACTGAAGTTATTAAATAAAAATTACTAACATTTTTATGACTGGTTTATTATAAAATATCATGAAAATTAATTTTATCTTGTTCATTAAATATTTCCTTGAGAGGTATTAAAATGTTGCAGTTTACTAGTAGAAAGCGTTCCTAATTACAAAATATCTGTATGTTGTGATAAGATTATAATATCCTTCACTAAGTTACATGAACTTTAAGTATAATGCAACTATAACGGTATTTCACTGTATTTTAATGTCCGTTTCCTGTAATCAAACTTTGTACTGTATTGGATCAGCCCATGATCGTCACTGCTTACTTCTACAACTGAGGGGACGATTGTAAAGGTTAAAGCCATAGATTTGTTAGCATTTTTATTGTATGTGAAGTTTCTCAGTCTTCACTAGTCCAGCACACATATAAACAAACACGCTATAAAATGGTTTACATTACTTTCGACAATATAACGTATAAGATTAGAAGGCACATGTATCTTAGAACATAAAATATTTTTGTTTTGAGATCGAACCTAGGACCCGATATTCGGATTTCGCGATTCCCGCTAAGCCATCACGCTTTTATACAGTTTTAATACAGGATTTAAAAAATACTGCCAATAAATGATTTTGGCAACAGTAACATTTTTCCTTAATCCAATCTTACGTATTAAATCAGCCGCAGCGACATTACTTAAATAACGTTTAATATAAACTTAAAATTCATGGGCTTAAGATCGATATTGCAACGAAGTAAAAATACCGCAATATTGTTGCAATAAAAATTGCTCGTAAAAAAAGGTTTATGGTACCTACTTCGAAGGTACATACTTCGAAAATACATCGTAAACATATTTTGCTGACTTTATTCCGCACCCAATCGAATTTCTTACTGGCCATCGGCCACAATTTATTTACTTACACACTTTCACAGATATCAGAAAAAAATAATCAAATTTTTGAACCGTTTATACCGACTGAACCAGTTTATGGGTAATAAATATTTGAAAGATTACAAGTAATTATTACAAATGCTGTTTAAAATTCACTCCGATAATTAAATAATCAATTTTAATAACGATGTACTTAATTACTTAATTTATTAATGCCACAGATTTTAAAAACGAATTAACAACTTAAATGACTAGATTATTTCTCAATTAATTCCCGCTACAAATTAAAACATTGTTAACATTCGAAATTTAAAAGCTCGAAAACGCAAAAAATAAAAAATACTCACATTAATTGATTAATAATAAAAACAATCCACAATATCACAGAGCACAATACACTTATATTTCGCAATATATTCCGCGAGTGTTGGTTGCGTCTAGACGTACAATTTCATGTCTGACACGAGCGGCGCGCGCGCCGACTCTACTCGCACTGATGAGTGCTTTACTTCAAGGCTCAAGCCTCTCATACTGGAATCACTGACATTTCAGATTTTTTGTCACCGATTATTTTTGGGTTTTTCAGTGGGTGATTTAGATTCCTTAAGGACGGTAACTAGTGTGATTTTTCCGTCTACGTCATAATGAGGGCGGGGATTTTCAATGTCCGGTGTGTAATGCTGTATAGTTGACTGTAATACAAGGATATATAGGAATAGTAGGTCAGATTTGACAGCCTCGGTGGCGCAGTTGGTTAGACGCCACCTGTGAAACGAGAGGCCGCGGGTTCGATCCCCGCACCGAAACAAATATTTGTGTGATCCACAGGTATTTGTTTCGGGTCTGGGTGTTTGTGAGACCGAAAAAGTCCCGTAGTTTCTGATACCCACGACACAAGACTCGATCTTAGTGTGGGGTCAGGACTATGTATGTGACTGTTGGGTGTATTTATTTATTATTTATAGATAATAAGAATCATAGCTATGTATTTTACATTAATTTTCATTTGATTTAAATTAAAATGTCTCATTAAATAATAATAATTAATGATGATCATGACATTTAATAAATTATATTTGGTTGCAAACAAATGACATCTTATGTAGTACAAAGAAATATACTTACTTACATAAAAAACTCAACATTCACACGTATGGTCTCGAAAGTAACGCAAAGTACGACTGCTTTCCCACAGAATACTACTGCGGCGTTGATTGCAGGTTCGATTCCCGAGCTGATATAGACGTATATGCTCGTATATGTGGGTGCTTATATATTTATGTGCCTATTTAGAAGATTATTTATTTGTATAATAAATATCATCATTATAATTTTCAAGTTGTCTTTCAAAGTACGTTTTTGATGTTTTAAAAAAAACGCGCGTCTCAGTAGTTTTCCCGATGTAGTATTTCTGATTCTATTAAAAAATACTTCACATATTTTCCTCATTGATATCGTAACTTAAAAATAATTTACTGGTTTCATAATAATACCTATTTAAAAAACAACGTTAACTATTTACTTCCGCCATTTATTGATAGCTAAAGCAAATAAATAGGAATCCAATACCTTGTATATTTTATTATTGCAAAAGGTTGCTCCATACTATGAGAAATCCTGTATCGTGGATCTGCGTTTACATACACATAATATACAGGGTATATCAAGACTGCGACCGAAAACAAAGCCAGGTGGTAGTATTAGTGACTTCAGACTCAATGCAAGTAAAAATTTCGCAAAAGAAATCGACAACTTTTTTTTTGAAATTTTTTACTTATCGTCGTATTTGGGTGATAAATACATAATTTTGCTAAAATAATGATGCAGGCCTCTTTATTTTTCAACACTCAATGGTACGTAAGGGTTTAAATTATTATTTTCGCAAAGACTAGGATTTTCCACCCAAGCAAGATGAATTTTAAAAAGTTCTAAAAAAATATCTGTCGCTGTTTTGGTGAAAATTTTATTTGCATCGTATCTGTAACCACTAAAACTACCACTTGGCTTCGTTTTCGGTCGCGGTCTTGAGATACCCTGTATACAAAGTCACAGACTTGGACAAACCTCTATAGGTCCTACACATGTATCCGTGCGGAGATCGAACCTGCTACTTCCAAAGCAAAAACGGAACTTATTCTTAGACAGGTTTAAAACTTATTTTAGTTATTGAATGTTTTGTCCCTTTCGAACGACTTTAGAATTTAGTTTGAGCGAAGAAGACGAAACATTCGATAACTAAAATAGGTTTTAAATCTGTGTATGATTAAGACTGTCAGTATTTACGACAGTTGGCAGTCTAATGTTAGCAAGACTTACTCGTATGTTACACATAGTTACTAGTGATATACTCGTAGTTGCGAGTAAACAGGGGCGGCGTAAAGGGGGGGCGGTGGGGGCGGTCCGCCCCGGGTACCAAGGCTCAAGGGGTGACACCGACAACTCACTCGTACAGCCAAAGAAAGCACACAAAATCTACCTCTTTAAAGACTTATAAATAAATAACTACCTACCATTGTAATAATTATTGTCAATTTTTTATATATAATTGCTAATTCCCTAAAAGAATGGATTTATGTTGCGCTTGGTTTGATCTTATGCGCCGCCGCCCGTGCTGCGTTGAGCATTGGCAAAGTAGTAAGGGCAATACGGCGGCTGGGCCTCGCAATGGAAGTTCATAAATCTAGAGGCTATCCGTTTTCATGGATAGCTGGTGGAACGTACATACCCATTTTTAAAGAAACTAGCTAACGAAGCAGGTGCAATGTCTAGCTGCTTCTCAAGTGTTAAGATACAATGTAATACCATATTAAAATATAAGTTTATACTGTTTTGTTTGTTTTTTAGAGTTGGTAATTTTTGTTTTGTGTCAGAAGGTTCTAGAACGTTTGAGAAATGTAACGGATAGACTTGTCACGTGTTGCTTAAAATAAAAGTGTTGAATCATAAAATGCCTTTATTTAATTCCAAATAAAACATAACAACAGGTTATGGGCCCAGGCACATAAAGCGTTTGGAATTAAATAAAAATATAATTACTGCAAATTTACTAACCGGCTGGTTAGGAAGTAATCTGGTTGTGCAGGACGGCGGTCAAAATGGAAAATTACCAAAATTTGTTAAAACTGGAAGGTTCCAGAAATTGGAACATATGGAAGTTTCAAGTAAAGGTAATTTTACGCGGACAAGGATGGTTGGACATTGTAGAAGGTCAATGTGTGAAACCCGAGAATAATGTCGAGAAGACAGTGTGGGAGAATAAGGATGCCAAGGCGCAGACATTATTAGTTACAAAGATGTCTGAAGATGTAATGTTGCATGTAATCTCTTGTTCAACATCAGCGGAGATGTGGAGGAAGCTGCACAGCGTGTATGAACAGATCCTTTACTTTGATGAAAATTGTATTTACAAAACCAAAAAATAAATCTTGCAACAATGGCTACAACCTCCACTGACCCAAGTTTAAAGCGAAAAGCAGAGGATATTTTAGTAGATCCTGATACCTTAAGACCAATTGAAGATGCCAAGAAGCCAAAAAATTGAATTAAGCCCAGATAAAAAGTTTGCTTGTCTCAACTCAATCATTCAGATGCATGAACAATTACTAAAGGTGGTTTTTGCAGAGAAAACACCTTCTCCAGGGGCTGCTAAGATGGATGTGGATGGGGAATCAAGCAAACTATACGATGAAGCTATCAACAATATCACTGTGGGCAATCATATCATCAGTGTCATTTTCACTATACACAATGTTTGTAGGCAAGCAACTAAAAGAACAGATACTAATATGATAAAGAAAACTGAGAAAACGTCTTTCAAGATACATTACAAAGGGGATGACTATCCTGTCAGTAATGACGCAGTGAAAACCATTTGGGTTGATATCTTGAAAAAGAATGGTTTAGCATACAAAGATTTTGACACTGGAGATGATGACAACTGGTATGGGACAATGGGACCATATCTTGACATGTTTTCAGCATTCACACTTCGGGTCAATGAGCTCAGACTTGGACACAATAACATGCCTATTACTAAACAAGATGGGATACATAAGAGTTTTCCCGTTGCTAAATATGGTTTGTCAGGTGCTCACCACGTCTTATTGGAAGGTGCATCCTTTCCACCAGAACGGAGATCATCAATCGTACAGAGTTTGGGACCCATGACAGCGTGGCTTTGTATGCTCAGGAGTGAAGGAATTTATAGGAAGAAGTATGCAATGGCAGTGAAGAGGGCTATGTCCCATGTACCTTGCATATACGATATGATAGAACTCACAAAGAACACTAAACAAGCTTCAGAGATAGCAACATTGACAACACTGGTAGCAGAGCGTGGTTGAAGAAAACAGAGACAAGCATTCACATCATACAACAAAGGTTTTTCCAGTTTAAGTATGAAAATGATACTGATATGTCAGTTTTCCTATCAAAAATTCAGGAATTACAAAGCCAGTTGAAACAGATGGGCGAAGTCATCTCCGAAAAGTTTGTTATAACGAAGGTGTTAATGTCGCTGCCAGATATGTATAAACATTTCGTATCTGCGTGGGAATCAGCGCCGGATGACAAGCAAACATACGATAATCTGGTTGCTCGTTTGTTGGTGGAAGAGGAGAGATTAAAGGAAAAAGGAGAAATTGCTTCATCATCATCTGCGTTTATTGCAAAGAGAAATGTCCAGAAATATAATGTAAATAAGAAAAATATAAAGTGTTTCAAGTGTAATAAGATGGGACATTATCAAGCTGAGTGTACGAGTAATGTGAACAGTAATAGTCATTATCGTGATAATAATGCAAGCAAAAGAGAGAAAAAATTGTTTTTACTGTAATAAGATTGGCCATAACAAAAGTGACTGTTGGTTTAAGAAAGGAAAGGAGAAAAATGCGTTCGTAGTACAACAAGCACATACGGACCAAGTTTATCAGAAGTCTAAATGGTTGGTGGACACAGGTGCCAGTGAACATATGTGTCATGATAAAAATCTTTTTTCGTCTTTTTCGCCGTTAACAATTCAAAAGTCTGTAATAATAGGTGACGGTACTCAGATAAGTGTCATCGGTTGCGGACAGGTGTCGCTAGAAGTATTTAATGGTCATAAATGGATTGAGACAACCATAGACAACGTATTATGTGTGCCGGAATTAAAAATAAATTTATGTTCCGTAAATTGCGCGGTAGACAAAGGTTATGTCATGATGACAGATCAAAACATGTGCAAATTTCTGTACAAAAATAATGTTCGGGCATTGGCAAATCGCGTCGGAAGCATGTACATCATGGATGTTCGTTATAAGTGCGGTTTTGCTAATGTAACTGAGGTTAAGTCCAGTTTAAGCGAGTGGCATGAGAAACTTGTGCATCAAAATTTACAACACGTAAAAAACGTGATATCAAACAACAACATTAAAGTATCTGACAGGTGCGTAGAAAAATGCCTAGGATGTATAGAAGGCAAAGCACACCGTTTGCCATTTAGTACCAGCGATACTAAAACAACCAAAACATGTGAGCTAATACACGCCGACGTATGTGGTCCCATGGAGGAAGTAAGTGTTGGAGGATCAAGGTATTATTTAATATTAAAGGACGATTACTCATGTTATAGAACTGTAGGGGAAACTTTAGATTACATTCACACGAAATGGGGGTTGGGAGGGGGGAGGGGGGGTGGTGGGGGATGCATACTGCCCCCCGGTATGACTCCCGTGAAAAGGCGACGCTCCATTCCTGAGAAAAACCAATTAAAGTAACCTAACCTCAAAACACTTGTTTTCAAAACAAACTTGCTTCTGCAACGTCTCCGGCGCTACGGGAAGTGCAGCCCCTTCGCCCTTGCGTAACAAAGGATAGGCAACCACGCTCGCCTCCGCAGCTTCGGCTTGCTGGTCGCCTTCGGCGACCAGCCTCAGCCGCTGCGGCTCGCACGGTTACCTATCCTATGTTACAGCGGGCGGGGGCTGCTCTCCCTCCGCGCCTCCGGCTTTTATATTCACTCTAGGGTTGGTACCCAAAAGTCTACGTGAAGTCGGGGTGCCCTAAGTCGGTTTTGGGATTGATTCGACCTAACTTAACCATAAAGTGGGTGCACAAATTTCCATCTTAACATAATTTCTAGGTCGTTATAAACCATAAAACAACAAAACACCAACGATTCAATTCAATTTCTCAAATTTGTGGGTCTATCGCAAATGCGACAACTTCGCCAAAAAACATCAACAAAACATTCATAAAATTGATAATGACACTGACAATTAAGAACAACTCGCTTAGTTTTTTTACATTCCGTTTCATCGATGTTTCACGACATTTTACACCACAGACTATAAACTTGGCATATTATTATTAACGATTTGGTTGTGAATCGCCCGTAATAACGTTCCGTTTTACCTAAAATGTGATTTGAGGTTAGAAACTATTTTTATTAATTTCTCGAAAACTACGCTTTACCTTTTAATAAGAGTGATAGCGTTATAATCAGGGACCCAATCCCTACCACCTTTGATCACTTTCACCCCTCAAATCGTGTGAATGTAATCTAAAGCCAATCCGAACTGTATATTTTATTAAAAGGAAGGATGAGGTGGTAAGATGTATTAAAGATTTTATAAACAAAGCAGAAAATATAACTGGTAACAAAATAATAAACTTTAGAAGTGACAATGGCTTGGAATTTATAAATAAGGATTTGTTCAATTTTTTCTCAGGTCGTGGTATAGTACATCAAACTTCTGTACCCTATACACCTCAACAAAATGGCAAGGCAGAGAGGGAAATAAGAACCCTGACAGAAGCAGCAAGATCAATGCTGTGTGTTCAAAATCTTCCTAAGAAATTGTGGGCGGAAGCTGTGAACACTGCAGCATATGTCATTAATCGAACTGGCAGAAGTAAAGAACCTGGTAAAACACCATATGAAATATGGGCAAGTAAACAATTTGATCTTAATAAGTTACATATTTTTGGTACACCCGTATCTGTTCATATACCAAAAGAAAAAAGAAAGAAATGGGATGCTAAAGGAGAAACTGGAATAATGGTAGGTTACGGAGAATCTGTAAAAGGTTATAGAATATTTTATCCAGAAAAGAATGATGTGCTAATCAAGAGGGATGTCATATTTTTGAAACCTTTTATTGCGAAACTGGAGAAAGGTAATCTAGACTTTGTAAGAGAAATATGTAGCACTGAAACACCAGTTTATAATGAGCCAAATTCAATAGAAGAAAGCATAATTGATTCAAGCCATACAGAGGAGACAATACATGAAGGCGAGGATAGTCTATACAAACCAGAGGAAACAAGTGATGAATTTATTGAATGCAACAGTGAAAATGAGTTGCAACCAGTTTCACCTCGTCGAACCACACGTGTCAGAAAACAAACACAATTTTATAGTTGTCAGAATGTTTACTTTGCAGAAGCAGAACCAAACACATATAAGGAAGCCATGGAGAGAAGTGATGCTTGTCAGTGGGAAGAAGCTATCAAACAGGAACTGGAGACCCTGAAAGCAAATAATACATGGACAGTGTGTCAGGTACCTAAAGATCAAGACATTGTAAGTAGTAAGTGGGTATTTAAACTTAAGAAACTTGACAATAGTATTTCATATAAAGCTAGATTAGTAGCTAGAGGTTTTGAACAGAATGATGGATTAGAATTACATGAGATCTATTCACCCGTTGCTAAATTGTCAACATTTAGATTATTTGTTTCAATTGCTACAAAACTAAATTTAGCAATACATCAAATGGATGTCACTGGGGCTTTTCTATATGGGGATATAAAAGAAAATGTGTTTATTAGATTACCAGAAGGGGCATATAATGGTTGTGATAATATTGTGAAACTTAATAAGTCTTTGTATGGACTGAAAAAATCTCCTAAGTATTGGAATGAAAAATTTAATTTTGTAATAAGTAAAGCAGGATTTGTTAAGTCGAAGAATGATCCATGTCTGTTTTCAAAATGTGATAAAACTGACCAAACATATGTATTATTGTATGTTGATGATCTTTTGATGTTCAGTAGTAATGAACAATTGTTAAGTGATCTTAAATCACATTTACAGAAAGAATTCAAAATGAAAGATTTAGGACTGATTTCAAATTATCTTGGTATCAAAGTTAAACAGAACTTTAAAGACTGTGTGACTGAATTAAGTCAGAAATCATATTTAGAAAGTGTATTAAAAAGATTTAACATGGAGAATTGTAAGCCCATATCTACTCCTATTGATCATAACTTTAATGTGAAAATTCTAGAAACAAAAGAATGCAAGTCAAACAAACAAATAGAAAACACTTGTAGAAAAATTATAGGAAGTTTAATGTATGCCATGTCAGGCACTAGGCCAGACCTTTGTATAGCAGTATCTATATTAAGTAGGTACCAAAATAATGCTAGCGATATATTATTGTGTCATTTGGAAAGAGTTTTGAGATATGTTAAGCATACTTTAGATTATAAGTTAGTTTACAAATGTGTATCCAGTACCCATGTACTGTGATAACCAATCCGCCATGATGGTTGCAAATTCTAATAATATTAAGAGACTTAAACATATTGATATACGGTATCATTTTGTCAAAGATTTGATTAGAGATAATAAGGTATGTTTGATGTATGTAAAGACAGGGGATCAGATTGCTGATATGCTTACAAAATCATTAAACAGAGAATTATTGCTTAAATGTGTTACTGGCTGTGGCTTAAAGTAAATTTATGTTTTTGTTGTGTTTGTTCATGTATGTTAAATTGTTATACATGTATTACATTGAGCGGGGGTGTTAAGATACAATGTAATACCATATTAAAATATAAGTTTATACTGTTTTGTTTGTTTTTTAGAGTTGGTAATTTTTGTTTTGTGTCAGAAGGTTCTAGAACGTTTGAGAAATGTAACGGATAGACTTGTCACGTGTTGCTTAAAATAAAAGTGTTGAATCATAAAATGCCTTTATTTAATTCCAAATAAAACATAACAACATCAAGCTCGAAGGTCCCGGCATCCTTTGCCGAAGATTGTACGCAGGAGTCGTGCGATCGATTGCTTTTTACGCATTTTTATTTATATTAAAGGGGGCAAAGGAGCATTCGGTTCACCTGATGATAAGTGATCACCGCCGCCCATGACCATCTGCAACACCATAGGGCAGCGTTGGGTTTAAAAGTATTAAGTTGGTCACGAAGAGGCAGTTGAAAATTACAGAGCCATGGAAGATCAATGTTTGGGTAACACTGCCATAGAGAGGATGAGAATGCAGAGAGGTGGCGATAAGGAATGCAGAGCATTGCTATATCTCTATGCAAAGCCCAAGGGTCAAGTCGTTCGGTAAGAACTCGCTCGTCGATGATTCGAGCTGCCCGACGTTGAAATCGGCCGAAAGGAAGAACCTGGTACTAACTACTAGGTTGACCCTGCTCAAAGATGGGTGCAATATTCTACGTGGGGTCGAACCTGCGCCTTATAAAGTTGCAGACGATGACCCGACGTGAAATATAGCCTCGATCTATTGACCACACCAAAGTTCTTTGAGGTCAATTCCAACGGATTTCCCGTTTCTGTTGAATCTCTGAGACACTGTTCTGTTCTCTCGAATGGCACCGGATGATCACGATTCAGGGGATATCGTATGATCGCCCAGGAGACGGCCTGCGCTGTGGCTTGTTTTCTTCCCTGAGACATTGACACCAAAGCCCTCTCGTCGGTTCATTAATAGTGGGAGGAAGCGTTTCGTCAAGAGGAACTACCAACTCTTAGAGAGTGAGAGACAGAGAGAGTGGCCGTCATGGAGGAGTGGAACTTTAGGATGGACAATCCCAGTGCTGGTGAGTGGACCTTTGTAGCAGTGAGTCCTGTTCTTTACCTGTCACCGAACCGGTGTCATGGCGTGTTGACCGTCCATTAGACGGTCCTATCGGAGCACGGCTGCTTCGTTTGATACCTGTAGTGGGTAGCATGAAAGGAACCACCATTGTCACCATTGTGGCAATTGATACACTCTTATGGAGTGCCCAGCTTGGGGGGACGAGCGCAGAATACTCCGTGCAGCCTTCAGAGTAGACCTGTCGCTCTAAGCCGTTATTTCCTCCATGGTCGAAGTCGAAGGTCGTAGCAAGCAATGCTCTCGTTCTGCGAGATCGTGATCTCGCAGGCGCGGAGCGTGAACCGGGATCGTGAGCGGAACGATCCCGCACGCCGGCACCTCTACCCTGTCGTGGGGGTCGCAAGAAATTCGCCACGGTATTCCCTACCCGTCGTAGACGCAACCAAAAGGGGTTTACCGGGATCGCTGGGCACACTGTGGTGGTGGTGCGTCCTTAACTAAAGCGACTCGGATGCCTCGGAAGCGCATGGCCTCGACTCTGTTATTGACGCCCATAATATCATAAGCCAGCGCCCAAAAATAGTCGTAAGTGGGGGGGCATCCGGGCCCCCTATGATAGAAGCACAAGCAATGATTATTTTTTGGGGCCCCGGCTCAGCCACAACATCCATAAATTGTCAGGCTGGAACCCCAGTGATACTGACACACCCCTTTCAGTCATCCCCGCGGTACCGAAAGGGGATATCAATAGCTTTTCTTTTGCACTAAACAAAGTTTGATCTTATACAAGCACGAAATGTCCTTCCCCGGACATATTTAGTATTTGGTGTTATTCCGGGTATATCAAGACTGCGACCGAAAACGAAGCCAGATGGTAGTATTAGTGGTTACAGACACAATAAAATTAATTTTTTTGCAAAAACGCGACAGTTTTATTAGCATTTTTTTTTAAATCATCATGTTTTTAGTTGCTTTGTGTCTGTAACCACTAATACTACCATCTGGCTTCGTTTTCGGTCGCAGTCTTATATACCCTGTATTTTATGTAGGGGTGCTCAATACAAAACCGCCCAGGGTGCCAACCTACCTTACGCCGCCACTGCGAGTAAATAAATAAATACTTACACCCAACAGTCCCATGCATAGGTAGTCCTGACCCCACACTAAGATCGAGTCTTGTGTCGTGAGTATCAGGAACTGCGAGAGACTTTTCGGTCTCACAAACACCCAGACCCGAAACAAATACCTGTGGATCCGGTCTTTAGCATCCTCGATTTTAAGACCTCTTATATCATAGTATCTTCCTTGACGAACGCACGATTCCTTTCAAGCGACTGCTTTTTAATCAATTTCGGGGTGTAAGCCCAGCAAGATCAGGTTTTTGAGATGCAAATGTAAAGAAATAATCTAGTACTTAACAAAAACCAATGAATTGACGAAACAAAATACATACATAAATATTTGCGTTTGATGGTTGTTACAACGCTAAGAACATAAGAAAACCACTTTGCTTTATAATAGCCGCTCATGGTACGGTAATTACTGAGAGACTCATCGTGACCGAACGCCCTTCACGCTGTCAAGTTTTTTGTTGGTAAGTAACAATGGCTCAATAAAAGCAATTATATTCGTACCAATGGTTCTGAGCTCAGATGCTGGATAGGTTTAGTCAGGACTTTGTGCCCGATATGGCGATAGGCTTGCCCCCTATCACATCATGGGAGGAAACATACAAGGCGAAATGTGGGTGTCCTAGTGGCGCCTCTACCTACCCCTTCTGGGATAAAGGCGTGAGTTTATGTATGTATGTATACATATGGTTTCCAAAGGCGATCAATCCACATTCCATTTTTGGGTAAAGAAAATAGATGACCTCCCTGTGACTGTGAAATGCCCCCTATGCAACATATACATTGCATCTAGTTGTTGTGTTCGCCCGGAAAATTTTTGGAGCCAAAAAATCTCTGTTTGTAGCACTATTAACGTCTGTTCTTAAATCTTCCGAGACACAGGCATGAGGTAACGTGTGTCAAATATATTTTGTGTACAAAAATCAAGAATCATGCAATCACGCAAAAATTTTATTTTTTGGAAAATAAAAAATATAAATTATATATAATTTATTTCAATATATTTATTTCGTTATTGGACATACAACTGCTGGTTAACAATAAAATAATAAAAATATCACAATGTTTATAAATTCGTCGTAAAAATCAATATTTTACACTGTTTTGTACTGGGTACTATATCCATAATGATTAAACTAATTTTACGGATTATACGGTTTATTTTTAACTTTTATCGGAGTATAAATAAACTAAACGGACTTTAAAATCCGTGAAATTAGTTTTATTTCATGTGTTACTTTACGTATAAGAAACTATTATGTATGTAAATGCATACTGTTATCGATGTTATTTAGAGGGGGGTTGAGAGGGGATAATGTTATAGTTTCGTCGGCTGAACGAGCGTGGAGATTCGTCTCGACGTCGACAAATCTAAACTGTCGTCTTATGTTACGGTTTATCCTAATTACCTATTAAATAATTTGGTATTGTAAGAGTGCTAATTTAACTTTACTGTCAAAAGTCACACTTAACGATTGAATGAACTAAAACCCATAATAGACGTCTCTATTAGTGTTAAATACGTGATTTGTCGATTATGAAACTATCTCGTTGCATGTTAACAGGTCCGGTCTTTTTCCAAACTAGATATGTATCTTTTATAAACTATACATGGTACAAATTAAGTTACTACAATGACAATACCATCGGTAATTAAAATACTTAAATTATTGTTTGTAAAATTAGGTATAGTTGACCTGGAGGCAGCGTGTTGTTGCTGTAAACGGATTCAAATACTATATTGGGCACTCCACTTTGTATGAATTACCTCTGAGTTACCACCCAGCAGAGGTACCACCTCTGCTTACTCTTCTGGGGATACAATGTTTAAAGTTTAAAATGTTTGTATGCCCATTAAATCACTATCTTTATATACACTATTTAAACTGCTGAGGTAATGAGTATATTTATAATTTATAGAAATCTATTAAATCCTGCGGTCGAAGCACTCTATAAATGTAATATGAATAGATCTAAATAAAATAAGCTTTACCGGATTTCAAAGTGACTTTGTTATCCGTGAATGATTTTATCTTTAACTAAGTGTTTAACATCAGGTTACTCGGACGATACAGAAACAGTTCTATTACAATTTGAATACAGTAATCAGTTAAATTCGTGTATTGTTTAATCGTTTATAGTTTACAAATAAAGTTCTTCATCAAACACACGTGCATAATTACAGAAGAAGCTAAAATTTTGCCTTGGACCCATAATTGTTGATGTAAAATGGCATACTTAAAATTGTCTTATATAGCTAAGCATAGATCTAAGAACGATCTATGAAGAATTAAATAAATTAGGTTATAGTAAAAAAACTACGTATAAAATTAAGTGATTTTTAAAATCATTGATATTAAAATCCTAGATTTTATATCATTAGAAACAATCTTCAACTACAATAAAAGGACTTGTTTTTGGGGTATTTAAAAATTCTATAAACTCAAATCTAGTAACTCTGATGTCGGAATTAATATAGTTATTATTCCTTCTATTCTATCAATCTATATGTGAGATCAATTAATCTAAAACGTTGTATTGTCTATGGCGTTTTCATTCTTCACTTCAGTTGCTTCCGTTGTTGAAGGAGCGTTCCTTAGAGAACTGTTCCTGATGCCGTAGAAGAAGTATATGAGGTAGCCTGGAATAAATATTTTTAGTTAAATATAGTACTTATTACACAGTTCCAGAAAATGAGTCAATGGTTCTTCTGGTGAAAATAATACACATCACTTTGATCGTAGGTGCGTGGTCGACTTCTCCGTGATATAAAAGAGGAAAGAGAAGGAAAAAGAACTAGTGGAGGTAATGGATTTTGGACCTCAAGTTTAATTTTATTTTTTGAACGTGGGTAGGTAATAAGAGTGAGTCAAGAACAATCTAAAGAATCTACTTGGTGAACGATGGCCACAATATCATATAGGAAATGGGGAGAGATTCATACTCATAAAAGATAAATAAACGCTTACCAATAACCATCCAGATGGTGAACCTGATCCAGGTCTGGTAGTCGAGCTGCACCATGAGGTACACGTTCATGCACACGCTCAGGTACGGCACCAGGGGAACCAACGGCACCTGAGGAATCAGCCAAAAAAGTATTTACCACAAGCCTACATTTTAATAGCAACATCAATGACTATCTTATAGGTCATAATATTTTAGATAGTACCTATGATAAACTATCATTATAGATCATGTTAAGCATACTCAGAAGTGCCTGCGCGTTTGTGAGCGGCAAAGATGACTGGGTTTGAAAAGCCTGCAACATTCTCGTCAGGATTACGAGTTACGGTTCATTTACTTACCTTAGTCTGTACAAAAATAACCTTATACTAAGTTTATTTATCGACTTGCAACTAGGTTGCCATAGTTCTATCCAAAATCTCTACGAACTGCAATCTCGTGCTTTACCTACTAATTTCAAAACATCGTTTGAAAATTAATGAAATTTCAAGCTCCAAAACTAAGTTGACAAAGTGTATATTAATACTACTTACAGCGAAAGCGACATTGACGAGCTGGTTCCTCGGTTGCCGGTACAGCACAATGAGAAGCACCAGCAGTGCAGCGCCCAGTATGCCTATAGCCACACCCGCCAGGTCCAGACGCAGCAGAGTGCACGTCACTAGAGCCACGATGACTGAAATAGGTAATTACATAATTTAATATTGAATAGATCTGATTTAAATTGTCCTTTGTTGTGGTTAGCCCTTCCTATGGAAATTATCTTTTTAAGCAAGTCATATTCTCCATTTGGCCATTATGATTCTCATCGCCAAAGACTTAGTCTAAATGATAGGGGTGGATGTCCATTTTAGAATATTAAACACACTCTTTGTCCTACGAAATTAACTCAAAACAAATATGAAGCAACTTCTATATGAATAACCGTGTATGACCTTTATCAGAATGCTTGCCGAAACCATTTATGATCAACATTAATATCTAAATGCTCCATACGAAATAGTGAAGTACACTCAATACCTTAGTATCTTCACATAGCATTATAAGCAGAGGATATCAATTCAACCTACTAATCTTTATGAACTACTAACACAATATTCCTATAGTAGACTTGGCGATGGAGGCAGAGAGCTGCGAGGGTTGCTTGACTCCGAGGAAGTTGAAAACCTGCTTCAGCACAGACCAGGGAGTTTCCGGGACGGGCTTGATTGACTGCTCCGGGAGGGGAGACTCGTCTTCGTACCTGGAAATTAAAAGAAAATTGTTTAATAGTTGGTATGATCCGGCTTAATCTTTTGTAACCTAATAATAAAAATAAACATTTTCATTAGTAGTAACTTCAGACACATCAGAAACATGGTGTCAATCTTTTTTAGGGAAATTGGTTGACTTTTTCTAAAATGGCTATCTTAATATCAGGAATAGCAAATCCATGTTCTGAATTCCTGTAATATATTTGCTTACCTAAGAATAAGCACGCTAGTGGCAACAATGGTGTAAGCAAGAAGTGTTCCAATCGACACCATGTCGATCAATTGGTTCAGATTGAATAGTGCTGCCATGAACGCTGAAAATAAAAATACATAATAATAATACTTCATAATATAATATAGAATAATATACTTCAGCTTTTTGAAACACAATACTGACTTTGTAAGTGTCGTTTCGAAATTTATATTAGAGGGATCAACAGAGGACCGAAAAGTTTTATACAACAGTAAAAATTGTATACCTGCAAAAAGACCACTCAAAGCAGTAGCAAGCAGTGGAGTCTTCGTCCTCGCGTGGATATTGGCCAATGGTCGGAACAGTACTCCGTCGCTGCCCATAGCGTACAGCACTCTTGGCAGAGGAAACATGGCGCCGAGCAGACTGGTGCATAAAGCGAAGATAGCTCCGATTGTCACGATCCATTTCACTATAGGAAGGTCGACTACTGTGAACGCGTGAGGGAATGGAGTGTCGGCGTCCTAAATAAAGAAAGATAATTTGATTCAAGTTTCAGTAGATGTTTAGGTATTGTAGTTAGTGGTAAGGTAAGTACACATAAGTAGTAATTTATGAATGAAGGAAAGGCTAGTTTTATTAATATGCGAAATTATGGACATACTTATGGCTATAGCGGAGCTTTTGAAAACTATGTTTCATTTGATTGAAATTACAAAATAAAATATTACACATTTGGACTGGCTTTCAAAGACTTCTATTTAAGTTATCAATTTAATAATGGAATGATAAACGAACCTGCATATAATACGGCAGCATCATCGTCAAAACAGTAGCGATAGAAAAGTAAGACAAGAAGATGATCACTAGAGAGAGAACTATAGACAGTGGTATGTCTCTCTTGGGGTTCTTGGCCTCCTCGCCGGTGGTGGCGACGCAGTCGAAGCCGACGAACCCGAAGAAGCACTTAGCAGCTCCAGCCATCATTCCAGCGACGCCAAAAGGCAAGAAGCCGCCGACACCAGCTGAGCTTGCGTATTCCGCGGGTATGTCTGAGGGTTGGATGCTCCAGTTTGCTGTGTCACCTGGGAAGAAATTATATATATTTTTATTCGACTTCAAGATCAATAGGGTCATTGGTGGTAATCTAAATGTGTCAAATTGAAATTGTTTTTGGTGTTAAAATAAAGCAAGTATCAGTTTTTACTTTATTTCGATTTTGTTATCAAAAGATTATTTTTCAGAGGCAATATGAATGGTGCAATAACCTTATGAGCAACAGCGACAGTACTCAATAGTATTGAGACATATAGTCACAAAACACAATCATGTAGGAATGCGAATTTATACAATTGTCTTGTAAAGATTAAATGGCTTTCACAATATGTAAATGCCTCAACATTTAACTAAGTATGAAAATATTACTAAAATGAAGATATTGTTAGAATTTTACTCGTATCTTAACGAAATTCAGTAATCTTGCTGAATTACTTCTAAATACTAATTATGAACAATTCGTTCTTTTATTACATTTTTCCGTATCTCTTAAACGGCCTTTAAAATTACACTTTTATTTCTTTAGTTTTTTTATCTATTGCTAGAGAATTTGGGTTAATAGGTTACCAAAGCTTGAAATTATTACGAGGACGTGTAGTAAGGACATTGTTGCGTTGACAGTAATAATTTAACATTGCTAAGATCTTTCAAATTAATAAATTAAGAATAATTTGAAGAGTGCGTGGTGGCTTGTTGGTAAACGGGCCAGACGCGACTGATAACATATGTGGTCACATAGGTGGTCGCGGATTCAAATCCCAGGGCACACCTCTGACTTTTCGGAGTCATGTGTGTATTGATAGTCTATTATCACGCACTATAACGGCGAAGGAAAATATCGTGAGGAAACCTGCATGCCAAAGCGATTTCTATAAATTTTATGGTATGTAAAGTCCACAAACCAGCACTAGGCCAGCTTGGTGGACTATAATGGTCTAGCCCCTCTCAATCGTACTCTCGATTGTAGAGGAGGCTCATGCCCTGCAGTGGGACGTATAAGTATGGGCTGATACATTTTTTTTTTTAAATAAACCTTTTTATAGCAAATTAGCAAGAAATTTAGGAAATTGGACAAGAAATAAAAGAATAAGTAAAAGGAAGTGGAGTTATCATTTACCCATCCTAACTGACAGAAGTATATCACTAAAGGTTTACATTGTATTTTTGGGATGGAGTTGGTCTGAGTCAATGCTTGTAGGCAGGCTACACTTGATTAGCCCTGATAACAGACTAATTTTCACATCCTGTCTGGTCACTCTGGAAATCCAGAGTATTTCCTTAAAGTTCTTGATACAATAAAATTCCCAGATGAGACATAAGCAATTTTGCTGCGGGTTTTCGTTCAATTGATCACTCACACTCAAGGTAAACTTTTTATGTAGGTGGTTAGATACTTTACGATCACATATTAAAAACGTGCTTCGTAATCTCACGTCAATTGTGTGACCCAACGTGAATGTGTTTGACGTAGATTATCTACTCAAGTACTCATTAAATATGCGTCTTTTCAGACGTAGGTATTATTGTCTCCTACACTACGCTAACGTGTGTTTACATTTCTTTACATTCATTATGACGCTTAGCATATTAGCTAGTTGAAGTGGTAAAAGACAAGGAATACAGCGGGTCGAAAAAAATTCGAATTCAGGTCATGAAGAATGTTGAAAGTCGCTGGATGCAGGCCGCTTGCAACAGGTTTCTGCCGAGACCCATAGGAATATTTTATGTTAAATGGTAAGGAGACCCAGGCACTAATCACTTTAAAGCAGTTGAATCATTTGACCGTGTTAGTGTGTCATAGCTAGTCTACTAGACCATTTTACAGAATATGTATGAAAATACCTCAAAGATCGTACTATTTACATAACTTATTCCCATAAATCGTAGAAACCATTCGCTTCATTCATTTAGTGGGGGCTTGTATGCCTTGATGACAAATAAGCACATTATAATTTAGTGCAACCATTTAAAGGTAAAATTAATTAAATAAACAAGTCATATCAGTTATATTCGGGAGCTAATTTTCGATGTTACGTGTGAACGCGTAGTTAATTATCGCTCACTATAACGGTAAACGAAAATGCAGTGAACTTTGCATACCTGAGAGTGGTATATAAGGATTTGAAAAAATGTAGTCTAACCGCAGCAGTCCAGCGTGTCAAACCCCTCTGAATCATAAAGGAGGCCCGTGTGCAACAGGGGCCTGACATAAATATACGGTGCTAATATCATAATTACGTATCCAAATAGTGTAGCAGAGACGGTTGGTGTAGATGTACAATAACAATTCACAATTTTGTGCCAAATAGCCAAACTGAAACAGGTCTGCTAAAAAATATCAAACGCTAACAAGGTTTGTCTCCTGAAGCTCCATTTAGACATTCTCCAATTATACAAGTTTCTCGCGGTGAGAATCGCATGACATAACCGCCATAGATTATCGTGTTCTGACAAATGTCTACACGATGCATCTTTTTTATATCCTTACGCTTATACGATTACGATTATCATATCTTCAAGGCGAAAATCTCTCCCCGTGTAAATGAGGCTTAATCCAGACCATTGGTATAGGGCGTTTTCGTACCTATTGGTAAAAGCACTACCATCCAAATACAGACTGGTGACATGCGTATACAGGCTGGCGAGTGAATATTATCTTAAGCTATTAATTCACTTACTCTTAAAAGAACCAGCAACGACCACTATGATGACTGTAAGCAGATTCAGTGCTGTCAGCACGTTATTCATATTTGTGGACTCCTTCACTCCAACTCCAAGTAATACTGAAAATTAATACGAAGTAATGAGGTATTTTAATACACGCAGAGATAACAAAAAATAATGTACAACATATCATTGAATTTTGATCTGTATTCAACAGTGAATATCATGTGATTAAAGACTTTGATGATAGGGATAGACTTTGATGATAGGGATAGAATATGATAAAAAATATATATCATCTTCTTACCAGTAATAACAATAACAAGAGCAAACGCGAAGAAATCTGGATAATCAGATAGGAAAGATACGTTGATAGGAGCGAACTCAGTCATGGTCTTCGCCATACTGTTGTTGCAGAAGCTGTCGATGTACAAAGACATTCCTTTGGCCATGGTAGCGGTTCCTATCACGTACTCCAAGACCAGGTTCCAACCGATGGTGAAGGCGATGAACTCGCCCACACTCACGTAGCTGTACACGTACGCGCTACCCGCCTTGGGCACGCGAGCTGCGAACTCAGCGTAGCAGAGACCTGGAAAATTATTTATATACAGTGGAATGCTAAGTTAAGGCCTATGTTCAACAGTGAACTTCTTTTAGCAAAAGAGAAAGAGATAAATTAGCAGTAGTCTAATCGATTGATGGATTGGATCCAGATTCAGCTTGTTGAGGTGTGAATAAGTGACAAAAGGTTTCTAGGCATACGTTGATCGTAACCACAAGTGCCTCAAGTTTGTAATGTTATATGGGTTTCGGATAAGAAAACTATAAAAAGTAATCCTATTAAGTCATGTTGTTAACTTTAGAAGCATCCTAAATAACTTGAGAGATGTGTTTTTATACCAGTGTCTAATTGGACGCTGATGGTTAGTGATTAACTTAATAAAATTATAGTAAACCGCTATTTTCAAGCTGTTCCGTCGATCTAATTAAACATTTCAGCATAATAGGTGCTTCTAGTGAAATATTTAAAGACCGTTATTCCAAGCCACGCTAATCCAAAATAAGGATTGAGGCAGAATATACTTCAGCTATTGCGTGGTGGCCTGTTGGTAACGGACCAGACGCGGTCGCCTACATGTTCACGGTGGTCGCGGGTTCAAGTCCCAGGGCACACCTCTGACTTTTCGGAGTTATGTGTGTATTGATAGTCAATTACCACGCACTTTAACGGTGAAGGAAAACATCGTGAGGAAACCTGCATACCGTAGCGATTTTAAAGAATTTCTACGGTATGTAAGTCCGCCAACCCGCACTAGGCCAGCGCGGCGTGGTGGACTATATGGCCTAACCACTCTCAATCGATTCTCTCGATTGTAGAGTAGGCTCGTGCCCTGCAGTGGGACGTATATGGGCTTATATAGATAAAATATAGAATACTTCAGCTTATAAATTACAATGAATATTCCTATCTTACCAGCAAAAGCAGACGCCACAGCTGCAATCAAGAAGCTCATTGTCACAGCCGGCCCAGCGACTGTCTTAGCAACTGCCCCGGCGAGTACATACACTCCCAGACCTAGCGTACTACCTACACCCAGCATCGTCAAGTCCAGTAGACCGAGACATCGAGCCAGTTCCGTGGTGCTGTCCCCATCTTCCATCTTCTTGCAGCGTCTTAGAGCTGCGAATATTCTTCCACAACCCATCTGGAATCAATAGCAGTAATTAACATAGGTCAGTGTTTTGGACCAAAAAACCTGAAAAAGATTATGTCAAACATGAAGACATTAGTGAAAATAGAAGGCAAATAGTTTATCAACGTGGATAAATAGTAAATATTAAGCTGATGTCATGTAAGTATAGGATAAGGAAAAGTTGAAAAACAAGTAATATGAAGTTGTTTGTATGGATTTTTCAAAACACATTTTAATGTTTTCAACCCATCTGTGTAAATGTTAATTCAAACACTAATAATCTAAATGACAATCCAGGATCTTTTGTTTAATGAATATGTAAATTTTATATTACCATTATAATAAAGTGACTGACTGTGTTATTGGAATTTAGAGTACTAAAACTTAGAGTAGCTAAATCTTGAAGACCAAAACCAAGTAATATCACGCATTTTGAGATATCATATATTGCATATAATTATGGAGCTTCACATGATAACACTAATAAAATCGACTTGATATAATAGAATTGGTTATAATCATCATTATCATCATCATCAATCAGCCTATAGTTATCCACTGCCTCCTTGTTATAATAGAGCAAATTAACTTTATAGGTATATTAATATCCTGCACAGTGAGATACAGTTAGATTAAAAAAAGAAAATTCTGATATATGTAAATATCTTTACAGACAGGAAAGAATCTCATTGTAGTGGCTTAACAAATACGGGTCTGCAACAAATCATTTACAATAAAGATTTAACTCAAAGATAAAACGCAGTTTGAGCATTGATAAGGCGATTCTAGTTTAATACCTCGTATAAAATTTACTACATAGTTACTTAGTAGTTTCATGCGAAGGATTAAAAACATTTTTGATGAGTCGTAAAAGTGCTGGTTGAAGATCAAGTACTTTTAAGGAAAATGGAATTGCAAGAGTTCAGTCGCCAAAATACAAAAGAAAATACCCGACAATAAACGAATATACAAAAGTAAGAATAAAATTAGATTCCGATTTCTATGGACTAATAAAAAAACAAGCTCTATTGTTTTAGACATTCCTGTTTTTTAGTATAGTTGTCTTGCAGTTTCACATTGATAGTTTTAATGTTAAGAGATTAATGAAAGAGAGACGTGAGCTTAAAATAATGATACGTTTATGATATTCACGAATTTATTTTTATGCTAAACTCTTGATGAAAGGTGTGTCTATCGCGTGACTCGGCTTAACAATTCCTCTCATTGCCATGCTACTACGTTTAGTGATTTTCAAATAGTGTCGTAGTTTTAGTATTCATTGAGGTCGGTGCTTCATTGCCAATTCCGCTGACCGTGACATGATGTGTTGTCGATTACATGTGACGAAATAAATGCTTGCTACTGGCCCTAGCTACTGGCTACTATTGAAAATGTTTAACTGACAACCTCCGTGGCGCAGTTGGTTAAAACGCCGCCTGTGAAACGAGAGGCCGCGGGTTCGATCCTCGCACCGGAATAAATATTTTGTGTGAACCACAGGTATTTGTATCGGGTCTGGGTGTTTGTGAGACCGAAAAGTCTCTCGTAGTTCCTGATACCCACGACACAAGATTCGATCGTAATGTGGGGTTAGGACTATGTATGTGATTGTTGGGTGTATATATTTATTTATTTATGATGGAGCAAAGACAGTTCTAATTTATATTCCAGGCTAAGAAGCGCCTATGTTCACTGATGGTAGGTCTCTCATATACGAGAAACCGCCTGGGCAAGTACCACTGCAATGTTTATTTCTCCCGCCAAACAGTAGTGTTAATGCTCTGTTGTGTTTCGGTTTTAAGGACGTGTAGAGTAACTACTGGACATATTGAGACTTAACATCTTACTGGTTTTGAAAAGAGCAACACTAGAATTTCTTGCCCGTTCTTCTCTAGTGAAAACCGCTTTCCGAACCAGGTGGTAGTCCAAAAAATTACTTAATCTAAATGATGTTGAACATTTTAATTGATTCAATAAATTATTTTCATTTTCATATGGCTCAGGTTGGCGAGCGCAGTAATATGACAAGTAATGCTTTGTAATTTATGGTGTTGTTTGGTTTTCTATTGTCCAGAAGCGGTCGTGTCACTTACCATCAGACGAATGGCATGCCCGTCTCGCCATTCATCGCAATAAAAATGTTTGATTTAGATAACTGACATACAATATGTTCTTCGGAAAGTAAGATTGATAGTTAATTTGTTGGAATTTGGCATAGCAAAATTTAAATTTCATTAGAAAGCCTAATGGATTGTTTTTTTTTTTCCACTGAGCTGGTGATTAATACTCCAATAAGATCCATGTGCCGTTTACTTCCTGTTTGATCAGCACGACTGAAAAAGACTCGCATTTACATAAAGTGGTAAGGAGCCGCATAGCAAATGAATAATCTAGATGAATAACGAAATTGTTTAAAAGAACAGAAAAATAACACGCATTGTTTCTAAAATCACACGCTTTTTTCATCTGACTCATAATCACTACTTTACACGCTTTACCGCTCATAGGAAGGTCACTGTTTAGTTCGTACATTTTTAATATTCTGACTTTTTGTAAAGATTTAAAAGAAACACGTTCGGAGACAGTTATCTTGTATTCCGGCGTCAATGGAGAGCTAATAAATCTTAGGATCTGGTTGTACAGTATTTGACTGGAGCAGTTAACCGATCTGTGCCAGAAATCCTATGAATAGTTTTAAACGTCTGAAGCTAGACCCATTCGCCCGTAGACTAATGCTTGGTCAGTGTTGTAGTAATTACGTATCAAATAGGTTCATATCCATTGTTATAATATCGATTTTTGCAGACTTAGAATGTTGCAAACCCAGTATCTCTTAGCAAAGACATAGTCTTGTCGTTGTATTACGTAAAAGTTGCTAGTACTATCTTTAATCTTATAGACTATCTTATAGAAAATTAACGTGAAGTGACTTCTTTTTTTTAGAGTCAGCTTGCGGGAGGCCTTCGAGCTGCTGGTTTTATACCGACTTCCTTTATTTTTGAATTTCCTACTTCCTGTATCAGCCATCAAAATGCAGTTACAATTCATAAGTTTGGTTCATGTTGGGCCGCGGTAATTAAGCATAAGGTGAGCTTGATCGATTCTAAAATAAGTCTGCAACAACTTCCTATCTGACGTCATAATTTATTTGAAAAAATAACTACTGATGGCGCTTAGACTACTGGCGCATGATTGATATTTAGATGTTGCTAAAATTATCTATCATTGAAATGCGGATATGACGGTAAAAAGATGGTTATCATTTATTATTAGTGATGAATAAGCTAGTATTGAATGGTTCTAAGGCTTTATAAGTTCTGTACTAAAATTATAGTTTTGCAATTTTTAGGGTCAGCTATGGTTTAATTACATCGAAAATCGAACCAGTCACCATTGGTGACTGATGTAAAAAAAATGATATTTAACATAATAAAAACTATTATGCTCTGTACCAAAACTATCGCTTCGAGATGTTAGTCGAATTACGATTTGTAAAAATTTTTTGAACGAGTTCAACGTCCTGAATATTCAGTACAGATTCTGTAATAGCAATCTATTGCTGTTTGGAAGATTTACTGAATAAGAAGTTGTTCAACCTAAGTTACTTTAGTTAAAAATATAAAGCAGAACGTAAATGTATTTTAAGAATACACGTGACGGACATTTCTGACATAAAAATAAAACAAAACAAAGTGGGAATAAATTATGCAAAACATTAAAATATTAACGTATTGCTGAAAAACAAGGTTCTCAAGCCACGAAACGCGCAAACCTATTAACGACGACCAAAAATAATCCAGAAACTGAACGACATAATGGATGACCTTACAGATCCATCTAAGTGGATTTGACCGATGATGTAACCGATGCGATTTTTTACTATAAGTATGCTCGTAATAACAAAACAATTAGCGGTGGAGTATCTCTTGTAATATCGATGTGTGGCTATTATGTATTGAGCTATATTTAACTTGTTACTTAAAAGGAATTTACCATATTCTAGTTATAAAAAATATTTAGGTGTGCTATCTTCTTCCTTTTCCTTTTAAGCCTTAGGAAGTCCACTGATGTACATAGGCCTCCCCATAGATTGCCACATAGACCTGCTGGAAGCGGCCTGCATCCAGCCAATTCCTAACCTTTGGCCAGTTCGTCCGACCACCTTGTGCGCGTCTAACACTTCGCTTGCTTGTACATGGCCCATAATTGTCACTGGTGCGATCATGCCTCGAAGAGTTGAGAAGGCAAAGATGTTGTTCAACACGCTGCGCTATCGTATTTTTAGGGACTAGTGGCTAATATATTACAAGTTTTTGTATACCTGCTTAGTTTTTGTTTTTCTATGGTCTTTATATTACAAAAAAACAATGTCAGCCTTTCCATTTGTAGAGTAATATCATATACATTTGGGTGAGGTAGGCACGCCTGGGTAGTAACATATACAATAAAAAAAGAAAAGAATTGCGCTGTGGCAGGTTATATGATTGAGCAAAAATATGTAATTACTGGGCCACGTGAGCGGAACCGCTAGCACAACTAGTCTAATTAGAAAATAGGCATCTGACGTGAACAGTGTTGTCAGGTAAAAAACGTCTATTTATAGCTGCGATAGTTTTTGCAATACGAATATCATAAAATTATATAGTTTGGGCAGCGCCTGATCTAGGGTTCTGACCGCCCTAGGCCAATTATGAGGACGCGCCCCCCAAGTTGCATTACAATGAGCCTAAAAAGTGGTATTATTGTAATAATCTCAGGGTCTCCCAAGCTTTTTCAGTTCACAGTTTAGGTTTTGTGTTTTGTCTCGGTCTAGTTGAAATATAGAGGGTAAAAGCAATGACGCTAGATTAATAGTGCATGCGAAGATAAGAAGTCAGCGCGCCCCCCTGATCCTCGCGCCCTAGGCTGCAGCCTAATTAGCCTAAGGGTTAATCAGGCCCTGAGTTTGGGTGCGCTAATCTCAGACAGTGCCAATCTGGTGTATTTAAAGCCCCATTTATACGTGGAGAGTTTCTCGAATCAAAGATACGATTACCGTAAGGATATAAATAAAGTTCCATCGTGTAAACATTGTCAGAACACGATAATCTCATGGCAGTTATGTCATGCGATAATGGCATACGATTCTCGCTGCGGAAACTCTCCCCGGATAAATGGCACTTCGTTTTTATGATATCGTTGACCGAGCAAGGGAGCCGACGAACCTGGAAAGAGATCACTGCCAGTCGCCACCCTCGTACACTCATACTGTTGGAATTGTAGGTATTACTATTGGTTATTGGACAAAAAGCATTTAGTAGACAAGCGAAGAAGAAGGAAATGAGGACTTTCTCATTGAGTGAATGATATGTAGCCACTATAACCCACGTAGGTGTGTTGCTTTAGGGGTGTGATATGTGATCATCTCCCCGCGTTACATCATTAGATACAGACGTCGTTGTGGTGACCGAACCTTTAAGAAAGGGAATTAATTGTACAGAGAGCCTTCAGTACTAAAATCACCTACTCATAAACATGGATGGTCGTGGCAAACAGGTTATGTATAAAATAACATTTAAATCCAAAGTTCAAGCCAATGAAGCCGCAAAGAGCAATTGATAATAATTTAGTACACAGTAATATTTTTTTACGTACGTCATAATGACTTTTTTGCAGTATCGTATTGAGAGGGAAATTTTCCACCGGATTTTCGCTGTTGCTTAATATTATTTAACTGGGATGTAATGTGTCTGAAACGTTGTGCGGTCTATATTATAGGAGAAAGTAAAAAAGAAATAAACAAAATATATATGTATTACCGTCGGAAATATCTGTGGACCCGAATAATTGACGTCATTGGAACATAAGTTCAGCAAATTAAAATAGAAAAAAGAATAAAAAACTAGAATTCGCATCCATCTCAAAATGTTTTTAATGTAAAATAATATAGTAGATAGGGAAACACAAAAAAATGAAATGTGAACCGCATTCCAACTAGGTTCACCCATATTTCCGACAAGTTATATCTTCAAAATTTGCGGTCGGACAATAGGAAAATCATAATAATTTGTTGTTTAACTTTCCAGACTTTACCATTACCAATAAAGAATATTTTGATCGATATAAACGGACTTGGGAAACTATCCATTTATAGAATTAATATAAAAAAAATAAATAAACGGTAATACCACTTTGTTGCTATGGCAACCAGTAATATTCGGTAATAGGTTTTATTAATCGACTCCAAAAAAGCAGATTATTTCTAACATGCTCAAAATGAGTATTCCTTTCTTTGTACTTGATGCTTTCCATACTGTTTATCTGATTGCGATGGAACTTGGTCCATCGTTTTGTTGAGGCAGCGTGAATGCGCGGAGCTATCGTAGGTAGAATAAGGCGAGGTACTGGGATTGGAATTCCAGATAGGGTACTCCAATTTGTATGGTCCTATTGGTAAGCTCATTCTAGTGCCCGAAATTCGAATTTCCCCCCGGTACAGTAATTTAGTCGCTTCCTATAACATCTTGGGACACACTCACAGCTTCAAAATATGAAGTTGTATCTTGTCTGTATGTCACAAATTTTATTCTATAGTTGTGAAATGGAACATCCGACACTTAACGGACGCAAAAACGGACTGTAGCTAATTTAAAATATAATAAGTTTAAACGATTTAGCTAGCTATTATAGACAGAATACACTCGTGTATCAATCATATTTCAATGGGATTAAGATTTAAATTACTACGACACAGACTAACGTTAGCGGCCTTATGTTAACACATATGCAAATAACAACGCCTTTATCTTCGGCAGTATTCTTTAGTTTACAGTTTTATGAGCGCTACTTTTGTATCCTCCCGCATAGTGAGAACTGTTTATAAGAACTATTTTAAAATGCCCCAAAAGTGGCACATGTGTAAATTCCTGATTTCGAGCTGATAATGAATAGAAAAATCAAATACCACTTTGGCCGACTCGGGATTCGAATCCAAGACTTCAGCGTTGTAATCGCACTGTGATACAACTGCGCCACCGAGGCACTTCGCTGCATTAGAATAAAAATAAAGCCACCTTCTACTTGTGCAAAAAATCTGCAACTAAGCATTAGAAACACGTTTGGCCATCGCCCGAGGCTATGGGCAAACATTAGCCGAGTCGGACACTTTCGAAACCTTGTGGACGAATATTTTGACATTTGAATTGTCTGACGTCGTATTTGGTTGTTTACTAATATGGTTGGCATCATTGACTTGTTAGTTATAAGCAAATGTATGCACTAGGTGGTTAGTGTATCTAAATAAGCAAGGTGAACTATGGGACCTAAATGTTGGTAGAATAATCGTTACCACCGCAATGTCTATTTCTCCCGTCAAACAGCAGTGTAAATGCGCTGTTGTGTTCCAGTTTGAAGGACATTGTAGCCAGAGTAACTACTGGACATATTGAGACTTAACATCTTATGTCTCAGGATGGCGAGCGCAGTGGAATGCCAAGCATTGCCTTGTAATTCATGGTGTTGTTTGGTTTTGCTACTGTCCATGAGCGGTCTATCGCTTACCATCAGGCGAATGGTATGCTCGTCTCGCCATTCAACGCAAAAAAATACCATCACCCTAAATACACGGTGGAGGAGGAAGTAAACGATTATGGAAATCCCGTCACAGTGACCCATACTGCTAATGTGAAAGGATTGGAAAAGCTGGCACAATTGTGCGACCAGTGAGATAAAAACATCTTGTTCCGCTAGCACTGTGCTTCCTATCAGTTAGATTTGTCTTCCCTTTGTCGTGTAATATAAATACAAAATAAAAACTATGCGTAACATTACAATTGCTCGTGTAATGTAAGTACACTTCTAGAGAATTATCTTAATAGTTTTAGTAATATTTTTTCGTATGGGTATTTGGTACACAACCTGGATGAAATCTAAATTTTCTAGCACATTTTGAATCGTCTCCGACTAAAAAAGATGCACTACAATAAAACACAAAACTTACATATTTATCGTGTCCTACATACATTCTGTTTTAATAGTTCAGCATTTTTTGAGCCTTTTGTCAATAACAAGTTGTAATGTAGGTTTCATGAGGAATTAACAAAATAAATTGTAGCATTAATACGTTAAACACAGTGAAATACGGGTATGATACAATTTAATCCTCAAGGTTTATGTGTCAAATCTTTAAAATAATCCAAAGGAAAGGACAAAAATATCCTGAGAATAACCTTCGGAATCTGTTCTACCTCTGCTTGCCCTTGTACCCTCATAGAATCCTTGCAACGTGACCATGTATGGTCAAGTGTCCCCGACTAAGAAGAAGAAGAGTGATTTAGCTCATTTTACTACCAGTGGCCTGTCTTCCAGGCTGCCTCCAACAGGTCACTGTGGAAATCATTGGGAGAGGCCTATGTTCAGCAGTGGACTTCCTTTGGCTGATGGATGGATGGATGGCCTGTCTTCCAATTTTTTCGGTTAAATGACTTCTAGTTCGGTTCACCAAACTGGTGTAGTTTAATATAATGTATTGTCTTTAACCTTTGGCAATATAATTGGGTTTTGGGATAAGCACTGTATTAATAAAAACAGCATCGTGGATTCCTCACTATAGGATCTTATCCACTGGTTTGAGTTTTGAGGTGTATTTTTCCTTATCATAGCTATTAAAATTTGACGCAAAAATACTGCTTTTATAAATACATTAAACTAGTTCTAAAAACCAGTAAAATATTCTGATGACTGCATATGCAAAAAAAATAGAAGGGAATATGCACTTAAAGAACTAGGTGGATTAAAACACGTTTTAAGCATATTTAAGACTAGCTGATATCTCTGATGTTTGTTCTATAAAACGTGATTATTAAGTATATTTATTTTTTCTGCACTCGGTGAGTAGGTATAGGGTCCTATACACTAAGCCATTTCAATCGAATTATGGGTTGTAGATAGACCACGGCCTTTAGTGGAATGTACTTTGTCTCGTATTTATTGCATTCGAGACTCGATGACCAAAAATCAAACCGCTTGGCCCGTTTTGTGAGTTATATTATGTTTAAAAAATAGAAATTAGAAAGATTTTATTTAATAAATAAAATAAATTTCATCGTAGCGTTTATTAGTACTCTGTATAATTATTTTGCAATCTTAATATGGAAGATCATAATATTTTTTGTAGACTTGGTCCAAATAAAGAATAAAAAATTTAAACCGATCGAGAAGCTTTTTGTGTCATGAGGCCGCAGATTTGGAAATACCTTTATTCTTATTTATGTTAATAAAATTTGGTTTATCATTTTGTGGTAAACCTCATCTAATACATATGACGCCAATCTTTCTGGTATTTTATTTATAAATAAGTTATTATACTAATGGTCACATAAAGAATAGTTGCTACCTCAATATTACACCAGAATGTTTTTTTTCTATTTACCGTTTTCTTCCTCTTAAGATTGACTAATAAACAACTTAAAAAAACAAAGATGCTATACAACTTAAGATCACAGTAATATCTTGTATTTTGAAGATTAGAAATTACCACGAATCGCAGCACGTATTTTTTTAAACATCGCATTATTCATTGCAGTAAAATTGCGATTCCTAATAATTTCATGATCCCGTCTAGCAAGATATAACACCAAGTAAAGCATCAACTTTTGTAACGGCTTACATAAACTTACGAAATCACTCAGCAAAATGGACCAAAACACGTACCATAAATTTCGGCAACGCCAAGCGTAGAACTTGCCAATATTATACTCGTAGGTGAAAGTTGGAAATTCGTTTCATAACTGGATGTTACCTTATTATAAGTCATTAATTTTGTTGGTGTGTGGACTGTGGAGAGAAGTTGTCTGGCAAACGAAAGTTCGTAGGGAAATCCTGCCACTGATTACAACTTTGTTCGCCTGACAGCAAAATCATCAATAGGCTTATTGTCTCAAGACATTCAATGTTAAATAAAAATAAATAAATACACCCTACAGCCACATAGTTCTGACTTCTGACCCCACACTAGGTACCAAGATACGAGTCTTGTCTCGTGGGCAGAAACTACAAGAGACTTTAATTTCACAAGCACTCTGACCCGACATAAATACTTGTGGTTCACGCAAATATTTGTTTCGGTGCGGGTATCAAACCTGCGGCCTCTCGTTTCACAGCTGGCGTCTAACCGACTGCGCCACGGAGGCTGATACTCCCTAAAAAGTTACCTTAATGGCCAGTGATCATTGATAAAAATCTTACAAACCCGAACACAATAGTACTTACACACGGAGGCTTGATAGAAATGGACGAAGCAGATCACACACCTTCAAAATTTATGTGAAAAAATACCAATCGAATTGAGAATCACCTCCGTCATGAAGTCGGTTAAAAACTCAAGTATATGCTATGCAGGTTTTCTCAAGATGTTTCAATTTATGTTTAAAAGAGTCATAATGCAGTGTCGTAAGTATTAAGATATTCAAATGGTTTAAATAGGTACATAGCTAACAAATTTATCAGTAGGTTTTTATTTCGGATTTTAAGTAGTGTTTCAATAGAACATAATTGTGGTTTTAAGGCATAATTATCTTTATAGTAGAATGTAACCAATTAGCAGCTACATAAGGTTGATTGTAGGTTCGTTGCCGACCTTCTAATGATGGAATAAGTATGAGTTATTTTGCTTCCTACATCCATTGCTAAAAACAGGTTTCTGCAATAGCATTCTATTTAAACCTGTGTGAAAAATAAATGATTTATTATGCTCGTCTAATCTGTCACGTGGTAAAGTATGTGGGCTGTGAATTGTCAGGTCTTGGGTTTGATTCCTAGGTAGGGTATTTCGTGTATATCGACTTGTTATAAAAACGAGTAGGTGTAAAAATGGGCTTAGAATGGCGCTAAGCTCATCCCTTATCACGTTTTCGGGAAGAAAGAAGCCGAGTAAACTGTGTGTAGGGCTTATTGTAATTCGAAAGAAAAATGCCGTCCTGAGTATAAACAGCTTAAGCCTGCAATACGAAACGTTAGCGTAAATCAATAGTGGATTTGTCAAAATAATATTCGTTGATCGTTACCCGTCCGGTCACTCCGCATACGACTATCCTAATATCCATTCTGCGGCTTATAAGGTCCTATTATTGTCTATTCAACTGGTGATGCGGAAGGCTGTGTTCGTAACTTTAATTCACTGTCAAGTGACCTCGTTCAAATGCCATATGTATATTGTACCCTTGAGAAATTAAGCATTTTCCGTGACGGGAGTTGGACTTTTGGATTGCAAAGAAGTCATGCATGTCTTCTGCTTATTTTTTGTCGATGTTAAGTTTTATTAAATTTGGCGGTTTAATAACGGCGGGCGGCCATCTTTTGTGTGGGAGATTGCAAATTCGTATACGTTTTGATAAATATTTATTTAAACATATGTATGAATTGTTTTCCCTTCTTTAATTTTCATATCTTTAAATCTGATTTTGAAGTAGCTAGAGCTTTCGAGAACTTTTTCTCAGATGTACCAGTTTCCATAACAAAAAGTTTAAATTCATCTCCTTGCATAGCAGAAAAATTACTGGAAGAAAGTGTACCTGGTGGTAGAGATTCATTTGCGTTCCATTGCGTTGACAGTGTGGATATTATAAAAACATTTAAGTTAATTAATATTAAAAATACATGTGACCTTTGGGGAATCTCAACAAAAATATTAAATGCTGCAATACCAGTCTTAGCTCCCCAGTTAGCTGTAATTTTTAATGCTTGTATAAACAGTGGTATATTTCCTGATAAAATGAAGTTAAGTAAAATTATACCTCTTTTTAAATCTGGTAGTACAGATGACCCCTCCAACTATAGACCTATCTCAGTACTACCTTCATTAAGCAAAATTTTTGAAAAACTGATGCTTCATCAAATTCAAATTTATTTTTCAAAAAATAAAATACTTCATGGTAAACAATTTGGTTTCACTCGGGGTCGCTCCACTACTGATGCTGGTGTGGAGCTTATACATAACATATTTGATGCTTGGGAGAATTCACAGGACGCTTTAGGTGTGTTCTGTGATTTATCCAAAGCATTTGATTGTGTTCACCATGAAATTCTTATCAGGAAATTAAGCCACTACGGTGTAAATGGCGTTGCGCTTGATTTATGCAAGTCGTATTTAAGTAATAGGGTCCAAAGTGTAGATGTCAACGGAAAAAGATCTCCTGGGTCTGTTGTTACTATGGGAGTTCCGCAGGGCTCGATTCTTGGACCCTTCCTCTTTTTAATCTACATTAATGACTTACCTTTTTTTATAAGGGACAACTGTGAGGTCGTGTTGTTTGCAGATGATACTTCTTTATTATTTAAACTGAATCGACATCAACCCATTATTGACGATGTAAACCACACCCTCACAAAAATCGTACATTGGTTTAGCGTTAACAACTTGTTACTAAATAGTCAGAAAACTAAATGTGTACGGTTTGTGACTCCTAATGTCAAAAAAGTTAACGCTAACATTCTTTTGAATGGGGATGAGTTGAGCCTTGTGAATACAACTAAGTTCTTGGGAATCACATTAGATCCCAAACTTCAATGGGGTCCTCATATAGTCGCTTTAGCTAAAAAGCTGAGCGCCGCAGTCTACGCGGTGGGTAAGATACGTCAATTGACTGATATTGATACAGCTCGATTGGTATATTTTGCCTACTTTCATAGTCTGATGAGTTATGGAATTTTACTGTGGGGTGGTGCTGCTGACATTAATACCATCTTTGTTCTCCAAAAGCGAGCTATAAGATCAATTTATTCGCTAGGGTCCAGATATTCTCTTAGAGAAAAATTTAAAGAAATAAATATAATGACAGTGGCATCACAATATATTTTTGAAAATTTAATGTATGTCCATAAAAATAAAGAAAACTTTCGAAAGATTAGCGATATTCACAATAAAAATACTAGAAATAAGAACAATTTAGCTACTCATAAGACCAGACTCCACAGGATCAGCAAGTCTTTTAAGGGTTACTGTATACACTTTTATAACAAAGTTCCCACTCATATTAAAGCCTTAAGTATTGAAAAATTCAAAGCTACTATCAAGCAAAAATTATGCAATAAAGCTTATTATAAAATTTCAGAATATCTAGATGATAATAAGGCTTGGGAATAGTATAGTATAAAATTAATTAAATATATAGTATCTTGGAGCGGAGGTATTAGTGTGCTCTGTATAATTTCATTTATATTAAGTAACTTAAACTATTTTGTTTTGCTTTGTAAGCGATTGGATAAGTCATGCTCGCTTAAAAGTCTGTGCTTGCGGTGGCGTCGTGTGCCGGGTCGGTCACTTCCCTGTAGCATGGTTGAGGAGGCCGATGGCTGGCACATGCGTCATACTCGTGAACGGGTGCTGCTTGTGTGGACTGGTCTGTCCGATTTGCTTACTTTGTAATTGATAAATAGATTACTTAACGCTTTTATAATTATTTATTGCGTTGGCAAAACAGAGTATACTGATTCTTCGTTATGGGTTACTTCGTTTCGTTTCTCTCAGCCATATTAAATATAAAGTAAACTTATTCGTATTCAACTATATCCTACTTGCAAATCATAACAAGTTATTAATGAACTGCTCTGATTTAAACCAACTTGTAATTTTTGTAATAATCATACATTGTAAACTGGTTTTGAAAAGAGCAACACTAGAGTTTCTTGCCCGTTCTTCTCTAGTGAAAACCGCTTTCCGAACCGGGTGGTAGTTCAAAAAATGACTGAATCTAAACAATGTTGAACATTTTAATGGATTCAATAAATTATTTTCATTTCATTTTCATTTTCATTTTCATTTCATTTAATATTCATAAAATTAAAATGATCGTAATGAATTTTGTATACACCTGAGTTTTGATTTCGTTCTAATTTTTGTGTTATACAAAAGTTCTAAATTATAATTTAAATCCGTATTTCTACGACTCCTAAATCGATAAAAAATATTTTTAGCATTTAGAATGCATTTTTTTAAATTATTTAATATTTTATTTTCTGCATTTCCAACTTAATACTAACTATATTTTTTATTTATGGAAAATATTTACAGGGTAAAAATTACTTACATTAATATTGATTTTGCAATAACAATCCAATAAATCACAGAGCACAATACACTGTAATAATGATGTATATTTCGCGAGTGTTGGTTGCGCCTAGACGTACAGTTTCATGTCGAACACGAGCGGCGCGCGCGCCGACTCTACTGGCACTGCTGTACTCCGAGCCTCTCATATCCGAATCACTGAAACTTTTTGCTGTTTGTTATTTAACTTTGGTTTCTTTGGTGCAATGGACCAATAAGATAATGATCTTACAATCGACGTTTTCAAAGATCGAGCCAAGTTAAGATTGAACAAAAAGGCGTAACCATTCTTAACGACAGGAAAGGAGTTGAAGGGATGCTTAAGGTACCATGAAAGGATTCTGGTACCTCAATAGTCGAGAGATTGAACCCGAAATGTTATACTTTAGCGTAGTTCACTACAACAGATTTTTTAACAACATGTTAAGTTGCTTTTTTAGTAAACATTTCACCACAATGCCGGAAATCTCATTTACTGAATGACATGCAACAAAAAACGTTGAATGAGAAAGTAGCGCCTATGAACCTGGTCCAGCAAATACATTTCTTTATCGAGTTACAGCAAACATCTACATGCCACTTCAATCGCCACACCGAGATATTAGGTAAAAGGTATATCTGTATGAATTTGTGGTAGATCTGAATATAGTGGTACCGAAAAGTATCTAACTTCTGATACTTGCGAGCCTGGTGTGATATTTTTTTTTATACAATAGGTCCAGCAAACAGGTCGTCTGATGGTAAATGGTCACTGCCGGCCATGAACATCCACAATCCTTGGATCATAGATGAGTTGCCGGCCCATCAAATAGGAGCATCATCAAGGAGCGAGGTAAGGAATAATCCGGTAATGTCACTCATCGAAAGAAACGCGACAGCGAAGCTATCACTTTTCGTCGATATCCTGAGACAGTGCTACCGCCTCGGACAATCCTGCCCATTCATGCCGAGTCATGACTGACAACAGCGTAGACAACACTTTAATTGTATTACTTAATATTAAGGTGAAAGCAGGATTTCTACTTGTAACAGCGTAATATGGTATTACGACATTGATGTATTATATCAGAGCGGACACACAAAATTAGCCATTGGGTTCTCTTAAGTAAGCTTATAAAGTAAACACTAATGTTTATTTAGACGAAAGACCTTAATGGACCAAAATCCCTAATATCCCTTAAACAAATTCATCAGTTAGTCATCAGACCTAAAATTCCTAATAAATACTTTCAAACTCTGAATTGTATTTTCTAAGAAATCAATCGCAATGAAGGTCGGAACCAGTTCACCTTGATATCCACAGCAACTGAACTGTGTCGATATTACGAGAACAACTGCATCAGATCTACGGATGACTGACCTGGCTATATTTTTATTCGAATTTTGTAATGAAGGTTAGTGCGTTTCGAACCAAACACCATAACCAACAGCGAGAGATGGGTATCTCTAGCAGGAGAGACTAATATGCCCGAGTGGACGAAACGGGATATCCTGAACCAAAAACCCGACTCTGTTCCGAGGATTGAAGATGGCTCATCCAGCATTATGATCGGCGACTCGACGTGTGGCAATGCGACTAATGTCTGAGGCAAAACAGTAGCTTCCGCAGGCCAGAGAATGGGCAGCAGCGTTTTCTGGTATATTTTATACACTGCGATCGCCAACCCGCTTGCCCAGCGTGGCGATTAAGGCATTAACTCCCATGATACCACTAGTCTAAGAGTTTTCTATTATATCAGCAACCACACGAATCCAAACAGTATTGTTTCACATCGGCTTTCCTCTCGATATTCTATGAATAAATACATACATACGTAGATCCCATACTAAGATCGAGTCTGGTGTGGTGGGCATCAGAAATTACGAGATAATTTTGGGTCTCACACCCGGACCCGAAACAAATACCTGGGGATCACACGAACATTAGTCTCGGTGCAGGGATTGAACCCGCGGCCTCTCGTTTCACAGCCGACGCGAGCCATTGCACCTATAGGTTTAATGACCTAAAGGGAGCTTTGCCACGTCAAGTGATAGTGATTTCGCCAATAATATCTGGAGGTGGAAAAACTATCCTCAGTGTCTGATTTTAGATCAAAACTTAACATATCGACATCTGCCGACATGCACTCGTAGCTTCTTGTGAACATTAAACTGTATAATTGCCTCGGTAGCGTAGTTGTACGACGGTACGACTACAAAGCTGAGGTCTCGGGTTCGAATCCCGGGTCGGGCAAAGTGATATTGGGGTTTTCTAATTATTATCAGCCCGGAGTCAGGAATTTGTGCCCGAAATGGCGATAGACTCGCCCTTATCACATCATGGGACGGAACATACAAGGCGAAATGTGGGTGTCCTGGTGGCGCCTCTGCCTACCCCTTCGGGGATAAAGGCGTGAGTTTATGTATGTATGTATGTACATACGCACTAGATTATATCCTCTATTAGTTTGATTTATAACGACTGTACCAAAATGTAGAATGCATTTATCAATGTCATAAAAAAACAATTATTGATTACGATTTAATTTAGTTTAGCTGAGGGCACTGCTGATACGCATTTCGTGTTAGTGTTCATCTTCATAGTTTGAAGTGGTTAAATAAAAAATATACAGATAATCAATGCTGATAGTAGATTTGTGAGTATAAATTTGATTAATTACTATATAATACATCAAGTTTTTAGTGCCACTGCAAGGTCCTTGCCTCTTCTACTATTAAGAGGAATTCGAAACAATCTATCACGCTGGCAAAGTGCGGGTCGGCGGCCGTCTGATAACATGAAAATTCTTATAAATCTCTATATTATACGGTTTTCTTGATCATGTTTTAGTTCACCGTTAGCTTCAGGTCGATATAGCTTGGTCACCATCCTATAGTGGATTGAAGGATCGTACTCCGGTGAGGAGACGGGGCTTCGATATAACCTATTATAATGGAAGGGCATTGTCGTACCTACTGGATCTTAAGAGGCCTTAAGTCCCAGGTTGACGAGCGCCATGCAGTGTATAGCGGTATTGCTCCTCTTTATGGGTAGGAGCAACGCTTACCACCAGACAGATGACCTGCCTGTCTCGTAATTGTGGATAATTAAAAAATACTGATAGCTTTGTGGATTATAAGATGGAATAGAGCCGCCTAAATGCACGTGATGGTCACCGACAAGTTTTAGTCGATATGCTGGCATGGGATATGTTAAGAGACTCACCACAGCCACAATACACGCTGGTAAACCGAGTCGGAAGACCTTAATAACTTTCTTCTCGACATAAAACATATAATCTCTGAGCACTTATCTTAAACATTGGCGCCTGTTGTTTAATTTATAGCATAGTAACAAAAAATATGGCTTTACAGCTTTAATACAAGCCTTGATAGAATTGAGAAGCAGAGTGATATAAAAATAGTTTACTATTACAATTTTATCAGGCGTCGTGTCGTCACATTAAATAGACATTTTGCATTAGGCTTGTGGCACTTGCAACGTGATTGAGGCCGAGGGGCCGAGTGTTAATAAGCATCCAGAATTTTCATTCTTCACTAATCGTAACACTGAGGTTACATACTTTCCGTTGTATGAAAGACTGATGATGAGATGAGATCCATCATCCTGCATTACCTGGCTGAAGAGGTAGAGGTAGTGGGCAAGCCATTTAAATAGTAGAACGAACTAGTAATGAAGCGAACACGTTCTGTAGTGAAGACCGCGGCTCGGCAAACGCAGAGCTACTGCGCTGGGTTGGACGAGAACCAAAGAATCGATTTCGAAGGCGTGCTCTTCGAGAGGCCTATGTCCAACAATGGACAGCTATGGGTATGGTACGAGTAGACAAGCTTGTTCAATAAATATTTTAAGATGTATAAATAGAAATAAAAGAGTAATGAGAACATTTCACTATTTATTTACGTGGTTCAACGGTATTGCAAACAGCGGTGACGTCACAGCATGCAATAGCCATTATTTTCCTAGATCTTGACCATTTTCCTAACTATTGAGTTTCAAATGTTTCTAACTAGTTTCTTTCTGAATGGACTTATCAGAATATTTGTATGTCAGATTTTGCATAAACAATACTGATAAAACATAAATACATACAAAAACGTCACGACTGTATCCTATAGGGGTAGGCAGAGACTATAAATCTCCACTTTGCTCGATGTTGACATACTACTTTCGCTTCGTCTGATTTTATCAATCTCGTCATGCATTCTCGTCGGTTCAGGGTACTTTAATAAAAACAAAAATTTTGACACACTAGCCTGCACTACACCAACTGCCAGGTAAAGTACAGTCATGGTCGCTTCATTATTAAAATAAATGTAACACAAAACTACGAATTGTATATGCGTCTAGTCTAATACAATAGATTTTATTACCTCCGCAATAACGCCAGATAAGAGGCTCATAAACATGAATCAAGACGAAGGCATTTTAATGAGAATATTGCTTTTCCTTTGAATACGTTTATCGGTGTCCGAGATTGCTGTCTTATCACTCGATGGGGGAAATTAATGTTTCGCTGTGAATGATTGGCTTGATATAATACTCGACGTTCTCTGATATTCGCCGACTTTGAATCATCTTTAAGCAAACCCCCTACTTTTAAATTATACTTGCCAATTATTCTTAGCAAATTCTGGAATTATTACGGACTAAAATATCGCGTAGTAAAGCAAACTCGGCGAAATGTGGGTGGCACCAGTGACACCTCTAATTGGATTTAGGCGTACTTTTCGGCATATATTTTATACCCTACTTACAAATTGGCGCATGCAGCGTCTTTAGCATAATATAGAAAAACACCTACTAGTAAAAAGGTATTGATAAACATCTTCAGTCTATTAAATCGCTAATGTTCTTTCGTATTATCAAAACGCCGGGAAATACCCCAAACAGCCTATCGATAGATACGCCGTTCCAAAACAACAAAAGTTTTAACATTGGTGTTCAGAAGTTTACCATGTTTTATAAAGAAGTGTGTTTAGACAAGCATAATTTCACTTACTAATCAATTTGTCGAGCTAGAATTAAAATAAATCTGTCTTCAGACATTTATTTTCGGCTTTTTTTACATATATAACAAACAATAATAAAGAAAACGAAAACGAAAATAATTTATTAAACACATAAAAATGTTGAACATCATTTAGCTTCAGCCATTTTTTGTTCTACCACTTCAGGAAGCAATTGTTACTAGAGAAGAACGGGCAAGAAACTCTAAGGTTGCTCTTTTTAAAATCAGTTTACAATACAGTTACTATAACAAAAGTTGATTTTATTCAGAACACTGAGAAATGCAGTAATTGAACTCACCGTCTAGTGCATGCAAACCGATAATAACTATTAAACGATTATCGGTTCGATTTTTACAACATAAATATCGAAATTAATATCAATAAATGGCGATAAGCGATGAAATAATATTTTAAACACATTTTTAACCGAAGAAACGGCTTTATAGTGTGGCAGGAACATCTCATTCCGCGGTCTCCACTGATGTCTGCTCCGTGCTTTTGTATTTTAAAAGAAAAGAGAAAATGATATTTTTATAGTACTCAATCACTGTAGGGCTTATAACGCAAGAATAAGATAAAATTAATAGTAATTATTAGATTGTATTTTGAAATTTTAATAGGTACTAATTCCTAAAAAAGCTCATTGTAACTATCTTTATCAATGTAAATAACATGATAATGGATAACATTAACACGAAAACAGCGGTTCACGGATCTGATGATTTAGATATTACAAGTATAATAACGTGTAGAGTGATCATTGCTAACAAAAATTATTGTACCTAAGTGCGGATCGCTGTTTCTATGTTTATCTCTGTCATTCCCACGTAGACACACTATCTTTCGTCCCGCTCTGTCGACCACCCACCAGAAAATGCATGCCTAATAATGAGGTGATATCATGTTAATGCTAGCTGAGGAATTTCCTTTACTAGGGTAAGGTAAAAATACATAAAGGGTTATTTTAGGTTTTTACATGATTCATTACTTACTTATTCCACAAAACAACAAATAAAACATACTCGTATATACCTAAAGAAGCCAAAAGTAAATATATTTTCGTATAATCAAACAATTCAAATCGAATGAAGCGTGCTATTATTTAAATGAAACAGAGGTTGCTGCAAAATGTAGTCTCTGGAAAAAAATGTAAATTTTTGGATGGTACCTACTATTACTGGCCTTTGCAGCCATTTAAGACCTCTACTTCTGCCTGTACCCTGCGATAACACGGAAAGCTGAAAAGATTTCTAAATAAAAGTACAGGCATTTTAGAGTATCATTACTATTTTCCACGAAGCTATAGCAGCGAAAAAAAGTAATCTGACTGACTTTACTGAATTCAGAAGGTCTGTGGGTTATGATATCAAGAATAACAGCATTAGACGGAATACATTTGAGGGCATTATCAGATTCTGAGAATCTAAATTATCTTTTTAATAAAGCTGGTTATAAATTACCCCACTAGTGCAAACTCTATACAGATATATCTCTAAAATTTTGCGGTAAAACTAAGAAAAAGGTTATTGGAAAAATACAAACCTAAAATGGACATAATTTCAGCCAGTTCTTGGACAAGTAGATTGCTTCAAGAAACAGGCGTAGGCAATATAAGAATGTTAATTTCTAGTGTGCAAGTTTCACAATTTATACAAGGAACTTTGGTTTATGTAGAATATTTGACTCTACAAACGCTGTCAGCATCAGTTATGACAAAAATACATCGAAAATTAAACTGATATAGATATGCTTGGCTCCTGGGCTGCTGTAGGCCACCCTAGACGGACCCCTGCTAGCAATACTATAGCTAATTGAAATGGTAATTATATCAGCCGACTCTCGCAAGTCAACGCGCGATACAAAGCACATGTTCTACTTACTTACTTGTGTATCGATAGACAAGTGAAGATAATAAACAAATTCTAATCAAATGATTTCCTGATAAAAGATAACGCGACGCCGCAGTGCCGGTGTTTCACCTTGCTCGCTTTGTTCGTGTAAATTTATAACAAAAGTATTTGTAATAGTGTTATATTTTTAAAATACTCTAAAATATCAGAACTTAATTTAACATTAGTAAAGAGCTAAATATGTCTGGATACAATGCTATTAAAAGACACGTTACCCATAAAGATTCTAGGTAACAATATAAACATTAATTTCAAAGATTAATTAATCGATTATTAGTGTTTCTTTGTTTGTAAAATCCGTAATATAATTAATACTGAAGTTTTATCAGTGTAGTTATAATTAAGTGGAGCGCCGTTTTGGATACTTTGTGACTAATAAATGGTTTAAGTGACTTGATTCAGTGATTTAAAAATAAAATTAAGAAAGGTAAGATTATTGATTATTTATGTAATAGCACAAGCAAGACCATGCAACTGAAAACGTCAACTGATGGAAAGTTATACCATCGCTAAATAAGTACAAAATCCGGAGAATCTGCAGTGAATTCGTTTTATTAAATAAAGAAATGTACTGCAGTATTTCAAGCTCTTGAATGTTTAAGATTTGGAAGTATAGTATTAGGATTGATAGGCCTTCGGTTATTTTACTAATCAAATATAACCCAACTGGCAAGACGGTTTTCTGTAAGACGGCGATGGTATCCCGGAGGAGTCAGTCTGTCGAACTTAGGACAAATAGGTATGTCAAAAAAAAGTCGGCGAGCACGGGCTCTTGTCAATAGATCCCCTTTTGAAGCTGTTGAGCATACACTGCTGGTACGTTGGCTGGCTTCCCTTAATGATAAGTTATCAACCATTCATTAGCACCCACGAGACAATGGGAAACATCAGTTTTTTGGCTATGGAAAAGTGAATTCAACAAGTTGTGGTAAATTGGTACTCAACCAGATGCCTATGAAATTTAAGTTTTGGTGTCGTGTATCCACGACGAGGTCCATTTAGTCCTTTTAAGCAAGACTGAAACGTAAGCCTTGTAGGCGTCAAACTTGCTCATAGTAAGTGCGACCCCTTTCAAAACTTTTAATCATCAAGCAATGTATTGCGCCCTTCATTCCGAGACATTGTTGATGCTCTTAATTCAATCCATTTCTATTGAATGCCAGAAGCAGTTACAGAAATATTTCTATTTAGTTTTTACGCTTGTTTTCCATTCACTGGTACCGAGCGTTGTAACAGAGTTATCTTCCTGAAACTCCCAAACCGCATTACTCTGCGCACAATTCGTAACTAAAACAAATGATATCTCGTGTAACAAGTGAAAAATGATCTTGCGATTATTTTATTTTTATCTTATCTTAGAAGTAGCGTTATCATTCACTTGCGCTCAGTTCGCGTGCTGCACCACACGTCACATTGTCTGAAATACTTGTGTATGTGTAGTGAAAATGCTTTTGGGGAGAACGCAGTGATTTCGGGTAAGTACAGGCGTGAAAGACTGAAAAATGGAAATAAATCGGATTATTCTGGGAGTGGTAGAAGATATCATTGATGATTAATCATACGATGGATCCGAAGGCGCCATTGTTATCAAAGATTACTTAAGGGTTGTATACGAATTAGGCGTAGGAGAAGGAATTTTCAGAGTAACAGGGACTGTTTCATCATTGAAGATATTGAAGTGGACATGCTGGGCTTTGTAATACATTTAATAGCAATGTGTCATTTATCTAGTTAATACTTTATATAGCGCCAAAAATTTGAGAAGCTAGGTATAATGAAATTACAATTAGAATTCCTAAACATGATGTAATATTTGATATTACTGCTAATTCAGACCGTCTTACAGAAGATAAACATAGAGATACAATCATTTCTACACATTTTACCGTGTTCAGATAAAACGAGATTAGGTTAAGTGAGGTTAGAATAAGAGGCATTAGGGTAGATTCTTTAGGTTAGTAATTTGAAAGGTCAAATTGAGACATATTAAAACGCTAACCGGACTCGCTCAGACTGGTGGACCCAGTTCTAAATCTCTCTTAAACGTAGCGGACGTACTGTAATGGGATCTACATAGGCTAATTACACTAAGGTGATGTAAAGAAAAACGTAGTATCACTAAATGCTCGTAACAATGTATCCATAATCTATATCACTAACTATCCAAAATCAAACATAGATGACGACACGAAAGTGAGTCTAACTTCTAATTAAGAGGGGTATTGGATTCGGGGAAGATAATAAAAAGCCAGAAATAGTTTGTTGTTATTAGATCTCGAAGATACCTCCTAAAAGTGCGTCCATTTTTATATTTATGAATCATAGAATTGAGTTGATCATCCCAAAAGCGGCTTAAAGGATCTAGCAGATTTAAATTGGTAACTTCCTTGCGGAAAACCTTATTTTTTCATATAAAACACGAGCTCTTTTATCAAAATTTTAATAAAAGTTTTGTTTTCTTAGCGCAATCAGCGCAGATACGGTGTATCAGCATTGTGTAACCGAATGGAACGTAAGGTTAGGTTAACGGCGAGATAAGATTTAACTGAGATTACGAACAGAAACTATTTCTGATGTAGGTTTAAATAGCGGAGATTATTGCTTTGTTTATGATGCTTATAGGAAATCTAGTTTTCATCTGATTCCTTATTGGAGTCTTCGTGGCATAGGTCACCTTCAAATCGGTGGGTTGATGATCTTTCATATTTGGGAATGGAGAGTAGGATATTAAAATTGTGCTCAGTGAGCGCTTTTGTGACTGAAAGATCGACAACTATGATAATTTGCCAATCCTTCCTAGCTTGACTCTCTTAGCAAACGTTTATTTATATTTTAACATGTACTAGTTAATAAAAATGACCGTTATTAGGTTTCAGCTAATTACAATTAAAAAAATTACAAAAACAACGACATTGAAAAGACGCTATGCGCTATCTAGTCTTTACCATCATCGCAACACAACATTCTCATACCATGCTCATCGTTCCAGGTCTGGTAAGTAATCAGTTGGGATGTGGGTTGAACGCGCCGCGTACCGTTGACCAATGGCTGGTGAGAGGTGGCCAGCGCTCCGCAGGCTTGTGGCTCGGAAGACATTTCATCCTGATCAAATCGAAGAGGGCAATTTGAAAAGGTAAGGTTATTTTATCAGAAAATGATTCTTTGTTAAGTACGTAAAGAAGAAATGAAAATGAAAGTACGTGTGAATTGTATACAGTAATTGAATATGGTTATTACTCTTAGTATGATTAACAGGCTCAAGATAGCAAAGCATGCCAATTACAGATGGAAAACTTGTTCAATATAGTTTTAAACTAACATCATTTTCAGCTATGTGAAATTCATAGCTCATCAACCTTTATTAGGATAAATCAAACCTATTAAATCAAAATATAATAATTAGAAAACAAGTCCTAGTTCAAAATACTTTATTCTTTAACATTTACAATCAAATCCAACAACATTTACTAAAGACCCGTTAAATGTTTCCAGATGCCTCAACCGCTGGGACCTGACGTCACTGGGCGTGGGCAGCACCACAGGGGCTGGTATCTACGTCATCATCGGCTACGTGGCCCTCAAGGTTGCAGGACCTTCTGTGGTCCTGTCGTTCCTCTTGGCTGCTGTTGCTGCTCTCTTCGCAGGTACGGCTTTTGATTAATTTGATGGATAGTCTAGTTTGATTCGAAGATTTGAAAGATCTTGTGACAAACTATTTTGATTTAATCTGATACATTCAATATTGACTAGTGCATACGAGTCTCAGCTCTATAGGGTAGAATAGGACTTCTAAATCGCAAATCAAGAGCTAAAGTACAGGAAACGCGTGTATTTAGTTGTTGCAGTTACGGATACATCGTCATACTAGGAAACTTATTGGTTGAGTAATAATTTCACCTTATTTTGTATCAGAATTCAAGACCTCAAGATTTTCAGGCAAACCTGTCCCATCATTTAAATCGACCAACATAGGCACGCTCTTGTTTGTAAATAAATAAATACACCCAACAGTCACATACATAGTCCTGACACCACACTAAGATCCAGTCTTGTGTCGTGGGTGTCAGGAACTACGAGAGACATTTTCGGTCTCACAAACACCCAGACCCGAACCAAATACTTGTGTTTCACACAAACATTTGTCTCGGTGCGGGGATCGACGCCGCGGTCTCTCGTTTGACAGCCAGTATATAACCAACTGCATCACGGAGGCTGTCAAAAAATATTAACTGAAAATATAGCCCACGTGCGTCTATAAGGTGCAGTAGAACTTTAAAAAACTCAATAACAATGTCGCGAGACGGACGTTTCCATTAGGGAAGGAACGAGTAATGCCTTAGGAATTAGATAACACGCATTGCCGTTATCAGCGTGATTAATAATCACAAATAGTTGGATAAACAATTGTTTTCATAACGTATGATTAATACGAGTACATAGTAGCAATTGTAGTAATATTTTGTTTACTATAGATGGTCTATTTTGGTCTTGTTTACAAGTATTTCTAGAAGATGGTATAGTAGTGAAGATTGAGTACAGTTCAATTTTTTTATCAGCCAAAACGAGGCAAGAAGGTCGATGGCCTGATCTTCCTAGTTGCTAAAAGTCGTAAAATACCGCGGGAGCTTTCCCTCAATAGGCTTAGTAATTGCGAGCACTACAATGTGCCAGATACCCTGATAGTTATTACGTTTCCTAATGCCTCGTTGGCACACAGTTATCGCTACAACGTCCTTCAAAAAGGGACACAATAGTAAGCACAAATGATTATTTGGTAGTGATCAATCCTGCTAACAAGTAATATTAACAAGTAAGGTCAACATACCAATGTTTGATAGACTTTAATAAGTACCAATAACCAATCTATATCGGCCATTAGTTAATAATTGTATTATACACGGTAATTAATAATTTTACCTATTACATAATGATTAAACATTATAATCTACAATGTATATTGTTACATTCATTCATAGTTCCTGTGAGATCAGGAAAAAATCCTGTATTCATTACTGTTTTCAGTTTAGATGAACGTTAGGTAGCGTGCGGCTATACCGTAAGGAGAGCAAGTACCGCGCGGCTATACCGCAAGGAGGGTATTCTATTTAATATCTAAGGGAGTACAACAGAGACAATTTTCTTGATATTTTTTTAAGTGTCCAGTGTCCAAAAAATGCCATTACAATTTATTAGTTAAAACTTCGAACTAAAAGCAAGAAAAATAATAAATATACTATAATCAAAATTATTGTTATTTTTACTGTTCATATATTTTGTTCACTTTGACTGTTGGCATCTGAGCATCATAGAAAGTGATAGGTACAACTCCGGCCTCCAATTGTTGCCAATACAAAAGTCTTAATAGATATTTGATACCTTCCATAGTTTGGTTAGTTGAGAGGACTGGAGGAGGGCGTGCTTTGACAATATCCGTAGCCTACCAGTTAGTTGCGAGATGGCTCCATAGCGAAGTACCCTTGGCTTGATCCCCGCACTGAGATAAATGTCTGTGATACCAAAAAGGCTCATAATTATTGTTAGTCTCAGGCTTATGTATACGTGACTGTGGGGTGTAATAATTATTTCTGTTCCAAGGCCTTTGTTACGCGGAGTTCGCAGCGCGGGTGCCGCGAGCCGGCTCGGCTTACATCTACACCTACGTGGCGATCGGTGAGGCTGCGGCCTTCCTCATCGGCTGGTGCAACATCATGGAAGCTGCTGTTGGTATGCAAGTCTACCTTCACAACAACTTTGAAGTTATTACAGCCTTATACATGAAGTTTGTCGCACTTTCTGCTGAAGTTATTCATGAAACATTTAGGTCTGTACACTCGTAAATACTAATAAAATTTATGGCAATAGGCAGATAAATTAAAAACTCTACAAAGACATCATAAATAATCTGCAGGTTGCGGTGTTGGATGGTAGGTACGTTGCTGGTCTTATAAAATTAAGAAAAGGTAGAAAAGAACGGGAGATGTAAGGGTTGTCCGGGAATTCTACTTTTAAACTATTTAAATACGTCGATATTCTGTCAGACAGTGATACTACTCCTTATGGCCATTTATATGACAATATCAACCAGCTACACTAAGGATCTTTTCTACTTTTCAGGAGCAGCAAGTTTGTCCAGTGGTCTAAGCTTCTACGTGGACTCCATGGTCAACGGGTCTATGTCTGCGTGGTACAACTCCACCATGCCTCTTGAGGTTCCTTTATTGGGGCCTCACTTCAACCTGCTCGCTTGTCTGCTTGTTATCTGTATGGCCAGTGAGTAAAAGATTTATTGCTTACTCGGGTAATTATCTACAGTATCCATAATCTCTATTTATATATTACTAATTTTCTTTTTGCTAATTTCCAGCATCACAGGATTAAGTATTTTGGTGTTGCCTCCGCATAAGTCGGAGCTTGGAAATTTAACTAGCAGTACTAGGCATCATGTTTTGGTTTTAGATATTGTTGGAGTCAAGTTAGTTTTATTAGAAGCATCGAGGACCAATATAACCAGTGTATCTATTTTAAATTTCTAACTTTCAACGCATTGAATTTCCTCAATGTGTGTAGTTAATAATGTCTCTTATTTCACCGTGTACTACAAGTTACAACTAGTTCTAACTTCTAGTTAATTTATTATTGTCTGTAGCGTTGCTGGCGGTGGGTGTGCGGGAGTCGATGTATGTAAACAACGTGTTGGTCTGCGTCAACATAGCAGGCATTGTGTTCATTGTCGTCGCCGGAGCTGTTGCCGGTGAGTTTACTATACAATATCTTGTCTATATCTATTTTTATTTGATTAACAATATTTTTAACAGTTATTAAATATAAATACATTTGAATAAATTCTTAAGAGTTATTTCAATTTCAATATCTACATGAGGAAGTGTAACATCAAATTTCTGTTAAGGAGGTGGACAGAGGGCCTGATGTAGTTTCCAGAAAGTCGATAGATACTCTTACAATTCTTGTTTCCAATGTGTAGAAATCGACGGGGGGCTTTAATTGTGACGATTATCTTGCTAATATTCCATTTATCATTCATTGTTTCAACTACCAAACCAATTCTCTATTCTTCAGCTGATGTAAACAACTGGTCCATACCACTGACCGAGGTTCCCGACGGCGCTGGCACTGGGGGGTTCTTCCCGTTTGGAGTGTGGGGGACTCTGCAGGGCGTCGCCATCTGCTTTTATGGCTTCGTGGGGTTTGATACGGTCACTGCTGCTGCTGAGGAAGTGAGTACTGAACATATGAAAAAATCATAGGCAGGTGCTCTGTGGTGTATTGTGTAGTTGAGCTTATATCTTACTTTGTGAAAATGTCATAAATGTAGTATACCCATAACATAGATATTAGATTTTTGTAGAGTTTCTTTTTTTGGGTTTTACGCACACCTAAAAAATACAATGGTTAAGACAATGATGTGATTAGTTGTGTTATTTTTCATATTAATTATATTTTTAAACTCTATTACAGCTATGCTATGCGTCAAATAATCAATTTAGTAGACTAACATTTTAGGACTTCGATTTCTGCAATAGGTTTTGGTCTATTAATTTAAATTTTTTTAACCCTTTTTTATTCCTTTTTCCAACAGTGATGTAAAATAGTAATACTTGTTTCAGGCCCACACACCACGTCGGTCCGTCCCCTGCGTCATCCTCATAGTTCTGTGCATAGCATTTCTGTCGTACTCGAGCGTGTCCATCGTCGTCACTATGATGGTGCCTTACTACCTTCAAGTAAGTATGCAATTATAGTAATACGTCCTACTACAGGACACTCTTCTTTTGAGAGATCTTGGACTTGTACACCATGCTCTACCAAATTATTAATTGAATATTATAGTTTCAAAAGACTCCTGGATACATGTAGCTTTTGTTAAAGTTAATTATTTTTCAATGAGGAATAAAACAAAAAAATACTCATCTAGTGGTTTACCTATGTTCATTTAATATAGATATTACATTGAATTGTTTTTAATTAGTTTTTGTAAGCATATAAGGCATAAATCTTACCATGATCTTATGGTGGTTTCACACTACAACTCTATAAACAACACCCTTAGTTTATACACCACGTGACTATAATACTATATTTAATGACATCCTCCGTGACGCAGTTGGTTAGACGCTGGCTGTGAAACGAGAGGCCGCGGGTTCGATCCCCACACCGAAACAAATATTTGTGTGTACCACAGATATTTGTTTCGGGTCTGGGTGTTCATGAGGCCGAAAAGTCTCTCGTAGTTTCTGATAATGACGACACAAGACTCGATCTTAGTGTAGGATCAGGTCTATGTATGTGACTGTTGGGTGTATTTATTTATATTATATTAATAACTTGTCAACAGATGACCTTTTATTCTGCATATAAATAAACTTGTCATATAACTACTACATGTTTTGCGGCCTCTTCGTTTACAAGGACACATTGTATTTATACAAATTTAAGTAATGTAACCAATACGTGAAATAGCCTACAGGACATTTTTTAGGACCAACTGTTAAAGTTTTATCGATGTCAGACTGTGACTTGCAATTCTGAGCATTGTCTTCAAGGGCCACTTCGTCAGCTTGATGTTCAGCAATTGTGAGAATAGCACCATCAATTCCCTGGGCCAGGACAGAAACCAAAACCACTAAACACACCACAGCGAGTGTTCTCATGGTCTCTGTAACATAATTCAAGGACCCAACCTTTAATGACGTCGTAGATACCATAAAAGGTATAGGAGTTAGAGAATTACGCCTGTCGGGCAAAATGACTAATGTAGGGCGAGAATAGACACATAAATATCTGCCCGTGTCTTTGCTTACAATCAACGGATTATAATACATACATACATAAACACACGCTTTTATCCCCGAAGGGGTAGGCAGAGGCGCCACCAGGACTCCCACATTTCGCCTTGTATATCCGTCCCACGATGTGATAGGGGGCGAGCCTAACGCCATATCGGGCACAAATTCCTGACTCCGGGCTGATAATTAATAGAAAAATCCAATATCACTTTGCCCGACCCGGGACTCGAACCCGAGACCTCAGCTTTGTAACCGTACCGTAATACAACTACGCCACCGAGGCAGTCCGGACGGATTATAATAAAATTCGCAATATACATTATACATTCACACAATATACATTCTCGAAACGTATTTGTTGTTTATCCATACTTACGTCTCCAGTCGGAAATCCTACCCAAGGCATCACATTCAGCAGACTTTTTGTCCACTGCCTCAGGTATAGACAAATATAATAGAACCATACCTAGCACCACTTCTATGGAATACTCTAAAACAATTTGTTTAACTACACTACGAAATAAAATAATATTATCGTACTCACTTGATTAATCCTTAAATTTACAAGATGCACCACTACTGTGGGTCTTGAACGATAAGTTCCAACTGATTGCATTTTTGCGTCGGTAAGAAAACGTACTCGTGCCAAGTAATTTATGTGATAATAATTTGCAACAGAACGTCAACAACTGTTAAATATTTATGAATACAAGTGGCTCTGTGCAGTGTGCATTTATTGTTTTACTTTGCTCAAACTTTTAAGTTTTTATTTGTAATATAATGTTAAAGCTGTTTTAACATCCTCAGTACATAATATGTAATCCTTGTTTATTTATCCGTGGAAAATGTTGATTGTATATTATCCACTGTTAACATAATTTTATTACATACATACATAAACATACCCCCTTTTTCCCAGAAAGGGTAGGCACTAGGCAGAGGTGGTACCAGGACACCTACATTTTGCTTTGTATGTTCCATCCCATGATATGATAGGGGGCGATCCTATCGCCATATCGGGCACAAATTCCTGACTCCGGACTGATAATTAATAGAAAATCCAATAGGTATCACTTTTCCCGACCCGGGATTCGAACCCGAGACCTCAGCTTTGTAAGGCGTGAGTTTATGTATGTATAAACACTTTCGACTAGGTAATTTAATATTAGGTTAATAAAGCGATGAATAAACAGCTGGCACACATCCGCGTAATATTTGCGCCGGTATACTGAATCCTTACGAGTGCGCTTCTTTACTGAAACAAGAAGTTTCCACGCAGTTGTGGTTGAGAGTGAGTGTGAAGTGGGTGATTCTGATGAAATAAAAAAAAAAACTTAATTAAAGAAACGTGTAGAAGCAATCAAATAATTTTGCCTATAATAGACAATGAATAGGATATTATTTTCTTGTCTTCTCAGGTTAGATTTGTATTTTGTGTGGTATTCCCCCAAATTCGTTATAGCCCGCTTAGATACGCATTTCTATTATCGTGCTACTATTTAATAAATCAATAATATACATTGATCCCAAGTTTCAAACATTAGTAACCAAGCAACCAATTGTATTTGTTATCTACCTGTTTAGTTTTCTATGACATGGTAACGAAATAATTTAACTTCCACAAGTTACATCTGCTTTATCATTCTTTTAGTTTTGCCCCTAATTTCACTAAAACATATTGTATAATGTTCTTTCCCTTCGTCTTATTATTCCAATGAATCGTCGATAATCCGTAATTTCTCTTCGTTGTTTCATCACCGGCATTTTTTCGAGACAAAGCTATACTTTACCCTAGATAATATTATCGTTGCAAAAATATTCATATAACTGCAATATTTTCAGGACAACATGCAGGCCGTGACTGCCGCTTTCCACTACGTCGGCTGGGAGTGGGCAAGATGGATCGTTTTCACCGGAGCAATATTTGGCATCCTCACTAGGTAAGCAGCTTTCAACTTTTAAACACTATCAAAACGAGAAGATTATGCATCCTGAAAGTATTTCTCATCTGATTGTCGAGGGTATTACTCTGCTTTTTTCAACGAAGTAAACATGTAAATAGTAAATAAGTAGAAGTTACAAGTTTTAACCAACTGGCAGGCTCGACACTACCCGCATGTTTTTGTTTTATTAGACAAAAATTCAACTCCTAAATATATTCCATTAGAACCAGAAGATTCATTAACTTACATGCGAATTTATTGCATTGCCAATATAAAAAAATAGTGTTTTCTCCTTTTCAGCCTCCTTGGAGCCCTGCTGCCGTTGCCTAGGCTTCTATACGCGATGGCGTCCGACGGGCTGCTCTTTAAATGGTTCGCCATGCTCACTCCGACGCGCAAGTCCCCAGCTCTGGCCACCGCTCTATCAGCTGTTGTAATCGGTAAACTTAAAAGAATTCTAGAATATTATCAGTTTTTTAATTTAAAACATGCTAGTCGAGGCTATGGACGTAATATACATTCTAGACTAGTGTTATTGCCAATGCAATAAAAAAAAAACCTGTCTCACAATACCCAAATCAGAAGCAATAGATTGTTTGAATCACTATTGAATCAGCTGTTGCGTCAAATTGAGAAGATGGCATCCTACGGGGAGCAGAGTAGCAAAGCTCTGATGTTCAGGGATCCATGTTAGCTGTACCCTGTATACCAAGTGTCCCTGGAATCATTAGAAATTTTTCGGAAAGTGTAACACCGATAGTTATGACTAACTTAACTTTACCTGTATTCATCTTACTTATTTGTATAATTGTTTGTTATTCCAATTAAAAAATAATAATAATACATACATACATACATAAACTCACGCCTTTATCCCGTAAGGGGTAGGCAGAGGCGCCACCAGGACACCCACTTTTCGCCTTGTATGTTTCGTCCCACGATGTGATAGGGGGCGAGCCTATCGCCATATCGGGCACAAATTCCTGACTCCGGGCTGATAAATAATGAATAGAAAAATCCAATATCACTTTGCCCGACCCGGGACTCGAACCCGAGACCTCAGCTTTGTAACCGTACCGTAATACAACTACGCCACCGAGGCAGTCGAATAATAATAATAACTTGCTATTAATTGTTACCTCTATTTGCTTTTTTACGTCAATACTCTTAAATTCCTTGTGGTCTCTCAAAACATAAATCATTTACTTATATATATTATATTATTTATTATTTTATTTATTATTCATTTATTATTTTCTATATCGTTTTCAGCTGCGTTGGCGGGTATCTTGGATCTGGAAACGTTGATCCTCATGACGTGTCTCGGAACTTTGTTCTCTTACACCATCGTAGCCATCTCCGTTGTAGTTTTAAGGTAATTGTATTATCCATTATTTTTAAATTAATTGGATCATGTAATTGTCAATATCCCAACAACTAACTATTCTGAATAAAAAAAACTTATATTTATTTTTAGATCTTGAATAAAATTAGGATTATGGAGTCCATAATATTATGTTGTATAACTTTCTAAAATTCAATGTTTAGAAACAAAGAATAATCCTTTATAGTCCTGTCAGGCAGTGGTTAATACGTTTGCTTTTCACTACACAAGTTGAGGTTTTGATCCCTTCGCAAAGTTTGTTGGCCTAAAGATATAACTTCAAATATAGATATTTTGATTTTTATTACTGAGAATAGTTTAATAATATTTAAATATGTGTTCTTTGTGCTCCAGATATCGTTCAAGTTACGCCCCAAAATCATCACCAGGATTTTTCAAAGAATTATTTGGCTGTGGATTTCGACTGCCCACGAAAGGAACGCAGAGGATCGTCGATGTTTCACTGACATTATTTAGTAAGTTATTCCGCTTTATTATATTGCGGAAAAAACATATTTTTGTGTATAGCTATATCTACCCATGTTTTATTAGATTAATAAATCCACGGCATGTTAACAACCACTCGGCCATTCTCATTATCTACGGTTGACAATTTCTCCCTTTACTCAATTCGATCATCATCATAAATGTTGGTTCGTAAATAAGCTATGCGAAGTGTGGTGTGTGTTTTAAGGGTTGGAGAATTGACCTAATGTATAAGAAAGAAAAGTATTTGTTACGCATATGCACAATTTTCTTTTGTTCATTCTAGTATGCTCGTGCGTGAGTGCTGCCCTCGTGATCGTTCATACAAACAACCCTCTCATACCATCAGTGGTGATTCATGCGCTGGCAATCCTGCTGGTGGTCATAATGATGCTGCAGCCCAGGGCTAAAGAAGAAGTGTCTTTTAAGGTGACTTATTTATATTAAATTCACCCAGAAAACCTTTCAAGTAAGAGAACTACGTCAATTTGAGCTTAATAGAGACAAATCAACAATCACAGACGTTGGGATCACAGGTTATTTCCTGACTTTATACGTGACTGCAGAAACCTTAGGAAACAAGAGATGTATAATGTTGCTTTCCCTGTTTTTATTTAATTATACTATGTTTACTTGATAAGCCAACAATAAACGTTCCCCACAACGTTGGCCAGGTGTTAACAGAAGTCGGTGATCCCAAGGTATTAAGGAGCTGTTTATAGTTGGTTGTTGTTCGTGTTTAAAAAATCTGATCTATCTGAATTCGTTATTTTCCTAATAAGTGGCTTACGGAAAATATTTTTTATATTACAGACGCCGATAGTTCCACTAATTCCCTGCCTTAGTATCTACGTCAACGTGCATCTGATGGTGCTCATTAATCTTCAGACATGGATGTGTGTTGGAGTATGGGTTCTTGTTGGTAAGATCCTACGATATAACTAAAGATTTTACACACAAAAGTCAACAAACTAGGGAATTCACATACTCTGTCCATTAATTTTCAGGCATACCCATTTACCTTATATGCATGTCCTGCTACAAACGAAAGGAAAAAATTGAAGAAAACACATCAACATTACACGGAAGCAAAAACGGCAAACCACCTGTACAGATCGTTGTAGAGTCACCCACACCTCCAGATACTTTGAACAGAATAAGTACTTATGGAGGAGACGACATTATCGAAGAAGTTGAAGCCGAAATTCATGAGAGCGTCATTGTTGATCCGCCTAAAACAGAAGATATTATGATACACCAGGCATATGTGGAAAATAACGAAGAAAAAGAAGCAAAAATAATTGATCTGCTTGATCAAGTGCTGCAAGCTGAGGAAGACACGTACGGAGAAGTAATAAGCCTTCACGACCAAAAAGAAGAATTGCCAGCCCGCGACGAAGACCACAGAAAGTCACTGGGTGATCTATCTGACGCTGGATCGGATGTATCATTAGGTAATCAGGGATTATCTAAATATGATGTCATAGCGCAAGTCCATAGAGAGGATCTGCCTAAAGTAAGCGAAGAAGAGGAGAGAAGAGAAGACGACGACGTTACAGAAGACGAGAATGAGATAGACGAACAAATAACTGCTTTTAATGACAGCGAAACGAATTCGCGAACGGACGAATCGGGATATTCTGATACTTTAGATAGAACAATATCTGAAAATATAGAAGCCAAAGAAGATACGCCATACATACCCGTGCCTCCACCACTAGACGAGAACTATTTTAGGAGTCCTAATTTCAAAAAATCATATACAATATCATCAAGACCTACAAAGAAAGAAAAAGAAGTCGAAGAAGAAGTCGTACCCAGGGAAAGTGTAAATTCAAATACTTCGCAAGAGGAAGAAAACATCACCTTTGGTAGCGATAGACAAATAAATTTCATGAGCAAACTGAGCAAAATTTTTGAAAACAAAATATCTTCCAACAGCGATGAAGAGGAACCTCGAAAAAGATCCCATTCGACTGGTAACGTAGTTGAAAATACTGAGTTCTCAGCTATTAAAGAGCGCCCGTCACTCTTCTTAGATCTACAAAAAGAAATAATATCACGGGAAGCAGCACAAAATCTGAAACCAGTTAACGTAGAAGAACCCAAGCCCGTGGAGGAAGAACCTGAAGAAGACACGAGTTTGAGTCGAGAAGATTTGAAGTCCAAATTGGAAAATATATTCGCTTTAGGAGGCCCGCAGCTCTTAAAACCCAGGTTAATGAAATCCAACCCACCAACGCCGGAAGAACCATATCCACCAGACACTTCTAGCACCGAAAGCATAGCTAAGTTACCAAAGACCGATAAAAATGATACTTTAAAGAGGCAGAAAGCCAAGTTTGGTGAAGTATTGAACTCCTTTAGGTTAAGTATGAACAAAGACGACGATGTCTAATTTTTGTACATTAGAACTTCGATGTTGTATGTGTGCCTTATTTATGGTTGTTATTGTGAGATCAAACGTAGTATTCTGGTTATGATACGAATTTTAGATGTAAGTTTTAGTTACCAATGTTTGATATAATACAGTCAGCCGAAAGACTGAAATCTTGAGAAATATTTGACGTTATTTTTGCTAAAATTGAGTGGCCGTATGAGAATTAATTTTGTGGTTAAAAGTGGTGATATTATAAACAAGTTTAGCAAATTCAATGTCGATGCGCAATATAATTTTCACAATGCCATTTAGTAACATAATTAATAAATTATTGTACTAAATTTTTGCGTCCTTTATTTTAAAACTTTTTGTAATATTGATACCTAACATTTGATTTCTAGTAAAGACAAAATTAAAATAAAATAAAAAGTACTCCTTAACTGTTAATCACGTTAGTTACTATTTAAAATGCCTACAAGGGTTCCCAATCTGACTTCAGACCGCGGCGCACAAGCATGTTTACTATTTTGCCTCGGTGCCCTAACCTATCGAGTCTGGTCGAAATAGATATATACAATAATACTAGTTAGGTAGATAGGCTGAATAATAACATTTTTGTAAGAGAGGAATGCTTCACGGCACCCCCTTTTACTTTAGAATTCCCTGATGTAGAGAATAGAAGACAATATAAAGTCTTGGATAACATTTTCTAGACTGTTGTCAGTAGCAAAGAAATAAAAAAGCATAGCCAAAAATAATTTTATTACAATACAAACAATTAGAAAAAGTATAAGCAACGAAAATAAATTGTAAAACTCATCGCGTCTCCATCTTATAAATGTCTTGCGTCAGTTTCTGTATCTCCATTTCCTTCGCCACGGTCAACAGGAGTTCGTCGATTATTTTCTCGGAAATACTGAAAAAGAATGGAGGCTTTTTAAATTGCCAGGAAGAGATCTAAATACCAAATTAACTGTTTGCAGTGACTATCAAATATTAAAGAACAATGCAAAAATTCTTGAAAGTATTCTGATGCTAGTGGTTTGGCACCACCGATTAGGTTTAAACACTAAAAACAATTATAAAGTCCAAAAGTAGATTTTCCATTGTCGTTGTCAATCTTTTAGTCTTAGCACTAGGCTATCACAGTGGACATGTCCTAACTCCTAACCCCTCTCAATCACACCCTCGGTTTTAGAGGAGTACCTTTCTCAGTAGGGGTAATTATGATTTGATACTTCATAGTAAATACCACATCTCACCTTCCAATTATCTCCCAAGGCTTCCCCACGGCGCTGTTAGCGTACATAGGGCTAGTAAGCATGTGCTGCACAAATTTAGTCCTGTACTGGAACACGTTATGCGCCGTTGACTCGGGTATGTTGAACGTCAACCGGTACTTATCCTTGTTCGGAACCGCTGACGGCAACTGGTACAACGGCTTTGGGACTTTCTTTTGTATTGTTTCCTCTAGGATCTAAACAGAAACGTTTACGGAAGTTTTGAAAAGTTAATAATTCATCATCATTATCAGCCCGTTGCAGTCCACTGCTGGACATAGGCCTCTCCCAAGGTACGCTACAGAGTCCGGTCTGCTGCTTTACGCATCCAGTAGCTGCCGGCCCTCTTGTGCAAGTCATCCCGACAACTGGCCAGACGACGTCAAAGGTAATACAGCATACGTCGGGCGGGAATTCACTCATTACGAGACAGATATGCCACATAACCCGAGGGCGTGCTCAATGCACCAATGCATATGAGCTAACTGTTGGTAGAGAACGCTAAATATAGGGAGTGAAAAAGAAGTCTAAATAAAATCTGATGAAGAGGTTGTTGAACATATAAAGTTGTTCGGCTGATTACATTAATGGAGAAAGGAGGGAATCTGCCAAAGGCATTTTTCTAGGCTACTATTCTCACCCTTAATAATTGCGGAGTGCTGGGCTGTCGTGGACTACTTCCAGAGATACACAGCAGCTGAGCGTTTTTGACTCCGGAAACTCGTTCATTTCGACCCCTGAGCAAATAGAAGCACGATTTATTAACCGATATTGTGTAATTAATTGTAATAGCAGAAACTAAGAACAGATATCATTTTACTGTCTGCCTTCATCTCATATTTAGGTATATAGGCTCAGTACAACATGACTTTTCAGACATGTTGCGGAATTATAAAACTTAGACCTTTACGACCAGTTGTCTGCCTTCCAACGCTTTGCATAGTGGTCTTGTAGTCTGCCATACCAACAAAACGCAGCTTGTAGACATGCCATATGTACAATGTACATACATAGGAACATTCTAGTTCTATGACAATATGAAAGCATTTTCTCTTCTGGTGTAAGCCATGGAATACCTCGGAAACTATTTAGCAAAAAACAACGCATGTTAAACGTCATTTTCACTACCATGTCGGGCTACAAATAAACCTGCGATGTTGCAAACACCAAAGTATCAATATATTTGCAATGACCTCATAGCCCTGTCTCGAGGGGGACGCAAGTAGAAAAAACATTTGACAAAATATCTATACAATTGTCCCATGCGGCTACGCCTGAAAACAATTTTTTGATATTTTTGTAATCCTAATTTAATGCAAATAGTGAGTATAGTTGTTTTTAGTGATAAGATATTAATAATAACCCGGATAGCGAGTGCCGTACAGTATTTAAGGGCATGATGAATCACTATGTAAGTGTATCGCATTTCGGATTCACCTTTGTTTAACCAGATACAATCAGGCTTAATTATATCGACGGGCGATAAATGATAATTCACTTTTATCATGCATCTATCCGCCGACACACTCGATCTAGACTGCATTAAATGTACTACACTCCAAAGCCAAGGCCTGTCGACACAGCCTGCTAACACAACCCGGGGGCCTAAAAGAAAATAAACATGTCGGCAACAAGCACCCACACGTGTTGCTCGCATACATGTTGCCGGCATGTCGGCGACGCAAGCGCTCAGTTGCCCTGCGACATTCAACAACGACATGAGTTGCCAACTAGCCCGCCGGCAAAAAGTTGCCAACATGGGTCGGCGGGTCAGCGGGTTTGTGTATAATACGCTTTAAACTTACAATCAAATGCACCATAATCAGTACCAAAAAATCTTGCAATTAAAGTATAAATACCGATACTTTTACGCCGATATGATATATTTTAAGTAAAATCCATTAGTGACAACTTTCGCATTGATATTAGTAGATAACAATAGGGGAACCAAAGGAAAGCAAGGGCACAAAAGTCACATTGCAATACATAAGGGAGCCACCCTAATGTCTAGACACATGGCTATCAACTGCGAGTTATTCACGCTTTTTGATATTGTCCATTAGCTCGAGTTGTTTGTGATGTTATAAATTTACGTTGTCTTGGAATTGATGTTTAAAATTATTTTTGAGTTTGTTGGTTTTGAAATATTTGTCAACAGACTTTTTGGACGGTAAGTGATCAACACCGCTTTTGAACACCATAGGAGTCTTTGACCGTAGCTTTTGCGAATAAAAATATAAGGAATAGGTGATATGGATTATTTATTAAATTGGAAAATATGCAAGATATTCGTAAATAATAATAATGTTTTTGTAATTTGCATCATGTCCTGAACTATGTACTATAGGAGTTAATTTCACAATTTTTCCTTCCTTACACAATTTTTATCAATAATTTTAATACAGCAAACATCTTTAATGAACCCTATTAGACAGCGCAATAATGAGAATAATCTATTAATTCACACTTATTGTAGGCAACCCACACGTAAATAAAACTTGCAGTTATACCACATTTAAGCCGTATAAACCGCAGATAAGGATTTAGGGCATCTGTCCACTACAACATAGCATACCTTGCCTATGTCACGAAAGAGCCAGAAAAGATATATTTCTTCATAACATTAAGCATGGAACATTACCGTCCGGTTTCGGATAGGTCATGCCGGGCACCGTTTCTCAAGAATTTATATGAAGAATTATTTTCTGTCTGAAATGTTCATAGCATCATCAAAGTATGCTATATGTAGTAGGCAGGGATCCTAAATCAGTAACGAGCTGAACGAGCGACATTTTTCACACAAATCGCACATATTATTGCATGAGATAATCTCGCTGATTCGGTGCACGCTAGATTGAGACGACCTCGTCTGATACGGGGCTGATGTCACCCGCCATAGCGTCTGCTTCACAAGGGGACAGTCGTCGGGCAAGTACGATATGCTAATTAAATTAATTTAACTTTATGATTGATTTCGTTGCGGGTTAAAAATAAGTTAGACATTCCCGGAGACTCGCTGAGCTTCAATGCTCAGTGTCATTAAAATGCGTGCCACTGTTGTTCCTGGTTTACAGGAGTTACAGTGGCGGGTGTGAGGGCGGGACTGTCTCCATAAGCACGATAGGTAGTGTATAGCATTTAATGTACTATTTACGTAAACAGTTTTGCCTATCGTTCAAAAATCCTTACTTAACAATTTCGGAAACATGCTAATAATATATCTTCCGGTTAGCTACGATAGGTTTGGGCGTTCAAACACCGCGAAGAGTCGATAACGTTACATTATTAATAATATTTGTTTTGGCACTACAAAGTTACACAATGCAGAGAAAATTCTAGTCTAATCTAAAAGAACACAACGTGGTCTGCTGGAAAAGCTAGCAATTCACGCAAATACAAAACTTCGTCACAAAACTGTTCACTTAAATATGATGTTTGTTTCGGGTTCAAGAATTGTGAGAACGGAAAGTCTTCGTAGTTTCTGATTCTCACGACAAAATACTTGGGAGTTAATTAGATCTTAGTCTAGGATCCGGACTACGTGACTTTTGGGTGTATTTATTCAAATAATAATTAGCATAATTTCTACCGTCTCACTGCACTATCCCAGTGTGAACAAGCACTAATTTCCTCAATCAGTTTTATGGCGATTGCGAGAGATATACAGTTTCAGACTTTGATCTCGATGTCTTCAGCGTAACACTAGCGTTATTGCCTCTATTTGTTTGCGAATTAATCTGAATGTTCTTAACGACTGCGGTACTTTAGAACTTGTTAGTGCAGTCCTGTACCACTTCAGCTTTAATGGAAGAATTTTATATTAGATTTTGTTGGACGCGTACTTCATTATGGATTATTAGGTTTATTAGACCTGCATCAATGCCTTGAAATATTGGTTCTTATCGGGGGTGCCAAGATTTTGGAAGTTTTTAAAGCATTCCATGTTCTATTAAGATATAAGTAGTTATAAAGATCTTTCCGATGTTTATTGTTCGTAGATTTTGCACCTGATCATTATTTTAAAGCAATTATACCATTGATCAACTGCATTATTAGCATATCAATAGGCACAATATATTTATTTAAGATGACAGCTAAGATCACAGATATTTTATATACAATAATTATTTATAGTTTATACATAACTGACCTACCGCAACTACATAAACTAATAAAGAAGAAAAATAATACTAGGTAAATGAAAGCTTGAAATAGTTACACTTCCATACCTTTGGAAGTAACCTTACAAAAATAAAACCAATAAATACCTATGAGACAGTCATCGTTAAACCTAAAACCCCGTTTAAATGTTAGCCAACACGCCAACTAGACGTTAATAAACATGACCCGGCCCGGAGTCGATCCCGTGACCTTCACCTCGCGATGTGTACGGAAAGCGACGGCAGATCCGCTAGATACCACGGGGGCATGGGACTGGGTGGTACTGGGGTCGTACGGTGGTACGACCCCAGTACCACCGTAGTACCATTTTTGGGGATTTTACTGAAGATTTTGATATTTATTTCTCAAAAAAGCTTATAATGCCCTACAAAAGCTTTAATGTAAAGATAAATGCAACAATCAGTCATACATTACGATAAATTTAGTTTTGTGTGATGTGTATCCGAAGTCAGAACCTATGAGACGTTTGTGTTTACAACGACTGGGCTAGAAAAAAATATTAGTTGTTCTCACAAACATCAATTATCTCGATGCGGGAATTAAACGCTTAGCTTCTTGTTTCACTTTTGGCGTATTAACCCACTGCGCCACTGAGACAATTAGTGCTAAGATTTGTGAGATCGAACAATCTACTTAAATTCGCCACTTTACTTCTTTGTCATCCTATTTCACACATAAAACTTCTTTTCTCTGAACTCTTCACTACATCAATATAGGCAGAATTATATTTTATTTTTAAAAGACTTTATCCTGAAGCACTACCCAGATTATATTATGGGATTTTCTACCTTAACTTGTACCGTTCGTTTTTATGGTCACAGCATAGCCTCGGTCACGTATAGAACTACATTTGAGGAAATCTAATGGTGTTTTGTATGATATAATCTACTTTTGAATTTATCTTCGATTACAATTTTAAATAGGACTCCACGCCTAATGTGGATTGGCTGAATCCACAGAGCAAAGAAATTCTACGATCATATGTTTATTGTGATGATGGAGTCCATGCCCTGTAAGATATTATCAAACATTATGACATAACAAGGGCCTACTCAATTTACAATTTTATTTATTTTGTTGTGGCTTAAGACAATTTAGAAATAAAGACTTTCGGAGCTTCAGTTCTCGATGTAAATGCATGTCACTGTCGACTCTGGCGGGTGTGACTGCATCATAGTAATAAACGAACACATAACATTCACACAAATAATCCTGACCACATGTAAACACACAGACCCGAAACCTGTGAATCTCACATTATCAGACCCGTCGTCTTTCCACGTAAGACACTACTTGACTATGAAAGACAGCACTAGTCTAGTCTACCCCGACTAAAAGTCGTAGGCTTACAAGTACAAATGACTTATGCCTTAATTAGCAACAATGCATGGAGTGCGTCGCATTCGAATGTGGCGAGCTAATTTGCACCGCACCCAATGACCTAACGCGACGTGAGAGCAGATCGACGCGGTGACGCCACTCCGTTCCCGGGCGGTCCACTGCACACCATTAGGCACTATACGCTATACATTAATTGATTTTAAATTGGATTGTAATTGGCTTGTTGGTTAATACTTAATATATAAATGTTAGAAAAAAAGCTATATTTAAGTGTGGAATGCGTAAAAAAACGGTTACTATTGAAAACTGTACTATTTGTAATGATAAAAAACACTAGAAAATATTTGAAAAATAATGTTGTAACTGAATGAAAAAAAAAACGATAATTTAAAAAATAATAGAGAAGACAAGTGAAAGGGTGACAAACTAAGTGACAAACGCAATTGTATTTTGGAAAGAGTTTCATAAGCTACTTTTGGTTGTAGATTCAAACGATGGTATCATTACTTACATTAGAAAGTTGTTTTTTATATTTTTTAAATTATACTGACATAAATAATGACTTATTTGCTCGATGGGAATTTGAAGCAACAAAAATACGATTCATATGCATAATTGAAAAGTGGAATAATTAAAGTAAATTCCATTATAATGATTAGGAATAAATGTACCGCAGTGTAGATAACGTGTCACCAGGTGGAATAATGTAATTAATATGATTAGTGTTAATAATAATAAATATATGTGTATCTTTCGCCATTGTTTATTTGGGAGTGGAACTGTCGTCACTTTACGCAAATGCTATCCTAGAAATATTATATTATTTGAATGAACCAAAATACATTAAGAGTTTTACTAGAGAGTAAAACAGTTACCAATCACACAATACCAATTCAACCAATTAATTAATAGTAAATATTTATTTTAATTGCTGCAGAATACCCTCGATATTAATAGTCCATAATTTGGCTTCTGTTTCTTTTTATCAATCCAAATACGTACTACCGCTGAAAACCCTTATATGACCTTTGACGACGTTTTTGTCGACGATTGGTATTCCAACACCATGCTCACAATTAAATCTAATAATATTCACGGCAAAAATGCGAATGGGCTGATCAAAAGGGCCGGCAGTGTACCAGCAGTATTCAATAACGGAACAATGGTATACGTGCCCTCGTAAACCTATCATCGAACGTCGCGCTGAAACGTAATGAGCCGCTAATGCAATATTACGTGATTCTACACAAATGGACTCCGAAACGCGAGTTGGTGCCGCTCAAACACTTCAAATTATTGACAGCTTGATTTCAATTACTGCTATTTTTCCAATTGATTCATTGTGGCTAAATCAAGGATTCAATATGCGGTGTGATTTCATTGGATGCCAGTTTGAAAAGACTATGTTACCTACAGACCCACCTCTGCAACAGATTTGTGGTAGAATTAATAGTGACAGAAACTTTATTAATTCTGAGTACCGAAGCTTCTCATCGCCCAATTATGTAGCACGAATTATTACTATCCTCAAATGTCCACAACTGAGAAAGACAGCAAAACATCAAAATAAAGAAAAGGCAGTTTTTTTGTCCATTCAAAGATTTTGGTTCTTCTAATTCAAGAAGTGACGAAGTGTAGTCACACTTCGTTTGTAGTTATTATCCAAAATTGAGTTTTAATGATTCTAACGCCATTCGACATAATTATGTCAGCTAGTAAAATAACTTTAAGCCAATTGAAAGGACGAATTTTGTAAAGACATTAATTACACTAAAACCTAATCCGAAAAACGCCATAATAAAAATTCTCCACGACCACTTCCCGATAATATCCATAACGCGATTAGATATACAGCTACACGTCAAACCGACAGAAACAACTGTTTTTCCAATGATAATGCTGTAAAAATACACAGTACTAGGAAATTTCGTAAACGATACACTATCACAGCCTGTGGCGACCACTTAATGTTAAGACGTGAATCATTTTCAATTGTTTTCCGGATTAATTATATCATTTTACATACTCCTGTTTGCGTTATCATTTAGGAGAAATCATTGTGTTTCGGGATGTTGTAATTACGGAAATTGTAAGGATAGTGTCTAATAAAAGTTAAGTTTACAATAGTTAAGCTTAATAGCTTTCACATATTATCCATCAATGTTATTTGAATATAAATAAGTAATTTTCAGACGTTTATCGACAACAATTTCACAATAAAATTATAATGAAATTACCGCAAATTAAAACATAAATCAGCACACAAAGATTTAATTAAACATTTTTTTGGAAAGTGGAGGCGTGAGGAATTCTCAGCGTCGCCTCACAGTTCAAATACAATAATAAACAGAATAGCACTGTCTGTGTGTAAGACAACTTTATTAATAGAATAGAAACACAAATAGACTACTACTAAGAGTGTATGAGATAAAATCAAACGTTTCACACGGCTCCACTACAGCGTGACGTGACTGCGTGATTACAATCGATTGAACGAGTCACAACTCACAAGCTGTTACGACTTTATCGAGCGATAATGAGGCTTCAAACAATAATAATACTTTCGGTCCATATCGGTGCATTGCGATAAAACTGCAATCTAAAATAACTATGACCGATATTATTTACATATCTTTTTACTTATTTCTTGGCAGATATGGTAATCGCGGTTACTGGGCAAGGACGAAAATTTCAATCACTTTTGGATTTAATCTTCTTCATAGTCCTATACCTATCAATAAATAGGATCGTCAGTACCGATCATAATATTATTCCACGATGATAATCATATGGGTTATAATTTAACGATCCGCTGGCTCTCTGACATCAACGTCATTGGCGAACTATCACATACATGCCTTTCGAATTATTGTGTAGTACTTTTAGTTATGCAGGTTCTTGATAATTGTTTGGAACTAAGTATAATATAGATATTTATATGGTACTTTGCTTTATATATTAAATTCTGCAACCTATCGATGATACCTATTCTAATACCAATGTTTATAACCAGCTGCTTAATAAAAGCTTTTTCTTTTTACGATTGTAAACCATATTAGTCTTTCTCTCCCTTAATTTCTGGCCAGTTATTTTTAAACAATTGTCACCCTAGGTAGCATAAAGAACGAAAGGTGTTTTCCACAACTTTTAACAAACCAATGCCTAAACTACACAAATCGAAAGTAGCTTATAAAAAAAGTGAAATAATATTATTTCAAAATAAATTACCAACATTCTGCTAAGTCCAAGTACACAGTGGTATAACTTTTCTAAATACAACAAAATCACGTGGAACAAAAAAATCGATTCATGTTACGAAGCGGAAAATAGTTGGTTTTACTATTTTATATCGCCTATATTTAGGGATTATTTGATAGGTAACTAGGAAAATAATTAGATTACATAATCACAGGCGCCGTGTAGTCCTAGGCCGAAATACGACGAATCCGAATTGATAATAGAATATCAAGATTCATGAGCGATGTAATCAGCTGATAGTTCTTGTAAAACACATTTCTTGGTTAAAACGATATCATTGAAATTGAATGACGCAAATTGACAGTGATATTCGGTCACGTTATTTAGGCCCAATTGCACAAACTAACTTTGCCCATAACTTTGACAGTGACAATTTCAATCACATACATTTGCAATCGTAAATGTATGGCGATGACATTGTCAAAGTCAAAGTTAGTTTGTGCAACTGAGCCTTAGATTTTTATAGCATAGGCCCGGGACGGAAAAAAAGCAAACAGCTCATCTGTTAGTAAGTGATTATCGAGGCCCATGAACATCTTCAAGACTTGGATCGCGTTTGTAGTCTCAAAATGGGATGGGGGGCAACGGGAAGGAAAAAGGTAGCCAGTGAATAAGGTTACTGGGCAACCAGCATTCTTACTGAAATATACACGAGAGTAGAACCGTCGCTTCACATCATCTGTGAAGTTATGTTATAGCACGTCGAGAGAACCGATTTTTCTTACAGTATTCATAGAGTTTAAAGTAACTAGAGAGTAGTGTTATTCCACCACTGTCAAAATTACACCATTTTTATTATTGCGTTGAAAGACCAGACGAACATGCCATTCGCTTGATGGTAAGCCATACGACCGCTCATGGACAGTACCATGAATTGCAAAGCATTGCTTGACGCTCCACTGCGCTCGCCGTACTGAGACATAAGATGTTAAGTCTCAATAATATGTTCAGTATTTACTCTGGCTACAATTTCCTTCAAACCGGAACACAACAGTGAATTTACACTGATGTTTGGCGGGAGAAATAGACATTGCGGTGGTACCTAACCAAGCGGCCTCTCACAGATAAGAGACCCACCACCAGTCTTGCAAGTACATCGTATCTATTATTAAAAAAGTGAAAACACAAAAGTGGGTGACTCTTTTCAATTATTTCAATGCGGATCCAATAATCTCACCGCGTACCGAGCGCAAAAAATCTCCATTTCTTTCTAAACTAGAATGTTGGAGCGAGATGGATATCTCCCACGCCGGAGTTCCGTATCGGGCCCTCTGACTAATTAGAGTTACTTGGGATTAGGAGCCGTGCAGCGTCAATACCGATTTTGGCAATCCATTATAGGTTTTACGATGATGTGTAAAATTTGTGCCGTGGGCGCGGTAATGTTGAATCACGCTGATTAGTGTAACGGGTCAGCCTTCAACATTTCTTGCGACATTTTTCGTCGAGAAACGTCCATGAACATACTATGTATTGACATCATTATGAGTTTTTTTAAATTATTGTATCATAAACCATTCACCAATGTCTAAAGCAAATAAAATTGATCGTACTTTGAACTTATCAGGTATACAACGTACTTATTAATTAATGCGGAGTTTTATGCAGATATACAGTTATTATATTACAGTTACTTTTTTATATTATAGCGGGCAAACGCACTTTAACGGTGAAGGAAAACATCGTGAGGAAACCTGCATACCGTAGCGATTTTAAAGAATTTCTACGGTATGTAAGTCCTCCAACCCGCACTAGGCCAGCGTGGTGGACTATATAACCTAACCACTCTCAATCGATTCTCTCGATTGTAGAGTTGGCCCGTGCCCTGCAGTGGGACGTATATGGGCTGATATAGATATAGATAGCGGGCAAACGAGCATAAGGTTCTTCTGATGGTAAGTGATCACCTCCGCCCACGAACATCTGCAACATCACAGGGTATGGCTATGGACATGCGTTGCCGGCCTTTGGTGGGAATACGCTCGTGTTTTGAAGGTCGCCAGGTATTTGTCCGGAAATCTCACTGTTAGTTACTGCAGCGTTCCCGTTTTAAATTATGTCTATACCTGATAAATTTTTGTAAACCCTGCTCCTTGATTGATTTCGTTGCGGGTTAAAGACAAGTTAGACATTCCCTGAGACGCGCTGAGCTAAATGCTCAGTGTCATTAAAATGCATGCCACTGTTGATCCTGGCTTACAGGAGTTGCAGTGGCGGGTGTGAGGGCGGGACAGTCTCAATTAACCCCTGCTCCTGCAATTCCAACAAGATGTGTATACCGTGATAGTTTTTTCGCCTGCGCCTACTCAACCGTCACAATGATCACTTATTTAAAAATGAAAAAGTGATTTGTGATTGAAACATTCAAATTGAAAGTACTTACCATTACATTGACCTACTCGTAATATTATTTCATTAACAATTAAAAGAAACCTCTTATACTCACGTAATACCGTCCCCGCTACACAGTTGTCTCAACAGTCTGGTCACATCGTAGTCAGGAGCACAGGGGTTCGATACCTGAAACAGGCAAAATCATCAGCCATAGGAAATCCCATGAACAATGTCTCTTAAAGATTACTAAAGCGAGCCGTTGGAGTCTGAATTAAGCGATTTTCAAAATATTTACTAATATTTTGGCATACATTTTAAGTTCATAATATATATTTTATACGCCCTTAAAGCCCTATAAAAGCCTTCGACAGGGATGTATGGAAAGCGGAAAGATAGGCCTTTGCCCTTCAGTGACACGTTACAGGCTCGTAATAATAATGTAGTTTGTTTTTATATTTAGAGCATATCTATTAAAGTCGATAGAATATCGCGCAGTGCGTGTAAAGCTTGCTGTTAAACAAGAGTATGCGGGTCAAATCCGAGAAGCGATTACCGAAACTTATGTTAACAGCTCTTGCGGCGCCCACCGGAAAGTTTCTTTCAGTTTCCAATAATCATATTATAATTATGTATGTATTTAATTCCTACAGTGTTGTAAAGTAAAACTTACAGTACCTAACTATAAAAAATAAAAGCCTTACCATAGCATTTTGATTAAGACCATTATAAGGATTATAAGGATTACACATAGATATGGTAATCTAGGAGAAAGCCCCTATTTATACAAACCACCAATCTACTACATAAATGTATGTATGTACATTGTACCTATTACAAGCTTAAAAGTTATAACCATATACAACCATCACATAAAGAGCGGTAATTCGCATAAAACGCATCACAAGGATTACTCCCAAATTCCCGTCTCTGGCGTACGAGTGACCTTCGTCATCCTTACCGGCGTGTCATCCCCGTGGTGACGTCACCGCCGATAACGCTCCGTGCCCACCGCGCGCCCAACACACCGCCAGTCAAAGCTAAACCGTCTCTCACGACGCACGTGCACCACCGCTACCAACGGTAACCATCCGCAATAATGGTGAGTGTTTACAAACTTATTTTACTTATAAAAGATATTTGACCTCCATGCTTAAATCATAGTATTTAAAAAAAAACAAAGTTCGCGATTCCATTTTTATATTTCGAACGATTTGTTCCATTCAAAATTCAAAAATACAATTTTTATTTGAGACATTTCATTTATTCCCCAACTTTTTTCGGAAGGTTATTTTTTGAAATCGTAATTTATTTTATGGGCAGTTTATTTATGTTAATTGTCAATTAGCAAAGATTTGAAGTATAATTTTTATTTAAAAGATTTAATTGAGCATAGTATGTATTAATTTAGTAAACGTAATCGTGTTTTACCTATCACCATAATATTAATATTATATCACCGCGCCAAATTTATTGCCGAATACAATCATAAAACGCGCGGTTTTCCCTCTTAATATCCGTAAATATAATATGATACCGCTATTTCCAATATTATACTAATTATTGCAACTGAAAATAGCCATTGAATTATTGTGTTTTGAAGTTATTCTTGATCCGCGTCTCCTGGAGTAAAATTGTTCTGTATCTAAGATTAGAATCTGTAATTCGAGATTGCTAACGCGTTTTTATACGGTTTTTTATGTCGCGTAAAACATTAGTGTACATCGTTTGTGTTTGTTTATGTTTTCTCGAGATAATTGAACGACATTTATGTTATTCTTTTTAGAATAATTACAATACTTTCTTCTTCTGTCTGACCTTATCCCACAAATACAAGAAATCGGCGATGTTTTTTCTTTAAGCCAATTGCAGAGTTTTCGCCATTAAGCTTAGAGCTTTGTTACGGTGTGTCAGACTGACCTCATCCCGGTTGGTAGACTTTACTTTTTTACTAAATTTTCGTGGAGAAATCGCAGATGAAGTGGTTTCTTTACTATGTTTGCAGTAATCAAGCAAGCGAATATGAACACAAGTTATTTCAAAGTCATTGTTATGTGGGTTCGAAGCAGCGACATCAATTTTGACATTCCATGAATTATTATGAAAAACAATCGATGAATATAATCGCTGTATACGTATTGCTAATAATATTGGCTCATAAATTCTAACAATTGGTGTCTTAGAAATTTTGCCATCCCATTTCGATGGAACATTTCCAGGTGAAAAAAGTTTTCAATACAAAAATAAAATTCTAACACTCGTTTTGTACCCGGATTTCCCCCCACTGCACTTAAAAGACTGAATCCAAAAAACAGTGCCCAAACCGATGGCATATTTATTGCCCAGTTAGAGGTTTTGCGTGGACTCGTTTCATCGATAGCCTTGTTTAAATCTCATTAAACATTGTTTTAATTACACATACGACCTAACCATCACTCAAGCTATTTATATGCTTAATTAATTGAGTGTTTTTAATTAAAGCCTGGTTATATAAGGATCTTATACCTTGAGTTGTATAAGTACGTGATATTCCGATAGTTATGTCAAAAGACTATAAATTATTTTTGGTTACATAGATAATTTGGTTCTGGTCATTACCATTTAGCAGTGACCATGACCACGCTAAGATGCATCAGAAATTAAGCCTTAAACTATTAATAATAATTGGGAATATCTGAACTCAACAATGAGACATACATGGACTGATTTAAATCTTAACTTATATAAAACAAAACTTAATATATATCTTACATAATGATTGCATAAGTTTCAAGAAGTACATCCAAAATCCAAGGTCAAAATTGAAAATATAAATTTTTCCATCCGTCATATTTTTATATTCGCCACGCCTTTCTTATCGATAAGAAATGTTTGGTATTGATACGAACGACATGAATCGCGCATATTTCCTTACAAAACCTTTTACATCTGGGTTTTAATGTTTATTTAAATTATACAATACACGGCACTGACAATCACTTATTTAGGAAACTGTACAATTTTAGCAAGCTTCCTAATGTGATTATTAATTTAGTGGAAAAGTATAATTATTGTAGAAAAAATGTCGGAAATACTTTGGAACGAATCAGGAATACCAAAGCCCCAGCAAGACTTTTTCTCCCAATTCTTCTCTTCTGCCTTCCTGTTATCCTTATGTACTCAAAAAAAGGCCGCTAAAAACACACATACGAACTCCTCATAGTGCGTATGTTAAGCCCTGTTTTGACTTAGAAAAACCATTTCTTTAAAAACGAATATAAAATAAATTGATTACAACCTGGGAATCAAACTCAAGACCACACCTCTACAAACATTCAGGTTTATTGCGGTTCAAGTTCACGGCAATACGGACGTACCCATGTTTCGTATAATACATACTTTTGGATAAGATAAAAACAATTGTGCAGGAAACGTATGATTACTTTTATCGTTCGAATGTAATAATTTTATCGATACTAATGGATTGTATATCAAAAGTGACTTTAAATAATGTGAAAAAAAAGACTGTTAAATTATTTAATATTATCCTTCCACCCAACATAATATGATAGCCGTAGTCAAATTGTTCAGCTAATAGATGAGATATAACAGAATTTATGTTTTAATACGTCTAGTTAATGACACTACTGAAATGCTAATTGAAATAATTATTCTGTAAAATAAATTTCGTATAAGTTTAAAACAAAACAACATACATACATAAACTCACGCCTTTATCCCAGGGGTAGGCAGAGGCGCCACCAGGACACCCACATATCGCCTAGTATGTTCCGGCCCATGTGATAGGGGGCGAGCCTATCGCCATAACAAAACAACAATTTGTATATTAATAAAGATAAATATTAACGAAGTAATATGTACGGCTGTTCGATTCGGAGATGTTTGCCATGGGTAATCCCATCGTGCTAGGCTAATAAATAAATACACCAGAAGTCACACATAGTGCGAACCTTCATTATCATAATTTACTCGTGTCGTGGTCAGTAACTATGACATAATGTTCAATAACTACGAAAGAATTCCCAAATAGCAAAAAAAAACAAAAAAATTATTCACACAAACAAAGTTTGTGACGGACTTTGATCCTGCGACCTTTAGTATCACATTCATATTGTCGGTCACTGGGCTACGAAGGCTGCTACTATAAAGTTACCCAAAAGTACAAAGAACCCATGACTAATATCAACATCATTGCAAAAACATGGAATATTTCGTCACATCTTACCGTGTAGAGGAAGTTAAGACCTTTTGACATTAACACCATTTGGCTCCCTCAAGTTTGCGACTCCTTTGTTCGCTCTCCCGATCGAATCAATTTCAATTTGAAATAAGAAACAGAAACACCTGTCTTTAAAGGAAAGTTTGTCTCCGAATCAGAGGACCGGTTCATACAACCGGTCCGTCCCGGGACTGCACGATCCAACTGAAATGTGTTGCTAATTGTGCGCACTAACATCATTATGCATATCTAATAATCGCCTTATTAAGGGTTAAATACGTTTAAGTTTCGGATCTGTTATGAGATATTGTTGATAACTTTATTACTTTTAGTTGACTTGTTAGTGTCTCATATAACACAGAATTGGGTTCCATTGCATGGTGATGTCCTGTAGATCGTCCATTCAAGGCAATTGATGTAATGCTGGTTGTGAAAACCAATAACTGTAGTTTCGATTCCCGAGTCGTGACAAATGTCTTTGATCACTTATTATTTGTTTTCCGACGATACTTGTGCAGCCTCATGTGCATAACATTTGGGTATTTACTATTTTCATAAAGAGCTAGCAACGGCTTCGCTACTGGCAACGCTAGTAGGAATTATTCTTGCAGTACTATCGATCTTAATTAGCAATTATAAAAATCCACCACAAATCGACCTGGATATCAATCACACTTTACCAGACAACCCTTAGAAATCAATATAAGTTGATCTAAGAAGCCACACTTAGACAAAAGCACGCAAATCGAAGGTCGCCACGATAAATATTCATAGCATTTGTAACAATAAAGTCGGAAATAGTCTGGTTCGCGAATAGCTGTGTTTACGAGCCGGAGCATCGGCATACCGCGCAAATAGAATGCACGTGCTCTGTCGCCATCCACCTCGGTACTCTAAAGCACGGAATATCAAACGTATTTGTAACCGTAGTCTAGCAACCGGATTCATAATAATAATACGTAATATATAAAGGTGTATGTGCAGTAGTCACATATATAGCCCTGACCCCACATGAAGATCAATTAAGTCTTGTGTCGCAGGTATCAGAAACTATGAGACTTTTCGGTCTCATAAACACCCAGACCCGAGACAAATACTTGTGGGTCACACAATCATTTGTTTTGGTGTAGGGATCTAACACCCAGCCTCTCGTTTCATAGTCAGCGTCTAACCAACTGCGCCACGGAGGCTGTCAATGGCATTAAGCTGAAGAAAATACACCCAAAATTCACACATAGTCTTGTGTTAAAGTGGACACTATAAGACTCTGTGGTCTCACATTCACACCACAATTAATAATTATATTATTTGTGTATTTCACAAGCATGCAAAGGAAAACCTGCAGCCTTTCTTTCCACAGCCCTATTTATAACTGGTAATATTTTATCAACGCCCTATTTGTCTCATCCCTGTATTCTAAAAAGGTTGACTGGTAGGTAAAGCTTACAATAATTTGTCACAGTATTAGAGTTTATGACCACGACAAAAAAAATAATTGATCACACCAAAGTTTTTATCTCCCGTGTCATCATCATCATCCTTTTATTGTCCACTGCTGGACATAGGCCTTCTCCAAATTCCGCCATTTCACTCTGTCTCCGACTTGCCACCTTTCGCAAATCGTCACTCCACCTTGCTGGAGTGCGTCCTTGTTACAACTGTGTGAAAATATATAATTAAATGCTGTAGAAAGAGAGCATTTCCTACGAAATAATGAAACCCGAGATCGCACGACTCACAATTCATATAAATTGGCACTCTTTATGCCAGTCAATGACCGTTTAAGTTGTAAAAATAATTTGATTTCTTTGCCCATTGTATTTTTGTTATTTATAAACTCTCATGAGAATATTCCTACGTTGTTTCGACTGGAACCAACTCAATGGTTATTTCGAAGTAATTTTGTGCAAGTACAAACACTTCCGAATGATTGATAGTGGGTGAAAAGGTATTAGCAAACCCTTTATTAGTTTACTAGTAGAGGGCACAAGAGCTAGTACTGTTCGTCGCTTGGCAATGACCTAAATGTCAAATGTTTACGTGGTCTGCCAATATTTGCTTAGTGCCTGAGTGTTTTGGGGAAGTTCATAAACCCTTATTGTAGAGTGTTGGGATAAGATCAAGTTCTATCTATAAAAATGTGGGCAATTTAGAGGCATTAACTTATTTTGGTAATTTAAAGAAGAATAAAGTTAATTTTTTAAATGAACAATAACACACATATCACAACACTTGACCCATTTTCATGAAAGGGCACAAGGATGATGAAGCGATGATCACTTAAAGAATCCGAACGTAACTCATATGCGTAGGACACTTCTACGGTGGTATAAACATGTTTTGTACTATAGCCTATTTACAATACAAATTATATCACACTACAATTAGGTTTTATACAATTTTCCTCATACCAATAATAAACTAAGCCATAGGCCTAATACAAGTCTACAAATCCAATGTTCCAGATAAATAATACGTTTCAGATGCGAAATTAGAACATTCGTATGTAGGTTGACAATCATGACACGCGGACTACATTTCAAAAACAATTATTTTCAGATCTCCACGGACGCTACTATAAATTTCGCAATTCTAAATAATTTAACATTTACCGATCGTAAATTTCGGCAAAATGGTGTTTTTGGTTGACCTAAAAGATTCGCCTAAAAATTTACAAGGTTATTAGTTACTTGTATTTATGAAACAAACGAGATTTTAAGCTCTGTTTATGAAGCTTCTTAATCATCCTAGTTTTATTTAATAAAGTCACCTTTTTCATTAAACCTCTATCACGGGTTTGTTTTAAGATTGAGATGGTCTAGGCCTTGGCCTTGAGCGTTGCTCTTCTACGAGTGATAATAACGATCAAGAGAAATTATTTTAAATCAAATCGTAAAAGTGATTCAAAATGCGTATACAAGACCTCTCCCCTTCCTCCCCCGATCGTTGCCAATGATCTGTACGATAATATAAGGGGAAACGTAAACATTCAAAAATAGCAAATATCCAACAGCAACAAGCTGTCTCGACATTGGAACAAACCTTTAGATCATCCATTTTACGGCCGTCCTCACGCCTGACAATATTAAAATGAAAATAAATACACAAGATAAATGTTGAAACGTTGAAGTAACACATCACACCTCGACCGACAATGTTGTCAAAACACAACGGGACAAACGCAGCAATTTGCCGAGTAAACGAGTTAAATATATACCAAATCATAGTGTTTAAGGAAAACAAATCTTGCACATGTGGGGCGTGATTCAATGGTTATTTCAAGAAAGACAAAATGCCGGTCATGCCCTTGTTAGGAATTGAAATAGATGCATTTAATTAGCTGGAAATAACACTAGTATACAAGATGATACACCAGTAGTAACTTTTTTTTTTTTTTTTTCTCTTTATTTTTTAGGGACTTTTACCATGATTAGGCATGCCAGCCCCATCATAACCTTAAGCTAGGTAATACAATAATAAAATAAAATAAAAAAACTGTAGCACTTATTGCAGTTTAAGTGAGCCGCCTCGGTTGGAATGGTATCATTGTCTCACAGAACGATGGCTTTAAAAGCATTGCCGTTGCATATCAAGTTTTCAATGAGAATACTGTACGGTCAACAATCTTAAAACAACGCATCTTCAATACTTCGAACGTGATTTAATTATAATTGGTTTCACTGTCCATTGTTTTAATAACATTGGAATAACTCAGGAAATCCTAATTATGGTTTAACACTACAAGCATTGGCCTAAATCATTTCTCATATTTTAACTCGGCGTTAAGGTATCGAGATTATTAATTACAAAAACCCAATTAAAAAGAGGTCTTACTTAGCGGTTTGCTCCTTCACGCGTAAAAAAATTACATTGTCAACAATCCTTGACATTAGAAAGAATAATCTGCGCAAATCCTACACCAGTAATTGGTAATTTACCGTGTCGTGTAATCGGCGGTAAAGCCGATAATCGTGTTCACTGATAACTGTAGTGGCACAACTTTACGAGTGGCAATGTTATTGTTTACTCTACTGTACGCACAGGCCTCTCAATACCGTAGGCTTTTCAATGGGCCATGATGTTAATCTTTGTCAGGACATCTTACTTAAATCAAATAAATTTATAAATACACCCAACAGTCACATACATAGTCCTGACCCCACACTAAGATCGAGTCTTGTGTCGTGGGTATCAGAAACTATGAGAGACTTTTCGGTTTCACAAACACCCCGATCAAATACAAGGTACACACTTAGACTTCTCTCTTTAGTTTTCACTTTGTCTTGTTCCACTCTTACATAGGGTTAATACAACATAAGTTCTCAGTTATATTACTCCAAATAAATGGACTTATGTTTAAAGTGGTACTTATCTAAGGATGTAAATACTTGACCTAATTATGAAATAGTTCGTGTCAATCAAGTATGGATGAGCAAAATATTCTGTAACATACACACGATATCACACGTCCGATCTCTCGAAATTATGGATGGCTGGACGAAAAAACTTTCCAAGAAAATAATTTGCTTCAAATTCAAACTCCTTGCGCTCCACTAATACAGTCACACGCATAAATCACAAAAACTAGCCAAGACTTCTTTACAAAGATCACAATATTAGAGTTATGAGTCAGTTACAACTACATTATATTTTTTTGCGCGATGCGGCCACGGCGGGTGCAAAAATACTGTTCGTTTTGATACACAATCACTGCCCACTCATTTACTCCAGTAGTGATTTGCATAATACTTATGATTTGTGCAAACCATGCACAAATCATAAGTATAGTTCAATAGTCTTCAATAGTTTGGATTATAACAAACATTTCATTGATGAGATAAGCAGTTGAACCTGCCAAGGAGTAGAACATATTACCAAGGTTCGTTTCGTCGTAAGGATAACTATACCCAAGAATTCACTTAAGCCCAATCTTTCTCATTTGCTGGGTATGACTGGCTATAACTTTGGGGCAATTAAATTTAGGTAAATTTAAATTAAATAATTTTATTCTTATTTTATAGAACCCTAGGAGCAAGTTATGAGCAACAATTATTACCTCCGACAGGCTCCAGCCTCCGTGGCGCAGTTGGTTAGACGCCGCCTGTGAAACGAGAGGCTGCGGGTTCGATCCCCCCACCGAGACAAATATTTGTGTGAACCACAGGTATTTGTTTCGGGTCTGGGTGCTTGTGAGACCGAAAAGTGTCTTTATTCTCTTTATTAAAGTGACTGTTGGTTGTATTTATTTATTATATTTTAAATAGATTCAGTGGCAAAACTTTAACTAGAAATGACAGTTTAGCATTAAGCATCTTAACACAAGTATGAAGTGCCTTCAAATACTTTCTACGTTATGCTTTGTAACGATTACGTGTCTGGCATCACACCATGTTGCTAATTGTCGTACTTGTGTAGGGACGATAAACATGTGCTCAGTAGTTAGTGGTGTTACGTAACATCTCTTTGTTAAACGTTTCAGTAAACCAAGAATCCTTGTTACTTCTGTGTCTTAAGTATATATAACATCCAGACTTTGACAGCTATATATTTTTTATTCTACTAAGAATAGTGTCCTTTGTCTTTTATTGCGCAGAGCCGATTGCTTAGCCACTGCTCCCATTATAATTAATCGGTCATCAAAATCATTTGGAATATCAAAAGGATATTTCAAGACCCTGCATTCGACCAGCAACCCTACAATTAGTTATTATTTCGCTCCAGTTGGCAACCCCACGCGGCACGTTTGTATGTAAATTGACAGGTGGTACGATCACCGCCGCAACGGTGTTGTCACACCATACACCGACTCTTTGGGTAAATAATACCACTTTTCTCGTGGTCTTATAGGGAATTATTTTGGTAAAATAGAGATCAATATTGGAAATTGATAGATGCAGTAGTCTTGAATTTTAGAGTTCCAACTCACTACTTTCGGTAGCATGTAAAGTCTGATCTCATATAATGAATTTAAAGGGAATAAATATGTTTTGTTTTTTTAATGATCTTCTTTTAATGTGCTTCATAGAACATTGAAGTTTTAGACATTAGTAAAACAAGGATCTATTTTAAGCTTGATTTTTTGAAGGCAAGGCTCGAAGCTTTTTTTGGCTACTAATTATGCTGATTTTGACCTATAATAAAGTCGGTTAAAAATACTTAATGTTAGACAAATTAGTGTCACAAAGACACTCACCTCGATACAATTTCCATGACTGTCAATACCAACACTTGCAAAGACGCGTGTGGCGCTGTACCTTTGTTACACCACTCTCCAACTCTCCGTCCATTGCCCCAATTATTTATATTTTATACAATGGAAGTATTCCTGTTCTACATGTCAGTGGGTGTGTCGAGTAGTGTCGTGTGAATCTGTGAGTAACGCGAGCTGCGCTTCCAATCAGCTGTTACTGCTCGGTATTTTAAGATTACGCAGAATATACCTGGAACATGTCCGTTTTTAAATTCACTTGTTCTAAATATTTGCATGTGATATATGGCCATTACGTGTTTTCATTACTAGTGCATGATACGAAAAATATGGGTTTGATGTTATGATTATTAAGTCATTGTGGTTGAGTTGGCTTTGAATTAAGTCCTCGATTTTGGTCTCTACACTGAGACAAATTTGATTGACAATAATTTGTTTCGGGTCTAAATGTTGCTCTATCGAAAATTCTCATATAATATCTAATACACATAACTGCAAAATAATCTACCTATATTAATGTGCTGTTAGCTATTTGTGTGAGTAATGAGTGTATAGCATTAATCCAAAGATTATGTTAACAGTACTTCACTGCGCAAAAAATGACCGAAGAATAATGATTACTTAGAATACGCACAATGAAATTGCCCAAAAAAATAATTGGTTATAGGAAACCACAAAATTACTGGGGAATCCGGCATGCTGAGTTTAATGTGTTTTCCTTCATTCCAATGTCTATTACACAGAATTACTAACAAGGAAAAAGTACCTAAGAAAAGCATTTGATATGTAGACATGTAGTTACACTAACCTTTTAAAAACTTATACAAACATTGGTAAAATAATTTGTACTTAGTCTATATTCTATAGTGTATATCACAAATATCTTCTTCTTTCGTGTCGATTGTTCAAAAGTATTCGGGTTAGTTCTATTATATTTTCATCATAACTAAAACTAAAATGAAGAAGTCAGGAATTTGTGCCCGATATGGCGAAAGGCTCGCCCCCTATCATCGTGGGACGGAGCACACAAGGCGAAACGTGGGTCCTGGTAGCACCTCTGCCTACCCCTTCTGGGAAAAAGGCGTGAGTTTAGTAATTAACTAAAACCCATATTTCTAGAAATCACAAACACATCACGTGTGATCGTGAATCAGAAAACAGGCTTTTCATTCCCACAACACTCTTAATCAATATCAAACGCGGCTCAAATACATATCTAAGATTCCCGTTCCCACTGCTCCATGACTGATTCAAGTAGGTTAGTATCCATAAGATTTCAGCATTAATCTAATAAATATTGTGGGAACGTGGAAATAGGATACTGTGGACCGGCGGTTCTCATTAGGTCCTGCGGTCACTGGTGCGTGCAAACTAGATCGAGTTACCGAATACGCACTGACTATAATTTGTGTATTTAATAAACTAGAATATAGAATACAAATTACTCTTTCCTACACAAATACCGAAAATCAAAATAAATAATGCGTTCGTAAGTTCGTCACGCTGTTGGCTAAGAGGCAATTGAGATACGAGAGACCAAGAGTTCGATTCCGAACCGAGAAATGTTTGTGTGGTCCTCTCTCTCTAAATCGTTCCCTCACTGCTGAGGATCGTGACTCCGTTTGATTCCGTCAACCAGTTGTCTCCATCGGTTTCGTTCTGTAGCTTGGTGGAGTGCGTCGCTGACAGGTATTTTTAGTTCCTCAGATATTTGGTCCGACCATCGTTTGGAACTTCTACCTCTAGGTCTTTTCCCTTCGATTTTACCAGTCACCATTAGACGTTCTAAATTGCTGGTGTCCCTGCGTGCAATATGGCCAAAATACCGCAATATTCGTTGTAGGCAGTTTGCGGATAGAATAGATATATTGGTGCGGTGGGCCGTCCATGTTACTCTCAGCATGTAACGCCAGCACCACATCTCAAAAGCGTCGATTCTCTGCCTATCTGCGGCTTTGAAAGTCCACGTAGAGAGCAATGTTGCGTTTTCTCCATTGAAAACGAGGCTGCGGACCAGGTGTATTTTAGTCCGGTGGGTTATGTTACGGTCCCTCCAAATTTTGCTCAACTGGGTCATTGCAGATTTTGCCATGCCATGTTTGTGTGGTCCACAGATATTTATTTTGGGTCTATGTTGTGAGACTGGTTTTGCATAATTTCAGATACCGTAGCATTGGTATCTTAATGTAAATTTATTTAAAATAAAAAGTATCGCCAATGTCTCTTGGCATTTTACCTGTTCGAATGGTTGGAAGAGATCGCTTTTAGCGATAAAACAAATGTACGTTTTTTTACTCTTAGTATTTTGTGTTGTGTGGTGTAATAATACAGTATTTTATTATTATGATTTATTTATGCTGACCGCATTATGCGTATGACTATTAATTGTGAATTTATTATTCTTTTTTCCGTTTACATTCACAAACATTACAAAGAATTATATAAGGGGAAGCGAAAACAACACATTTAACGACTTGTTTAAGACTCTCCAATTTATCCAAGCTAAGTTTACTAAAAGCCTTGGCTTGATCCCAAAAACATATCATGAATGAAAACCACGGAGGCTGGGTTTTACGTCATCTTTACTACCAAGTTCAGCCTCCGTAGCGCAGTTGGTTAGACGCCGGTTGTGAAACGAGAGGCCGCGGGTTCGATCCCCGCACCGAGACAAATGTTTGTGAGACCCACAAATATTTGTCTCGGGTCTGGGTGTTTGTGAGACCGAAAAGTCTCTCGTAGTTTCTGATACCTGCGACACAAGGCTTAATTGATCTTATTGTGGGGTCAGGACTATGTATGTGACTGTTGGGTGTATTTTATTTATAAGTACAACCTTCTCTCATAAGGTAGATTATAAAATTAAACAGATGAATAAAATCATTCAGAGGTAAACTTTATTTAACACAATGAAGCCAAGAGAAAGAGATGTGAAATTCTACAGATAGAATAATGAATGTGTTTTTTTTAATAAAAAGTGTATTTTTCCGTCCACGATAGTGCCAAGTGGTGACATATGTACATAAAATAAATTTGCTAGGGATGTGCCAATGTTACGAATGTAAAAAAAGTTTATTGGCTTCAAAATCTACTTATTCTTAGCAATAACAATTATAGCGTAAAATTATTATGATAAATAATTGAATGTTATACAAGGAATGATCGGACTATTATGTCCCGCCCACGACACCCAATTTAATTTGACGGTTATAATATCTTAGTAAACATGTATCTAATTAATAATGGCAATAAAAAGTAGCGGTTTCTGATTCCTTAATAGTGTTCGTATGTGGAGAAGCATAGGAACAGAGGCAATTAATAATAAAACGAATCAATATTTTTTTACCGAATATAAAAACTTACGCGCATACCGTAATGCCCAACCTGAGATTTGACCCATGACGTCACAGTTCACGCCTCTTTCACACATGATACATTAATTGCATATATCCATAATCCGCTACTGTTACAAATACTCTTATATCATCCCGTCTATTCCACATACACTCCAATTTACCTGACAAACATCGATACATTCCCACCACTATATCAAGATTAATTCTGGACACCCGAGGCCGGGATTACAATGCGTCCCACGCGTGGGCTATTTCGGACGTCCATTACCGCCGATTGCGAGATTCCCAGCGCGCGTGCTTGGCTGCCGAATCCCGACGAAGGTCGATCGTTTCGGACATCGGTAGCGGAAGATCCGTATCCTACCGGATAGATACTACCGTATATGGATACAGTTGGAATCCGTTACAGGGATAAATGACCCATACAAGTGTGTCCTATTTTCATTGACCCTGTTTAATTATTATCAGGATAAAATTAGTCACAAATTCCCAAAACATATTTAAAGTTACACTATTTGCAAGAAAATAATGTCAAGTGATTGAGGAGTCTCGAAAAACCAAAAAAAATAAAAAGGGACTTCGAAGCCAAAGTTTGGAGATCTCTGTATGTACTAGGACCAATGAGGCAATAACGCAAACATACTCTTTCAATCTCTGTCTTCAGCTGCAGTAAATTTACTGCTAATCATAGACCCGAAGCATTTTCACGTTAATACAAAATACGCATTCGAGAAAGTACAAACGTGAACCACATTAAGCGAAATAATATAAAAACGTTGTAATCAATGGAAGTGGCCACACAGCGATAAGAGCGTTAATATCAGCTGATATTAATGGAATATGCCGGCCGTGCCGCGCCGTATCGTGTTAAGGAACCTCGAGCCACACCTCACTTTTTCTACATTTTTTTGTATGGCACGCCAGTGCATCCATTGTACCTGAAGGTGTCCGTGAAGTCCAAATAGTATCCATTGGCGATAGGTAATTATATTATATAGAATAATATAATATATGTACTAATTACTACTATGCCGGTTTGCATTACCATTTCTCGCTTAAAACATCCAAGCTTACGGCTTCATTTCAAATTGCATTAATCTCGACGACGCGACGTCTCTAAATTATGAGGTTTGTCACGTTAAATATTAATATTCGTATGTGAGAAACCGTCATAAGCATATGGTTATGACGGTTATTAATCATAATAAGTAGTTATAAAGAATTCGCTCTATGATGGGACGGATTCGGATGGATTAATCAGTACGATCCCTCAATCTTAACGATGCCATATTTATCAGCAAGTACCAAATTCTTATAAACCTTGTAAAGATTTGATTTTACCAAAATCTATGTTTTTTTTTTCTATATTTCACAATTTTAAAACCTATTAGTAATCGAATGTTTTGTCCCATTCGAACGACTTCAATTCAGTTATAGCGAAGAAGACAAAACATTCGGTAATTAAAATAGGTTTTAAAACTATATATGAATAAGGCCGAAAGAATACAATGTCGATAAATGCTTAGATAGATAATCTTAATGGTTCTTGCAAAAAATATAATGTTACAACTGCTTAAACACTTAAAAACAATTAAGGTCGTCCGCATTACTCTAAATCTTTAATGAAGACAGATAGAGGTAGAGGTCATATTAAAAATGAATTAGCGATTTGAACCTTGACTTAAACGCACTTTAGTATACGTTCCGGGTATTGTAATATTACCAAGAGTATTAGTATTCATTGATAACAAAATTTGTTCATTAAATAAATATGTAGCTTTGTAAATAATAATATTGCAAATTCGACACACCAAAACGACAAGTTTTATCGTTTATTTTATCGTTTTATTCGATAAATGCAGTAACAAATAATATGAGAGTAATCCAATATATTCAACAACGTGCAACAGAAGAAATACCGTTACAGAGTACAGGGAAATCTCATGACCTTGAAATATTTGCAGCACACTGGGGTTCATACCAAAATATACCTAAAAACGAAGTCCAAATATAATTCACAAGGACACCCAACAAATTCATTCTCCGTCCAATATAGAAGAGTCGTAAATGGAACAAGAAGGGCCGCGTACATTTTTAGCCCCCCCGCTCCTTAAATACTAAGAACAATTAAATCGCCCGTCGCCTTGACCTTGCGACGGCGCCCTACATCCCGAAATGAGACGCAAGTTATTAGAGGACGCGTGTGCGACGTTATTTGTGTGGGTTGAATATTATAGGTTCATAGTTTGATTAAACATTTTAGGTTGAAATAACCGTCGAATTATTAAGCACTCAGGATTTTGTATGATATTTTTGAGTCTAAATTATATAACCTAATACAGTAAGTAAAATATTTAATAAAACACATAGAGGTCTTGAACCACAATTTACAAACAATATAATTACTGGGCACCATAGCTTTTAAAATTTGATGTTTTTATAAATTTTGGTAACGAATGTAAAGTAAAGTCTGTGTCGTTGATCTAGATCCTTCCGTTCATGTTTAAAACAACTTTCTTTTTTTGGAACTCGACTAAAATACACACGCGGCTTATCAAATCGCTACCCGCTCCCGCCAGATCTCATCACTTAACTAATGACATAAGCATTCATAACGCGCGTCCCATTGTTCAGAGTCGATAGCTTCCTCCCAACACTGACACACATCATCTTTCCTTTAAAGCCAGGTGTGTTTATACCGGAATGATAATATGGTGACGTCAGTATTGCTAAACAATATTGGCTAAACTGTTCTTGGAGATATTCATTGAAATAAATAGATAAATATTAAATACACCCAACAGTCACATACATAGTCCTGACCCCACATTAAGATCAATTAAGTCTCGTGTCGTGAGTATCAGAAACTACGAGAGACTTTTCGGCCTCACAAACATTTGTCTCGGTGCGGGGATCGAACCCCCGGCCACTCGTTTCACAGCCAGCGTCTTACCAACTGCGCCACGGAGGTTTTGAAATAAAATTAGTGGAACTAAAAAATTGGTGGTGAAAAATTATGCTAATTGTTACAACTACCAAACTCAATTTCTAGAGCTTAATTTTCATTGCCAATATGATTGGGGTCGAGCCCAGTGCTGACATAAGACTAAATTATCAGCCTTGTACCGTGGATACTAAAGCCACGGAAGATTTTTCGGTTCCACAACAATTAGATTCAAAAGCCTTGGCGCTAAAATCATAATCCCCATTTGTTTAACAACTGGTTTTTCAGCTATTGCACCAATGAAACGATCAATTCGGTAATGTTCTTACATTTAATTTCGTATTTATAAAACACCAATTATATTTTCACGTACTGCAGTTAACATAAATACTTCATCTTCTGTATAAAGTAAGAAATGTGAATATTGCCATCGGTTGTGACATTTTAAGCACAACCATTTGCAAGAGTTGACGATGAGCGATGACAGTCGTAAATAATTATGAAGGTGATGAAATTAGTATTCAGGGTTGAGAATTGACGATTTTATATACAAGTAATGAGTACAATACATTATGAACCAAATTATACTGATCTGATTGATAGAGGTAATGCACAGTTGATTTCAGATCGCGACTTACATGTCGAATGGGTCACTATAGAGCTTTTCATCTTTGTTATATTACCACCAGCTTATCATTAGGCATATATTATATCTATAATACCCTAAAAGCATTTCATAATACGAACGAAAAGCGAAACATTATTGCATATCGATATTAATTAACTTGTATTAATTAATTAAAATAGTTTTATCGTATATGGAATTTTTAATAAATTGGATTTGCAGTCCAGTTTTTACGGTCCTGTTGGGGAATAAAGCAATGTTTGTATTGCACGGTTGTTTCGGAATGTAATTGAAATGTTAATTAACCTTTTGCATTTTGTAAGTCGGGTCGCAACAAAGCCATTACGCAAATTGACGATTTTTTCGTGTTCTTGCTCCATTACTCTACGATAGTACTTATCCTGTGCACAATGTTTAACTCTACCGTCAATAATAAATAAATACACCCAAAAGTCACATACTTAGTCCTGACCCCACACTGAGACACAAGTCCTGTTTCATGGGTGTCAGAAACTTCGATGAATTTTTCGGTCTCACAAACACTGAGACTCGAAATACCTGATATTTTTGATCGAACCCGGAGTCTCGTTTCGCAGCTGACACTTAACCAACTGCGCCACCGATGCTCTCAAGATATTATAAACGTTTTATGCCTTATTTTTTTATTTTTATTTACAGTTTATACACATTACGAGTATAATGCCAATGAGACAATTTTCCAGTCAATAACAGTGATTATTGACACACACTTCGTGCTCTACGAATTAACGTTATTGGCACTCTATGCAACCAGATGCTATTGAATTGGTCTGTTTGTCTGAACGATTGTGAAAGGAAAGGGCATTATTTTAACTTGTTTGTTTTTTTGTTACTGCGCATCATGTGCAAGCTATATAAGTATCAATAGGCAACGGACATTCTCTCGAACATCGAAACGATCGTGTCTATTACTCCTTCCGCTAATTCTAAAGAATAGAAATACAATGGCCGGGAAACTGTTCCACTTATTTACTTATTTAATACCTACTATGTCCAGAAGAGTCTGGTGCTAGTGTTGATAAATATGTTTCAATTTTGAAAGTATGAATGATTATTGATTATAACTTCTGTCATCCCTTTCAGAGACTCAAGTATGTTGCCAACAGGAAAGCCATTTTTTTTATTATCAACATTCACAAGTTTTATTATCATATTTTTCAATTCTTATCGTTTATAATAATAATAAATATTCCATTGCTAGTGTTATCTAGATAGGTAGGTGATATCAAAAATGCTTTCATTCGAAAAAAAAAAATACATAAAAGAAAGGGTTTTTTGGAATATTGTATTTATTAGTGATCTAGCTCAGCCTCAATATCCACAAACATACCGGGCCAGAAGAACCAGTGAAACTGACCATACGCCTTTCGTACTCCCCGGGGTTTCAAAGGGGAGGTTATCAGCTTTCCTCTCGCCAACATAAAAATATAAGAAACTACAACGTGTTAGTGTGTTTAGCAATCCTAACAGCAATAAACCCCGACTGATTAACTCATTCAGATTATAAAACAGTGTCAAAGCGGTGTTTCCTCCCACACCATCCTGTGAGCTTCAAATCTGCAGAGGTCAAACCCATTTCGGACATTAGTCATACCGTCAATATATTTTACTTCTCAAAAAAAGTAGCTATGGTTTCTAACTATAATAGCGTCTAAAAGTTATTCTTGTAACTGGACTGTATGAAGATAGTATTCGTTCGAATTATTTAGCTTTCTTTAAAATTACTCTACTATCTCTCTGAAATCTGCGTATAAAAAAAGAACTAAAAATATCGCAATCGGATTCATGTTTGTAGAGAATTCCCATCCTCGGCTGACTGGGCTGATACAGTACAGTACATTATTTCTATACATTGACATCATACCCATTAAAAGGCTAAGCAAAAACATCCCGGTACAACGGATATATGTGATTTGTAAGTCCAAGTCGATGCGATGGCCAAATAGGGATATACCGAAACAGGACAGCACCGAAGCTGTGGACGCGTCACCAAAATCGGATGATGTCATTATGCGACAAAAAACACGACGATGTAAATTATGCAGGCGTATATTAATTCGACAAGGTGATTACATTTCGTAATCACTAGTGCAAAAGTGATTATTTTTCTTTTTACGGAATCCAATTCTAGAAGGCTTGAGGTGAAAATTGTGATGATTTTTGGTAAAGATTGTTTCAAAACACACTCATAGACGAATTTTATATGATTTTCAGTACCTTCTTAAGTGTTTGATCCTCGTTTATTTTTTTTTAATTACGTACTTTTTTAATAATACATTTGACAAAAGACTAACGTATGTATATCTAATTACTAATAAAATGTGATTCACTTGACCACAAATAGGTTTGAATCACAATTGTGGCTACAACCTAAATTCAAAACCTATTAATTTTTTTGTCACATATTACCACAATTTGTAATAGTTCATTATCTACTTTTACCGCAAAAACGTACAACTGACGTTAATATATCCGTGATGTAATCCCGATAACAACGCCCTCTATAGTGATCTAGGAAAACCCCCTAATCATTTCAAATTTAAAATTAGAACTCGAAACTATTAATAATACGTTATCATATCTATCGTTATAAAATTGATTGTAGGTCTTAACTCACATACGGTACGGCAAACTAATCTATATTTACACACAGACATGACCTCAGTCCGTTTGTAAATAAGGTAATATTTCATTGCGATAACGTTGATGTATTTGTTGCAGTCGACCAAGGAAGAAGGGCCCGCAATCTGCAACAGTTGCCATGCAGTCATCCAGGGCAGAGTGAGTATTTACATTATCTTACAGTACAAAGTCAAGTTCAAAAACTATATTTTTTATATTAAAATCGTCTAAATAGTTATGGAGTGATATCTTCAAATTGATATGTTAAATAGGAAATACAAAATGTAATTTTTATTCAAGAAGCACATGCTGCGGGATTAATAAATAGAGGGTATTTTGAAAAGCTTTTGTCTAATAATAAACAGCTATTTTAACATAGCAAGTGAATTAGTTACTTTTATGAAAGATCCTACTAATGGTACATTTCAAAAAGCATAAAAATCACATACGTTGGAAACAAACACCACTCACCACACTACAGCATTATCCTGGAAATACTGGAGAGAAAAACGAAATCACTGCTCTCGACATTAATCTATAATTAGAATTCCGAATGACATTATCTTACTTATTGTTGCGAGATATAAATAAACACCTGACCAAACACTTTCTCACCACAACTAAACGCAAGCAAATCCATGTCAAAACACCTAGTTTGAGTCGTTAACTTCATATCAATATTATCAAATATCTAATGTGTCCCCCCCCCTCGCTTCCCCTCAGACGCTCTTATCACCTTATCAAAGATAATTCGCAGTCCATAATAGCAAATGTGGTCTGGATAGATAGCTATATCGACATTACTAATAATTTTATACGTTGACGCAATACTGCATGATAAGTACACGTACTCTCGAACAGTCCATCGACCGCGACGTGTACTCATGATAAATGATTGTCAAGATAGCGTAGAATAACTTGGGGGTAGGTGGAGCGAAGGTTTTAGAATGGTTGCATAGGGATGGATGAGAAACGTGTGTTTTATGTCATGATTAAGAGACCATGCTTTCTTTAAGGCTGATGATGACGATAACGACTATGATGGAAAATAGCTTTCGAAATCTGCAAAAATATAGAATAAATATCCAGAAAAGCTGAGATTGACAAATTAAGCATTATCAAAATAAATTATAACATAACAAAATTATGTCTCTCGCGGTAATCAAGTAACAATTTTCAATTTATAAGTATCTATGACTATTCATCGAATTCTCACGCAAATTAATCATTGAAAGCTTCGGAACCCAACAACAGATCGAATATCACTAGACTAACACATCACCAATCCACACAACCATGAACTTGAACACCCACCAAGACTCACAAAACTCACAAGCTCAACACTGGCAACATTAGTTTCTACTACATTCTATTTCGGTTCGACCAGTCGGAAGTATGGACCAGACGGTCCGTCGTCTGCTAATTAGTCGCACGTCTCACACGAAGCGACCTTCGCCTTGACATCGGGACGTCGATGTATTGATGCTTCCATGAGTCATGACTGACTTTTCAACGACAAATGCTATGGGGTTTATTTAGAGATGTGCATGTGACAAGGTAGGAGTAGCGACCTTCTATTTGACACGACCTTGGGGTCTTCGATGTAGCAATGCTTTCATGACTACGACTTTTTAAAGTCAAATATGATTTTTAGAAAGATGAAGTAACAGATTTATGCAACATCAAGCGGTTGCATCATAGTGTATTGATGACTCAAGTGTTATCAACAACATCCATAGGGCATGGCGTATGTTACATATGCAATAATCAGCATTTATCATATTAGATTGAACGATGCCATAAATATGATATGAACAGGCGTTATTTACATAAGTGAATTGTAGGAGTATTCCTATTACAAGGTAATCATTTGAAGGCCAATATATTGGGGGATTCACTTCAGAGAAAATACGAACGCACGACGATTCTAGTTCACAACAACACGATATTGATTCACAGCTTTTGCTCTTTCAAGACGTGTTCAATTTCATAAGACCATTCTTCTCTTCATTTTCTATATTCATATCTTAACCAGCACTGCTAAGCAAACCCATCACCCGCAGATCCTGACAGCCCTCAACAAGAAGTGGCACCCGGAGCACTTCACGTGCCAGACGTGTCGCAAGCCCATCGACAGCGCCAAGTTCCACGAGCACAACGGCGCGGTCCACTGCGTGCCGTGCTTCGCTCAGCACCACAGCCCGCGCTGCCATGGATGCGGGGAGCCCATTACTGACGTGAGTATTGATCCCACACTGTTTTTGCAAATTCAAGGGGTATTATAGTGTCGAAGGAATTTCCTTGTGAGCTGTGGCGGTCGCCAGTCTGGTTCTAACATCTGTGGAGTATCGGTGTTAAAGTCGGAAGTAAGGCACGTTAATAAATTAGCTAATATTTGTCTTTTGGACATTTTGTAGAAATTGGGATGAGAAGCTCTTAGAGCTTAGGAAGATTTAAGGATCCTCTATAGTTTAGCTAAAATTGTATACGTATTTATTGACCAGCAAATTATAAATCAATCTCTATAATCAAATTTTAAAAGCTGTGTACCCTGTACACCTGCAATGATAAATAACTCTTCCGATTGATCGATAGTGAATTAATTTTATACCTTTAACAAACCGTATTTATTTTACACTTTAACCGGCCAAAAAAACCTCGTTTCATTGTTTTATAAGCTAACAAGCTTTTTCTGTAAATGTTTTTTAACAGTTTGTGTCAAAATAACGTTTATTTCAATTCTTATCTGCATGACAAACAACTATTCTAAAATCAGCGCGTTCCTCCCATAACATCCGTCCTTCGCGCAAGGCCGAATTGATAAATACTAAAGGTGCCCTTCTAACTTCTACACGACCCGATATATGCTGCCAAAAATGTATGAAATTAAATTATTTAATAGATAAAATGCCTGGAGATCAGACACTGTTTAATTGTGTTGATTGAAATAAATGACTAGCAGTGGGCTATTTTAGATCTTGCTCCAACGTAACATCAACACACACGAGACTACAATACTGATTCTATCGGTATTATTTCTCTTCAGGTCACCTAGGTACTACATCAGGAGGTTTAACTATTTTATCGAAAAAAGAAAAAGGTCAAACTACTAAGGTTTAGAAAAGTTTCCTCACGTAATTACATCAAGCATCGAGCTTTAGGTTTCGCTATTATGCTAGCAGATTTTACCTTGTTGTTGTGATAAAGATTTCATTATTTAGAATAGCACTTCAAAGAGAGAAAAGACAATTCAATAAGCGCCATCTATCATCAGCCTATTCAGACTTGACATAACAGTGTCCAGTTCACAGTGGTACGTGGACGCGCCCAGACGTGGGCGGTTATTAAAAGAGCTCTATTATTATTCTGGCACGGCAGTATATATTCGGCGTCTAAACAAAATTTAACGATTCTCATCGTTATGTACGACACGCTTTTGTATGCACTGGGGGTTATTTTCGTATCTTTCACGCGAAAACTTAACGAAATTTAATTGAGAAATATATTTTGTTAATTTTACGGTTCAAGGATGTTTTGTTGCTAAGTATAATAAATAAACTAATCTCTACGTCATTTTAAGACTTAATTCAATAGAATATAAAAAGTCCGTGAACACGCTATTCCTATTTCCTACGATGTGATGTAACAAAACCGTATGATTACATCATTGAAACATATTGAAAACTAACCTCATATCTAGGCAAACATGCATCTTGACAACAAGGATACCTTTACTCGTATTGTTTGTGTGCCTAAAATTCAATGCTATTGTAAATGTATATTTGATCGCGAGGTTTACATAATTTCTGGGTCAGAGGTTGTACTTCGTGAAACACCGTCATGATCAAAATAGATCTGCATTCCCAATAAGGACAGAATGTCATTTTCAATAGCAACGGTGCTATTTTCAAAGCTAACTATAAACGGGTCACCAGAATAAATTCCTAGGAACGATTGTTTTATTAATAACAAATGTAAAACTCATTGTAAAAACACGCGGCCTATCGCGTCTTCAACACGTACGCGTGACTAACGCAGATATTTCGAGGAAATGACGTTAAAATTGTTGTCAACAATTAAGAATCGTATATGGCGTTGATAGAGCAATAAACGGGTTAACAGCCCACCCACAGTTACATGCTAATTATTCTGTCGATAATAATGTTAGTGGGATGGGAAGTGGCGCCTATCTTGTTGGTTTAGAGGAAGATTGGTTAGGTGGTTCAATTGAGTGGCTGGAGTCGATTGGTTGACCAACAAAAATTTAATTACATACATACACATACATAAACTCACGCCTTTATCCCCGAAGGGGTAGGCAGAGGCGCCACTAGGTCACCCACATTTCGCCTTGCATGTTCTGTCCCACGATGTGATAAGAGGCGAGCCTATCGCCATATCGGGCACAAATTCCTGACTCCGGGCTGATAATGAATAGAAAAATCCAATATCACTTTGCCCGACCTGGGATTCGAACCCGAGACGTCAGCTTTGTAACCATACCGTAATACAACTACGCCACCGAGGCAGTCGTAAAAAATAATTAAGGTAATAATAATACACTTCTGCAATAATCTAGTCACTTGTAGAAGTTTAATTACCCTGTGCTTAATCTGCGACAGCTTTGCTATTTGTTTTACTCTATGTTATCAGCTTCAAGTAGACCTTCAGTATATTAATCTACTATTTAGTATCCATTATTTTTCCACCACAGTATTGCATTCAGACTAGCAATCATCTACTTTTTTTTCACAGATGACCATTTCTATATCTTGAATCTTGATCATTAAATAAATAAATCATCTCTAGGAAAAATTCTAAACTTAATCCTGCATTGTCAAGGAATTCACTATTAAGAACACGTACCTGTACTCTATCGCTAAGTACCAAAACCCAAACAACAGTATGTATATTAAAAAGTCTTACGTCAATATAGGCATAATCAGAACTTAAAACCAGGTAAAACTAAATATAAACAGACACAGTTAAACAACGACCTTGATTGCGATAAGCCCGCACAGACGGAGAAAAAATATGATTCACCGGTCACTTTGTAAACAAATGAGGAATTATTACGCCACTTATAAAAAAGGTTCGTGAAGTTAGAGAAACATGCATTTTATAGATCTGGGATGTGGGACCGGGTTCTGGAAATATAGGCAATTTCTGGTGACTACGGTCAAGACACAAAAATCGCGAGAAAATAATATTGGAATATATATTTTTGGTAGAATTATATTTTGATCAAGAACAAACAAATGTTTTGAAAGAATAATATATCCTTTTTTAATATAAGGTAATGTAACGCCTATACGAAGTCAGCTGACCCTAGCGGTCACCGACACGCGCGTTGCCTTGAAGTTTTTTTATGTTTTACATTGCGGATAAACCAAACTATTCGAACAGAATGATAAATGTTGCGAATCTCACAGAAATAATGCATAATGATCGCGAAATAAAGAAAATTATATTTCGGAATGGAAATAAACTTGGCGTAGTTTTCCGACGAGACAAGAGCCAATAAGTTTCCTTTCCAGGTTCCCTGTCTTTCCAGTTCGCACGCTAATAACTGATTTAGCCAGGAGTCGGTCCTAAAAAGTCTTACGCCAGAGGGAAGAATGAAAACTTTTCATCATCACTGATCACGCACATTATAAACGCCCATACAACTTGCAGAGAATACCGTGGTGGAATTCTAACGCCATATGGTGGACTAGTAGCGCCTCTGCCTACCCACTCAATTTATAGGTGTGAGCTTAAATTCTGTGTCCTTCACTCCTGCCATTACAGCAACATTAACTGCGTATTATTCAACTCATAAAAGTGTTTGTTTTATTAATTGATCAATAACATTGTTGATGTATGGAAGCGGTGACGATGAGTCTCCGTTTGAACATCAATTGCAATTGTTGTTCTAATAGTCTCTATTGCGACGGTGTTCATTGTGTGCAATTGGTAATGGGTGTATAAAGGACAGATTGCGAAGAGGAAGGAAAATGGTAAATTGAATGATTTTGAAGTTTATAAATGTCAATGTGATATTTTACCTGCAAATAAATTTATCAGAATAATAAGAAGAGTTGAAATCTAATTAAAATCACAGTCCTAAAATAATAATTAATAAACGTTAAGCTTCTATGAGCTAAATTGTTTCCTCTAGGATTTAACTCGAAATCATTGACGCTGATACCTATGCTGTTAATTAAATATTAAAATTACCTGAAACCCAGTAAATAATATCAACAAGTGTTTATACTATATAAGGCCGGGTCCGTCCGATGTACCGTGAGTCAGCACCGACCTTGCAGACGCAGGAAGCAGTACATTATACCTCACCATTCACGTGGGAGGACCGAGCACACCTCCCATGACAATTTGACATAATATTGATTAAAATTATCATGAGGGCGGCATTTTTGTACTGACTGAGAGCGTTGACCTGATCAAGGCTGTTGACACATTGATTTAGCGAAACAGAATATTAAGATCATGAAATGCAACTAAATATAAATCTGTAGAGGAAATTTTTATACTTAGGAAATTTTTATATTTTATGACATAGACTTAATAGCACTGCTGACCGTATAAGATCGTAGTTTTTAAGCCCAAAGGATACACACCGAACCTTCAAGATTAACTATGCTTCTCTTTAACAGTGAAGGGAAAGTATAACAAGGAAACCTCAATACCTAAGAGTTCTCTACACGAGTTTTGTAGGTGTTTAAAGTCTAGGACAGAGTACTACATTCAAAGGGGCTCTTTCTAAAATGTTTATATTGAAGAGGTGGGTAAGTGAGTGATGCGTCGATCCTTGAAAGTTACAAAGTAAATAACAATAAAAGCACTTTGGCAGTCCTAAAATAGCTTACGAGTCGCTGCTTATATCGAACAAATCTTTATCCGGGAACAACTATATTATTATAAACAAGTTTACGTTATGATGGTTTAAATATACCTACAATTAAGTGCGTATGTTCTTTGACACGATAATTTTGCGTCGTTTTTTTCTGTAATTGCAGGATCCGCGTTGTACTAAGAACTGTCACGTATCCTTATTGACACTATTATATTAATATGTTTTAAAGTAATTGGCTTGTTTTCGTATTTATTTTATTTGAATCGAATTACCTGATTATTATTTAAAAGTATTTGTCTTTATTATCTTACCTTACTCGTTTAATATAATCAGCTTTTGATACGGATATTTTTCTGTAATATTTAGCTTGTACTTACAACTGATAACCTCTTTTCAAACCATTAACAATTCCATATTAGTATTATTCAATTATAATAAAACCCATACAAACTGGGATGTCCCGTATGGAACATTATACCAGAAACTGATAGTAAACTCCCACTATTTACGAAGAAATATCCATTACACATAATTAATGTGAGTGGCGCACCTTATATGTAAACTTTTAACATTCGCTTGATTAATTAATTTATAATTACTGCCTACACTCATTAGCTTGTGTATAATTATTCGTATCTCCATGAATCGATCTACATATTACGTCATTCTATACAGATCCCATATCAGGGCATGGGTCTCCCACAACATTAAAACCTTGAACTTGATGGTAATTATTAATTTAAAGATATAAAAACTACTAGCTTGTGATTCAACACAGTGGGATCTTGACCTTGAGATGGACTAAGAAAGTGATGCCTTGATGTCGTCAAGGAAGATATTTGAGCCAATTATATCAAAACTGAGGACGCTAATGACCGGGCGATGGAGAATTTCTAGGAATTCAGATCCATAAGGCCAAGTAAAACAAAGTGACCATTTCAGTACCACAATCTTCAGACATTACATGAAATAAATGGGTTAATATCACACCTGCTACCATACCACATCAATTAACACGGCATTAAGAGGCAATTTAACCAAGAGTTTCCTCCGTGTATTTGCATACAAATAATCTAGCACCTGACTCACTTGGTGTTTGTCCACTTACCAACGTTTATTCGTAATGAGCAATTCTAATGCATCATTACTTTATCTAACTGTGAGTTTGGAATATAAAACAGATTTACTTTTATGGTGTTTGTTCGTGAATACTGTGAATGGATGTTTCTTGAGATTTGTTAATGAAATGAGTATGTTGTTCACTTAGTATGATTACCGTCATAGTAAAGGAGTTATTTAAGACATGTTTCAATGAAGGACGAGCAACTGACACGTTTGGTAGCAAACCAAAACGAAAGAGAATTGAGTCAGTAGTAATAACAGGAGTACCTTATGGTGTTCTCGGATTGCTACTACCGTCAATAAATAAAACCGCAAATCAACTCACTTCTGGCCAACGTGACATACATACTGTAGGGCCAAAATATTTTTTATTTAATTGAAAGTGTGACGTAGTTTCCAGACTCCAATAAAAACGTCTCAAAACACGTATACTACCGAGAACTCGGACCTATGTGACCAACTGAGTCACAGCACATTTCTGAAGTTCTCCAGTATGTGTTTAATAAACTGACAAATATAATATAAGGCGACCTAAAATGGTGATTGACAATTTCAAACCACCTATAGGTTTTACCGACTTCCCATATAACAAAAACAATAGCGTAAAAATCACAGGCACTTCCATTGTTATGGATGATGTCACTCGGGAGAAAAACATCATCTGCCGACGAACGTTATACAATTAATACTCCATTGTTTCACATTACGCGTGTGTACGTTGTTAATTGCCTGGATAATGTTGACCAAGCTATTAATAACAGTGAGGATCTTTTATAAGTTTGTCTTGTTTTTATTGAAGACCCTTATGCACTTGGGCCCAATTGCACAAACTAATTTTGCCTATAACTTCGACTTTTACAATGTCATCGCCATGCTTTTGAGACGTATTTAAGATTGTAAATGTATGGGATTTATATTTTCAGAGTGAAAGTTACGGCCAAAGTTAATTTGTGCAATTGGGCCTCAGTAATGAAACTCTCAGACTAACAAAAAAGCCCTCAATGATTAGTGCTTGCTATATGTTTTTAGATAATTCATAATACTATGAAGGATCGATAGATACGTTTGGTTCTTCAGTGATTTTTTCGGTCTTTATTATTTTCGGTTTCATTGTGGGACTGATCACAAATGTTGGATTTAAAACAAGAGATATTTCAATGATTCTGACGCGTTATAAAATAACAATGTAACAGACATCTATAACCATATTGCAGCCAAATTTCACTGCTTCGAATGACAAGTTATTGTAACAAGCGAAATAATTGTAGAAACAAATCACCTTGCATTGAAAGACATCGTTGTTATTACGAGCCTGTTGTGACTGCCAAATGTACCTTCAAAGAAATTTGAAACTATCTCAACATTGAGAAAATATTTAAGATATTAAAAGATTAAAACGACTTGGCATCTCAGCAGTTGCATTACAAACATGTACATATTTCAAATGAAAATTAATAGAGTTATATTAAAATACATCAAAAAGACAACAATATATTATGCGAATAAAAGCTTATTACTGAATAGTAGAAACAGAAGTGTGGGAGGATCTCGACATGCTTTATGAATATTGTAACAATTATTATCATTTAAAATCATTAGCCCTCATTATTACGAAATTAAACGGTAATGTAATAGTCTATCTAGCGCCAGAGAACCCACGGGTTTTTCGGTTCATAACTATCATTCCATCACGAATCCTGACATCTGACTAACTTTTGCTGGCCAAGGAATTTTATCGGATTTTTGGGACATTCGTTTCTCTGAATTTGTACTTTGACCTAAATATAAGTGATTTATGAATATTATTTTTAATTGCAGCGCGTGATCCAAGCCCTCGGTGTGTCCTGGCACGCCCACCACTTCATCTGCGGCGGATGCAGGAAGGAGCTCGGAGGTGGTGGCTTCATGGAACAGGTGGGCTACTTTGTAATATACTTTATTAATGGTTCTTGGTGTTGCAGTACTGAGAAAGACATCACAGTTTACGATGCGCATGACACAAAACACGTATCTTATTGTGGAGTCAGCATTATAATATATGGGACTGATGGCTTATAAATCCATTATCATATTTATGAGAAACAAATGGACTTTGTCTGCAAATACGTCCACAAATTGCGAGTGAAAACACATGAGAAGACAAAAACCTCGAAGCAAAAGAACGACTTGATACCGGCGTGTGATTAGTCATCTAGAGAGCCAAGGCACCATTGTTGACATTCCAGGGATTTCAAGAAGACTGTCACATAACGCAGAACAAGATTTTTCCTTATAAATTCCAAAAGAAACCAATACCTTTAGATTCCTTCTAGTCTACATCAATTTCCTAATAATTACTTCTTATGTTCCCAGGCCGGCCGTCCCTACTGCTCGTCGTGCTACGCGGACAAGTTCGCCGCCCGCTGCAAGGGGTGCGCCAACCCCATCGTTGACAAGGCCATCGTGGCCCTCAACGCCAAGTGGCACCGCGACTGCTTCACTTGCATGGTAACTGCCTTTTTGTTCTTTATCATTGAGACTTACTTTGGACGGGTAGATGTCTTCAAAAACTTTATAGTTCTAAAATCATATTTTTTTTGCGATGAATCGCGAGACGATCGTGTCATTCGCCCGATGGTAAGCAATATGACCACTCATGAACAGAAGCAAAACCAAACAACACCATGAATTACCAACACAACTTTTCAATAATGATTTAGAATAGTTTGCAATATTTTGACTAAATTATTTGATTGACATTTCCTATCTTAATTCCTCATCCTTAGATTTTTAACTAAAATATGGCACCCTTAATTACTATATTTAAATAGGACTTATTCAATACATGTATTACTTTAACTTTTTAATAACAAACCACTATTTTTCTTACAGAAATGCAGAAATCCAGTGACTGACGCCACCTTCTCCGTGATGGACAACCAGCCCCTGTGCGGCAAATGCGCCTAAACCCACCAAACACAACCCCGTAACCCAACGAGTATTCTATTCGGATAAGAACATGAACCATCACAATTATTTCCTCACTTAGAATTTACACATGACATTCAGGATTAAGTTTTCAATCGTCATATAAATTGATATAATATTTACATCCTCACTATGGAAAATAAATGAAAATTCTATTCGTATTCGCCAAAAATAATTTTTCTGACAATTGAAAATCGACCTGTAGTTTAATATTAAATTTTCGTCATGGCACCATTCGTACCAATTTTATCGTCTTGCAACACTAAGTTATGTCAAATAAAATGACAGCTTGCGGCTTGCTCAGTTGACACATGTCAATTCGATAAAAAGCTGATATTACTTCCGGTGTCCAAGAGCTCATTTTGAGCGTGTTGTCAAAATTGTTTTGACAATGGAAAACAATTGAAAAGCAATAGGCTACGTCATCAAAATTTTGACAACACGCTCAAGATGAGCTCTTGGACACCGGAAGTAATAGAATGATGACCATGTGTATTAGATTGCTAGTTGCTTTTTTGTAAAGCTAGTTAAGCGCTTCCGGTATTTTTTGAAGCTGCTGAAACTGATTAAGCCAAGCTGCATTTTGTTAAGTAAATTACTTATTAATCGTACATTATTTATCACTTAGTTTAAATCATAATAACTATGTAATGGATGAGACCTTAATATATTTTTGATATAATATACGTAGGTACATATAAAATGAAAATATACCAAAAGAGAATATTTGGAAAAAAACACAGATAAAAAATTGCATTTTTGATTCACTTTTTCGTATATGTATTGTCTATACTATACTTAAATAATGTTTTGATGAAAATACCATAAGACAGATATATCGTATAAATAAAAAGAAAATATTTTAACTTTGTCATAAATTAAGTTTTTGCGTGTAAGTTACATTGTAATCGATTACACCATCGAATCGATAAAGATGTATATATTTTTTTAATAAATCGTTAAATTATGTAACTGTGATGCTTTGAGCTTTTTTGGTGATTAAAAAAACAAATACATAAAGTCATTCGTGAAACGAGCTAGAATTACGTAGGTCCGCTTTATGATGTTTTTTAAATAAAATATTTTTCTTTTGTTTTGACGAAATGTTGTATCATTTAACACAATCCCTATCATTAACAAAAAAATAGAAAATAACTTTTTGTTTTTCTATAAGCACATCAAGAATTTTTAGGAAGACAATAAAAGTATTTAAAAGAACCAACCACTCAGCGTAAAAATCAACGACTGAGCCACACACAAAAAAATCCAAATGCATGAGATATTATGATAGGTGTAACGGTATTTTTTGTTGTATAGGAAGGTACTAGTGATGTAACGAATGTTAGTTTTCTCACATTCGCGAATGCGAATGCGGATGCGAATATTCATATCTAACATTCGCGAATACGAATGCGAATGCGAATGTAGTTTTTCAAAATTATTATTTTAAAAATTTTACATTCCTTTACTTAGATTTACTTACTAAGAATTAGAGTTAGGAGAGTTTAAGTTTAGGAAGCCAGGAATAGTCAACTGTGTTAATAACATATTGCCATTTAATTATCTTTAAAGTTTAAATCATAGAAACATTAAATAAATATAAGTATAGTAGAATTTTTTTTTTTAAATAAGACCAAAGGTTAATTATTATCAATGTAGACATTAAAACTTTGTATGTTTAAAACCAAATAAATATTGTTTTCTTAATTGTAAGGAAGAAATTGTAATTTTATTTACATACATACATAAACTCACGCCTTTTATCCCCGAAGGGGTAGGCAGAGGCGCCACCAGGACACCCACATTTCGCCTTGTATGTTTCGTCCCATGATGTGATAGGGGGCGAGCCTATCGCCATATCGGGCACAAATTCCTGACTCCGGGCTGATAATGAATAGAAAAATCCAATATCACTTTGCCCGACCCGGGACTCGAACCCGAGACCTCAGCTTTGTAACCGTACCGTAATACAACTACGCCACCGAGGCAGTCTTATTTACAAGTAGGTATTTTATTTACAAGTAGGTATTTATTATTTTGTTTTCTTGAGTATGTTTACTAATTGCATTGAAAAATAATTGAAAATGAAGGTTTTAAAAATATAACATTTTGGATATTAAATGTTTAATTTTGGTTGATTATTTTTTATAACTGTAAATAGCATTTGGTTTTGTTAAAAAAAATAGAAGCTATAACTTAATAAGTACAGTCAAAAGACGTAGATATTATCAATATTATAAATAGTTAAAAAATACGCTAATTATAATAGTTGTATTATTTTTCCAGACCATAAAAAATTGTATAAATTTCCTTTTTATTTGTCAAAAACATTCGCTTAACATTCGCTTCGTTTTTTGCGAATACGAATGCGAATGCGAATGCCAAAAAATATGCGAATATTCGCGATTCGCGAATGCGAATGCGAACATTCGTTACATCACTAGAAGGTACTGACAAACGAGCAAACAGCTCACCTGATGTTATGTGATCACTGCCGCCCATGAGCATCCATAACACTTGGATTATAGATGTGTCGCCGGCCCAGCGAAAAGAAAAAGGACGGGAAGACGAAATGGGTATTGGGCATCTAGCAATATCACTCCCCGAACGAAGGGCGACAGCAAAGCTGCCGCTTCTGTGATTCAGTGGTACCACCCCCGACGAGCCTGATCATTCATGCTGAGTCATGACTGACAACAGCGTGGCTCTACCACAAGTGGTTGTGATACTTTAATAATTCAGAAGGCATGTGTCCGGGCATATTGTTAAATGTCCAGATATTAGAGACGCCGACCGCGAACGTTACAGATTATTGCGTAAACAACATGTTACTGTCTATTTTTTCATGAATTATTTTAAATAATATCTCGATCACTTACCCCGTGCCCTTCTCGTTCCAAGTTCTTCTTATCATTCTCTCGCGGCGTCCGCGGCGTGGGACGCGATCCTTTAACTTCAACTTTAATCTTGCCTTCGTCGGTAAGTCTATCATCACCTTTATCATTCTCTTCATTATTACCAAAATTATCAATTTTAACGTTTTGATCGTTATTGTCATTGCTGGGTTCAATATTATTCATAATTGGTGCCATTTGGTTGATCGAACTGTCCGTGGCGGTTTCTTGATCGAATGTTAGATCAGCAATGACTGCTTTCAGAGGCTTTGGCTTGGGACTGCCCCGTGGTTTGTTTCTCGGGCTTTGGAAGTTTTGTCTCAGTCGTGGCGTTGTTGTTTGAGATATTCTAGAAAAATAACCGGATAAGTTTCCGTTTCAGTGAAATCTATAAATTGCATATTCTTTATGTTTTTATTGATTTTACAAAATACTAATTTTTAAGTAACGTTACTTGACTTTTTTACAATGGCCCTTCCAGCTATTATTCAGTTTTAATTTAAAAGAGAGAACCTGAGACTATACGTAGGTATGTAAATACTTAAAGCGTTTTAACTATACCCTGTATATATTACAGCTAGTAACTAGATATTGGTTACAATGGTAACCATTCCTTTCAGTTGAACGGGGAGACGCTATTCTTCGAAATAGTTCTGTTTAAACACTGACCTAGACGTATTACTCCTAGCGGTGGTGGGCGAGTTATTAGTCCGTCCTCGCGGGCTGGGCTCGGCGCTGCCGTAGAGAGTGTCGCGCGGGCTCACCTCACAGCTGATGTGGCTAGACGTGCACTAGGCAAAGATTTAATGTTAGGAACTTGGATACCCAGTGATGTAATTTCGCTAAACTAGTGAAAAATTAAAACAAAAATTTATTTCGCTAAACTGGCATCTCGCGTTAAAAATTACCAGAAATATTTTGTACGTCACATATCCAAAGGTACCACGTAAATTTTTGACAAAACGGCAATGATTAGTTAATCGCATTTCTTATAAAAGGGGTTGATGTTTGAACGTTCGTAGTCGTTATTTTTAAGTTGTTTTATATAATGGTGTTTAGTGTTTCTAAAAACCAATGGGCAATTCCATTGAGCCTATTATGGTTTATTAATATGATAATATTCACTTGTGGCACTGCCTGCACCAGCGTGCGCGGTTCCTTTCGTGCTGCGGCGCGGCGCCGAGGACTATTGTTGCCGCCGCGCGTGCTGCGATTCGACGAGCTACAATATTTAAATTGTCTCTGGTAATGTCCAACTATGTTTTAACGAAATTTATCATATAGTGAAAGAAATAGTCCAGTAGTGAATATATTTTTTTGTCTATTTTCTTTCGTATTATTAACAAGGAAGAAACGACTTGTCCACATTATTAAATATAATTTAAGATAATAAAAAGGTAAAATAAAATACAAAACCATCAAGAGAGACTAGCTATCAAGTGCTACGAATTTAATTACATTAATTCCAAATGTAATTCAAATAGGTACGAAATAATGCAGAATATTGTTATACTTGGCTTTCTTCCTGGGAGAGTTTTTCTTGCCGGGTGGTTTCTTACTATCATCCGTCACCGTGCTCATTGGACCGCGCATTTTAGAAGTACCGCTGAAGTGCAAGCAAAAGATTATAGTAAATAAAAAACATAAACTTGAACTCACATTAAGCTACAAATCCTCTTTTGTTGGTATCTGAAACTACGAGAAACTGTTTTGGTCCAAAAACCCTACAGGTTACAACTCAACTATACACTTATGGATACAAATGAATAAAATCTAATTAAGATTGTACGAATTCTTTGTACGCAAGTCGCATCCAACAAGAAACCGGACTGTAGAATTCCTTAAAAGAAGTATATGTTCAGAAATGAACTTTCAATGGTTGAAAATAATAAAATCAAAAATTTTACCTGGACTGATTATCCTTGGAACTCGTCGACTTCGGCTTATTGTGTCGAATGGTGTCAAGCGAGTACATCGACAACCGGGCCTCGGCATCTGATACTGAAATGTTAGCCGAAATTGCAATATCTAATATTGAAGACGTAATTGTAACAACATGATTAGGTACCATTGACGCATACATCCATAAATCCAATGCTTTGCCGTCTATTCAAACACAGATGAAGGGCTAATGAGTAAAGATAAACTTTTAAGCATAGATTTCCGGCTTTTTATATGTACTATAAAGCTTGTCTTTATGATCTTTGCTAATTTTATTTAACCTTAGAATATCCTATGACACCTATACCGTACGACTTTAATTCTAAAAATAAATAATTATTTTATCATCACCGCTCACCCGATTTGGTGCCAGACTTGGAAGCCGTACCAAATGATCCCTTCTTTTTGTATCGCATTATAGATTTCCTTGATTTCGTTGTTGAACTCTGAAATTGAAAAAGAAAAACTTTCCGTTTATGGCTTTATCATCCCTTGCGTGGTCATAATTTTACGTTTTTGACCGCGAATAAGTAGCTGGTTAGTATTTTTGGACTGTGAAATTTGGGAGTTCTATGATATCCATCTATCAGGACATATTCGCGAGTAAATAAAACTAGGAATGAAAAAAATAATGAAAAAATAGTAATTCTCACCCCGGGATCTACATTCTTCACGAAGTCCTCCATTCTTCTTGCGTAGTCATCCACGACTTGATCCAACTTGTCACACTGTTGCAAGACGTCCTGCAAGAAATTTTAAATCATATTATCCGCCTCATAGAAGCGTTGTTGTGATTTCAAAGATTCGAAGTTTTAATTCGCTGGTCATTCAAAAGACTTTTTTGATTCGAAATTGTCCAGGGTAACAAACCTGAAGGGTTGATCAGAAGGTGATGGTAACCGTTAGTCTTGAAATTATGAGAAAAGCTTTATTGCCGCGACCGTACAAAATCATATTGACTCTATCCCATGTAGGTATAGGTAAGGGTGCATAAAAGAAGACAGGGATTTTACCAATGAGAAAATTTAATTATTTTTGAAAATTGAAGAAAAAATATAAGATATTTCAGTTTTTTGATAATGAAGAGCTCTGCTAGTTATTACAACCGAGCGCGCAAAGTACCGGGCGAAACGGCGATGACAGAGCAATAAAGCCGAGGCCGACCATATCACCCATGTAACTCCAATTCACGTCATCTATCTACCCGGCTTTCTAACTACACAAAAATAAAGTCGATTTCTACTGAAGAAGTTTGCTCACATCATTATAAAGATCAACGACGGCAGCAAAGTCCTTAGGCGTCGGAGCGGCTCTGCATACATTGGAGACTTCCTTAGTGGCGCGCATCAGAGCGTGCAGCACCTCGTCGCACTCCCGCAGGCACCACGTCTGCTCCAAGGAGCGATGGAACACCTGGTTATAACAAACACGCATCATTATTGATTTAAGATTCATTTGTATATATTTTTCTAGATTTAATGTGAGTAAGCTTGGTAGGATTTGTTATTGGCTTTATTATTTCCAACTCATATTAATTTAACTTTGTGATCGTTGCGGGTTAAAGACAAGTTACGCATTCCCGGAGACTCGCTGAGCTTCAATGCTCAGTGTCATTAAAATGCGTGCCACTGTTGCTCCTGGCTTACAGGAGTTGCAGTGGCGGGTGTGAGGGCGGTTGGTTGTGACTAGACTCTAGACTATAGAGTAAGACACAAACTCTTGGGAATCACAGATGGCCCAAGTGTAAAGCGGAATGTATATGAGGTAATATTCAGTAAGTGCAGAATTCAATCTGCATTAATCAAATTCAAATATTACTGTTTTTTAATTTGTTTGTTTCATAAATCGCTTCAACCAATGTATGTCCCGGTCGATACATATTTTTTTATTCCCAAAATTAAAGAGACTTAGTTCAAATGGATGAAACTGGTAATATCATGTTCTTTAAAACGTCATAAATTCACGGCAGAAGATGTATTTTTATACTGAAACTAGCGCAGTTTAATATAAATCTTTACACACACCAGATACAAATGATAAAATTAGCCACCCCTTCCAACCGGTTCCATGGTGTAATGGTTAGCACTCTGGACTCTGAATCCAGCGATCCGAGTTCAAATCTCGGTGGGACCTGTATTTTTACACCAACACTTTTGTTAAAAACATTTTGGAAAACTGCCAAGCATGATGGTTTCGAAGAAAACCAAAAATAATAACATTAGCCCATGTTTTCCACGTTTAAAAATAATTATTGTTATACAGACTCATAGTTTTTCTTTAATAAATATTTTTTCTACGAATTTGTGACTCTTCTTTACCGGGAATTGTTTTCGTAATAAAAATAATCTTCGCTAAATCCTTGTTCAACAAAGGACTTGACGTTCCACCTCATAATAAATTATAACCGCTGCGATTATTGAGGTATGTTGATACATTGGTATTATTATTTTAATAAAATAGAGGAGACAGAAATGGAGACGTATGGTGGAAGGATAAGTAATGGTCGTTTGTAATTTCGCTATGAACGAAACGCTGCACCAAATCAATTACTTCACATCGATTTGGATTCCATTAGATAATTGAAAATTGTACGTTATTGGCAATACTCAAAAAGTCGAAATTCCAATGCAAAGTACAGGTACTTACGTTGTTTTATTTTTAGGTACTTACGTGGTTAAAAGTTCAAAGTACCTGATAAGCCTGCAGTAGGTTCTGATGCAGGGAGACGATCCTGACCATCTGCGACTGGAACTGCGTGTGTTTCGCGAACGGCAGGGTCGGGTTGCTGTGGCGTTTCACGTCGTGCATCTGTGCGTTTACATAAGATTTTATGTTTTTTTTTATATTTTAACTGTATATATGATGTGATTATAAAGAATATATCATTTGAGTAATGGTAGTTGACATAGTAAAATGCATTTTTAGCGTCGGATCTAGATTCACCACGTCCAATTGAGAAAAAAATAATTATCCAGTAAAAACAGACAAGGAAATAGAAACAAAAGTCTTATATTTTTGTATAAATTATGATCTCTAATATTTCACTGTAACATAGTACGGAAACCTTACCCAATTGATGACTTCAGACTAAGCCATTGCAAATGAATCATCATCAACATCTTCATCCCTTTATTGTCCACTGCTGGACATAGGCCTCTTCCAAATTGCGTCATTTCCTCCTGTCTTCAGCTTTTCGCATCCAGCATTTGCTTTTGACCTTTCGCAAACCGTCACTCCACCTGATTGGAGGGCGTCCACCACTACGCTTGCCGAAACGCAGTTTCCCCTTAATAATAATAATAAATACATACACCCAACAGTCACATACATAGTCCTGACCCCACATTAAGATCAATTAAGTCTTGTGTCGCAGGTATCAGAAACTACGAGAGACTTTTCGGTCTCACAAACACCCAAACCCGAAACAAATATTTGTGGGCCTCACAAACATTTGTCTCGGTACGGGGATCGAACCCGCGGCCTCTCGTTTCACAACCGGCGTCTAACCAACTGCGCTACGGAGGCTGTCAATGAATAGTATGTTAGAATAATAAAACAAATTAGAACCAACCTGTCGCTGTAGCTGATACATGTAAATCCTGTAGAACCGCCCGCAGAACTCGCCGGCTCGCTTTAACATCCGCGTCACATCCTCCGGCTCCACCATCAGTATATCCTGACGCTCCAGCCACGCCCTTGCAAATAAATATTAATAACACATCAACAACTGACAGTTCCGACTGCCTCGGTGGCGTAGTTGTACTACGGTACGATTACAAAGCTGAGGTCTTGGGTTCGAAATCCGGGTCGGGCAAAGAGATATTGGGTTTTTCTATTTATTATCAGCCCGGGATTTGTGCCCCATATGGCGATAGGCTCGCCTCCTATCACATCGTGGGACGGAACCTACAAGGTGAAATCTGTGTGTGGAAACAAACGGGTGAGTTTATTTGTGTATGTAATAAACGATCTCGATTGCTAATAAGGAACCATCTCAAAAATTACTCACGATTGGTTTACTTTTATTGGTCCTTTTTGTATTCATTTAAGTTCTTTTCCCAAATGTGTTCAAAACAATAACTTACATGACCTCTGTCATAACTTCATGGATCTTCGTCCTTATATCCTTGACTTTGGCGCAATAGATGCTGCTCTCGATCAAATTCGTCATGTTTTCCGAAGATTTAGCTATAGAAACAAAAAATAATGATTATCAATACCTTATGGAAAGAAGAATATCAAGCAGTTCGTGATGCTGTTAACATTTGTATCTTTGCAATACTATATCTTTGCATTGGGTGGATATATATTAGGCTGAAGAGGAAGAAGAAAGAATAACATCTGCATCAGACTCTTAAACGTATTGGATCCACATTCCACAAACTCGCAGAAATAACATGGAGGGTTGGCCTCACCATCAATTTCATTATCAAGTAGTATTTACAGGACATCCACTAGTGAGCAGATGTCTACAACTATCTCGTGCGAACTATTTCAGATCGTCTGTCCCTTATAAACTACACTACCCAATATAATTTTTCAAATTACCAAGGCCATTTTCAGTGAGGAATGCCTTCTGCACTGGCGACGCGTTGCCTGTCGGGTTCTCGCGGACTGTGCATGGGCTGCCCATGGAATCGTTCAATACCTCCTCTTCAGGGCCTGGGTGGAGAATAAATGGAATCAACTTTGGTAGTTAAGGCGTTTTATGTTTTTCTTGTTGTATTTTGAATATATCGCCTTATTCACAGACATTTGTAAAACCTATTTTAGTTATAAAATATATGAATAAGGCCGTTATTATTTATTTATGATATGGAACACGTATCGCTACAAATATTTCTTCATTGATTTTTTCAATATTAAACCTGCAAATATTCTATGCTGTGCTATGCAAAAGAATAATGCCGTTACCTGAAATATCGTCGTCTTTCTCAGAGTCGAATATGTGGAACATATCCCCGTCCTCCTCCTTCTCGGTGTCCTCGGCGAAAGTCACCGTGTGCTGCACGTGTTCTTCGTGTTGGGGAGCATCGCCAGACTGCCGCAAATTCTATACAGACATACATACATCAACGTCAGTGGAATGCCAACCATTGTAAGTCATGGCGTTGTTTGGTTTTGCTACTGTCTATGAGCGGTCATATGATATATCGCTTACCATCAGGCGAATGGCATGCTCGTCTCGCCATCAATCGCAATAAAAAAAAAAACTTCGTCCACTTTCATAAACCACGCCATGATGATAGGCTTGGATTCGGGCCTGCAAATGAAGTCTGCAAAACTTTTTTGCGTGTCTTCAAGCGTTTATATTTTCAGTTGTTATTTATATTACAATGGGTGCAATATACTCTTTTCTATAATACTAAAACTTACGGTGGTTTCCTCTTCTGCTTGTTCTTCCGTTAGTTTTTTCAGCTCAGATTCCATCAACTCACGGAGAAAACCTTCTGGTAATTGTTCTAGAAACTGGTACGGATCATCTGAAATATACATAATAAAATATATTTCGGCAATTTAACGGCGATATACTTTATTAAACATCTCATAAAGAAAAATGTATGAATATTTGATACCTACTGAATGCTTTTTGATAAAAAAAAATATTTTCATTTAAGTTCCTTACAAAATGTCACGAAACACCATATTATAATTGCTTAACCAGTGCTATTAAGAATTATTAAAAACATGCTCTTACACTTATTTAATTTAAGTGTATTTATACTTAGGTCTTCAATTTAGATGGTGAATTTAAACGCATGGTCTTTATACACAGCTTTCTGTATTTTTAAATACAGCGACATCTATTGGCAACTATCCAATTTTTTTCAAAGTCCACCTTGTCATGCTTTTTTTATTCACAAAACAAACCATAAAAGTATCAGAGTAATGAAGTATACCCTCACACACAGCATGAACAACATCCTTTTCTTTGATAAATTCGTCCCAAATCTTTTGTTCCTGTTGTTTGAGCCGCTGTCTGCGTGTTGCTTTCCACGCTCTCTCTAGTTCACCCCCTTCTATGTACTGAAATTCAATAATAAATATCACAATATAATTTATTTATTGAGAAAATTAGGTGAACTTCGATGCTTAACTCAAAAACATACAAATAAAATCATCCGCTTGAACAATTTGTAATTTAGGTAGATTCTCAAGAGATGACGCTAAATTACTATATTGAAAAGATGTGATAAACGTAAAGCGATTTTTTATTTTAAAGATTATGCTGTTGATATTTGGTATAAACGGGTGATACCATAATTTCAAACATAAATACAAAAAAACATAACTTGCCTTCAAATCTAAAATTCCAACTTTGTTTTCTGGCATGAAAGAAAACCCACGCACACAGGTCTCCATGTTACCTAGAAATAAGTAAAAAATGCAATTTAAATAAGTAAAAATACCTAAAATTTACTGACATATTGAGCCTATCTTGACAACATTTATATATACTTTGAAAATGACAACTTAGATCTTAAAATAATGCGTTTGAATATTACTTTTCGAACTAAATTAGTAGTAGAGTGAAATAGTAAACATTACACAATTATTTTAATTAAACTACGTTGAAATTACCGTCCAAATAATTCAACGTCCAATGATAAAATAAATGAGATTTTTGTTGTGGTTGAACTGTCACGTAATAACGGTTGCTTAGCAACGTTACCTTTTTTAATCCTTCAACAAAGAGGTCGCATATATTTTTTACTAAGCATGTATAATTTCTATAGTTATTAATGTTATGATTATTCTAGTGTTTTAAAAGCAGTAGTAAATTATTTATCTTGCTACATTATAAAAAGTAGAGTTAGGTTTTTATATGTTTGCATTAATTATTAATATGATTCCATAATAATCCGAGAGATGGCGCTATTTCAGCATTTGTATTTTTCAGTTGCATTTTGCAACTTCGATCACTAAACGAGAGGTTGTTTTATTTTAAAGTAAGTTTAAACTGGTTTCACATAGTGGCCGAATGCAATAAACTATTCAGTATGTTGCTTAGTGCCAGGATCGCGGGAGTGTGTCCAACATCACTGCCAGAATTACAAATGGTGCCGGGAGGTTACCAGTGGAACAGAACTCCTACTTTGACCTTGAACGAAGTCTCCAAAGATGCATGTGAGGTAAGAGATCTTAAATATTCTGTATCCATAGTAATCAGTCAATAAAGGGTAGTTTATTTTTGCAATATACGAGGTAATAATCAGTTTCTAGTCCAAATACTGTTGTTGCTGGTTGATGTTTGGTGGTGATTAGTTATGTGCAGCGTTTGGTGGGTGAGATCTCCAGATGACCTACGGGTGGTAGGAGGTTATTGGTAATGTAAGTAGGCAGGTAGGCTCAAAAGTATGGAGTGAATGCAACGCACAGGCAAGCGAAGTGTTGGGCGGCCACCTACAAGGTGGACAGACGACATGGTTAAGGTTGCAGGCCGCTTCCAACATGTTGATTGGAGATCATTGGCGGATGCCTGTGTTCAGCAGTGGACTCCCTGGGTCTGAAGAGAGAGAGAGAGAAGTGGTACCATTTAGATAATTCAATTTCTTTAGGTGGTACTATAGGTACTACTAACCACAATGCAGTTACTTAGCCTATTCTAGGAAGGAGCGACTAAACCAGGATGGTACTAATGTCTCACAGAAAACCGACTTACGTTAATCGACTGCATTACTGTCATCTTTTGTTCGGTAAGCCATTCGGTGGGCCAATATTCCTGTCTTCCTAGTTCCTTTCATCCTTTTTTCCTTTCTTTTGCAATCCTATTTAAGAGGTCAACAAGGCATCGACGTTTCATAGTATATGTTCATAGGCGGCGGTAATGGCTTACCATCAGGGGAACTGTATGCGGGTTCATCGAACCTATCTATCTATCTATATCAGCCCATATACGTCCCACTGCAGGGCATGGGCCTACTCTACAATCGAGAGAATCGATTGAGAGTGGTTAGGCCATATAGTCCACCACGCTGGCCTAGTGCGGGTGGGGTACTTACATACCGTAGAAATTCTTTAAAATCGCTACGGTATGCAGGTTATCACCGAACCCAAGGAATAACAAAACGTATTATGTATTTTTCTCCGCCACGGTTCAATAATTCCCCCTCGTCATTGTTGGTAGGAGGAACCTACGGAAAAACTAATGAAACAGGTGTACAAAAACTTAAAGGGTGGTTCAGCTACCGTTTTTGTCTATGAGAGATATAAAAATAGATAAAGCACCTGATCATAAAAAGTATCGATCAGTATAAATAGTTATTTTAGTCAATAACGACAATATCAGATTAGGTTTGTAGTTTGTACCTGTAAATAAATAAATAAACCATGATAGAATTTATGTACGTATAGTCATCGATATCAATGACTCAATATATGCGTATAGTATTATGCACTATTCCTGATTCTAGGATACAGTTAGATAGTACCTACGAAGTATTTTACGATATTATAGAAAAGAAGAAGCCTCAACCTTACAACAATGTCAGAAGATATCCGTATACTTTTTAATTATCTACGCAACTTTTACACATTAATATGTACATATTTATGCACCTACCACCATGGCATTGTGCGTTATCGGCACAACTCATCCGTACTGGCAGATATCCGATAAAATTATGATAAAATGTAATTATTCCTTTTTTTATAACGAACGAGCTTATCACCTGAGAGAAAGTAATCAGTGACGCAAATGAACGCACACAAACTTGGAATTGGCAAGTATTGGGATAGAAGAAGGATAATAACTTTTATGAAACAAAGTAAAATATGTTGTGTTACTGTTCCATGTGTGCCATAATACGTAAATCGAGACAGTTATTTAGGTATTAGTAAAAGAAAGAAAGAAAGAAAGCATTTATTCGTGATAAGCAATTTTACAATTATACTCATATATAAAATAACTTAGGTATAGTATTGCTTGTCACAAAACGGCTCAAGCTCAGCATGTGCTGGTAATGAAACCAACGCTGGTCTTCCGCAAAGCCGGTAAGTGACGTCACAGGCGCCAAAAAGTAAATAGAAAAGAAATGTGAAATGTGATAAAATATACATTAAAACAAAATAATAATTATAACCGTAGCGTACGACATCTGCACAGATGCGGGTAGGTGAAATTTTATTATTATCATACGAACCTCTGACGAGTGTACACAGAGAGGGTCGCGAGCATCTGAGCGTTATAAAACAGTAACTTAAGTTTATAATAAGAAATTTAGATAAGTCTCCTCCAAACATAATTTGCAACTGGATACAAATATACAAAGGTATAAACAATTGCATTACAACGTTAAACAACAAGCCCTATGTTACAAGCAACGCGAGATAAAATAAAAAAATATAGTGTGTCAAAACCATACGCAATAACTGTGGCAATGACGGACTGAATCGGCATGGCGCGACGCTGTGTACAAAGAAGATCGTCGATGGTTTTTCATGTCATTGTTGATTGTAATTTGTAATACTCGTATCTATCAATTTATTCTCGAAAAATTATCTGTTACTTCCTGATGCCCACGACACATCACACAAGACTCGATCTTAGTGGGGTCAGGACTATGTATGCGACTGTTGAGTGTGTTTATTTATTAAAACAGTCACGACAGTCAAAATAACAAGAAAGGAACTCCAATATCTTCAGAAAGATGACTCAAGGTAGGTTCATACTATGCATGTTTTTATTATTTATTTGTTGCACTAGTCACCCCGGAACAAATTAAACAACACGCAAACGAAAATAACCGGCAACACCGTCGATAAACACAGCTCGCATAGTACAGATCACCTAGCTCTGTCAAAATTATGCTATTATCCGAATCCTATAACAAGCCGTGAAGCCATCACGGGATTTGGCACGGAGCCCGGCAGTGACAGCGATCCCGGTGAGTCAGAGCTCTCCGCCAGTGCGACTGCGCGATCGATACCCGTGCCCCGCGCCCCGCGCCGCGACGCAGCCCGTGCACACGGCAGACACTCCGCAAATTGGAAAAATTCACCCACTCGAAGTGATTTTAAACAGTGGATCAAGGTCGCGCGTCGACCTGCTCGAGGACTGTGCGTGCGGCTTGCAAATGTCTCGTCATTGTCAGTGCACCGGTTGTACTTGCCTGACGCCCGTGCGGCGTCCCTAACTCATTGTTGTCGTTGACGCGGATTTTGTGCAGGAATGGCGTCCAAGGTGCTCGTGCCCGTCGCCCCCTTCGTCAAGCTTCAAGTAAGTGCATGTCAGTTTGGATTGACCAGGTGTGCTTAAGGATTTGGGATGAAAGCCGGTGCAGGTGCTAACGATAACAAATACAGTATACGCCCTAAATTCGGAAGCATAAATATTTTTCATAATATTTTGATCGTAAGTAACTTTAAATCCTCCGTAGATTTATCAAAAAAAAATGGGTTTAATTACTTGTAACGAATCAAGTTAAATATCAAGATGCTAAGCATTGTTCCTTAGGTTTAGATTCCCACGACAAAGACAATGAAATGGTAAATACAACGTGAATTTTTGATTTTAATTTGTGCAGCGGTGGGTCTGGCTTGCCGCGGTTGAATACATAATGAATAACCTTTTGCCTGGGCCCACCGCTATTGATTCCTAAATGAAACCGTAGCTCAGAGGACTAGGGGAGAAACTGTTGAATTTTGAACCCTATGTCCTTGGAATAAGGTGAACAGGAACTAAAAGCAGGAAGTGAAACAAAGGATTCGAGTTTTAGAAATAATATTTCTATGCTGTTTATAATCTTTATTTCATAGGTATTGTTGTCCTCAATTGCCTAAGCTACTGATGTTCAGTGGTCGTCTTACTGTGAATATGATGATTAATGATCTTCAATCTTCATAGTAAATGCAAATATGACTGGAAATTATATTATGATAACAAAGACGAACAAAAACTCTAACAAATTACCATTAGTTAAAAAGAAGTTGATTCACTGACGGGAAATGTTTCGACGACCAACAAGAAGCACCCCTCATGAGGACTACATCGTGTATCCATGACTATTGTTATGTTAACAAGCATTCAAGTAATGTGAATAGATTAATGTAGTTCGTAAAAAGGCGGGGTCCTTTGTTGGACTTCACAATTCAACCAAATAAACCTGATTATTTTGTAAATACATGATCATCAAAATGAATAGTGATGTCCTGGGCATTGAACCCAATATTACCTGTACTTTCAATTTATTTTTTCATTTCTCTTGTCTACTATCAACTTACATGAAATACAAAAAAGGATTATAACGATAAAATACACAATGGTTGCTTAGATTTACGCGAATGTGACACATTGAAATAAAAATAGTTTTATTTCAATGGATAACATAAAGTTGTAAGGCTAAAATAAATTATAAAATTTTCATATATTGGTATGTCATCATTGAAATGATCATAACACAAGACAATTTTTCGAAGTGGAAATTGTGCGTACTTCTCATTTGCGAGCCTCGTCCGCTCTCATTAGAAACAAAGGAAAACTACAAAGTATATAAGTCTTTGTCGTAAAAGTGTATCCGACATGTGGGCATTTCCCAGCGTTTGCGAGAAGCGATTGTTGCCGTGCTAAGTAAATGTTAATAAATGAAGCGAGAATTGTAGACAAAGGGCATGCAGTCAGCAAAATGTAATTGGCTGTTCGTTGTGAGTTAGCAGGAATCGCTAGTAATTAATTTGTGTTATTTATTTTGTCTATTATGTTTGATTGAGTAATTAACAGAAAGAAATGGCTGAATTTCCAGATTCTCTTCCCTGATTTGTCGTTTCTCCAAAATTTATTTTGTTTTAAGGAATTTATTGATTTGATTCGTCCCAGTAACCAGGAAACCAGACGTTTCCTTTATTAATTAATTTAGATTACCTACCTGTACATTTACTTTGTTGATCACCTTCCGTCCGTCCTTCGTTTATGGTGGTTTTATTAATTTTTATTACCTGTTATTTGATTAATTTAGGTATCTATTATGATTTTGTTAGTGGTAAATGAAAATGAAGTTTTAACTAAAACAATTGACTTGACTGGCTAAAGATAAACTGAGGACGCAATGATGTAATGAATAATAACAAATATAATTATACAAACTTGCAAAATACGCAGTTTTTAAGTTGTATGACGACTGTTTAATCTTCAATACAAAACTTGTAAATTATTCATGATTTGTCTCTGCACTACTGTCTCATTGAAATCGTATGTAAAACAACGGCTTTTCCGTCATGTTTCGTAGGTTGAGCGAGATAGCTTTTCCTCATTCCATCGTATTCTTATCTTCCCTTTTGACAGTTAACACATATGCGATGCAAATATTGAAGATGTTCATGGGCGTCGGTAATTATTAACAATTAGTTAAGTCATATTATGTGCTTCTTTTCCGGACCGATACAATAGAAGAAAAAAACTAAAAGTCTCGCAATACAGCTGGTGCGTCGGCGCGGCAGCTAGACGGCGTGTTCCGTGTCAACCAACACATTACAACTCCCGACCTGTCAGCGTCGTGTGGCCGTCCCATCTCGCTCTCTGTTTGGCGAGAACTTATACAAAAATATTCATTACTCTCGACGCTAAATAACCCCATCTGTCCCCAGGTGAAGAAGTCGCCGCCGGATTCGGGCAGCGGGTTCATAATCGGCGGGGACCCGGCGGCCAGGGTGGCGCACCTGGAGCACAGCGTGCGCTTCTTGCAGGAACAGCACCGATTGATGCTGAGCGGCCTCCACGCGGAGATCGAGGCGCTCAGGGAGAGGAACAGAGGTAGGATCACCTTTTATTATGCAAAGAGCTGAAGAACAAGATCAGTGTTTTAAGACAGGCCTATGGCTGGCTATGCAAGAATACTGGCTGATAATGATGATCTTTTGTTATTTGATTATGTTTTTGTCCCAAAAGTGGCCCACGTGAGTCAGCGTTTCCGTAAGGACGAAGTGCTTTAAGCAGAGGTAGTTGTGAGCAGGAATCGATCATATTTGGAAATCTTTGTCATCATAGATATGAAGAATCTGTATGATTGGACGATTTCTGCACATCTCCGCTTCGCTCGATTTCGCTTAATAAGAAAAGCTTCCTGAGATGAAAAGCATCTGTTAGTTGCCTAAACGAAGTAAATAAACAAGTAATATTGAATTGGGAGCAATAAAAGCAAGACTACAGTAGCCCTATAATAAAACTATTTGTGTTCATTAGTCTGCCGTGGCATCGACACTGACCTCGCAAACTTGGCGACAAATATAGCCAATGTGTAATTTCCACGTCGTAACCATTTTATACGATGAAAATAAACATTATGTTATTTGTTTACAAGTTTTGTTTACGCAAACGCTGTGAATGAAGTCGTGCTATTTGCTTTCAGCTTTGGTTTGTTTACTTTATGAGCGCAATTTGCTCTTTGCGTATTGTAATTTACAATGGTTTTTCATGATTTTGTCTAAGGGTGATCTGATCACGTGCATTGACCAATTTTGATTATCATTTCAAAGTTTAAAAGAAGTCTTAGGCAATAAGACATAGCTATCCAGTATCCAAATGTAGAACTGAACGTACCTCTTGGCGAAGGTATTTGAACCGTCCAGATATTGTCCTGTATTCAGCAAAGACTGTGTACTACAGAGTACAGAAGCCTCTATGAGTCTGGTTTTGAAAAGCCGTCATATTTATGTCGACCAGTGAGATGCGTCGAGTAATCACTTGACTAATTAAAGAATTATTCCTCTCTATCGTCATTTTCCTATTGGGACTGGACTACATATGTATATCTGACTGCCTCGGTTGCGTAGTTGTACTACGGTACGATTGCAAAGCTGAGGTCTTGGGTTCGAATCCCGGGTCGGGCAAAGTACCCGATATGGCGATAGGCTCGCCCCCTATCTCTGCATGGGCCGGAACATACAAGGCGGAATGTGGGTGTCCTGGTGGCGCGTCTGCCCTCCTGGAAAACAGGCGTGAGTTTATGTATGTATGTATGTACATATTGACTGCCTCGGTGGCGTAGTTGTATTACGGTACGGCTACAAAGCTGAGGTCTCGGGTTCGAGTCCCGGGTCGGGCAAAGTGGTATTGGATTTTTCTATTCATTATCAGCCCGGAGTCAGGAATTTGTGCCCGATATGGCGATAGGCTCGCCCCCTATCACATCATGGGACGGAACATACAAGGCGAAATGTGGGTGTCCTGGTGGCGCCTCTGCTTACCCCTTCGGGGATAAAGGCGTGAGTTTATGTATGTGTGTATGTATGTACATATATCGGTGATAGTTAAAAAACTAGCTCATTATGAAAATATACCTCGTGTAACTGTGACTGGCGTATAAAAAGTAGTCAGATTATCTTATTTCGTATACGAAAGTGTGTGCATTTAAGCGGTGCTGATTGTTATCATGTTTAACACGTGGAACAATGTACCAGCATAATTATTGTGAGATTTTAAATAAGGAATTTAATCCAATTAGTGCGTATATTCAAAATAATTTATGTAGGTTATTGGTGGTAGCCGGTAGGTCTCTCATATGTGAGAGGCTGCCTGGGTAGGTACCACCGTAATGTCTATTTCTCCCGGCAAACAGTAGTGTCAATGCACATGTATATTCATGTTTGGAGGACATTGTAGCCAGAGTAACTACTGGACATAATGAGACATAATATCTTATGTCTCAGGATGGCGAGCCCAGAGGAAGGCCCAGCATTGCTTTATAATTCATGTGCTTGGTTTTGCTACTGTCCATGAGCGGTCGTATCGCTTACCATCAGGCGAATGGCATGCCCATCTCGCTATTTGTAGCAATAAAAAAAAAGTGAACGTGATCTCCGTGAACCAAAACGTAGTCGATACATATTGTTGATTTTCAACGACACAGCTGCGTTTTAGTGGTTCGATTAAATTGTGTTGTACTTAATTATTATACTCGTAGTTCAAAGCTCGTTTTTTTTACATGTTTATTTCTAGCAAATCAATAGTTACCTGATGTTAATCTCACGTCAGACTATATATTGCTTTCACAATCATACATAGTTTAATCTGCATAAGTTAAAATAGTGGTGAATTACTTTACGTATCGATACGATAATGAATTAACACCCAAAACCCTTATCACTTAATTTACCTAATTTAAGAAGGTAGAGAGCACAAAACAGAAAATAAATTCTACGTATTCATGCATTAAGACCCAAATCCCTCACATAAATAAGGGCAACGCTCTGTCCAATTAAAGGGCACATATTTGCTAAAACATAACATTTGTGCAACAAAGATTACTGCATCTCTTGCATGAGTCACACCTCGCGAACGAACGTTCCGAGAAGTGCTCGAGCGATCTAAATGCCTTGCTAACCAGTAACTACGGTTTCATTAGATCTTTGTTTTGTAATGAGATGTTGCGTGTGATGATGGGCTTGGTTTTAATTGCATAAGTCTGGATAATGAACAAACGGTTCGCGTAGAAATAAATCATAAGCGGTACATTTAGATTGAAGGTCCTTTGTCTGCCTCAATATAGGTTAACGGAAGGGAAAGGATTGGTTGAGAAAAACGGTATTGGACCTCCATTATTGTGGAAATTATATCTTAGTTACTTAATAAATATATAATAGTACTGACCTTACAATAAGAAACGTGTCTTCTGTCTGAACAGACATGGAACCGCTCGATTTTTTAATTCATACCAAGTAAAAAATATATGATTTTAGGTCTTCCGGGTTAATTACATTGTCTTTCAGGTCAATCAATATTATTCTATACATAACATAGTAAAAATAATACAACCTGATTGTGACTACAAGTGAATAATATATTATGGATTATAAACAAACAAATAATAACATGGGTAGTTCATTGCCTTCTCGATGTTCGGACCGGTCCATCCTACACATCTCCAAATACAGATAGATAATTATTATTTATAAGTAATCACTTCTGATACTTTTAAAATATGCATGAATAAGTTTCGTGATGAGTAAACACAACAACGGTAATAGCCGTTTGGTGGTTTTTTGATGTTGATTTATTTGTATTATTGTTTCTTTTTTTACCGACTTCAAGAGGAGGTTATCAATTCGTTGGGATTTTTTTATGTATTTATTGAATCATCTTCTAAACAAGGTGGTTTTGTAATTTTTTTTTATCGGAATAATCTACCTGTACAATGAGACGTCCAAAATGCTATAATACGATTTTAGATCATTTCTTTTAGTTTCTCGATTATTAGATAGAACGAGTAATGTCTAAACAACTTGACACGTGGAAATCAATACAATTCTACAAGACCCGCGTCTAATGGACTAATGCCCAATGTGGTTTATTTCTGAAAATTCAAAACTCAGCTGGCTTTGCTAGTGATCAAACCTTTGTGTCTTTCCAGACTTACAGTTCCAGTTGATTTTCAACAAGGAGTCATCGCCGAAGACCACCACACCGCCCGCACCTGAAGAACCCGAGAACACTGAGGTAAAACTTTATAATATGTTTCTATGGAATATTAAGACGTCAGCAAAAAGTGGGCTGACCTTATAAGAAATCTAAGAGGTTTACTTTCGTGCTGAAGTCATCATTTTGGATATGGCTGATGTTAACCAGGCGGCAATTTGTAGTTTCGTAGCAAGAAAAAACAATTTTTCTAATTTTTTAAGCCTAAAAATTCATGTTGCGCTTTAGATAGAGCACGAAAATATATTTTAGTCATAACCATCGTAGCCAAAATATACGGTGTTACATCTTGGGTACCTACGGACAAATAATAAATTTGTTGATTAATGATTTGTACGTGCAGTACAGGCATAATAATATACACAATTTGTGGATATAATCTACGCGGGAAGTGAAGCCGAGCTATTTTTTTACACGATTTATTACAAATTATGGATTGTTTCTTAAGTGGACGCCAAGCATAACAGACACATTTTTCGTCCATCCAGACGCGTGTAACGGACGCTTAGCATTATCAAAGAGGAGAGAGGGGCAGAATTATGTAGGGCAATATGTAACGTAATGAGATATTACCGGCAAAGACCTTGTGTACCTGTGGCGGCGCGGCGTAACGTGCGGTTAAGTAACGTTTGATGCGGTTATGTTAAAGGGGAGGTTGGGGATTATTAGACATGTTCATAGGAAAACGTAACACATGGTAACTTGAATTAGTTTAACAACAAATAATTGCAACAATCATCACCTGTTACCTGTCATCTGTCACCACAGTGTATTTTGTTGTCGATATAAAGAACTAAACGATACTTTCCAGGCTCACAACAGAACTCAGACCACAAACGTTTCGATGATTATATTATAAGCCTATAAGGCATTGTTTTAGCGTAGGGAATCTGCATTATTTATCATTCGTAACATCTAAACTTAAAGCAGACATTATTAATTGTTTGTCACGCACAACGAAATATATTACTTGCGGCTGAGTGAACATTTTAGTCTAATATTTTCCTGAAAATTAGATAATTCCACGCTATAGTAAAACTTGCGTGTTACAAATTACGAATGCGTGAATTGCTTCACTTTTAAATACTTGTCCATATTCCGCTTGTTAAATGTTTCTGCCTCGTAAAACTTTATTGTAGAAACTGCGTTAGGAAACGTGATTAACTCAAGGATTGCCGCTCGGATTAGAGCTGAGAATATTACTGTGTTATTTAATATATGGGTTTAATAAAATTTAAAAATTAAAATGAATGCAGTATTTTTAAAAACAATACTTTTTATAAAAATCATTCCACACTAATGCGTTCTTTATGTAATGTGTGTAATAGAAAAGAAATGTTTTAAAACTGCCCAAGACAAGAAGACTTAGGCAGGAAGGGCGCTACTTTTTTTTTATAAATTGAGAACAGTATTATAATGATACATCACTATTCAATGCTTATCTGTGGTATTATAATGATTAATCACGACTCAAGAAACGTCTCTTCTTAATTCTTATAGGATTATTGCTATCTACGTAAATGTTGTGTATGTTTATTTATTTGTAACATACATTTTACTAACTAGTTCTTGTATAATAAAATGTTACATTGTCTCTATAAACACGTGTTTCAATGAGAACTACATTCAAAACCTGACCTTTGTCGCAGTAATAAACAGATGAGAAGCATGACTCAGAAAACCTTTGCAGTTTATGCTGAATACGTTGTGAAATGTACCAGTAATCTTTTAGCTTAAACTTTAAAGATCATTGTATTGATGTAAATCAGCTTTTGTAGCGCAGTAGGTGAAAAGTCAGATGTGAAACAAGATGTTGTGCGTTCGAATTCTACGACTTGACAAATGTTTGTGTGCTGATTACGAAATATTGCTTGTTATGAATCTAAAGAAGTGCGTGGTGGCCTGTTGGTAACGGACCAGACGCGACTGCCAACGGTGGTCGCGGGTTCAAATCCCAGGGCACACCTCCGACTTTTCGGAGTTATGTGTGTATTGATAGTCAATCTCCACGCACTAAAACGGTGAAGAAAAACATCGTGAGGAAACCTCCATACAGTGGCGATTTTAAAGAATGTCTACGGTATATAAAGTCCGCCGCACTAAGCCAGCGTGGTGGACTATAATGGCCTAACCCCTCCCAATCGTACTTTCGAGTGTAGAGGAGGCCCGTGTCCTGCAGTGGGACGTATATGGGCTGATACGAATACGAATGAATCTAGGTTTTAGGGAAATAATAACACTTTCGTAGTTCGTGATGTTCTATGCGTTTGCGCGATTAAAACTACCTACTCGGTTCAAATCTATAAAATTGCAACAATGCTCTCGTACTTTATTTCCATGTTGTTGGTGAAAAACAACCTAATGTGTTTCAGAATTTAAGATAGAAAAAAAGCAAAAAAGTCAACTTTCCGTATCTCAGAGAGAATTTATTGGGGCGTCGTATATATTTGCTTCGAACCGAAGCGAACCCAAACGGCCTCTCGTAGTTTGTCATATCCACGACATAAAATATGCAGAAGAATATTCTGAATATTCAGAAGATATTCAGTAGAATATTCTGACCAAGGACTGTGTGTACTGTGTGGTTATTACGTAGTTACCCAATCTGTTGCACTACGCGGGTGAAAGTGAGGCATTATTGTAAATGCTATCTTGTTGTTATTGTTGCCAGGAGGCGAATTTGAAGCGCGAGGTGAGTCGTCTGGAGCGCGAGGCGGCGGCAGCGCGGGGCGAGGCGCGGGCGGCCGAGGCGCGCGCGCTGCAGCTACAGAGATTGGTTGATGCACAGGCTGAGTACGTACTGCATCGTGGACTGTTGGTTAATGTTTTGAAGATAGATGTGGTGGCTAGGTGTCATTTTTTTTACACTTACGTGCCGTTAGGGTGGCTCATAGGCTACTCTTGGTTATCCTTTTTGGAAATGACCGGCATAATCTAACTTAGACTAATGATCTCGGCCCGTATTACATTCTGGAACCGAATTCGGGCGGAATTTAGGCATAAACAGTATTACACAAAATTTAGTTTTTCTTTAAGTGACTTTTCTTCTTTTATTGTAATGATGAATCTTCAGACTGATAAACAATTGAGTGATGTGGCGAGTCAATGACCTATTTGTTCTGTATTTATGTACATCGGACGTCAGCTGCTGTTGATATACTTTGCGCTTATATCGATTATGTTAAATAGTAATGGTTGGATATGTTTCAGGAAGCTGCGCTCCCTGGAAGTGAAGTGCAGTTGCTCGGCGGAGGGCGGCGCGGAGTGCGCGGGCTGCGCGGCGGGCGCGGAGTCTCGCGGCGCGCTGCGGGCGCGGCTGGGCTCGGCGGAGCGGCTGGTGCGGCGCCTGCGCGCGGACGCCGAGCGCCAGCGCAGAGAGGTACTGGCGCCCGCGCCGCCCGCGCCGCCCGCGCCGGGGGGCGCCGTCACTAACCTCTTGTTTGACGGCGCGGCCGCGCGACACGCACACGTACGTCTGCGCCACGGCACCGCCCACCACACCTCACCGCCTGCCACATTCATGTCCAACATCCGTCATCCAACATACATCTACTCCCATATACCGTCTAAAATTGATCCCCAGAACACTCCTTCAGGAACCACTGATTTGCCTTGAGAGTTTGTCTCAAAACAATAACATAAGCTCTACCAGAAGATATTTTTAGGTCACAAAGAGTAATAGATGCTATTAAGACCGTCTACAGTTCGCGAAGCTTATTTTCGTTTCAAGATGTGACGACACCGGAGACCTTATTACAAAAGAGGTCTATTTTAGAAATTAAAACTTCTTTAGACGCATTTTGCACTCATTATGAACAGTGAGCGAAAGTGAACCGTCACGCGTAACACGTCACATTAAATCGTCACGCTTGGACCGGTGACGCTCAATCATAATATAATCTCTTATTTTAACAGAGAATTTCTTCATTCGTCAATTTCATGCCTTGAGAATATTAAACCATTTTTTAATTGGATATAAGCAAAAAATGTTTCTGTCTACCAATGGGCAGAGAAGGTATACTCTTTCCGACCTTATCCTCTCACTCTTTACTCCCTTATCCTTCCCTATCCCTATCCCTGCTTATCCCGTGCGAGTTGTGTGAAGTGGTGCCGAGGCTGATCCAGCTGATGAACGCGGACGGGACGGGCCACTCTGTTACAGGGGCACTGCATGATAGATTACTTGATAAACAATTAGTTTTAACTTAGATTTTAAACTAGAACACCTTATTATTTTGTCCCGTCCCCGTAACTGTTTGTTTTTTGTTTGTTGACGTATATAGTTATTTTCAAGAGACGGAATATTGCTCCTTGAAAAACTATAGCTGATGCTCGGAATAAGGCTAGAAAGCCTAAGTTATTAACGAATTTAAAATGTTGGGTTGGACATTATATCTACAGATGTAGACATTTTTGTGTTATTAGCTGTGTATTATTTCAATATTTTATGCTTAAGTTTTTAAATGCACCCCCCTGAATTTCGGATTTGATAAATAGGTACCTAATAATACACTGGTTTTAGGCATCAGAGAATTCTAGGGTGGCCTAGAATATCATGCTATTATACTATATACGTCAATATTTGTTAACATTTATATAAATAAACAATTTCATAGTTGCTTGTGAAACTAAAATATTCAATACGAACGAGTTATTTTCACACTGTTTGGTTCTCCACAAACCTTTTCAATTTTGATATTAACTTTTTAATAAATTTGTAGCCTTGGTATAAAAACCTCTTTATACGCCTGTAGTTTTAAAGATTGTATTGATAAGTATAGTTGTTACACGATAGCATGCGAACAATTTATTATTCAAGGCTGGTAACACTTTTATAAAATCGATATTTAAGTTTAGAAAATTAAAGGCTAGTATTGCTCAGTACTGAATATAATTTATTGGTTAAGATTCAGTTAGCAAGTGTGCAAAATTTGTTTATGTACAATATGTAAGGGAACCTCGTTGGCTTTGAAATCATTATCAGAGCCAATAATTTAACATAAGGAATACACTAACAAGTCTAAAGGTTTACTCAAAATAATTAATATCCCTAATTTATTTTTAGTATTTAAGTAAGTTTAAAAGCTGCAGAAACGCAGTTAATATTCTCCTTTGACACAAGAGTACTATGTAAAAAACAGTCATATAAGTAGATTGAAATAAAATTATTTTTTAAGGATTTTATCGCGGATTCGGTTTAATTTTTACCTTTATTAACTTCCCGACGTTAAACAATCAAACAACGATAATACTAAAGGTAAGACAAATAAAATTCACGTATATTCAATGATTGGTAATGAGCAAATCAACATGAATATAACCCTACAAAAGCCAACAGATTCTCTTACTCATTGTAAAATCAATCATAACACACCCTACTAAAGTCGAAAGTTGTATGATAAGCCCATCTGCGGTACAGTTGCAGTGCATGAAGAACTCGCTGCACGCGAGCCTGCGCGCGAGCGGGCTGGACGGCGGCTACGGCTACCAGAACAACTACCACTTCCCGCCCGTGCACACTGCCGACTTCTGGCGGGAGCCTGTTAGAGAGTATGTATTGCATTATAAAATGACACTCAATTACACGAAATAAATATGCGATTATCTTATCGGTTCTGAAAGTGCATCCATCACATGAAAATCGACAAGCCCACACTGCTTTAATCGTAATTGGTGTATGTTCGGGCTCGTTCGGTCTTTCGATTGATATCGTATTGTAGATGCGTATTACTACGAGTATTTCAGAACGTATAGGTATTCCGATTCAAAACAGAAGTATAGTTTAACCTTAGGTATTGTGCTGAAGTTTTAATTAGTGGTTGGTCTTTCGTTTCGGTCGTCTAGATAGGTATCACCGTTTTGTCTATACCTGCCGCCATGCAGCTGTGTAAACTGTAAGCCATTTTTATGTTTCGGTTTAAAGATCATTGTAGCACTGAGCACTTAACACCTACTGTCCCGGTGTGATGAGCTCAGTGCAGTGTCACAGTGTTTAGAAATAGTATGTTTTGAGTAGTGTTGTATTTACGGGTAGGCGTCACGTTTACCATTAGGCAAGCGAACTGCTTGTCTTATCATTCTCGTTTATACCGGGTATATCAAGACTGCGACCGAAAACGAAGCCAGGTGGTAGTTTTAGTGGTTACAAACACTATGCAAATAAAAATTTCGCCAAAACAGTGATAGATATTTTTTTTAGGATTTTTTAAAAATCATCGTGTTTGGGTGGTAAATACCTAGTTTTTGCGAAAATACTAATTTAAACCCTTACGTACCATTGCGTGTTGAAAAATAAAGAGGTCTGCATCATTATTTTAGGAAAACTATGTATTTATTACTCAAATACGACGATAAGTAAAAAATTACAAAAAAAAGTTGTCGATTTTTTTTTGCGAAATTTTTACTTGGATTGTGTCTGAAGTCACTAATACTACCACCTGGCTTCGTTTTCGGTCGCAGTCTTGATATACCCTGTATAAATATCACCCAAATACGACGATAAGTAAAAAAATACAAAAAATGCGAAATTTTTACTTGCATTGTGTCTGAAGTCATTAATACTACCTCCTGGCTTCGTTTTCGGTCGCGGTCTTGATATACCCTGTATAATGAAGCTAATGGGGTAATTTGGTGGTGCAGCGAGCTGGGCGCGTGCGGGCGCGGGCGCGCGCGGCGGCCGCTCACGCTGCCCGACCTGGCCGCGCACCACGCGCACCGCCACGCCGGATACAACAGTGCGTACCGCCGACACCATAACACAAGATTAATAAATACACCCAACAGTCACATACATAGTCCTGACCCAACATTAAGGTCAAGTCAGTCTTGTGTCGTGGGTATCAGAAACTACGAGAGACTTTTCGGTCTCACAAACACCCAGACCCGAGACAAATATTTGTGAGCGTCACAAACATTAGTGTCGGTGCGGGGATCGAACCCGCGGCCTCGCGTTTCACAGCCGGCTTCTAACCAACTGCACCACAAAGGCTGTCATACTAGAAAATCGCCAATTATATACGTGTCATAAGACACTAAGACACATAAGACACTCCACAGTCAAGCCGCACAAGGCAAGCCTGGTGAATTATATGGCCAAACCCCTCTCAATCGTACTCTCGATTGTGGAGGAGGCTCGTGCCCTGCGGTTGGAATTGAAAGTAATTCAATATAATTCAAAATATTCATATTTTGAGATAGGTATTGATTTTCGAGATTGAGCTGGGTTTAAACATAATCTAGTAGTATTCGTTCTTTTCAGACCACGCACGTACCAGAACAAATGGATACGAACACAAAAATAAGAAAACCCCGCAGACGAACGGTGATGTCGGTGCGCCGAAGACACCAGAAGATGTCCAAGGTATACCATTACAGTACACAAATATTTGTCCATTATGAGTCTGGATGTCACATCGGATCTATTTGGGACTAGACTGCATACTTTAGTCAGAATTGTATAATGAGTGTAACAAACGAGTAACTATAACTGCTAACAGAGCTCTCTTATTGATATCAAGAATAGGACTCTGTGTAAAGAAATTAGAAGTCATTTTGGCCTGACTGCACACACATGATAAATTAAAAAGCGCTTTTTAAGTTAGTATTTTGAAGGCAGTTACGATTTTATTTTATTAGATTAATTTTTATTTATTTTATTATAAGTTCTTTTAATAAACCCCACCATTTTTTTTGTTTCTTTTATTTTTACAATTTCAGAATGCCGATTAAAATCGATCGCGTCCGATTCGCTGGGATTGACTGGGAAATTAAACAGGCCCAGTGGCTCCATCTATCCCGAGTTGAAAGTTGTCGTTACTAAATTGATCCCTCGGGAACATGGTGAGAAGTATTGCTTACCGGTAAACGGGCTGTGGAATTGGGATACTAATAAATTAACACGCTTGGATTCTATGTGCTGGAGTCTGGACTATCCTTTCCAACTGTATCTGTTTCGGTCTCTTCCCACGTCCCATTGCAGGGCACGGGCCTCCTCTATAATCGATAGTACGATTGACAGGGCTTGGGCCATATAGTCCATCACGATGGGTAGAACGGATCGGAGTTTACACACCATAGAAATTCTTACAAATCGCTATGATATGCAGGTTTCCTCACGATGTTTTCCTTCACCGTTATAGTGCTTGGTGATTACAAGTGTCTTCGATAACGTTTCCTCTTTTCTAATACTTTTCCTCTTATTCAAAACTTTACCTATTGTCTCGAAATATTTGATAAAAGTCTAAAGTAGGTACTAACTGTTTCTTGTAAAATATTCAGTTTTGTTATCATTACGTTTCGTCGGTATTGGAATTTTACGTCTTTTTATCGTCATGGTCCTTGTGCGTGTAAGGTATTATACTTCCTTTTGTTAGTATTGAAGGGCTAATGATGATGATGATGGTGATGATTTTTGTTAGGTGTTTTGAGTTGTTTGCTACGGTGGGTTAATGATAATTGAGACATGGTCGATTTCTTTGTAGGTATTCTTAAATTTTCTTCCGCTTTTGAGCTTTTAATTGTTACTTTTGTCTGTGTATTTCTTCTTCTATAAAAATGGTTTGGTTCGTTTTCCCGCTTTTTATGTTTTAATTGAAATAAGATACCTAATTAATTCATGATAATAGTAGATATCTGAATTTCCGCTCGGGAATGTAATATGTATAGATTAACATAACCAAATAATACCATTATAAGGTAAGACTGCCATTCTTTGGAAAGTCCAATCTTGGTAGTCATACTGACAAAGGTGTTTACTCCTGGCTAACGCTTTTCCATTGCGTCATCCTATAACACACTTCAGCCAGTTCAAATCTTTGATTCGTATAAAAAAGCAATCTTTACGCCTTTCTCTCTCATGTAACTGATTATTAATTAGTTGCAGTGTCGAGCGTGAGCGGCGTGGAGGCGGGGCCGGCGGGGCCGGCGGGGGCGCGCGGGCGGCCGCGCCGCGTCGCGCACCGCAAGCACGCGCCCGACCACACGTAATGCCGCTCGCCACCGCGACACCGACACCACTAGCTTGACGAATAACATATCAGAGCGCTCGACACACGTCGCGACACCGCTCTCAACCATAAAACCTTATTTTAACAGTCATCGAAGAACATACAAAGTTTTTTTCGTGAGTTCTTTCAGTTATATGAGGTTTTTGCTACATTTCCGTCTAGTCATTCCATTTGTTTACGTTTTGTCCTTAGATTATAATGATATTCGTCAAGCTAAACGAGTTAACGACGGCTTTGTCGATGTCGATATTATTGCTCGATGTCGGTATACAGACATTCATATCGTAACTTAAACTTGACGGAGACTGCCATGTCAATTCTTCATAGTACCGTCTCATTCTTTTTACACGCGGTAAAAAGGACGCATGACGATTGACTTGGGATTTTAGAGTAACGTTTTATCCAAAATAACCAAAATGTATTGAAAATATAGAATTTATTTGCTTCTCGTTTAATTCATACCAGCTGAATTGATTTCGATGAAACGCGCAATATTTATTTGGACCTTAAAATGACGCTTGGTTTGTAGAATACCAACAGGTTCGTTATAAAGGCATTAAATAAAGGAATCTTCTCATTAGAATGTAGTTCCTAATGTATGTATTGTGTTATGCGGTAATATGAGCGCCATCTGTTACGTGTAAACGTATAAAATAAATTTGCAATTAATCCATTAGATGGCGTTAGTAACCTTATAATCTTATGTCAATCTTATTAAACTTAAGATAGTATTGGGCTATTATAGCAATAATAAATTGACAAAATGTAACTTATGAAATATTTTGTACCTTAAATATTAGGGTTTTGTAAAAAGCTTATAAGTTTATTCCAAAATATTTACTGCCATTAGTGTTTACTTTAAAATCCATTGCAATTTGCAAACGAAATATATCGAAACGAATACAATACCTACCTATTTCACATAAGCAATGCGATCCATATTGTTTCCTGCTTATAATATCTATTCAATTCCCTGTAACTTGCATTTGCATAATAAATTGTTTATTCTGAGTCAGGCGCGAACCTAAATGTAATTTACGGGGTTCGCTACCCTAAAGTACAATGTTTTTTAACCTTAATTGTGCCTTAAATTTTTCGGACAAGTTTATTTTTATCAAAATTCATTAATTTAAAATTTATTGATTTCGATTTCGAGGCTGCGACTGACTTGAACATGTTTTAACAATTGGTGATCTATAATAATTGTATAATTTATACTTCAGTCCCAATAAAATGATGGTGACTTCAGTATTTGGTGATTGCTTAATATAATAGGTAATCAATCGTAACATGCTTTCTAAAATCATAAACTTTATTTTAATTTCAACTTGACATACTTTTCCGAACCACGCTATGTCCAATAAATCCAATAACCGTTGCGTCTTTTAACCGATCGATTAGAGCTTCATTTTATGCCATGTAAAATGTTTACTCATGTAAATATTACAGACTAAAGCGTACCCTTTTGCAATGGTATTCTCACTTATAAAATTCTTCTAAACTTTACTAGACGTGTGTTATAAAATTTATTTTTATAAGGGGCCTTCTCCAAAGAGTTAGTACCTGCGGCGATTCAATATTATTGAATGAAAATAATTGAATCATATTTCGATGCGTATCATTAAAGTTTATGCTGAAAGACGTTTGAAATCATTCGTTGCTTATCAAATATTAAGGCAACCGGTCGTAATTTTGTAATTTGCATCGACATTCGACAGTATAATAAAAAATACCATACTCGTGGTGTACTCAACTCGTGGACGTACATGAGTGAAGTTTGATTTATCTAATTTATGTTTCGCGGCGCGGCTGGTCTAAGGAGGTGGCCCCTTACAGGCGCTTTTCGAAATTGCGACAATATGGTATAAATTCTCAACTGTCGGTGTAGATCATACCAATTTTGAAAGCGCCCCACTTAATGTAATGGTACAATATTTGATTCATAGATTTTATCACATGTATGAATAAACATTGGCATTAAGGGAATTCGTAGTTTCGTAACCGCTTGATAACATCTAATTTCTACTGTGTAATGTAGACAATTTGAGGGTTGAAACGTTTAAGATAAGGTGTTAGAAACTAACAGTTAATACATCTGACCGCTAGATGGCAGTGTTTGTAATTACGATTTACGACGCGAACACTTCAAACATTTGTGGTAGGCGTCAAAAACAGTGGCGGCGTAAGGTACGTTGGTACCCTGGGCGGTTTCGTATTGAGCACCCCTACCTAAACTATACATGCTTACTACGGAGATTTCGTGAAGGACTAAAAAAAAAAAGGTCCTCCTGCTTTGTAGCCAGCGGCAAGCAGGATCGTGATCGTGGTCCACGCTCTTCGTTTGTTGTCGCTTGTCGGGTTGTCGTTGTCACCCCTTAGTGCTTGGTACCCGGGGCGGACCGCCCCCACCGCCCCCCCCTTTACGCCGCCACTGGTCAAAAAGTTCATTTCTGCCAGAAAAGCAACCACCAATCACAAATTTAATAAACTGTATCGGACAAGAAAAATGTTTAAAATTGCCCACAAGAATACGTGTGATGAAATCTGTTCGTTTGTGTATATTTTATTACATTGTTACAAATACTACGGTTACCTTCTAATGTAGAATTGTTTCTATGAATCTATTATTGACCGTTGTAGCGGCTCTTAACATTAATCCTGTAGAGATTTTGATTAGCAGTAAAATATAATGTCTAGAAGCTTTTCAATCACAATAATAATTGATTTGACTAGTAACGGCCCTGTCCCAGCAGTGGGGGCGTGCCCAGCAGTGGGACTCGGTCTTATTATTTCCCACACGTCGCACCTAACCCCAAACGCTACATGTGAGAGTGATTTTAATTATAAAAAGCTGTATTCGTAGCCTTAAACCCTCGTAATCTAAATTTAATAGAAAAACTATTACAATTATTAAAATTATTATCATAATTATTGATATGATAAATATATTTATTGCGGATCTGTTGTGTTTTATTAATCCTACATCTAGTTTTCTTACTTGTTCACTTCTAATCCTTAACTTAGTCACGAGGGCCGACGAGGGCGGACGAAAACATTACTATGTCTTATATGTACAATAAAAATCCAAACTAACTAGAAATTGTGAAAAAGTATTGGGGCAAGATTCTTTAAGTTATTATTTTGCTTTTTATGCTGGGAATCGAACCCAAGGACATACCATTCGCAGCTTTTCACATACGAAGGAGGCGACCACAGTGCAGTAAAATAAAACACAAATAACGCGTTAACTCCATTTATTTTATGAATTACAACATTTTACACAGTAACATTACTATACAGACATTTTCCTTAACTACAAGTTATAAAAGTGTGTACAAAACATAAAAGAGTTATAAAAAAGTTTGTACAGAGTAAACTAATCATTTAAAGAATAGAATATACTGTGCCTTATTTACATGCGATTTCGTTCTTTAGATACAGAATTCATTGGCTGCACGTTGGCCTCGTTTGCGGACACTTTATGAAAAGCGCGCGGTAGTGTTGTTAAGAAATTATAAATTAATCTGTACATAATACAGGGTATATCAAGACCGCGACCGAAAACGAAGCCAGGTGGTAGTTTAAGCGGCTACAGACACAATGCAACTAAAAATTTAGCAAAATAAGCGACGGATTTATTTTTAAATTTTTTTAAAAATCATCGTTTTTGAGGGGTAAATACCTAGTTTTTGCAAAAATAGTAATTTAAACCCTAACGTACCATTGCGTGTTTAAAAATTAAGCGATGTACGTCGTTATTTTAGAAAAACTATGTATTAATCACTTAAATACGACGATATGTAAAAAATACCAAAAAAAAAAATTGTCTATTTTTTTTTGTAAAATGTTTACTTGCATTGTGTTTGATATCACTAATACTACCTCCTGGCTTCGTTTTCGGTCGCGGTCTTGATATACCCTGTATTAACATGACATTCATACATCTACACTACCAAATATCTCTACATACATACATACATAAACTCACGCCTTAATCCCAGAAGGGGTAGGCAGAGGCGCCACCAGGACACACACATTTCGCCTTGTATGTTCCGTCCCTCAAATTCCTGACTCCGGGCTTATAATGAATAGAAAAACCCAATATTACTTTGCCCGACCCGGGATTCGAACCCGAGACCCCAGCTTTGTAGCCGTACTGTAATACAACTACGCCAACGAGGCAAATATATCTATTTACTATATAAATACATATCAATTTACTATATCTGAATGTTAAACATGAAAAATATGACATCTCAGTTTAATATAGTGGTATATTTTATACACAACATCTATGACTTGCATAAACATACATACACTCATACTGTGCTGAACACAGCAAAACACATTTGTATACAAAATTGTTGGCATGCATAAGACATAATATACCGTTGATGAAAATACACATGTATTAAAGTATATTGAGCTGAATAGGTATGGCAAAATATGGGACTGTATTATTTTGCCCATCATCCTATTTTCAGCCTATGAAAGTTTCATTGTTGAAAATAGAACATTTGAGTTTCTACTGCAACCTGTTGAGAGTGGTCTGCATTCTTTAATCTTTATTTTTCTTTCTTAAAATAAGTTCGTTTCTTTTATTAATATTTTATTTATGTAAACTAGGTTTCCTTTTTTAATAATAATAAATATGTGATTTTTTTATCCATTACATTTTAGAACAACATTTATTTAGATTTTAATGTTTATTATGTTTTTAATGTTTATTACTTAGAATGTTAGTGTTTTGATCTTAGTTACATACATACATACATAAACTCACGCCTTTATCCCCGAAGGGGTAGGCAGAGGCACCACCAGGACACCCACATTTCGCCTTGTATGTTCCGTCCCATGATGTGATAGGGGGCGAGCCTATCGCCATATTGGGCACAAATTCCTGACTCCGGGCTGATAATGAATAGAAAAATCCAATACCACTTTGCCCGACCCGGGACTCGAACCCAAGACCTCAGCTTTGTAGCCGTACCGTAATACAACTACGCCACCGAGGCAGTCAGACTTTGATCTTAGTTAAGAAACGTAAATCTAAGAAACCCTTAGTTGTGCTGTTAACTTGCATTTACATTACTTTGAATAAATATAGTAGGAATTGCATCCAAATTAGTTCTTGGTAATAATTACTCGAATAATACCAAAACATGATCACCACAATGCCTCCGCATATTACCCAGTAACCAAAGCATTGAATCATTCATATCATTACTATCCAAAATCTGGTTCAAAGCAGTCTTATGTTGTTGCAAAAGATTGAATAAATTCTCATATGTTGGCACATGCAGACAATTTGCAAATAGTCCTAATAAACATAATAAATTTTTGGTTACTCCATTTGTTGCGTATGTCTCTAGGCTTTTAATAAAATTGTAAAAGTACTGCTCTACAATAGAGGCTGGTAATAATTCCATCCTAAAATGTTCATTACAAGAAAGAAAAAACATCAGTTCTATTGATTCAGAAGTGACGTCAGTATTGATTAATGCTTCCTGCATTTTCATCAGATGCTCCTCTCTGTAATCAGAGAAACATAAATTAATAAATACTCATGGATCACAAAATACATTGGGAATCGAACGCGCCAATTCTCGTTTTATAACCAGCGTTTTAGTGTATTGCGTCATTTTCAAATTTGAGGAAAAATAATTATAATGATATGATGGTATGTGCGTTACAACCGCCTTTTGTACTTTGCATTATATTGTTTTATTATTAAGTTTTGTTAGTGTACCATAAAGCATACAGGTAAATAAATAAATATTTTAAAAACGTACCTCAACGACGATTTGATTTGGCGGGTGATTTGTATAAGCGCCTGTATAGCAGGCTCCTTCACATCCATGTCCAATGCGCTGTGCACCACATCCGCCAGTTTAGATATCGCCCCCTGAGCTACTAGACGCTCACACGCCTTGGGACAACCCGCCAGGTTCTTTAGTGTCCATGCAGAAATTTTCTGAAACATAAAATATAGTATAATTGTTGTAATAATTAAATTTGACATACTTTATGTTTTTTAGTATGGTATATTAGTTTCAAATCTAATGCTCTATGCTTATTTCTATGATTTCTGTCATTCTGTGTAAAAATCTCTCTTGAATAGAACTTCTTCGCTTAGTCAATTTTAGTCACTTTTCGAAAATCATGCGAATGTTACACGTTGAATTTATGTTTTAACTTCCCGACGTTTTGATTACTTTACAGTGGTCCCGGTATATAATATGCTGAATTTGAAGCGCAAAACACTTTTGTGGTTAGCTATATTGGGTTTTCCACAATCATGTACAGCAGTCATAATTTGAGTAGATATACATATTCTACCATCATCTTTGATTTTCAAAATGCAACAACAGAGTTGTGAGTGAGGCCCAAGTCTGCAGTCTTTGTCTGTGATGGTCAGGTGTTTAACTTTTATATGCTTCTCAGTATTGAGTCAAAATATTATAAAGATTGTATAGTTTGAAGGAGTATTACCTCCTTGCTGGTGTTCAAATGATCAAAAGTGTGGACCATACCTTTAACTCCACATTGTGGTTATCCAGCAAAAGTATGACGTAAGGTCCGGTGTGCTTGGCGACTGTTGCTTTTGCCTTACAGTTGCCCAGAGCAAGGTTGCATATGCACCCTATAGCGTGATACTGTTTCTCTGCATTGTGACCTGGAAATAAAAATATAACAAACACACATTAAGACATATAGTAATGACCGCACACAAAGATGATACAAATCTAGTTTATTTAATACCTAAAACTTTAAAAAACTTTTCAGTCTCAGTTCTCATAATACAAGTAACCTTGATGCAGGGTTCATAATATCAATGCTTGCTTCTTAACTAACTCTGCTACACATGGTTTTAAGAGAAAAAATGTATATGAAATAACTTAACTATCTGATATAATCATCATCCATACCTCAGAGATGATAGCACAGCTTCTAGCAGTGAAGCTATGGAACGGTTTGAACATCACACATGTTCCCTCTTTCGTATAATCCTGGGTCCTTCTGCTGTAGTGTGAAGAGGCATCTCGGTAGGCAGGCATGATTGTAAAAAATGGTATAAGACTTCCGTCTGATGCCATTCAATACTGTGTCCGGAGAGCATTAGCACTTACCACCAGGTGCAATGCAGTCACTGTGCCGTGCCAGAATAAAAAATAATAATAATAAGAATATGTTAAAATGTATAAGAGATTTAACATGATTAAGAAGATAAAAATCTAATATTTTAGAGCAGAGGAGGATACAGCAAGGCACTAGGTGACTAAAATAAGGTAGAGTGAAAGTATTACCTGTGATTTCTCGAACCAGTCCCAATAATGCTCCATGCTCCTTCAAAACCATTGAAATAACATCTGAATCCTGAATAATAGCATTTTTGAGAGAGCTAAGTTCTTTGCTGGTAATTGATTTGGACTTTAGCTTCTTAATTACATCCTCCACTGGATCTGATTGCAGTCTGAAAGTTAATTTTATAAATTACATTGATCAACAGCTGTGGGTACATTCAAATCTAAGGTTTTATTCAATCATTTGGTTTAATATAAAATAAAATAAAAACTCATACATAATTGAGAATTTACAATAAAGACACAAGTTTTGCACTACTGTAGTTTCAAGGGATTTGTTGGCCACTCAAAAACCCAGACCCCAAACAAATATGTGAATGACACGAACATAAAAATCCAGGTTCCTTTCTCAACCTGAATCTTCACTTTATGTGATATGAGCAATAAAGGCTACCTATGATTTGAAAAATAAGCAATAACATTTATTTAATTTGATGTCATAAAAAACATTGGCAACCAAAAGCCAACAATTGTTATTGAATCAAGATTAATTAATTTGAATTTTTATAGACAATGTTTTATTTGAGACAAGTCATCGTTTGCTTCAAGTGTTTTATAAAATTGGACGTCAACAGTATAGTATTTAAAAAGTATTATTTAGATACCTATTATAAATATTTACGTACCCCATTGTTGCAAAAGCCCGGCGCAAATCTATTTCTTCATCTCTCTGTCGTCGACGGTTGAATTCTATCGTGTCTCTAGCTGATTCTCTAATCATTTCTATCGCTTCTGCTTCCAATGTGACGTAGTTAGCTTCGGCCATAGCTTACAATTTATTAGATACCTTCAAACAATAATATAAAACAAAAAGCACCTACAAAACTTTGTTTATTTACTTTTGCTCGTAAAAGCCAATGAATTTATGAAATCACTATTTTTTGATCATTGGTATGTTGGCTGTCAAGTGTGACACTGACAGTTGTAATATCTATAGAATTTGCATAGGAACTTACAATCAAACAGTCTATGCGGTAAAAAATTGTCTGTTTAAGGAAATTATTTAATAATATTAGACTAATACTAATTACCTAGGCTTAGGCCTAGGCTAGAAGTTTAATGAGTATTTTTGAGTTTTAATTTTGTGTTCCATTCCATGATGTGATAGGGGGCGAGCCTATCGCCATATCGGGCACAGATTTCTGTTTCCGGGCTAAGAATGAACAGAAAAATCCAATCAATTTGCCTGACCTGGGATTCGAGCCCGAGACCTCAGCATTTCAATGATATCGTAGTACAATTACGCTACGCTACTCAGGCAATGGTGCAAGCAAATAATAATGTTGGATGAAACTTGTCTAATAAATAATTTAAATATAAAATGTATATTATTTGCCGCCCTAATTACGTAGTTAAGTAACCAGATCAACTACTTTTAGTTGCATTATGTCTGAAGTTACTAATACTACCACCTGGTATCGTTTTCGGTCGCAGTCTTGATACACCCTGTATATTGTGTAAATAGATACAAGTTTTATCAATTAAATAATTAACATTGTTGTGTAAATGTAGTATGATCGAACTGACAAGTATTGCTACAATTGAACTTATCTAGTCTCCTCTTACCCCTCTCCTTAAATTATGCTGATCACTGATGCTAGATCCTATCTTGATCTCATCAAAAGTTTATGCGGCTTAAAATTTTTGTAGTCGGCTTATATTTGGACTTGAAAAATATTACCACATCTCTGAATGTCGAATAAACACAAGTAGCTATCATAACGTCTTCGTCGGAATACTCTTATCCTTTCACTTATCTATTGTATATTATATTTTCATCCCAGAAATCCATCTTATCTCAAGCATTGCTTCAATTTTTTAAGTGATATGCACGATCTCTCAGGTCTTTACAGAATTTGTTTGTAGAAATGACTAAGAACAGCACTTTCTTTCACGACCAATCTTTCCATACTGCTTATGAAATTAACTGCCTCAATAAGACTTGCAAAATCACTGACTATTTTTATGAATCTAGTCAAATCACTTTATTTTTCACAGCAATAGCCTAATAATAATTATTTTTCTTTTCTTTATTTTCATATATATATGTTAGGTTTATGTGCTATATCATATTTTATATAATGAAGTTTATATTGGGTGTGTTTAATTTTATATACCGATAGTTGATAATACTAATCTACCCAGAAAATGCAAAGCCGGAGAGAAATAGACAGACACAATCTATTATAAGGACAGCATCCAATTTTATTAAAATAGGGGGTATTTTACAGCGGGAAGCTTTGAAATCGTTGGAATTAAACAAATAAAAACATCAACACATTTTATTATGGTCACTTATAATGTATTTTTAATAAGATACAATGTTCTTGTAACATTCACAGGGAGAGCAAGACAGTGGAGACAATTTACACTACAGTAATAATATTATTAGTATAAACATTTTTATCACATTTTAAATATAGATAAGCGTAAATAGATTATTTACAATAATTTGCAATTATTATTGAAGATTATGTAAATTATTTATTTGCAAAATCTACAGATTCCAAACAGTAATATCTACAACTTTTATAACGAATAAATCTATAAAAACATAACAATTATTTGGCAGTGAAATCTATAGACTTTGAAATTTATATGAACGATTGTATTTCGCATATATTTCAGGCTGAATTACGATAAAAAGTTTCTTAATTTATTGTGGCTTCTAACTCGCAAAAATGTTTTTTAACTACCTTTTTATAATTTCATTTTTATACTAATTAAAGCCTCCTAAACGCCAGTTGGCATATGCATTTATAAATACGGCATTAGGCAAAAGCTACTTAATGAATACAGACAATTTTTTTAAGATTTAGTATGATTAGTTTCGAAATAAAATACTACCATTACTACTTGTTTTTTGTCTCAGCTGTCCTGGCTCAAAGCTCTGCCCTGCAAATGTTCACCTTAAAATTAAATAAGATACGTAATATTAGATATGCCATATCAAATTTAACCTAAATTATTTGCTTATATTCGAATTACTATATACAATCACGATCACTATACGTCTTCATTCGTATGTGTATATACATGTTTGTTATTTACATAAGGATATGACGGAAATATATACATGCTATGTACATTAAACTTGCTTAAATCACAGTCCTTTAATATTCGACTACGATTAAAAATGTTAAAATCGTTAAATTCTTCAGCCTTCCGTGTTCCATACGAAATTTCTCTTCCTTAAAACTATGATGAAGAAAAACATCGTCAGGAAGTCCGTTGATACAATCTAATATGCTTATCGATATGTACATGTTGGCTAACATGTTCGATGACATGTTGGCAAGCGAATTGGGCATTAAGTATTTACATACAAAGCGTCCTACAGATAGAAAAAATTCTAAACTATAACAGGTTTACGTTCTTTTATTTTGCATGAGCAACTCTTCTTTTTCAAAACGATTTTGTCCCTGTGGACGTTGGCTTCGTTGAGAGACTTGGATGAAAATCTTTGCTATAAGGTGACGTTCTTGACGTCTACTTTGGGAACGCTGTTTGTGGCGTCGCTGACGTTGTTGGCAGCGATTTTAGTGTCTTGTTTATCTTCTTTTGGTTTGTCTTTTGGCTTCTCCTTCTCAGCTTCCATGACCCTTCCGTTGCTGAGTTTGAAATCTGCTGGGTCTGTCTGCGTCTCTTTATCGGCGCATGGCGCTTCTGAAATTTAGTTTTGATTGTTAGATTAGTTTGTTCGAAGATTTAATCAGTTAAAATGAAAGTGGTGTGGACTCTAAGAATTATAAAATGAAGAATGATAAAATAATATTTGATGATATACAATAGTTCAGTAGGAAAGTGCTAATATCATTCGGTTATTGTAGGTACGATTAGGACGAATAATGAAAAATAACTAAAGGAGGAAAAAATTATATTTACTCTTGTTTTGCGTAGTGACAGCATGCGTGGGCGGCGGCTTGCGACTGTACCGCACTGGCATGATACTCTGCCGGACGTTCCTCTCCGGACGGATCAGTATTATGTACAGCTGAAACGGAAGAACATCATCAATTAAAGTCTCAGGTATTGAGATAATTCACTCTGTGAAGGTCTTTCGATTCAAAACTTGACCAGGATGATTTCAGGAAAGGGTTAATATCAGGCGACTGAGAGGTCGTGAAGTAACGAAACAAGATTTTCTATTGCATGTATACTCGGTTTGATATTTGGTTTGGTAATAAGGAAATACCCACTTCACTCACAGCCTTAAAACAGATCTCCTTACTTTAAAGATCTAAACCATGTAATATGTAATTACCTTAGGCGAGAACAAGCAGATGAGAGTCACACTGGCACTGAGCGAGATGGTGACGGCCATGCTGGTGACCCGCAGCGGCACGTGGCTCGCGGTGCCGAAGTACAAGGGCACAAAGGCCAGCCAGATCACACACGTCGTGTACATGGTGAAGCCTGAGAACAATATGTGGTAAAAGAGAAATTATAAGTGTTCATGTTCTGTTAAGGCATCAAAAATGAGGAATAGCGCAGTTGTTGGCGAATTTAGAGATTTAAAGGAGATAAGTTAAGATATATCTCTGACTTAGAAGTTAATTGGTTATCGTTTTCCAGCCATATACGTCCCATTGCAGGGAGTGGGCTTCTTCAACAATCAATGGTTCAATTGAGACGGTCTAGGGCCCTATACAAAGGATGAGGCTATAGCCTATTTAGCTCATCACGCTGGCCTAGTGCGGGTTGACGGACTTCGCACAGTATGGATATGTTACCAGCTCAATTTTACGAAAAACAATTCACAAGTATACGTTATAATGTTACTAGTAATGCCCGCGAGGTTGTTATTAGAATCATAAATGTCCGTAAATAATAAAACCAAATGGAAACATTCATATCGCATATTTCCGTAAAAATCCATTAGCACCCGCTTTGTACTTTAGCCGCAACGTTTCATCCGGAGACCACAACCTAATTGCTTTACCGAAGTTGGAACGCGGCGCCGGCGGGCCAATTCAGTTGATTACACCGAGCACAGCTGTTCTAAAACTAATCTAAATTGGGATCTAAAAATGTCGGCTAGGCAGGTAATTCTTAACCTGTTAGTTCCTCGGTTTCAATTTGTTAAGCAGATTATTGTCTCGCTTGTTAGGGATCTAAATTACAAGAAACATTTCCAGATAAGAGGACTTGTGATGTTTTTAATTATTTTGTTTATTATTTATTTTGTCATTGAAACATTAAAAGCGTTTAAAATAAAATGGCTAACACTGAAAATGTTAAATAACTTTTTAAAAACATATTGGAGATGTAAGATAGATTTTGGGCCATGGTTAGGTAATAATTTTATCGGCAAATAAAAATGAAAACAATTTATTGAACATAAATTAATTTAATTAATTAAAAAATAATTTAATTTATTCAGTATTTTTTTTTTTGATTTATCACCGTGTTCGGTAAGCGGTTTTACTAGAGAAGAACGGGCAAGAAACTCTAGTGTTGCTGTATTCAAAACCAAAAATAAAAGACAAAATCTTCATGGTAACAAAATACCTACATCTAAAGTTCTAATGCAAATGAAACTTTTGTTTGGTTTGACATCTATAGGTTTAAAAAGGATACAGAGTGCTCGTTTAGTGTGTCTTTTGTTTTTATAACAAAACTTTATCGTCGTAAAGAGTTGAGGCAAAAAATGCCTTGAGTTTATTATTGGTATTACATTGTACTTGTTATAAAATTATGTTAAGTATAATGAAGTTCTTAAAGACACACCGTATAATATGTCAGCCTACACGATCCTTCACGCTTTAAACGAAGAAAATTAAACACTACTAATTTTTTTTACAGAACTACGGCTTATAAATCTCGTATGTAACACGTAATTAATTACTTCTAAGTCTTCGGTGTGTTTCATGTAAAATTTAATTAAAATAACCGTAAACTGTAGTCTACGCTTTACGCACTTTTTCAAATTACGTCAAATATTTAACAAATTTCTCACGGCTTCGTTCCAAAACATGCGTGTTATATCACGCGTCTTTTGTTTCTTAAGATACAATTTAATTTAAGCGCGTAGAAAGATAAACACGAAGGATAACGAGTAATAACAAAAACAGACTGAATAAGATATTAGCTTGTTTTAGTGTTCCCGAATTTTCAACAATAACATAACTTTAATGTCTTCTGGTTAATGTAGGTATTTCTAATTATGAATCCTTATTCCACGAGTTATCGATAGAAAATTAACTCGTAACTCTCCTGCGAAGCTTCTTCATTTAATATTGCGTGTAATGAAAGTATTCTAAGCTCTATTATTCTATACATCACTATAAACGGAACAGGGTTCGCAAAAACAATACCATTCATGAAAACAAAAAAATTAAAACGTCTGAATAAAAACTAAAAATTGCGTCGAAACAAATGACGAAAATATTCAGCGACGTTTTAACCATCAATGTGAGGAACAAAACGACGGAATTCTGCTCGCGACCTGTGGCGTGATCTATCAAATGTCGGGACAAGAGACGTGGCAACTCGCTAATAGATGTAATTTGACGGAAATGTATTATTTGCCAGATTGGTCGCGATCCTTCATCCTCACGAACAATTGGAATTCTAACGTGGATTGAGATTTATTACTCGTATGGTTTGTAAGAATTTATGTATTAGTGAGTAATTACGATAATAGCTCTCAAACGCATAATTGCTTTTGTCAATTTCGGACGTTCAAACATAGTATTTGAACAGATGTTTCTTGGCCAATTTATCATTTTATTCCGTAAATTATGGCTACCACTCAGCAATAGTTAAAATTCACATGCTGAATAGCTTCCTGTGGCTGAATACATAGATAGATAGCTTATTTGAGGATATTTGAAAAATAGTATTTTTTCCACTCTATCATATTTTTGCTATATGAAGATGCAAATTGTTTCACATATTATGGTACTTAATGACACGACGCCAGCCCTTCTATGTAATATTATGTCTTTGCGTTGTTGGTTTCGCTATACTTACATAACTGTCATCTTTTGTTTTTATAATATAAACTAACCCAAGCAATACTTCATACCCTTTTTATCTAGTCGCCACTCGTCACCGACATACAATTCAATAGCCTCCAGATGCAATTAATTAAAACATCGGCTGTGAAAAGAAAGGCCGCGCGGTCAATCCCCATGGGTCTTGAGGCGATGAAAAGCTTCTCTTAGTGATTACCACAATAACTACTAACTATTAACACCAAGGTGTGTCTATTTATAGGCAATGAAAATGTATCCTAGAAAATCCGGAATCCGTAGCAAGCACGAAGTTCCTGTCGAAGGCGCGTATGAAGGCATATATTACGCAGTTTCCTTCCCAGTATAGTGAGCAAGCGAGGTGCCCTGCGTCCCGCACAATGCCTTGTCGACGAGCCTCCGATTGCATTGTGTCGGCATAATAGATCGTGAACAATGGATGTCTTATTCGCTATAACCCTATGACTTGTAATTTACGCTTCAGATTCGAGGAATGATGAGATGTCGATCTCTTTAGGATTTCGTTTTCTCCAGTACGTTTGATGTTTAGGGAAGTAGGATGTGTAATATATTATAATATGTGTTTAGTTGGATTTATTTTATTTTTCAAAAATGACTACAATACAGCTAATCAGAAGAGTAGTGCATTTGAGGAAGAGTATTCACCTGTCGAGGAAATTGTACGGGCCTATTTGAAACTGGGAAGGCACAGTCTGAACAGTCAAGGCTAACCATAAAATAGTTTCAATAACGTTGATAATTCAATGCAAATAACAATAAAATGATTTTATATAGTCGAAAGGTATTAAAATTGATCTCCAACATTCATAAAAGTGACGCAAAGACAACACTCGTGGAATTGTTGATGATAAACGAACTAATCAGAGATTTATGAACGCCCTTCAAACTCTTTATTTGCAACACAAATCACAGAACTTAAAACCACCTCAAGAAATGTTTACGAGTTTCCGCTTTACGAATGTTATCCCGTACGAGTTTAAAATTTAATATTCATCCTTTAGAAGCGTCGGAGCAATCTGAAAGAAAGTTGTGTAAACACCCACCGCTTGTTTTGCTCGCTTGCACGGGGCACATCTGTTCCAATGAACTTATATTAAAATCAATGAGCATACATTTAATAAACTGGTGTATTTTTTTAGGAACATGACAAGAAGATAAATCAAATATTTGTTCCGGGTTTATGCAGGTGAAATTTGTAAACGGACTCACGATATAAAAATACCTATCATGCGTTTTTTAGAATGAATAAACGACACAATTCTACAGAATCTTCGCAAGGAATTGACATGTGCATTACCAGCTGTAACCATTTTATGGTTTTCTGAGGATGTTTTTGACAAATTTTGTATTGTCAAGATATTTTAGGGTCACAGGTCTTCTAGTCCAGCATATAGAAGGCTTGCTGAGATCCAGCCATAACTTATTTTACCAACTTTACAACTCATACTTACCAATATGCTTGCTCTCGTTAAAAGCCTCAGGGATCTTTCTGGTGAGGACAGCGTACACGGTGCAGACGAGGATCAGCACGATGGGGTAGAAGAAGGCGATCATGTAGGACGCGTCCACGTAGGAGTCGCAGACCAGCATGTTGTCTTCCCGGGTTGGGTAGTGGAACATAGCCCGGGCGGGGGCTACTATCATCCAGACCACCACTATTAGGACCTGGGAAAAATCATTTTGACGTTACTGGGATCGATTATATTATGGAGTTGGTCTGGTAAATATTATATTTAACGGAAAAAAAAATAGTATAGGTTTTGTGTTTCCAAATTACATCTTCACAGTCAGAAGCTACGTAATTATAGAGATAATTATTATTTGCGGACCTGTGTAAATTGGGTTAATGAAATCCATTAACATCCAAATCCGATTGAGTCAATCGGATTATGAAATTTGAAGCCAAAATCTTATTTGGATCAGTATCCAAGTTGTCAGTACAAGGAAATTACTAAATATTTAAAACGAACGGGTCCTTTTAATGCAAACTTAATGAATACTCATTCATTGCAAACTGAAGTAAATTATGATGAAATTAACACTTTTGTAAAAGGTTGGATTTTTACCTGAATAGAAACCAGAGCAGCGCATATAGCAAGCTGCGAGCTAGGAGATATCAGTATTGGTCTCTTGGCAGAATGCTTGCTGGCGTTGAAGATCCTGGAGATCCTGTTGGTCTTTGTGAGGAGAGCAGCGTAAACCACGGTAAAGCAGAAACCGGTGCCAAATCTGCGACGAAAAATACATTTTATAGTACATTGCTTTATTACAGAGATACAAAGTGCGGCAAAAGCGTACCCATCTTAAAGAAAATTTTGATGATGCTTTTTTGCATATGTAAATAAAATCTACAAACCAAAATGTTTCTTCAAAACCATCACTTGATAGAAATAAACTGATTTATTCAACGACTCCATACCAATATCGGAGGGAACGTTTGCGACCTGCACGGTAGAGGTAAATTTGGTTTGATAAATCAGCTCCCCGTCCACAGCCACTTTATTGGATCCAAGTGGTGTGTCGGCCACCCAAACCTTTGCCACTGACATAATTTGTTCCAACGTTTATACAGCTTTGGCGCTGTTTGGCAAATATTACTTGAATCTATCGATGTGTATCGTTTAATTTTGAATTTATATGCGGAATTCGATTACACTGACCTGATAGATTTATTAGAATATGCGGATGTTTGCTAACTCGATTTACATTTTGAATAGTAATAGACTATTTACGGTGGTTAATAGAAAAATATTTTAGGTGATACAAATAGGTTTATTAACTTCAAAATGGCGTACAAAATTAATTCAAAATATATAATTTCTGCGTTCATTTTATTAGATCTAAGTTTTTTATGCCGCTCTATATATTTGAGTGCGAAAGGAATTTTGTCGAGATTACAAAACGTATTGTGACTATTAAAGACACTTTAATTTTTTATAATTACATAAAATATATTAAATCGCAATTAGACAACCCATCTGCTGCCGTATTGGGATTTACCAAGCTTCAACACGTTGCTCTTGTAGTATTTTCTAAAACTCGAACGTTGCGTGAATAGCCAATCAAAAATCCATCCAAATTGCCCAGCTGATTGAAATTAAAACACGTGGAGGTCGAGTAGTGAATGATTTTGCGCTGACTCAAAGCCGTGGAGAGAACTTGTTCGACTTAACGAGTTGTACGAAGTTGGATCACTTGATACTGAAACTGTGAAACGAACTAAGGCAATAAAAAAGAAAATAATAAAGCAATAGGATATTCTTGCGCCGATTCTTCATTACAGAACATGATCCTAATGGACACAATGTTAATTATAATAATTATAAGTTCTTGAAAAATATTTTTTGTGAATATAGAATATTTTGATTTATATTCTGTATAAAATCTATTAAAAATACAGTAGGAATAATTATACAAAAGTTTGTTAGTGGAATAAGCAAATTTATAAGAATTCCAAAAAATATTATTAATTAAAATTATATTTATGGAAATCCATAATTAGCGAATTCATAAATCTTAAAAAATATTACACACATTTGTTACAATTCCAATATAAGCAAATTTATTAAAATTCAAAAATGATAAATCTCATCAAAAATCTAAAAAAATTCTAAGCATATTTTTTTAAATTCTTTAATAATCAAACTTATGAAAATTCAAAAATACGAAAACTATTTAAAATCCAAAATAAGCAAAATTATGAAAATTCGAAAATAATATCAGTTATTAAAGTTCCGAAATAAGCAAATTTATTAAAATCTGAAATAAGAAAATGTATTTCAATTCAAATAAGGGACCTTACACATATTTTCCCAACATTATAACAATATCTCTAAAAGCATAGAACCTAAAACTATGTACAAAATTCATACATATATAATTTTATGATCTACATAAATGTTTCAAAACATAATTTTACAAAGGAAAGAAATAAATCACCACTCTATTTTTTGGGGTTGCAACTTTATTTATTTTTAATTTATTTATCATACTTACAAAAAATACAGATACAATTTCAGTAGGTATTTTTAGCTTATAAACCTCAAAGGTTTGTCTATGTGTATAATGCTATACAACTGCACCAAGTAATAAAGTACAGTGCAGTATGCTATATTATATTTTTATAAGGCAGACATGATCTATCGAACCAAAAATTCATATGTCACAATTCCTTCATCTCTTTATTAGTCTTCCTCTTCCCTACCATCCATCAACATCAATTTTCATTATTCTTTCAATGTTGTGTTTCATATTGTCTTATAACGTGCTCATCTATCTAAATCTGCCATGTCGTTTTGAATTAGATCTATATTTGGCCTTTGTCTTTCATGCTAGCTTAGAGTTTTTGCAAACTTCAAACAACTTTGAAATTTTAAAAATCCTTCAACTTTTCCATCTCTGCTGTCACTTTTTACCTGTCAAGCGAAAACCAAGAACAAATGTTTGCAATCATTTTTTCAATTACGTGCCGTTCAAGAAAAAATATTGGCTATGTTCACGTCGCTTCCGTCTCAACAGAACGGGTTGGGCTCGGAATGTGTAAACGTTAAATGGCAAGACGAGCACATCCACGATCGGAAATATTTCCGTGTTTGCTGACGTATCTTTTTTCTTTTTATCCGACGTTTGAAGCGCGTGACGGCACGGATTGTGATCCGCCGGCAATTTTATTTTGACAAGTTCATCTTTCTGTGTCGCCTATTTTTGGATTTCAACGGGTTCGTGTTTTTTATCGATGACACTTGAGTGACGGTTTTCTGTTTTTTAGCGCACGATGCGGTGGAGTAATCCGTTTTTAGATTTGAATTTTCTGGTCTATTGTTTTCTGTAGATATTTAGAAGTTTACTGAACATGTGATGAAAACGTGCATTTTAAAAGTAATACGAGTATTAAATATATTATATTAATGGTCATCGAATATTCTTTGATAAACAAACGACGCTAACACATCGTCCCTTTTGTTTTTTATTCATGTATTATTATTTAATTTTTCCTAAAGCGTAATGCATTGGCATTAATTTTAATGTCCATATTCTTATTGAAAAATATTCCGCCGCCTTAAATCATTGACCAAGGATAAATACCTACACCACTAGAGTTGTCAAATATTTAACTAATTAAACTTCAGTAAACCATCCAATTGTAGAATTAATATGTAGTCTGAAGTGGATTTTATAAATTCAGAACTCAATGGAACTAGTTAAACAAAGGCGAATGGAGTGTCTCAGTATTATTTTAGGAGTCATCAAAGTTAAATCCATTAAAATTTCAGACCTAAATTAGCTGAAGTGACAGTTACGTTGTATTAGGTTCCATATTAAATTAATTCTTTTGTTAGACAACTAAAGCTGGTAATACCGATCGCGTAGCGACAAGAGATGATCATCTCTCGAAAAACATCTGCCTGCTTGTTGCCAGATATCAACAGACTGATTTTAAAATGCGGTCCACTTGCGTAGGTAATATGTAAAGTCCTACACGAGTTACAAACCTTAAACTAATACAGACTACAGTGTATTTATTCTATCAGAAAACAATAAAACCTTTTTTTTATTGCGATGAATGGCGAGACTAGCATGCCATTCGCCTGGCGGTAAGCGATACGGCCTTTCACATATGAGAAATCTACCACCAGTAAAATCTGCTAAGAAAGTATCGTATATGTTACTCGCCTCTGAATAGAGCACAGGATATCAGTAGGCCTGAAGACCAGCGCGAAGGTGACCAAGTAGCACATGAGTATCCCGGCGAGCAGGACGTATGATAGTTCTCTCCCGCTTGCACGAACCACGGGAGTTGAGCTGTGACGCACCCACACTCCACACACGAACCTGGTTGAATAAAACCACTCGATATAGGTAAAATATAACATTCCTACCATACATAAAAATAAAAAAGAGTACAAAATAGTCACTATAAATAAATTGTTTAATACAGGTAACAGTACCAAAGTTAGCATTTAGATCTACACCGTAAGTTATAAGCTAATTAAAGTACAGAAGTGTAATACAATATATAGAAGTTGGCCACCCCTAGGGACAAAAACAAAGTTGGAGATACAAAAAAAAAAATAATTTGTTAATGAATGTAACAAGCGTTAGTTAGCGACGACATAATACTATCGAATAATATTTTGTAAAATTACTTTTCCTGATGTAGCCATTTTAGAAACTCCTATACATTTATCTGATATTCGAACTATTGAACTAGAATAACTATGTTGTAATTCATAACGTGTCAGGGATGTAAAGAGAGTGTTGAGGAAACCATATCCTGAACTATAAGTACTTACGCAGTCAGCAAAATTCCAACAGAGGAGAAAGACATAGCGCCAATAGCCCAAGCAGAGTCTGGCCTGAGGTAGGCTTCAGGTATCGGCCGGCAGTGGGTCCTGGTGGGGTCTGGAAGAGTTCCTCGAGGACACACCATACATGCTGTCTCCACGTATGGTGATCGAATCTGGTGGACGAAGTTTAAGTCACATATTTAATCCATTTAGAATTACATTTTAGGGTTTAATTTAACAATCATTATTTTTATTACGGCGTCTACATTACATAGTCTAGTGCCAAAATTAATTGATATTACAGACGTAGTTGAAGGTCTAAATATAGTCCTGTCTTCAAAAGCTATGGCCGATTCTAGGTCCCATTATGGAAGCCGGTAATACAATACAATACCTAAAACACTTAGAATAATTGAAAAGGTTATCAAAAAAATATTATTTGGTTCAGAAGGTGACAGAAAAAATCTGGTTTGAACAGGGTGCCGCTGAAATGTTAGGAATATGTTGAGCAGTGGACTCTACATGGTTAAGGATAATCATACAAATAAGGAATTTGGACAGGTCTCTATGGAAATCATAGTAGGAGATCCATGTTCAGCAGTAAACTTCCCATGGTAAGCAAATACAGTAAGAGAAAAAGTATCCAAAACATCAGACCTCATACTGCGTGCAGTTGAAGCAATGCCAGCAACAACTTTCTCCTTCCACATACTGCTTCGCTTGTCCCAATTCACATTCAGCGCTGCAGACTGACTCCGGAGGTCTCCTCTCCCCCCATTTAAACTGAATTTCTGTACAAGTAAGGTTAGAAGTTAATTATTTGAGTTTGAAAGCAATTTGTCGGGAAGTGAAAATTTAATTGTAAGTTTTGATAGCAATTTGGGTGTTTTTAGTTTTCTAAAGTGAAAATGACGTTTCGTAGTGAAGTCATAGCAAGTTAGAGTTACGTAACATGTTTTAAGTTAGTGAGTATGACGGGGAGAACTAGTCGTTCGCATGAACAAGAGCAACCCTTCTCAGCATTTTCAATTAATAAGTCATTACTTTTCACTGCACTACGCCCTTGTAATATTTAGCTACAGCGTCATTCAGTCCTTCAAATCAGAACACAGCTCACGTGGATACTGCTGTTTGACGGCAGAAGTAGACGGTCTACCTATGTAATACTGTGCGATTTGCCATGTATGGTTTGCGGTATTAGAAAAAAGTAATAAACCAATACTTACTGTCTAAATACAGTTGCAATTCGCCATCCAAGTACTCTCCCACGTTCTCCCAGCGGTACACTCCGCGAGACACCTGCTTGAAGTGCAGGATGTTGTAGCGAGCCGGCCCGTCGCCGTTGCTGTCGAAGTGGAACTCGTCCTTGCTCAATCCTGGGTAGAGGGATTGGGGTTATGCAGAATAATAAAAAGAAAAAGGGAAAATGCAGGATTGGAGGCTTCTGTGTAAGATTCTTTTAAATGTTTTGTTATTATAAACGTTGTTACATATTATAAACGTTGTTATAATATGCAATATTTTAAACTTATTTTCCAAAAGTTCAGTGGGAAGGCCGGGTAAAAGACGATTCACAGAAATGTTACAAACAATAGAAGATCACAAAATTCATTTTATGATCACATCACATCGCCAGCTAAAAATATAATTTCTTACCAATAAAGTTAACCTTCCTTAAGTATCGAAGCAGATCGGCGCCGCTCGCAGGCCGCATCGCGTCGCACAGCCCTGCGCGCCCGCCGCACACCGTCGCGTGCATGTCTCTGAAAACAATACATCACATTATTTTCTATATTTATTAGGTTTGATAGCCTCGGTGGGTTAGTTGGTTAAGAAGCCGTCTGTGAAATGAGAGCCTTAAGGTTCGATCACCCCACAGATATTATTTATACTACGAATAGTATACCATTCGTAGGTCCCTAAAGCTACAAAAAAGCGAACACGGTCATAATAATGATGTATGTACTCGTACTCATCAACTGAATTCTATGAAAGGGATTAAAAAGTACAGAACGAAAGACCTCTATTACAATTCGTTGAACAGTTAAATTTTCCTTTCTTCTATTGAGCGTATCTCGACACCTTTTATTAAATCAATTAAGTTGTTAACGTGCAACTAATACAATTGTTTGTACGTGTTTCGTGTTCCAGACGGGAGGTAATTTAACTTATAATAGCTGCGAGTTAGCGGAGCCATTTATCGCTGCGGTGTTTAGATCAAGCTGTCGTAGAACTTCTAACCATTGAATTAGGTATTTTTACTGGTTTAATAAAGCAACTACAATTTTTCAGCAAATTCAGTTCAATTTAGAAGGTGATCTCTGCCTATAATTCCGTCCTAAAATCTCATATTATACAGACCGACAGAACTTGGAATGCGATACACTTGCGTCGAAAAATCTGTATAATACTTGCTATACTTCTTGGGGCGGAAATTGGCTCCGTGAAACGTGGCTTCCAACTATTACTACTGGGACATCTATCAACGTTCACGGAATTAAACATGCATTAGCTTATGTTACTTACAAACAGTCCAATTTTAATTTTCTATTACTTGAACGTGTTTGTGAGACCGTAAAGTCTCTCGTAGTTCTGATACCTGCGACACAAGACTTAATTGATCTTAATGCGGGACTAAGTATGTGACTGTTGGGTGTATGTTGGGTGTAACTATTTTTATAATTGAAATGCAAGATTTTCAGCTATTTCACTACATCTTGACATCAGTATATCTCGACCAGCGACCTCTCGTATGTCTTTTAAACCACATCACATTTCACCATCTTTTACACGTCAGGAAATTACCAAAACGTGCAGCAAAACCGTACGTTTCAATTGAAGTGAGATGAAATGTTCGTATGTACTTGAATGTGCCGCGCTGAAGTTGGAAATAGCGCTTTCGCATCCCATAATACTGCCTTTTAACCCGACAGAACGCTTAGAACCCCTTCAATATTCAAAGACGCTGTGCGGAGACAGACTGTTTACAGTTTGCAGAATGCACTGGTAGGATTTGTTGCAAATGTTATTATTTATTGAATTTGACTTTAAAGTGTCTACAATCAAAGAAAGATCTTTGTGTCCGTAAATTGACTTTTCATGACCATACAGTAACAATATCTAAGGAGTCTTTCAAACGTTTGGGCTTTGTGCTCCGTAATTCGCATAATTTTCGCAACAATAATGTAGTCAATATACTATTTGGTGCACTGGTCCGCAGCAAACTTGAAGCGAGTGCTTGTGTGGCATCCTTACGAGAGCACATATGCCTTTTTATTATTTATTTATTTAATTACTATCCACTCATGTATCCTACCCAATTATCTGCTGAGCAGCCTACTCTTTAGAGCTTAGAAGATGGAAAGACCAATTAACAATTATGTGCAAAATTCCCTGAGTTATGGTTGTTGCTCCCGCCGTGAATGTGAACTGTGTAGACTCTTTGTGCTTGATAGTTAATGCCACGGCCGGACGCACAGGTCGTTCGCACGTTCCGCGAACTGTCACCACACTGAATGCTCTCCTTTACAGTGCGCCACACTGATTTATTTACAGATGAGTGGAAGGTGATCGTTGTGTTTCTGTGATTTGAATGTGCCTGTTAAATTTAATGCTGGTAATTATTATTTTGTAATTGAATACTACCGGGTGGTATGGGCCCATTTGATTAATTAAACTTGCTATGATAATAGTGAAATGATTTATTAGTAGTATATGTAGGTGGTGAATCTATGAGTTATGGCATTCGATTTTCTATGTTGGGTAATCCTCTTTTTATGTGTTTTAAGATTTAGGCGAGGTTGCTGAAAGTGTGACTTTGTGTGGAATAACATTTTTATTTTATTACCAGCACGAAATAGCGACCAAATGCAATATGCATGGCCAAATGCATTTGATCCTGTTATGTTGGGACATTGCAGGATCAAAAAATATTGCCTTTGCCCTACAGTGGGCTGCAGGGCAAAGGTCTCTCTTTCCGCTTTCTACTTATCTCTGTTAAGGGCTTTATGTAATTGAAATATATTTTTCATTTGTACTGTAGCTTGAACGATCCACATCATTTTACCAAATATCTATAAAAAGGAGTTGCCTCTACCACATTGTCAAATAAAAATTTGTATGAAAAAATTGAGCCAATACAAAGCGTTTATGTAAGATAAATTAGAGTAGATCAGTTTCTTAATTTAAAGATATCTACTTAACCAAATAGAAGATAAATTTCTTAATTTAAACTTTTTATTACAGCTATTTCTCTAAATTACGCTATTAATCTGTAACCTAATTTAGCTCATTGAACTTCTAAGAGCGTCCCTCGTAATTTTCGCCTAAGTACAGCCGAAGCTACCCGTTTCATGGGTCGATAGACCTGCCTACAGGCCAAATCATACGAGGGTGATTTTTATTATAAGCTTTCCGAAAATATACTTCTGATGTGAATTGTTATGATGGTTTAATCAAAATTTTGTATGATCTAACATCTCGATACATTCTCGGAATAAAACAAATTTTCTTGATGTAATAATTTTCCAGAAGTCTTGGAAGATCGAGACAATTAGTGAAAGCCTTTTCTTTTTCATCGGAACATATGCAGGATAGAAAAGTATCTACGAGAGTCATGCTCTTAGAGCGAGAGAGATTAGTCAAGGAAGTTATTTTAAAACAATTGGCTTTGTCTTACAACCCATGTCTTCTTGAACATACTTGAACTTGAACATAAAACCACAGGATTCTTTAATTGATCATGGGTTAATTCATTGATCATTCATTATTAATTTATTTATTTATACACCCCTTTAATTTACCTTATTCATGATTGATTGAATGTCATCCGTTTTACTTGGTACTGAATCCTACTAAGAACTGATAATTTCAAAACCAAAACATTAGCTTATACACTAGTTTTCCTTTCTAAAAGGAGCAATATCATTAAATATTATATCGACAGTTCTTCATATTATCTTGAATATAACACTAACTCCTTAACTCGTCGTATCTGCTTTTGATTCAGTCATGCACCAATATCATTCTTTTCTATCTACACCAATGAGTTATTTATATCGTCACAATATCCAAATGAAACCTACCCAACGCAATGAAACAAGCTAAATCAGGGTCAACAAGAAAAATGTGCGTTTAATTCTTACACCACTTTACCCCATTCAAAAGTTACCCCTTTTAGCTCAGCACTTTAACACCCCCGGATTTATTTTCGCTTTTTTATCGCACCCTTCCCGTCAAGTGGCCATTGAGAATGTGTCTTCCTTCGTCTGGTTCGCGCCGATACCGTCCTGAATCGGTCTGAAAGGAATATGGGCCGGGAAATAATAGAATTGATTTTGTTTGGAAAACTGATAGGTTATTGAAAGAAATGGTATTTTCTTGTGGGCTTGATTGATGGTGGTGTTGTATGAGGGAGAAATGATATGATAAGTGAGATATTCAATCCTACCGTTCCTCTCAGTAAAATTCTATTCCTTTTCTCAAAGTCTGGCAACGAATTTAGTATTTCCTAGGAGTTTAAAAGCGGCGAATTGCTAAGTGATTCATTTAGTCGCTTATTCATTTGCCTAATACTTCTAAACACAATAAGTTTGAGGTGGCAAAAATAATCTTTACAAATCTTTACAACTTTTGTAAAGAAGCACTTACTGGACACAAAAACTTAAGCAATCAAATCCAATTTTTTCTAAAGTAAAGTTAAATGACAATGCTGCAGTTGGATTGGTTTGGGATGTTCGTTAAACAAAATGTAACTCGATGATTTCCCAAAAGGGTTGACGCAGCCTATCCTAACGTCATAAATCGACCCTTTTTTCGTATGCATAAAAATCTGGTGATACAAACCTTACATAATGTTATGGATGGGATGTAGGTAAAAATGAGGAAAAGGAAAAAACAGCAAATTGTATCAAACTCAAGCCGTAGGAATATTTATCGAAACGTACCGAAAATACATAGGCAACAGATACGCTCATAGTCTCGACACCATAATTATATAGAAGTCTATGTCGTGGGAATCATAAACTACGAGATAAGTTTGGTCGCAATTCTTACTAGACCCGAAACAAATATTTTATATCCCACAAACATTATGAGTCATTTCACACATCAAATTTTCATTAATAAGATTGACTTACAAACTGTCAGTAACCAGAGGTACATTACCCCATAAAATACCCAATCAACTTCAAGACTCATCATATGCCCCGTTATTTGCTTTAATGAGGTCGCAATAAAAATGCGGCGTTTCCTGAGAAAAGGTCGAGCTTGTCATTTAATTTTATGGGACACTGAATGCCCTTACGATAAACCGCTTGGGTTACTGAAGTACCCCAACGTAAAGGCCACGTAAAAAACTCACAAAGTTGGCATTAATGTGTGTGCGAATTAAAAATAAACGTGGATACGACTTTTTATTTTTGTTGTTTCTTGTGATGGGTTTTTCTGGTTTACCCCATTTGTTTTGTGAGTTTTATGGCTCTTTGTGTAAATGTATTGTTAAAATAGTAACCAGTAAAGGTCTCTACCCATTACACCGTTCTCGATAGGAACATGTGTAAAATGTTCCCTAGTAATTAAAATAAAAAATATATAATTACATGAGACGTTCGTAGGACGGTATGGAATGATACGGTGTAATATGAAGAGAACTTTAATTAATTTCATATCACAAAATATGTCCTTAAGGTCTCTAGTATCATTAAATGAAACGACATTGTATGTATCTGCACATAATGTCACATGCAGTCAATTTAAATTAACAGAATCGACTTTGATAATTAAATAATTAAATAATTAATTTACTTTAACAGAAACTTTGTTACTTCACATTGCCTAACCAACGTCCTTAAAACCTACACTGCTTTAAGTATAATCTAGCCCAGCCATTACTCCCTTAACAGCAAGAATTACCAACACTTAATTTAATAAAGCACTTTATTCCTTGTCCCTACGTAACATTACCCGCCCTTTACTCCAAACGCATCGTATCTGCGAGAACATTAATCAAGCTGGCTTTATGCCTCTGCCTCTTAGCTCTATGGAAAATGGGGCATTTTTCATCTGTTTAGATAGCGCACGCTGCCAAGGTTTCTGAATTGATGGTGTTTCGAGAGTTCATGTTGCTGGTGGTTTTAAAACGATGAAATACCCCATTTTCACGATTGTGTTTTTTGTACGCTATGTATGTGATTATGTAATGTAGGTTTTTGTTACTTGTACTGTTGTTAGGTAGGAGTAAAAATAGATAGTATAATAATAGGGTGTTGTATAATAGTTAGACTATTGACTTGAATCTGATTCTTCTTTTTTCAGCCACAGTAAGTCCAATGCTGAACGTGGCCTCCCGTATAGATCGCCATATAGACCTGCTAGAAGCGGCCTGCATCCAGCGACTACCTGTGACCTTAACTAGGTCGTCCTTTCACGATTGAATGATTACGATAACGCCAATCATTTTATACCAGTATTTTCATTTTATATTGTATTTGTCGTGACCTAATGAGGTATCCATTAGGTTAAACTTTAGTCACACGGTATTTGCAATACCGATAATAAGAATCATTACGGGGCACGTCAAAATTTGTTACGAAAAGCAATGTTTAGAAATCCGTTGGATTTAACATAGACTATATTGTTAAATAATAACTATTATTTGTAATGTTCAAAAATATTCTACTATATTTAAAGTTTTTCAAACACAAGAAATATATTTTTTTAAATTAATTAATTATCAACTCAATGAAATGCCGTTAAAATCCTATAATTAAAGTGCTATTCTTATCACTAATCCATATCCGAAATACCCCAACGCGAATTCTATTAATCATTAAGTTATTCCGCTAAAAGGTTGCCGATCCCGCGGGCCGTCCGCTTTCATACACCAAAGGCTTTTTAAAGCCATAAATAATTTGTAAAGTAAATTTTATCCTCCTTTGTAGATAGCGGAATTGGTCGGATTGTGCGCAGTGAGGTCGGTGTATGTAAATGCGTATCAGTTACAAGCCCGGATGGGATCGCCCACCCTCGTTATGTGGAATTAATTTTATTGTAATCTAGTTTGCTCTGGAATGGAGAATACTTGATACGGACTTTTTATATTAGTCTGGAAAAGTGACCGCAGTGTTATCTGATGGTAAATGTAGCGCATTCAAAGTTAAGTATTGCCTGGTGAGAAAAGAAAACTGTGTAGGATTACATACATACATACATATAAAACTCACGCCTTTATCCCAGAAGGGGTAGGCAGAGGCGCCACCAGGACACCCACATTCCGACGTGTATGTTCCGTCCCATGATGTGATAGGGGGCGAGCCTATCGCCATATCTGGCACAAATTCCTGAAACTGGGCTGATAATAAGTAGAAAAACCCAATATCACTTTGCCCGACCCGGGATTCCAACCCGAGACCTCAGCTTTGTAGTCGTACCGTAGTACAACTACGCCACCGAGGCAGTCCGAGAGTATGTAGGATTATTAATTATTGATTTATTTAATTATCGACCCAGGAGTCGAGCTTATATTAACTTATAACCAATATTATGTGGGTTTTTAAACTGGGAAAGAGTAAGAGAAAAATTAAGTAGATTTTTCGTATTCTCATCCAATACACAAAACATAACCACGAAAATTTCATTTTACGTCCATTTATCTAAAATAAAAATGCTCTGAATTCCATAAGCCTTTTTAATCCTAACATAGTCCCTACAAGCTACAGCAAGGATTTTATAGAGTAAAGTAATCTTTGATCGTAGTTCGCGTGTCCTTGTTGCAATAAACTTTCCACTTAGTTTTACGACTGACCGCCTGACGTCACGCGCTGGGATTACTCGCTCCAATTTGTCGAACAAGACTTCACACGTGTCCGTCCCTGGGTGTTCCAACTTCCGGATACGTATTTTATATTAATCCATCACCTAGTGTAGTCCTTTTTGGATTAATGTGGAAAAAATAACACCCAACAGTCATATAGTCCTGACCCCACACTAAGATCGAGTCTTGTCGTGGGTATCAGGAACTACGAGAGACTTTTCGGTCTCATAAACACTCAGACCCAAAACAAATACTTGTGGTTCTCGCAAACATTTGTCTCGGTGCGGTCATCTAACCCGAGGCCTCTCGTTTCATAGGTAGCGTATAACCAACTGTGCCACGGAGGCTAGCGTTTAAAAATATGTTTAAAACACCCCGCCACCGCCGTAGTGTTCTTTAAACAACAGTACATACATAACAATACGAAAAAATGTAAAAGCGGAACAATTTAAAAAACCTCAATCAAAACAACACAAAAATTAACAATGTACAAAAACAGCTTAAACCTAGATGTTTGATGTAAGATTCTAGATAATCTTTTCCAAAATACCTTTAAAACAAAACAGAGCTTCAATTAAAATACTATCCACGGCTCTCGATCCAGCGTCCAGTCTAGTTTTCTAATTGAATTTAAGTTCGGCTAATCCTCCGAGGGGAGTGGTGAAATATTCCGTCCTTTTTGGATGTAATAGCTAATTAAACGTAAGAGCTTTGGTATTGTCCGATGAGATTAGGTGGATCTTTGGGTATTATAATGCGATAGAGTGTATTTTGGCCGATATTTTTTATTTATGGCCCTTTTTCGTCGCAACGCCTGATTTGTGGGATGCCAACCACAGCCGCTTTTATAAATCTTAATCACTTTTGGATATGAAAACAATTTGGAAATAAACGGACAACATTTTACTTTATGTATTTTTTTCTGCGACGGACGGTTCGACTGCCCCAGATCAAGCCGGTGATGGTCTAATGGTGAACCATAAAATTATGCCTGGATACTGGGTGGCTTTGTAGCTTGTTGTTATTATTTGTATTTGTATATACAAAAGATATACATACAGGGTATATCAAGACCGCGACCGAAAACGAAGCCAGATGGTAGTATTAGTGACTTCAGACACAAAGCAACTAAAAATGTAGCAAAAATAATCGTATTTTTTTTGTTGTAATTTTTACTTATCGTCGTAATTGGGTGATAAATACATAATTTTCCTTAAATAAAGATTTATATCTCTTTATTTTTAAACACGCAATGGTACGTAAGGGTTTTAATTAGTATTTTCGCAAAAACTAGGTATTTACCACCGAAACACGATGATTTTTAAAAAATTCTAAAAAAATATGTCACTGTTTTGGCGAAATTTTTATTTGCATCGTGTTTGGAACCACTCAAACTACCAGCTGGCTTCATTTTCGGTCGCAGTATTGATATACCCGGTATAAAATGTTAAACCTACCTAAAAAAAATTGTATTTTTAACATTTTTCACGATTTTGAATGCTATGGTGTTTAACCGCTCGATGTATCATCCTGTAGCCTTATGAATTCATAGACATGATCCACGTTTTTCACTAGAATTCCTGCTGCTAAATATAACAAGTTAATAAGTAAGTAAGCCACCAATGAGATGGACTGACCAAATAAAAACAGCAGTGGGAAGCCCTGTAAACGAATGCACCCGATTGTCGTCTAACAGAGTCAGGTGGAGAGAGATCGTACGGCGAGAAATATCATCGTTAGGACATAAATCATCGTGACCACGACCGCTCTGTCAAGAGTGTAACGACGAAGAAGAAGAAGTAAGCCCCACCTGATAGCATATGCGAAGGCCATGACGGCGTCAGAGACGAACTGCAGCTGTCTCTCGAACTCGGTGTTGTTGACTGTGAGTCTCTCGAGGCCGGAGCAGGCGCGCGCGTACTGTCCGTTGTACGGCGTGCGGGGACTGCCCGGGTACCGGCATTGGAAGTGGTCCTCCCAGAATTCTGAAACAGGTGCGGGTGTTAGTATTGTGCTTAGTTTTTTTTTCATCAAATGTATTTGGACAACCGACACCAACCCCACGTGGTTCTGTAACGTCTCAATCCCAATCGAACTATCGACTGTAGAGGACGCGCGTGCCCTGCTTTATGTGGTAAGGGTTGGACTATTATAATAATGTTTTTATGAAAATATTACCGGTTTCAATTTTTTTTTGGTATTTTACTTATAATTAAATATTAATTTTATAATTCAAACACGAATAGCCAATATAAAATTTATTGCTATTCAAACCAAGCCATTAAAAATGCATAAACACGTAGCAAACACGCGATATGCAACGTAGCGCTACTTAACGTAGCAAGTGTGCATAATATTTGATACGCCGCGCATCGTAGACGTGCTAATCGTAGCGTGCACGGGACCTCGTAGACGTGTAGTCGATAACGCTCGTCTGATTTGTCGGATGTGGTGATGTTTCTAACTTGCTGTACGAATATAACCAACTTGTTTTGGTGACTTTAAACTTCAAATATAACGAAAGTTTTTGGACTAAATTTTAAGATATGCTGGTTCCCAATTGATATGGTCAAACAATATAGTATCGTTTTTTATTAATATGTATGAGTGTTGATTGATTTATATAAATAATGATAAAATTATCTATGATTGAAGATAGGGGTTGAGCTCATCAGTGGATGGATGGCTGTTATATTATTACTTATTTTAAATTATAAAGTAAGAATTGTATACAGCCCAAAATTCTTATTCAGTCCATAGTTACTAATACATTCAAACTTTAATATAAGAAGGTGACTGAAATGTCCTAATGACATAGAAAACTAAACTTTGCACTGAAGAAGTGATTGAAATTCGAGTCAACTTCGTTCCAGATAAATTAAATAACTACGAGAAATTGAAAATCAAGAAATATTTAAAATTATCTTAGCAATTTGTATAGAAGATTAACAAGAAAGTACCGTCTTATTTAATTAAGATGGATTCTGAGATAATAAATGGCGAATCGTAATGAAAGAAAGTTAGTTTCTAGATGTTGTAAACTATAAAATAAATTAATTTGAAAATTTTACTCGGTTCGTTAGAAACAAGACGCAGTTAAAACTTAGGACAGGTTATTAAAGTTGTAAAGTTTAATGAAATGTTTCCGTTCTTTCAAATTAGAAAAATATTTTAAAAGGACCGTTTAGTAAACACACTTAAAAATATCCATTTAGAAACTTACTGGCTACTCTCCATTGGTTATGTAAAATGAATACATGGGGAGAAATATACACATACTTTTAACTGCAGAAGCAAATAGTATTGTTAAAAGTAATTTATTCTATATGAAAATCCATTCCACTTCTAAAACATAGAACTCTGTCCATTTACAACATACAGGGATAGGCAAACCTCAAAAAATAAAAACTACTTTTAACTTACCAACAAACCAAGGGTTCCTCTTATTATTCTTCACATTCAGTCCCAGGAAGTACTCCTTAAATCCCTTCACATCGTTGGCCTGAGGCTGGACGCTGATGGTGCCCTCCACAGCCATCTCGTTGCCCTCGGAGACCAGGGACCTGGCGCTCCAGCCGTCGGAGCCGACCCAGCTGAACGAGCTGGTCGCGTTGCCTCGGGTGACTGCTCGCATCACGCCGGCCACTTCTTGGTCGGAGCCGAAGATTATTGCACCTGGGAGAAATACAGTTAATGTAATTTGACAGTCTCCGTAGCGCAGTTGGTTAGACGCCGGCTGTGAAACGAGAAACCGCGGGTTCAATCCTCGAACCGAGGCAAATATTTGTGTGAACCACGTGTATTTGTTTCGGGTCTGGGGTGGGACCGAAAAGTCGCTCATAGTTCCTGATACTCACGACACAAGACTGGATGTTTGTGAGACCAAAAAGACTCTCTTAGTACCTGATGCCCTTTTTTTTTTATTTGTTTCGAGAGGAAAAGCTATTAAGCTCCCTTTTCGGTACCCCGGGGGAGGTCGAAAGAGGTATGTCAGTGTCACTGGCCTTCCAGCTCGGAACAATGCGGATGTTGTGACCGAGCTGGGTCCCTAACAATATCTACGCCAGCATACTGACTAAAAACCCCTCGTTAATCGTCACACGCATTGTGGGCCGTACCGGACATCCCAGGGCGAAAAGCGCCCCGATTTACGTCCGCATTACCGCCCCGCGCAAAACCATCGCTGGTCCTTCAGTGTAGGATGACACCCACTTACGCCTATTTTTTTTTTGGACGCCCGTTTAAGATGTTGTAGGCGTCCCTGACAGAGACGAGGCTCCATCGTACATCTCGGAGTCGTTATACGTGTAGGCACACCGCCCCCGCTGTGTGCTCAGCGACTCCGATGACCCTTTTAGGTCGCCTCTTACGACGGGCAGGGCAACGGCGCTAGTTCAGCCGTTTATCAACTGGCGCCTCCTTCTTTGTAGTACCTGATACCCACGACTGTGTGTGTCAGTCACTTAGTGTGGGGTCAGGCCTATGCATGTGATTGTTGGGTGTATTTATTTATTTATTTTATTTAGTTTTAGTGATGAAATTAGGTGAAAGTAGGGTATGAACCGAGGATGAGTGGACTGGATCGCCATATCGTGACAAATGTGTATTATATATATGTATTGATTTATTTTATATTTTAAATAATAAAGTTCGTATTTAACTATATAATATATTTCTGAAAGGATAAGATACTATTTGACTATACACGACTATACTTCGACTATGAACTGAGATGAATAATTATTTTAGGTCAAATTAAGGCAGAAAGATTCTTCCCGGGTTTTTAATAAAGGTACTAAATGTAACTTTAGATTTTGCCAACACGCAACTTTTAACCAAATTTTATTACAATGTATATTCGGTTATTCCTTTCAAGTACATTCGCATTGTTAAAGCATTTACCAATTTCGACGGAACGTTCCCGATTTACTGATGTTGAAACAAAAGACTTCCGAGGCGGCCCGGCCTATTGAACAGGTAAGCCTCTTAGCTGAGAAGTTTTATTGAGGGCTCATTAGGAGGGGTTTAAGGGGCGGGCATACTTGCGACTTGATAGTAATGGGTTGGTGACGACTGTTGGTATAACGTCAGCAGTCTCGTGAAATATTACTTCTATAAGTTTTGACTCAATAGTTTATACACTCTGGATTATGCCGGAATCGAATGTAGGACGTTACGATACACTACCACTAGTGTTTCATGGGTCATTTGTTGGAACCAATGAGTCAGTAATCCGACTGCCCATATATGGGATCCTGATTACCTGATTATTTTTTTGCCTGTTGTCCAATCTAGTATATCATGAATAAGCAAAAGTATTTCGACAAAGAATCTTCAGATTTTAGTGCAAAAATTGTTCTAGACTAAGCTTTCGAACCGCAAATTTAATATTGTTAGTTTTAAATCATACCTCGAGAGTTAAAATAAAACGATTATGATAGTGAAAAAAACTGTTAAATGTTGTTGAGAGCAGAGCGAAAACAAAAGACGAAAACAAAGAACTTACCATAGACATAATATAAACATAGACAATGTTATGAACCATTTAAGAAAACATTGTTTAAGGCGTATAATTTGAATAATAGAAATATTAATAACAGTGTCCGTAGTTAGGTAACTGAGAGTGAAAATAATAATCGCAAGTTCCATCTCTGCTAATGGGAAAATTTATTTCAGGTTTATGTGTTGTGAGACCAAAGAAAAAAGCAGAAGTAGAGATCTTGATTGGAATTATAGTAGCATGGCATTGCAATTTTAAATTGTTCGATTTTACAATAGAATTTACAAAAGCCCAAATTCTTTATGGTTTCCAGGGGTATTAAAGAGCTTTTTAAAAAATTGCATACTGTGTGAATTGTGAAATTGGCCGTTTTGTATTCAAAGGTATTTTAAGGCTATGTATGTAATTTAACTCGAAAACTTGGAAATAAAATGCAGAAATGTTTCGGTTTGCATATTATTTCTTGAGCTAATGTTTCGTAATAGTAATGTCGTGACCAAAGATATAAGTCTAAATAGCTGCCTTACAGTCAAGGTCCCCTCTATCGGTAGGAATCAGCTGAAACTATTATGAATCGCGTCGAATGCAATTGTTACTGTGATGAAAGGTGTTACTTATTTCACGGCGCGAAAGTTTTATTACAACAAAGGTGTTTTTATAGCTAACTTCATGTAATTGAATTGGAAGGTTATTTTGATGGCAAAAACAATAGTCTCGCGCTGCGCCCGTGTCAATTTCAAAGAAAATTAATTTAGTAATCAAAGTCGCAATGTCCACAAGCAATCAATATAAAGTGACAAATTAATAATTAAATGAAAATAAAATGTTTTACTTAACATAGACTAATTTATTTGTTATATATGTCCATAAAAAGAATTGTTTACCCTCATCGAAATTGACTTTTTCGAACAGTTTAAGCAAACCTATTTCATTGGTACCAGACATATAATTTTCTCTCGATCGCGATTCGTTCATCTGCGCCAAGCCTTATTCAACATCCATATGTACAAAGTTGTAAGTTCCTCGGGATTTATACTAGCTTTTGATCCTGCTTCGCTTGTTCAGCCAGCGATGCGCGAGAATGAATTTTGATCGAGATTGAACAGTTCCACATATTCGTATGCTAATGTGAAAGAGGTCTTTTGATCTTCTGATACTTTGTTAGATCTCTATAAAGCTTTTGTGTCGTTGAATCTGTGACTCGAGTGGAATCAAACGGCATAACAGGTTAATGTACTCTAGGGAATATGAATTCTTTACATGTATTACGGTTTGAAATACATTGTATGATTGTATTGAAAATTAAATTATATTATCTTTGAAAATTTTAAAATTTATTTGCAAACTCTTTGCTAATAATAACAGATTGGATCCATTTTTAACCGACTTCAAAAAAAGGAGGAGGTTCTCAATTCGACTGTATGTTGCTTTTTTTTTTTTTATGTTTGTTACCTCATTTCTCTGTACTGGGTAAACCGATTTCGATAATTCTTTCTTTAATTGAAAGCTGGTGCTTGTCATTTGGTCCCATAAAAATATGGTGACGATCTGATGAATATCTTCGGACCTGGAGAGGGGAACTCCTTAAAATAAAGTAGGATTCCAATGGTTCTTCTTTCATTGAATTAAGTATAAAAGCAAAATTACAGTGGTGGGAGAAAGTAGGGGTAGGGGCGAGGGGGGGGGTGAGAAAATTAAGAAACATGTAAATAGTCAATATCTTCGGCAGCTTTTAACTGATTTTGGTGATTTCTTTTGCATCAGAATAAACGTATTAAAACTTTGATCTCACCAATAAATCATGAAAATCTGATGAATATATTCGGTCCTGGAGAGTAGAACTCCTCAAAATTGAGTACGATTCCAATGGTTCTTTTTGCATTGGATTCAGTATAAAAGTAAAGTTACAGTGGTGTATGAAAGTAGGGGTAGGGGCGAGGGGGGCGGTTGATAAAAAGAACAAACATGTAAATAGTCAATATCTTCGGCGACTATACCAATAAATCATGAAGATCTGTTGTAAATTGTAATAGTGACAAAGAATCATATTATTACAGTTTAATAGTATGCCATATACCATTCCGTAATGAAATCCATTGCCGATTGTTATGTGTTGGTGAACAAATTGTACATGACGATGATAACTTTTGTGAAAACATGGAAGAACGAGCCGTCATGTCGGATGAATTGTTCCTAAGAAGCATTCGAGGATTAAATATCCAACAAAAGAATGTGTTTCAGAAAGTCTTAACGGCAATCAAACTCAATTTGCAAGGACGAGAAAGTCAGCTGTTACTTTGTCACGGGTGGTGCAGGTAATGGTAAATCATTTCTGCTAAAATTAATCGCGGAGCATATCAAACGTTGTTACGCACCAACAATAGATATACCTAACGAAGCCTAAATTTGTGGAAGTCCAGTCGCTAACCGGGGTTGCTGCTCGTCAAATTTTTGGCAAAACGCTACACAGTATTTTCTTGCTGCTGATTGAGAAAAAAAGTACCATGATGTACAAAAAATTACGGTCTATTGTCTCTTATGAGAACATAAGATTAATTTATTTAAGCTACCAGAAGCTGTGTACGTAAAATTTTACTATCGAACATTTAAGTCACTAAAAATGAAAAAATAAACCAAAATTTTAACAAAAAAAAATAACCGACTTCAAAAAACTGACAAAAAATCCTATTAAAAATAAAATTCTAAAAAAAGAAAAAAAATCTGACTTATGACAAACTAAAATGCACTAAAAAGTAAAAAAATAATTGCGTGTTTTTCACGCAAGATTGTATTTATACACATATATTATGTATCCAGTTAAACTTTATTGTAACTCAACACATACCTATGAGTAACAAATAATTATAAAAACATTTAATTACAGTTCACCTAAGCTAAAATTTGAAATATATGTATGCACTACTTATAAAAGACAATCAAATTATTAGAATAATGTACAATTATTATTATTTTTGGAGTCGGTGTCAGCCAAAGATACCTGACAATATTAAATGACAACAACTTTATGAAATCTATTTTATACGAATATCCTCTTATACTATTATGTGGGCCGCGTAGAGGCGCGGTTAGTTTTGATTTATTGTTTATTAACCTTAATTCAATAAAATATAATATCTGACGTTTATGTAGTTACTAACTCATAAAACTTGGCTGACACCGACTCCAAAAATAATAATAATTGTACATTATTCTAATAATTTGATTGTCTTTTATAAGTAGTGCATACATATATTTCAAATTTTAGCTTAGGTGAACTGTAATTAAATGTTTTTATAATTATTTGTTACTCATAGGTATGTGTTGAGTTACAATAAAGTTTAACTGGATACATAATATATGTGTATAAATACAATCTTGCGTGAAAAACACGCAATTATTTTTTTACTTTTTAGTGCATTTTAGTTTGTCATAAGTCAGATTTTTTTTTATTAATGTTAAATTAATGTATTAATTGCTTTTTTCGGTGCAATTCAATTTTAGATTAAATTGAAGTTGATTTCTAGAAAATCACCTTTGTCTTTAATTCAGTGGCGAAGGGTGACATTTTTTAAAAGGGAAGCCGAAGCTCAAAACACAAAATATGTTTATTTTCTTTATCCTGTTACTAGCTTCTGCCCGCAAACTTCGTCTGCGTGGTTAATTTTATTTGAAATCTCCCATCCCGTCCCGTCCCATCCCGTTATATCCCGCCCGCCCCGTCTCATTCTCACTAATGAAATGTAATCCAGTCCCATCCCATCTTTTTGAGTATGAAAAAGTAGCAAATATATCGGAATTCCTTCTTCATCCCACGGGAACACTATTTTTTTCGGAATAAAAAGTAGTCTATGTTACTTCTAATACCTCCAAGAATATGTGTACAAAGTTTCATGATGATCGGTTGAGTAGTTTTTGCGTGCAAGCGTAACAAACAAACTAACATTCACATTTATAATATTAGAAGGGCTAAGGGATTACGAAATGACTACAATGCGACTAGTACTAAGTAAGTAGCAGTCCGAATAGAGATTAAAAATTTATTGTGTGATGTTTCACAGAATGAACGCAAAACGCGACACACTTATGCACGTGTGTCCTTATATTCGGACATTTGCGAATATCCTCCCACCAGCAAATTATTGCTTCGAGAATCTTACTCACCAAACTAAAATAATGGGTTTCATTTGGTAAGTTATATTGTGGCATCTGCCTATTGCTGCCGTCAATTAAATTTTAATATTTTCGTTATGTACTTATACAATATTTACAATGTCCATGAAATAAAAAGTAAACCATGCTTACATAATGAGAAAAATAAAAAAGTATATTTCTAAACTGCACGTGAATATAAGATTAATATAAAAGAAATAAAAACCTAGACTCAATATGTTAACAAGTACGATAGCCCCGCATTTATCAGTTGTAACATTAGTAAGACAATGTATTCCTCAGGCGAGGATCGAGCACGTCCTAAAATCTAAACACTAACTTTATTTGTAAAATCGACATCCTAAACATATTAGTACGCTCCTAACGATTAGTAATTTCCATTAAAACCATAATATTAATATTACACATTTTGTAATTAAAAACATTTAAAACTAATTGCATGAACCATGAATATATTGTAAAAATGTAAATACAACACTTATAAATACATTAAACTCCGCATTTCGCTATTGTAATAAGTAATATCTATGCTTAAACACACGAAATGCCGGAGAAGCTGCGGCTTGCCTCTTGCTTTTTTAGCGTAAATTGAACCTTAAATCACTATCAATTTAAGGTACAATTTTGCGTGGTTTGTTGCATACTATACAATGCGTAACGGGCGGCGCTGTGGCGGCGCGGTGGCGGCGGGGCGGCGGCGGGCGGCGGCGCACGGGCCGCGCTAGTGTTATTGAATAAGCCGAACAATTTTACAGGAATTCGCCAGAGGTCGCACCGCGTCGCAATAAAAAGGGCTTACTGTGCCGCTTCCTAGTAATGTTTACGTATCTGGCCGACAGATGTCGTTGAATGTAAAAAATAATAATTGAGTTTTGATATTAAATAAATAAGTTTGAATAATTTGCTTGTTTATAGTGTAATGATAAATTACAAAAGGGAAGCCGGTAGGAACTGGCTTCTAAGGAGCCTTCGCCACTAGTCTTTATCACTTATTACATTAAACAAAAAATATGATTAGTGTCTATACATTACTTTAAGCCTTTACACATAACTATGAATTATTTTTTATTAATAATTATCAATTTAGATAATGTTTCATAATCTTAATACACCTGATGTGCTTGATCTCTTCACCATCAATGCCCCAAGCATGAAATCCGCAAGCATTAAAATAAAATAAATAAATAATTTAGCTATTATAGCATTATAGTTAGATATGCCATTAGATTGTATGATTGTTATTTATTAATGTATATTTTCTCACTACACACCCTAGACTGCCTATTCTCTCTCCTTTCTTCTATGTCCATCCTAAGGTTGCCTGGACGAGATTGCCTTGTGTAATAAGGCCGCCGATTGTACTTTTTCATATTTAGTTATCGTCTTTGTTTTTTCCTGGTGTACAATAAAGAATATACAGGGTATATCAAGACCGCGACCGAAAACGAAGCCAGGTGGTAGTTTTAGCGGCTACAGACACAATGCAACTAAAAAATTTGCAAAATAAGCGACGGATTTTTTTTTACAATTTTTTAAAAATCATCGTTTTTGAGGGGTAAATACCTAGTTTTTGCAAAAATAGTAATTTAAACCCTTACGTACCATTGCGTGTTTAAAAATTAAGCGATGTACGTCATTATTTTAGAAAAACTATGTTTAATCACTCAAATACGACGATATGTAAAAAAAAAAAACACAAAAAAAATTGACGATTTTTTTTGTAAAATTTTTACTTGCATTGTGTTTGATATCATTAATACTACCTCCTGGCTTCGTTTTCGGTCGCGGTCTTGATATACCCTGTATAAATAAATAAAATAGAGCAAAAACACAAATCCTGTCTCTCATTATATCATACATGCCACATTAGACTTTCCCAAAGCACAAATCCAAGGTCCTGAACAGTTCGTGTTTATACTAAAATATTCTTTGTGTTCAAGTCGAAATCTCTGCGGCGGGTCTAATGGCTGAAATTTGGAGTCGGCGGGCTCCAAAGAATATTATGTAGTCTGTTAGCTTTGTTGCCAAACGACTGTCGTTAAGCCGAGTTAACCTTCCAGGCTTCAATTTTGTCACACTCACTGGAAACTTATAAGCATTTTTTTATTGGTTGGGTCTTTGTATCTGTCAGAATAAAGGACACTGCTTGTACTGTAACAGCCCATATAGGACCCATTGTAGGGCGCGACACTCCTCCACAATCGAGACTAGGATTTAGAAGGGTTAGGCCATATAGACCACTACTTTCGCCTAACGCGGGTTGGTGGATTTTACATACCATAGAAATTATTACAAATCGCTGTTGTATGCAGATTTCCTCACGAGAGGTGGGCCCTGGGATTTCAACCCGCGACCACCGTGAACATGATGGCAGTCGTGTTGTGGTTGTGGTCAAAAGGAGGGTCTGTGAATTTAATTTCCGAGAATTATTTTGAAATTATAAATAAAATAATCATCCATCCATCCATCAGCCAAAGGACGTCCACTGCTGAACATAGGCCTCTCCCAAAGATTTCCACAGTGACCTGTTGGAGGCAGCCTGCATCCAGCGACGTCTAAGAATAAAATAATATACATGTTCAATTACGTTTTTTTTTTATCAAAACGAGATTTTAACATTTTGTGTAGCAGCCGTCGCGACACTAGCGCCCCCCGTACCTCGTTGAACTAACTAGGTCGCAACTAAATGAATTAAATATTTTAATGTTCACACGTTTCTGCCGTGCTCCGGTGTAATTAATATTAAAAAGTATAAATAACTTGTGAAAAACATTAGTTTAAGTAAATATTTTTTGTTTATTTCTACATTTCAGATCTAGTTTTAGTACTTAAAATATTAAAGTGAATTTCATTACTCGCTTAGAATTTGGTTACTAATAGCTGGTGTATTGTAAATTACTTATACCAGTAATAAGTCGTGGCAGGTATTTAAAACTACATACATACATACATAAACTCACGCCTTTATCCCCGAAGGGGTAGGCAGAGGCGCCACCAGGACACCCACATTTCGCCTTGTATGTTTCGTCCCATGATGTGATAGGGGGCGAGCCTATCGCCATATCGGGCACAAATTCCTGACTCCGGGCTGATAATGAATAGAAAAATCCAATATCACTTTGCCCGACCCGGGACTCGAACCCGAGACCTCAGCTTAGTAACCGTACCGTAATACAACTACGCCACCGTAATATGTTATGAATTTTTAGATTTCGTAAATTAATAGTAACACTGGTATGTTTTTTTTTGTTAATGAATATACCTTGTTATATTTTTTTTAAATAGTTTCTCCCAATAAAAACTTTATCTGTAGTTTTACTATAATCATGGAGAAAATTTTCAAATCGTCTATATTTGCTTAGTTGTTCAAACCTCTTATTAAAGTTATTATTTTCACTTGCACACGATTGAAACGTCTGTGTTATTAAACAAAAATATTAGAGGCACTACAGACCTATTAAAATTTTAACAAATTATATTACTGACTAAACTATACCACGCATTAAAACAAATACAATGCCTATGTAAAGGAAAACTTACCTTTAAACATATTCTCAAATATGTGGTTCATTCGACTGTGTCGCTCTAATTTTCGTCACATGAGGGCCCGGGCACATTCGCCACTAATCCGCTTTAATTATGCTTCAAGAGCTGACAAACGGTAGTGCTATTATAGCAGTAGAACAGTAGCAGAGCTGTGAAACTAGAGGTAGAAAATTCAATTCTTGAACTGAGACATATATTTTAGATAGTCATACAATATTTATTTTAAAAAAAAATAATTTTGGGCGTTTTCAGGACCTTTAGAAAATTCAGTACACATGTAAAGAAACATGTGGAAACGTTTGGTAACTCACATACTGTCCAACATGTACTCCTAAATATGTGGGGCGTTGGAGTGGCATTTCGCCCTAATTTCTGTCACATGAGAGCCCGGGCACTTTCGGTACAAATCCGCTTTAATTATGCTTCAAGAGATGACAAACAGTAAAGCTATTACGTGAGGTTGGACGTTTCATTCTCGAATCGACACAAATGTTAATATTTATTATGCATTTATTTAAAGAAGGTATTATGAATTAGTGTGTACTATACACACTCAAATGTGTATATTGGTGTAAGGTTTTCAACTCCTACTGAGTGACATTACATTTAAAGAACTTACTAAAACTTAAATTTAAACTAGATACCTAATCCATTAAACCAGTAACAAAAGGCTGTAGTCTGTTCCATTGTCAAGAAACGGCGTGTAAGCAAAGTCGAGTAATGTGGTTCCGCTGACACTCTTCAACTTAGCAGAGCCAATGTCAAGACGTCTCGACTTCACGTTACAGTACATGTTGCAGAAACTTTTGCAGCCGCAAATCGAATGACACGATTAGTTCCTTTAGGTGTGTGCACATTACACAGCAAGTTTAATTGAAGAAACTGTTAATATTTTACTAGTTTTCAATTAAAGTTGCCAGTTGCCCTAACAGTTTTCAGGCGGGATTGTAAATGGACTTAAAATTGCTCGACATATTCCGATTGCTGATTAGGGAAACTGGCAACTTGACACAGCTAGTCCAAAGACAGTTGCTGATTCTGTTTTCGAGTGTGGCAAAGTGACTGCATTGCACTTGAAAGTAGATGTTTAGCAGAATGTCGTCCCCTATAGATTAAACACATATGAGAGTCATCTCTCGTCGGTCGAAAGAATTATGCTGGTCTTGTTGTATACGGATTAAACAGAATAAACCCGAAACGCGACAAACTAACGTGGATCACTATGGTGGGTCTATAACCGCAGTAAGGTGGACGCTATTCGTGCGTATACACATACGGCCTTATTCGTTGACAGACTTAAAACCTGTTTTAGTTATCAAATGTTTCGTCCCTTTCGAACGACTTTAGAATTCAGTTTGAGCGAAGAAGACAAAACATTCGACAACTGAAATAGGTTTTAAATCGGTCTATGAATAAGGCCGATATTCTTTACGAGGTCTTTGTTAGTAGTTGTTGAACATGAAATTAATGACATAAGTTGCTTCAAAAAATATATGTATACTTTATAGTCAAACCATTTATCATAGCCCATACGTTATTTAAAAAATCAGATGCATGCTATGTGACCAATTCACCCATTCAAGCCTTAGTAGTTCGTTTCTCTCTCAACCATAAGTGAGGTCAAGTGTTGTGGATAACTCAATTTCAATCTACTTTTAAGGCATGGTAGTTATTCAACTAAAATAAGGCCCATAATCGCCCCAAGCAGAATCGTAATAAAGACCATAATCGCGTGACAAGAATTCTCAAACTTTAATCAATTCTCGCGCACCATGAAAGATGTAATAGAGGCTATAATCGCCTGGCAGAGGTTTTCATAGTTTAATTTGTCGTTATGAACGTGACAGTACAGTTATCGCAGCAATTGGGACATGTATCGAGGATGGGATTGCTGATACAAGTAAAGTTTTAAGGCTGTAGACCCAAATCTGCGTAATTAAACTGGTTCTGTGTAACATTGTATCGTATTCACATATCGATGGTTAAGTTCGAAAACCGCTGGAGTCAAATGAACAATATATTCCCTATTTTAATATAAACATATTTTGTTTGTTTCAAACTAAATATAAAATAAATTAATACAATGTTTCGCATACACCAAAAATGTCCTCGCTTTCCATTTTATTACACTGCACGTAAAATGTTAATAAATAATAATTTTCATAACATAACATTTTAAATAATATTTAAACGACAAGCTAGCTTTGACATAGCCTCTTCCTACTGGACTTTTCTAACACGCTATATTTAAACACAGATATAAATAAAATATTAGCCATCATAGACATACACACCTACTGGGGAAAGACATAATAGACTTTGGAATTAATTAGATGTCTTTGTCTGCTTTTAAGTAGATATTCCACCTCTCTTAAGATTGAAAGAACGCTGAGGTCATCTTTGCAAAAGCATGATCAATAGGGGCAATAGAGGACCAATAAGTTGTAGTGTACATACATAAACTCACGCCTTTTCCCAGAAGAGGTACGAAGGTGCTACCAGGATACCCACGTTTCGCCTTGTGTGTTCCGTCCCACGATGTGATAAGGATAGACTATCGCCATATCATCATATCGGGCACAAATTCCTGACACCGGGCTGATAATGAATAGAAAAATCCAATATCTCTTTGCCCGACCCAGGATTCGAACCCGAGAACTCAGCTTTGTAGTAGTACCGTAGTACCACTGGGCCACCGAGGCAGTAGTGTTAAGTGTATAGTGTTTGGTATAGAATATATATGATTATAAGTGATATGTAAACATTGTTGTTGAGGACGCCTAAGAAAGAGCTAATTGGCGAAGATTGAGTAGAAAAATGTATCGAGGAAAGATAATGTTTCGACTGTCTAAAGACAACCATTTATCTACGATGTACACTTTATTTAGTTTCATCTCTATTTATTATCCGATGCTAGTAACTTTCTCGTGATAGTAAAAAACAAACGGCGCTTATTTTCAAAGTCTCGTATTTTATTCGTCATAAAGTAAACAAAAACACACATATATAGGTAATTTGACGCGGGTATCTTTTCATTTGAATAATCAGATCGAACAAAACCTTGGGGCGGCGACGGAAAGAGACTAAGTGGGGCATTGTGTTGCTCTGTTGGAGTTCCGCACAATGTATTTTGTATGTCTTTGTGCCCTGTTTTGTACGTAATGCGTCATTGTATAGAGGATAGAATGAGCTATAGCACACCAAGAAGCGGATGATAAAGTCAGTGGGATGTACGGAAGCGTTATCCTTCTTAGTCGAAAAGGAGGTCAATATAGTATAATTACAGTGGCGTAAATATTACGAAATTGTTAATTTTCAGCTCAAAAGATTCGCAATATAAAGCAATTAGTTACAAATGACTTTCTGTCTTAATCGATAACTCATAAGAAACCAACATTTGCAACCGTGTCGGATGGAAGGTCCGTGACACCGGAATACGCCTTTAGTCTCATCTGGGGCATCGAATCCGGCACAATTGCTTTCCTCTCGTCCTATAAGTCCGGCGGGGTCTAGATACGGTATAAAACGGTGAAAGAAGGTCATCTCCACTTTATTGGCTCATATATATGTACCGTGAAAATGGCAAAATGGGTCGTGGAACCATAAATGTCGAATAAAATAGGTTGACATTCTCGCAATACTAAAATGTTCAGAATTGCATATAAATAATAAATAAATAAATACACCCAACAGTCACATACATAGTCCTGATTGGGGTCAGGTCATTAAGATCAATTAAGTCTTGTGTCGTAGGTATCAGAACTACGAGAGACTTTTCGGTTTCACAAACACCCAGACCCGAAACTAATATTTGTGGGCCGCACAAACATTTCTCTTGGTGCGGGGATCGACTCCGCGGCCTCTCGTTTCACAGCCGGCGTCTAGCCAACTGCGCCACGGAGGCTGTTAACAATATACACATCATGATCTCAAACTACGGCGCACTCGCAAGGGTCACTATCCTACCGCTCTACAATGTTGTATTCTATGCCATATATCTCCGCATCGCCCTCAACGCTTATCAAATCAGCACAGCGGCTGGAACAGAACTGGAAGGGTGTGAAGAGGGTAATTACATCTTATCGCACGCACACCGATGGATCCAATTTGTTGGCGCAGCTTAGCGAAAAATTGTCTCGTGCACGCAGCTGCGGCGCGACCGTAATTCATCCAATACTTGTCATTAACTCGGTTATGCCGATAAACTTTCAGGCCATTTTTATTTGGCTGCTCGGTTTTGGGTATCAAGTCATAAGGATACCTAAGTCCGCAGTTATCCGTCTAAAAATATCTATATAATAATTTTGAGTCTTTTATTTTGGGACAAACATGAACTCAAGAAGTATCTAAGATTAACAACCCATCTTTAACTAACATGGAAATTAACCAATTACTAAGTAGGTTGATACTGTAAATCATGAAGCTAGTCTTAGATTTTAGAGAGTACTAAACTGGTCTGGCGTGCGGTTTGCTGGTTTAATTTTATTAAGCTTAAAAAGCGGCTTTTAATTAAACGCCTAACTAATGAGCCTGGATTTTCTCTAGAACAAAAGGAGTTAGGTCTTAGTTTACAAGGCTAGCCTAGTGGACGTTGATCAATTTTATAAAAAGAAGAAATTATCGTGTAATAGGTTCATAGGTACTCTCAGTTCACATAATTACGACTAAATTTACCTTTAAAGCGAAGGATTAGTAACTTTGTTTAAGAACGTAGTTTGGAATGGCAGAAATAGAAAGACCATCTCCTTAGTAATCAAAAAAATACTCAAAATATTACTTTTTTATCTAGATAAAAACAGCCCGCAACTTTAAGCTAAGTTTTATTGCCTAAAAATCGAAATACTACATTCAACAACCAATTCGAAGCTGTATTCGTTTCAAACTTTCAAGATTTATGATTTTTTCTTCATCAGTTTATCAAAACTTCTAAAGCAAACCGGACGCCGGCGGAATAACCAATCGCTAAACTTCGTTGTGAAGAATTGTAAGTAGGAGAAATCAAGTTTAATATTAATACCGAGTTATAACTTTAAGCGAGGAAAGATTTGACCATCTGACCGCTATTTTTTTACTAAGTAGGTATAACAAAATATATCGCATATAAACAGCCATTGTATTTCGAGAACAGTAGATAGATGATTGTCTTTCAATACACACATAGCTCCGAAAAGTCAGAGGTGTGCCCTGGGATTTGAACCCGCGACCACCGTGAACATGTAGGCAGCCGCGTCTGGTCCGTTACCAACAGGCCATCACGCACTTCTTGGTATATCATGGCAAAGGAAATACTACATTGTGTTGCTCTTATTGTATTGAATTTATAGTAATCTTCTGATAACCTTATCTACCAGAGAGACACGGTTCCATTGTTCCAATAGAGGGTTTTTATATAAGTTTTTGAACTTACCCCTGGCCCGAGGTTTAGTCAGCAGTTTCTGAACTATCTCGTCATAAGCCCGTTCGTCTGCCACTCCTGAATCCTTCACTAGTTTCTCCTTGACGGCAATACAGATGCCATTCCTCGCCAGCAATGCCTCCAATTCTTCAAATGCCTGGTAAAAAAGGATAAACAAATAAATTGATACACACTTTAGTCACACGTATATTTCTGACCCTACACTAAGCTTAAAATCTTGTGTCGTGGGTGTCATTACTAAGAGAAAATTTTGGTCTCACAAAGTTTGTCTCGGTGCGCAGATCGAACCCGAAGCCTCTCATATCACAGACGCCGAACTAACTGCGCTATGGAGGCTGTCGGTACATACCTACATCCATACATACAAAAATAAGCAGATGGCCTAATGTGTAAGCAAAGGCGTTAATAGTATCCTAAATTATAGGAATTATAGTCAGAGATTCCATCCCCATACTGACAGTAAGTCCAAATGAGATTTACAAACTGAAAAACCCGTACAAACTAGATTGGCCGTGATGAGATTCGAACACAGGACCTCACGGCTCACAGTCCCTAATGTGCTGGAAAGGAGCCGTTTTAAAAGAAATCAAAATACGATTCAAAGGTCATATTATGCGTCGAAACTTGGTTTTGTGGAATTTTGAGACAGTAATACAAGAATTAATTATAAATAAAAAAGTTTGCGCGTAAATGTATTTTAATAGCTTTTCAAATCAATTTCAATTAATCAGTCAAATTAAGGCATTAATATTGCGAATGACAAGAAAATTTCAAAATGAAATATATTGATCAAAGTTTACAACCTTTATTTATATTATTGAGTGGAGACTTCTATCTTTTTAAGGCTAAATAAATGGACTTAAATGAGTTAATATTATTATGATAATTTAAACTTCATGATTGACTATTGTCATGGTTGCTAGTTGGGTTAGTATTCTCTCAAACTATAAATAGATAGATAAGTACGTACAAATTGCTGAGGTTGTCTGAAAGTCACCTTTGATAACGATAAGGCTGTCCTTCAGGGGCTTTTACGAGTATTTAACTGTAAGGTCGACAAATAAAAGACCAGGTAAATACAGCGCTATCTTTTCTAATAAAGGTAAAATTAAATTTATTTACTACTTAAATTAAGTAAAAGGATTTGTATTGACCACTATTTTTTGACTTTGCCTATAACTTTGACTTTGAAAACGTCAATCCCATACATTAGCAATGTCAAGATTTGATTTGATGTTTGCTAGATTGTACATCAGTTTTGTGAATTACAATAAAAAAAAAAAAAAAAAAAAAATGTCAAATACGTCAAAAATTTATGGCGATGTAATTGTCAAAGTAAAGGTATCTTCTCCTATAGGCTAGCGTGGTGGACTGTATGGCCTAACCACTATCAATCGTACCCTCGATTGAAGAATAGGCCCGTGCCCAGCAATGGGACGTATATGGGCTGATACAATACAAAAAAAAGTTATCAAAGTTAGTTTATGCAACGAGCCTAATTCAATGATTGAAATATCTATTACAACCATATAAAGTATAAACGAACACGCGGACATTCCGTGAACGTGTCATATCCACCGCGTATGGTATTAACGCAGTAGAGTTAATGAACGAATTGCGGTCCGTCGCGCTCGCGTCCATACCGCATGTTGTATTATCATTTTATATCAATATTTATTTCGATCATCTACATTTGTGTTGTGGGGTTGGTAACGATTATTTAGGTTTGAGGTTTTTGTAGAATTATTTTAATTACGACTTTGTTTTGATAGGTGATACTGTTATTTCTGTTTGATAACTATTGAATATCTTTAAATAAATATTTACATAAAAACATAAACTCACGCCTGTTTTCTCTCTGCCTACCTCTTCTGGTAGCAACCAGGACACCCACACTTGTATGTTCCGTCCCATGATGTGATAGGGGGCGAGCCTATTGCCATATCGGGCACAATATCCTGACTCCGGGCTGATATTGAATAGAAAAATCCAATATCACTTTGCCCGACCCGGGATTCGAACCCGAGATCTCAGCTTTGTAGTCGTACCGTAGTACAACTACGCCACCGAGGTAAATATTTATTTATACTAATTTCAAATATTTCCAAAGGTTGTTAGAAGTCTCGCCTAGATTTAGTGACAGTATTTGTACCTTGTTAAATTGAGTTGGCTTAAGTCGGATTGGTATTAACTTAGTAGATTTTGTCCAACTTCAAATTGAATCTTATATTTTGGATATAAAACATCTTATTTTTTTGCCATTAAACGCAGTCAGTCTCTTTCTAAAACTTAAACCCACTTCTCCACCGCATTCACATAATAAAATTGCGTGGTATCTAATCATTTTTTATCTCATAATGCTGAAGTCAAATATTTCACCTTCAACTTCCTAAGACTTATCGCACCGACACTTATTTATTAGCACCAGTATTAGCAATATTAAGTCTTTTCGCCGTTCAGTAATCGATTAGAGCTGGTGCGAGTCCAATCGAGTTCTAGGTCGCAATCGGTCTGCAGCCATCCGTTCCTATATCAATATTGTCTAACAAACAAGAGCTACTTTCAATAGACTTATTTTAAGCCGCAGTGCAAATGAAATTGTAGTAAGTATATTTGAAAAAAAAAAACTGGTTTCTTCGACCATAAATTCTGACATGCCCCACGGCCCAAATTATTTCAATTACACGTCGCAATTAATGTTTTCGTATCTATAATCCCTTAACCATAATCATTAATAAAATATGCGTTTTCAAAAATGATGCGATCTGTTAGAACCGGCTTGTGTCAAACAGCTACTGGTAAGATTCATCGGATCGTCTGTGTATCTTGTAAATTAACGAATGCGTGTACCTATAATCTCATAATTCTTTCGTATCATCAACGTATATCCCCATTAAATCATCGGTATCACGTCCTTTCGCCGTTCAATAATCGATTAGAGCTGGTGCGATTCCAATCGAGTTATAGGTCGCATTCGGCCCACGGCTATCCGTTCCTCTATCAATATGGTCTCACAAACAAGAGCTACATTCAATGGAGCTGTTCTAAGCCGCATTGTTCCGATGTTGTGTTGCTGCGACGCACTGACAATTCGCTATAAATTCGGACGATCATCAATTTGCAGCCGGGCTGGGCCAACGGCGGTACAATGCCTTGGACAGTAAGTTTGCATGGGAAATAGTTTATAGACAAATATTTTGCACAGGCAGCAATAGGCTTTGTATTAAAGAAAACAATGCTTTTGGCATATCATGGAATTTTGAAAGCCAATTTTTTTTTATTGGGTCAGTAAAATTACTAATACTCCTGATAGTAAATGAAATGGAGGTACTGGTAAAGAATCGACTGTGGACAGACAATTATCTTCTGTCCTTTGTTGACATTATATCAGCCTGCTTGAGCACCTTTGCTAAGTTTACCTTGCTTTTGCTTTGTTTTAGTTAATTAAGTCATTAATATTATGTTGAAATTATCGTCTCAATAATCTAACATAATATTAATGACTTGTCAGATAAGCTTTTACAATATTTAAGTGAAGCAATCTACTTTTTTATTAATAATTTTGATTAATCTCCCATAATCCTTGAAAGTTAGATCCGGTTATTAATTAGGAATCAAAACTTTTTAAAATCCATATCGACTATTATTGATAATGACAGATATAGGATAAAAAGAACGAATGACTGTAATCGAAATATCTCACCTTAATTCCGTAGCTGGACTCTTCATAAATGATGGAGACGTAGCTCCAGCCGAGTTTTTTCACGATCTCCACCATTGCTCGAACTTGGTGGAGGTCTGAGGGTATTGTCCTCGTGAAGTACTCGAAACGAGCCTTGTTTGAAAGCTCCGGTGATGTGGAGAAGAACGAAACCTGGTGAACAAGAATATAAATGTGTTAGATTTAGATTTTCTTATTTTTATTACTGCAAAGAATATGATGGTTCTGTTAAAAGATTGGCAATTAGGATCAGCCTTTGTCATTGACCCTAGCTAGTGAAAAAGTGTGTTGATATGCAACAGATCGACTGTCTCTATTCGTCACAGTTATGGCAGCCTACTTATTTGTATATTAATAGAACTTTCTTTTTTATTGCGTTAAATTTGGCGAGACGAGCATGTAAACAACGATTACTGTGTATCCTTTTTGAGCTATTCAGCTCTAAAAAGTTCAATTAATTCAAGTTATATTACGAGGTGGAATTACATAGTCCTTCGTCAGTATGGAAAGTGAACACGCACCTGTGGTATTTTGAAGAGTCGCAGCAGATTGGCAACTTGTACTGACGTCACACTTGAAGCAGCCCCCACTACACCCGATATCACTTTGCGCACGGCAGTCGCGTTGCACGCATATTCGGCGTCGTCGATGTTGCTTATTGAACCTTTTGGATAAACGTATTTGGTTAGGAAAATCTTGCATTACATAGTCATCTTAACAAGAATTTCTACTGTATTTGAAGTCTGCTAACCTGCAATAGAGTAGCGTGATGGATAATGTCGTAAGCCTTCTGAATTCAACGTTTGATTTGAGAGTCCCGTAATGAGCTAATATACGAGATCGTTGGTAGGAAGATGTTAACCTTTTTTGTTATAAATATTGTAGCCTAGTTTAGAATTGTATCTATCGATTACCTCACCTCAATCCGTCCAATTTCATATTCATTTTTGCATCCCAATTCGGAATTATTAATGGACTTCTATTCTATAATATTTATTAGGCGTACAAAAAATATCATAAAAAAAATATTAATAGCATGTATTCTATTAAATTTTTAAAAAAATGATAGTGTCCATATCCGTATTATATAAAGTATTAATACATAAATCTTACATATAACAGTTGGCCGAATTATTACAAAATTTTGCTAAATGAAAGTCCGTCACAAGACAACATAGGGACACTCAATCATAAAATATTTAAATGTGACATAAAATTTTATGATGACCTTGTATCCCTTATAATCTTTTAATGGTATGTTAATGCTTGCGTTGTTGTAACTGGGATACCCTTTTGTGTCTATGAGCCCTGAATAAATAATTTTATGGTATTTATGTGAAGGACCTTCGTATGAAATGTAATGTTGAATTCATTATTAGAACTAAGCTGGAGATATTTTATAAAGTACTTAAGTATGGCTACTTAGTTGTACAATAAATATCTATCAAAGAGACTTATTATAAATCCTCCATATACTCGCAAAAATCGATCATTTTAAATTAAACTTTAATGACACCTTCAATTGACCTATATACTTTTGAATAAAAATCGTTCAAATTTTTCTGTGATTTTATTTATTTATTTATTGTTTATTTATTAGTACGGTTATACCAATTACACTAATTAACAACTTATTACATCTGTATAAATATTACAATAAAAGAACAAAAATAAAATATTTGACTTATATCTAGCATACAAAATATAACGCAAAAAAATGAACTGTGATGTGTGTGTGTGATGTGTGTGATGAAAAAGTGATGACTTTACAAAGTGGTCTTTTAATTCAATGTATGAGTTTGAGTGCAAAAATACTTATAAATAAATCTACTTAATTCTAATAATCATTATAACAAACGTACCTTTAATAAAATCAACAGCCATTTCCAGCCCATATGTATCCTTATCACAATCATCCAGAACATGAGCTCCTAGTACTACTCCTGGTATAAGCTTCAAATCGTTATTGATATAATCCAATGTATACAACATAGTCTCCAAAGCCTGAACGCCGCCCTGAGGCATCACAGGCCCACAGGTCATATTGTCAGATCTCTCATGAACCATCATCAAACCACCCAGAACCAAGTCACCTTCGATTACAGCTTCCCGCTTAATAGGCCAATGCTGGTGTTTCTTATCTTTTAGTTCTCCAACCTGATCATTGGACATGCTGATCCAATCTTTGCCATTCTTGGACGGTTCGCCGAAGTCCCTATCGATGAAGGCCATGCCGTCTTTCAAGCTGGAGAACATAGGACGATCAGCGAAGAATGTTGGATCTAACTGGTCATGTTTGTGTTTGTGCCGGTGGTGGTGTCTGGCCAAGCTGCGTTTGTAGAAGGCTGTCTCCTCGATCGGCGCGTAGTGGTGCGTCTCCCCGTAGTGCTTCATCTCTGAAGGATGAAGGGTGATGATGAGCATCGGTACGGCTAACCAACAGCATCCGGGACGCATGATACTGGCTCTCTCATGCCATTTTGTTTGAATGTTTTTTCCATGTTTTTGAATGTGTGGTCATTTTAATCTGTAACAATGAAATAATAATATCTCTTAGTTATGTTTCCTCTAGGACTGGTGCTTTTTAGAAGAATGTCAGCATGGCAGCGAGTTTTAAGATCCATTATTTGTTTCGACATTGTTTGAGACTTACGATGTTGGTGTAATATAAAAAACTGGAAAAACATTACATTTGGAATTTCATCCTTAAATGACTATAAACAAGCGTTGACGTCACAGACACGACAGTACAGCACGTTATATGTTCATTTGAACCGAGTTGATCTCCCAATTGTATCGTTTGGGCTTTATTTGAATCCGTCCATAAATCCACGTCCCACCGGTTTATGGTAACTGATTCCGAGATATCAGCTGTGATTTATTATTCTGGTATATATGTATTGTTTTAGTATACTAGCAGGGTAATTATTTCAGGTTTTGTTTCGCCGACTGCGTTAGGTTTGTGAAGAAGATTGATTACCGTGTCGAAATTTAGGCTTGAGAGCCTAACATATAGGTTTGCGTTTCGTCATCCTTTACTCAAGGTATTTACGTTTATTGCATTCGCAAAACGAGCAAATGGCTCACCTGGCGTAAGTGATTGCCGTCGACCATTGACATCTACGAGTATAAAACTTAGATTTTAAGTACGTCGAGGACGTCTCAAAGTGGGAGGTAATAGAAAATGAATAGTGAGAGCAAAGTCGTCCGTCACACTTTTAAAAATCTGATAAATATTACAAAAACAGAGTAACAGTAAAGTCGTATTTAAAGATTCTTTTACTACAATTACTTTGAAAGAAAAGTCAAATTCATTGATCGTATTTCATTCAGAAATATTCAACACGTCCTCTGAACAGATAAAAAGTCATGGTCTCCTAAAAAAATTCAATGAAACATCATTTTGAGACGAGCCAGTCATAGCGTGTTAACTTCTACCCACATCAAAAAGAGGGCAGTCATGGCCAGCCAATCTAATTACGACCTTTCACCCTGGGAATTAGGTTAGCATTGAGTCGGCTATATTTGACACAAACCATATTGGGGACCCGTAAACACCGATGTTTTTCCAGGGTTATTTATTTGGCGGAATAACAAAATAAGATGTGCTTCAAATATCAGTCATTGATTTGTTGATTCTGGTGAAGACGACTGTGTGACGGATGTTAAGGAAATTGGAAAAGAATATACGGGTGGATATTTATTCCGTTATTTTTCGAGAGCTGTGTTGTGTAGTTTCTTTTATAAATATGTACAGAGTAAATACATATTCTAATTGAAGCTATGGTTTACTAACCTAATTATCATCAAAAGGTGTAATATAATGCAAATACTTTATATTAAAGATATCAACACATAGCATCTCGTTCATAGACTATTGCTTTATTTTATATGAAATTTGTTCATAAATATTTACACTCAATCTGCTCGAGACAAACTATGATTTGAGCCTAGAACACTCTGTGTAGTGACACTATACTTTATCGTGTAAATTATGTACGTTATTATAAAACGAACGCAATAAAACAGAGTATTGTAACATAAATAACAAATAACAGGATTACAAACTTTGAATACAATGCCGAGGTGTCTACAATTCATAATGCCGGATTACAAATCCATGCCACGATGAAAGCTCACTAATTAAATTTCTCAAAGCAAATAAACAACGGTTCGGCTTACACCGGCGGTTACGTTTGACGGGCAAGACTTTATTATAGTTTCACTGCTCTATTGTCTTCAACAATATCTTTATTATTACTTAGACTTAATTGACAGCCTTTAGGGAAAAAATTAAGTATCCGACGGTTTTTGCATTGAGGTAGCTGTTTGTGGGAACCATATTTTACAGATTCTTTAGTGTAGATCGTTATTATTCGAGCTAGGTAATGTAAGGCATGGGTTTGACTTCGGTCCGAGACAAAAGCCAGTGAAATTCACAAATATTTGGTTCTGGATGTTATAAGACTGAAAAATCTCCTGTAGTTTGACACGATTTATTTGTCGATGTAGAGATCTAAGGAGGCCTATGTTCAACAGAGGACTTCCTGTGGCTGAAGACAGAAAGAAGGAAAGAGAATGAGAGAGAGAGAGAGAGTTAATGGCACGACATAAAATGGTTATTTAGTGTCTGACTATTATTAGTTGAATGTATTTAAAGAGCGTTATTATATTCGTCCTATTTTCACGTCATCCATCTATATTCCATTTTACATTATTCTTCATCTAAAAAAATTCATATAAAACAATCAATGGAACTACCAATTGTATTTTAACATTCCACACATGTATGACTTATTGTTTGTTGACTCTGTGGGACCTTTCTCAGAAATACTCGTTGATGTATAACAAGATTACGAGGGTCTATGTTCTGACAACTGATTTGGGGTAAACATTTGTGACTATAATTGGCGTTCACCATTGCTTCATCTGTTTTATATTTTACTTTGATTTATCGATTGTGCTTTACCAATATCAGCTGCATTAAATCCATTGGGTAGGAACGAGATCTGGTACAATTTGGTAGTATTACATGGTGCGAGAATATTACTGTCCAATATAAAATTCGTCACAGTTGCCGTTTTCAAAATTGTGCATTCTAGGATCGGCTGTTGTATATTCCCTACAGAGTTATATTTTCGCTGTATATTGTGTCATAAAGAAACGGCAAAACCTAAGCGGCGATTAGTTGATGTGGGGTCCAATTTATATTTCTATTTTTCATTTAAAATTTTTCATCTTCTATTCGGATAGGAATACGTACAACATTTGAATATGCATGTGCTTTTGTGAACAAACATTTTTCACCGGGAGAGCCGTTTGTTCATTCGTTGGGTTTACAAAAAATATAGAAGCATTTTTTCATCTAGAATTTTTTCTGTGCAAAAACCTTTAGAAATATTTACTTTTAATCTTTTAGTCCGAGACAGCCTATGTTCTATTTTTCATCCTGGATCCAGTTTGTGACTTCTTTAATTGTACTTTCTGGAGAAAGGGCTTTGGCATTAAAAATATTTTAGTTCTTTTTTCATAAGTTTAGTTCCCTGTGAATAATGGAGGCTTATATCGTTTCCAGGCTTTGTTACTAATTAGTGCGATTTTTTCGAAATAAATTTAAGACAACTTTAGCCTTGAATTAATGGTTTGTTGGTGTTTTAATTTTATAAAAGCTGAATTGTATTTAAGAGAATCGAGTTGAGAAAAAATATCTTGATGGAGATTCCCTTATGGAGTTCAAAGTGGTATAAGAGAGAAAATAATTAGATTTTTAATTCTATGTACAATTCACTGTAGTACACGTTTAAAATGTTTGTAGATTTTAAGACTATGCATAGTTTTTTTTAACTTTGTCTATGTTGAATGCATACATACATAAACTCACGCCTTTATCCCAGAAGGGGTTGGCAGAGGCGCCACTGCGACACCCACATTTCGCCTTATATGTTTCGTCCCATGATGTGATAGGGGGCGAGTCTATCGCCATATCGGGCACAAATTCCTGACTCCGGGCTAATAATGAATAGAAAAATCCAATATCAATCTGCCCGGCCCGGGATATATAACCATGTTGATATACAGTTAATACTCCTTAAATTGGTAAAAAACAGAAACTGTGGATTGAAAACAACAATCAATCGAATACCTTTGTAATTTCCGCAGTACAATAGGAACTAAGACAAATAATAGACATTGTAAGGCAGGTGTTTCAGCCTTATTGTATTACGCCTTAATGAAATGAAGTCTTTTGAAATCGGGAAAGAGGTAACTTAAGTTCTGACGAAAGTAAATAATAGGGTAGTTAAGAAATATTAAAGAATTAAATATACAAATCATTAATATTTTGTTTTTATATTGTTATGGCTATGGGCCGATATTAAAAGGAAACATTGCTTAACTGCCTTCTTGATGGCAAGTATTCACTGACATCAATTAAAATAATATGTTTAATTATGACAACGAGGCCGTCAAAATGATGTCGACCGGAGATAATAAAATTTCTTATTGTATGTCTTCCACTATCAGGTACAAAAATAATCTTTGTAGTCATTTTGTTTTTTTTAAAGCCTCCGTGGCGCAGTTGGTTAGACGCCGGCTGTGAAACGAGAGGCCGCGGGTTCGATCCCCGCACCGAAACAAATATTTGTGAGATTTGTGTTTGTTTCGGGTCTGGGTGTTTGTCAGACCGAAAAGTCTCTCGTAGTTCCTGATACCCACGACACAAGACTTGATCTTAGTGTGGGGTCAGGACTATGTATGTGACTGTTGGGTGTTATTTATTTTTAAGGTTGCAGGTAGTCGCTGGATGCAGGCCGCTTCCAACAGGTCGATATGGATCTCCTTGGGGAGGCCTATATTCAGTAGTGAAATTCCTGTTGCTATTGAAATAAAACTATTTTATACGGATTTTATCGCGATTTGGTTTAGTTTTTACATTTTTTAACTTCCCGACGTTTCGATTACTTTACAGCTTTCGTGGTCACGGGGCGGACTGAGGTATTAGTCATCCTCTCAGTGACTGTTACAATTTAACTACCCTTAATTTACAATTAAAAATTAAAAAGTTAATCAGTATTTGCGATCCGATCTACGCAGAAATTGCTATAAAATCCGTATAAAATAGTTTTATTTCAATGTGTAACATTCGCGTAAATCTAAGAAACCATTCCTGTTGCTAATTCGATAGGTAGATCATTTATGCTAACTCCACTTCTTGCAGTTCCTCTCCAACTAGTGAAGTTTGGCACTTGGCAGTCAGCTCAGCATACTGTTCCTTGTCTCGTGCGAGGCGAAATAGTTCTGCGGCGCTCGCAATCCCTAACTCCACAGTGGGAAAAATAGATTATGAACAAGCACGGTGCTACAAATCAACAAGTTGGCGAACAACTGGAACTAACTTCATACTCATAGGAAAAGGGAATCCATTACCAAGTTACTCGGTTAATTATTAACTACATAACGTTGTTTGTGACTGCGGGGTGCGGCGTGAGGGGTGCGGGGGTTGTAGATAAATCTTCGAGTCAGAGACTTGTTCGCAGTCAGTTGGAAATATAACTTGTGTGTTGCTAGTTGATGTACCAGAATTAATTGAGTTAGTATTTAGCTTACGCAGTCACGAGACAATTTTGATTATGGATTTGATTGCTCGGTTAAACTAGGGTAACAAAATAAGGAATATCTTTAGCTCTTTGAATCTAAAATATCAATAAGCTAGTTTAACAGGAGAGGTAAGACTTTTTTTTAAATAACCATGTGTGCGTTGATCACTATGACTTTCCAAATATTAACCTACCTACATCTACAGCTCATTTTAATCATACATACATACATTAACTCACGCCTTTATCCCAGAAGGGGTAGGCAGAGACGCCACCAGGACACCCACATTTCGCCTTGTATGGGCGAGCCTATCGCCATATCGGGCACAAATTCCTAACTCCGAGCTGATAATGACTAGAAAAACCCAATATCACTTTGCCCGACCTGGGACTCGAACCCGAGACCTCAGCTTTGTAACCGTACCGTAGTACAACTACGCCACCGAGGTCATTATAATCACAATAAAATATTAGCAAAATACGTAAACAGACTGCGGCAGAAGTTCTGAATGGTTTTACAACAAAGGAGACAGCACGAGGCCAGGGCTAAGTGGACTGTTTGTAAGAACCCGGACCCTATACAAAACAGAAATGAGCTGTAAATGGGAATTTTGACGTGGGTTCAGTATAGTCATTATTACCCACGGAAATCCCATTGGTGGTGGCTACAAAGTCTGCCTGAAATTGAGTGAATTTTGTAACCTCATGTATACTATAGTGATGGTTAATGTGATGTTCTATTTAAAATTGAATAAAATCTTTATAGAAAATATTTACATTGGTCATACAGTGTTAAAGGCCAAAATACTTTGATTAAGTTTAATTAATACCTTCCTGCTTTTTCCCGTGGATGTAGCTGATTAACGAGCAAAGGCTCATCAAGTAAGATGGTAGAAAGTAGGTCACAATATGTAGGAAGAAGGAGATACTTAATACTTATTTTTACCACGAAATTAAGGAGATAAGAATTTTGAGTCTCCGCTAACCTCACTTTCAATGGCTATTACTTTAAGTAGGTTTTCAACGAATAGCAGTCCCATCACAATCCAGTCTGCCCACTAATTATAGTTAAAGCTAGTTGCAACAACGCTCTATTTAAAATTCCATTCGCCAGCATTTCTTTCCTTATCACTAAGAATTAACCTAAAATGTTCCTTTGTTAGCCGAGTTTTTTGCACGCCATTTACCCAAACAGCGTTAGGGACTTAAGGCTCAAGACGTTTCGTCTGGAAACAATAAGAAATCAAAAGATTAAAAAGCCATAAAAAGAAGCAAGTAATGTAATTACTAAAAGGAATCAGCGTTATTTGAAACTTTTTATGTAAGTCATGTTGTAATTACCATTCTAATGGAAAAGTTCTACGAGTCTGGAATTGTCTGAAAATCGACATGAAGCAACAGTTTTAGGTCATGTTTCATTTGGTTATTGGGCTGGTTACACGGTAATTTTATGATTTTTTCTTCATTTTCCTGTTTTTTCTATATACTTCAATATAGGGTTGGGATATGTGTTGTAGGTGGTAAATATAAGGATTTCTGGCATGCCACTTTCTAGTTTGCCATCTGTCCAATGTGTTTACATAATAACTTAGGTTTTAGGATTTCTTCATATAGTTTTCTTGAGTCATTTTATTGAGCAATTTTAATTAAATACGACTATATACTTTATATACTTTCGGAAATATAAAGGTGTATTTTCAGGTCGAAACTTTCACTTTAAAGTTAACTTCAGTTGCTAAAGGTTGGCAATGAATTTGGTAAGTATCATCAAAACTCCCACATATGATTTCAACGGCTTTAATATTACAGTTTCAAATTATAGAACCCTAACAAGTTTTGCATTTACACCGGTTGTTACATAATTTTATAAAATGGTAAATACAGCTTACTGATTAATTACAAACTAACGTAGAAAAACTCGTCTCAAGAGATAAACATTTAAAACATATTAAAAATGTCACTTCATTTATTAATTTAATATCATGCTTATAGAATTCATATTTTTTGTGATGAACTCCTTATTTATATTTCAGTTTTTCTGCTCTCCTGTCCATTTTCATTAAGCAACGTAATTTTATTTCTATGTAGGCCTTAGAAAGATTTGCTTATCATTTTATAACCGGCTTTTGATGTTAAATAAGCATTGCGGGAAATCCTCAATTCCGAGAATATTTTTTATGAGGAAAATGTAACATTACTTTTTGCTTCAACTTAAAACCTAAAGATTTTTGTAGTCTTTGAACTTCCTCCATTTTTGTTTTAAGAATATTATTGGATTGGTTTAACTAACTTCTATATTTATACAAAAAGAGTTTACATAAAAGTTACAAAACAGATTAATGTTTTAAAGAATTAATTAACTTTTGTTGTTTCGTACCTATTTCATACCTTGCATTTACCTATTTATAAAGCATTGGTTTTTCAGTGACGTTTGGTATTATGAGCTTAATTAATATTATATACATTAACAGCTGCTAATACTAACATCGGTTGTTGTTGTAAACCAAGCTTGCTATGGACACGTGTTGTACCTAGTTATTTAGATAAATTTCTGAGGTCAGAACTGTAGGTATTCTCATGACGCGACATAAACCTTCATTGTTAAAGCAAAGCAATTATTGGCTAATACATGCGATTTTTAAATTCAACACCATACCCTGGGTTCAAAACTGTAATGAGTATGCGTCTGTGGTCTTTCAACATCTTTACAGTAGAAGATAACATTAATAATATATGCTTTCACAAACAAAAACTAGTTTGCGCAACTTTTAATAACCGAACCACGAACTAATTCCCAATCCAGAACTGAGTAAACTTGTGAAAATCCACAAGTCAGCAATCTGCGAGTCGGCAACAAACTATTAGCTTCGCGCGGTCGATACGCTAGTCGCTCCATTCGCTATCGGAAATACTGCCGAGCCGCAGGTTTGTAAATAAATTGGCATTAGACTTTCGGCCTTTATTTGTGCGAAAAGGGCGCTGTAATTCATAAATTTGTGTTATTTTCATACCGGAGTGGTTGCTGGCTGTTATTTAGTACGGACTTGTGATTTTTTGAGTTTTATTGGACACACTGGTGGGTTTTTGAGCTGTGTACCCTATAAGTAATAGGGTATTTTACTATGCTCGACTTTTTGTATTATTTTGCGTACAAATACAAATACCATTAAAATAAAACATTTCTGTCAAAACAGTATTAGGGTCGATCTCCAAAGGCATTTTTTTTCGTGTCGGGCTGAATAAGCCCCCTTTAAAATCGAAAAACGTTTTCAAGATATATTTTTATATATAGTTCGGTGCCTAATCTACGTGATACAACGCTAATATTATGAATAAGTTTATTATAAATATCTAAAAAAAAATCTTAAACCCTAAAATCCTGATCGCTATGGGTTGACCGAACTCCCGATTGAATGAAAAAAAGATTTTTTAACTTTTTAATTTGAAGGTTAATATGAAACAACTTATTTAGATTACATAACAGATAGTTAATCTTCATCGTAATAAAATATTTTTAGTTATATTAACAATACTTTCGCCACAATTTGAACTTAAAATCGTGACCGGGCATTTTATCTCATCGCTCTGCGCTGAGGTAAAACATCGCGCTCATCCCTGGTTACGCGTTATAGACACTCTATTCCCCTCCTGCGGGGTAACACCAGTGGTCGTCTAACCGCCGAGGAGTATACTTCTGTGCCACGTTCCCGCGCTCCAAAATTACGAAGGTAAGTTTATGATTGCTCTGGATTTGGTTCTCGAATTTTATGATTGCTATGGCATGCTATTTAAATTAAATAATAAGCTTGTGAATGTGTTTTTTTGTGAATTAAGTGATCTTTATGATGTTTTTTATGAGAGGTAATCACAACTTTCTACTGCTTTTAAATTCGGCTATATTTATGATTTTGTGACTTTTACTGATCGCTATGACTGTGATTGCTCTGTCCAAAAAGACCAGAGCGATGATATTTTGCATTAATTGTACGTTATAAATCTATTTTTCAGCAAATATTAAAAAGTTTTTGGCTATGAGGCGACTAAGCTGTGATTTAGACAACTGCTCACAAGAGGCTGTACAATGTCCGCACGGCAAACACTTAGGCTTTTACCAACTTAATAGCGATTCGAACCAAAGCACCTCAAAGACAAACATGTCACAGGCACCAAGGAAGACAAGCCGACCTTCGCTGGTTAAGCGTTCAAAAGATTACAATCAAGAAGCAAATTCAGCTCCCATAAATGCTTAATAATAAACAGACTATAACTGCAAATCAAAGTCAACAATCATTACACAACTCGGACCTGCCGGACCGTTTTTTGGATGAAGTTCCATCTATTGACTATGAAAATTTTATTACTCCAAGTATTTCCGAGGTAGTTTTATCTTCATTGAAAAACGATAACACCTTGACAAAGGTTGCTGCAGCAGAAGATTTACCCGACTCCGACTCTGATGACTTTTAAATTTTCTGAGCTTCCAATAAACCTTATATTCTTAGTTTGTTGATCTACTAAGCCTTATAGAAATTGTATTTTTTTTTCTTGGTGTTAAAATTTGTATCATATCATTTGCAAACAATATTTCAATCTAATCTGATCATATTCTGAATTGCATTGTACTTTGTGTTGTTCTATTTAATTCTTTACTTTCCACTAAATATATAGTTAAGGAAAATGTGATTATTACAAATCAGTAATAATCTTGAAAAGACTGTTATTTTTTTTTATTGTTTATTTTTAAGAATTTTATTTTGTTTTTATAAACCTTAGTTTTCTTTAAATACTTCCTAAAAACTAATATTTAATACTTTAAATTAAATTTTAATGAGTCTAAGTCATTTTATAACTATAAAAGTCTGTAGGTATTAAAGGTTGATTTCAAAAGGTTTTTAATTTTGTCTCATTAACCTAGAAGTGATTTAATTATGTCCAAATATTTCGTTTTTTTTAATTGTAAGCCTGAATAAATAAAACGGCTAAATAAATAATATTTTATCAATATATTTATATTTTGTTTCACTGATTTCACCATTTATGATTGCTCTGGCACCAATTATGATTGCTCTGGTCGCGAATTTTTTTGAACTTAAATATTTCAATAACTATATATGTAAATTGAAGGCCAATAGTAAAAATGTGCTATTTGAATATCATTATTTTTAATGAGATACATAATTACTATTAAATATCAATAATTGAAAAGCACCAGAGCGATCACACGAATACGCCCGATTTGGAGATTGACCCATTAAAGGAGCTCTTAAAATGAGGCAAATATTTGTATTTTAAATAAAAGAGTGGGACTGTAGTGGGGATATCTCACCGTCTCTTTCACACCCGCACACTATAATGCATATTAGGGCTAGTCACGTCACTAGTTTAGTATTAGCATCCCTTTTCTTTTACTCCCACTACAAGATTTAAAACGTTTCTAACTTGTTTAATTGTGAATGTATTTACAAAATTGTTTGTTTGTCAGATTTTGGATATGGATATCTATTGATAAATACAATATTTTTTTTTTAGTAAAATACCCATCTATATAATTTGTATATTTTTAGACAGTCGCACTGCAAATGACCACATTGACACCAGATGCGCACCGCCCCCGCAGTGTGCTCAGCGACTCCAATGACCCCTTTAGGTTGCCTCTTACGACGGGCAGGGAATACCGTGGTGGAATTCTGGCACCCCCGTACCACAGGGCAAAGGCGCCAGTTCAGCCGCTTATCACCCGACGCCTCCATCTTTGCGGGCGGCGGCGAGCGGGATCGTTCCGCTCATGATCCCGGATATATGAACATCCTACCATCGGCTTTTGTGTCTCCAGTATTCTCATTCACCGAACAAAACACCACAGCAAAATTGTTACTCCACCGCGATTTTCTATAAAACTATAACCACTTCAATCAAACCTGTACTGTAGTTTTAATGAAGTACACCAAAGCTGTACCACATACAAAATATTGAGGTTGAATGTTAGTCCACTAGTCTCAAGATTAATGATGAAGGATGCAGGCTGGCCGCTAGTGTCAGTGATCTCGAACTAATCGTAACGATTTTAAGGCTGTCGACATTGCCAAATGCCAACACCCGGTTTACCATGTACTCGAAGTGACGGTTTTTGGCCAAAGTAGTACCATAGTGGCTAGATTGGCAATGCACCTTTAGTAATAAAAAGATTAGATTAAAAAAAAATATAATTTTAGACTCGATCTTAGTGTGGGGTCAGGACTATGTATGTGACTGTTGGGTGAATTTATTTATTTACGTTCTCTTCAGTTGTATAATAAAACAGGTTTTAATAAAGCTGTGTTGTTCGCCCTGTCCTTAAAAAATAGTTACGTTAATTCGTAAAAAAATAGTTTTATTTCAATTTACAATTATCTATCAAGAACTGATAGAACAAATCACTTCGTCAATAATTAAAATTTTTGGTTAAATACGCGCTTTCACTCTCGAATAACTCGGTATCGGAGTAATTTTTATTACCCCCAATAAACAAGATACAGTGCAGACTGGAATGTAATAACACGGGTTAAGAACGCTGTTCCGTACTTCGTGATGCCGAAATATACTCGTACATATTCTTGGATTGTTTCGATTCCTTCGATATTGTTTTAGATGTAAAGGTTTACTTAGGTTTGTTATAAATCCTTGGCAGTTTAGAAATGTGTGGTTTTAATTTCGATGGCTATTGGATTATTGTTAAGTTATATTATTATGTGTATAGATATTCTGTATAACAATGTGTTAGGTAATGTAATAATTATTGCTCATATTCCTGAATCAAAGGTAATTTGTATCCACGTATGTAAATAATGAAACGAGCTATAACCTAGCAGGTTAAATCTCCGGTATGAAATATCACAGCAAATGCTACCCTAATTGAAATGTTTCGGTAACCAGTTTTGATGAATTAGCAGTATTTACATTTCCGAAATTTCTGCCTCCGGATCAGTAGCCAAATTACGCGATGGCACGCACCGCCGAAATCACATACAGGGGTGGCGCGACAAAATAATCTATTTTAATTTACATACATAAGCCCCTCTTTTGCGTCCTTAAGTGGTAGTCCATTAGCATTAGCAAAACAGAGATGCTATAAGTGCCAACCGTAGTTAGCCTAACATATTACCGTTCCAAGATGTGCAAGTAAACGAGCCTTCTGTGGAACTTGATATAGAATCGAGTCCTAGCAACAAATATGTTTTTTAATTAAATTAAAATTATACGCACGATCTCAATATCGAACTAAGCATCTCATGTTTCACAACTCCAACTACTCGTACAACTATACCAATAAAATTTAAATATATTTATATATTTTTTGAAATATGTGTTTTTAAACACAACAAAAATATGACTGCTGAATAGATCTGAATTCTGATAGTTATAACGATACCATCCCAATAACGTATCGACAAGCAATCTAATACTACATCTTACATTACATTATTAGTTTTTATTTGATTGCAATGAATCGCGAGACGAGCATGTCATTCGCCTGATGGTAAGCGACACAACCGCGCATGGACGTGAAGAAAACCAAACAACACCATGAATTACAAAGCAATGCTTGGCATTCCACTGCGCTCGCCATCCTGAGACATAAGATGTTAAGTCTCAATATGTCCAAAGTCTCTGGCTACAATGTCCTTCAAAGTTCAAACTGGAACTCAACAGTGCATTTATACTGCAGTTTGGTGGGAGAAATAGACTTTCTGGTGATACTTATCCAAGCGGCTTCTCATATATGAGAGATCTACCACTAGTAAAATTAATTAGGGTTTTTAATAACGTCGTTCTCGCTTAGAGAAATATTTGTATATCCCCCCTTTCTGTAGGATACATTGTTTGTTATCTAAGTCGTTATGTTCGCGTGGAGTCGGGCGCGTGGGTCGCTAATTATTTATATCCTGCTAATGAATCCACTTGCCCTATTCCGTGGGTCGGCGAAACATATCTGTATAATTAATTTTGGAAACAAGTTTTAATACCGAGCTGTTAACTTTATTTCTCACATATTTAATTATATTTATCTGAAAGTCTCATGTTTTTTTGTGCGGGTGTTTTGGCGCCAAAAGTTTACATACAAACATAAACATCATGCCTGTATCCCATGACGATAGGCAGAGACTATGGATTTCGAGTTTTTTGTTTTTGTTTTATTCTGGCACGGCATAGTGGCTGCATTACACCAGGTGGTAAGTGCTAATGCCGTCCAGATAGAGTATCGAATGGTATCAGACGGTAGTCTGAGATGCCTTTTCACGCTACGGCGGAAGGACCCAGGACCCACTTTGCTCAATCTTGACATATTACTTTCGCTTCGTCTACTTTCAAACTGTTCATGCATTTTCCTCGGTTCAGGGTACTTTTAAACTGGCCATTACCTAAGGTGCCATCGATCTGGTTAACAGTTTAAAGGTTTAACAGTTTCTGGAGCTCATAACGCAAGACTTGTTTTTGAGGAGGGTCAAGACTATGTATGTGACTGTTGGGCGTATTTTAAGATGATTTTCTAAGACATTGTTTTATTTTTGAGATGTCAACTGTACAGGGTTGTCAACACTAAAATTTTACAAAGGTTGATGCAATTAGGTCTTAAAGTTACAAGGTTAAGATGAAGGCATATGTTCGTTGAACCTTTATCATCAACTCGAGGTCAAAATGAAAGCCTATATTCTAAAACAACGTTAATACAGCGACAGCCCTGTGAAAGCTGGATAATCCGGTTTTCATATACGCTTGTTAATAAGATATACGATGCGTTTGTTATTACATCTCCATTCTCTTATACGCGGGTTTCAAATGTTTGTGACTTTTCTTTTGTATTGATGTTTTATTAGTATGAATAGAATGTAAAAATGTATTAATACATACATACATAAACTCACGCCTTTATCCCCGAAGAGGTAGGTAGAGAGGCCACTAGGACACCCACATGTCGCCTTGTATGTTCTGTCCCACGATATGATAGGGGGCGAGCCCATCGCCATATCGGGCACTAATTCCTGACTCCGGGCTGACAATGAATAGAAAAATCCAATATCACTTTGCCCGACCCGGGATTCAAACCCGAGACCTCAGCTTTGTAATCTTACCCTAGTACAAATACGCCCCGAGGCAGGTGTTAAAAATAAAGTGGCTAAATATAACATTCAGTATTTTCTACTGTCTCGACTTGTACGCATTTCTTTTCACGTCATATTTATAATCCCTCGTTATTTACAGAACTTTCGGTCGCAGTCAATCGCCAATTCCGATCTTCAATAAGTCCGAACAAGCTACCCTGCGTTTTTATTGAATGCTTATTTATTACTACGATTGTCAAATGCAATAACGAATAACTCATATTAATTATTTGGCACACAGCGTCGTCCCAATCGTATTTTAAGAAGGAAATTAATTCGATGAACTTTTTGTAACACTGGTGACATTTCTGCCTACCTACGATGAATGGCGAAGCGAGAATGCCCCTCGCCTGATAGTAAGCGATACGACTGCTCATGGACAGTAGCAAAACCATACACCATGAATTACAATGCAATGCTTGGCATTCCACTGCGCCATCCTGATGCAAGATGTTAAGTCTCATTATGTCCAGTAGTTACACTGGTTGGTGTCAGCTTATAATAGCCATTCTGGGTAAGAAACTCCTTTATAAGCTCTAAACTTTTCTTTGTTCGGAGCAGACTACCGTGTTATCAAAAAAGGGAGGCGAGCAGCAATAGATGTGGCCTGCTTTAAAGTGCGATGGTTGGCATATACTTGGGAAGGCCTTTGTCTTGCAGTGGACCGCGATAGACCGACTAATCATATCATATCAAATAGCGAAGTCACGTTTCCTCACTATCTAAAGTGTTACTGAAATCCAAATGGATAGCACTGTACTCTTCGGCGTCAGTCATAACATGCATACATAAACTTCACGCCTTTTTCCCAGAATGGGTAGGCGGAGGCGCAACCAGGACACCCACCTTTCCCCTTATATGCTCCGTCCCACGATGTGATCTAGGGCGAGCCTATCAGAGCCACAACTCAGAAAAATATACCAACACACCCTTCAGCGGTCCATATTCCTCACCATATCAGAGAAATACAGGCGGAAAATCCTTATAATATTCCTGGTGTTAAAAGTGTGTGGTTAGTAACACAAGCGAGTTGGGCGCGGTATGTCTTATGATAAATGATACGTCGTACCCCGCCACGCTGCTATCGCTCCTCGTTAGCTGCTGATTGCTGTGGCCCCTACTATGTGAACTTAGTTTTATTTTCTGCATAAAGAAGTAGCTGAAATAACGTCGGGTAGTTAAAAAATGTAAAAATTAAACCAAATCGCGATATAATCCGTATAAAATAGTTTTATTTCAATTGGAAATAACAGCATTAAGTGGTTTCCGGAGGTATGTATTGGTATTGTCAATAGTATATTCATATCCGTCTGGATAAAGAGCATCGTAAAATGGAAACACGCAAGTGTATCGAATGACAGCCTCCGTGGCGCAGTTGGTTAGACGCCGCCTGTGAAACGAGAGGCCGCGGGTTCGATCCCCGCACCGAGACAAATGTTTGTGAGAACCACAAGTATTTGTTTCGGGTCTGGGTGTTTGTGAGACCAAAAAGTCTCTCGTAGTTCCTGATACCCACGACACAAGACTCGATCTTAGTGTGGGGTCAAGACTATGCATGTGATTGTTGGGTGTATTTATTATTATTTATTAATTTCAATTTTTACCGCTGTTCGGTTGTAAGTAGGATGACATTTGTGTCGGTCGGAGATAGATAAAAGTCTGTCATGCAAATATTCGTTGATCACCCTAACTGGTATTGACACCAAAACAATAACAGTTACCTTAACTGTTATTGCCAACAGTGACATTTCCGGACAAATACGACCTGGCGACCTTCGAAAAACGAGCGTATTCCCACCAAAGGCCGGCAACGTATGTCCATAACTTATTGTGTTGCAGATGTTCGTCGGCAGAGGTGATCACTTACCATCAGGTGAACCGAATGTCTGTTTAATGGTTTCTTAGATTAACGCGAATGTTACATAATGGTTTCTTAGATTTACGCGAATGTTACACATTGAAATAAAACTATTTTATACGGATTTTATCGCGATTTGGTTTAATTTTTACATTTAAATACTAGCTAACTTTTTAAATTAACTTTTTTAATTTAATAATTATAAATTAAGGGTAGTTTAATTGTAACAGTCACTGAGCGGATGACTAATACCTCAGTCCGCCCCGTGACCACGAAAGCTGTAAAGTAATCGAAACGTCGGGAAGTTAAAAAATGTAAAAATTAAACCAAATCGCGATAAAATCCGTATAAAATAGTTTTATTTCAATGCGAATGTTACATATTGAAATAAAACTATTTTATACGGATTTTATCGCGATTTGGTTAAATTTTTACATTTTTTAACTTCCCGACGTTTCGATTACTTTACAGTCCGCCCCGTGACCACGAAAGCTGTAAAGTAATCGAAACGTCGGGAAGTTAAAAAATGTAAAAATTAAACCAAATTGCGATAAAATCCGTAAAATATAGTTTTATTTCGAATGTCTGTTTCCCCCTTATAATAAAAAAAAATAATCATAAACAATAGCGTTACTTTTCACTGTAGAATTAAAATCCCGCACTTTTCATTGTACATTCGCCTTAACGTTCTCACACGAGCGTTATCAATAACTCGCAGTGGTATTACATTCCGTGTTATCGTACTATATAAAAGGCAAATTGTAGGGGTCCCCAAGCCGATATAAAAACGGTCCCTGCTTACGCCCCGAGATAAGCAGATTATCTGCTTGAACGCTGAGTGTCCGCCGGCTATTAGCCGAACAAGCGCCAGTAAGCGCCAGGAATTTTTCACTAACGTCAATAGCTTGGAATTACTTTGGAGGATTTTCTTTTTAATAGGTAAAGGTTTTGTGAAATTACTAGAGATTTTTGTAACGTATTGTGTGACTTGGGTCTGCGTATTACTAGTTATTAGGCCTTTTTCTCTTTTATTCAATATATTTTGTTACAATAATAGTTTAATCATAATGAACATCACCGAGTTGCTTTGAACTTGAATGTCCCCCTTATTTGTTTTAAGATGTTCCTAAAACTTTATTTATATTTAAAAAAATGAAATCAAGATAAACGAATACACCCAACAGTCATATACATATTTCTGACCCCACAATAACATCGAGTCTTGTGTCGTGGGAATCAAGAACTACGAGAGACATTTCGGTCTCACAAACACTCAGGCCTGAAACCCTGTATGGCGTATATTATGTACGCCACTATCAGCGATAAGCGAATTACTGTCCATCGCAAGGTTGTCTGAAATCGCTTGAAGCGATAATGCCACCAGTTATCCACATAGTTATAAGTAAGTTTGTACTGTTCATGTATATGTGTGTGTGTTTTTTTTGTAACAAAGAATATTAAATTGTATTGTATCCTACTATTGTACAGTAAAGCACTATTCACGGTGTAAGTACACTTCAGATCTCGCGGATGCCGTAAATGTCCACTAACATATAAAGCAACAAGGATGTGAGACATTACACTCAATTTATAACCACTGTAATGGCTCTCTGCGACCTGAGGACAATGGACAATGTCGGTACTCTCACATAGGTATAGTATGTGTGATATTTCTCTTACTCTTTTTATATAATTTTAGGGGTAATTTGTTTGTCCTAGTTGTATAGTAGAATAGAAAATTGCTAATTATTTTACTGTTGAGTGGTTTTAGCTAAAAAAAAAAACTCGTCGAATCTTACTTGGTGTTAGATGGCAAGATGCAGTCGTGTCCAGTCAAGTCAATGTTTAAGAACAACCTACAGTCTGCATGCATAATTTCGAATGTTGTATATTTATATCACATTTTTTGGTTTTACTCGTTTATCTTTCTTACTGATGTCAGGAACAATGGTCCAAAATACGTTTAATATTGCCTATTTCATTTTCTTTCTTCTTTTCAATATACCATGCTTATTATGCCAGCTGTGTAAGCTCTGTAATTTGGTGTCCTTCAATACATAATAATAATAATAATATAATATAATAATAATATAGTTTATTTGGAACAAGAAACACATACAAATTATCTAATAAGTAAACGGTGATAGATGCTAAAGTTTTAATAACTGTGGTGCATCTACCAACGCCCCTCTCCGTATAAAATATAAACTAGTTCCATACTAAATAGAAATCCTAAAATTAATTGGAAAGAAAACATTAAAAAATAATTAAAACAAAAAAAAAAAAAAAAAACAAACAAAACTATTCGTAATTAGATGTAAGGTAAGTAAAGTATGCGTTTGTGTAAGCGTATGTGTGTATGTGTGAATGTGTGAGTGAGTGTAGTGTATGGATGGATGTTTTAAGTAGGATTATACATCTATAAGTTTCTCAGTCTCATCGAAGCTTAAGGTTTTCAGCCAGGATACCAGTCGCGAATTTAGTTGATATTTGGTTAAAGGATATATTTTTAACACCCGATTAATTGTGTTATATAATTTGGAGCTCAGATAGTTAAAATGACGGCTTGCTAAAGTCGTTCTCCGATGTTTTATTTTAAATATTATATCCGAACGACGTTTGGCGCTATATATTTTCGGATCATAAGATAGGTGTTTGTGTTTATGGACTATAGTATGGTTAATATAAAGCTGCCTTACAGTGAGGACCTGAGAAGTTGAGTATAAAGTCGTCGTCGGAAATCGCATAGGTTTTTTTGCAATTACTTTCAAGACAGCCCTTTGTGCCCGTTCCACACGGATCAACGTGGTTTTATGCACGCCACCCCAGACAGTTATGCAATAGCGTATTAAAGATTGCCCCAATGCCAAGTAAATAGAGAGCAGACTATTAAGCTCCATTATGTCTCGAAGTTTCCGAAATACGAAAATTAATTTGCGCAGACGTGACACAATAGAAGTGATATGGTGTTTCCAAGAGAGATGGGAATCTAAGGTAACGCCAAGGTACTTGAGGGATTGGACACACTCTACCTTGGGACAGTCGCATGTTGAATAGGCAGTGAAATTGAGACATGAGTGCGCGTGAATTTCCAGAGGAGTTTTAGGCTGGCCTGACTTGTTGGCAGAGAAAGCGATAAATTTAGTTTTAGTTAGATTTAACGTAAGTAAATTAATAGCTAACCATTTCATGACATGGCTGAGGGCAAGTTCTGAATTATAGCGAGCTTGATTCCAATCACAACCGTGAATCAGCAGAGCAGTGTCATCAGCGTCCGTAATTATTTCACAGAAGGGTAATGATAGTTCGCATAATTGGTTAACATATATAATAAATAGAGTGGGACCTAAAACACTGCCCTGTGGGACACCAAAGGAAAGTGAGACTTCTCTGCTTACAAAATTGTTGAGCTTAACAAATTGCTTACGTCCCGTGAGGTAGCTCCTAAATAGGTCTAGAGGCGTACCTCGTATACCTACATGTTCCAGCTTTTTGAGCAAGATGGGGACAGAGACAGTGTCGAAGGCCTTAGACAGATCTAGAAATATAGCAATGGTTTTACGGTTTTTTTCCACATTATCAATAATTGTACTAGTGACATGTAAGACGGCATCCTCGGTGGATTTACCGCTACGAAAACCAAATTGATTTTTGGCCAATATATTAAAATCTGCCAGATATTCAGTCAACCTCCTATTGATCGCTTTTTCAAATAGTTTTGAGAATACAGAAAGTATGGAGATTGGCCTGTAGTTTGAGACACTGTCTTTATCCCCGTTTTTGTAAATAGGGTGGACTACTGCGATTTTAAAAATTTCTGGGAAAGTTCCCTGGGCAAAACACAGGTTGAAGATATGGACTAATATAGGAATAATACAATGTCTAATAGCTTTGATAACGGAGGAGGATATACCGTCAGATCCAGGCGACGAACTATCTTTGAGACTAAGAATAAGGCCCTCAAGCTCAGCGCTATCAACAGGTTTTAGAAAAAGTGAATTTAAAGGGGAAGCATGAGGGACAGATTCAAATTCAGTAGAAATATTTTTATATTCATCAGACTTCAATATGTTACTCGCTAGGCGACTGCCGATACCAGCAAAATAATTGTTGATTAAGTCAACAGACTGAAGCGGATCACCACACGCACTTAAGAGCTCCAGAGCTGGTGTACGTATAGCTTGCAAATCTGCCACTTGCTTGATGAGTTTCCACGTAGCTTTAGGGTTGTTCCTGGCTTTTTGAATCTCTGCTCGTTCATACTGAAGTTTCACTTTTCTCAACATATTGTTGCAGTGATTGCGGTATCGACGAAACACTAGTTTATTAATGTAGCTATCAGGGTGTTTAAGACACTTTAAATATAATCTATCTCTATGTCGAATGCATCTCAGAAGGCCTGGGGTTATCCATGGTTTAATTATATGATTTTTACTAGATGTGTGGTAAATACGGGTGTGAGATTTGATAGTAGAAGATATTATTGATACTAAAGATTCTGTTGCAGCATTCGGGTTAGTGAAAGTCAATAATGAATTAAAATCCACTTTGCTGATATTTTCTATTATTGCTGGAATGTCTAGTTTGAAATTGAGACGGTGGGAAGTTTTTGTTTTAATGCTGGGATTACAAAAAAGAATAACAGGGTGGTGGTCGGTTACGGGAGAATCCAGAACAAGAGTAGTGGCAGAGGATTGGGAACGAAGTATCACATGGTCCAAGCAGTTGGAGAGTCTAGTTGGGAATGTATGGGCAGGCAGTAATGCATGAGAGGCTAAGAGATGAAGATAGTCCTCAGAGGATGCATCAGTGCTGTCAGGAGCAATGTTTATATTTAGGTCACCAATAATTGCACTTGTTTTAAAGGATGATACGCTTCCCAAATACTCATCCAAGCTGTTTAGGAAAGGAGTGAGGTTTCTGTATGAAGGTGAGCGGTATACACATATAAATACTGCCTGGTCAGTGAACTTGACCGCAAGACAATTGGCGTCAGTTAATGTGGGAGTTTCTATAATAGGATTGTAACAGTCTTTTATATAGGTAACTAAACCGTCGTTTTGGTTCGTGAATGACGTAGCATGAGAATTAAATCCATTGAGCTGGGGTATATTATCACAATTTTTAAACCAGCATTCGGTGAGAATAATAATATCCGGCAAATAATTTAATCTATTTAGTAATATAATAAGGTTATTGAAATTGCAAAGTAAACTGCGTATATTTGTGTGGAATATTTTGAGTTCACCCTGGGAACCATTCAAAAATAGCTTACTCTCTTCTGGTGTACATCTAAATTGCTTAGATACAGAAACAAGTTCAAGCTCATTCGATATATTGAGAATACTATCCATTAGGTTTGCGTAGTAAAACATGAGAATGAGAAACAATAGTTTTAGTTAACAGAATATTAACTGCTTTGCATAAAATAGAGTAAATATGTTTTGAAAAGGCTGAATAACCGACATGTTCAAGTGTAGATATGAGTGTATTTATGAAAGTTTGAGTGTTAATGTGTAATGCAAATGAGTGTGATAATAGTATATGTTGGATATTAGTGTAGGACTCACAATACAGAGCAGAAAATGTATGAGCATCTGACTTAAAGGCTAAGTGATTTTTGTTGTTTCTATGATTAATACTTAAAAGAACTAAAACAATTTCAGGGATAAACATATAGCTAACATACACGTCTAGTCATGTAGATTTCTTGATGGTCAATATATCTGCCTCATTTTTCACTTGAATATGACGGCTACCAGGTCTTTCACGTACGAATATTTTGCCGTGTGTAGTCCAGCAAAATTCAAAGTGGTTAGTTTTGGCGGCATCTCGTGCCAAGAAGAAAAGTCTTTTATTTCTGGCCGATAAGTTTTCTGAGGCGTACAAACGGTACACTGGACCACTTATTTTGAGGTGCTCCGTTGTAATTATAGAATTGTTTCTGCTGTGGTTCCGAAATCTCAACAAAAAATCTTCTTTTAAAAGAACCGAGACGAAGTCAACAATTATCGGCTTGTTGGAAGGGTTCTTTGTTTTAATGCGATATATATCTTTAAGATCTCTAGGCTCAAGTGTGAGATTTAATAGTTTGCCTGTCTCAAGAATGATGTTTACCAGTGATTTCTTGTTTTCTGATTTACTGGGAGGAATGTTGCGAATCTCTACACACGATGATCTGGTACTCTGCTCCATACTATCTATTTTATTTTCTAGGTCTGCAATGTACGAAATGTACACATGTACAATTCATTCGCATTTGCCCTATCTGTCGGGTCCTCAACAACTACATTATCTACAGACAATACATCTCCACTGCGTGGTTGTGATGGCGTCCAAACGATTTCATTACAACTTCAAAACGCTCGATTAGCACTTCAAACTTTCTTCTCGTAAATTCATTAGCAAATTCTCAGAGATATTAATATACCATTTAAACTTCAATATTACTTTGGAATTGTTCTGTTTTCGGGGATGCCAAATGAATGTAAAATTAACCTTTGCCTCGTTTCAGAAATTAACGAAAAAAGAAATTCACGAATGTGTCGGAAATACGAACGACTAAAATTAATTTGCCCTTTGGAATATACATGCGATTTTTACCGCTCCGTGTGATTCATTGTTTTAAGTTGCGTTCACGTACTGTAGCAATGTAGCGCCGTAGCACTGTACTACGCTGTCCCGTAGCTATTGTATTACGTAGCACATAAAATTTTGTTCAACGTGCGCGTAGTGTATCTGCTATGTTGTTTTTCGCAGCGCTACGCTATATTTTTAACCGCCACACAATTATTTATTTAACCGGTTTTTTTATCATTCTGTACGACATTGTTTCACGGCGAACCATCCCGTTCAGTTACATAAGCCACTGTTTATTTTTATAGGGGTATATAAAGGGAAAATTTCACATATAGGGAAAAACCTCTGTGGGATGTGGGAACTCATTAAGTGCGGGACACTCGTCGTCACGCGAATCGTTGGCAAAGTAAAAAGTTGCGGCGCAGCAATTACACGTCGATGTGGCTTAAACTTCGCCTTCTTAGTTTTGCACTCAGCGAATAATATATGAAGCGAATTCGAGCCAAACTAAAAGAATTACCACAATGTCTTACTGAAAGGTTACGTTTATCGAGAAAAGTACTGCATGGACTAACTTAAAATGACAGAGAAACTTTTACTAAACGTGAGAGTACATTTAAGGGGAAAACTCACTTGCAATTCAAGTTTTCGGTTAATAAATAAGTGGGGATGGTACTTTATCACAAAACGTATTGCGGGGCGCCTCCGTCGGGACGGAGCCGACGATTCTTTTATCACGAAAAGGATCTAATAATTTAGAAATTTCTGACGATTGTTCCATACATTTAAGATAGAAAAGAATTGTACAAAATTTTCCGTCTATTTACGAACAAAGGAAATTTCAGTGAACGGAGAATGAGCGTATTTAAGGAGTGGAATATTATATAATATTATGTTGTATACTGAACCTTTAATTCCTTATCTACATGATTCTAACCTACATTTACGCGATCGTCAGGCATGGCTTTTATCGACATATTATTTATATTTTTAATGCGCTTTTATTACCTTCGCCTGTATATGTGTGTAGGATTTGAATGTTATGATGAAAGATGAGTAGAATGAAACGTTAGACGAATGACTGATATGGAACGTAGTTTATCTGCAAGAGTTAACGAGTGGAAGTATTAAAGAGTAAAAGAGTTAGAGGATTTATGATTAAGATGTTGAAATATGAAAGGACGGAATAGTAGAGAATAGTTTGGAAAACGATGAAGACGTATTAAAAGAGAAATAATTGTACTGAAGAACATCTATACAATCTTTGTTTGATTATGACCCTAACGGAACTTTTCCCGCCTGTATGTAACGGTATCTTTGAAGTAGATTTTCATGCACTTCAAAACGTCGGATAGACTTGAAATTTTGCGTAGTTGTTGAGGACCGATGACAATACAATAATTTAAAAACTTTGTGACATTATCATAATCAGAAAATTCAGAATTTCTTTTTGACAAAAAGAAATGAAGACGGTGATTTGCGTGCAGCTGCCTTCCGTTTAATAGATAGCCGTAGATAGTAGTATTTTTTTGGAAAAATAAGAAAATAGTATAGAAAACTAAAAAACACGCTCGAGTAAAAGACCTAACTACTAAAATAAAAGTAGTTGATAATGAGTTAAGGATTAGAAAACGGAGAGATATACATTAATTTTATTGTTACAAAGTGTGGGGTGCTTACAACAATTACTTATCCTCAAGCACCTTAGCAAAACGCATTTTATTTCTTCCAGCTAACACACATTTCTTATCGCTGTTATTGCCACTTCGTTAGACGTATTTTATTAGTTTTTCTATCTTACTTATCTCTTGATAAATATGTTTAAGTACTAATCTATTAACCGTACCTAATCCATCCATGTATAATAATCCTTTGGAATTCAATTACAACGTCTAGAGTTTCTTATGCCATTTCCAAAATTACACATATTTCTCTAAATTATTGTAATATACGACTCCAACAAAGGGCAGAAAAAGGCTGTCCCTTCTTGCGTGTAAATCCCAGTGATTTTCCAACACTTTTTTCGTCAGATGGGTCAAATATTCAGACGTGGTCCCTAATACCCTCCCCCGAACCATATTAAGGCATCATTGTAGGTCAAAGCAACCCTTTTCAAAGGCGCGAGTTTTTGTTTGATGTACATCGTGAATGATGGGTCAGGTGATGAAGGTCCAGCGAAACATAACACGTAATGTATGATATAAATAATTGAGTTACGTTGTTGCTTAGAAATAGTAATGTAATAGGATTATGTTTTTTGGTCTGGCATTCACGTCTTTACTATTAACGGGATTATAATGAAACTTAACATTGGTGTTGGGTATATGTATACCGCTGAAGGTTTCGGAGATAGTGAAGCTTGTAACCTACATTAGGTCAAAGTTTGCAATGTATTAAATGTCGTATGGGGATAATATATTCCTTTATAATAATGTATGGATAGATGAGCTAATATAGTTATCTGGAAGTCGCTAGATGTAGACTACATAGAGTAAAATACTGTGAAAAATCCTTGCTAATTTTACGCAGTGAATAATCTGCGAATCAAGGTCATCTACAGGTTGTAGGTCTCTGATATGTGAGAGGCCACCTGGGTAGTTAACACCGCAATATCTATTCCTCCCGCCAAACAGCAGTGTTAATGCACTGTAGCCAGAGTAACTAGTGGAAATAATAAGACTTGACATCTTAAGATGGTGAGCGCAGTTAAATGCCAAGCATTGCTTTGTAATTCATGGTGTCGTTTCGCTTACCTACTGTCCGTGAGCGGTCGTAACGCTTACTATCAGGCGAATGGCATGCTCGTCTCGCCATTCATCACAATAAAAAAATATTACTATAAGTTGCTATACTACCTATACATGTTTTTATTGTAACATAAATTTATTGTACCCGGGCAAAGACGGACCAGGCGGCGAGTATTTTTGTATATTTAACTAGCTTTTTCCATGCGTTGAATTTAGATTGACGTGTATTCTATTGGAGCTGTGTATTTTTTCGGGATAAAAAGTAGTCTGTGCCACTCTCCTGCCTACAGACTATTACTATGCAAAAATGTCTATTGCTTTATTGTTGGCGGAAACGAAAAAAATATCAATATATTTTGGTGTTTTCAAAATATCCACTGAACAGGACTATACAAAGTACTTTTCATTCAGACTTCATTTACGTGGCTTTAATTACATATAGGCTAACCCTTCCTAACAATCGCTATTAAGAATTGCTTTTGGTAAAAGCATTTTTGTTGCCGCCCAAAAAGCGCTCGCCGTGGGAAAGTGGAAAATTCGTCATACAAAATCATGCAAATGTACCGCTCTCTCCACGGACTTTCTCGGTTCCGTTTTAGTTGTATATCTCGGCTGTGGACATATTTCACTTAGCATCAAATGCATTGTGGTTACTTTGTCCTCCCAGTAGACAAAAAACACCCTAAACCCGAACCCGTATCCAGGCTAAACACAGACAGTCCCGGGAAACATAACGAACAAAACAAGCTCCCGTGGGGTTACTTCATCCCTGTGACGCTCGGGTTCATTAAAATATTTGGAATATACCACTTCATATGTGCACAAAAACATGTCTAGACTGTGTGCTAAATTGCTCTTTGAAGTATTCATTGATTAGGAGTCAGTGCATGAAGTCAGATTTTCTTCTATTATTTTATTTTATGTAGGTGTAATATTGGCCATATTACATAGTATATTACATATTATAACTTTACACTTGCTTTATACTTGCTTGTATGAATTCTGAAAGGTGGAATTCAAGTGTTGTCTTGAATAAAAATTTGTCTCGTCGATCGCAAAAAAGATGGAAAAAGCTTTATTAATACTACCAGTATTATTCAACAATTCAAAAGATCTTCTAAAATACTACTTGAATATATAATTCTGGGATTTCACATCATCTATATTTAATACTTTGGGTTAGCATTAGCAGTAACACGAATGTGAAATCCTTACAATTCTACATTAATAGAGAAATCACAGGAGAATAAAACGAACCAGTTTCCTGTGACGGTATAAAATTTAAACCAGCGGACATTTTAGTAGATTTATTGGCGTTGCCACCGGAATTAGCAGAGTATCCTGTGTTGACGGCAATTTATCACCTTTTGTTTAATACTATCGAGTATATTAGGGGCATGTTGGGTTGGTAGAACGCATTATACCAATACTAGGGTGATAATATTTATTGGAGTATAAAAAGGAAGCACAGTGGTTGAAACGGAATAGTGCCGAATAGTTCTAAATTGACATTGTACCGGTAAGCGAAGTTTGGGATGTTCATGCACAAGATGTGCATTTACGACTTAATAGAACTTAGAGTAAGTCGCCTAATGCTGGCAGCTTCCAAGAGTAGCTGTGGAAATGCTTGGGGGCTTATGTTCTTCTTTTCAGCCACAGAAGTCCACTTCTGAAAACAGGCCTACCCCATGGGCCGCATAGACCTGCTGGAAGCGGCCTGCATCCAGCGACATCCTGCGACCTTAACCAGGTCGTCCGTCCACCTTTTGGGTGGGCGTCCGACACTTAATGGGCTTATGTTTAATAGCTGACATCTTATGGCTGCAGATAATGATAAAACCTGTCGTTCAGCAACTAGTTTTGATAATCTTTTTTCTCAGTTTACAACAGTTTATAGCCTAATCAAATAGCGACTAATCGAAAGCGCTAAAAGCTAATGGCAATAATTGCGTGGATCGTTAATGCAACATGTCGTAGATAGAGATCGAGAATGAAAATTGATGGATATTTTCGCGGCATAATGTCTGTTACCATTAATCGATTGTGCCCATGAATACGTGGTCGGTACTGGGATGTATCGGGGTATTGTTTTTATAGGTAAAATGTTTTTGTAATTGATATTTTTTATTGGTTTGATTTATTTGTTGATAGTGAAGTACGACTTAAGAAGGTATCGTTGGTGTGTTAGCAAATGTAAGAAGGTTTACTTAGAATAGGTAATGGAAAAAGAAAAGAGTATCATCATCATCATCATCATCATCATCAGCCCGTTGCAGTCCACTGCTGGACATAGGCCTCTCCCAAGGTACGCCACAGAGCCCGGTCTGCTGCTTTACGCATCCAGTCGCTGCCGGCCCTTTTATGCAAGTCGTCCTGCCATCTGGCCAGAGGATGTCCCATAGAGTATAGGGCTACGAAAATCTCACTAATTAAACGAAATGTTTGAACTGTCACTTCGTCACCTCTCTGTAGGGCAATCTTAACCAGGAGCCGCCTAGTGTAAACTATTAACAAAACTCGCAGCACCTGAGCAAACATATTTTATTCCCATATCCTTAAAAAAATATACTCATGTGTTGCCATTTCTATTATAAACAATTGTTTTACAATCCACTATAACATAACATCTAAAAACCCACCATAACCATTTCTATCTCACATATTTCCGGTATAAAACTATCATAAGTGGGTTATGGCCCCCATTACCTTGAGTACGTGCCTGGGTCGATCAACGGCCGTCCGCCCGTCCTAATCCGCGTCGTGCCTGACATATTTTTTGTTAACAGCCGGTATTATAAAAGATTTTGCGGGAAAGTGAATTTACTTCACATTACGGGGGTAGTCGGAAATCTTTATCAAGTATTATGCCAAGTTATCTCGTACTTTGCGAAAAATTATACGGCCTTATTTATAGACAGTTGTAAAACCTTTGTTTATGGAATGTTTTGTCCCTTTCGAACAACTTTTGAAATCAGTTTGAGCGAAGTAGACAAAACATTCGAAAACTAAAATGGGTTTTGAAACTGTCTATGAATAAGGCCAATGGAGTTATTCGGTTTTGACTTTTTCAGAAGATTTTTGGTATGGACGATAGCACACCAAATGGAACTAACTTTGGAATATTATTTTATGAAATAGTAAAAGACAACTAAAAATCTGCGATGCTGATATTAATTAAGCTGATATTAATTCTACTTTATTATATATATTTTTTATAATTTTAGATACCGTAGTATGTTACGCTGTCACGCTAGGTCGTTTCTTTACAACTAACTTGGATGGAAATGGGAACCTTGAGATCTCTACCTATTTTATAAGTACAACATGCAATTTGTTTTTAAATTATGCTGAAAATTTGTTGGGTTAATAAAATCCCATGAGGTATTCCATCTTACAATTCGTAAAATATTTTGTATGTTCAAGATTCTGAAGTATATAAATATAATACGATATTTTTATCCCGTAATCGAGTTGGCATCCCACGGGATCTGCTGCAGCGTCGAAATAGCAAAACAGGAAAACGTAAGTTAAAGAGGGATCTAGTTTACGTGCCGCCATCATGAAAATGGTATTTGATATATTCTAAAGTTTTAACAATGACTTAGTTGCCCTTTCACAGTTTTGAAACCTGTCTTATTTTAAATAAATTCAATAGTTGAAGTTGAATTCAATAATTGATTTAATTCAGTTGAGAATTCAATAGAAGTTGCAACTTGCATTACTAGAGACACAATACTTACTTTACGTGGAGTGCAATTAAATTCTCGGTTTGGCGGAGTAATCGTTTTTTTTATTGCAATGAATGGCGAGACGATCATGGCATTCATCTGATGGTTAGCGATACGACCGCTCACGGACAGTAGCAAAACCAAACAACACCATGGATTACAAAGCAATGATTGGTATTCCACAGCGCTCGCTATCCTGAGACGTAAGATGTTAAGTCTTATTATGCCCAATAGGTACTCTGGCTACAATGCCGTTTAGTTCCTCTGGTTACAATGCCTTTTAAACCAGAAAACAACAGTGCATTTACACTGCTGATTGGCGGGAGAGATAGATGTTGCGGTGGTAGCAACCCAAGCGGCCTCTACATATGAGAGACATACTGTATTAAAATAATCACGTTGATGTGCAGATTTATGGTCAGTTTGTCAAGTATTGGAACGTTGGCTCGCATTGGCGTTTCGATGGAATGTTGAACGTTGGTGTCATTTTGACTGTAGTGTTCACATGTTGGCTACACGTTTTATCTCACTTGTGGCTTATATGCTAATGGGACTCGTTAAGGGACACATGCTTGATTGAATTGTACCTTTTATTTAAATACAGTTGTTAATTGACACAAAAACAATAAATAAAAATCATAAACATAATATTATAAAATCGCACTTCATTATCAAAATGACTAATTATTTCAATCATAATATAAAGATTCACAAAAAGACCGAATTTACATTTTGAAACGTTGGCGAAGAAAATACCGCTTTATCATGATATATTTTCGTTACAAAGTGAGAAGAGGTTATTGCAGGAAATCATCGGAGACATTTCGTGAGATATGGGCCGTAATAGAGCTATTTGTATGTTTATTGCCGGTTAGAAGATTATTGCCTTCGCTTCAAATAACCCACATTCAAGGGCCTGCTATTGTACGATTCTGATAAGATTAATAACTGGTTTATGGCCGAGGCGTAATAGTACGGAAGTAGCTCCGTTAAGAGAGGGCGTGCGTGCGATTTTTGTGCTTTTATATCTGTGTGAATTATTCAATGTCTGTGTTGTGGGAATGAAATGCCGAGATGCTAAGTTCCTGATACAAGAAACACATCTCAGGGTAGGATTAGATATTCAAGTGTTTGTTATGTGTGCTTACTATTATATTTCTTTTGAAAATAACTAGTATTTGTGTCATTAATTTACATTTTCTTTTAGTCTGGGTCATATCAACTGTAATTACAAATTACTCGTAATCACTAAAGATTGTTACTTATTTCATAAAATAAGCAATATTAATTATAATATCTCTTTTCTTAATAATATCTCTTTTCCAACCAATTAAGCCCGAATTATAAATAAAAGTTTCTTACATACAAGCGCATTACTAGACGTGTTGTCTGCCAGAGACCACGAGTTCGCCAACACAAAGGATGTAATGGCAAGAATGTTTGCTCACGAGCGAAACTTGTGTAAATACTCAAGTATTCTTTGAGGAAACTTGTAAATTGAGTAACTTCGTGACTATATTTAGAATGGAATGAAATGTGAAGAAATTCAACTAAATTGGTGCTTTCATCTATATTTATTGGAAAACCATTGCTGAATGCCTCCTCAATTAATTACAAGTTTGATTTGTTGAACTTAGGCTCTATAAAACCAAATAAGACGTGCAGAGAATTATTACGATTTTTGTACTAACCAACTTGTACAAACTTTAGTAGTGGATGTGCACGAGAAATGTCGGTCTACGACAAACAAAATTTGCAGGAAGTCACTAAATGTAGACGCTTTTCTACAGGTTGTGGAAATCTTAGCGAAAAGTTTAAGATTCAGCAATGGATATTCTATAAGTTATGATGAAAAAATACAATAAAAATATACAACAGTTAAAACAGAATAGCATGACATAAATGTAATTTAAATGAGGATCACCTTCACACAATAATGTCCGTTTTCCATTAGTCCATATATAAGGAAACATTCCGTTTGTCTGTTGTGACAGAGTAAATATGGTTAGAGGCGCTGCGTGGAGTCTACACAAATGTATATTTTCTGTTTTAGTCGCGCCTTATTCAATTGTTTACTGTCGGAATAAATTGTTTTTGGATTGAATGTAGTATAAAGGCCCTCTGGAGAAAATTCGGAATTATTTGTTTTGGGTGGATCGTATATTTGAAGTGTTTTTGTAATAGGAAACGAGAAAATAGTTCTTTTTATAGGTTGTAATATCATACAGGGTATATCAAGACTGCGACCGCAAACAAAGCCAGGTGGTAGTATTAGTGACTTTAGAAACAATGCAACTAAAAATCGTTAACTTTTTTTTGGTAATTTTTTACTTATTAGAAATCAGAAAAATGAGTCGGCCAATATAACACTTTATTTACATTCTAGATTTCTATACAATCACTTTAGAGAAAAGTTAAACTTTTACAAACAAATACAATATGTAGGGCCTTGGTCCTTATACAAAATAGTTGACTATAACTTCGTCGTATTTGGGTGATAAATACATAGTTTTCCTAAAATAATGATGTACACCTTTTTATTTTTTAAGACGCAATTGTACGATAGGGTTTAAATTACTATTTACGCAATAACTAGGTATTTACTACCCAAACACAATGATTTTTAAAAAATTGCAAAAAAATATCTGTCACTTATTTTGCGATAATTTTATTTGCATTGTGTCTGTAACCACTATAACTACCACCTGGCTTCGTTTTCGGTCGCAGTCTTGATATACCCGGTAGATATATAATAATTTGAGTATAGAAGATAACATAGGAAAGTGAGGGGTAAAGACAAGGATTTCTTTGTCACAGAAGTACTATTTAATTTAAGCAGGCCTATCGTATTCATACTTATGTTAAAACTATTTGCAAGTAAGGTAGACTTTGATACTAACAGTACCTAGGTCTTTTACTTGTCTATCTTGTCGATGCATTTTACTGGTTCCGGAAACAAATATAGATATATATTTGTATAATGTATACGATATAATATAAACGATGAGATAAATTACTTAATTAATACAGGTAGGGTATAAACACCGTAAGATATTCGATCCATTGAAATCTATTCATAGATATATCTGAATGTGACAAGGGTCTTTCATGATTACCTGAACTGTTTGAAATATGACCAGGCTTCAGTTGGCGATGATTGGTAACTTCAATGATAGTATCAAAATACCTAAATTCAACAACAGTATTGATTGGTAAATGGTAACAGACTGCCTCGGTGCCGCAGTTGTACTACGGTACGGTACGCCTTGGCTTCGAATCCCGGGTCGGGCAAAGTGATATAAGATTTTTTTATTATTATCAGCCCCGAGTAAGGAATTTGTGCCCGATATGGCGATACGCTCGCAACCTATCACATTATGAGAGGGAACACACCAGGCGAAAGCGGGGTGTCCTGGTAGCACCTCTGCCAGATCCTTCTCGGAAAAAGATGAGTTTATGTATGTATGTATGTAATAATAATATGAAATTATAAACGTCATAAGAATACTTTATGAAAACTAAAACCTATTGAATGTGAAGTATCTAGAAAATGTAACTGTATGTAAATGGCAACATCTGCTTGTATATATACGAGAATGTGAATAATTGTGAACATTATTGTACGAGTAATACGAGCTTTGCAAGGCGGAACGACCACGGGGTACTATTTAAATAAAAAAAAATAGTTACCATCCCTACAGTTTCATGAGATCCGATTTTTGTACATAATAAAAAAATAATTAAATAGGTTTTATTATGAAACAAAACTAATTAAATATAATTATAAATTAAAGCCGCCATTAATCTTTAAAGTTAAGATATATAAATTATTATTTAAACAAAAATTGTGATGAGATTACAAGCGGATTGTAGTGTTGTTAGAAACCAGGTCTACGTTGATTACCAGGTCTATGTATCCGAGTATATATGGGTGGTAGTATTAGTGACTTCAGACACAAATAATTTTACTTTTTTATAATTTTTTACTTATCGCCGTATTTGGGTGATATATTACATAGTTTCCCTAAAATAAAGATGTACACCTCTTTATTTTTAAACACTCAATGGTACGTAAGGGTTTAAATTAGTATTTACCACTCAAACATGATTATTTAAAAAAAAAAAACTGTCACTGTTTTGGCGAAATTTTTATTTGCATCATGTTTGTAACCACTAAAACTACCACCTGGCTTCGTTTTCGGTCGCAGTCTTGATATACCCGGTATGTATATATTGTATATATACCAATATTCTGGCATCATTAAAAGAGGCTTAAAATATAAAATCCCCTAAGGTATCAGCCCTGTACGTGTACACAGGCCTTCACAAAAATAGCTGCAGGTGTAAAGTGAAATTGCTTTGGCACCGTCCACACGACGCAATAAGCCAGTGCGGCCACCGCACGCCAAATGTGATGTTTAATTTTGTCCTGCTAACAATTCTGTTGTACCTACTGTACCAGTTAAGTGTGCTTTGGAAAGTATGCCTTTTGGTATGAAAAAAATCGGTAGGATAGTGGCAGAATATCGGAGAAACATTTAATAATCAAAACACAATCTTATTTAATGACACCGAGCATAGAAGCTCAGCGAGACTCCGGAATGTCTAACTTGCCTTTAACCCGCAACGAAATCAATTATAAAGTTGGAAATATTTTGTCCACTTCTCTCAGTAACAAAGCGAGTTACAAAACAATTAACTAAAGAGGTAAATAACCTCGAATAAAGCCTTTTACAGCCATAGAAGCCAGCTGTAAAGCGCCACGGATCAAATTATTGTACCATATATTAAATTGTATTACACGTATATTCAAGTTTCTTTCTGATTTAATTTTAACTTTGCCAAATCTTATACTTCTCGTTATTCTTAAATAGGTATAAGTATTCTAGGGGAATGAAAAAGAAACAAATAACTAATATTCTGAAATCACAATGTTGTATAAAAATAAATTCCCTTATACAAGCCATTTGAACGAGATTCAATCCCAGGATTCGTCCTCACGTCTGGTCAATGTCGTAAACATAAGTAATGTGCTGAATTGAAACGATATATTTATCGAATGGCAGTATAGCTCAATGGAAATTTAATCATGTGAACAGAATAAAATGTAGGAGAAATTCTCGCCATCCCTTGACACGATACAATGTAAATCGCTACAGAAGGTTCACTATCGTTGGTAGTACTTACTATGGAAATATTTTGTAGTTAATATTATGGTCAACTAGAAACTTATTACTTATCGAGGATATATTATAATTGAAATAGTTCATTGCAAAAAATAAAAGAAAAAAAATTTTTACCTTGAAAAAAAAATCGGATAAAATAGTTCTTTGCTAGAATTACTAGGGGAAAAATATTGGTACACATATTTCACCTTTTTATATTAAGTCGGCAACTAATACTCAACCTAATTTTTTTTGTGGCTAAACTAATATTTAGTGACAAATTAACTATACAATTTACCATTACAAGAGTTACTTTCCCATTGACAAAGATAGATCATAAATAACTGACAAAAGTCTAATATTTAAGCATTCTTTTTTGTTTTTTTTTTGTCTTAATTTCCATGATATGAAATAAAGATAGCAGTTCTGGCTTACGTTAAGTTTTAACTTTATAGCAAACAAAAACTGCATTTTCACATAGCATCAGACTTGACATTCTGCACGATTGTTTGTTGTGTCTGTCTACGGGTAACCTCGTTGGTTCTTGAAAAATTGCATCTACGATATGAAAGAGGCTTGCATCCCCCGATCTCTTTTATTCCCCGGTTGGATTATTTGCATTTCTCATGTGAGATAAACATGCAATTTATAGTCCACTTGAGTATACGCAGAGATTATTTACTTTTAAATTGAAATTAAAATCATGTTCTGTTTTCTATGGCATGTTTATATTTGCACGAACAGATTGAAATGTGGTTTTAGTTTAGAGGTTTTGTTGTGTTTTGTGTTTTCTTGATATTATGGTATTAATATTATTTTTGCGTGTAATCTATTTTAGCACGTTTTTTTTTAACACGATCATATTATAGTGATGAACTTTGGGTAGCCGGCTTGATTTCTGATGGTACCGTAGGACAAAGTCGATAGCCCCATTTATTAAATTATACTTGTCTACAAAATTTTGGTGATATTTATTACGTGACATAAAATAATACATAACTACACAAAAACTGAACTTAGAAAGAGAGCCAAATGATATTTTTACATACAACATATCGTATCGTTTTATGACTGACTACAACACTTTAACCACTCACAAGTTTCATCCCACTCTCAACCTGTTACAATACTACACAAAAACATTCCGCACATCACAAAAGCAGCCAAACAACTCGGCCTAAACAAGAAATATAAAGGTGAATTTATACCTGTTGTGAGGGTGCGTAGAGGGGTGAAATTGGGCACCTTTCAGAATGTAATACAAGGGTATGGCGGCAAACAAGCCCTCGAGTTGTATTACAATTAATTCGCCCGGGTTCACTTGGCTTTAGAGTGATATGGAGAATTTTTACGTTTGTTTATTGGTTTTTATAATTATTCTGATATTTTTATTGTGGACATTGGGCATTCGGGTCATTTAAAGGTAATAATTAATACCTAGTGTGAAGGAAAACATCGCGATGAAATACTTACACCGTAGATGTGTTTTATTGTAAAAGAAATAAGACGGTATTTAAAATCCGCTAAATCATCAAAAGTTAGCGTGGTAGGCTTTGGTCTGAACCCTCTTAATCAAAACTAGTTAGGCTGGAAAAAACAAAATCAGGAAGAAGGGGACAAAGATTGTTAAGTTTAACTTAATTAAATACGACAGCAAAGTAAATAAACGACTATACTCGAATGTGTAGAATAAAGTACAATAATGCGTCTTCACGTTCTCAGAATCGGTCCAATGACATAGCGTGACTGTGGCTACCTTTGAATGATGTATATAGTGTATTTTTGTTTGCGACTTGCAACTCTGTTACATTGCTGGGAGTTTGCTCAAATAGTTAAATTTAATTCTGTACTTATTTTTGTTCATGGAAGCCGATTGCAAATGTCGTGTTCATTTGTTTTTATCATATACACTCGTATAAGTCAATTATTTACATTATTACTGGAACGAAAAGTACTTTTTTTCTCGTTGTAGTTAATGCCATTAAATAAATTGCATTAAAACAATACAAAGAAATATTAGCGCAAAAGTGGAAATGGTCGGGGTATACCGCGTTGATACGACAGATGGGCATTAAATTACACTACGTATACTATACGTCCTTAGTATTAATTCGACACGGCACAAAAATTAATAATACCAAAAATGAGATTTTGTTTGTTTCAAGCAAACTAAATAGCCTACAAATAAGAGTAAAACGCAACCATCCTTTGTAAATAAATTTCACTGACCATTGATGAACTGAACTGGCAACGTCGCGCGGGGCGTGTGTTATCGTCGTGTCGTGGCGGGACGCCGGCGCACCGCGCGTAGTTACGTAGTTTTGAAGGTAGTTTTAGGTCTAAAATTCGTTCTTCCCAAGCAGCGGGTATTTGCCGCGCTGGCACTCCCTCCTGTTGCGGCACTATACTTTTGTTGTCTCGTATCTTTGTACTGCCAATGTTATTGTGCGGGCGTTCCTGGGGCAATTGTGGCTGTCACCATACCTTTCGCGGTATGTACACAGAACTAAAGCTGTTTTTCCATGGCATTCGCCGTAAATAAAAACCAAGCAGTGTATTCTGACGCAGTGTATGTTACACGAGGCATTGTTAAACAGTTTAATTACAAACACAAACACAATTTTATTATGTGTCCTTGACAATAAAAACAGTCAATAACTAAAAAAACATTTACTTATAATTATCCCAAGTTACGTGTCCTATCACAATAACAATACAAATTCACAATTGTCGGCGCGAGATCGACAAGATAAAAGCGGCGCGGCGCGGCGGCGCAGGAGTTTCCGTGTTACATCCGTTCCGAAAGGATAGCGACGGCGCACTAAAATAACAATTTCTTTAGCAAACAATTTTTATTTGTTAAGATGCAATAGCAACACACTGACCTATTTCTATTTCTTTTACGCGCGGGATGTTTTGCTATGATTTGTCTCTCTCGTAATGAAAGTGCAGGTGTGTATTTATTGCATCGCCAACTTTTTAAGTAATTTAGTTGTACTTATTTATGTGACTTGTGTAAGAGCGGCAACAGCGCGTAGATTTTAGTAGGATCTATCGTTTTAAGATGTTTGACCTGTGCGTTAGACGTAATCAGCTGTTAGAAAAGCTACATCGTGTTCAAATGGGGCAAAAACTTACAAAATCATTTATGACTAAGCTACTGCTCCTATTTAATTGATTTTTAGAACAGAACTTTGAAATGGTACCTAGTATAATCAGTTTTAAAAAATGCCCATCGGTCGTATCAACTTTGTATATAGATATGGTATGTATGTACGGTATAGTACATAGGTACAGCAGAGGATTTCCTGTGATTTGAAAACGAAAAAGAATATATTTGGATAGAATAGAGCTATAACTTGATAGAATATGATAATAGGATAAGGCTACAAATTTATACATATGTAAATATGCAAACTGAAAAGAAAGAGTGAGGACTGCTAAGCCTCCAAAAATAAAAAAACGCTCAACAGATAAACACATAGATAGCATTACACGCGAAGCCGGAATTTGAAGGACAAATTACCAGCGAGTGGAGACCGCGAGTCAATTAACAATCAAATAATAATTAATTAGTGAGGAAATTATATGACAAGTAGGTCACAGCCATTGGCTCTGAGTGGGAGGTGACAGCTGCATTAAGCACTATTAATAGAGATTTCGTTTTAACAGTTATCAGTTAATCGAATATTAGCAAGTTTTTTTTTTTATTGCAATGAATGGTGAGACGAGCATGCCATTCGCCTGATGGTAAGCGATACAACCGCTCATGGACAGTAGCAAAACCAAACAACACCATGAATTACAAGGCAATGCTTGGAATTCCTCTGCGCTCGCCATCCTGAGGCATAAGATGTTAAGTCTCAATATGTCCAGTAGGTACCCTGGCTACAATGTCCTTCGAACCGGAACACAACAGCGCATTTACACTGCTGTTTGGCGGGGGAAATAGACATTGCGGTGGTACCTACCCAGGCGGCCTCTCACATATGAGACAAGTTGGACTTGTTTCGAAGCTTAGTAATCTAGACATGGTATTTATTAGTCCAGCATCTGGGGAACTTGTCTATTACTTCTACTTATTTGTATGTGCAACTTTATATTTTGTTTTAATTTTTGTTTCTTACCAAGTTTTCAATGGGACTTAAATATTCTATTATATTATAAAGGTAGATGGATGAGGGGAAAAGTATAATTACATACAAAATAGGCCTAGGTCGCCCGACCGTAGTGCTTTCTTCACATTCCTATTACATTCAATTATATTCATCCGACCGGTGCAACTCGTTAAAATATACGGTCAAGGTCAGATGGCCTCAAGTAATTTTTAAATACATGTCTAACATAAAGGCCAGATAGCCTCAAATTCCCTCAAGGTCGTATTACCATAAATTAAACCTACAAATAAACAGTTTCCTCACATATGTCTTAATGAAACACGTCAGGTCTACCGCACAAGTTGAATATCCACTAACAAAACAAATGAACCACATATTCCCGGCAAGGAGGATATAAATTACTTGAGGGCATAAGCCGGGCTAAGCTAGCTCGAGAACGCCATTATCGGCTGTTAGATACGCGCGTTCCAATTGTTAGTGCTACGAGCAGCTACGAGCCGGCTACGGAATTCGTAGCATATCAAACATTAGAGATAATATGGTATTTAACTTAATTGTGTTCACAGAATAATTGAATAGGCGGATCTTTATACTATTTTTTGTTTTGTAATAAAGTTAAGAATCTTTAGAATAATTTGAGAAATTCGCTAGAACTTTTTTTTTTGGCTGACGTGCTGTAAGTTTGAAACTACTTTTGGGAGTATATTTAAAACAATATATAAGTCAATGTAATGAGTAGTTATATTTTATTATTAAAACCATTGATAATACTGCGTAGAAGTAGGTCGATGAACTTTCTAAGTTCCGATTGACTCCAATATTTTAAATTACACTCAAGCAATTTCCAAGCTGTTTTTATCTTAAAAATATACAACAATTGAAATAAAACTACAAATTGTATATTCTACGGATTTAATTGTTTTTACATTTTTAACTTCCGTTGACGTTTCGATTACTTTACAGCTTTCGTTCACAAGGCGGTCAGACCGCCCCGTGACGTAAGAATCCGTAAAAGTAAGTTTTATTTCAATGTCTAACATTCGCGTAAATCTAAGAAACTATAATATACAACAATTCCACACCTGCTTGGTAATGAAGTGCTTGTGTACAGCGAAGTAAAATTGGCCAAAAATAAAGTCACAGAAACAAAAGTCGGAGGCAAATTGAAATGGCATTCGCAAAAGGTACAGATTCGGCGTTTTCCGCCCCTTCAACTGTACGGCGGCGAAAATCGAACAAAAAGTCACCACGAAGGCTTCGATTGAAATTCCGAACGGTATTATTGCTATTTGAGATTAATATTGTCAGGACAGCTTCTTGTTTACGATGTTTTGATTCTATAAATACAGTGTTTGTGAAACATATAATAATAAAGAAATACGGCCAACATTCACACACATTGTAGCCAGAGTAACTATAACTAGACATATTAAGACTTAAACTCTTATGTCTCAGGATGGCGAGCGCAGTGGAATGCCAAGCTCTGCTTAGTAATCCATGGTGTTGTTTGGTTTTGCTACTGTCCATGAACGGTCGTATTGCTTACCATTACTATATAACTACATTTATACTATTGTATAATTTTAAAATACCTACTATTGTATAATTTAAAAAATTTATGTGACTATGTACTATGGGTTATTGCCTGAAATAAAAGCATTTTATTTTATTTATTTTATTACGCGAGTGGTATGCTCGTCTTGCCATTCATCGCTTTAAAAAAAACCGAAAAAAAAACATTAGTTTCACGCCATGGTACTATAAAAGTCCCGTGTCGTGGTAATGTTCAATACCTAATGGTATTCGATCCACTGGTAGCATACATTGTGATTAAAAAATAATAATATGGTGCATAAAACATCAAAAATATTTGGACTTTTGTTTATAATGCGAGCTAAAACACGGTCAATAAATACCAAATACATTAATTAATAAATCCAAGCTGCAATATCTGCGGATCGATATTAGCTCACGTCTATTGGTTCTAAGACGTTAGCCCGCGTGGCTAGACTTAATTGCTACAACCCGGCTCGAACATCCACAATGAAACAATATAGCATCTAATACGTATTAGCTGGCTGATTACTCTTTTGATCTGAACAAGCGTATTGAAATTAAATCTGTGGAAAGCTAGGATGTTTTACAATAGAAGTTTAAGTTGATTTTCATTATCTTGTGATTAAAAAAACTTAGACCAAGTTCTAAACGAGGTCTAAAACACACAGTCGAATTATGTTCTTCTTGAAAAAAATAATTACTAAATAGTTAATAAATATCTAATAACATTCATAAACTCACGGCTTTTTTTCCAGAAGGGGTAGGCAGAGGAGCTACCAGGACACGGTGTGAAAGGGGACCAGTCTATCGCCACATGGGGCACAAATTCCTGACACCGGGCTGATAATGAATAGAAAAATCCAATATCACTTTGCCCGACCCGGGATTCAAACCCGAGACTACAGCTTTGTAATCGTACCGTAGTACAACTACGCCACCGAGGCTGTCTATTTATTCCATAAAACACCTATAATCCAGACAAATTAATTTCTCCAAAAATAAGACACAGTAGCAAAATCAGAGTCTTTCCAAAATAATAACATACAATAATTCAACAGCTGCCTCTATCAATTCGCGCGCTGGAATCCATTACGCAACAAACAATATGATAAAGAAATGATAATATATTGTGTGCGTAGAGGCACAGAGGCGAGGTAGAGCCGCGTGGAAATCTGTATTAACATAGAAATAGAGCATAAAGAGCAAGGCGGGACGCGTTCTTCGTGAAAAAATACTTTGAAGTGTAATAAAATCTGTCGCAGAGTCTTGCTACTTTGTTTCTACTACGATACACTCTTTTCTATTTTAGAGGCGAAGGAATTCGTTCAGCAGTCATTTCGTTGATACATGCCGCGTTGTGACGCCGAAACAATTTGTCAACCGGCGAGACAAAACCATTTCCGTACCGTATAGTGAGACGTAGTTTGATTTAAAACAAACCTAGTAAAAGTAGAAAATAAGGCGCTATTAAAGCATCCATCAGCCAAAGGAAGTCCACTGCTAAATATAGGCCTACCCCAATGATTTGTACAGTGACCTGTCGGAGGCAGCCTTTATCCAGCGACGTCCCACGACCTTTACCAGGTCGTCTGACCACCTTGTGGGACGTCCTACTGGCGGAAAGCGCAGCGCAATTAAATAAATAAAATAAAATTTATAAGTTAAATTAAAATGCTTCAAATTAAAATCTATTTTTAGATGACCGAGAACACAAAGAGGACTATTGTGCCACAAAACAATGTCAGTTCGTAATTGATTCCGGTGTGTGTGGTTAACATTGTATAATTAATTAATGGACTACGAAAAGGAAAGGAATTTTAAAATACCAGCATTGTATTTTTAAAGAAGACGTATGTTTTGTTAAACTGTGCACACGACTACACAAAATATGTATGTGTATTTTAATCAGTGAAATTCAGGGAATTTCCATTCAGAAAACTACGAAAATGTGTCGTTATTTAAATCTGTGTGCACATATTTTACGCTACTTTTTCAGGGCGGAAAGAATTTAAAACTCTCGAGATGTGTACAAAATGTATAAAAACGAAGACCGAGTGCTTTTTACTACAGCTTGATGACCACAAAAAGATATATATTTTTTAAGTGAGTAATTTCTTTAAAAAATTCTTCACATTCATTAAAATACTTTTTTTCTACCATAATCACTTTTCCGTTATTTTATCGCAATATTTTTTTCCAATTCGAATATGCCTATTACACCCATATTTAACTGGAAAAGATTGTGCCTTTTCCTACCACATTTTCCAGTTTCCATCAATATTACATTGAGCTATAATAACTACGAATACACACGTCAGTTCTAAAAAACTTTTTCTGCTTTGAACCTGTGACCTACTAGAAAAGGTCATGTAATCCTAGTGCATAGAAGAAGTACTTAGCAATTCACCAAATACAGAAGGTTTTCCTAAGTTCACAATTCCGGCTAAAAATCAATACATGAAACTTTTTTACTACACAATTATATCGACACGGCGCATTCGAGATGATAATTAAAAGTGTTGCCTTCCTGAGAAATTCTCTTATTCATCATCATCAGCCCGTTGCAGTCCACTGCTGAACATAGGCCTGGGCTCTGTGGCGTACCTTGGACATAGGCCGTCCAGTAGTGGACTGCAGCGGTCTGATGATCCTCTTATTCCATTCTCTATAATTTGTCTGTTAGTGTTACATATCTTATTATTCTTTTATGGTGGCCATATATTACCTTTGAGTTTACTGCCCTAGTCTGGATTTAAAATATTGCAAGTTGTGTAGAGAATATGTCTTATTACAAGATTGCGTGTAAATGGGTTAAATAAAACATATGAAACGAGGAGTCTTCGGTTTGATTACCGTGCCAAAAAAAAATATGAAGACATTGTTATTCTGAAGTGTTGAGATTAGAGGTTCATATGACAATGACACAATACATATCATGAAACAGATCAAAGATATTTTATTGAATACTCCTGTTTTTCACTAATACTTATAAACCTGAGAGATAGGCAGAGATTTTTCAAAGCTAAAATGTTTCCCTAAGTGGATTGCTCAAACAGTGAATCGAATTGAAAACCTCATGGTTTACAGCTAATGCAGATTAGCAATTAAGTAACTACGATTTATACTCTCTCTTAGTTTAAACCGCATTGCCAAACGTTTTCCGGTCACATTGTGAATAATGATTACCAGCGTCTTTGATTTCATAAAATTCCAAAATACGTGCTTTGAAAGATTTTTCAAATAATGGATGAAAATGTAAAGGAAAGAAAGGGTAAAGATTTTCCAGCGTCTAGTCTTATATCACGTCGTGAGAAAAGATGCGAGCGCGGCTTAGTGTTAGATATATTAAAATTTATTTGCCGGCTTTCTTAATATTAAATTGGAAAATATTCCACGCGCTGACAAAATCCAACACGCGCCCGTGGCGAGCGTTATACGGTGCTGCGGATTTATTAAAAAAAATGTTTACTTTCCGGATATGAAAAATTCGGTATACATTTTCACCGACGCAGAATTTGTTTCCAAACTTTTGAAATTGTTAGATGTATTTTTATCGTGTGAAGTTACTGGTTTGTCTTTCGAGGATAATATCATATTTCTGTGTATAAATATAGCTGTCGGGAAGAATTTTGTTAGGTAAACTGCGTGAGTGTGTTACAAACTAATTTAGAAGTTATGTGAATTCCAGCAACTCGTATTGACTCTGCGTGGTCGATAAAGCTCTAAGTATATTCACGAAAGAGTTGGCGTCCATTAGGCGAATTATAATCAACAATACACTAAAATTGTAACATATATTTTTTTCTTTTATTAAACTTTCAATCAAGTCAATGTCCTAATCGCGATATAAATCTCTTCATTTACATATATTTGCCAACTGTAACACATGTTTAATTTTATTTATTTATTTATTACGAGATTGCTGAGTAAACGCGGTCTTCAACAGGTCGTTCTAAATATTATTGACATATTCCACGGAAAACATATTGTATTCAACTGTGATAGTACAACTATAGAGCCCTTTTAACTATACCTACTATTTACCATTATGTCATAGAACACAAAAATAGGCTAGTACACGAAAAAAGTCTTTATGTGGACATTAAAAACCCATTAACCCTGTTATGCAAGCTAGTTCTGCCGAACGTCCGTGGCCGTAATTCATATTACAAGACTAGTTGTAGGAATTTTTATACATAGGCTGATTAGATTTATTTTTCCTTGTTGCTTGAAGAAAAAAATATATACGCACATTTACAGGCCTATATACTTGTAGAAGTAGAACCCCAGTTTGTCGAACCTATTTTCTTCCTGGTAAATAAAATGCAACTATTGAACTAATAGTATCATTAGAAAACAAGTAGGGTAGACTCACCCACAATTATTCATCCAAACATATTTAAAGTCTGCGGTTAATGGCTCAAAAGGTACAAGTGAGTAAATAGGATACTTCGAGTGAAATAAGCCGCGGCATGCGAGACTTCCCGGAGGAGCTCGCTAAAAGCTTCGTAATGAGCTCTATATTTCGAATTTAAACAGTACGAATTTGTAGTTTTGTTTTAAATTCTTTTTGATGTTTACATTTTTCTACATTTCTATTTTAGACTACCTGTATAAGACTGTTAGGAGTATTTACATATCCAAACAAACTTTCATTGAGCACAAGGAATGAAAAAGAAAATTATAGTTTAGGTTTTAATCTATGAGGTAGTTTACAACTTTTCCTTTGTTTTTAAAGATAGAGATAATGAACTACGAATTTAAAAGTAGCTTCAAAAAGCCAGAATTATTTACATCCCGCTCGAATCTAATTTTCAGTCATGGAATATGACATATTTAATATATAATATTTACAGGCTTAAGTTCAGCAGGGGGCTTCCTGTGGCTGAATAGATAGATAGAATTTTCAGTAGCAAAAATACCTTTGATCCGGCTGTTTTCAGTTCTTTACAATAAGGTAAAAATATTCTCTCACTTGCCTTCTCTATACCACTCAACCCTATTTCGTTAAAACCAAACAATTAATAAAAAGCAGTTACTACGAGTAACACCTCTCGATAATTTCGTAACCCAAGCCAAGTACAAGTTAAAGTCGACTCTACGTGCAATGAAGGAGAGACTGTAGAGTCGTGAAGTAGGGACTCTATTATCTGCCGAGCGCTGGCTAATTGCTTTCTGTCTCTACATCTGTGGAGCGAACTTGTTGCGAAATTAGACGCTGCGCTTCGATCCGAACCGATAAATATTGGCTTTATGGTATATGTATAATATAATAAAAATATTACTCTCATACAGTTTAAAAAAAATATTGAATAAGCATGTATATTACAATTCTGACCTACTGATACGGCTGATTTGGCTGTGAACAAGCAATTGACAAGATATATTAAAAGTCATTGGGAGTCATAAGATGTTATGAAATTGAGTAATGAAACCGTCGTCTATCAACTGTTGAAAAATATTTTTCTAAATATTCTAATTTTTTTTAATGACATTCAATTTTATTTTATTCATAATTGTGCCTATTTCTAAGTCCAAATATAAAATAAAAATTATCGAAATTCCTATAACTTTATGTTATGACCCAAATCCTTACCAAAAATACGAGATGACTAAAGTCTTACACAAACCATAATATTCTAAGATAATATACCAATACAATTATATTCCAGACTCAAAGCTACATTCACGTAGATAAGACATGTTTATAATGAGTTGATTATTATTCAGAATTTGGATCGGAGGGAACAAATGTAACTGTTATGTGAACCAATACAAGGGCGCAGCCTGCGATAGAGGTCGGACGTGGCATGAATAGTAAGCTGACGCGTGCTGCTCTCCACTATTACTGATCTTTACTGGTGAAATAGTGTCTGTGTAATGTTTGTGATTTAGAATTATGCAGAAAATTGTCGGTTTAAGTCTGCAGGCCACATAAGACAGGTCAATGTGGAGATCTTTGGGGTGAGCTTATGTTCAGCAGTGGAATTCCTATGGCTGAATTGAGAGAGAGAATTATGCAAGGTGAGGTTATGAAAGAGATTGTGCTCTCCGTAACCTTCTCATTTTTTGTCATGTCCTGTTTATGCAGGTGTCCTCATGATTTTACTTTTACTAATGTTAACAATAATCAACTTCGATTAAACACGCAACTTCGTAAAGTCACTGATGGTTTACCGTGTTTATGAATTGCCAACCACTTGATAATATTTAAAACTAATTTTATAGAACATATACCAATGAAATTCATCGCATTATATACAAGGTTTTAACCAACTGTTGAGGTCGCTTTAATTTTAAATTTCAAATTCACATGTCTTTACTGACATTTTCTAATTATTAATACAATTCTATATCTAATTTACCTTACACCTGCAAACGAGACCTATCACAATCTAAAGCTCTATGAAAAGGCCAACACGGCCCTTGAACAGAATTTAATTAACATCTCAGCCTAGTAATTACTAGACCTGAGCCCTTTGACGCCGCCGGTTGGTTTACAAACACGCCCCTTGATACTTGGTCAATGACTTGAAATTAATTTAGTCTAGTCTACGTGTTTCAAGAATAAAACAGTTCTGACATGTGCTAATAGATGTCGCTATATTCTAAATTTGAAATTGAATACGCTCATCAGATACATGTACTCGTATAATCCCGATAGTGATTCTGAAGTATTAGCTATTAGTAACTATGAGATATTGTCGTTTTTAGAGGCTAGCAATGTAATATCGATGTATTTGTAAGTGTTCATAGGCGACGATGTACTGCTTTTATTATTCTCGGAATTTCAATTCAAATATATGTATAAAGTAGATGACATATCATTGCGATCAGAAAAAGTGATTTGATGTGTAAAATGTCGAACCGTAGTCATTCATATAAATAATTTTCCGTAAATTTCCCGATCGTATGTTGTACACATTTTGGCACGGCACCATTTACATAATTGCCTGAATCCATGTCGATTTTATGCTTTTATATTACACCGACGGGCGAAAGTAATGATGTGCTATACGAGTTTATTGATGAAGAACCTTTATTTTTGTGCGGGGTGTAGTGTATATTAAATACCCGAAACGACACCGTTTTGTAGTCATGTTATATTAGAATATTTGATGATTCAAATATTGTTTTAACTGTGGACAGACGAGCTAAGCCTACATGTAATGGTAAGCGCTCACTGCTCATGGATTTGCCTTGAACTTATGATTGATCGTATGATTCGCAATATTGCTACATCCTGTTTAATTTTTAAGTACAAAAAAGAGCGTTTAACGATTTTTATAAGTCACTTATTAGTTGTCTAAAAATCTTATAAAATATACATCTATTCGATCTTATCAATAAACACCATTTATATTTCATAATATACCAAACAGCAATTCTAATTTAACAAAGCCGTTAGCATTACTCCCAATGCCTCAGTTTTAAGCTTTACTAACAAACGAGATTGACAATACAGTTACATTTACTAATGAGTACTATATCGCATCTGGCACAGTACGGAACCTTGTTAGTAATGAAACTAATATATAATTACCGCGCGCTCGCGACTCGACTAATAGCGACAAACCGCTCGCGTTTCATTTTCTTAATTGTGTTAGCGTACGATTTTAACCGATTACTTACCGACCAATAGTTACCGTAAAATAGCGTTTGTAATAGTTGTATTTATACTCATATTAAGTTAAATAGGTGTGATAATAATAGGAGTGATTTTTTTTTATTGCTGTGAGTGGCGATGCGAGCATACCATTTGCCTGACGGTAAGCGCCATGGTCATGGACAGTAGCAAAACCAAACAACACCATGAGTCAAAGCAATGCTTGCACCAAGAAATTATCGTGATCCACATGTAATGATTTCAGAAACGTATGCTTATGTGGCCGAAAAGGATCTCGAAGTGTTTAATATCATGACAAGACTGCCGGTGGTTATAACCACAATTACAATTATGTTTTACAGTTTCGATTCGCACTTTACGACTAGATTCGATTACGTGACAACAATATCACCTTTGTTTAACCATATCACCCTTAGGCATATTCGGTGATTCAATCCCCCAACCGCAACCATAAATGAGATAATAAAACACGTATAAGCATGTCGGGGGAGCCACAATACCCGACGGACAATATATACACGATTGCTTTATGTTTTACAGCATTGTGATACGTGTGAGGGTTATCAAGCTGGTGCTTCGGAATATCATCCTTTATAGCGTATTGATTGCCTGAGTGTGATTGGTGTAATACTAGATTTTCTTTGTGATTTTGGTTGTGTACTTAACTCGAGAATATGTGTATATATTTTTAAATCACATTATTGTTTCTGTTTTATTTTATTGCAATGAATGGCGAGACAAGCATGCCATCCGCTTGGCGGTACGCGACACGACCGCTCATGGATAGTAGCAAAACTATGAATTAAAAAGCAACGCTTGGCATTCCACTACGCTCGCCATCCTGAGATATAAGATGTTAAGTCTCATTATGTCCAGTAGTTACTCTGGCTACAATTTCTTTCAAACCGGATCACAACAGTGCATTTGCACTACTGTTTGGCGGAAAAAATAGACATTGCGGTGGTACCTATCCAGGTGGAAATTTCTGACATTAAGTTACAATTTATTCACCTCGATAAGATATTACAGAAAAGCGGACCTAGACAACCATAGGAACTGCAATCATGTCAACAAATAAAGCAGTATAATACTTAAATACGTATTCAAATAAATTTTAAATTAAAACCCAAACCATTGAGAGTCCTAAATCACTTAAACAAGGGTTGAATACACATTTAAATTTAATCAAAATTACTTGAACCATGTTCTCGCTAAATTATACGTATGTCGTACAAATAACATACATTGGAGTAATTAGGTTTCGGAGAATAATACTAACCTATTGTCTATGAATGCTGATATTATGCATCTAATATTATGAGTATGTACTGTCCTATAACAGTCCATAAAACCGAGAGTTCGATTGAGAAGGCTTAGGCCATAGTTCATCATGGCTTGATTCGATTAGCGGACTTCACATACCATTGAAAATCTTTTTATATATCTTTTTAATCTTTTTAAAATGTTATAGTATGCAGATTTCCTCACGACCTTTTCCTTCACCGTTCCATTTTATATAAGATATTCACCATGTCTGATGTGCCAGGCGTTGCATTTAAAATAAAGATTACACTGGGGAGTGCGGAAACAAATAAGGGTGGCGTCGGGGTGGCTTGTGTTTATTTATCGTGACGTGCGATTGCGTATATATAGGAAATATTGCTTCATAAAGACAGCTCGATTCGGCAGCTGTTTTGAGCAGTTTTGTTTTTAAATTTTCCATTGAATGGTATCCATGCTGCTATTTTATTAATCTCTCTATATCTCTAAATCTCGATTTCTCTTATATTTTGCTTAACATTTTTTTATTTGATTACATAACGATGGTCAGCAACGTCACAACTATTAGGAGAAATTATTCTGGACAATCTGAAAATGAAAATCTGACACATAGATTTGTGGTCTGGCACAAAATATGCTATCATTTTCTAAACCATTTTTTTACAGTAGCCCCACAACATTCCCCCAACACTTTCACATAAATCCTGTATCCAGCCTCAGAATATAACTCTCATAATAAATTCCGTGAATATTAATACGTATACCGAGTTCCGTCCGTCACCATCACGGCAATTTGAATGAAATCCAAACATTTCAGCTGCAGTCAACTCACAAGTTGAACTTAGTTTTGACAGATAAATTTAACTTGCACCGGCGCTCGGTCGCGGGTTCGGTTCTCGTTGGTGTTTGCAATCAAGTTTGATTTGTAATTTAATTAAGGACGGATGTTATTGCGTTTCAACAAATTGTATTAATTAAGGATTTCTTAAGTTTATTTATATTGAGATTGTAAGCTTCATGGGGAAGATCATAATTGTGAAACATTTATATTATATTTTTTAATTCTAAATAAGTCTAAATTGCCAAAGAACCTCCAAGGAAACAGAAAATGAGCAAGGACATTTAAAAGTAGGCAGCACAATGTAATAATCATTCCGAAACTGTCCAAAAGAAACTAGATAAAAACTTTAACTCTCTCGTTTTAATTTCACGAATTATTTTCCGGGAAAAGACCAAGTTTTTTCCCTCAAAGTTTGTATTATCAGGACGCTGATAAAAATGTAAACTGGAGTTTGTAAGCGACTATTCCCGCTTAAAGTTTTATTAAAGAATACGTACAAGTTTTAAGTTGGGGTTAACAAGAAATGAGATTTTGCTGCAATGTTGTACCCTTTGGGCTAAGTGTGAAATAATTATTATACTGGAAAATATAATTACATGGGGTGCTTTAAGTTTTTTCTCTGAAAAAGTATGCTGTTTTTTTATTCTTGGAAAGGTTTAGCGAAGGATAGCGAACATCTTAGGAATTTATTGTGGGGGTAAAAATAGTTCGTATTTCATTATCGTCAGGATAAAAATGATAGCATTTTATTACGATACAAAATCAGTAAATTATAATACAACGTGCGATGTTTTGTTTTTAACTTTCAGAAAACCTTTGAATCTAGCCGGTAGGAATAATATTCAGAATACAACCTCATTTCGTAGCTGACGGCTTAGCCTTACAATATATTGAGACTTATAGTGATTTAAATTCGGTATTTCTACCCCATTTGTCGTAATTATTACAATAGTCAAAGGATAAAAATAAATAAGTAAATATCAATGATTCTAATCTCATTCTTCTTTTACCAAAGCCGTACGTATCCAATCTCTTAACAATGTATCGTTCTGAAAAGCACATTCATACATCTGATTCGAAAATTGATTTTGTGACGTTCTCAGAAGCTATTGGTTATTCATTGGCACAAGAAAACGAGTCCCGAAAGTCTACGATTGAAAACCAGCGCTGGAGACAAAATATTGACTTGTTAAATAGGATTTTTGGCAGGGCCGGATTAGGGATTGGGGGCTTAGATCCAACACTTTTATTTAAAATAGTTTGGAATATTTTGTGATGGAAATTAAGTATATTATTATATTATTATCAATAAATTATGCACGTGTTGCTATTGATTTATTAGTGAAGTATCGAATTTAAGCTACCACAAGCTTAAGAACAAAAAATCTCAGTAAAATATTATTATTTCCTATTCGGTAATCAAAAGCCTTTCCGGCTCTATATTAATTTATTTGACATCTACTTAATATGGCACTACACTAATTATTGCAGCAGAGAACTTACGATATTCAAGGTAGTAAATGAGAGGTCGGTTAATGAGCTACTGCAACGATCCATCTGATTCTACATGGTATTAAGTGCGCGAAGTGCTGTTACGGGGTCTCTTTAGTCCTTTATGTCGTCATAGTCATTAGAGCTATATTAGCAAAGGCAAATTTGAGAGCCTACGAATAGCAGTTGTTTGAGAGCTGGCACTGAGACAAATATTCGCGGCTAGGTATTGCTAATCAGTCTCTTGTAGTTTTTAAAACACGAAACAAGACGCCCTATTTTACTCTCGGGTCAGGACAATACGTGCGACTGTTAGGTGTACAATTTATGATTATACGTGCTAAATTCTTGAAATAAAAATATGTGATAACGTGGAAACTATGAGCATAAATTGTGCGCACATATTAAAACACTCGTAACTCCTTAAAAATTCAAGCAATTTGCATAGTATGTGTTTTGACTGCTCCGAATTAATGAGTATAATGTAATTTTTAAATTCTGCTCCGTGCATGACCTAATTTCTATTACCTCCCACACTGGCTGCATCCCTGTGCCTCAGTATCCAATCGCCTCGCCTTTATAACAATGTCAATATTTGATTAATTTCCCCATCGTCCGTTCCAGCCGGTGTTTTTCCGCCGAGTTTTCCGTCCTATTTACATGGGTTTAAAGCCACCGTTATAGACGTGTATCGTTCGCGAGGGGATAAAATAAATTAAGTTTCCAATTAGGATTTGTGATGTATGGTTCGTATTAATGGGGTGATTAGGAATGATAGATCCGGTTAAGATTGGGATACAATACAATACAATACAATAATTCTTTATTGCACACCAAATTACAGTATTGAGTTTAAATATATGTTATGTTTGGTAATACAATGGGCGGTCTTATCGCTTAAAGCGATTTCTACCAGACAACCGTGGATATCCCAATATATTGGTGTGGTGTTATTTGTTTGTAGCCTCAATGGTTTAGTGATAGCTTGTGTCGACTGAACCGGTGAGGGTTCGAATATCAATTAGTACTGCACTATAAAACTTTTGATTTTAAATCTCAACTGAGTCGGCCAAGATTGCAATCTGTGTCCAGCATCTGGTTCGCCGCGGCCCCCTGTCAAATCTGCGGTTGGAAATAGGCTTGTAAGGTGGGTTCTACTAGTGGCATCTCTGTCTACTCTTTTAGGTATACAGGCTTGAAGGTGTGTGTGTGTTTTTTGACCGTGTTTATTCTAGAAGTTTATTTGGTTGGGCAGTGTGATTGTGATCTGTATTTTCTGTTTTTGCCTTTATTTTTGTTACCATTGTTTTGTTTGCACTTTATTTGCAACTGGTTGTACAACTATAACAAAACTTGCATTTTACCGAAAATACTTTTGTGAAATTTTTGAAGTGGACACCGGTTTAGCTTTTCTATATTTTGTACAAAGTTATTTAAAAAACTATTTTCCTTATATTTAATAAAAGTTATCACTGTAATAACTACACTGTCAGTCCATTTACTAGGGGGCAAAATCCTACGAGAAGTCTAAACATTAAATTTTAGATAACATTCTCATTTTTTTTAAATACAATACGATAAGCCAGCGTGTGGAGTTTGTTGTTTATCTACAGTTAAAAAAAACTCAAAAAGTTGTGCAAGATGGTTAAAAAATAACAAACACCGGCTGTCCCATTAATAATATTAAATGCACATAAAGCCGAATCAATATCTTTATAAATAATGGTAGAGACAATACAGTGAACAGAACGATAGCACGGCACAATCTCTCATCTCTACATGCGACGCTACATTTTCTGTAGAGTGGTAGAGTTAAACCCTACAAGAGCGTTTAATGACGCGCTACCCGCCGGTGCGTTCTCATTTATTTATAATCATGTTCCGCACCGTTCACCCCGCTCTGACTTTATAAATCACCTTAGAATACACTGGTAGAGACATCATATAAAGTTTAAATAATATTCAAATGCGTGTCAGTTTAGTGTATGAGCTTTGGTAGGTTTATGATACTTGTAAAAAAATAAAAATAACAATGGACTTCAACGATTTAAAAATAAATAATGGAAATTAGCGACAATAACTATGCAAAGTATACCTTTTTAATCTATTTGCAGTAATAGTTAATGGGGTGTCAATCATAGGTTAGACATGATTCCTGAATCAGGCCCTTCTGTATCACTACTGCCAACTATTCCCACCTCTTCAAACATACAAGCCCGGACTTATGTAAGCTATCTTGAATATCGTCAAAGATATAAGAATTTAATATTTCAAATGGTGAAAGCGGTTGAAATCAATGTTGAATATTAAGCGGGGGTGTGATGACGCAGTGAAATCAAAACGTGCCGGATTACAAACGCGCGGCTGCGTGCGGCGGCTATAAATTCACTGCCAATATTACAAACGCGTATAAATTTGCGTTGTTCTTTGTAGTGACACCGCAATGACTACTATCAGATGGTGAATTATTCTTTCTGGTTATTTGTGCTGGTGTGATCAGTAAGCGTACTATCAGATGGTGAATTATTCTTTCTGGTTATTTGTGCTGGTGTGATCAGTAAGCGTACTATCAGATGGTGAATTATTCTTTCTGGTTATTTGTGCTGGTGTGATCAGTAAGCGTACTATCAGATGGTGAATTATTCTTTCTGGTTATTTGTGCTGGTGTGATCAGTAAGCGTACTATCAGATGGTGAATTATTATTTCTGGTGTGATCAATAAGCGCAATTTTGGAAGCCTTACCTCAGGTTGAATAGCTTGATGAAGGTCACAGGAGCTGCTGCATGCAAACCGCTTAGAGTAGGTCGCAGTGGAAATTTTTGGACGAGTGGTTAAGCAGTAGACCTCATACGATTAATATAATTTTGAAACATTTATAATGCTTTTCAGGCATATCACAGATTGACTCGGCGTATAAACTATTCGCACAAGTTGTCTGCTCGATATTAACCCTTTAGTAAATCTTTTTCTGCCATGCTGATCCAATGAGGCCGGTAGATTTATCGGCGTCGAAATTCTGTTAGAGAAGTCTTAGGCAAGCTAAATTACTCACAATGTTTTCCTTTACCGTTAGCGCTAACGATAGTTAACAAATAACCTCCAAAAATCTAAGTATCTGCATGCAATATATTTAAACACTTTCATTTACTTTAACGGTGAAGGAAAACATCGTGAGGAAACCTGCATACCGTAGCTATTTTAAAGAATTTCTACGGTATGTATGTCCGCCAACCCGCACTAGGCCAGCGTGGTGGACTATATGGCCTAACCACTCTCAATCGATTCTCTCGATTGTAGAGTAGGCCCGTGCCCTGCAGTGGGACGTATATGGGCTGATATAGATAGATAGATAGATTTTCATTTAACCTATAAAACTAAATTATGTTACGAGAATAACTTGTGTGAGATGGGAGCATCGCAAGTCAAAGCTTGCGCCGGATATTCGCAATCTACCTCGTCGTGCGTGAAACTAAACCATTATGTAATCTCGTGTGTAGGCGGTACGTTCACGTTTTTTGGACGTTTAAGGGATTTACGGGTAAATTGTTTGGGAAATAATATTTTATGAAAAAATACATATAGATGAGTTTGAGTAAAGTGTACTTGAATCTATCGGTCTGTTGAAAAGGGTTTTATATTTTTTCAACAGTTTTTTTGGTAAAGTCGTACGAGATTTTTTAATCATATTTATTCCAACTGTTTTTTTTACTTGATCTTATCCCATATTGATATAGTATCTAAATTTCATATTAATTTGCATACATACATACACTCACGTCTTTATCCCCGATGGTGTAGGCAGAGGCGCCAGTATGACACCCATATTTTGCCTAGCATATTCCGTCCCACGATGTGATAGGGGGCGAGCCTATCGCCATATCGGGCACAAATTCCTGACTCCGGGCTGATAATTAATAGAAAAATCCAATATCACTTTGCCCGACCCGGGATTCAAACCCGAGACCTCAGATTTGTAACCGTACCGTAATATAACTACGCCACCGAGGCAGTCAGAAAAATTTACATTTATATTTATTTATAATCAAATGCTCGCCTGACTTCAATCATTTCAGCAATAGGCTTTTTGGTTACCGTTTCAGTAAATTACTTAATTGAAAGTCGTCGTCGTGTAGCAAACAAGGATCGTTGGCGCGGTGTCGGGGTCAATCGTCCAGGGAATTCACTGACCGGACTAATTACAACAGTAAAGCTGCCTTTTCCCTTTCTAATTGTTTTATTTTCATTAACAAGCTATGTAACTTTGAAGCTTGGAAACCAGTGAAACATGAGACTTAGTGTTCTCCGCATCGAATAGAAAATTGTGCGGTTAGCAAATATGTATAGACTTATAATTTAAATAAATTTTACTTAAATAAATCATAATTAAATATAAACTTAGGTAGTCTTATTAATTAATTTTTTAAATGATCACCAAATATATTATTTAATAGAAATGTACAATCCGATGTCTCGAGCAAAAGTGAAGCGATGCGCACGCGCTGGTCCGAGCTCGCCTTCCACCATTCCATTCTCCTTCGACCTTTCTACAACTAAAGTTACAAAGGTTTCAAAAGACGTCACACAGGCCACGCCCCTTCCCCAACTTTATTTTTCCTTTTTTTAGTTTATTTCTATGATGTAGAATAAAAATGCTATAATACTGATTTATATAATTAACCACATTTGACAGTACGGATTATGAGTCACAGTTGGCTGTATTTATTTATTTTAAAGTAACCCCATTAGCACTTGTTTACCCATCACTCCAAAGTAAAGCAAACATTTAAACACAAGCTAAGTAAATAAGCTCAAGTGAGTACATTACTATCTCGAAACCTGAACAAACAGACGCCCAATTAATTAGCACGCTAGATTCCATATTAGTCTCTATTACGAGGCACGAGGTTAAAACGATTTGAAAATAAACTTGAAAAGCGTTGTGTATGCGCGCAGATAAGAATGAATCGTCAAAGGCTGGACAGTGGACTTAGTCAGTCGCAGTTAATTCGCTCTAATTATGAATGTGAAACAGGGATGAAATGTTTTAACATGAATTCTCGGAAATATGATATTCTGTAGCTTTTTATTATGTTGTATTTTCTCGGATTTTATAGTTAGTCCGCTAAACTCCATACTAGTCCCAATTACGAGGCACGAGGTTAAAACGATTTGAAAATAAACTTGAAAAGCGTTGTATATGGGCGCGGTATCAGGTTAAAACATCAAAGGGTGGACAGTGTATGTACTCACTAGTAGTTAATTCGCACTAATTATGAACGAAATACAGGGATGAACTGTTTTTATACGAGAAAATAATATATGTACTAGGAAATAATATATCTCGCATCGACTGCCTCGGTGAGAAATTCTTAATAATTTCTGATACATCAAACACGGAGGATCTCGAGAATGTACATATTTAATTAAGTCTTATATATATTTATTGCATAAATATATCAGGTAAATAAAAAAACCCTGATGATTTAATATAATAATTCTTCAAGTGTTACAACTCTCACTCTTTTTTTTATTGCCACGAATGGCGAGACGCGTTTGCCATCATTCGCCCGATGGTAAGCGATACGACCGCTAATGGACAGTAGCAAAACTGAACAACACCATGGATTACAAAGCAATGCAAGCAAGCAGTAGTTACTCTGGCTACAATGTCCTTCAAACCGGAACACAACAGTGCATTTACACTTCTGTTTGGCGGAAGAAATAGACATTGCGAAGGTACCTACCGACGCGGTCTCTCACATAATGATAAATTTGCATAAATGTATCGTAAAATATTTCCCAGGTGGTAGCCCTAGCACAGCGTTAAAATGTGACTAATTGCAAGGAAAACATGTTAAACGTAATGAAAAGGTTAGCTTGTGTTCTGTCCGTTAAGGCAGGATTTGGGTTGCGCCCTTTAGTATAGTCCAGTCGAGGAACTGGTGACTAAAAAATTTATGTGCAAATTAAGTGGAGTTAGCTAGAAAGGTTTTGTCTTTTGGTTGTATTATAATTCGGGCAGTAATGAATTATCTATAGGAGGTACAGTCCTTATTGCTTTATTAAAACCCGCCTTTACGAGTTATGAACGGATTTTTTTATTTTTATACGATTTAGTATTGTGTAAAATGATAAAAAAATCAAATATTTTCTATATTTGAATTTATTAACCATCTTATTTTTACATATTTATTTAATCCTTTCTCGCACTACATAGAAAACAATTACATTAAAGAAATTAAATAAAAATAATTGTAGTTAGTATGTGAGTCAAAAATAACAACTAGTATATTCATATCTTTATGACAAGATGTCTTTTAACCTTTTATGATATTTTATCAACCAAGTCTGCAATAAAATTACGAATATATCTTTTATTCTATGATTGCTTATTGCCTTACCTAGATTTATTGTTAGAATTTTAATATGACACTAGTTAAGATTCAAGGTTACTAGACGAACATTACTAATCCTTTGTCTTTATAGTGGTTCAATAATTGTAAAAGCGATAGGAAAAATACTGCTTTTTTTGGTATATCGAGTAAAATGATTGAGGTTACTGAATTAATAAATACAGTGAGCACATTATTTTATTCAAATTGATCATTAGCAAGTTCCTTGGGAAAATATTAACATGTCGAAACTCGCTCTTATTTAATGACTACGCAGGACTTTGGTCGTAATAAACAATATTAAAGAACTTATGTAGAAACACGCCTCTCTTATTTAATAAAGTATGCTAAGTCGTTGATTCCATCAAAGAATATTTTATGAGAACCATCCGTTTTAATTCATTCTGTTCATTCAATAAAAACTGGAAGTCTAAGTTAGATTTTCAATACCAATTGAAGGGAAAACAATACCTTTCTCAAACTACATCAATCAGAGTTCAAACTCAAGTAAATAAGGGCTCAGACATATTCGACGCCGTGACCCTAATCGAATCCAATAAACAGTTTCAAAAGTGTCCTTGACAAATCACACTTCGGAGTTTTTGCCGGATAAAATCTACGTTTCGAAAATAAATTATCATGTCTAAATAATGGGTGTAATATGTTACAGAGAAACGGAATAACAGTTTCACTCAGAACTTTGACCTGAACGAGATTCTCTGGACGGACGTGGGTCGTTAGTCTTTTTAATTTTGGCATTTCGGCAAAAATCAACTGTGAGGGAAATCGGCTATGGTTTTGGGAACAAATGAAGGGGTAAGGTGCCGGGCCGTAATTGGTAGCGTGTCACATGTGCGTGAAATTGTGAGTAGAGCAGCGACCCCTTTTTGTGCTCGGGATTGACTTATTGCAGGAACCGAGTGTACAATACATATTGTCATATAAGCCTAATACATGGCGATTGATATATTTAAACCTCTAAATACTTGATTTACCCTGATAGAGGAATGTCGATCGTGAAAAACCTGTTATAGTGAATCACGCAAAGTCGCGGTTCGCATTCATGTCTCTTTGATTTCGACCAAGCCGGAATATGTGCCGACGGACGAGAAATAATCTACGTAGTGAATACTTCATTTCAATTTAATTTAGTTTGTCGCACATGCTTAGTAAAATCCTTTGTCAATAAAATTACAAGTAATAATAATAATAATAATAATAAACTCTTTATTTGAACACCATATAGTATACAAAATAAAATTAAAAACGACATAAAAATTAAAGTGTTTAAAATCGGCGGTCTTATCGCTAAAAGCGATCTCTTCCAGACAACCGTGCAAGGGGAGGAGACAAGCATTTTAAATAGACGGTGTTTTACTAAATTATAAGATAAACTAATATAATAAATACAATACATACTAGGGAATATAAAATGCATTAAAAACATACACTAAATTGACATATATGCAATAAAATAAAAATACATTTACATTTGTATATACATAAACATATACATATATATACACATATACATACACATATACATATACATACACATATACATATAATATCAATAATATAGCAAGGACAAAGTTTAGCGTGCAAGGAGGTGTGCTTTTACCCTAGTTTTGAATGTTTCCAGCGAGGGCGACCGTCTTATACTTAGAGGCAATGCATTCCAGAGACGTACTGCTTCCACGGTGAAGGAGTGGTGGTAGAACGTTGTCGTGTGAGCTGGAAACTTCAACATTAGATTCTCTGACGACCTGAGGGAATGAGAATTTGTAGTATAGAGGAAACTAAAACGTTCCTGAAGATAGCGCGGGGCCGAGGGATTGAATAGAATACTATAGAGAAGAGACAGAATATGAGCATTCCGGCGATGTCGAATAGGAAGCCACTTGAGCTTATTTCGGAATTCGGAAACATGGTCATATTTACGGAGTCCAAATATAAACCTAATACAAAAGTTTTGAAGGCGCTCAAGTTTGTCCAGCTGGGCCTCGGTAAGGTCAAGATAGCTGATGTCTGCATAGTCGAGGATAGGCAGCAAGAGAGACTGTGCAAGCGCAATTTTAGTGGCAGTCGGAAGGAAGTTGCGCAACCTACGCAAAGAACCCGCAGACGCAAAAATTTTGCGACTGACAGACATCATCTGAGGGCCCCAAGACAAACTGCGGTCGATAATTACGCCAAGATTTTTCACAGTGTCACTAAACGGGATAGTAACCCCGTCAAGCAACACGTGAGGCAAAAGAGTCCAGTCGACCTTGCAGATGGTTCTTGGGCTTCCCACGATAATGGCTTGGGTTTTGCTAGGATTTAATTTGAGGCCGTATGCGTTACTCCATTGGGCAATTTTCTCAAGATCGCTATTCATGAGATTAATAGCGGCATTAAGTTGAGTGAGGGGAGATTGGCAATAGAGTTGAAGATCGTCTGCATAAAGGTGGTAGAACGAAGAAAGATTACAAGATATAGAGTTGATAAAAACTGAAAACAAGAGAGGAGATAAGACGCCACCCTGAGGTACACCGGCAGATGTGTTACACCACGAGGAAGTAATTTCCCCAAGGCGGATACACTGACGGCGACCGTACAGATAACTTTGAAACCAGTCAATCACGCTTGGAGATATGTTGAAGGAGCGAAGCACAGCAAGAAGAAGATCGAAATCGACCGTGTTAAATGCGTTGCTGAAGTCCAGGAGCGTAAGGACGGTCAACTGCCCGTTATCCATCCCGAGACGAATGTCATCGGTGATTTTGACAAGTAATGACAAGTAAGTAATGAGTAATTAGGTCGATACACTTTTCTATTTCTATCCTAACTATAAATAAGTTCCTTTTCCAGCGACCAATATTTCCAGCATTTACTGAACCATCGAAATGTAGCTGATTTATTTCTCAGACATTTATAAAGGAAGGCCATTCATCTGTTCCAAAAACGAGGACGAAACTCATGAATGATTCCAACTCAAGGGGTAATGTTGCGAAATTGTGGCTCTACTCTTAGGAAATAAAAGCTGGAGAAGAAAATATGTAAATAGGGCTTATTTTGGAAGACCTAGATTATTCAGCCTTAATGGAGTAAAATAAAGAGGACCTTACTAGGACCGAAGTGCTCCTTGAAGATTTATGCAATGATGATTGAGGCTGTAGGGGAATTTGTTATTACCCATTTTTGATACCGATGATATAAATATATTTTTTTTCTTGAGGAAATCTTCTGCTACGCATATTTTCTCGTTTATAATATTTTAAAGCGGACACAAATTATTAACACATATAAATCCGTAACGACAAAAAGCCGGTCGCATTGTCCCATCAATACTGACAGTTAAGCGCCATTTATACGGGGAGCGTTACGATTACCGCAAGGATATAAAAAAGTTGCATCGTATAAACATTTGTCAGAACACCATCTATGGCGGTTATGTTATGCGATAATCGCATACTATTTTCGCCGCGAGAAACTCTTTCCATGTAAATGGCGTTTAGCCATACACGCAACGGTATATCTGAGAGGTTTGACTGTGCAAGTACACCGTGGCATGTATGTTATACAACTGTGCAGGCGACTGAAAAAAAAATCGATATATTTTACCTGCGCAGTGTAAGTGTATGTCTGTATGTCAAGCACACCGGACGAGTGAAACCGTACAGGTGAATCTCTCAGGTATACCGTTGCGTGGCTGTTGTTGTATGGCTAGCTGTAAACACACACAAAATACAGAGCCAGGCTTCGAAATCGAGCGTAACCTTACGATTCCCAGCCCACCCGCAATATACCATTCATTATACACACAGCTGAAAAAAAAACAAAATAAATAGCTTCTTCATTAGTGGAGATTCGTTTCATTTCCCAGCTTTGTATGCCCAATGGAGCGCGCATTATCTGGCTCCTTTATAAATATTGAGGGTCACCATCTGACCTTTTTACAGGTCACATCGCTTCCATTTTGTATTCATATATTCAGCTTGCTAGTAATTATTTTATATGGAGGATATGCTTATCGGTTCTGTCCTGATTGATTTTTATGAATAAATTGGAATGGAAAAATAGGCCCTGTCAGGTGGTAAATTAAGGGCTCTTAGCTTTGTTAATAGAATACATTATAAAATTGGAAGGAGAGAGTGTGCTATGTACATATGTACTCATCTTATGTACTCATCTTGTGTACAATATGAATATGAGTTTGACTCAATAGTGCAGGGATTCTTCAAAAGAATGCGTGAAAGCAATTCATATTATTTAGCTCAAGAAGGTTCACTGCTGGATATTTCCACCGCAGCGTGTTCGAAGCAGCCATTAATCGTCTTCCTAAGCCTTTACAAATATTACAGCCGTCTTTGTCCTTCATTCGTCACAGAAAGAGATAAAACACGATGACCGTTTTAACAACACACGCTATTAAAAAAACTGTTTTTATTATTGCTTCGGATGACGAGATAAGCATGCAATTCGCCTGATTGTAAGCGATACGACCGCTCATGGACAGTTGAAAATCATACAACACAATGAATTACAAAGCATTGCTTAGCACTCCACTGCGTTCGCCATCCTGAGACATAAGATATTGTCCCAATCAGTAGTTACTCTGGCTACAATGTTCCCCAAACCGGAACAAAACAGTGCATTTACGACACGACATTGCGGGGGTACCTACCCAGGCGGCTCTCACATATGAGAGACCTACCACCAGTAAAGCTGGGTGTTTGATCATACTACTGCCAAACTATTTAAACATTAAGCCATAAATTAATAAACAATGAACTAAGTAAAAACCCCTTTAAATAGTAGTGATTTCAACAACCCTCGAACACAAATCTAGTACAACTATGAAACTCCTATCTGGAACTCTCAAGTAGGGAGCATGTGTTTCCGCGCCATTACGAAACTTTGTAGGGCAGACCTAAGTTACTATTATTACAGGGACCCTTGTAACTTATCCTATAATGGTAATTGCGGTAATGTCGTTTCGGATATTTATTATTGTTAAGTTTACTTGTGTACCTTCTAGTATATGATTATAAATATATAAAACGTCAAATGTAATTTCGTTGTACTTAATTTTGTAAGTATTCGGAATTCTACATACTCAGGAACTATGCAAATGGGACACTGAAATTCAATGCCTCTTGATTTCCTTCTGTAGTAATTAGCTTAAATATTAGGCGCTTTGTAGCTGGTAAACTATAAAAGTATTTCGCTTTAGTTTATTATTTGGACTATCTTTTTTCTATACGTATATATCAATTTATGGAATTTGTTTTAAATCCGTTTTTATACAGTGTATATCAAGACCGCGACCGAAAACGAAGCCAGGAGGTAGTATTAGTGATATCAAATACAATGCAAGTAAACATTTTACAAAAAAAATCAACAATTTTTTTTTTGTTGTTTTTTACATATTGTCGTATTTGAGTGATTAAACATAGTTTTTCTAAAATAATGACGTACATCTCTTAATCTTTAAACACGCAATGGTACGTAAGGGTTTAAATTACTATTTTTGCAAAAACTAGGTATTTACCCCTCAAAAACGATGATTTTTAAAAAATTGTAAAAAAATATCCGTCGCTTATTTCACAAAATTTTTAGTTGCCATGGGACTGTAGCCGCTAAAACTACCACCTGGCTCCGTTTTCGGTCGCGGTCTTGATATACCATGTATATATGTTTAACATCATTTCATAACGGGTTAAATACATCATAGACAGTTAATATAACTCGGCGTGATTAAAACTCCATCAATCGTCTATCCATAGACAATCTCTACAAGACTCGCGCTATCGAACGACACACTAAAATACCGATGAATAAGCCTATGAGACCCGTACATCTTGCGAGCAAACACGTATGTTTGATCACGTCACGTAATCGTTACGTCCCCGGCGTCGTCACGTGCGAACAGTTATCTACAGCAAATATTGTCCCATCTACGCCAATATTTACATTACGTCTGCACTAAAAACACCGAACTGTGTTCCTTTACTTCAGTACCGGTAAGACGAAATAGTTGGGGGAGCACGTTACTTCGGTTGCTGGTCTCTTTGTTGATTTTGTTGTGATAGGAAACCTCAAGTTCTTTACAAAATAGTTCTGAACACGAGCAAGTGGTTTTCTTGTACTGGCATTTGAAACAGGCATTCTTACAGTAAGTTAGAGTAACTAACAAATAATGTCCATTAAGCTATTAATATTGAGTCCAGCTTTCTGGACTAAGATCCAACCGCATATCAAATCGTAAGTATAGGATGTTTTTAGCATGTTAAAGCTACAATACAATGGGTTGACTCTACAGAGTCCACAGTCTCATACAAAGCCATCGTGAAGTAAACTTTTCTCTATCTTCAACTACGAAAATCTCGCCAGAATTTATGAACAAATATCACAATAGTAGTTTCGATATAAAGAAGATTCGACTTACCGAAGTCCTCCAAAAAACGAGTGTGGTTATTTTTGTATCTTTTGTGCAAATACATTATTTGTATCGCGTGTCGGACCGGGTGACTTACTGACGATATGACGTATGTAGTAGATAACGCAAATTAAATATTAATGAGGTGATCTAATATTATGATTGTCGCATTATGACTTCGTTGAGCTACTGGCCCGACCCGGCTTTGCTTGAGTAAAATCCATTCATCGACAACTTGGTCAAAACCCGCAGATACTGTACTGTATAGTACTGTATCAGCCCATATACGTCCCACAGCAGGGCACGAGCTTCCTCAACAATTGATACTACGATTAAGACGAGTTAAGCCATATAGTCCACCACGCTGGCCTAGTGCGGGTTGGCTTTACATACCATAGAAATTATTGCAAATCGCTATAGTATGCAGGTTTCCTCACGATGTATTCCTTCCCCGTTATAGTGTGTGGTGATTGACTGTCAATACACGTGACTCCGAAAAGTCAGAGGTTTACCCTGGGATTTGAACCCGCGGCCACCATAAACATGTTGGCAGCTGCGTCTGGTCCGATTACAAACAGGCCACCACGCACCGGCACCGCTGAAACACATATCCCTTTTTAACTTTTGTCCATAATCTAACATTTACCTTACTATTTTATACCGATATAACAAAATGGCAATAATTCACTTGTTCGTAAGTCATACAATGTTACTTAATTATCCATATTCTCTTTCGCCAGTTGACATATTTATACCAGCCAGCTTGAAATCGGATATTAAGAGACTTAAACCGAAATGCGATAGACCTTTCTACCTTCATGTACGGTGGTACCTGGATAAGTAAATATTAATATCCTGCCACTAGATTTGGGTATATAGAATCGAAATCATATTTATTCAATGTCTTTGACAAGATCCGTCGTATCGTCTAGGTACACCGTATTGAAATATGACTGAAAAAACGCGATTACCTTCAGCAACACGAAACAGGGTGGAAAACCAATATTCAAATATTAGCATTATATTTTATTGGAAGCTTTGGGAAAGTTATTTTCCACTTGGGAAAGTATATTATATTTCTTCCGAACGATTAGATACAGGGTGACTATCAAAAAGTCCGTTGAGGGAAGGCGATAGAGAGGAAATTTATTTTCCACACCTGTGTTGCGGAAAACATGTATATGGTTATTTTAATATACGTTTTCTGTATAGTCTGTTGTATATTGTTCAAATTACAGTAAAAATGGGTAAGTTCAAGCGGGGTGTTACCACTATCTTCTTAAAAACCGATATGAAGTAATTGTTATGCTGCTGCGTTTGTGACTGACATTGCTGTCCCAAAGGCTGGTGGCAGGTTTTTGTGTTAGTATATAAAATATTATGATGGTAGATGGGTAAAAACCCTTCTTTTTTCAACACTCAAAATCGATATCGAGCTACATAAGCTCGAAGACATTCAGGCCATCTCATTACTTAGACTTGAAGTAATTAAAATCCTGTCTTTACAATCGATCATCGCAGAGCATTCAATTGTCATGGCAGGTAATTGTATCGACGTGTATTGTCTTCGGAATATATTACGTGTTACAATACAGATCAGAAATGAAGGTGTTAGCAGACCTAAGGCTGTGTTACAGGGACGAACGCAAGTTCTGTTTTCTTGAAGTTGGGGTACATAAGTCCCTCTGGTGAGCATTTGTCTTTATTAATGGACAAGTTTGTATTAAACCTATCTGTCCACATATTAGTCCCACTGCAGGACATGAGCCTCCTCTACAATCGAGAGTATGATTGAGAGGGGTTAAGCCGTATATATGGACAACTTAGTGCATTATTTTTGAGATGGGTCGAGTATGCTGCGCCCGTATGTCCAGATAAAAATATCAACACGATTCTGCTTAAAACTAGATTTGTGTGGGCGAAATGAAAAACGCAACGCTTGCGTGGGTGATATCTCGGGGACATTGTGGCGTGTTTTGCTTCCTTATATGCTTTGTATGTGTCGGTTTATTGTTCGCTTCAAGGGCAAATACGAATATTTTATAACCAATAAACTGTTAAAAATAGCAAGCCTATTAGAATTTCCCACTATTGCATTTTCGTATTTATAGCGATATCGACAATAAACCATAGCTAGATATTTATAACCGTAAAGAAAAGAATATGCAATATTTTCCGTGTTTAAATTAAAATTGACATACAGATATCTGAATACGTCCCTGTGAGGAGTAACTTCCGTCGATGTGTAACTTAAGCCTTGTCGGGCCATGACAGGCCAATTTCTGCCACCAATATTGCAGCAATATTCGTGCTCGGAAAAACCTAACGCATATTTAAACGTTTGTACGACTTTCTACAATATTTCTGTCACGGCGTACAAGTTTACTCCGAATGTTATTCCGCTGGCGTGAATTTTTGTGATTTTTAATTATTAGTGAATTGTCGATTCAAAACTCCGATTGGATTATTGTTGATTTAATTCGAAAATTAAAACTCAGATACTTTTTTATTTTGCCAAAATTCCTGATTTTGGTAACACTGCATAGAGCACGATTCCTATATTTCTATAGATATAATAAAGTACAACTTTATTTACCGCTTACAAGCTCCGAATTATTAATTCCGACCCCAGATAGATGTGGAATAAGCCAGAAAAGTGAGGAACCGTAAACTCTTTACAAACTGTGCTTTGTGAACCATTCATGTAGAATGTACATGGTAATACAAGACCGCAGCTTTTGACTCACAAACCATGCGGCCTTGGCCCGCTTAATCTTCAGACATCACACAATGTGCTCGTCTTGAATACATTGAGGTGCCGCTTGTTGCTTTGTTCTACTGTCAGTTCTACTTCAGGGTGAGAACGATGAATACATTAAGTACTGTGAATTGTGATATTATTAATTTAATTGTACACCAAATAAAATAACAACAAAAAGAAAAAATAATAATACAAAAGTATAAAAGGCGGTCTTATCGCTATGAGCGATCTCTGCCAGAAAACCTTTGGATGGACATAAGGCAAGGAGAAAGAGAGGACAGTAGAAAAATAAAGAATAAATGATCAAAAACTAAATAATTAATTGAAGGAACTTACTATAAATGTTACACTTAATCCCCTGATATGATATTAGGTTTGAGCAGTGATAATTGAAAATAAATTCTAGTGATTAAATATTTATTTTTATTTTATTTATGTATATTAGGGAAACATACAGAAGTATTACAATTAATCATAGATATATAATTAATATGAAACATAGTCCAACAATCAATAGTTACACTGTGCTCCACAATAAGTGTCTCGTAGTGTCGGCTTAAGAACAAATTTTAGAGTTGGGAGCTCTGTGTGGCGTCAATGTACTATAGTTCACACTTTGTTCCCCTATGCCTCTTCGAGTGCTTGTCACTGCCGATGTTCAAAGCTGGAGAATAATTAAGTTACTTTTGTGATATCGTGTGACCTTTATTTCAGGTGAGAAAATAGCACAGGAATTTATATAGGGAAATGTCAACCTTGTTTGTAATATCGTTATCTATTATTATCAGAGGTAAAAAGATTTATTTGAAGAGTTAATGAAGTTATCGTGTGAATTTTGATGTACACTTAAATTTACATAGATATGGAGGAGTTTGCAAGTACCTAATTATAAAAAATAGCTGTGTTACTGTTTTCAAACTCTAGATATTAACTATGACAATTAATATTATTTTATCATCGCCTAAATCTTGTTTTTTAGCATTATCAATAGTTTGAATACCAACAGTTTTGATAACAACAGCTGCTAAATTGTCCTCTAAAATTAAACCCTCTAGACACCATAACCCTTACAATGCACACATGCTCTTAAAAATAAAACCTGACAATTTGAATCGTGTAGTATCTCTGTCCCCGAGTCCCGGGGCACTTCCCGTCTCACTTTATAGGATTTCTTACCAAATTGGATGCTGTTAGCAACAGCCGGTAACAAGGAAACTCGCTCCGTGAATATAGCTAGTTCCAACTTCGCCAAAATCTTTTTTGGCAACTTTGTACGCTTTTATTGCGTTATTGTTAGTTACTGTCTGTATTCAGTTTTCTTTGAGCCATGTGGGTTTTGTGAGAGTTTTTAAGTGGTATATGAAGCTCATTAAAGCTACAGACTGCCTCGGTGGCGTAGTTGTACTACGGTACGACTACAAAGCTGAGGTCTCGGGTTCGAATCCCGGGTCGGGCCAAGTGATATTGGGTTTTTATATTCAGAATCAGCCCGAAGACAGGAATTTGTGCCCGATATGGCGATAAGCTCGCCCCCTATCACATCATGGGACGGAACATACAAGGCGAAATGTGGGTGTCCTGGTAGCACCTCTGCCTACCCCTTATGGAAAAAAGGCGTGATTTATGTATGTATATATTAAAGCTACAGGAGTTTAACATAAAATTAAGTAAAGTTGCACTTTGTTGATTATAATCTATGACGTACTCTTTACATGTATCTAATTAGATAGCTTGCATTGAGGAAATCGATTCGAAGCGACGGCTTCGTATTCGTGTTTCGTACGGTTAGTGAGATTGTCTGAGGCCTAATACACTTTTTTCTTCCCGTTCTTTGTTCTTCCCTTTCCCCTTCCATTTTGAGAGAACTTTAGTATTTTTTGCAAGGGTGACATGCCCTGTAGGTTGTATACTTATCATATCTTTTCTAATTTAGTTATTGGTGCGATATTGACTGCAGTAATAAAAACTTTAAATGGGCCTAATACACCCAATATACACCCAACAGTCACATACATAGTCCTGACCCCACGTTAAGATCGAATCTTGTGTCGTGGGTATCAGAAGCTACGAGAGACTTTTCGGTCTCACAAACACCCAGACCCGAAACAAATACCTGTGGATCACACAAATATTTGTTTCGGTGCGGGGATCGAACCCGCGGCCTCTCGTTTCACAGGCGGCGTCTAACCAACTGCGCCACGGAGGCTGTCAATGAAAATAATGAAAAAATCACAATTTTTGTCGCTGCTTTGTTTTTGCGATGTTATATTGAACCTACTTATCCCATTTACATTTGTTTCTCGCATAGTTGTATTACGGTACGGTTACAAAGCTGAGGTCTCGGGTTCGAGTCCCGGGTCGGGCAAAGTGATATTGGATTTTTCTATTCATTATCAGCCCGGAGTCAGGAATTTGTGCCCGATATGGCGATAGGCTCGCCCCCTATAACATCATGGGACGGAACATACAAGGCGAAATGTGAGTGTCCTGGTGGCGCCTCTGCCTACCCCTTCGGGGATAAAGGCGTGAGTTTATGTATGTATGTATGTATTAAAGAAATTTCTCCGGAATCTCGACATGCAAGTTTGCTTCCTAACGACCAATTTACTTAGACCCCCGCCACAAAACCAGTTGAAAGGAGGTCTTATATATTTGATGACAGCTGCGCAAGGTATAAAGGTATCTAATTAATCTTGTCGAATTGGGCCGTTTAAGAACATAATCATAGGCTTAAGGTTTACGCGTTGAATTTTGTTTAGGAACGGACTTTAAAAGGCTGAGCTTTTAAGTGACTGAACGTGTTTTAAGCCTTCAGAAGCTCGTTGGGTGAGCCATTAAGTGGCTCTAAGTGCTATGCCCTATGTTTATGAAATAATTATTTCATGTTTTGTATCTTTAGATCCAGATGTTTTTTTTCCAATTATATGTAACTGGCAGTGAGTTTCTAGTTCACTTAAAATTAATATGAATGCTGTTGCTTCAATTTTATCATGAATTAAAATTAGTAATCACTTTTGCAGCTAATTATACGAAGGGTTTTAATATAATACTGAAGGCCCTGCACCGACAACCACTTTTTATAAGTTTACTTTGATCTAACATAAAAAAAAAACTCTTACCCATTGCTTCAAAAAAATTGCAAAGGATAAGCAACATAACAGAATTTAAAAATTAACCGCTACGAAATTATGTAAGCATTTATCTTTGCATACAAAACGGGTCATATAGGCCAAAGTCCTGAATTTCGCAATTCAACCCGAGCGAACCAATATACCGAGGTTTGCCCGTGAAAAGCTATTTAATTCCTAACCCGACTAATCTGCCTAAAAGGTTTTACACAATTTGCTGGTCGGCTCAAATATGTAATGTTTTTGTTCGGCTGATTGATGGAATTAACGGGTTAAGATGAAATAGATTTTCTCTAGATGTTTGGAAATATTGGAGGCTTTTCTTATATGTGAAATATTAAATTAACCATAGTGTTGGAGGTTGAAGTAATTTGCATAAAATATTGATTGTTGTTTATTATTATGATTTTAAATGGTATTAGATATCATTATTATGCGTAACTCTGATGTTATACAAAACTAATTTATTAGAATCCGAGGTTACATTTTAATTGTAATTAATAACTATTGATAGGACAGATATGTCTACAAACAAACACGTTTTCCGATACTATGGGACAAATTTCATATGATTACCCATGTTCCAGAACATTCGAATTCTCTTTCACCGAAAGGTTTCCCACAGGACACCCGTTCCCGAATTGGAAATAACGGTATCGCAATCGCTCCGTGCGCTAGACATTCATAATTCCACGCGGACGTGTACTTCCGCCATTGATTGAAAGCAACTGTGATTGATGTGTGTAACAAAGTTTTAATTACGTGTGACGGTTCCCATGGGATTTTTCTGGACCATTGTATATCGTTTTGTGACGTCAAAGGCTGTGAATAGAGCTGGATTTATGACGCTCTTTCATGAATATTTTTTAAGAAAAAAACCGGTTATCAAATCTTGTGTCGGAGTTGCGAAGGATTTTACTTGGTAAACGTGCATTTGGTGAGTAAAAAAGTAACATAAGTAATAAACTCATCTATGGCAAGACTTACAGTTGGAAATTTTAATTTTTATTGCGAATGTGTTCAATTAAAATAATATGGTGCTACTAGGCCCAAGGATGGAACTTTAAATGAACTTTAAATTAATAATGCTTTGAATATTGCAGAAATTATGTCTAGCTACAAGTATTGTTCTGACACTCATACTAAAACCCAATTTATAAAAGAACGTCCAACGGTCGTAAAGTGATGGACAGTTTTAAATTGAAAAATACTGGACTTATATCACTGTACATCTGGAGCGATAAATTGTGTTGATGGTCACAGGCGGTCCAATGTTCGCGACAGATCCCTATCATTGCATGATTGTTTTATATAATTGGACATAAACCGTTTATTGCTTTACTTCGAGAGTATGGAAGCGATTAACTTGTTTTATGTGAGGATTTGTGAAGAGTTATTGATGTCGAGAAAGATAATATAAGACACAATGGTGCTACAATTGCGCACGTTGACGATTGAGGAAAGTGGCCTAAGCATCAGCTGGGATAACGCAAGGCAGAACGAATGAAAATGAATTGAAACATTTTGTTGCATTATATGATAGTGCCATTGACATATATTTTACCGATAGACGAGACGCGTCATAGAAATAAAGTGCCCCCGTATTTTAAAAGGACTCTGCAATATTACATACTTACCTGGTATTTCATTAAAATATTGAAACTTCAGACGATTTGCGTTCGGTTTGACGGCGAAACATCAAAATAAATTACTTTTAAACGTATGCGATAAGGCGTACTGCACTGTCACTGCCACGAAGCAAACTGATTCATTTACGGTGCATGCACCGCAAGTAGGTGGGACACCGAAATGAAAAAAGAATATCTGCCTTTTCCACTAAAATAATGTTGTCTACATTATTTTTTAAACCCATTACAAAAGTACGTCTAATGAGATTATCCTACTGATGTTTTTAGCAAATTGGCATCACAGAAATCGCTGAGTTGATATTCCGTTAATCCTGAAAAAGTGAACGCGGCGAGTTTAATTTAAAAATTTAATTAAAACCGCTTCCGCGCGGCGTTTAACTTGACTGCCGAAAACGGAGCGCGCCCCCGCGCGTCTCGCCAGTATTATCATAAAGCCTAATAATAAACTTACAGCCAGGTTTGTCAAGGCCAATGACCCATTTTTTAAAGCCAATTATTTCATTGTTCATATGCCTGGGGGAGAGAGCAGGATGGGTTTCACAACCGGACTTATACAACACCAAATTTCCTAAGCCGGCATTTCGACCTAAACTCTACGTATATAAGAATGACTTCCGATTCTCGGACTCATCGGACTCGAACGGTCAGTAATTTGGCTTATCATACATAAATTGGTGATGTTTTCAAATACTTTGTACGTAGTATTCACAATGCGTTAACATTTAATAGCCGGCTGTTTAGCTGACTAAGGTTTCTAAAAAGTACACAAATATCTATTTTTAAAACGAACAACATCACCAGACAAATAAATACCACACCAACACATTTCCCTACTCAAAATGCACGTCAAACCATCCATCGACTATAAAATTGGGTGTTTTTATTTAAACCACAGTTTGGTTTCGCATTGGCTCTCCGCATGGCAACTGTTTCGGCACACACGCATCCGCTTTCAATTTGCAACACGCCCGGAATGTAAATTGGGCTTCAGCATGTTTCTTTTTTTTATGAATTTCCACCTGATGTAGGCCGCTGTTTCATTCAGGTTTTTGCTTATATTCGTTGAGGTCGTGTATGAGAGTTTATTTGGCTTGCGAATATAAAATCCACGCATGCGGTTTTTACAGGCATACTAAGGATTTTTATAAAATAAATATTTATTTACTCTTTACTAAATTGAAACATAAAAACAAAACTTACTTATTCCTATAGAAGTATTCAGAAATTCTAATAGCGCCAATCACCATATTCCATTTGTATCTAGGAACTCAATATAATAAGACAACGACAAATCCCTCACCATACCAAGCCCAAATAGTCTTGAATACCACTTTCTAGAATAACCCAAGATTTGATAAGCATAAACATGCGATGAGATGTTTTTCTTGCGCCAGGAACTTTGTTACAAGTTCGCAGAAGTTGTTCGCTGCGAGATATTGTTTTATACATGTATACAGAAACTTCGGCTTGTTAAGACTTTTTGTCGCACCAACTGATTTCATAGTTTCTCGCAAGTTTTGATGGAATAAAATTAGCAAAATTGATTTTGTTCTACGGAATATTATTTTATTTCAAACGTGGTAGTTGTAATTGAAAATTAGCAGAAAATATTCAGACTTGGTATTCTATTATTGACATATGAAAGGTTTATTTAATTTTATTCCCGATATCTTATTAAAAATATTCACTGTTTCAGGTCAATATAATAATACTTTTAGTTGGTAATCGATGTTATTCATCGATATATTAGTCATAAAACTAGGTAGGATATTTCTATCCGGCGATAGCGTACACCAAGGTGAAAAAACAGTCACTGTGACCTTTGCAAGTTGTTCGCGTTTCAGAGTCAGCTTGGTGACATCCATTTCCAAGCAAACCGGTTTAATAATATAAACATCTTATTTTATCACATACCGTTTACTTTGCCGTGTCACTTTTAACATAAATAACTTTTAACATGTCCTTAAGGCACGCAAGATCCTTTTATTATTCAATTTCCACTTATTTAACATCAAAGAATCGAAATCCCATTTACATAATACCATTTCCATAAATTAAATTACACTTAATGATCGTTACACTCAATGGAAGCAAATAAACGCCAAGAAATCCATTTTGGGGATCACATAAAATAGATAAATGGGTCAAAGATACAATCTCATAGTCAGGACGTATAAGAGATACGCAAAACGGGTGGGAAGGGAGCTGTTTATCTTCAGAATAGTGGCTGAATGAAGACACATTGCTGGCTTACTTAATATGTACGATGCGAAAATAGCGGTAACGTATGAATCTGGTTTGCGAATGGTTCCCGTGCGATATGCTAAATGAAAGCAGATGTCTGTGTTACGGCAGTACCCGTTTCGATGTCTACAGCATCATGAATTTTTGAAATGCCTTCTGATATAAAAGAAACTTGTGGAAAAAGGAAATAACTAGTGAAGTTGTATCAAGAGCTATGGTTATCCGCAAAAGGCATACAAAAACTGATATAAAATGAATACGTATCGATAATTAGGGGAGACTCTACTCATCCCCTATCTTGCTTCGTTCATACTTCACTCCTTAAAGGTTAATAATATTTATGTACCTGCGTTTTTAATACTGGCTTAGTCTAATCCAAATAGGGATATATACTATAATAAATTAATAAAAAGCCCTGATATAGAAAAAATGTAACAAACAATTCTTAAAGAGAATAATATCCTATACAACTCCAGCGGGGAAACATTTAATTATCATAATTTATGAGCCAACAAAATATCGTTACCATGAATTAACAGTAAAAGGCCGCAGTTCTAATATTTCAGTCAATATTTAAAGGAAATAGCAAAATTTGGGAGTCCATTACGTTCGCCTTTTAGTTAATGGGCCGTTATATCCAATGGTAAACATAAAGAGAAATTATTTATTAAGTAAAAATTTGCCAGTGATATTTTCAACTTATTAAATTTCATCTTTGAAAAAGCAAAATTGCTTCTTTTTATTTGCTCATGTTACGTTCACAAATAGAAGATGTATTTCAATCTTTATATTATGAGTATCATTTCATTTTTAAGCTCCATTTATGTCTTACTGTACAACCCTCGTTTTCTTTCTTTTTCTCTCGGAAGATATGAAATATGATTTAATTTTGTTATTAAAATATAAACATGATATGTAAACAGTTCCCTAATTACAGCGAGTATCGATGTCTACCTTAAGGCTATTGTGATAGAGTAGCTATCTGGGAAATCATAGGTCAATTGTCAGACCTTGATTGATTTATTGGGCTTTCAATGAACTCCCTAACCGATGTCTTGAGAGTATCGAGTTCAACCTGTTACTCCATATCAATTATCAGTAAGACAGCCGTGCCATACTAATCGAGTAGTTATCTAAACTAAATACAGGTTGGTTCTACAGCTACCGACTATTATTTTAAAGAAGCAGAATTTTGCATCTTGTATTATATCTAATGATGTCGGTTATCGATTATAATATTGTACTATAATTATTGTTCGAGATTAAGATTTTACATGCTGCACGTTATTTTATACTGTCACGACATAATGTCTACACGTTCAGACAGTATCCACAGACAAGAGATGACTATATATTTTTCACTTTTTTCTTACTCGCTTATTTTCTCATCTTTGTACTTTTCAGAGCGAGAAATCCCATGGTCATAGATGTAAGTTTAGCGAAATATGGGTACTCAGTGCACTTTTGGATACTTCTGAGAGAAAAGAGAATGAAAAAATAGCATATTATTGTCCCGATTAATGACTACAGCACAATGAAAATAAAGCTGAAAGACCTACTTTGCAATTCCAGAAATATGACGCGAATCTTTCAGAACTTAAGCTTCCATCCATACTGCAGTTGACAAAGATCAATAAGCTCCATTTATAAAGGACAAATTACCTTCGTTCAGAACATTTTATATTAAAATCCCCAGTCTCTGCGCGGACGATCTCTGCGCTCTGCACTGCTATTTTTTTGCTCTCATAGATTTTAATGTTACGACGAGGTGAACTGAAGATTGAGCTCTTTTGTAAGCTCTCTCTGTGGTTGCATCTGTTCTAAATGATAGTTTATTTTTATGACTGGTAATTGAGGTTTGACTAGCAAAATGGTTAATGAATTCCGGGAATGTAAGTTCAACTTTAGTCAAGCTATATATAACCCCAGTTAATTTAAGTCCGGAAAACGCAGTGTCGGATGTCCAGCCACAAATTGGATAGACGGTCTAATTAGGGTTGATTTCAACAGGTAGCCGTTGAGATACTTCGAAGAGGCTAATAATATATTAAAACGAATATTAAATATGTGTCTTTTCCTTCTTAGTCGAATTCTCCATTACTGAAGGTCGTGTCCGTGAAAGGCCTTTAGGCTATATGCGTTAATTCCATCTAATTTGCTCGGTGCTCAGCTTCTCTTAAGACAGTTCTAACATAGATACTAGTGAATGATGTTATTTTATCCGACTAGCGCCTAGGTGCCCGGCCTCGAGGTCATTTCCCTTCCATTTTACTAAACACGATCAATTTGTCAATGGTATATGATTGATGACAAGCAATGTGTCAAAAACAACGTAAAATTCTCTAGTAACAGACCGTCGACAGTCTGGTTCTTGCGTAGCTTTTAGAGGATAGATATTGTATTTGATCTCATGACGATCCATCGTTTGCGTAATTGTTGGTAAAATTCAAAACAATTCTTTCTCTACTTGGTTTCTCTCCTACTTTTGTCACAAACGTAAAGTCGATGTATCGGAATGTTAGTATTAGAATGCAATTTTAAAAGGCTGTTTAAAATTGCATTCTAATACTAACATTCCGATACATCGATTTTACGTTTGTTGTTGTATTATTCTGTAAAAACTCGGAACACAAACCCACTGCGATTGCTTACGTTCGAACTACACTTTTTTCAACGCCGAGTAGCTATCAATTAGCTGACTCAAAAAAAAACCCAAACTAAGTTCAATTTATTCAGTTCAAAACAACATAGAATTTTCGGTACAAAATTGGCAGTGTCCGACCTAAACTCGTACACAGATAAATCCACGCTTGTTTGCTTTCCGATCCAATACTTCCGCCACCCGTGTTCGGGCATCGAGCCAGGCCATACGACACGTTCTTACAAAGATCAACTGTTTCAGAACTGACACTATAGAGAAATCAATGAAATTATAGAGAAATCAATTTACAGTAGAGTTTTGACCTTTAGAACGTTGTACAATGATTTTGAATGATGCTCACAAGTTGTTACTAACTTGGCCTGCAATTATGTTGTCATCAAGTAGTGTTAGAATAAAAATGACAATTTCTCTTAAGGCGTCACGATAGATACTTTAAAAGTGAGCGACCGCATTGTACATGGTGAAACAGTGACATAGTACTTATTTTTTAAAGAATACAGTGTGATAAGACATACAGTTACAGTTACATACGTACACCGCAACTTGAAAAAAAAAAATTAAACGGGCAAAAATAAATTATTATTTAATAAAAAAAAATTGCATTCTGTAAAAAATTACTTATTATTTTAACAAAATAGTTTTCAATATCAGGTATAACTGGGCCGCGAAATTGTAATGTTTCTATTTATGAAAAATATTATTGGTTATTTTCCACGAGTGTCTGGAGTAGATTGATTTGCCTTATTAATATGTGAGTCGTGTCTATCGCGTGATATTCTGCAGGCAATGCCATGCACTTGGGCATACAAATGAGTCTAGATTCTTGAAATTATTGATTTTCGTGACAAACGATGGTCCAAAAATATTAATAATTTTCTTCTTTGATACGGTTGAATAAAGAAAGGTTGTCTTCAACTTGGGAATTTGTTTTTTAAATGTTTCAATTTTCATATTAAGCCTAGAGCAACCAGGAGACTGGGTGCATAAAGCAGCAGACTGGGCTCTGCAGCGTACCTTTGGAGTTCAGTTCAGCAGTGGAGTGCAACGGCCCACTGATGATGATGATTTATATGAAATTTATTTCCAACTCCTCCTATTAATTTAACTCTATTATTGATTTCGTTGCGGGTTGAAGACAAGTTAGACATTCCCGGTCGCTGAGCTTGAATGCTCAGTGTCATAAAATGCGTGCCACTGTTGATCCTGGCTTACAGGAGTTGCAGTGGTGGGTGTGAGTGCGGGACAGTCTCCATGATAATGATGATGAAGTCGATATAATTGTGTCAACTGGTGTGTATTCAATCTAGACAGCACTTACCATCTGGTGCATCGTAATTTTATCGTGACAGCAAAAAAACATACATATCTATGCACTAAAGTAAATATTTACTGTATAATTTTCTGCCCCTTAGTACATAAATCCACTCGAGGACAAATATTGATACAATACAGCGTTTCATCGACGTATAATTAGTCAAGCCTGCCCCATCAATCTCTGGTTGCCAATAATATATGTTTAATGGGTCGGGCTCACGTCGTAATGCTTTTATGCAATCGATCCTGAGAGTTCATTTTTATTGTTGGTAATGGTGTTATGGTAACCTTATTTGTTATTGATAAACAATATTATTTGTAAGAGAAAAATGTTAAATGTTTTGACATAATTAATTATTAAAGATGTAAGACGTTTCAGAATAATATTAAAAGAGGGGAAATGATTCTGTTACTGACGTATGTGAAAGATATCTTTAGATTTATAAATGTCAAACGGTTGAACTTCCTGTACTTAATGTTTGAGCATATTTAATTCCTCTATTTGATGTTATAGCTAGATAGATCCGCTTTCACTTCATTGTAAGCGGCTTTAAACGTCTAATTATAATTATTAAGGTTCTGTTCTGATGACATCAATATAGGTCATGTAGGGGTATTCACGAGATATAATACAAATACATCCAGTTTAACATAATTACAATAAGGCATGGGATTACCACGCATTTTAACGGTGAAGGAAAACATCGTGAGGAAACCTGCATCCCGTAGCGATTTTAAAGAATTTCTACGGTATGTAAGTCCGCCAACCCGCACTAGGCCAGCGTGGTGGACTATATGGCCTAACCACTCTCAATCGATTCTCTCGATTGTAGAGTAGGCCCGTGCCCAGCAGTGGGATGTATATGGGCTGATATAGATGGGATTACCACATACTATCCTTCATGCTTTCATTACTAGCCAACAAAAAATATTTTATGACAATTTTATATTATGTCTCTTCTGCAAATTTCATCTAGATACCATCTCAAGATTTGTCGCCGATTGAAATGCTTCAAGAGAATAAAATGACCAACGAAAGTGGAAGGAATCGAGAAACGGGTCAAGTACAACAGTACGACATGGAATGTTTCACTCCAAATGATTTAGGGCAGAGGACATCTTATGCTTCGGTTAAGGAGCCCTTTTTTTAACGAGGGGAAACGAATTATGGCTCCCTTCCTTTCGCTGGGGGAGGGGGAAGAAAAGGTATGTCGGGGTCACCGGACTTCCAGGCCAGCGCGCGGATGTTAATGCTGAGGCCACTCCCTAACGCTAAAACCTTACGCCGGGATACCGACCAAAAACCATCGATGGCCGACTTCGCGCATATCAGGGACTGCGGTCCCTGAGCGAGACTCGTCCAGTACTATTCCGTAGTCATTTTATGCTGTTCAGAGACTTACTGTCTCGTCCGTTTAATAAGAGGGAGTGCGTACGCGTCCTTATTAGGTGGTCGCCCCGGGATCACTTCCAGTGAGGGCGCACCCTGGGTACCCAGTGCTCTCAAAGGCCCTTTTTTAGTCGCCTTCTACGACAGGTACCCGTGGTGGAATTCTAAACGACCCTATGTCACAGGCAGTTAAGGAGCCCTAACAATACGTCATATCTAAATATTTCTACTAAATATTTAATGGGCCGGCAACACATCATCGCAGTGATCATTTACCATCAGGTTCCGTGTTAGCTCATTTGCCGGTATCTATGCTATAGAAAAAAAAACAATTGTCGGTATCGAGTTCACGTTCCGAATATAGTGGTAGGCACTAAGTAATTAACCAAGAATGGAAGTATTTTATCCCGGGCTACATTTTCCTGGTAACAACAAATCAAATTGACAAGACGGTGTCTCCAATAAATATCAAACACTTACAAAATGGACTGCTTTTGTGATTTTAAACGAATTCGCGCGTTCAATATGACAGGTGGTTTAATGAGATAGTACATTACTGAACCGAATTTAATCGTTCGCGAAATTGATTTCTCACCCAATAATTGAATCAATCAGCAATGTTTGCGGCGGAGGCGGTTTTATTTCGGCAAGAACGAGTGACCTCAATGACCTTGTGCTTGTAATGGAATTAAGGAGTTTCTTTTTTATTGTTTTTCCTTTTACGTCCTCTTAAGCTTAGGTTAGGTCGACGTAATATGATTTTAATGTGTGCTTCAGAATGGTTCGGACAATCGTTTTATGATCAACTGTCTATCTAATTTGAACCTTTTGGTCATAATATGACTTTATAGCACCAACACAACTGTATGTAGATTGTTAGCCTTTGTCATAATACAGTACCCTAATACTGTATTCAATATTCTCATGAACCGCATAGCATATCAATTCTTAACAATAACCAAACATACTCTACACATACACGAAAACATTACACAAAATATGTCAAACCACGAGGTAGAAACAGAATTGTAAAAACCAGGGCGAGAAATTTAATAATATGCCCCCCACCGGGGACTGAGAGTTGATGAATACAATATTATTTTTCCTTTCAGATCGGCTCTGGTGAATTATTTGCCTCATTTTTATTCAGGGCGTGTTAGGGGAGGATGGGGCAAGCACCCTCAGCGATCACAGATTAGTATTCCTCTATGGCACTCGCGGAATAACTTAAATTACTTCAAGTAAGGGGAGAATTGACATGATTGGCAAACGCTGGGCGATTTTTACTATTGTAATTTAAAATTATGTCTGTTGTGATGTGAATTTGGTAGGGTATGTTTTCTTAGAAAACGATCCTCGTAATCATTGCTGAAAATCCGCTATAGTTAGTCATGCAAGTTGCTGGGTCTCACACTTAGAATTCAGCCAGTGTGTATACAATTAATTCAAACTACAGATGATAAATGCATGAAGTCCATTGTTGACTCTTTTCCATATAATTACATACATACATAAACTCACGCCTTTTTCCCAGAAGGGGTAGACAGAGGTGCTACCAAGACACCGGTGATTTATCCTAGTATTTTCTGTCCCACAACGGGATAGGGGGCGAGCCTATTGCCACACCGGGCACAAATTTCTGACTCTGGGCTGATACTGAATAGAAAAATACAATGTCACTTTGCCCGACCCGGGAATCGAACCCGTGACCTCAAGTTTGCAGTCATACCGTAGTAAAACTGCGCCACAGAGGCAGTCTTATAATTATAAAAAACTATTCAATTCATCTACTTTACATTAAAGTCGGTTTGCCCCTAGAATGGTTAATAATTTCGTCACAGTCCCTCACTACATAATAGGATTAAACTTAGGTCAAAACTATTCAAATTTAACGTACCTAATATTAGAATATCGTCAGATCAAAGTATCCTAATACTGAAGTAGAATTCAGGCCTAAATTTAATTCACATGTGTTGCGGTCACTCATATTGGAGTCTGAATTGTTAGGAAACTTGTAAAGTTTATAAACGGTTTTATAATGTATAAAATGATCGATTCATATTCGATTCTTATATCTTTTGTTTTTATTACGATAAATGGCGAGACGAGCATGCTATTCGCCCGATGGTAAGCGATACGACCACTCATGGATAGAAGCAAAAACAAACAACATCATTAATTATTAAGCAATGCTTGGCATTCCACTGCGCTCGCCATCCTGAGATATAAGATGTTAAGTCTCATTATGACCAGTAGTTACTCTGGCTACAGTGTCTTTCAAACCGGAACACTGCACACTGCTGTTTGACGGGACAAATACATGTACTTCAAGCTAAGTGATTTTTGCTTCAGTAAAAAAACAAATTGGTAAGACAAAGTTCTATTTATCTTATTAGTATAAAGACCAAGGCCTCGGTGGCGTAGTTGTACTACGGTACGACTACAAAACTGAGGTCTCGGGTTCGAATCCCGTGTCGGGCAAAGTGATATTGGGTTTTTCTATTCATTATCAGCCCGGAGTCAGGAATTTGTGCCCGATATGGCGATAGGCTCGCCCCCTATCACATCATGGGACGGAACATACAAGGCGATATGTGGGTGTCCTAGTGGCGCCTCTGCCTACCCCTTCTGGGATAAAGGCGTGAGTTTATGTATGTATGTATGTAGTATAAAGACCAATATAAGCAGATAATTTACAAATGCTTGAGTCACCCATAAAATGTCTACAGCTTTGTATAGGCCTCCCCATGGAGACTTTTCGCTTTGTTTAGCAGACAGTTTGGCTGTAGCAGTACGTAGTTGCCACCGCTAATTACGACATTGTTCATTATTATTAGCGTACCCAATAATGTTGTCTACTATGTTATTCCTCCACCGGTCGACGGCCACATATTATTCTACAATAGTATCGAAGAGTGCTCCGCGAACAAATTAAGTAAGCTTACGTCACAAACTTTTGTCGTTGTTCTTCTTCTTCTACCTGGCGTTATCCCGGCCGGTGCCAGGGCCCGTCTTCCGGCTAATTCTCCTCCATTTCGCCCAATCCTCGGCATCCTCAGTAGTAAGGTCATTGAACCTCATATCTTCCTTGACATCTAGCTAGTGCTTTTTTGGTCTACCCCTCGGTCGAGGTCCGGGAATGTTGAGGCACACATTGCCGACGTATACCTAAAGTTTTTTTAGACGACCATACTCTCAAACGACATTCTTGGAGTTAATCTGCCACATCGCGGACACCAAGACTGCCATACCAATCCAATCAATCCCATGGTTGTCTGTAAGGTATTGCCTTGGAGCGATAAGACCGCCAATTGTACCTTATTTATGTGATTTCTGACTGTATTTGTTTCTTTTATGTGAGTGCAATAAAGTGTTTACAAATAAATAAATAAACTATTAGAATATATCCTTTTTATAATCTACAACGCACGACCCAACCATTAGCAATACAGGCATGATCATACTACGTACGTAAATGATAATATTTAAGATTCTGAACTCATTCACCGCTGTTGGGAAATTCCCACAACCATCTTGGAAATTAGCAATTTTTATTCAAAGTTAGACCTCACTTTGTTTTCAGCTTTCATTTCAAACTCCCGACTTCTGAGGTGAAATTTAATGGGGAGTAGACGCAAACTTTAACTATAAAGAATTGTGCATAATAAAATTAGTTGGAAGTTCGGATGAGTTGCACCGGGTTATATAAGCTTAAAAAGGAGTGCAAATAGTTTGTATTTAGTTGTGCGTGATTGATTTAATAAAGTTTTAGTTATACTATTAGCCCATATTATGGCTCGCCCCCTATCACATTGTGGGACGGAACATACAAGGCGAAATATCGGTGTCCTGTTTCGAGCCGGCCGGAGTTTATGTATGTATCACTTTAATGTTGAAAGAAAACATCATGAGAGAACTCGTATCCCATAGAGATCTTACCAACAACTTGAAAACTTTGTGGTTAAAACCCAGTTGCTCATTTCGGGATTAAAAATATGTAAATAATAAAAAAATACTGAGTACAAAATTTATTTGTGCAAAACAAATTATTTGATTAAGTTTGTGTTAAAACAAAGCGGTAGCATTTGGTCGCTGTTCAAACGCGGAAATGTATTTGACTGTTTTCATTACAGTAATAATGAAAATATTTACTGTAACAAACTCTCCGATTTGAAATAATTGTTTGTTGCCAGTAAAGTTGAAAAACTTTTAACTGCACCGTTCACGTTATTTCAACTATCGCAGTGGTACTGATTTCGAGACTATCCAGATATTGTCCAGTCGTTAAAGATAATTCCTTCGGCAGTGAACAATTTTTGTGAGTTGTTTAAAAGTGGTTTCCAACAAGCAGGCGTAAGCACTAGAGAAATCTAGGTCTTGTGGTGCTTCAGAGCCTTGACGAATGCTAGGCGATCAAGATGAGTCCTCAATTTAAACCCTCATAATGTATGACAATACTTTCCTTGAGATAAAACCCCTAGAAATAAATAAAATCTGATACATCTACAGCCGCAGAATATCTTCTGTTATACCAGACCATCTTAAAAATCCATTGATTACTTTCTTTCCCTCCTTCTTTTTGTCCCGAACAGAAACCTCATTACTCAACATTGAAACTCTTTACAACCCATAATGCAAGCCATTTTTAGCTTTGTGCGCAGCATATTTAGAGAATACAATTTCAAGACTTTACGAAAATAAACAATCACCAACAGATAGACAAAATTAAGTATCGTGAGCGGATGAAATTCAATTAGGCTGCGGCGGCCGCATCTGGCGGGTTCGTCCGCAGACACGTCGCGATGATCTGTCATTACACCCCCGGACCCCAGTCCCTACCCTGGGTCTTATTAGTGTGTTCTTGTAAGATATTACTTCGCTGCCTCAGTGGCGTAGTTGTACTACGTTACGATTACAAAGCTGAGGTCTCGGGTTTAATCCCGGGTCGGGTAAAGTGATATTGGATTTTTCTATTTATTGTCAGCTTGGAGTTAGGACATTGTGTGACGGAACATACAAGACAACATGTCCTGGTAGCACCTCTGCTCACCCCTTCTGGGAAAAGGGCGTGAGTTTATGTTTGTATGTGTATATGTTTGGTTCGGTAAGACTTCATGAATGTATAAGGATGAAGTCTAGGAGCCCCAATTTTTTCCATAAATTTTGCCAAAATTCACAGCCTTGGCGTAGCTGGTTAGACCCCGGCTGTGAAATGAAACAATGCGGGTGTGATCCCCAAACCAAGGCAAATGTTTTTACAACCCCCAAAAGTTTGTTTCAGATTTGGGTGTATGTGAGACTGAAAAGTCTCTCGTAGTTTCTTAATTCCACGATACACAGCTGCATCTGTATCAGCCCAAATACGTCCTACTGCAAGGCACTAGGCTCCTCTACAATCGAGAGAACGATTGAGAAGGGTTAGGCCATAATATAGTCTGCCACGCTGGCCTAATGCGGTTGGCGGACTTCACATAGTTCACGACACAAGATTTAATTTATTTTAATGTGGGGTCAGGACTATGTATGTGACTATTGGGTATCATTATTTTTATTTTACGATCCAAGTATTGCATGTTCATAACCACTTACTATCATAAACCGTTTGCCGGACCCATGCAATTAAAAACACACAAACTTGGACGATATAGACGTCACAATCGCTACAAATATTACACATACTGATCTGCAAAGTTTGTTCGTACTCACGCTCTGAATAATTTATCACCTACAGTTAAGAAACTCGAGAACGTGGGAATTGAATATATTATCACTAGTTTAGTGTATGAGCCCACGCATGTGTAAGACGGAAATAGCTCGGTAAACTGTGGGTGCCAGTAACAGCACCTTTGCCTACCCCTTCGAGGATACAGATTAGATTATGTATATATAAAATATATATATATACATACATACATAATCTCACGCCTTTATCCCCGAAGGGGTAGGCAGAGGCGCCACCAGGACACCCACATTTCGCCTTGTATGTTCCGTCCCATGATGTGATAGGGGGCGAGCCTATCGCCATATCGGGCACAAATTCCTTACTCCGGGCTGATAATGAATAGAAAAATCCAATACCACTTTGCCCGACCCGGGACTCGAACCCGAGACTTCAGCTTTGTAGCCGTACCGTAATACAACTACGCCACCGAGGCAGTATATATATATATATTTTTATGCCTCGGTGGGGTAGTTGTACTACGGTACGATTACAAAGCTGAAGTCTCGGGTTCGAATCCCGGGTCGGGCAAAGTAATATTGGATTTTTCTATTCATTATCAGTCCGAAGTCAGGAATTTGTGCCCGATATAGCGATAGGCTCGCCAGCTAGCACATCTTGGGACGAAACATATAAGGCAAAATGTGGGTGTCCTGGTGGCGCGTTTGCCTACCTCTTCGAGGATACAGATAAGATGGTGTATATATTAATGAATATTGATTGGTAGTGTTGCTGTAAATATAATAGCATCTTGGTAAGCGTATAACCGTCTAGATAGAGTAGAAAGCAAGATGAGCTACCTCTCGAATGTCGACACATTTATGTCCACTGATTAAATTTGGATGCACACAGGATGAATTTTACCGAAAGTTATGGTGTACGACTATGCATCACTTTCAGAACGAAACGCCAGAGCAAAACTGTAAATCCACGTCGGTTTTAATACGCGAACGTATCACCAACATATTTTTATTATTACGTCAGTGTGGTGCACTATATGGCCTAACCCCTCTCAATTGTACATTCGGTTTTAGAGGAGACCCGTGCCCTACAGTGTGACGCATATGCATACAGATTACCAACCTAGACGCGCCAATCTATTTACATAATCTTAACTAACTACAGCGCTTAACTACTTCTTTGTTTCTAGGCCAACGCAAGACACATGAGAAAAATTGCGGTTTGTATCTTTATCATACTTTAAATGCAGAAGTCGTTGCACAGTCTCACTACTCCGTGCACGACCTTCTTGCGCAACGAGGGGGGCCGGAATGTACGTAGTTTTAGCACAATACCGCAGCAAGTGCATTTCTACGGCATACCTTCCTTTTAAAGAGTAAAAATTTCATTTACCTCCTCGGAATCTGACCTTCTACCTGCCATCTCCGATGTGAACTAAGCGACCCCTACGCAGCTCTTACTTTAGGCAAAAGACAACATGGTAGATCTCTAACCCTCCTATACCACAAAGTTCAGTATCTTCTGCCCCATATCAATAGTTTCTAAGACTGTCGCGCAGGATTTGCGATTTTATACCACGTCTTCGTACGTATAAGGATTTGTAACGTTCATAAAGCCTGCCGGGCCTTTTTAATAACTTTTGTAGACGGTTTCCTTTTAATATTTTATTACGTTTGTTGTTTATTATGTTGCTAAGTTTAGCAGATTGGACGCTTGGGATTAAGTGTGGTTTAGATTCCAAAGATCTTTTTATTGCTTTAACTTTTTAATTTAATGTCTTTTTATTACGGTAGTTTGTTTAAAGAACATTTTGACTGCTTGAATAACATCCCTCAATAGATCTAACATTATCTAGTGTTTAAAGTATAGTCTGCGTCGGTGGCGTAGTGGATTTTCTATTTATTATCAGCCCGGGGTCAGGAATTTGTCCCGGATATGGCGATAGGCTCGCCCCCTATCACATCGTGGGGCGAAATATACAAGGCGAAATGTGGGTGTCCTGGTAGCACCTGTGCCTGCCCCCTCTGGGAAAAGGCGTGAGTTTATGTATGTATGTAAAGTAAATAGCATAGATTTTATTTTATAATACAAGACGTGGGTGCCAGATATTTCAGATATTATAGAACTCAAAATACCCCAACAAGAGATACATACAATGATCCCAAAATCTGACCTTAATGTACCGAAATAAAGGATAAAACTTCAATTGACATTCTCGGAGTAAAGTCGAATGAAGTAGCTACGCCTACAGAACATATTAGATCCATTGAAAAGCATTGAAGAGGAAAGGTGGTTGAATTTCTATATAAAGCGTCAATGGATGTTTGAAAGGAATTGTTGAAGGTATTTTATTGTTCTTTACGTATAATAATATTATATAGTTAATTAGAAATCGTCGTCATGTTGCAAGTGAATTCAACTGCTGAAATGGAGGACGCAAATTATCCATAAGTTTTTTTAATTAAGTTGTATTTATATTCACGAATATTGATCAGTTTCATCATTAAAGATATAGCTAAAAAAAACATGCTTTAGTAAAAATCCCAACTATATACAAAGGAAAAATGATTGATAATGAGTTTAAGATTAGGAAATGGAGTGATATACATTCATTTCATGGTTAAAAAGGGTGCTTGAGGATACGTATTTCTTGTAAGCACCTCAGGCTGCAGATGCATTGTGTCTACTTTGTCATACCAGTATATATTCTCATCGTTTCCTCACTGCTGAGGATCGCGACCACATGTGATGTTCCTCCATCGTGTTCGGTCCTGGGTGGCATGGATCGCGTGGTATAGGCTACCACCAACCGCCTTCTTCACGATGTCCGATCATATGGCTGGTGTTCTGCCTCTAGCGCGCTTACCAGTATAAAGCTTGTAAATTAGATTTTCTGTATTTATTATCATATTCACATTGTTTGCTAGTAGACATATTGACGTAGACTATTTCGAACGGTTTTCTCCAGGGAGACTTCGCGACATGATAAAGTTGCGCATTGACTGAATTTAAATAATGTATAAAGTTTTATATATTCATTCAATGTTTTTCAATTTAGTTTTTCTTTCGATATTACACATTATTTTCTTTGTAATAAAATATGATGTTCGGCGCAGAAAACACGAATTGTTTTTACGAAGTAGTAAAAAAACATGTCTTGTCGGTCTACATGAAATTCAGAGTATTCGTTTTAAATTTTATAAAAAAATATGCCGAGCTTTTAAAGTACAAAAAGAAAAAGGCTATGAAAAGTTTACTGCAAGTGCTGTAAACCAGAATCAACGGATGAGATTTGGTGAAAATTTCAAATGATACTGAGCATTGAAGCTTAGCAAGTCTCCGGGAATGTCCAACTTGTCTTTTACTCGAAACCAAAAAAAGTCAAATAGTAAAATGAATAGGAGTTAAAAATATATTTTGTCCATTTTCCTCCGTAGTAAATCCGGAAAATAAATTACATTGTAAAGAGCTGACGAGCTGTGCTAGACGCCTTGTCATCAAACATACAATATTATAGTGAAGTTTCTATAATAATATCTCCAACATAATCATAATATGACTATTAAAACACTAGTCTGAAGGTACAGAAAGGTAAGTTCCCACAGGAGTAGCGAACTTCGACGAGGTTCGAAGGTTGCTTCCGTTTACTTTCCTGGATGAGTGTATTACGCCAGGGAGCGAATAATATAGGTATAAAATATGGTAAGTTATTTCGAAACATCTATTTTTATCGAAAAGGTAAAACATATGTATTTTGTTTAGGACAGACTGTAAAGAAGCTCATTTCGAAGCCGGCTCAATTAGGGCCACGGTTTTCGTAGTCCATAAATATTTGTTCGGGAATGAGTACTGTGAGATTATAAATCTCATAATTTCTGATAACCACAACACAAGGTTTATAAAGTGTTGTGCAGTGAAGAAATTGTGTATGACCATAACTTATTGTTAATAATATCTATATATCGTAATACAAGCTTAAGATAAATGCCAAATGTCGAATCAACCCAATAAGAAATAAGTGATTCAAATAAATCCAGTGCCTTTTTCTTGTTTCACATAGAACGACTCTCCTATATCAGTTAATATTAAAAAAATGCACAAATACGGACTTAACATTTTTTAGAAATTAGCTGGAAGTCAAAATTTAAGTGATGGAGTGCTCCATTTGCCATATTGCTGTGTGGTGTAAAAGAACAACAAACTTATTTTCATAATTAATTAATAGGTACAGGTTCATATACGATTCCTTTAATAAAACGTATAATAGAAAATGTTACATTACTACATTATTGTTGAATAGGAAATATCGCTAATAGGTTATAAATGAAATTCAAATATATAAGTATATTGTATCCGCGAACTAAATTTCATCCACAACCTGCTGAAATGGTAAATAAAAAATGTTGCATTCATATTTTCTTATTAAACTAAGTTCTAAATAAATTAAATGAAAAAACGTTATAAATTATGCCTCTAGCTCCTAACGAGCGTTATGAGAAACGCCGTCTTTTTAAAGCTATATTTTAACTTACTTCCTTCTAATAAGCAAATAATTCATAAGTAAAGGTTGCAAACAAATAGAATTGCAAAATATGAAATATTTTTTAATTTTAATTTTCTTTGTAATATTTTTTTTACTTGTTTAACCATGAATTTATTAATCGTACATTAGGTTTTTCAAAAGGATTTAAAATGTAAGTATGTTTATTTTATATTTCTCCAATCTGCACTAGGTAGCGGAATAAGGCGTAGTCCTTTTTAATTGAAGACTCGTGACCGGAATTTGGAATATTATATAGATCATATATTATGTTAATTTCAGTTATATGTTATAGTGTCTATTTTTGTATATATTAAGTATGGTGTATGTTTGTATTCCATAATATTATAATTAACAGATTCAGAATAACTTCTGTGCTTTCTTGGTATAATTAATTTATTGGTCATGAGTTGCTTATTATAATAAGTGTGTTTGTGAGATATACCTATATATATTTTAATAATTCCTGTTTAATTATATTTTACATATTCATGGAATATTATTTATTAAATTACTGTAGTAATTAAACATAAATCTGTTTTATTGGTTGTTAATTTCCAATCAATTTTAATAAAGGAAATAAATTCGAAAATTATAATTGTGATTTAGCAAATTGTTGTATAAAATCTAAGATTCTAATGTGAAGACTATATAAAAGGATATTGTACCAATAAAAAAAGAATAGCTCATAGTATTTGTTTCTAATTTTTTATCCTTCGCCTTTCAATATAGCGGTTCAAAATAAATATAATTTCAGAATTTTTAATTTTTTCCTACATTGAATATTAAATTTCCTATGTATTTCTTTATCGATAATTTGCCAAATGCAGTAATCGTATTATTGTGTAAATATACAACTCGCCACTTCAGCGAGCATAATAACTCTAAGTATATTACTGAATTAAACAAAAAAATGTTTTTGCTAATGATATTGAAGTAAAAATAATGCTGCATTCAAATGTCTTTTAAATTTGGTTGTATAGACACAATGCTGGCACTTTTGTAACTTTTTGTAGTTTAAAATACAATTATCCCAATATAATAGATACAGATTAAAGGACCCTTTGTTGTGTTATTTCTTTCTACAAAATATTTAAGTCATGTTATTAAGCTATGGTAATTTGGTGTATATCAAAAATAATTTTGTTTCAAGATTTTGTTGCACTTAAAATTATTTTCCTACTTCGTTACTTCTAATTCAGAAACTTCCATTTGGCGCAAAGTGTTATTTTCGTCAAACTAAGTAAACTTAGAAAACCTTTAATTATTAACCTTAATCAACAAGTAAAATAGATAAATCCCCTTTTAAATATCGGCGTGAATTATTTAAATTCCAAAAAAATATATCACTATTTAAAAAAAAAAACAACTCGAAATACAAAAAATCTTACCTTTCAATAAACTCTCACAAACATCACCAAAAACAACACATCTAATAACCACATCCACTAAAATTTCCACGGAGAAAATGCAAGGAAAACTTTGTAGGGGCGCGACGAGGGTTCGGGCGGTAAGGTCTGCGCCACGCGATGATCCGAGCGCGACTGAACTAAGGGATGAATAAGGGGATGGAGTTTGCGCCGGCTGTGTAAAGTGGTATGTTTTCATCTGTACATTCGTGGCAGTAAGTGAAGCACCCGCACGTTCTATACTTGACGGACAATGGTACGGACAACGGTATTGGAATTCAGTTTTATAGATTTTAAAGTGGTTTTTGTTCTTTTAACTTCTTGAAACGAAGTCTTTAAAGCTTTCATGTGACATGTGCTCGTGTCTGTATATTGTTTTGTTTTCTAGCTTGGTAATATACTACGTTTAATGATATGTCGTGTGCTATGGTAAAGCTCCATTTACATAAAGACAGTTTCTCGCCTCGATGATTATCGTTAGGATATAAAATAGTTGCATCGTGTAAACGATTGTCGGAGCACAATAATCTATGGCGGTTATATCATGCGATAATTGCATACGATTCTCGCCGCGAGACAGTCTCCCCGTATAAATGGCGTTTATTAATGAGTTTTATTTATGTGTTCAAATCAATATAATAAAATTTGAAACCTTTAAATACTTTTTAACAGCCTCCGTGGCGCAGTTAGTTTGACGCCAGCTGTGAAACGAGAGGCCCCCGAGATCCCCGCAAAGAGACAAATGTTTGTGTGAACTACGAGTATTTGTTTCGAGTCTGGGTGTTTGCGAGAATGAAAAGACTCTCGTAGTTCCTGATACCCACGACACACTCGATCTTAGTGTGGGGTTAGAATTATTTATGAGACTGTTGGGTGTATTTAGTTATTTACTTTACATCATGTACCTACCACAATGTCAAATAAAACATGTTACTAAGGATCATTAATATAAACGAGCTTCTTCTTAATATTATTTATAAATAAGTTCTATTTCCTAACTAAAAGTACTGTATATTTAAAACATAATAATATTTAAAGTGCCTGAATATTCAAGTCACGACGCTCGCTTTAAATCCATAATCGCCGACTCTACCATGAATTTCCCATAATTGAACCGCAATATGAAGTGTTCGTGGAATAGCCGGCAATACGCTTATAGCTAGCGAAGACATTTAACATTGCTTCTTGTGATGACATTGACAAATCGCTCCCGCCCTCCTCCGCCCTTATTCCGATTAACCCCCAAATATGTGTTCCCTTTCGTTTACCGGTCAACTAGACAAATTAAACGTGTTGGATCATACCGGGTATATCAAGACTGCGACCGAAAACGAAGCCAAAACAGTGACAGATTTTTGTTTAGAATTTTTTAGAAATCATTTTTTTTTGGTGGTAAATACCTAGTTTTTGGGAAAATACTAATTTAAACCCTTACGTACCGTTGTGTGTTTAAAAATAAAGAGGTGTACATCTTTATTTTAGGAAAAATATGTAAATATCACCCAAATACGACAATAAGTAAAAAATTACAAAAAAAAAATTGACGATTTTTTTTGCGAAATTTTTACTTGCATTGTGTCTGAAGTCATTAATACTACCACCTGGCTTCGTTTACGGTCGCGGTCTTGATATACCCTGTATAAGAATATAAAATATGTAATGTGAAAATAGTTTCTTAATGTTTTAAGTGGTAGGGACTCGTAAGACTCCGTGGTTCAGTTGGTTAGGACGCTGGTTGTGAAACAAAATGCCGTAGGTTTGATCTCCGCTCTGAAGTTAAATATTGAAGTAACAGCTTTGTTACCAATAGAATACTCCAGAAGATCTAATAATACAGGCTTTGAAACGGTTCAAGCTTTAAGATTGATGATGGTAGATCTTTCATAGGTGAAAGGCCGCCTGGGTAGGTACAACCGCATTGTCTATTTCTCCCGCCAAACGGCAGTGTAAATGCACCGTTGTGTTCCGATTTGAAGGACATTGCAGCCAGAGTACTGGACATAATAGGACTTAGCATCTTATGTCTCAGGATGGCCAGTGCCAAGTCAAGCATTGCTTGTAACCTGTGTTGTTTGACTTTGCTATTGTCCATGAGCGGTCTTATCGCTTACTATCAGGCGAATGGCACGCTCGTCTCAGCATTCTCAAAAAAAAAGCTAGCTGGTGGAAGAATATTCTTACATGTAAGTAAGTTTTATTTAATTGCGACCTCCGTGTAAAATAGGAGAAAACCAGTATTGACTCACGCAGGTACTACACCCCATTTAGGTAAGGCGTAAAGATTTACGGACATGTAGTGCTAGTGAAAATAGGTGTATAATAATGTCTCACTCTCTCAATGTCCCTCTCTTCAGCTTTTAAAAGACCGTTGCTGATCCTAGGAATATGTATAAAGTAAATTCCTCATTATTACACCCAATGTTCTGTTTTATGTACCTGCCTTTTTCGTAAATATAAAGGACATTAGAAGGATGAAGGCCGTAGTACCTACTTTGTATCCTTATTAAAATGTTTGGGCGTATCCAACAGGCCGGTGTAAACACGAGGGTATATTTGAGGGTTATTATGAGCGTTTTTGTATAAAGATCCTCATAATTTACATAAATTAATGGTAAATTTGCATTTTAAGGGAAGTGTTTGGATGCCAATTATTAATTAGGGTATACTTTGTGCGTCTTTTAAGGATAAAGAGATACATTTTCAAACAGTGACACCTCTTTTTTAAGAGCTTGCAAAATAATTGACATGTTCAATTATTTAATGGCAATAATATTGTTTACATCCACTGTTTAATCGAAACAATTATTACACGAATTGAACAAAAAAAACATTTTTTCTAAACCCATAAATTGACTTAAAAATCTAACTCCGAACACCCTCCACAGCTACATACTTTATCCATAAATTTATTTGATAATAAAAATCCAACCAACCCAAATCAAAAACACAAATCATTTATTCCAAAACAATGAGATTACAATAATATTTAGTGCGTGAGCGTCCAGCCAATCTTTTTGACATTCACGGTGCCTCAGAGGAGGTCTGAGGGCGCAGTGCGGTGACCGGGAAACCTATGTACCAACATAGTGCGTACGTATTAGATATAAAATATAGTTTACTCAGCCTTAGTTGTAGAGGAACGTGGTTGAGAACTATATTTTTGTATTTATGATTCGTTTGACTGCCTCGGTGGCGTAGTTGTGCTACGGTACGATTACAAAGCTGAGGTTTCGACTTCGAATCTCGGGTCGGGCAAAGTGATATTGGATTTTTCTATTATCAGCCTGGAGTCACGAATTTGTGCTCGATTATATGTTTGTAGACTCGCTCCTTATCACATCTTGGGAGTGAAAATATGTCGTTGTGTTACTAGTGGTCCTGTATACTCTTTCGGAGATACAGCTGTAATCTTAGTTTTTATGGAAAAATAAATAAAATCTATTTTAAAGATCAGCACCTTTTGATTTTCGTTACATAGCTGGGAATCAAACCTAAGATGTTACAATGTACATACACTGCCCGTAGACGTGAAGTATTCTAAACGTAGATGGAGGAGTTAGGAGGATAACAAATAAAGTTACAATAGTTAACAACGTTGTTATTTTAGTATAAAAGTCCCACAGACATATTATTTAGTGTTAAATAATTACTGAGAAAGAAAAAAAGATAGGCCCCGGCGAGATTCGAACTCACGATCTCCTGTTTACTAGACAGGCGCTTTAACCAACTAAGCCACGGCGCCGCTTGAATTACCAAGTATAATTTGCGTTCACTACAAAATGTTATATATTTCGATGTAACACGTGGATGTGACGCCATTGTTTACCCAGCTGATAAACTGTTAATATGTCTACCAAAATTATACGTAAGAAATAACAAGTACTCTGCCTCAGTGGCGCAGTTGTGCTACGGTATGATTTCAAAGCTGGGGACTCAGGTTCGAGTCCCGGGTCGGGCAAAGTGATATTGGATTTTTCTATTCATTATCAGCCGGGAGTGGAATTTGTGCCCCGAATGGCAATAGGCTCGCCCCCTATCACGTCGTGGGACGGTAAATACGAGGCGAAAAGTGGGTGTCCTGGTAGCACCTCTGCCTACTTCTTCTGGGAAAAAGGCGTGAGTTGATGTATGTAAATAATAATTGATTAGAATAGAATGGTTAATGTATGTTGTAAACAAAAGACTACTACCGATGCTATCGATCACATAAAAGATGTTGCGAAAAACTTTTTAATCATCCATAATATCATTTTAACTTAAATCCGAATACAGCTCTCCTTTAGAAATTTTGATAATTGAAACTATATCCTTTGATTTCCATTAGCATTAATTTCATCGTTAAGCCACATTGTGAGTGTGGCCTCCACCCAATAACCTATTAGCCATAACATTTTCATGTGTCTTACCCATCGCTACACGAATTAAGAATATTTTGGTTTGGTTTCTTTTTTTATTTTAATTGCTGTGAATGGCGAGACGAGTATGCCATTCGTCCAATGGTAAGCAATACGACCGCTTAAGGACAGCAAAACCAAAAACACCATCAATTATAAAGCAATGCTTGGCATTTCACTGCGCTCGCCATCCTGAGCCATAAGATGTTTTACAGTGGTGTTTAGCGGGAAATATAGAAATTGCGGTGGTACCTACCCAGGCGGTCGCTCACATATGAGAGACCTACCACCAGTAATCAATTGATCCTTATCTATTGTTCTGTCCGAATAATCATAGTTATTGCATATCACAAAGGCAAATATTAACCTGAAAGGCATCTACATGCAGATCAATACGCTTTGCAGACGGCCCGGTTCTATTCTCCGCTTAGTCAAGCGTACAGCGTTACAAAGGAGTCGTAAAGGAGAAATGACTTGCATAGATCATTACTATGTATATACTGGGATACTGAATAAATAGGTAATACTGATACATAGGTATATGCTTAGGTATCTATCAGTAAAAGGATAGCTCACTAAGATTATTCTTAAGAGTAGTGTTTTTATAGGTGGTTATAATTAAAAATATCATCATCATCATCAGCCCGTTGCAGTCCACTGCTGGACATAGGCCTCTAACAAGGTACGCCACAGAGCCCGGTCTGCTGCTTTACGCATCCAGTCCCTGCCGGCCCTCTTGTGCAAGTCGTGCAGCTATCAGGCCAGAGGACAATAGAATATAATGCCAATAATTTTTTATGCCAAATACAAGTGAGTTGTAGACAGGAATCCATCTAAAATTTAAAAATCAATCAGTATTCATGGATTTCTAAATTAGCTGTGCTATTAAACGTCTACATTATATTTCAGTATTAGAATACAAATGTAATTTCTAATTTAAGTGAATTTGTAATTCTTTTGAGAAATAAAATATCTTAAACCATAAACCGTAATGTTGCGGAAAGGAAAAGCCCCTCATTATTGCAAATAATATACACATACATTTATTTTCCAGTGCAGTATGAAATTCGCACGTAAGAATTTATAAAAATTAAATACATAAATACACCCAACAGTCACATACATAGTTCTGATCCCGCACTAAGATCGAGTCTTGTGTCGTGGGTTGTTCACGTTTTACAGCCAGCGTTTAACCAACTGCGCCACGGAGGGTAATTAATATTTATACCTCTTTAGACATCAACTTCAAAACAAACAAGGTAGTGTACCTAAAATTGTGTGAAATTTACGTTAATATTACCTTTACGCCACATACCGTGGCTGCATTGCTGTGGTGAGTCCCTTTTTCGGATCAAACATCCCGGAAACACGTTTTCAGGGTCCTAAGATTGATGAAAGCTTTGTTTACCACAAGCCAAAGTTGGGAATAGCCGCAACATAGAAAAATGTAACCAAATTAATGTTTAGTAAAAAATAGATTAAAAATAGATAGAATAATTGAATTCAAAAAATGTACAACATTATTCGAAAATAGGTTTTCCCCAGAGAACGGGCAAGAAACTGTAGTGTTGCTCTTTTAAGAACAACTTTACAATACAGTGATTATTATTTACAAATGTTACAAGTTGGTTTAAATTAGAAACAAATATGTGTGTGATCCACGGGTATTTGTTTCGGGTCTGCGTGTTTATGAGGCCGCAAAAGTCTCTCGTAGTTTCTGATACCCACGACACAAGACTCGATCTTAGTGTGGGGTCAGGACTATGTATGTGACTGTTGGGTGTATTTACTTTTTTATTTATCGGTGAAAAAAATCTCCTTATTATGCCTTTTTACTTAGCAGCGCCTAATGCCGATGATGCCGAATGCTACATATGGTAATAATATTTTTTATTATAAATCAACACAAAAATGCAGAGCACTCTCTGTAGGATATTAAGAGCATGCCATTTGTCTGATGGTAAGCGATACGACCGCTCATGAACAGTAGAAAAACCAAACAAAACCATGAATTACAAAGCAATGCTTAGCATTCCACTACGCTCGTCATCCTGAGACATAAGATGTCTTATTATGTCCAGTAGCTACTCTGGCTAAAAGGTCGAAAACTCTATGTTCATGTGTTGGTTAAGACACTTTCAAATCGTATTGGTTAATTCGAACATTTCATATCAAATTGATACATCCATCTGATATTTAATTATTGCTCAGTTATTATCATCAGATGCAATAAAATTTGCCTAATATAAAGAGAAATCAAGGCAAACGCTTACCTAAAATATTCTCACTCGCAAAAAGATTTTATAAGTAAATTATGTCGAAAGTTGCCTCGAGGACGAAAACTTCCGCAAACCATTAACCAGTCGTCTATTAAACGAGGGAATTATTTAATTCAATGATCAGGGAACGAGCTAAGCTTGAATAATAGCTGGTATCGCCGCCGAATCCAGAAATTATCGAGCGAACGGGTAAGGGACAATTTCGGCTGCGGCGATGTCGTAAAAATACATGGTATAAGAGCTGTACAGGTTAGGAGGTAAAACCTGATACTCACGACACAAGACTCGATCTTAATGTGACAGGACTCTGTATGTGACTGTTGGGTGTAATTAGTATATATGTTACCGGAAATGTATGAAGTCTAGGAATTGTATACAGCTCCTAGGAAATGTATACAATTCCGAAGCTATTTAGGAAATGTATAAAATATTCTTTCAATAATTATTTTATACATACATATCCTGGGAAATGTATACATTTCCTAGGCATTGTATAAAATTCCAATATCGTATTAGGAAATGTATAAGAATAATGGTTTCTGTAATAAAACACGTTGTTCAAATGAGAGTAATATTTTTTATCACAGGTAACAATCATAGCGTTAAATTCTATAATACTCGTATCTTCATATTACCTATGTTACTAATTAAAAATAACCCTTCCGGTGTCCAAGAAGCTCATTTCGGGCTCCCTGTCAAGATTTATGTGACATTCTCCATTGTTCTCCAATGGTGGGTAGGTAGGTTAGGTTAGGTTAGGTTATGTTAATTGATTTAAAAAAAAAAAGGTTATGTTAATTGATATCTTAAATATCTTACATTTCCGATTACTATTTAGGAAATGTATAGATTTCCTAGGAAATGTGTCTAATGTAATTTATTTTACACATTTTCGGGCGATTTTAGGAATTACATAGATTTCCTAGGAATTGTATACAATGACGGATTACATACATTTCCGTTAACATATACATACATAAACTCACGCCTTTATCCCAGAAGGCATAGGCAGAGGCGCCAACAGGACACCCACATTTCGCCTTTTATGTTCCGTCCCATGATGTGATAGGGGGCGAGCCTATCGCCATATCGGGCACAAATTCCCGACTCCGGGCAATTGTGTAATTACTTATTTTTTTAATAAATATATAGTGCGTGGTGAGTAATTGGTCAAGAAACGGAGGAGGCAGCCAATATGGTGGTCGGGAATTATTTAAACATCTCGCTTCACGGATTAAAATACATTGACGGCGAAGGGAAACATTTTGAGGACACTTTCATTCCACAGAGATCTTAACAAGACATTATTTAATTATTTCTAACTTATCTATTCTTGGCTTATTTACCCTAACGCAATCAAGTATTTAATTAAGTATTAGCAGCTGTGTAATGAAAAGTATGAAACTAACATCTTTCATAGAAATATATAACATTTTCTAGGCAACGCAAATAAGACTTGGTAATTCAAGCGGCGCCGTGGCTTAGTTGGTTAAAGCGCCTGTCTAGTAAACAGGAGATCGTGAGTTCGAATCTCGCCGGGGCCTATCTTTTTTTCTTTCTCAGTAATAATTATTTAACGCTAAATAACAGCGTTTCATTTTATTTTTAATGATATGTAAAGCCCGCTAACAAGGCTAACGTGGTGGACTATAGCTTAAACTTTCTCAATTTCTCTCTCGTTTTATAGAAGACTATAGTGCGACGTATATACCGGGTAATATATCAAGACTGCGACCTAAAACGAAGCCAGGTGCAAGTATTAGTGACTTCAGACACAATGCAAGTAAACATTTCGCAATAAAAATTGACAACTTTTTTTCGTAATTTTTTACTTATCGTCGTATTTGGGTAATATATATTATATACTTTTTTTTCCTAAAGTAATTATGTACACCTCTTTATTTTTAAACCCGCAATGGTACGTAAGGGTCTAAATTAGTATTTTTACAAAACATAATGATTGAAAAAAAATCTAAACAAATATCAGTCACTGTTTTAGCGAATTTTTTATTTGCATCGTGTTTGTAACCACTAAAACTACGACCTGGCTTCGTTTTCGGTCACAGTCTTGATATACCCTATATAATTATAATTGTTTAATAAAAAATATACCACTTAAAGTATATTCCATAATTAGACTATTTTTAAAGCACTGAATTGAAGTGTGTGTATTATTAAGAGTACTACACAATAAAAGTAAACCTTAAGTTATTTATTACTTTCTAAAATATTAAACAAAAGCCCCCAGTTTGCATAAAAGGTTATATTTCAATTTATTAAGAAAATATTCTTAAATATTAATTCATTTATTACACTATATTGTTTACCTTTTAAAATAATTTAAGATGAATTCAGTTTTCTTAGTAATTATTAGCTACTACGATGATATTTAAAATAAATCGTGATTAAAAGGCATGCTAATATTTTGAATCTGTATGCACAGAAAATTTAAATATTACAAACGAAAAATTTTTAAGAAAATTTGCATTCTAATATAATTTTTCTTTTTCTTACACAACTTTTCCCATTTCACGTGCACTTTTTGTCGTATGTATATTTTAGCATAATTTAATATAATTATCTAGGACATATTATGGCGAGATCATCCCAGTGTTCTTTCTTTTAGTTCAATAACTACAAAAAAACAACAGACGACTAATCTTAACACGTAGCAATGAATTAATCATACCAACATCTAAAAAGACCTCGTGGTAGGCCGCGCAGAAGGTGGAGAGATGACAAGTCATCTCCAAAATGGTATCGAAATGGTCCAAGGACCATTTCGATACCAACTGGTGGAAGAAAGCTTTGGATAGAGACGGGTGGAAGAAGGATAAGGAGGCCTTTGCCCTGCAGTCGTACAGTATAGGCTAGGAAAAAAAAAAGACATCTATTTTACATAAATATATATTTTACAATAATTTTTATGGTATTTCTACTCTAACTATCGCATTAGCTTTCTTAATCGAATTATCCATTGTGAAGGACACCCGCAGGTATTCACCAGTGGGCGTATATATTCTTATTATTAAATTACATTGCGTAGTATCAATCGTGTTCAACTTCCAGCCAATATATTCTGTTGGCGGCAAACAATATCGGCGGAGCGCGATAACGCCGTACCCATCGATCCAATATTTTTCTTTCGTACAACATTACCCAAATCCCACAGCCTTGGTATAAAAGAGTTGGGCAAAATTTATGATACCGAATCATGGTGTTGTAAAAAGTTATAGTGGCTTTCCAGTGTTTTTGGTTATTGGGTACACTTTCCAACTGAATGAGCCGTGGAATGTTTTTGAAACAGCGGATTGAATTGTGGTTGTATTATTGGACGTATTTTTAGGACAGAAAAGATATTAATAAGCATCTTATATAATTAAAAAGGAACCAGCAACGCATATGAGCGGGGAAATTAACAAAACTTTAAAATAATTATACTGAGGTCTTAAGAGAATTGAATTCAATTTTAAAGGTATATATGTGTATTATGTGGAGTCCGACAATCGGGGTTGGATTAGGGTAAGTCCCACAGACATTCTCGATCATACCAAGCAATGAGAGGTAGTACATGAGCTTTACTTAACCTTTAACCTTTGACTATATAGCATAACCCAATGATGACGGCTACTAATTTTCTATAGTCAACATAAAACACAAAAGTGTATAAAAAAGGCAATTAAAAAGTGTTATTAATTTATATTGTTGACAAAACTTTCTGCATAACAATCCAGTTTTTGAAAGTTGTGTTTACGTCGGTCGCGACGAGTCGTTTAACCTTTTTGCAGATTTAAAACCCCCCTTCACACCCCTTCCCCTTCTTCCCTTTCCCCTTGCTTCCCCAGAGGGCATTAATGAGTGTAATAGGATTTTTTATTACTCAAAGTTGTATGGATTATGGCATTTTTTAATATTGCGCTCGACCTCTGTTTTGGTCCAATGTAATTTATACAGGCTCTAGAAACATTATTACAATATTTTTGTTGGTTTAGCACAGGTTGGTGGATGGCACATTGAGAATTGACCTTTCATAGTCATTGAAATGAAACTAATTTTTACGAATTTCATCGCAGATTTGGTTTAATTTTTACATTATTTAACTTCCTGACGTTTCGATTACTTTACAGCTTTCGAAGCCATGGGGCGGTCCGCCGTTTAAAAAATGTAAAAACTAGATGTATAAATAAAATTCGTAAAAAAATAGTTGTGTTTCAATGTGTAACATTCGCGTTAATCTAAGAAATCATCAGAAAGATATTTTTAAAACATTTGGAGCAACGGACAGTTCGATTTAAACTAAGCCTAGTTTAATGAATTGGGCTCAACTAACGTGGCTCAGTTACTCCCAAACACATATTAGTGTAATTTAAAAATGTTTTAAAAATAGCTTAATTTTGTGCCTCAGAAGTACGACGGTCCTCTTCACGATAGTGTAGTTTCTCCATAATGGACACGATGTTAAAAAAAATGCTCTTAACCTAATATCAATTAATATACCCTGGAGGTATTGATCGCAACTCTTAATTCAAAACACCAATTCAAATAAAACCTCAGCATGAAAAGAAAACACAAAGCCATTTCAGAAAGATGTAAAATCAAAAACAAACTCCTCCGCACTTCGTTACCGCCCGATTGATTCCGACCACTGGTTTGCTATAAAAATGTTTTCGCATGAAAAGCCCGTCAGAACGTGAATAATATTTGATTTTAAGCCGGTTCGTTAACGTGCAATACACGAATATTCGTGGACTATTGAAAAGAATGACCAGGAATTGGAATTGCGTTCAATCTTAGCTTTTTTGGCGTGAAATTGGCTTATTAAATGCGGAATTAATACTTGCCAATTGTGATACGCACAATCGATGGTAAAATTCATCACGTGTTTTACGCAAGTTTAACGCGATTCGAGCTCAGCTTGTGTGTGTACATTAATTTGGTTTTCAACAGGCTGTCATATTGAATTCAACTGCCATATGCATCTCTTGTCAGTTGTTGATTCAAATTCCCAGTAATTTCACGTGTTGTAATGTCTTTCTAATCGCAACTCAACATTGCATAATATACACTGATGCTTGGCGATAGAAATACCCAGAAAGACTCTCACATACCATTCATGCATAGAGAAACATTATTTTTGTGAGTATTTCGCATGTATGAGTTAATACTTTTTATTGAAACGCTTTTTTTATTGCGATGAATGGCGAGACAAGCATGGCATTCGACTGATGGTAAGTAATATGACCGCTCATGGACAGTAGCAAAACCAGACAACGCAAAGCAATGCTTGGCATTCCACTGCCCTCGCCATCCTGAGACATGAGATGTTAAGTTTTATTATGTCCAGTAATTACTCTGGCTACAATGTGCTTCAAACCGGAACACAACAGTGTATTTACACCGCTGTTTGACGGGAAAAAAGACATTGCGGTTGGACCTTCCAAGGCGGCCTCTCACATAATATGAGACCTGCCTCCAGTACTTTATTCGAGAATCCCGAATACATTGTATAATGCGAAACAAAACGCACTGCCATCATTTCAAGTGTGTAAAAGAAAAACACTTCGCTAGTAAAAAGGCCATAAATTTCCCACACTTCAACGTAACCCTTAATACGTAATACGCTCACACCCCGAATAAGTTCACCGCCCCTTTCTCGAGACCGTTTCTCGCAAATACCAGATGCAAATTTATCTCTTCCCGTTTATCTCAAATGAGATCACATTCGGGTATTATTTGTTTAGTGTCGTGCTATATTTGGTATTTATGACTTAACACATTTGTGTACCAAATTTTATTGCAATAAATAAATTAGATGGTTTAGGTTTTTTTTGGCATTTTGTATAGTCTATCTATCTATCTATATCAGCCCATATACGTCCCACTGCAGGGCACGGGCCTACTCTACATTCGAGAGAATCGATTGAGAGTGGTTAGGCCATATAGTCCACCACGCTGGCCTAGTGCGGGTTGGCGGACTTACATACCGTAGAAACTCTTTAAAATCGCTACGGTATGCAGGTTTCCTCACGATGTTTTCCTTCACCGTTAAAGTGCGTGGTGATTGACTATCAATACATACATAACTCCGAAAAGTCAGAGGTGTACCCTGGGATTTGAACCCGCGACCACCGTGAACATGTAGGCAGCCGCGTCTGGTCCGTTTACCAACAGGCCACCACGCAATTATATATGTATATTATGTATTATGTAATTATATTATGTATAGTAATGAATTGGAAAGCAAGGAATTTTCTGTTTTCTCTCGTAGCTACTTGTACCCACGACTCAAGACTCCATCTTGGTGTAGGGTCAGGACTATGTATGTGAACTATTGGGTGTATTTATTATTTTATTAAATTAAGAATACAGAATGTTAATACTTTAAATACAACATTTTCTTGCGAGACTAAATATACTTAAAGTTTTCATACAAAAGTTGATAAGATACCTTTAATATATGTTTAAACTTAGATTACTTAAGTTGGAACTGCATTTAATGGCAACAAAATTGTACAAATTAATGAGTCTGGGAAAGGAGTGATATTACAGTTCTTAAAGTAATGTAATGACCTCTGCCAGTTGGCTGCCCGTAACTGGATTGTGGACAGCAAATTGGAGAGTAGACTTCAATTTATTTGAACAATTTTATTGAGTCGATAGCGTGTTGAAACTACATATCAGAAATTTGAGCCTAAAGCACATACAGTTGAGTTCTTGGAGTATTGTATTTTCAAAGTTGATTAATGTTCATTTTAACAGAAAAGAAAATATCTTGAAAATACTTTCTTACTTTCTTAATAATTTCAAGGATCGTGTAAAGTCAGCCAACTCGTACCGGACTAGCGTAGTGGGCTAAAAAACTGAATTGTAAACAAATATGGCTTGATGTCATGTTTTATACGAAAAAAATCAGCCAGTCTGAGTATAATCCACACAATAGTTTCAGAAAAAAATAAAAAAGGTTTAACTAAATGGAATTAACGTCTGAAAGATTTTTATCTTAAAGTTGTGAACAATTACTCAACTCCAATGCTTTTGAACTTAGGTTAAAAGAAATGAATTAAAAAAATGCACAGATCCAATCTTTTAAATTCACGTCGTCTGTCTGAAAATATTACTTTAATGGCATTCTTTTCACTAATGTTAGAGAATGAATATTAAAATAGGTACAAAAATATTCAATTGTATTCCTCATCTTTCATCCATAGGAATTTCATTGTAGAACATTATAGGAATCTGACGATATTATGTTTGAAATCGATGTAACCCAGAGGTCAAAATACTTGTGACATATTTTTAATTTTTATTAAGTCAAGTACATTGTATCATTTATTAAGTCAAATGGCCAGTTATTTTAAATATGAAACAAAAAATTAAATCTGTCATTTCCAAAAAAGGAAATAGAAAAAAAAAAACCTTTTGAATTAATGAGACTTAATCTATCTGATAGGGATAAGCGGAAGGTGTTGAGCGAGACCTTTGCCCAGCAGTGGGACACAACAGGTTAATAAAAAATATCTGGCCCATAAATAATACAACTTAAACTAGCTTCAACAAGGCCTATACTCTGCAACCATAATAAAAATATTTGGCACCTAAAATATGACTTCAATAAGAAATTAGATACTTAAACAGAATTTATCGCTGAAAAGGTTTTTGTATGTCTTCTGTTATAAGATAAAACGATTTATGGAGGAATTATAGAAGGCGTTTATATGAAAATTCAAAGCCTATAGAATCGAAAATCTGAAGTAATTTTTCGAAGATTATACTTATTTATGAGGGCTCGTAGGTTACTTAGTTTCAAATGAAAAAGTAGTATGGATAATCGAGAATAAGTTACGATAATATTGATAAAAAACTGTTAGGGTAATTTCATAACAGATAGTAGAAGGATAACGGCAAGCTGAATAAAGATACATAAGACGGCTGTGAATAGAAGAGTCAACTTCATAGGATTCAACGATCAAGGCAGAAACACGCTATGCTGATGGAAATAAAGTTTTTAAAGTATCAGGGGATGAAATATTAAAGCTTATTAGACCGGCGGATGATAACCATCTTGTGGTATACACAACTACGCCTAGTCGAAGCCGTCGACCTTTTTGGTTTGATTGGACTGTGGTATGCGTGCGAATACAATTGCTATGGTACGACTGGCGTTAGGTTAGGTTAATATCACTTACAGGATAGAATGCATCAGCAATTAATTGCGACGGCAAAGTTATTACTTCAGTTTTCTTCAATACGTTGACATTGTCTTTCCTGTCACTCTATATCCAATTCTTCTTAACCTTATTACCCTTTCTTAGTAAAGCAAACATGACCCGAATATAATTTGATGTAAAATAATAAAGCCAAGTTGCATACGGGTAAGTGGGTTCCGTATAATTATGCATTCGTTTGAATTAAACCGCACACCGCAGTTAATTAAGCTTTTTTATTTAACTTACAAAAGTTTTTCCTTTTCCGCAAACTACAAAGAATTGCACCGTTTTTAAAATACTGAGTTTGGACTTTTAGTTTCGAGGCGCGGTGACGCTGTTAGCGGTTAAAATTAATTAATTAACTGCGTCCCTCTTTGTTATTATACTGGTATTTTAGTGTAGAATCAGGACTATGTATGTGACTGTTGAGGGTATTTATTATTATTATATATTTTTGTCATTATCTGTGGTGTTGGCAAAGCTATATTTTGCTCATAGAATACGACATGATAGCAATTATCATAGACTATACCATTTAAATGTATCGCGTTTCGGGTCCACCTGATGTAAAAATATTCGTTTCCAATCAGGTTAGTATCGACCGTAACCGTAATACGTTATTAGTATCGATCGTATCGACCATTAGATTAGTTTCTAATTAATTCAGTATAAAAATATATAAACCCGCTAACAACATAACCACATCTCTACCGTAATAACAAAGTACTACCTCTGGTACTCCGCACTGACAAAGGTTGAATTATAGTTGATTTATAGAGGGTTCCTCACGCCAGCGCCGCCCCACAAAACATTTCGGACTCAACTTTTTAACAGTTGCAAATTGTTTTTAAAATTGTATTTTACGATCTAAAGAGGTGGATAATTTGAAGTAAAGTTTTACTGTGATTGAATGCTTGAAAGTAGTAAATGGTAAGGTAAGTGTGTCTATAATGAGAATGATAAGAAAGACTCGATAATAAAGACGGATGCAGGTCGCTTCCAATTACAGGTCTATGAAGTATTTACCGATCCATGGGGGAGGTCTTTGTTCAGCAGTGGACTTCCTGTGGCTGAAGAGAGAGAGAGAGAGAGAGATACAGAGACGGTTAAGTTAGTAGAAATTCATTATTAATAACCTCGGCTTAGACAAAAAGTCAAGAAAGTATGTTTCATTTCCCCTTATTTATTTTACAAGACAGACATTCTCGGAGACTCGCTGAGCAGTACTCGGTGCCATTAAAATGTGTGCCACTGTTGATACTGATTAGTTGCTATATCATAATTAAGATTCTTTGAATTTATTATACAAAACGCTAAAATTAATTAAACATTTGTAATTATATTTCATCTATATCAGCCCATATACGTTCAAAAAGTGCGTGGTGGCCTGTTGGTAACGGATCAGACGCGGCTGCCTACATGTACACGGTGGTCGCGGGTTCAAATCCCAGGGCACACCTCTGACTTTTCGGAGTTATGTGTGTATTGATAGTCAATCACCACGCACTTTAACGGTGAAGGAAAACATCGTGAGGAAACCTGCATACCGTAGCGATTTTAAAGAATTTCTACGGTATGTAAGTCCGCCAACCCGCACTAGGCCAGCGTAGTGGACTATATGGCCTAACCACTCTCAATCGATTCTCTCGATTGTAGAGTAGACCCGTGCCCTGCAGTGGGACGTATATGGGCTGATATATAATTATATTTCAAAATTAATTTATACGTAGTGATATTTTTAATTATGTAAATTAAATTAACACAATTTGTAGAGAACTAAAAAAAATTAAGATGAGCTATAGTCAGGAGATTAATTAAGTTTTCTTTATCCTTAATAAAGTGCGTGGTGGCCTGTTGGTAACAGACCAGACTCGGCTGCCTACTTGTTCACGGTGGTCGCGGGTTCAAATCCCAGGGCACACCTCTGACTTTTCGGAGTTATGTGTGTATTGATAGTCAATCACCACGCACTTTAACGGTGAAGGAAAACAACGTGAGGAAACCTGCATACCGTAGCGATATTAAAGAATTTCTACGGTATGTATAGTCCGCCAACCCGCACTAGGCCAGCGTGGTGGACTATGTGGTCAAAATCCTCTATCATACTTTCGATTGTAGAGGAGGCCAGGGCCCTGCAGTGGGACGTAATATGGGCTGATACAGATACAGATACGCGATGCAGTACAAGTCGTAGAGCCACAATGCGACTGAGTCTGCTGTTGGAATGGCGAGTCTCAATGAGGGTGGTATCTTTGCCTCACAATAAACTAACATGAGTCAGTGGCTTTATTGGCGTGTTTTTTTTTTATTGCCTCGGTGGCGTAGTTGTATTACGGTACGGTTACAAAGCTGAGGTCTCGGGTTCGAGTCCCGGGTCGGGCAAAGTGATATTGGATTTTTCTATTCATTATCAGCTCGGAGTCAGGAATTTGTGCCCGATATGGCGATAGGCTCGCCCCCTATCACATCGTGGGACGGAACATACAAGGCGAAATGTGGGTGTCCTGGTGGCGCCTCTGCCTACCCCTTCGGGGATAAAGGCGTGAGTTTATGTATGTATGTATGTTTTTTTATTGCAATGGCGAGGCGAGCATGACATATTTCATACGGTGTATGAAATTACAGATGGCCCAATTATTTCTATTATTACCTTTCGGAATTTTTTCATCTCTTCTCATATTTTAAGAAACCGATAACGTAGCTATGATCAAATTTGTATAATTGTTCATGAGCTGTCATGACCTGCTACCAAATGATGATTCTACAAAAATAACACAATCTCACATCACTATTGATATTATATTATGTATCAGCCCCCCCACTGCAGAGCACAAGCCTCCTTTACAACCAAGAGAACGATTGAGAGGGCAGGGAGATCATTATTATAGTGGTTTATTAACAAAACTAGTTATTACAATCGCGTATTAATTAAACACTTGAGACATAAATCACATATTTATTTTAATGTCTGAGTAAATACGCAGGGAAAGCTTATGTTTACTTGGTGACAGAATGGTTTGTGGGAATCTGGCGCAATTGTACGGTTATGCGTTGAATTTTATTTATACTTTAGTTAACACAGTGGCGACGTGAAACTATTAAACCCATTATAAATTACACTCAACGATTACATACATAATCCTGACTTAACACTAAGATCGTGTGACGTGGGTCAGAAACATCCAGAACCAAAACAAATACCAGTAGATCACACAAACATTCGTGTCGTTGAGAGGATCGAACTCGCGGCCTCTACGGCGCGCTACGGAGGCTCCCAATGTTCAAAGAGGTACTATACTATATCAGCCCATATACGCCCCACTGCAGGGCACGGGCCTCTACAATCAAGAGTACGATTGAGAGGGGTTAGGCCATAAAGTCCACCACGCTGGCCTAGTGCTGTTGTGGGTGGTGTGCTTAAAGAGTTACCAATAAATATTAAATAACATTATCGCTTCATCTCATACATTGGACGTCGTTTTAATGTAATGAGACGTCAACACGACGGATTCCAATTTGTAGCGAATGTGAGTTTATTACGTGGTGGGACCGCAAGCCTAGCACACAACACGCTGCGTTGCTAATTAAACCGGGCCTATTAATATTTATATTATAGGCAGGACAGACATTGTCCTGTTATTGGCGTATGGTAATGTTACAAAGTACGGAGAACTGAAGGACAATGATGTAGAAATCATCTCGAGTGGAAGCCACGCACTGGCAAGCCTTGTATTGAATGTAGACCCGCAAGGACAGACGATACTGCAAATGTTGCAGGAAATAATGGTAAATATTCACAGTGGTAAAGCTATGGTGATAGATGGTAAAGATATGATCCCCTCAGGTGTTGAGCACCCATCTCGTGGGTGAGATATTATAAACAATAAAAACTTTAATTTATTGATAAAGTTTAAAATAATCTTGAATAATGGGACTCAATATTTGTTTATAGTTCGTGAACGAAAAAAAAGATACGTGTCTGTAAAATATGATGCGATCGGGTCGCGAATATAATAGTTCACGTTTATTCGTGACCACAAATAGCCGTTCAGTAATTGAAAATGAAGTAATATAGCGTATCAAAACATAAGGTATCAGGCGATGTGTTTAGAGTGATAAATTTAGAAAAGTGGTTCACATGATCCTGCAATTATTATCTTTTCAATTCAATTATTACGTAATTAAATTTTGCATACGTATTATAATCAGGATACTAGAAATGGACATTAGATATATTACAAACAGAATAAATATTATTTCCGAAGGAAACAGATGAATAATGCAAAAGTCCGCCACTTCAGAATATATAGAAACTCCAATTCCAGAGTCACATATTCTACATAATTTTAAAATACAGAGCAGTGATTTTAAAATGCAATATTTCTACCGCACGGCGAAGTTGGATTTCAGAACTACATCTAGTTGAGGTGAGTGGAAAAATTGCGGCATGCAACCGCACTTAGCTGCCCTTGAGCTGAGATGAAAACCGAATGTGTCATTACGAATACCGTACTCGCTTCGTGACTTATTTTATGAGCAAACTGGAATATATTCGAATAGGACGGAAACTATTTGTGTATAATTATGCTTGTACCTGTGAATAGGTAGGTTGTAGTACTATTAGTAGAACCTTAACTTTGTTGACGCTTATCCATTGGCATAACATGGCTTTCTTGAGGAGACGAAGCTATTCATTTCACATTTCGGTATCTCAGAGTACGCTGAATATACACTATATTGGGGTCATTTGCCATCCTACCAAGATTATTTCTTTTTTTTTATTTCATAGATTCATTGCCCATAATTCAAATATTGCCTCCGGGTCTTGTTCTTGACAATGCCAACACCACTATACCGACTTTAACACCTTGGTGACCAGGCGGTCGGTCAGACCAGCTCAGGCGCATTATACCAGCACTGGGTATCCCTAAGGCGTGAAGCCTGACTGAGCTAAAACAGGTGGTAATAAAGTACCGTCTAGATAGAATACTGAACCGCTAAATACATCAATCTTTTAACATAAAATTATACCACCCTTGTCAAAGATTGCTATCAAGTCACACATGCTACTACTGCTCTAATGAAGCGTCCAAAATCTACATTTTAAGCGCGAAAATAAAGTGCAAACATAGAAACACTAATTTTAGTACTAACACCTCAAAATTTTACATATGAAACGACGTGTTCAGAGGAGCTTCATTCAAAATAAATTTAAACTATAGCGTCAGGTGCAAAAGTGCCTTTGTGAAATAACTATTGCATCATGTTGCACCCTAATGCACCCTCATACAAATGTATGAAAATTCACGCGAATTTATAGTCATTATGTGCTCTAAGGGCTCATTCACACGAGCCCGATTCGTTTTATTTGATGAGTCGTTTTTTTCACGATACGTCTTTTGACGGCGATAATGCATTTTATATGCCCGTGGTCATACGCTTCACGAATGGTGAAAAAATACGGACACGTCCTAAATCACGTATTGTCTTATAAAAATAACGTTCGTCAGAAAACATGTGTCGAGAATTTTTTGGTAACGGATTCGCTGACAATAAACTCAAAATCACGAAACGGATGTGAACAAAAATTCGGAAATCTTGCCGAATTGTGATAAAACACGATTAATATGCAAAGTCAACGTCCATCCGTTATCACGTATCATCTATTTTGACGAATCGTCAGAGTCCGTGTGAATAAGCCCTAATGTAGCGACCTTGATAAATCTTGTGTGTGGGTGTTTTACTGCGATGTTGAATATATTTATTGCTTCTTTAGTAGACGAGGGCAAGACACATGGCGGAGATCTGTCGTGCCGGCAAACAGAACGTAGGACGTCCATTTACACTTTACAGGGTAGGTAGACAACCTTATAAAATATATTGCAGGCAGTCGCTGGATGGCTCCTAACAAATCGCCATAGATATCCTTAGGATGGCCCCGGGTTCAAAATATAAATAAATAAATACACCCAACAGTCACATACATAGTCCTGACCCCATACTCAGATCGAGTCTTGTGTCGTGGGTACCAGAAAGTACGCGAGACTTTTCGGTCTCACAAGCACCCAGATCCGAAAGAAATATTTATGGTTTACACAAACATTTGTCTCGGTGCGGGGATCGAACCCGCGGGCTCTCGTTTTACAGCCGGCGTCAAACCAACTGCGCCACGGAGGCTTTCCTAATATAAAAAAATATTTAAATAAACTGAAGGCAACACGAAACATTGTACCTAAAATCTCATAGTCCAAAGCATATTTAAAGACATACTAGATCAATAATACAAAATTTCATAAGTATACCAAGAATACAATAACATTTTAAAGTCTTCGCGAAACAATCTCCCAAATTGAAATCCCAACTTTAAGATTTGATAATTAATAACGAAGTTGATTCGCCGAAGGCAACGGTTGCTCAGGCCGCCATAATCTTACTAAACTTCTTTAAGATTCGTCTCAATTATATCCGTGGTACACGCAATCAAGTTTTTTAAGCCGCGCCTTATTCCTTGAAGGGGTAGGCAGAGGTTCCACCAAGTGGCAGATGAAGCTTTTATTCTGTATAGCTTAGACAGCACTCCTTTTTTTATGTCCGTTCAATGTTTTTCTGTAGAAATTATGTGTTTTTCACCTATTTATACAGATATACAGGATAAGCAGTGCAATAAAGATTAACATGTAAATTATTCTACGCAATTCTATCGCCAACCTAATTTTTAGAATAAAATGTGGGGGACGGTCTATCGCTATTTCCCGACACAAAACTTGGTGTAAGTCTGTTATCACCTGGACTATGTATATGTTACTATAAAATGCTGTATAATAACGTATTATGTTTGATTATGTACAGTTATTAAATCCTTCCCTTTAATATTTTAAAACATAAAACACATGACAAAAATCTGAGAAATTTCGAAAATGTACCAAATTAAAATACCAGCGTAAATTGTTAAACGCCACACACAAAGAAAGGTATGGCATGTTAAGAATTACAAAAATCTTCAGGTTATTTTCAGGGATAGTCTCGTCGGAAGGCGATGTCTTTAAATGTGTTCAAATAAATAATAAATAAATACACCCAACAGTCACATACATAGTCCTGACCCCACACTAAGATCGAGTCTTGTGTTGTGGGTATCAGGAACTACGAGAGACTTTTCGGTCTCACAAACACCCAGACCCGAAACAAATACTTGTGGTTCACACAAACATTTGTCTCGGTGCGGGGATCGAACCCGCGGCCTCTCGTTTCACAGCCGGCGTCTAACCAACTGCGCCACGGAGGCTGTTCAAGTGAAAAGGTTGTCTAAATAAAGATCACTCGGTGTTGTTTACCCCAGCTTAGTCTCAAGTGGTTTTTATTTATCGATATCTTTGTTGTGATACAATGTTAGAGTCTATTGTTGGAAGAAAAAAATATGTATTTCAAATCTCTCTAAAAATATTGTTTTGATAAAGATAACATAGAAGAGATAAGATTTATTATGTTTTGTAATATGACAACGTATTATTCGATACTCCATAGCTATTATTTATTTCTAAATGCATTATTTCTTGTTTAATAGTTGGTAATGTTGCCCATTGGTAGTTGACTAATTATAATAATTCTGATTAAACCATTTTTTTTAAAATGATCCCTAAAATTTGACGAGGTAAAAAAATCTTCATCATGAAATAAAATTTAAATAAAAGCTTGTAAAAATTAATGGATTCACTTTTAGCTCAGGGTAAAGTTTATTTAAAACTGTACAGTTTAACCCCAGAATAGAATGTCTCTTTAACACACATGAAAACGTTTTACAAATAATTAATTACCGACTATGAAAAGGCTAATTAAAAGTCTGTTTATAGACTCACCTACCATAATGAAATACCAACACGACACTGTAAAGGGGTAACCACATTCTCCTCTTATACAAAATGTATTCGTTAATTAACATTAAAACAAGTTGAGTTGATATAATTAGCGGCTCTTTGCGGTACAATACGTTTTTGAACTCAAGAGAAAGTTATATTTATTTTGATGATATGGGAGTGTTACCCATATAAAAGCGTGATAAAGACGTATTAGGCTAGTACTGCACAAATCAATTTTGTACATCGCAACTGATATGTTACCCCTTTCAATCGTTCTCTCGATTGTAGAGGAGGCTCGTGCCCTGCAGTAGGACGTATATGGGCTGATACAATACAATACAATACAATGCACTTGTTATTGTTGTATAATGTTTCATATATATCATATATTAATTGATGATTAACTGTATGTTGAGCAAACACAGGCTTGCAATATATTTTTATTTACAGGACAGTTTTTTGTCACAGTAAAATATGAATATATTAATATTTGTTCTCCGAACAGCAAAAGGCACTGTACTACGAAAAATATGCTTTAGGTTCACCAAATATTTGCTCCGAAAAATAAACAATAATTAAGAATACTTTATAGTTATCACCCTACGCCGCTACAAATGGATAAAAAACAATCGATTTAAAAAAAATCACTAAAAAGTAACAAATAATATATTTTTCATTGTTCTTGTAAACGTTAATTAATTTACCTATAGACTTGACTAGCCAATAAATCATAAAATATGCATATTATATTGAATGCCCGGCGCCAAGTACCAGAATTAAAAAATATTCAGAATTGGGTTAGCCAGTACAAAATTATGAGGTAACAACCATAAAAACATTCAGTTAAAAAATATCATAACATTACCACACACACAAACTCACGCCTTTTTCCCAGAAGGGGTAGGCAGAGGTGCTACCAGGACACCCACGATGTAATAGGGGTGAGCCTATCCCCATATCAGGCACACATTCCTGATTTCGATAATGAATAGAAAAATCCAATATCACTTTTCCCGACCCGGGATTCGAACCCGAGACCTCAGCTCTGCAATCGTACCGCAGTACAAATACGCCACCGAGGCAGTCATAACATTAGCAGTAATTAATCATTAAAGCCAGGATTTAACACAACAACCTTCTGCAAATTGTAACAAGCCAAGTTACCTAGCAGAACTCTAGGAAATTCATAAAACAAATTAAAATCAGACAACAGAGATTCATTTAAAATAAACCAGTGTCGTGAAGAGCTTCCTCATTCCAAGAGCGCAGCGTTGGAACACATAATCTTGTTAGCACTCGGGCTTGCTGGCCATTAACCAAGTAATGTAATAAGCTGATTTAACATGAGTATAAATATACCTTGGGATTTGATTAGTTTTATTGAGCCTCTTCGAATTCTAGCGCATAGTTATCCACTGTTAGTCTGGTCAAATAATATAAAATTCCTACGTTGATGAGTTGCAGAAGATTAATATAATATCATTGTGCAATTTTAAAAGTTCATTAAAATATTAACTTTTGCACGTCATATGGCAAAATGTACTCGAACTACTTAAATGTTATTTAAGACCCTATAATTGTACCTACATTTTGTGCAAATAAATGATTTCTGATTCTGATTCTGGTGTATATTTTAGTCATGATTCTACCTCCTACTGCGTCACCCCTCCTTTATCTACTCTCCTTTTCATAACATAGAAAGAATGTAAAAGAAAAGGTATTATATCTATGAACTGAATTTATAACTCTCCTCATTGCTTTTCGCTTTTCAATACCCATTCAAAATGTATGCATTAGATATACCTGGTTATTTGTACGTTTTATCACCATAATGGAACTTTGACCTGAATATTATGCAGATATATCCAAACTCTGTAAGTATCATCTAGCATGATTGAAATCAGCAAGAAATAATTTCACCCATACTCAGAAAAGCCTCGCATCATAAACACATTGTATTCGGAATATTAAAAGCCTGTCAAAACACTCAACAAAGGAAACGGCTCCACGTCACTAAAAGAAAAATAAAACCGCGAACACTTGGTATACAGAAATACTCCCGTGCTTCTGAGTTTAATGCCCCATTTGTTACGAGTGGTCGGAAATGCCGCGAAATATATTTGTATATCGAAGGGCCATCATACGAAGCCGGGCTTATAAATTGGCAAGGAAAATGCAGTTTTATTATGTAATGTTATGTATACAGCTTGAATAAGTCAATTGTTGTTGTAGAAATAACAGTTACTGATTTAAATTATGACATACGATAGCTTATTATATTATTGTCATTTCATATGTAAGTACACTCACATACAACCGCTACAAGTTCAATGAAAGTTGATAAAGCTAATGAGGTAAGTTTGTTCGAAGTAGAATTTGACGGGCTATGTTAAATGCCTATTTCGCAGATATATCATAAATACGTTAGTATGTGTGTATTTTAATGCTAGTAATTAAATTTCAAATATATTTTAACCCCAATATCTGGCAAGAGCCATAATATATTCCATACAACACGGTGTGTATTCTTCGAGTATATTGTTTATTCCATCAGCACGAAATCAATAGTCACTCACAAAAAGTGACAGCCATCTGTAGTGACGTGTTGACGGATGTTCTGACAGCGTGATATTGCCTCGCGTACGGAATAACAATACTTGTTTGTTATTTGTTTTCATATATTTTTAATGAAATTATTGTTTTGATTTGTCAATGTTTTTGTTCATTCTAAGTATTCCTTACTAGCTTGAAGTAATAAGGGTGAGAGGACGATGTTTAAAGTCAATATAGTTATTATTAGAAAATTGTATTATTCCTTCTACAACCTATTGCTAGTGGTAAATATGAACGTACATCAAAAGGCTTTTCAGAAATGTTGCAGAATGGTTTAGCTTATTGTTTTTCGAAAGCGGACACTGGCACCGGTCGGGATAACGCAAGTAGAAGGAAGGACTTGTAAGAAGGACGGATTTTGATCTAGACAGCACTGACGTAATATAACAAACGAAAAAAATCAAACGTAACAAAAAATTGTATTTCATTGTCGTTTCAAACAGTCAGCAATTTCTTTACAAACTTAATAATATGACTACAATTTTATTTTAAATTGTTTTTGTTTTGTGTATTTATATAGTAAATGCTTACAAGTGATACTGGAGAAAAAAGCTACAAACATTAACATGCATAATATAAGCACATAACCTACAAAACCTCGTAAGAGTATAATGTGTGAGAATTTACATTTGAACCGCTAGCAGAAGTGGCTGTTCCGGCTCGATATTGTAACCGGGCCATTTATAAAAGCGGTTCACATGGAAGCTTCCGCAACTAATATGCAGTTTAACTTTGATCCTCTTTGATCAGTTAAGTCCTTTGTCTGTAAGTTTTGTCACCCGTACGTTCAGGTTAGGAATAAGTTTTGTGGTGGATTGTGCAGATTGTACGCGTTGTAAATTTAAAAGGATTAGACTGGTAGTAATGTGTGATCTTAATCCATGCATTTAATACATTTATTCAGCTTTTAGGCAAAGAATTCGATTTAAGAAGAACATCAGTTCTTCTTAAATACGGCACTCGGCAAAAAAACGAATTAGCGAACACCTTCGTTCGACCCAAGGCAGTAAAGATCGCAAATCTTTTTTCTATCGCTCTGGGCATATTGTTCTTCAAATAATACATACAAATTATGCTACATCAAACTCTTGTTATCCTAAACCAGAATTTGCTCCAAGCTTGACTTCAGTTGTATCATCAATTACAGAAAAAAAACTGCTCAAATCTGCCTACACCTTGGGAATACAGGTGTACAATATATGCACCTATCAAATTCGTAAATAAATCTAGTTACAGACACAATAAATCATAGTGTAACACCTTTTTGATTAATTTATAGTCTAGACTCTAGATAAAGTCAGGTCTTCAGTGACGCCTACATTTCTCTTAGGTTAGACGCAGCCTAATATTTATTGCATGGATTAGTAAATCTTAGCTAAGAATGTATCGTGTGTTTGATTTGTGAAGATTACTGTTGATTTGTGAGTGAAAGATAACCTTGTCTGGGTCGAAGCGAAGTGGAGATAGTGGTCGCAGTTTCAAAGATAGTGTATTTATAAATAATTTTAATCGCTATAATGATTCATGAGAATGTCTTGACCAAATAAATATGTACATATAGGACCTCTCCTTAAAAAAGAAGGTAAATTAAGTCTTCTATTATATTAAGTTATTGTTTCACGCATTGATTTAAAAACTAAGGACAGGCCTTTCAGTCCATATGGAATTTCAATAAGAAGGACATGAAAATCGGATCATCTATAAGATTTTTTCAAAACTACGTTGAAATTAAAAGCTCGATCAATAATTATAATATTCATCTTGCCGCTGAGTTAAAAATATAGTTCGTCTTAAAATATTGTAAGTAAAATATTGACCTGAAATATTTAAGGGCCAACTAGACGATGTAATATCAAATATAAAACAAGAATAATATGAACTTTACCGAAACTTTACCCAATTTAGCCAGGTCGCCTGCGGTGGGACCCAGTAAAAAGGTAAAGTAACATTGAATTTACCCAAAAGCCGAGTTTAGGTATTTTCTAGATGTTGTACATTATTTTTCGTGTTGCGACTACTTATAAAGCTAAATCGTTGTGCGTGGCCGAACTGACAGCCAGGATCGGCAAACGCACGAAGTTAGAAAAGTTTACCCTCTCGTGAAATTTTATCACTGGTGATAAGAGACACAGCGCATTGGAATTTTAGAAGGTCAAGTTTTTTTGGCTTTGATTTTGGTATACCATAACATACACTAGAACATACAGAGCATTGGTGTGCTACTACATTTTTTGAAACTGTTTGCTAAATCAATTTGTAATTTAACTTACCTATAGTCTTCTCAACTGCATCATCTAACCAACGGTTTGTGTGATGAGAAATAATTCAATTAACATCTGCAACATATGGCTCGCCTTCTCAAAATGAGAATAAAGAGGAAAGGAATATTGTCATTATGGGACTAACGGTAATGCGTCTTCCATTTGAAAAAACAATTATTATTTATCGAGTTGAAATATTTGTTTATGTACCTGTGCCTGCTTTCGGGTACGAATATGTGTATATTTATTTATGATTGTGTATGTATGTGGGAGTTACATTTTTCTCACATAAAATTGCATTTATTATTTACAAAAGAAAAATTCCGACCTAACGCGTTTCCTGCGCTGCGCCCGGACCCACGATATCAAAGATTGTTCCCGGAAAAGTGTCGGATAAAGGGCCGGGAGTCTTTTGTTTCTCCCGGATAAATCTACAGCAGATATCGCGACGGAACCCTGGCGTGGCTCGTTTCAAACAATATCAGTGCAACTCGGCGATAAGGAATAAAGGCTTTTGAAATGATGATTTGGCTTCAAAATCCGCAATAACTGAGTTATGACTGGACTGCTATGTCGAACGTTGATGGGGCCAAGGCAGTCTCTACTAATTTTAAGAATTATTTTTATATTCTGGTTGACTAAAATATTAACAATGAAGGAAATCCGAGCTTCTGAAAATGATCTTTAATTATTTCAAAGATATTAACAGTCTAACCAGCAATAGGTCAGTTTGATGGACTAATACTCAAGCCCACCGAATCATAGACAATATAATATATTCCTAATATACGGTTCAGCGTATCTAAAATGCAAACAGTTTGCAAAAAAATTTGCACAATACCATACAATTCTTATTACCACAACCTCATAAAACCTTTAAATAAGAAGAAAACATAGCATTAAAACCCTACAAAGTATTCCTACAAAATGTTGATTGAGAATAACACGTCATATAGCATAGAGACAACCCGCGTCAGGTTACGTTCGCCTTATTACGGCCTGAAACCTTATCCGGCGCGATGCCGCCCTTTGAGCCAAAGGGCAAGTCAGCTGGTCTGTTGCAGTAAGTCTGCGGTCATTTGGATTTATAAAGAAAGACTTGGTTTGTTTGAAATGATTTAAAGCTATGATTTGATCATTGTATTGTCAGCGAAGTGGCGAAGGTGGTTGTGGGCCTGCTGTTAACAAAATGCGTGTTCGATCCCTACACTAAAATTACAGTTGATACTGCGTCATTAGACCCCAGACATTTTTCATGGATGGCAATTATTTGGACCAAGGTTCGATTTTCATTTTTAGAATCGTAAGTAAAATTTATTTTGACATTGTTAGTGTAGAAAGTATGCAATTTTATTTGGATTGGTTATATTCCACGAAAAAGGCAATATGGAACGGTCCCGCTAAAAATGATAGGTAAGTGAATAAGACATTGAAGGCAGGTGCAATACCTGGAGTAAATTTTGTACCTCGTTATTTAACAATTAAATACCTATTTCGATTTGAGCGACGCTCCTAAAAGTGGTCACTAATGATGCAATTCACTATATCATCTACCAAGATAGCCATAAAGAAAATTTTCTAAAACTATAACTGCAACATTATCTTTTTTTCTACACCAAGTTTCATGTTTTATAATTTCACAACTACTATGGCAGACTTTTTCAATAGTTAACGAAGGCAGATAACCTGATACGTTGCCTTATGGTTTATGGTTACCAACGCTAGCGGACTTCAGCTATGCCAAAGAGGTATATTTTAAATCTTTTTGTTAATACTGCCACGATAACAAGGTTATATAATCATAACAAGTTATTAACTGCTCTGATTTAAACCAACTTGTAATTTTTGTAATAATCACTACATTGTAAACTGGTTTTGAAAAGAGCAACACAAGAGTTTCTTGCCCGTTCTTTTCTAGTGAAAACCGCTTTCCGAACTGGGTGGTAGTTCAAAAAGTGACTGAATCTAAACAAAGTTGAACATTTTAATGGATTCAATAAATTATTATCATTTCATTTCATATAACGCACCTGATAGTAAGCGTAATGCAGTCTAGACGGTTTCCAAGGTCGAAAGATTTATGACGGCCTATCAGAAATCAGATATACTCCTGCTGAACCCTAAGTTTGATACCACGTGCGTCATCGTGACGGGCGCATGTAGCGTTAATTCGCCTTGTCGTCTTGTTTCTGCCCTTTCGCCGCCTATTTTTTATCGACTTAAAAAAAGAGAATATCAATTCATGTATGTATGTAACATTGTCAGAATGGCACAGTTTTTGGATATCTTATGACTATTGTATGCTAGCTCGAAAACATGTTGACATTTCGTTATTTTATATTTATTAAAAGATTAGTTTTATTTACCTCTTTTAATTACAATTTGGAAGTCGGTTAGTTCTTTAATTATATTTCATCAGAGTTGGAAAATGCACATACGATCCGTGTATAGTTGGGATTCATGAAAGATGTTAATTATACACCATCACATGAATTGATTACTCGTTTGTCAAAAAAGCCAACTATACATTTAATTTGCTTTATATTATACTTTAAAACTTCAGATTATATCATGCAAACTGTTCGGTTAAATCTAGAGACGATCCGATTCATTGAAATCAGGATGGGGAGCGATTGCTTTTGATGGTTAAAAATCGAGCCTTTCAATGGCCCGGAGAGCACGTTTGGCCTAAATGAGGGAGAAATAACCGTTATTGAATAAATTGAATGTGCTTTGCTATCCAGTTGAGGTACAAGATTTAAAATGAACCTTTAATTATAATAAATAAAGAATCGTTAGCTCAGTTGAGTGGGCACCGGACTGCCAAATTAGAGGTCGCAGGTTGAAAGCATGGGCACGCACTAATAGCCACATAAACTAATTGTAAGTGCACTGTGTATGGATGCAGCATGATGGAACAAAACATCTGACAGCTGTCAAGGAAAATCGATGTTATGCGAAATCAACCAACAATTAAGCCATCGTTTTTTTGGAAAAAGTTGATGTACCTTTTTATTATTTTGGGTTTAAACACAAATACTATAATAATAAAACATTGTTGTAGTAGTTTTCAGTATCATAGGAGCTTTAAACATGAGGCAAATATTAGTATTTTAAAAAAGAGTGGGAGTGTAGTGCGAACATCTTACCGCCTCTTCGACACGCGCCCACTGTAATGCTTATAAAGAGTAGTGACGTCTCTAGTTTTGTTTTGCATCCCGTTTCTTTTACTTCAAGATTTAAAACGTTTTAAACTTCTTTAATTCTTAATAGATTTACAAAATTCATTGTTTGCTAGTTTTTCGATATGGATACCTTTTGATAAATAAATATTATAAGCGAAATAATTCTGCAATGTGGCTAAAAAGTTGTGTTGCGCCGAAATCATAAGTTTGGAATAAAATATCACAGAATATTATTATTATTTATTTATAAAATATAGATCAGGAAAATCCGCTCCCGCTTCATTTGACATGAAATATAAAATCAAAGTCCTAGGTAATAAGAACCTTTGACATAGTAACCACGGCAAAGTGGCCGCAGTCTCGGCTATTGACAACCCAATTTTCGTCGCCCACGAGAGCCATGCTTCGCGAACGAATCCAATTACAACTCCTTGTTGCTTTATTTGTCAAGAGAAAGTGTAATGGAGTTACAACTGTGAAGTACATTCATGATATTTAGAAATCAAGAAGTTGAGAGAAAGAAGTTTAAATTTTAGTCAGTTAAAAAAGTTGGTTTTGTATTGAAAATATTTTTAAGCCTTTAATAATATGTTATAAACATTTGAGTCTCAAATAAGTTGAGAATCAAATTAAATACGTAAAGGAACATACTCCTAAAATCCCAAAATTGAAAAATCTTAGTAATTAGTTACCACTCTCCAAAATAATAAATGAATCGTTTCTGCTCATGGATTGATAGCAAAGAGCCTCGACCAACATCTACAGAGACTCTCAATTGGTCGTTGGGTCAAGAGCCAGATCCAAAAGGCAGTGTTGCTGGACACGGCTCGCATAGTGAGGAGGTTCCTCACTTTGGATCCCTAAGCACCGGCGGCTTGGGTCTTGAGCCTCGCCACCGAAGGATATATATTTTTTATATTTTTATATATATATATTTTTTTGTAATGTATGTATATAAAAATGTAAAAATGAAACGTAAACAATAAAGAGAATGAATGTAATAATCTCAAACAACTGATAATAATTACTCCAAATAAAAATATATAAATTACCCAATCAGGATATTTAAACCTAAAACATACGATTCACTATTTGAAATTGAAATCTAGACTGCGTAATGTCAATCCTCGTATAAATTGATTGTTAAATAAATGTATTTTTTGAAATTCAAGTTAATTTTATTTGCGTACTAACACTTGTGTAATCTCGAACAAATATAGAACGATAGCGAAGGTTATTCTTGCAACATTTTATGTGATTAAAAATTCAATAACATGCGTAAAGACAAACTGATTAGAATTCATTTAAAATTATTGAAGGAGTATTAAGAAACATAGAAAAACATGTGTGGATAGGTAGCTGTGAGATCTTAGGTTCGATTCCCAGATTTAGCAATTCAATTCGTAAGTGTTTTTCTGGTTGAAGAATTTTTGTCTGGCATGACGATAGAGTCGCCCCTCAAAACGTTTTGAATAATCATTTATTCATTGATAAAAATCATTTCTTTACCTTTCATAAGTTCGTTCAATACCACAGAACAATTAGTCAAGAACATTTAAATTAAGTAAATAAATAAGATAGAGACTTTGAGAATATGACGAAGTAAACAGCGTATTTGTCGAGACAATGTTATATCGCTAACCTTGTCTGTCATCAACGATCTTCATATGACCGATAAAGACAGACAGAATATGCTCGGTGCGGTTTTTTGATTTTACATTTTTTCCAGGTCGAAATATTGACTTCGTGATAGCGCAAGGTTCATAATGTTTCTACTAAGAATACTTATTTTTTAGGTAAAAAAAGGGTTTAGCAGTATAAATGTTGGTAGTAGTATAAATGTATATTAGATGTTTTATTTCATTCTTACGATTTTAAAACCAATCAATTTCTTAATCGTCACCGGAAGATCAATGTAGAAAACAAAAATATCCGTTTGGAGTCTGCTGTTATGCAACGCCTGAAAAAATAAAACAAAAAATATTGTGATATACTGAAATATCTTTGTATAATATTACTCCAAAGCAATATAATTTGTAATCCCAGTCATAAATATTACTCAACCAAAATTTTAACGTCCGATACAGCTTTTGCAACACTTTGAAGGCACCAGGAAGATGAATGTGGTTTGGAAACAGCAATTACGTTTACAAACTTGTTAAGGAGTTAAACTCTGTCGTCATTGATCCGAATACCCAAATGTAAACCTTTAATAATACTGAATAAAATTTAAATATTTTTTTATATTAAACCGCAATTCGTTGAAAATTATTTCGAAATTGTTCTTAATGTCACTACTTATGTGTATAATATCTGCCTTGATCCATTTTGTTTGGACGAGAGAAAAGCCCTTACGCTCTCCTACGGTATCCCGCGGAGGGAGCGTGGCGCGAAGGAGTATGCGGATATTACTGGTCTTGACGTTGTTGTTAGTCAAGGGTCACCACGACAGGATTTCACCATCGTTTTTCACAGAAAACAGTTTAACGGGTTTATTCATTGGAAATAAATAATTTTCTTGTGTTTCTATATTTCTTGATCGGTTGTAAATTAATGATCATCATCATGAGTCCTTTTTCGGCCACTGCTGGATAAATGCCTCTTCTATAGCACGCTATGCCATCCATCTCCAATTCTTTTGTAAAATGAATAAACATTACATTACCATTGTAAGATAAATAATTTATCGATTAAGTTAACGTAAATGTTTTATCACTAACGATAGAATACTAACAATTTGAATTTCGGGAATCACATCTATTACATTTATAAGGCCCAAAGTAATTACATAAATCTTATACTTACTTTGTAGGTACAAGTGTACACAGATTTACAATTAATTCAGGTGGCGGTATTTAATTAAATGAATATGTACATACGTACATACTAGCGTTTGTCCATGGAAATACTTGATCACAATAGATATATACAGGGTATATCAAGACCGCGACCGAAAACGAAGCCAGGTGGTAGTCATAGCGGCTACAGACACAATGCAACTAAAAATTTTGCAAAATAAGCGACGGATTTTTGTTTACAATTTTTTAAAAATCATGGTTTTTGAGGGGTAAATACCTAGTTTTTGCAAAAATAGTAATTTAAACCCTTACGTACCATTGCGTGTTTAAAAATTAAGCGATGTACGTCATTATTTTAGAAAAACTATGTTTAATCACTCAAATACGACGATTTGTAAAAAAATAACAAAAAAAAAATTGACACTTTTTTTTTGTAAAATGTTTGCTTGCATTGTGTTTGATATCACTAATACTACCTCCTGGCTTCGTTTTCGGTTGCGGTCTTGATATACCCTGTATAAAAAGCAACAAACATTTCTACTATTAAGAAAATTGTTCAGGTACACCGAAAGTAAGGTTTGCTGTTACATTCGGTTCTGTCAGAAACATAGCTAGAGGCTTGTATTCTCTACCTACTACTCTTTTTCTATCTATTTTCAAAGACCTACAACGAATATAATACGATCTTAAAGTATTTTTGACAGAGTCTGAGATCAGTCACCATTAGAAGCAATGTTAGCTGGTTGAATATTTTATTTATTTATTTTATTTTTACACTTTTTACAAATTCAAATAGGACAGTCAACCTTAGGGTAGTGCAGAAAGATGGAAACAGGTGCTTATTAAAGGTCGTAAATAAATAATTTAAAAATAGTACAAAATATAAACAATAACGAGCATAAACTCATATAATTATCCATAATAATACAAGGGTGAAGCAACGAATGTATGTACATATATAAGGTATGTATAATGTATGTATGTGTTTGTCTAATTATATTGAATGATACAATATTACTATAAGCATTTACAAAATTAAATGCTTCACCTTGGTTGTTAATTACTGTTTACACCTTAAATGAAGTAGACGTGATGGACAATTTAATTTGCTGCGTTTTTGTTCTCATGGGATGTGTTGGAGTTAAATCTGAACTTGTGACGCATTACAGCAATGCATTTGACAAAGAATTGTACGCCAGAGTGTTGGATGAGGAGAAATGCATGCGCCAGTTGAGGATTTTGATGAATCATACTGTCGGATTGCAGTGTAAGTCACCTATATTATACTATTAAGACAAAAAATACAATGTAGTTGATGATGATTGTAAACCAAATATATTGTAGTCGTATAGAGAAGGTCGTCATCCGCGGGTTAAAAAAAATATGCCTGGCTTTTCGAAATCATATACACATACGTATACACAGTATGAACGAGAAACGCGACATGACAGCCTCCGTGGCGCAGTTGGTAAGACGCCGGCTGTGAAACATGAGTGAGAGTGGTTCGATCCCCGCACCGAACCAAATATTTGTGTGATCCACAGGTAATTGTTTCGGTTCTGGGTGTTTGTGAGATCGAAAAGTCTCTCGTAGTTCCTTACACCCACGACACAAGACCAGATCTCAGTGTGGAGTCAGGACTATGTATGTTACTGTTGAGTGTATTTATTATTATGATCGTATACGCCACTTTGATAGGCTTTTAAGCATTTTCCTACAGTGATCGCTATGTGGGTAGGTATTTTGTTAGATCGGTAAATAGCCAAGGAAGCGATATTTTGTCTCAATAAGGCGTATATATTTTGACAGGAATATAGAAACATTAATTATTTATACACAACAAGTATTCCTTTGATAAAGTCTAACAATTTACGTCGGAGCGTTACAAAGAGAAAGTATACCGTTCAACTTTTATAATTATGTCTGGAAATTTGATACTTCGTTTACAATATTTATCGAATTTAGGCAATGTGTGTTATTATATTTATATTGTCGTTAGTTAAATGAGCGATAGCCAAGTAGGAAGAAGGCGAAAATAAAAAAATATCTTGTTTTCATGTACTCCAATTATAAACATATTATTTCTTTCTGCTTAAATCAAAGATCTTTTGAACCGTTCGTTAAAGGTACCACCGCTTCAGACGTATCGTAGCTATGAAAAAGAAAAACTGAAATTCTTTTTTATTTAGAAGTAGATAGCAAAGTTTTAATTATGCTTGAAATTGAATTTTAAATTGAATATAAATAATTTATTTTCTTTATTATACATTTGACACTATCTCCGTATAAAGGAATTCCACTATTGAAAATAGGTAATAATAAAACGTCTTAAAGAGTTCCAAAGCTATAAGTTTAAAATAGCCGACAACTTGCTACTACTACCTGTAAAATTTTATTAAGTCTTCTATTCACTTTTTTATTATTAAAACGAAAATTTGTGTCTCTGTTTTGATATTTCTTGGATGTTAGCCTCCATTAAAGTCAGGAATTATTGGTTTAGGTCAATAATACGGAATAAGGTAAATCTAGATTGAGCCACGTAATTTCAGATTTGACTGGTCCGTGGCGTTGATTGGTTTGGAGCTTATCGGATATTAATTAGACATTGTTGTGGTCTGCACTGATAGCACAAATGATAAACTATTACATATATATATATACATACAAGCTGGGCATTATTAGGTGACGAGAGATTCTCGTCTGTCATTAGTCGATCCACTATCTAAATACCAATATTTTCTCTTCATTTAATGAAGCTGGCAGAATTCGTGGCGCAGTAGGTTAAAAAACAGCTGAAAAACAAGAGGCCGCAGGTTCTTCTTCTTCTTCTTCTTTTAAAAGTTGTATGGCTCCATCGGCATTCGATGATTTTGCCAATGTCAAAGTAGGGCAAGAAAGAGGAATAAAAATGGCGTGGTGATCGGTATTTTAGCTGTTTGTAAGGCCGCAGGTTGAAACCCAAATAGAGACAAATGCTTGTGTAGTCAAAAAGTCTTTTTTAATTTCTAATACCCAAGAACAAGGGTTCATATCTTGCTGACACTGTCTGATTCAAATCAGATTAAAACCAACTAGCCTAGTATAAATTTAATAAATAAAGCAACTAATTTCTGTCGATTGAATAATATTGAATAATATTTACGAACCATAAATTACGTGATAATAATCAAAAAGCAATTTGCTAGTACCAAACTCCAGCGGGAATTGAATAAGAATATTGTGGCTTTGAATTTATCTCAACCAACTCGATGTCTCCATTAAAATATCTTCAAAAGCCAATTATGCTACGAATTTGTTTTCATAATTGCTGGATTGCAATTTCAATTCATGTCTTAATTCTTATTATACTGGAATTTGATTTTGACAACTAAATTCATGAAAAATAAAGAACTTTAATTCGATGTTAGCTTCTTCAATTACAGTCTTTATTTAAATAAGCACTGAGGCACGATTATTCTTTCAAGTGTACAATATTACATTAATTATTATTCTAAACTTTAAACCAAGATGAAAGTAGACCTAATATAATTAACTTTCCTGTACAATTTATTTATACATTTTATTTTTAAAGTGACTGCCTCGGTGGCGTAGTTGTATTACGGTACGGTTACAAAGCTGAGGTCTCGAGTTCAAGTCCCGGGTCGGGCAAAGTGATATTGGATTTATCTATTCATTATCAGCCCGGAGTCAGGAATTTGTGCCCGATATGGCGATAGGCTCGCCCCCTATCACATCGTGAGACGGAACATGCAGGGCGAAATGTGGGTGTCCTAGTGGCGCCTCTGCCTACCCCTTCGGGGATAAAGGCGTGAGTTTATGTATGTATGTATGTATTTTTAAAGTGTGACACTAAAGCCCATAAGAATATTATTTTTTTTTGAATTATAAAATTTAATATTACAGGGACAATTGGAAAATTAGTCTTAAATGTCCTTCCTTTGACAGTTCTAGACGCCAGCGCGAAAATACCAAGTGGTATCCTGATGGGAAACCTCAACGACCTTGGTGACTATCACGAATGTCTCGAGATCAACAAGGTCATCAACGGAGTGGACATCCAAGGGAAGTACTGCGGTCTCACCATCCCTATGATCCAGGATGTCTTTGCCGGTCCAGACTCCTCAGCTTGGAGTAGGCTTGCTACCTGGCTTAGCCCATTGGGAATGCCTGGCGGAATGGAATACGTCAGAAATAGCTTGACTGAAGCCAATAATAAGTTGAAGGCGTCTGTTTATGCTATAGGTGGCTTTGGAGATGGAGAGTCGAGGTAATTATATATTTTTTGTTCGAATGCAAATGTAAAAATTCTGATTGAATATTACGCATACCGAAAAATGATTTCTTTATGGTTTATAGTATAACTATGGTTTGTAACATTTAAGGTTTCAACCATATTTTAAATATTTTTATCTAGGATATACAAAATTCTTATTTCATTAATCAGTAATCGAGTCTGGGTGTTTGTGAGACTGAAAAGTCCGTCGTAGTTCCTGGTACCCACGACACGAGACTCGATCTTAGTGTGGGGTCAGGACTATGTATGTGACTGTTGGGTGTTTCGATTTATTTATTTTATTTGTAGCGTTGTCCGAAGCATTTCGCTATCTCCATTCAACATGGATGTCGGTATTTGCATCCCCCACGCGTGTACCACTAAGCAAATTATCGATCATTTCATCACGAAGAACATTCCAATATTGAACTTGAGCTATACTGAAGATTTCTGCCGCCTGCCCAATGATAAACCGTTCGTCGTCGCTGATTATGTGGCTATGTAAGTGATAGTTTCAAAGAGGATATTTCAATAACATACATACATAAATACATTGACTCACGCCTTTATCCCAGAGGGGGTAGGCAGAGGCGCCACCAGGACGCCCACATTTCGCCTTGTATGTTCCGTCCCATGAGGTGACAGGGGGCGAGCCTATCGCCATATCGGGCACAAATTCCAATAAATGGACAGTAATTAATATGTAATTTATGGGTTCGTAGAAAGATTAATAAATAGTGAAGCCTAAATTATTGTATATGTATATTAATCTCTATGTTAAAACAACATTAACATTATTTATTTTCGTTGTATATATATTTCAATAAATCCAATACAAGAGTAATCGTGTGATGTAAATCTTAATGTTAAAGTAAAGAGCTGGAGCGAAATATCATTGTGTACATATTTTAACCGAAACACAATTTTTTTATTTACTAAATTTAATAAAAAAAACGAGAAATATATGGACAGATTTAAATATATGATTTTATCAATTCAATAAGTTTGTATGTAAATTTAACTGAATTTTCAGGGTTGTATTTTCCATAATTGGAGTTTTAACTATCGTTAGTACTTCATACGATGTCTACAATGTGGTAATATTGAAAAGAGGTGAGTAAAATCTTTGCGCTTAAATACTGATCAATTTAAATTTAATTGTGCTCTCTGAAAAAATATATGAACCATAAAACTATTAATTGAGTTCAAAACATATGCACATATGTTCTGCACTACTGTATATAAAGGTTAAGTTAGGTTAATTATATTAATATACGAGTATAATATATTATAAGGTTAATTATAATTACACTAACTTGCTAAAGAAGCTAAACTTCCATCTTAACAGACCAATCTCAACTACCGAAACTATACACAAGTTTTTCGATCTACACAAACACCAGGCGAGTGCTGACCTTCAAGAAGTCGGCAGGGGATCTGGAATGCGTGGAAGGCATCAGAACCTTATCAATAGTGTGGGTCGTGGTGGGACATACTTACTGCATAATCATCATTGGTCATGTCCACAATACTAAGTATTTGTTGGAGGTAAGAGTAGTTTTTTTATTAGATAGAACCCTTGTGATCCCCATCAGCCAAATATACATGAGACAAAGTCATTTTCATCGACCACAGATTTTAACTGATTATTAATTCAACCTAGGACGCAGCTGGTTATAAAGTCAGTTTTGAAAAGTGACATCATAGCCTCACAGAGATAAATATTTGTATGTATCAAATTAAATGTTTTAGGATAAGGTTGTGATATGATAAAGTCTACTGTACTTTTTAATGTTAGAGCGTATTCAAAACAAGTTTATTAGGTTTCTATATTTAAAACAGTATGGTGTATATCCAGGCTACCCTTTGTTGTACCCTACCTTATTTGTTTTGGGAATGACAAGTTATTACAGATTGGAAGTGCGTAGGGAAGTAGCTCTTGCCAAATATTTATTTAATGTAATTCGTGGTAAAATACGTAATCCCAGACTCCTACAGATTGCTGGGTTGTGTGTGCCGGATGGGTATGTGGGGCGACGGCGACGACCGCCATTGCTCTCGGTGCCCCGAGCTCGCACCAACTTATTGCAGCACGCACCGGTGACGCGCGCGCTGCGTCTGCTCAATGCGGTGTCCAACCAGGTTGATTTGTTCTCGTGCTCACTGACGGAGTTCACAGAGGCCGCTAGTGCACTTATTGTTAGTAATAGTGTTAAATAATGTAATTAGTTGTAGTATTGTATTGTAATATAATTTCCTACTCTACTGTATTGGGTGTATCCTGTAATAGTAGTAAGTATGTTGAATAAATAAAATAAAAAAAAAAAAATTATTGTGAAAAGGGGAAAAATTCAGTACAAAATAATGTAATAATGTCAGTCAAGCGATGACTCTGTAATACAATGTTAAACGTGATAATTATAATGGGCTAACATATACATAATCAAAAAAAATATGTGTGTGTGTATTAGTGTACACACGTAAGAAGTGAAACTTCTTTATGACATCATTTTTCGAAAAATGATCTACTATTTACAAATTTACAGAATTGGTAAAATAAAGCTAAATTAAATAAAGTTTAAGTTTAGGAGGGGGGAAATTTTTGAGGGAATTTGGGATTTCTATCGGGGCCAATTTGTAGCCCTCACCGAGACGGTTCCGAGGATACCAAGCTCGGTGGGTCCACGACCTTTATTGGCCGAGATAGGTTTAGGGGGGGTGAGGTAAAAATTTTAGGTGGGGGTAGGGGCGGGGGGGGGGGTTTAGGTTTCGTGGGGGGGCTATTGGGCACCTTAAAATATTTTTGGGTGGGGAAAGTTGTGGAGGGGGAATTCGGGAATTCTGTTGGGGCAGGATTGTAGCCCTCACCGAGCCGGTTCCAATGAACCACAGATCACTCCCAATAGATACCGCATTACGATAGTTTTGTTTTGAACTGAAAACGCCAACGAAGGGAACGGTGCAGGGAAGTGGGCGGGTTGCAGCGCTGTCACGTGGACTTCGATCGAGAGATGAGGCTTGTCGATAAATAAAATAAAAAGTATCGATAGTACGAACTATTGCCAGTAAGTTTAACGTGTTATGACCGCTTTTATAACTTGATTACCAACTTGTTAAATGTTTTATAATATGTTTTCACTGGTCTGATCTAATAAATTATACCAATCGCTAACACGAATAAAGTAGGATTAAGATTTATACTTTAGTATGTAACGGTTTTATTTCCATTATTCGCCGTTAATTTTTGTATACCATAATGCCGAAACACCCGAATTAAGTGTTGGGTTAAAAGATCAGATAAAAATATGAAATATTAAATGATTAAACCTCACGCCGTAAAGGGCTACAATAACTTATTCTGTTTCTTGAATTCCGACGGCGGCTGTAATAGATGGTAGGTAATATCGGCAAGTGACAATGACACCCACTTGACGAATTATAAATGTTTTTGGGATGATAATACAACGTATGTTGAAATTAGTGCAACGGCTTGTACTACTCATTCTCAATAAATTTAGTATACTAATAGTTATGTTAAATACTTTCCCATGATATTTGACAAAAGGCGGTTCTAACGCCACGCATCAAGCACGAATTTCTAACATTACGTTCTTAGTAATTAAGCAGAAAACCCCAATATCACATAAATCAGTCAAAATAAAAATGAATGTATTAAAACACATAGTCAGTAGATACTTGATTCGAGAAATAGGACCCGAAATACCATCAGACGAATACGCTTAAACGAGCTTCATCTCAAGGCTATAAATGTTACTCTTGGATGCTGGACAAAATCAATATAAAATTATAATATTATTTGATAATCATATTATTCTATCCACACAGAACTACGAAATTATAAATTTTTAAATAAATAAAAATGTACCAGAATTGGTTAATATTCTGTCGGTACAGAAGTATCCATTAAACGACGACGATTTTTCATTGGGAAAAAACATTCTTGGGTAAAATGTCGTGAACAAATTACGCTATTTTTTGGAGGCCACCAATCGTCACCTCGACATGTTGCATCTACCCATATTTTTTACTTTCGGGACATGTGGGGAATCTAAAATAAAAATGGTATTATTCAAACATAATGTTATATACTAACCCACAGTTTTTACCCGACGATAGCAAAGCAAGAAGAAACAGAAAAGTGCAATTATTGAAAAAGTACCTAGTTAAAAACTTGACCTTTTTCAAATTACATTAAATGGCGTCGTCATGGTGATTTGCAATTTTTATTTAAATCAATATACATTTCGTGACATTGTCATTTAATCAAATTATTTTACATTAATGTTTTAAAATATCGATATTGCTTGGAATTATATTATAAACATGCGTCAAGCACTAGAAGAACGCGTGATTTCACCAGAAAAAGATGGCTTATTATGGTTATTGCTATGCGAAAAAGAGACGGCTGATTTTCGATTCAAACTCGACTGTTTGACATCGATACAATAACCAGTATAAATTGAGCTCGCTCGTGTGCAAATTAATTTAAAGAATATTAGTTACCGATGAAAAGTTATTCCGTTTTTTTGGATACTTGAATTTTTTGAGTTTTATCCACACCATTTTATTGAGCAAGTCATTTTTAACTGTAATATGATATTTCTAAAACTTAATTTTCGCCAACACTCAACGATATGTGCGGGTCCACTACTTGGATGACACTGATGACGCGACATTTGGAATCGGTTTATATCAGTCCGATAGCTTATACGTGTAGCGCGCAACCGCTGCCTTGCATTAGGTATCTAGTGGGAGTGATCTGTGCAATGAACCCAAGATCGGTGGGTCTACGATGGATAATGCCGGAGATATGAGTAGGGGGGTGAGGTAAAATTTTTAGGGTGGGGGTAAGCAGGGGGGGGAGGTTTCGTGGGGAGGCTATTGGGCACTGTTTTGGATTTAGGGTGGGGGAAGGCCAGAGGGGGGGTAAGGATCAAATTACAAAAAAGTGGGTGGGACTTAAAATTTTGGGTGGGGCTTGGAAACGGTTGGGGGTGTGGCTTACTGAAGTGGGTACTAATTTACTAAATAAAAAACGATGGCGCGTAACGGAAGAATGTGACGCGTAACGAAAAATTTTTTCCAACCCCGATAAAGAAGTTTCACTTCAAAAATAAACACTGTTTCTGAAGTAAAATGTATATAGCAACAATACTGATAAATCAGTGTAACATTAGCACATTATAAAGCAATAAATAAGGCATATTGTGTGTTCAATTGTCAACTCCTTGTTAGCATTGCGAAATTTGCAATACATACGTTTGACTATTATTTACTTTGTAATTGTACCCTTAATGTGCGTGCAAAAAAATAGTATAGGATTCATAGGATAAAGTGACGCTGGGTATAAATTAATGTTGACTTAATCGAGAATCTTTTAGACAAATTTGAAATTTTAACATTACCTCTGTGTAAACATTGAAAGCCCCTACCTAGATCATTTACTAAAAAAGTTGATAATAATCAATAATTGCTTGTTGTAATATATTTGTTTTATTTAATGAAATTAGTGCGGTATTATTTGTAGAAGAGCTATTTACTGCGGTTGATGTAAATTATATGTAAATTTCTGAATATGTCAACAATAACCACTTTAATTAATTTCATCCGTCATAATGTTCTTTGTTTCAAGTGGATGCAAAGATTATCATCATCATGGCTCAATTCGGGGCCTATAACTGTGGACACGTTCTTCTTGCTCAGTGGGATGCTCTGTGTCTACACCACCATTGGAAAGTTCAGCCGAGGTATTTTCATATATACCTATGTATATCTTACTGTGCTACATTCGGTGCTATATAGGGTATATCCAGACCGCTACCGAAAACGCAGCCAGGTGGTAGTAGTATTAGTGATTTCAGACACAATGTAACTAAAAATTTCTCAAAGAAGCGACTGCATTCTTTTAATTTTTTTTTACACGTCGTCAAGTTTGGGTGGTAAATACATAGTTATTGCTGAAATAATAATTTAAACCCTTGTACATTGCGTCTTTCAAAATAAAGAGGTATAAATTATTATTTTAGGAAAGCTATGTATTTACACAAACATGTATGTACAAAAAAATAATTATCCGGATTATGTATTTGATTGTTGAATGTATTTATTTATGTTTATTCAACTGTTTTTTTTTTCAGATCGATTCATAAAGAACATCCACATTTACTACATACTCCGCCTGCTCAGGATATTTCCATTACTAGCTGCTGCAGTTCTTCTGCAAGCCTCCTTCTTCCACCACGTTTCTGATGGACCTTTCTGGAACAGAGTGGCTAGTTTGACAGAATTCTGTAGGCACCACTGGTGGAGCGCCTTACTTAATGTCCAGAATTATGTCAATCAAAAAGAAATTGTGAGTAATTTGAAATAATTCAATTAAAAGTTCGTCTATTATATTATCAGTCTTGGTTGTTTCAAAAACATTAATATATTTCGTCTTATCGCATCAGTCTAACATTGAGAGGTAATGCTCTAATCGCTACGCTGGGCAAACAGGTTTGTGATAGCAGTAAATGAAGCATACTTAAAACGCTGCTGCCCATTTTCTGGTCTACGGAAGTTTAAGATGGGACATTACAGGCTCATAGAAAAATATCTAATGTTGTAAAGAATAGCTACATCCTAATCATCATAAATAAATAATAAATTAATTAATAAGTTTAAGAAATAATTTCGCCGTGCATCTTTTCAGTGCATAATTCCGACATGGTACCTCTCAGTGGATGTCCAGCTATACATAGTGAGCCCTTTGGTCATAGTGTGGCTGTTTGGCAAGAAGCTCGTGGCGTGGACCGCGCTAACCGTGGCCCTTATTTTATCTCTCATTGCTACTTCTTACTACAGCTTTACTTATAACTTCGGCTCTGTGCTCGGGAACCCTTCGTGAGTGGTTTATTTATTTTTAGGATTGAATATTTAAAAAAAAATGTAAAATATTTCCACTAGCTGTTAGTGGCATCTTTCGCTAAATTATTAAAGTAACATTCCAGGCTATAATCGTGGCAGCATAACTAGTTATTGTTATAGTCGATCCAGCATCAATAAGTTAAGATCGAAAATTATAATATCTACATACATACATAAACTCACGCCTTTATCCCCGAAGGGGTAGGCAGAGGCGCCACCAGGACACCCACATTTCGCCTAGCATGTTCCGTCCCACGATGTGATAGGGGGCGAGAATTATAATATCTATTTTTGACATTTTCCCATGCCGCTACACGCGATAAGGCTGACTGCACGAAACTTGATAGATGTTATGTTGAAACTTGATATATTTCTTCTTCACAGCTACAACACGTTCCGAAGCGGTCGTAGCAGAAATTACCGATTCAAAAGACCTTGTTAAAGACTACTTGAATAAAGAATATTTTGATTTTGATTTTTTGACCACCTAGCACGGTAGTCGCTAAACGGCCGGATACAAAAATTAAGATTTCTATAAGCCAATAACTTTTAACAATGACTTACGTATATTTTCAGCCGTTTCGCCGAGTTTCCAGAATATACGAAGAATTATTACGTAAATACTATAACGCGAGCGTCCTCTTTCTGCGTCGGAATGGCTTTTGGATACTTGCTGCATTTGTACAGAGATAAAAGACCTTATATTTCAAAGGTAAGTTAAAGTTTAATAACTTGGAAAACAGTTTAAATTCGAATATTATTTAAAATAAATCTTATTTTTTTTTCAATCAATTAAAATCATTTTCGAAGGTTGTATTATTTCCCGTAGCATCAAAAAGTTTAGAAGCATGACTATAATGTTTATATGTAAAAAAAATGCTTTTTATCGGGTGACATTTTGGATGTTATGAAATAATTATAATATAAAATAATCTACACGATTTTTCCAAGGTCAACGCCATGCTTCTCTGGATGCTGTCTCTCTCCCTGCTGATCTTGTGCATTCTGTCGTCCTACCCAGCCATGCAGGCCGACCATGACCTTCAGATCTACGACAATATCCTCAACGCATACATGAGGGCTGTGTGGGCTTCTTGTATTGGCTGGGTCATATTCGCCTGCGTTAATGGATATGGTGGTACGAGTTGGTTTCGAATTGGTTTTGATACCATACTAATACAAACAGGAAATTTATTCAAATTTATCTTTCATAACAATATATTGGAACAGAAGTAAAATACTATCCTATTACTTTTCTATCATCCCCTCAGGTCCTATAAACTGGTTCCTGTCGCTCAAGTTCTTTAAGCTCCCCTCTCGCCTCACATACGGCGTGTACCTCCTCCATTCTCCTCTCATCGTGACGATCCAAGGAGGCTGGGTGAAGACCCACACTTTCTCCGACAAGGATGGTGTAAGTATTCGTCAAATAAATAAAAATGCTCAACAATAGTCCTGACCCTATATTAAGATACCAAATGTGGTGTCGTGGATAACACATTAATTTGATGGGATCTGGGATTTTAATAGATACTCTTCTCGTTCTTCTGTCTGTTCTTATTCCACATTTGATTGGGATTTCAACAACCCACTAATTTAAACCAACTTGTAACTTTTGTAATAATAACTATATTGTAAACTAGTTTTGAAAAAAGCAACACTAGGGTTTCTTGTTCTTCTTTGAAAATCGCTTTCCGAACCGGGTGGCAGATCAAAAAATTACTATCTAAATATCGTTGAACAATTTAAAGGATTCAATAAATTATTTTCATTTCATTTAATTTACATATCGGTGCAACATAATTTTTTTAACCTCATTGCTTTGGCATATATTTTCCTCGTTACATGCGTGACATTCAACCTTTCGGCTAAAGAACAAAGTGTCTAGGCAAATACTATACTAATTGATGATAATTCCTGTTCTGTTCACAGTTCTACAGGTTTATATCTGATGTGATGCTGAGCTTCATCTTAAGTTTTATCCTGACTGTTCTCATCGACTCACCGTGTTCGACGCTTTTGAAATTGTCAATTTTAGGTACCTTTTATTAATTTAATTTAATTTTGTAAATATTTTCCTATTCAAGCATTTTACGACTGTAATATTAAGAATTTAAGAATGCTTATCGTTCTTTTCAGATCTCAGTTCAAATATAAAAGTATACACAATTATAGAGTTGATATATTAATAAAGTAAGATAGCGTTATGACAATATAACAACCAAAAAAAAACATGTAAAATTGCAAATCAAAATGTATCCCACAAATTAAAATTAAAGTCCATTCTTAAATATTTGCTATAATCAAAACCAACAAGTTTGCCTAGTTTTTCTCGCGTTTAATTACGATAAAAACTAAGATTTAGATTCGAGACCCAACCGCTTAGACAAATATTTGCTCGGTACGGAAATGGTTCGATCAAAATCTTGGTAAATCTTCGTTTCAGACACTGTTTGATTTAACCAAGCATTTCTACGTTAAATTAAAGTATTTAAACTGAATCTAGGGCGGTAGTACAATCTTTTTATAGCGATATTATTTTAAAAATTAAGTTCAAAATGTTAGTAGGAAATTATCCCATTGGTCAATATTCCAGTGGTAGCGTGTGTGTATTTTAGCATGAAATCCAGGAATCAATTCCCTGATCTTTTAATCCAATTTTATTGAGTCCTCTTACTTCGATTTCGTATCCAATCTGACATTTCAATATTCACAATAAATAATGGTTTATAAAACTAAAATACACATTTTAGTAAACCAACCAAAAAAGTAAAAATAATTGATAATGAGTTTAAGATTAGAAAATGGACTGAAATACATTTATTTGATTGTTATAAAGCGTGGGATGCTTTCAGTCCTCAAGCATCCTAGCTCATAATCAGTTTATAAAAAGCGAGGGTGTTTGAGGATTGTAAACATCCCACGCATTGTAACAACAAAGTGAATGTATCAGTTTAACCCACTTAGTGTTTAGTGTAGGATTGCGTAAAAAAAAGCTTTAAGTGCAAGACAACGACGTAAATCTACATGTCTCCTATATTTTTCCATCCTTATATTAAATGCCTTATTGATAGATTAAGTAATGTACTGTATACATAATTATGCTGATGTCCTCCGCGTTATGTGTATGGAACAGATATTTTTGATGCGTATCGAAGATACCTATACTCAGTATAGGTCTTTCTCCAAACATTTTATATATTATGACAGCCTCCGTGGCGCAGTTGGTTAGACGCCGCCTGTGAAACGAGAGGCCGCGTGTACGATCCCCGCACCAAGATAAATATTTGTGCAGTATTTGTTTCGGGTCTGGGTGTTTGTGAGACCGAAAAGTCTCTCGTTTCTGATACCCATAACACAAGACTCGATCTTAGTGTGGGGTCAGGACCATGTATGTGACTGTTGCGTGTATTTATTTATTTATTACAACTAAGATTTCCTTTAGTTAGAAAGTTATTTAATACGCTTTAGATCCATCTACATTATTATTTGAATTAAGGTATCTGTCCGCTTCAACATAAAGTACGATTACATGTTTACACATATTTCAGAGTCATAAACTCACGGCCTATGGATTGTCATACCTGGAATTCAAGCCCCGGGCTTTAAAATTCACGTCTTATAAACACTATAAAGCCTGCCTCACACTTAAGTGCGTTTGAACAAATGCGAGTTGCACCACTCTAGAATCGAATATTGGGACGAAGTTTGTGCTATTTGTTGTCCACACTTATTTCAGTATACTGGTGCAAACTCAGACTTGCACATTAATATCGTTACAAATGTGCCGGCTATAAGTGTGGCAATTTTTATAAAATAAACTCCGAATATTTGCTGTCCGCATAAAACTAACATTGTGCTTTATTGCAGGAAAAATTAATCGGGAAACAACGTTACCATCAAAACCAGAGACCGACAATAGCAATGTAGAACAAAAATTCTACAAAACTAGTTTATGATTTGATTTATTTTATTAGTTTGGCTAAGATCTAATATGTTTATTGATTTGTTAAGTAGGTAATTTATTAATTAATCACAATACTTCTAAATGTGTTAATACTAAAGTGAATGTTGATAAGCATAAGAAAATCTTGAAAATTCCTCAACCGGAATTTCAGCAGTTTTTACGCATAAATTGAATGCAAATTTTAGAAATTGTATTAAGAAACTAATAATAAATATTTTGCTTATATATTTTCGTGTTTATTTGAATTCTCCCACGTAGTTACTATAAACAACGTCAATAAGAACTTATCATTATAAAAAAATGCATTGTACTGCGCTTGTGAAGTTAAAACACCAGGTGTAAAGTCCCTTACGGCCCAGTAAACTTTAGTTGCAATATCCATCATACACGAACGTTTGCACACTGCTTCTTGGCAGTTCAATTATATAAAGCTGTGGCATCTGTTCAGACGCATGAGGGATCCACTACATAAAATATAAATTCAAAGCTATTTAATTTTGAAAATGCATGAAATTTAGAAGCAAATAAATTACGAGATCTTTAACGAATATGGTTAAACATATATATATTTGATACCACGAAGCCTAGTGTCGTGGATAGCAAAAAATAATTTTAAAAAATTAAACCGACTTCAAAATTCTAATAAAAAGAGAGAAATAAAATCAACCTTTTAATAAATCTAAAAAAGGTACCTAAATATGTCACAAAAAAATTAAGTTCTGAATTCTGACAATATTGCATACACACAGATCGAATTGATAATCTCCTTTTTTGAAGTCAATTAAAAATTTTAAGAGATTATTTGAAACAACAAGATCTGAAACATATACATGTGGTTCATGCATACATTTGAGAAATTACTACAGTAAGCACAATGCATATGAAATTCAAAGTTTCTATAGTTCAAGATTATTGAACTATTGTCACCCTCTACTTGTTAACTATGGAGAAACCCAAAGTTGTCATTTTCCAAATTATATCCATTAGGAGTGACTTGTCTTTAATGGGTTTCCCTAATATTTACCGTTGACGAAGGTTGTGACGTCATTGGTTATTTGTCAACCAGATAATACACATTTGATATTTTGAGCGTAAATTATTTGTGACATATAAGTTATAAGTTTAAGACAATCTTAATATCTGAACATTATAAGTGCTTTTATTTTAAGCTATATTATAGTTAGTTAGAAGTCAGTGGTTTTGATAAACCAGTCTTGATAAATTTTTTTGTATTAACGATAACAAAAATTATCGATAGAGTCCTGACAACACAGATGACATTTTTTGACGATATGTTTTGTGTTATAGAAATGAAGAACTTATTGGGTACACTATTACTAGATCCAAAACAAAATACACATACTTTAAACCCTCGGCCTCTTTTTTCATAAAGTGGGAATCTCATTATACTTATAATTCTTCTTTGATTTCTAATGTATTGTATAATTAAACAAATAAATAATAACAAGGGAAACATTACGTTCTCTTAGAGAAGCCTCTATTTTCTATTACTGTCCTTTTTATCAGTGAGGCGTGAGCTCCATTCGCAAACAATACTATCTCTAGTAAACATTACCACAATAAATAAAATTAATAATAGTCCTGATTTCTAAAATAAACGTGGAATATTGTGGTTATACGAGATATATTCAATGAAACGCAATTAGTATCGCACGTGCAATGCGGTTCTGTATTTTGAATAGTTAACATAACATACATAAGTGCATGGACCTGTTGGTAAAGGTACAGACACGGCTGCTATGTTCACGGTGGTCGCGGGTTCAAATCCCAGGGCAAACCTTTGACATTTGGGAGTCATATATGTATATTTATAGTAAATAACCACGCACTAAAACGGCGAAGAAAACCATTGTGCGGAAACCTGCATACTATAGCGATTTGCAAGAATAAAAAAATCAAGGTTCATGATAACCACGATGATCGAAAATAGCTTGCGGTCACAAACGGTAGCACCTAGCACCCGATGTCACACGTTTGTTCTTATAAAAGCGTTAAGCGTGTAATTCCTGTGTCAATGTTAACTAATAAACATTATTATCAGCACTAAAATGAGTGTGCGTGTGTGTTTGTTGGAATATTTTTTTGTATTATTGCGTGTTTAGAAGTAAGTAAGGTTTTAATATATTTCGAATAACTCTACAATTGCGAGAGGTTCTTGTCGTCTAAAAACAATGTCTTTAAAATATTCCTTTCATGAGCCACCTCTCGTCAATTATTGAGTACAACTTAGCTCTAATCACTGTCCGCCAGAGATAACTGATTCCTTTAGCCAAAGACTTATTATTGGTTGACCCAGATATCCCCTTTGTACACTCCAAAAGACTATTTGGTCAAGACGGACGACAAGCGAAGACAGTGAGCTTTAGTTTCACCGATAATATTGGGTTAAACTAACAGACCCGTGCAAATAATACTAATAGTCTAAAATTTATATAACAAAGAGACTAATGGTTTCTTAGATTTACGCAAATGTTATCCATTGAAATAAAACTTTTTTTTACGGACTTTATGGTGATTTGGTTTAATTTTGGAATTTTAAAATTTCGGATCGCAAAATCCAATTAAATTTTATATTAACTTTTTAATTTAATAATTGAAAATTAATGGTAGATAAATTGTAACAGTCACTGAGCGGATGACCCCTCAGTTTGCCTCGTGACCACGAAAGATGTAAAGCAATCGAAACGTCGGGAAATTAAAAAAATTTAAAAATTAAACCAAATCGCGATAAAATCCGAAAAAAATAATTTTATTTCAACAAAGAGACTCTACCACAGAAAATTCAATAGGTACCATGAAAAAGAATGGCATACTCATTTAGCCAATCATCGCAATAAAAACAATACTTTATTGTGTTCCTTTAAATGTCAAATGTTAATTAATATTCCTAAACCATCGTGCTATGGTATAAATCTCTTGAGCCCTAATGGAACCTTAAACTCATATATTTTGTTCATTGACCTTTCAGAAACCGTGTTATCAAACCAATGACACAGGTCATCGCCCAATCTAAACAGATTAATTCGCTTCGTCGGCGTAAACGTATTTGGTCCCAAAGAAAAAAGGTTCTAGTGGCATATTAGATTATTTACGAGAACATGAATGTTTTGTTTGTCTCATAAAACTTGTATTCCCGCAGGGCCAATGTTTGTATTGGACGCAAATTTTGGTTCCGGGTCATAGTTTGTTCAACTCGCCTCTTAGTCTCCTATGGATGTTAATGAAAAATCGATGATGAAAAAACGATTATTCACCAAAGAGTACATTTCATAACTCATTAAAAATGATCATAACTTATTACAATGTTTCATAATATTATTTAAAGCTAAATGTAATTTAAAATAAATACTTCAGAATATAAACTCTTACAATACTAAACTAGTCTAAAATGTATATTAACAAATTAGAAATACACGACAGAATATAGTATAAGAGAAAGCAAGTGGAACCGCAGCCACACATTAGTATAATTGCAACATGAATATTACAATTATAACACGTAAAACAATCAAGCACACTTGTATACGACTGTCAACAAATCAACTAAATGCTACTGAAAATTAACCCCTCACCCAAACCATTATCAATTCTACTCCTTTACAATTAGGTCCAAATCACCTCAACCATACTTCCGCATTGCTTCCTTATTATATACAGCGGGAAATTTCCTCCCGGCTTTCATTTCTCCGCGGAATGTAAACGCGAGTGGTGAATATAGTGAATAAATAAAAAAAATGGTTGAAGAAAAAAAAATATCTATGAAAATGCGGAGAGAGCCCGGACGGCTTAGCGTTTCAGCTAAAAGTAAGGTTTATGTTGACATTAGCTAACAATTTCTGCATTTCGTGCTTTCGATTGGGTGCAGATAATGTGCTTACATTTATTTAAATTGTTTCGGGATAAACTTATAGTGGTGAGATATGCAATATTATAATATGTAATAGGATTATACTTAACTAATTACGATGGTATCAGGGTGTTCAAAATCAATTGGTTCTTCCGGAGTAACAGACGTCAGTAACTTACGGCACAGATTCGCAGAAAGTTGTTATTTACTATTAATATGTACTTCATCTTAAAATTGTGGTTGGAGCACTCTTCGATAGTAATTACTCTGAGTATTTTCTATCTATACTTTTTTAAATAAGATTTATAAAACACAATCACTGCAATTTTATATTTAAAGAAACTGTCTTTTTGCGAAAAAGTAAAAAAATGTTATCACAAAATACCACTAATGTCCACACATAAAACACACAAAATTGCGTAAAAAATACATTTTACACTTTAGAATCCTTATCGATTTTCAACACCATGTCTCTTCTTATCAAACTATCAATTTTGTTTTAAAGTTCACGCTTCAAAACACCAACACGCAATAATAAAATCGCAAAATAAATTTCATAAAATCAAATCGGAATTTACATTGACACATATTCAAACGCGGAAGCGACATTCGCGACCTCAACGCACCATGCTTTGTCCGGATGGTCCAATCGCAAAAAAACCGTCGAAATACTTAAGATTATTTATAAACATACGCAACATTGAGCGAAATCAGAATTCGAACAGTGGACCTAATTTTAGAAAGATGGTCGATCACTCTCTCACCGCATGGTACGGTAGTTAACTGTGAAAACTAGCAACTACGCGCGGCTTTGTTTAGTCCTTTTTTTATTACAGTTACAATAAATAGTAATTTTATAGAATCACTTATCCCTTTCAAGAGTTACCGATGATATTAAAAGTAAACTAACTAGGTTTTATCAGAATTCTATTTTATATACCTACCTACTTTTAATTAGACCAGCTTATGAAAGAGCAACATTTTTTTAATAGAATTTTATGCCTACTTTACCATAATCATATAAATAATATAAACATAAAAAATATGTAAACTCAAATAACGCTATTCCAAATGTTTTAGTCTGCGAATGACTACTACTTTATGCCCTAGTTTCGCAACTACTTATTTTCCATAACATCAACTTTAATCTTTATTTATATACGTTATTTATATATTTTTGATTTTACAATAGAAGGAAATAAAAAATATATATTTAAAACATGGCAAATGCCACTAAAATAAAGCTTTATTAAAATTTAGTGCCTTCATTTTATGCATCTGAACTCAAACACAAACAATGTAAATATAAATAATTGGTAATTACTCCGTTCGTAAAATTTACGATATAAGCCATTCCGAAAATAAATGTTATGGACAGATCGCCCCAATGTTCAGATGCATGTTTATGGGTTTACTATTTACGTTTAAAAAACTTTTGTGTAGTGTGATTATTCCAGAATTCGTAGCACCTACTCATGTGTTTGTGTGTGTGAATGAAATACATATTGAGTTAAATAAATACACCCAACAGTCACACGCATCAGAAACTACATAAGAGTTTTTAGCATAGGCCATACCTACAGCAATTTTCCTCGTTCCACAGTCGAATAATTATAAGCCAACTGCAGCATAAAGAAATTATCTTAAATTCAATATGCCAATCGCATTCTTGTTTTCGTCATGCTTTGTCTGAATGTTGGGCCTTGCATTACAAACACACTCAGATACGTCATGTATTAGATTTTTTTTATAAACAACGGGTACGGTTATACAGGGGATTAAAGAATGCGAATCCTTCCATATAAACTCCACGTAACGGGTAATTTAAATATTTAAGTCGTTGAGATAATAATGCTATGAATTATATTTTACATATTATGTACAGACATTGATCGGTTACAAATTTATAAGATGTAAAGATTATAAAGTATCTTCAATTAAGACAATATTACTTTTATGATCAACTTAATTTCCTATCCAAATTTTTTCTTTTTATAATCGAAAATATTATTCACAGTGAAGTCGATTGCGTCGCGTCGTTATGATCGTATTTGTCCTTCAAGACAAATGTATAAGATTTAAATAAGATGATCTTATTTCCGTCGCTTATTACTGAAGACATAACTTTCTATAATTCCGAGATCGTAAGGATCTTCCGCATCCCGAACACGAACACTGGCAATCGAACAGATAAAACAGTTTCAACTAATCGAAAACTTAAATTGAATGAAAACAAGTATCTTGTGATCCAAATCAGATTTGGACTTTTAGTATTAAAGACACGCCTCCACTTTTGTGGAAACTTTTTGGATGGATAATTTAATTATTCAGAATATGATAATGAATTTTGATTTAATCCATTCTGAGATGGAACGATTTTACAAGAGTAGGCAAATGTAATTTGTAAAAATATATCAAACCGATATATAAATATTTAGATTGAAATGAAACTAATTTTACGGATTTTGTCGCGGATTGGTTTAATTTTTACATTTTTTAACTTCCCGACGTTTCGATTGCTTTACAGCTTTCGTGGTCACGGGGCGGACTGAGGTATTAGTCATCCGCTCAGTAACTGTTACAAATCCGCAATAAAATCCGTAAAATTAGTTTTATTTCAATGTGTAACACTCGCGTAAGAAACCATTATAAATGTTTAGGTCTAATGTTACAAAAAACCATTGAATTATTTATGTCAATCTAATTTGTATCAGAACTTTAAGTTATAGCAGAAAGACCTACGTGATAATATGCCATGTTTATTAACTCTTTGAGAATGCGTGAAATTATAGTCTAATGATGCAAATTTTTCAGAAAATAATAGTACTGCAATATTTTATAGTGGAACTTTCCCATAATTTAATTTATTACAACGTGTTTCTGACCCAATGTAAAGTCGAAATCATAATCCCCATCTTCATTCAATAATGATGGCATTAAAATCGCGTAGTTGAAATACAAATCAAACAATTTACAATGCATTGCTTAAAACCAAACCGCCGCGCTGTCTTTTAAAATCACCATTATTCTCAATAATTTACAACTTTAATATTTTAAGACGAACTTAAATATAATTGATCATTTTTCACTCTCAATTTGGCTTGATATAATACAAAGTATCGTTGTTTTAGACACGTAGTTCACGCCTAGAAAATAAATCAATTTAAAGAGAGATTTGAAAGCTAGCTGCACTTGGGACGCGATAACTCAAATTGGTAAACAATTGCGGTTTTAGTTTCCAAAGTAATATGAACATTTTAAACAGAATTGCTTGAGATGCTATTTTGATTAATATTTACTTTCTTATTCCAGGTTGAACTTAAATAATATTTAAAACTTAAATCCTATTTTAAATATAGTAAAACTTGACTCAATACCTTATCAAAATAACTGTTTCAAAATTATGTTCCATCCTTCGACCACAATGAACTTTCAATTCCTAACAATGATGTTCGTTAATTTTGACCTTCTGATCAGATAATGTAACAGTTCATTGACCTCTTTTTTCGTAAAACAATAAGTCCAAATGAGAATTAAGTGAGATACTAATTGACTAGTTGGTAGAATCCGTTTATTGCCTATTTTGCTAGAACATGTAACGAAAATAATTCGAGCGAAGTTCTTAACAACGTAGTATTTAGGTTTTCAATATTAAATCCTGACATGCTTTAAAAGTTATAGGTGTTAAATCAAACTTCTGTTACCAAATTTCAAAGCACTATCTCAATCCGCTAGGGATTATGGTTGTAAATGGAAATTCTAAAATAAAGCACCTGAATTTCAAGTAAAGTTCAATATCAGGGATTACATTTGAAATGTAGCGGAATACTTAAATTCATTATTCCATCATTTATCCATATAATTGAATACTTCAATTTCTGAACGAAATGAATTGAAACGAATTGAATTGAAAAATTGCTGTGGGTTACTCTTGTATCGCTTGAATCAGAAAGTCAAAAGGTCTTACCTGAAATTTCTGAGAAATTTCTTTCCCTGTCATCATTATGCTTGCTACAGGAACCCAGGGTGTTGGAGGTTTTAGTCTTACCTGTGGAATGATAAAAAAGAATTTGTTAATACTCGAGTGTTGGGTTGGTGAGCACAAGGTGTAAGGCTTTCGTGATGGTGATGGCATGTTTACCATCACCCTCTAGTTAGATAGATAGTTCATAATTGCAAATATTTTCTTCTCCCATCGTTAATTAAATAAAGCCTTTTTAATTAAACGGTTAAGTTATCATAGGTAGCTGAAGTTTTAGACTCTTACGCCCGAATACTCAAACGCCATTTAAATATTATGTTGCACTTAACTACGCAAGTCCCGCTTAAATGTACTGATTAGAGGTGTCGGCATAAACCATGGAATTTGGTTCAGGAATACAAGAGTAAGGATTGGATACACTTGTTCAAAAAATGGATATTTCTCCTTTATCACCGAAGTTAATGGCTCAAATACATTTTCAGTTTGAACAATTTCTGTAACGAAATATCGTCTTCCACAGAGTTCGGCTTCGGCATCAGGCACGTCCAGATGATCTGCATGAGTTTCTGCATGATCTCTCTGTTCATAGCCCGCAGCAGCCTCGGTGTCGCCATCTTAGCCATGACTGATACTACACGCCGCAATGACTCCAATGTTGAGGTGAGGATTTGAACTAAACTCTAAACATTGACTCTCTCAAGTATATTTCTACAGTGATGGGTTTCTTACGATTCTATTACTTGTGTATTTTACAAAAGACAAGTTCCTTCAACATTGTTTTTTTTTTTTAATTCTAACACTGAAACTAACTTCTACTTAGGTCCCTAATAGTTTCTTAGATTTACGCGAATGCTACGTATTGACTTAAAACGATTTTTTACGGATTTTATCGCCAATTTGGTTTAATTTAGTTCTAAAACCTTTATTTGCATTCTTCAGGCTACTCATGATTATTAACATCAGTCCCCACTCATGGCAATTATAGATGTTCAGGCATCCTGTTTCTTTTAATAATTTATCCTATATCAATATCATTTAAAATAAAAGTATTTGAATCTCTTTCACTGCAATTTCCATCAATCCCTGTAGCGGATGCTTCTTAAATTGTTCCATTAATAGCAAAAAAAAGAATTGTACTCGTATTTGATATAAGACATATTTACATAGGTATTATGAGAAGACTGCCTCGGTGGCACAATTGTACTACGGTATGATTGCAAAGCTGAGGTCTCGGGTTCGAATCCCGGGTTGGGCAGTGATATAGGATTTTTCTATTCATTATCAGCCCGGAGTCAGGAATTTGTGCCCGATATGGCGATAGGCTCGCCCCTATCACATCATGGGACGGAAAATACAAGGCGAAACGTGGGTGTCCTGTTTGCACCTCGCCTACCACTTCTGGGAAAAAGGCGTGAGTTTTATGTATGTGTGTATGTACTATTTAAATTTATATGTGACGTAAAACAGTTAAGAGATATGTTATTTTTGGAACAAACATGTTTAGACCACTCAACTTCTTTTAAGATAAGATTGTGAAAATTATTAAACAACAGCCTGTGTTTCTATTTCTACATTTTGCTTTTCATAACCTAGTTCTTACGTCAGAATTTGAAGTTAAAAGAAGAGAATTTTTGATTATATCGTAGTCAAAATATCTTTGTTGGTAAACCAATATCGTAATATAAGCCTGCTAAGAAATATCGGAAATGGCATTTAAAAGATAATTTGAGGAAGAAAAATCTTTAAAATATTTGTATTTACCTAAATCGTAATAGCCTTAATCATAGATTGAAGCTCATTACACTTTAATGCTTTCTATCATAAGGATAATCTGTACCTTATGGGTTATTTCTCTCCAATACCTTAATTTTACAAGGTATCTTGTATATTGTAAAATAAATAATAATAATTACACCTAAGAGTCACATACATAGTCCTAACCCCTCACTAAGATCGAATCTTGTGTCGTGGGTATCAGAAACTACGAGAGACTTTTCGGTCTCACAAACACCCAGACCCGAAACAAATACGTGGTTCACACAAACATTTGTCTCGGTGCGGGGATCGACCCCCAATTTCTTGTTTTACAGCCGGCGTTTAACCCACTGCGCCATGGAGACTGTCAAGTTTAGATTAGATATTACAAAAAACTTTCCTTAATGAAACGTAATGAACAAATAAAATATAATTTGCTTTGTCATACGTGTATAAGTGTATATTTTAGATAATAATCCACGTGTCGTTGTCGCAGTTTCATTGGTTCAATATTGTGAAGACAAATGTTTGATAAGGTTCGTATTTATCAGGTTAAGTTCAAATATGTCATTGAAATTATTTGTTCTATGTAATAATACTGTAGTGAACATTGAAATATTGTGTTTGATATAAACATCCCATAATTTGTACTCACTTTAAAATCAATTTAACAAAGCCTTACTTTCGAAACTTATTTTTTAAACATTGAGGAGCTTAAACACTAAAATCCAGTTGTGGCTATCCATAAACACTAACTGAATATTTGTGAATTTGTAAAGAATTAATTCAATAGAAAATTTTGAAAGATACGTCGGAAGAAAATTTAGGTATGTCATATAATTTGGCTGATAATAATAATAGGGAGGGATTTCTGGTCTAATAATTTTCGTCTTTTCACACGAACACAGAAACGTTTAAAATTACTGTTGGAGTAATCGATCCAATACACGATATTAATAAACCTTATGTCAAGTAGAGTATTCATGGTTTTTGTATAATATTGTGTATAGCTTGTCGGAAATATCTGTGAACATAACTGGAATGCGGTTCACATTTTATTTTTTTGTATTCATCTATCTACTATGTTATTTTACATTAAAAACGTTTTGAGATAGATGCGAATTCTATTTTTTATTCTTTTTTCTATTTTAATTCAATTTGTTTAACCTATATTTTGAATTTGCTGAACTTTTGTTCCAATGACGTCAATTATTCAAGTCCACAGATATTTCCGACGGGTAATACATAATAATTTTGTATTCAGCTTATATTTTACTGGCAAAATTGGATTCAGACGTCATATGGAAAATTTAAAAACTATTTTAAAACATAGGTATTAATTTTATTTATTGTCATTATAAAATAAACATTACGTAAAATAAATAACTGCTATCTCAATTTCTATCTGTGATTTCTACCCGATATAACTTTTTATATTTACGAAACAGATCCCTTTATTTAAACAGTTATTACATTGTCTCTAATGGGGATTTTATGATTAATAACAGATAATTTTTGTTTGCAAAAGTATGGAAATAAATTAAATTATTTGAGTACTTCTTATGGAAAATTGCGATGAGAAAGTGGAAAAATGCTACGTAAGTACGACATAATTTTAATCCATTTTCATACATATTACATTGACATAAGTAATGTGACGGGTTTTATACTAGCGAGTATAAAGTTGGTATAAAATAAAATGTTTATTTTGTCTAAAATATTAAAATTTATGAACCGCAGAGTATACTTAATTTTTTAAATACATAGTTCCTTTTTAGAAACAATATCTGTACCTTCAATCTAATCAAATAATAATTAGTTACTAATAGTGGTTCTATTCTTATTTATACCATTGAATGCCTTCACCAACGTCATATCTCCGTTTCCCTTAATAAATAATATCTTATTGAAATAAAACTATTTTTACGGACTTTATCGATCACAGATCACACTCCACCTCGTGACCACGAAAGCTGGAAAGCAATCGAAACATATTAAACCAAATCCGAGATCAAATCCTTAAAAGTATTTTTATTTCAATGTGTAACATTCGCGTAAATCTAAGAAACCATTAATAATGTCTCAGTCTTATTCTTCTAAAATCCCTCATCCTACGTTTTCGCAGTGAGATCTTCACAAATATAAAAAAAGCTTGCCGAGAAACTTAGATGACTAGCCTACCAGTTTTCTGGATTTACTGAACCTGGAACGCTTCAATCAATCGACTTCTTCCTCAGATCTACGAATGGGACAAGAAGACGCAAGGCCTCATCCTATCCTCGTTCTTCTGGGGCTACATGACCATGCAGATCCCAGCCGGTCTACTCGCCAAGCGGTATGGTGGGAAACTGATACTCCTGGTGGCTTTGCTGGCCAATGGCACTATATGTCTGTTCCTGCCTCTTGTTGCTAGTTTGGTAAGTATTTGGACAGTGGTTTTGATAAAACTCTATAAAATAATAATTATATTCCGGCTTCTTCAACAATCGAAGAATTCGATTGAAACGCTTCGGGTAATACACCGTCACGCTTTTTTTGCTGGCACGGCAAAGTGACTGCAATGCACATGGTGGTAAGTGCTAATACCGTCCAGAGGGCAGTGTTATACCATTCGATACAATCATGCCGGCCCGCTGAGATGCCTCTTAACACTACGGCGGAAGGACCTAGGATTATAGGACGGAGGGAACACTACAGTAATGCGGTTTGGTGGACTACCATGGGAATTCTTCTACAATCTCAATAGTATGAAGGTTTCATAACAGTGTTCTTCAACGTTAAAATGGGTGTTAGTTCATGCAAAGATCATTGTTTTCAGAGTCTTATCCTTGAATAGTACTGGAAAATAAAAAAAAATCTAATTGACAATCATGGAGTTCCCAATTATGCGTGATGCAAAGAACCTAACAACCTCATACTTGATTAAAAGAAATTCGTCGCTGCAAAAACACCCTCAGCCATATAACTTAATATTAAGACATTCCGACATTCAATTTTATTTAAAGAGACCACAATATACCAGCTTCGAGTTGCTTTAAGTGTTTCTGGAAACGTCGACTTTAAACCGCACAATGTCTTATTTAATTCACTTGCCTTAAGTAACTGCAAAGCTGAATTCGATGCATAATTTAACTGCAATTATTCCGCAACAACTCACGCTACCGTTTGTTCTTTTAAATAATTTTTATGAGTTGTTGAACCAAACCATTATTGTGAAGAATGTTTACTTTTTACGCTATTGCGGCTTTAAAATGTTTGTACAATACAGGGAGTTAGTATTTATTGTACATTTTAAAAAAAACTTAACAGGAAGAAACTCTTCCGAGGTTATTTTAGAAGAAGTATTTATATTTGTTACTTTTTGAGGTGAGAATTATTAACTGAATTTGGATGAAACTTAACAGTAATATAGCTCATAATACTTCAGGTGTCCAAAAGCTCATTTCGGGCTTCTGTTAAAAATTTGATGACGTTGCGCATTGTTCTCCAATTGTTCTCCACTGTCAAATCTACCTGGGCGACGTCGAGGCGGAGTGCTAGTAATCCGTCTTCGTTTGAGTGCCTCGAATATATATATTATATGTATTACTGAATAAATTATATAATAATTATACGTAATTAACATTTCCACCATTTCCTCGACTACTAAATCCATTGGCTTAACAAACAGCGAAATCCGAATTCGAATTTCAGTGGCCAATTAACTTATCAGCTAATTAATAAGGTTTCCCTGCTAACACTGCGAACGTGAACCCGCATGGACAAATATTAGTTAGTTCTGCACATATTTGTTTCGAGCCTGGATGTTCGTGAACAAATGCACGGTTAGAAGAACCTCAGCGCAGAATTAAGTAAAAATGTAGACGAACACCACATCAGTGTTTGTATTAGTTATGAAATTAGAAATGCATTTACGTCTGTATTTTCGAAGGCTGGGAAACATATAGATGCACTCACATTATCTCGGCTTGTTTCTAACACATTGTGTAGAATAACTCGAACCAAAAAAAATTACAAACTGACGTGTTCAATCTAGAAATTAAACCTTGGACCTCAAGTTAATTCCCTACATACTGCAATTGTACCAATGTAGCGCAATTTAAATTTGACGTTGCATTGATTCAATAAGTGCATGGTGGCCTGTTGGTAAAGGACCAGACGTGGCTGCCTTCATGTTCACGGTGATTGCGGGTTCAAATCCCAGGGCACACTTCTGACTTTTCGAAGTCATGTGTGTATTGATAGTCAATCACCACGCACTACAACGGTGAAGGGAAACACCGTGAGGAAACCAGCATATCATAGAGATTTTGTAAGAATTTCTATGGTATGTAAAGTCCGCCAACCCGCACTACGCCAGCGTGGTGGACTATATGGCATAACCAGTCCCAATCATACCTACGATTGTAGAGTAGGCCCGTGCCCAGCAGTGGGACGTTTATGGGCTGATACAGTATTGTGTCACTAAAATAAGTACCTATTTCACCAAGTGCTATTGTTTCAGGGCGGTTGGTCTATGGTGTGTCTGTGCCGAGTGTTGATGGGCCTGACACAAGCTTGTTTGTTTCCTGCCAGTCACACACTGCTTGGGAGGTGGCTGCCTGCCAACGAACGTACCACGTTGACTGGCATAGTTTATGGAGGTAAACAAAATAACGTTTTTTTAGCAATGTGTCCAATACGTTGGAAGTTGTATTAAAAAATTATAAGGCATTTCCATTACTGCTCAACTTACGATAAAAAATCACGAGAAAAATGCTAATGTATTTTGGAGAGCATGTTATAAAACCCTCAATCGCGATCGGGTTATGGATATGACAATAACATCTGTTGCTGAGCAGCCTCAAAACACATAAGTAGGTTTAAATTTGTGACATCTTCCATTTTGTATTGTATTAGACTCGACTGTAATAACCCAAACGGTGATTCCACGAATTCATTTATAAATTTCTCGAAACTTTATGAAATCTAACTTTCATACCATTCAATGCAATAAATATAAAGTCTGCGAAACAGAACTTTGCAACTAAATTTAAACTATCCAATCAACAAAAGCAAAAGTTTTGCTCGTATAAATCCGTAATAAACAAAGTTCCACTAAACAAAATGTAATTACTTGAAATTTTCTTTGGATAACTTCAACACCAATAAGCATTAATGTTGATAAAATATTATTTTTAAATCAAGAGGTAATTTAATTAATTATACAATGGCCTGAAAAACTTTGCGACTTTCAATTAGACATTTCATAATTAAAACGCCTACTAAAACAATTTTAACGATGTCTCAAGTATGTCACAATTATTCTTAAAAGAGATAGGCAATAGGATGTATCGTAACTATGATAAGATGTCATCCCCTAACCACTACAGTTTTTAAGTCCTAGTTGCCATGAAATGCTATAACTTTTGCTATTATTGACAGCCTCCATGGCGTTTTTGCATTTGTCGCCAACCGTGAAACAAAAGGCCGCGGGTTCGATCTCCGCACCAAGACAAATATTTGTGTGATTCACAGGTATTTTTTCCGGGTCTGGGTGTTTGTGAGCCCGAAAAGTCTCTCGTAGTTTCTGATATCCACGACACAAGACTCTATCTTAGTGTGGGGTCAGAACTATGTATATGAATGTTACGTGTATTTATTTATTATTAATTTTTTTTTTATCAATTAACTGCGGCCCCTACTTTCTACTCCACACATCCACAATAAATTTGCACCGATCCGAACCTATTCCAGGCTCTCAAGTCGGCACAATCATAGCGATGCCAGTATCAGGTCTGCTAGCAGAAACCTCGATGGGCTGGAAGCTGATCTTCTACAGCATCTCAGGACTAATGTTCCTGACTGCCGCGCTGTGGTATTGGTTCTCTGCAAGCTCGCCTGAGGAACATTCCATGATGAGCGAGGAAGAAAAGTACTATATCGAAATGGGGCTGAACATGACTACAGTTCATTCGAAGGTATGTATTGGTTTTAGTATTTTAAAAGAATCTCAACCATGAGTGGTTTTTGGATATGTATGAACTCAAATTGTTGTGAGGAAATCTGAATACCACAGGGATTTTTACTGGAACGTCTAATACAATTTTGGCAATCGGATAAAAACATCGAGCTATCGCTGGCTCTAGTGACACTACTATCCTTTCCGGAGACAAAGGCAACAATAGCCTGTTAATTTTATTCATAAATTGTCATTTTTATAAGAGTTAAAGCCAATTAAATATTTTTGACTGCCTCGGTGGCGTAGTTGTATTACGGTACGGTTACAAAGCTGAGGTCTCGGGTTCGAGTCCCGGGTCGGGCAAAGTGATATTGGATTTTTCTATTCATTATCAGTCCGGAGTCAGGAATTTGTGCCCGATATGGCCATAGGCTCGTCACCTACCACATCGTGGGACGGAACATAAAAGCCGAAATGTGGGTGTCCTAGTGGCGCCTCTGCCTACCTCTATGTATGTAAATATTTTTGCTGCCAGGGCAATCGCCCCACTCCGTGGAAAGAGATGTTCAAGACCGGGCCACTATGGGCCATTATGGCAACCCACATCGGCACCGCGGTGGCATTTGTGCTGTTCTTCGTTGACATGCCCACCTACTTAGAACGGGCGATGCAGATATCATTGCGAAATGTAAGTATGAAGCTCCAGCTCTCATTGGATATAAAAAGAGAATGATATTGACCACCACATAACAGTAGCAAGAGCATATAAAGCCTGGAAAACGTAAATTCCAGGATTCGATTTCCAAATTTAGCAACCTAAATTATGAGAGATTTTTAATTAGAAAAGTATAATTTTCAGGCTGTCTAATTTAAGAATTAACCGACATTAAGTACGATCGTAAGATATTTTGCAAGATGCGTGATAATCGTTTTTTTTTATGTTAATAGTTCGTAAATACTGAACAAGGGCAGATATTAGAGGAATAATATGAATTGTATTTTTTTTTTCAGAGTGCTTTCCTCTCCGCTCTTCCCTATCTTGGCATGTGGATAGGCAGTGTTGTATCATCAATAGTCTGCGAAAAGATATACAACAGAGGTCTTCTCTCAGTAACCGCTTGTAGAAAACTATTTAATTCTTTAGGTAAATATTCATATAAACTGTCCTGGGTATCAGAAATTAAAAACAATTTTGAGGTCTGATGAGCTAACGACACAATAACACTGTGTTAACCACATTGTCTTAATGCATGGTGAAGTATTTAGACCTGTTGTTAAATAATTGTTTTGTTTTTCAGCAATGTTTGGCGCAGGCGCTGGACTGATCGTATTAGCCTTCATGGGACCAGATCACAAGAACGTCGCGATAGCTACACTAGTAGCGGTTCTCACTATGTGTGGGTTCACATCAGCGGGATTTATGGTAAGTACTATGCAATTACATAGTGGAATTTTAGTAATATTGTTATTATATTTAAACGCGAGGGACATTGAGGAGGACCCAAAAACAATGATCTGAATCGGAACAAACATGAGAAAAGTGGTTGAAACAGTCCAATAATTTAGATGAAACTATAAATATAAAAATTAGGTGAAGCATTTGTTCAGTGTAGTACAAAGCAAATACTGTAATAATGTAATATAAATCAGGTTTGATACCAAATAAAAACCTTTGTTATGTACTTCTTAAAAAAGTTGTAAAAAATGTCGCCGACACTCTGTATAACAGAGCACTTCCAATGATTAAGGATGTTGATGACGTTGAAATCGTTTTAATGTACCAATAAGGCCAGTACACATGATCGTATCTATTACAGGTAAACCACCTGGATTTGTCGCCTCACTTCGCAGGCGTGATGCTCTCTCTCACAAACTTCGCTGGAAGTATGAGCTGCGTCCTAACTCCAGTGGCCACTAGTCTTGTCCTACGCAATGACTCGGTAAGTAAGTAACGTCTAGTTAAGTCTTCTTATTCTATCGGCGTGCGTGGTGGCCTTTCAGTAACGGTCCAGACGCGGCTGCCAACATGTTCACGGTGGTCGCAAGTTCAAATTCCAAAGCACGTAAATGACTTTTCGCAGTCATGTGTGTATTGGTATTAATTAATCACCACGCTCTATACAGGTGAAGGAAAACATCGTGAGAAAACCTGCATACCACAGCGACTTCTATGGTATGTGCGTGGTGGTTTATGGCCTAACTCTTCTCAACCGTACTCTCAATTGTAAAGGCCCGTGTCCTGCAGTCGGATGAAATTTAGGCTGATACAGATACCGGTAATGTTTGCCCTAATAGTTGAACTATTACATGGGATCGGCGCATCATCATATTTAGCCATGCTGCATAAAGAATTCACATATAATTTTACGAAAGGTCAACTGTCTCACATAAAAGCTTTCGAGAGTGAACACTATCTAATTAAATAAATGTAAATCAAGGTATACTTTAAAGACCGTAAAGCAAATTAGAAAGAATTTTTAATGTATTGATTAATTCTTTGTATAATAACACTTCTATTTTTTCTAAAGACATGGATCTCAGTATTTGCCATTTTAACAAAAATACTCACTCCCCTGAAAAATACATAAAGGAGCTTATTATTTATGCAGTCTTTTATTTCCAGTCTGACGTATCACGATGGCGCATCGTGTTTCTGATGACCGCGGCTATCTGTGTCGGCAGCAACATCATCTACGTGATATTTGGTAGCGCTGAGCGACAACCCTGGGACAATCCAGACTACAAGGACCGGAGGAAAGCTGATCCAGGTAATAGATACGTTTGGGGTACTAGCAACTGATGTAGCTATGGAAAACGGTTTTGTGGCATCAGTGTGAAATGTCATAGTGTAGACAAATCTTTGGACGTAACGAGGACATATTATATTTGTTTCTATATTATGTGCAGGTCTAAAATATTATCAATAATCTTTGAATTTATAATTGAAAAATGTTAAGTCTCTTTTAGTACCAAGAGCTTGTTATTTAAAATAATTTATTATTTAGATTGAACTTAGTTTCGCTCTCTCATTACTTAAAATATCGTTCGTTATTTTTATAACTTAGCTCTTATTATAATTTTCCACTGACCAAACTTGATCCAAACAGTAAAAAATTCCATTATTCCTGAATACGACGGCTTTATCCACATACTGCTTTCTTCAATATTAGGCAATTCGATTTTGTATCAAAATCTATTCAATTTGCATGATCTTATTAGAATAATACTCCGAAAACTTTGCGCTTCATGTGTCTAGACTCTAGATGAACTGAAGCGTAGGACCAGATGATATGGCTTTTCAAGTTTTACTCGGCACGTATAAACTTAGGAATTACTTTCAAAGAAAAAGTGTAAGTTGGTATAGTTTTTATGAGTTCAAAATAAAGTCCATAATTTTTATTAACAAGATTGTTCACTGCCTTGTTCATTGTTGACTGCCTCGGTGGCATAGTTGTATTACGGTACGGTTACAAAGCTGAGGTCTCAGGTTCGAGTCCCGGGTCGGGCAAAGTGATATTGGGTTTTTCTATTCATTCTGGGCTGATAATTATCAGCTCGGAATCAGGAATCTGTGCCCGATATGGCGATAGGCTCGCCCCCTATCACATCGTGGGAAGGAACATGCAAGGCGAAATGTGGGTGTCCTAGTGGCGCCTTTGCCTACCCCTTCGGGGATACAGGCGTGAGTTTATGTATGCATGTAGATTGTTCACTAGTAGTCTATCTTTATTTTGTGAAACAGTGGTCTTGCATGAATTAATCACTAGTTAAATCTACAATTATATTATTCTCTATAGTATGACTACTTAGATCATTGGGAATTAGGCACACATCAGTTGTTTCAACTTCTTACCATATAATAAATTATAGTAAGAATTATTATAATGATGTTATTTGTGGTTAACGATGTTAAAGCTAATGCAGAATAGAAATGAGAGTTTTTTTGCTATACGTTAGATTACCGACAGAGCCCTTAGAATTAGCAAGTTCAAGTGGCAGTGGGCTGGGCACATAACACAAAGAACCGATGGCCGCTTGGGCCGAAAGGTTCTGGAGTGGAGGCCACGAACAAGCAAGGCAAGAATCGGAAGCCCACCCGCAAGGACGACCTAGATAAGGTCAACAGGCATATGTGGTGATCCATGTGGGAGGCCTATGTTCAGCAGTGGACGTTTTGTGGCTGAAGAAAGAGAGAAAGAGAGATACTTTGGGAATTGGGTTTTAGAATCAATTCTTAGTTAGATCCTTGCTATTTTTTAATCGAATAAGCACAGCAAGATATTTATTTTTGTTACTAATTATAGATGTGTTTGAAGTTACACGATCACTGTTCTAGATAATCGTTATCAAATTGAATGATTCTTATATATTTATTTCTTTTCAGAGGAAATGTGTCCAGTGATGACCATGAAGCCTACCACCGCAGAGGAAAAGAAGAAGGAAGCGGATGCATGATACGAGGTCACGCGGTCTCCGCGAAGATTAATCACTGAATATATTGTACACACACCTGTTGTAAATACTATATTAAATGTAAATATTAAGGCTATTTGTTGTTTTATTTTCACTACTTGATAATATTTGGATAGTGTAACATATTGATGGTATTAAATGGCCAAGCAGTCGATGAAAGTGTTTAAATCATGATGATAGGCAGTTTGAACATCGGAATTTTTAGTGTTATCGAATCAAGTGTGTGTTGTCTATCTTTGAAATGAGCTTGTGAATAGAGTAGACAAATTTAGCCTTAATCATAAACAGTTTTAAAACGATTATCGATTATCGATTTTTTTGTCTTCTTCGCCCAAATTAAATTCAAAATTAGTTAAATAAATAAATAAATAAATACACCCAACAGTCACATACATAGTCCTGACCCCACACTAAGATCGAGTCTTGTGTCGTGGGTATCAGGTACAACGAGAGACTTTTCGGTCTCACAAACACCCAGACCCGAAACAAATATCTGTGGATCACACAAATATTTGTTTCGGTGCGGGGATCAAACCCGCGACCTCTCGTTTCACAGCCGGCGTCTAACCAACTGCGCCACGGAGGCTGTCAAAACATTCGATAACTAAAATAGGTTTTAAAACTGTCAATAAATAAGGCCGTAAGAATAGCAACCCTAAAATTTGGAAATCAGTCGCTGTACAGGGTTCTAAATGACTTCATAATTTAAAACTAATGAGTGGAGTGGCACTTGGAGTGGACTTTTTCTTAGATGGAGACCGAAAGACGTTGCAAGTAATTAGTAAATAAAAGTGAATTACTGCATCATTTAAAAAAATATTGTCTCGAGCAGAAGACTGGCAAGAGCAAATGATAGATAATATTAACAAATAAAAATCGAAATTCCCCCCATCTATCAGTACTATCTCAAAATAAAATTTTCTTGAACAAAATTTTAATAAAATTGTACTGTTTTCAAATATTAACTTATTTGAACCAACCACGTACCCTTCATGATTCAATGAAATGTGATTAAGAAACATCTCCCAAATAAATAGACGTGAGGCGGGCGTCTCACTTTAAATCCAAAAGCTAACATTTCTAGTGTCAAAACATGTTTTACCTGAAACTGAAGATAATTCGAAGATGATTCATATTAAAATACGCACGTACGTGAAACGTGACATGTTTCCATTTGATTAGAAAGGTCTTTTATCTACAGACAGTAGACGTGAAGATACAGTTATTTATCATTTTAATTCAAAACAATTAAATTTACATTAGGCGGTTGCATACTAGACGGTTTTTAATCGCTTTTAGAATTTAAGGCTGTTATTGGGGAATAACAGCCTTAAATTCTAAGCCTTAAACATGGGGATGTTTCACCTTGTATATTCCGCCCCATGATATAATAAAAGGCTAACCTATCGCCATATCGGCCACACATCCCTGACCTCGAGCTGATAATGAATATAAAAATTCAATATCACTTTCACGGGATCCGAAGCCGAAACCACATCGTTGTAATCGTACGGTCACATTGTGCAACTGTGCCACCGGAATGATAAATGGTGCAATTATTCTCCTTGCTACTTCATCGTCATCACATACACCCAATTTGATCCTTGGCCTTCTCAATTCACTTTATTAAACTCGACCTTCAACAGACTCCGTGGTGCAGGTGCTTACATGCCGGCTGTTAAACGGACCTCGGACTCGATTCCCGTACCGTGACAATTGTTTGTGCGATACACAAGTATTTAGGGTCTATAATGGGCTGAAAACTATTGATAAACGTATCGATCACTGTGCTATAGTGACTATTGAAGGTTTGGCTTCCGTATACAGGGTTTCGATATTCATATTTTTCACAATTATTGTCGTGACTAGCAAAGTCAATGTTTAGAATTTTGATCTAATGCATTCTGATTGTAATAAAGGTACTATCACTTCACATCTTTAAGGATATATCATTATCCTATCATATCACGTGATCACTTGAAATTATATTCTTTTATTTTAACCAAAACATTACGATCACTATTATCACGTAGTGTAGGACGCCCTCCAACCAAGTGGAGCGACGATATTCGCAGGGTGGCTGGTAGCGGTTGGAGACGATGGGTTGAAGATCGAGCCCAGTAGCGTGCTATAGGAGAGGCTTATGTCCAGCAGTGGATGCAGAAGGGCTGTTGATGATGATGATGATTACGATCACTAAGACTATGCATTTTATTATAATCATAAAATGTCTTTTCCTCATTGACTATATAAAATTACATTGTGGTATATAAATTGTTAACATTTATATCTAAGAAACTATTCCACGTAGGACGACTTGTTTATCTTAAACTTAACAACTGTCTATTGCAAAATTGTACTTCTGCTCACAACCTTACACGTTGTTTTCTATAAATTACTTACAATAAATCTAGTACCCACTATTAATTAAATTTGTACTCTATTCCTTCAGATGGAAGTTTAAATTTCAGCATAGTTATCACTTAGTCTTCAATGTTACAAGTAATATTAACATAAGGAAGTGGGCAAACAAACAGATAAGTTGTATTGTTAAAATTATCTTGATAACGTTTTGTTGAATTAGTTTGTTAAACATTGTGTCTAGGAAATATTATTTTTTCACATCAAACGCTGTTTAGTAATGTAATTTGTATAAACGCGCAATATGGATGTTGAATTTTTGAGATATCAATACGAAGATGGATTTAGCGGAGTTCTTACAAAATATAGTGAGTAGAACCTTATTTATACCTGCACGGTGGAATAGCTTAATTTTAGATCGAGTGTTGTCCAGAGAAGGCATCGTTTGGCAAGAATTTGGGTTCGAAAGTCCAACTTTTGTTAATGGAGCATGCAAGAAGAGAGGAGGGGGATTAGGAGAATCAAAATATTGAACTGGCAGACATCATAGTAAATCTAATAAGCTATGACAGGAAATCTACAAGCTAACATTCTATGAGACAATGGGAGCATCTGGTCTAGTCCAGCTGGTCCATTCACACCACCAAACAACTTGCTTCATTTGGTTTTATGTGCTATTAAAACTGAATAAGGTTCACATTTGTTATAGTTTAAAATTTTTATGAATGATATCTCTATTGTCATTTTTTTAAGCATCATAAATTGATATCTTCGGAAACACTACGGTGATTTAATTTAAATACTTCTCTATTTTCAGAGTTTAAGATCGGTATCCGGCACGTACAACTGCTATACATGTTGGCCAGTTCGGTGACATTAGGTCTAGTACGAGGGAGTGTTGGAATCGCTGTGCTTGCAATTAATGAAGAAACTAGAAAGAATGACACTTATATCCAGGTATAGTATTGTTATTCTAAATTATTTGATGGCACAAATGCCGAAAACAAAGAAAGGAAGGTGACTATTCCGCCAATAAATCACAAAACGTGTTGAAACGTAGGAACAATACCGTTATAAAGGGTTCCGATTATATTTTAATTGAGTTAGCAAATAGATTTTTGGGATACGAAAACATTATAAGCCTTTTCAAACCACTTCACAATAACAAAATTCGTAATTATCATTTCAAATATGACAGAAATGATAAAATTTAATTTGCAGATACACAACTGGGATAAGAGGATACAAGGTGCAGTACTGTCATCCTTCTTCTTTGGATATGCTTTGACATTAGTTCCAGCTCATATGTACCTTAGAAAAATAGGAGGAAAGTTAATCCTCACCTTGATGCTTGCTGTTAACGGAATTTTGTGTGTTGCAATGCCAACTATTGTTAATAAGGTAAGTGTTTATTTCTCTTATAGAATGAGTACTAATAGCAGGGCCAAGGCGCTAACAGGCAAAATCACCCAAAAAGCCTTGATATACTAAAAACATTAGAAAACAGGAGCAATGAAGCGATTAAATAGTCCGTTAAATCCTGGCGTATGTAGGGAATACGCGAAGTAGTAAGGAAGGAAGTATTTCGCGGGAAACTCCCAATGATATAAAAATTGGCTTGTGCATAATATTACCAAAAATGATCGAAAAGTAGCTTGATTCTGCTCCTGACATTAGTTAAGTCCATAGTATAAATATATAAAAATCTTAACTGATATTCATTAATGATTTCAGGGCGGTTGGGTTGCAGCGTGTAATGCTCAACTATTCATGGGAATGTCTCATGGTTGTTTCTCATCAGCCTACGACACGCTTTTGGAGAGGTGGCTGCCACCAAACGAGAAAAGTATCTTTAGCAGCATGGTATACGGGGGTAAATGCTGAACTTTGTTTATCTACCAACAATCTCTGGTTATTGAGGTTTTAAGAAAATACGTCTTGGTTGTTAAATCTTATGTTGATTATTTAAACTCCGTCATAAGTAGTGTTAATTGTCTAGGTGCTCTTATTTATTTTTAAGTTCTAAGTATCGGTTTACGTAGTTTAGGTTAAACTTTGAACAAAGCTTAGAGAGTATTCAACGACGTTGAACTGTAATTTGTGGTATACCTATTTTTCAAACTCGAAATATAACCATCCTGTAATTTCTAACTCCTATTAGACTCAGATCACCTTCCACAACCATTTTAAGTAATCTTTAGAATGCCTTACTCCATAGAATTCCTAACAAACAATTTCTCTTTAATTTCAGGAGTGCAACTAGGCATAATTATTGCGTTACCCATATCAGGTCTATTGACCCAGTTGCCTCTGGGTTGGGAGCTGATATATTACTCTCTAGCGATGATAACGCTGTCCATGGCAATAATAATTGGGACGTTAACAGCGAGCTCCGCAGAAGACCACCAAGCTGTGGGGGACGACGAGAAGGAGCATATTAGGGAAACTAATAGACTTTATCGAAAGGTAGTGTGGATATAAGAATATTAAACATTAATTTGATGAAGAGGATTAAGTAATGGTAGTTAGAGCAAAATGAGATGAAGTTGTATCAAAATAGTATGATGAATATTTCTTTCCAGGACAATTGACAATTTGACGTATATTATTCGCACCGCTGTTATTTTTCAGCAACATTTCACACCACGATAACATTAAGCAACAATCTATAAATTTGTTACTACTTGTTATTATTTGTTGAGTGTTTCTAATCGCATCCATACTACGAATATCAGAAAATAACAAATTATGACAAAGAGTAACAACAATGCTGCCAATTGTTTCCAAATGTTGACCGTTTTTTCAAAAATTAGTTTCTAAAGTTACATTAAGTAACACAAGTAAGTAGTTAGAGTTTCAATAACACAGCAACTTGTTCTTATATTAAATTACATTTTGTGATCAGATGTTGCTGAGTAACATTTGCAAACGTTGCACAACAAAAACTTTGGTGCACCATTTATGCACCACTTAATTTAAAAGTTGAAAGAAAGCCTGACATACAATTATCTTCATTGTAATAGAACAAGAACAGCCAAGCGGCACACAGTTTATTAAATTGTCCACGTTCTTAAATCCACAGGGAATAAAGTTCCAACGTTGTAATAATTTTAAGAAGATTGTACTATCTGTAAGACTTCGGATATTTTCCAGATGCTCGTATATTTTGTGATAATTTAAAATTACATATTTACTGTTATACTATTTGTTATCTATTTCAGAAAACACTAAAAAGACCGTGGCGGAAAATTGTGAGATCGGCAAAATTTTGGGCTGTAGCCAGCGCGCATGCAGCCAGCAATACATTGTTTGTTTTTTACTTAGCGGTTATTCCAGCGTATCTCAAAATGTTAGGGCTATCTTTGAAAATGGTAAGTAAATTTAAGACTCGTTCTCTGTTTTATCACTACCACATATAACACACACATGACATCCACGTTTCGCCTTATGTTTTGCGTCCCACGATGTGATAGGGGGCGAGCCTATCAATATATCGGACACAAATACCTGACTACGTGCTGATAATGAATAGAAAAATTCAATATCACTTTGTCCGACCTGGTACTTGAACCCGAGACCTCAGCTTTGCAATCATACCTTAGTACAACTGCGCCACCGAGGCAGTCTAAAAAGGCATATAAAGTTTCTTAGACTCATATTCGCATGTACCTGACATGGCGTTAAAGACACCCGTATAACACTTAGAGGCAAGAATAAGCTAGGACCTAGGTGACCTATGGGACGCAAGATGTTCTTCAAGATTGCAAACGTGAATATAAACATGTATGTGTTAACAACATTAGATATTTATTTCTATTACAGAGTTCCTTTTATGCAGCCTTACCGTTCGCAGCAATGTGGCTTACATATTTAATGACGTCCTCTACACTGGATTGGATGGCGAAATCCGGATTCGTGGACTATATCTTCAGTATTACACACTTTAGGAAACTTATTAACGCTTTGTGTGAGTTAAAATATGTGATATTTTGGCCGGCATAATAGTGTCAAATTTATCCCGCAGCCAAGTGACGATGTGCTTGAAAATTGCCATAACGACATTTTAAAATAATCTAGATCGTTTTATCATTTTATTTTGTGCTTTAATTGGAAATCTCATAGTACGGGGCTCGGGGCTATAATACGAGTATAGCCATATTATGAAAATAAATTGAAAACACAATCTAGCCACTTATTCAAAGGAAGAATATTGCTGATAATTTTTGCAGACAACTTCAGTTATAAGAAGTTAACTGTTGAACATATACCATCTCCCATGAATTTCTATAGCGGCCGAAGGCAATGGGCCTCCACTCAGAAACTACTCACAACCCTTATCAGGTCGTATACCCAGCTGTGGGTAGATGTCCGAAACACCGTTTGCCAGTATAATTTATTCCCTTGTATAACATTTTTGCAGGTGCGTGCGGGATAATTGTTGCTCTAACTATATTACCGAGTTTTGGAGTTGGATGGCCGTCGGTAGCCGTACTTACAGCAATACCGGCTTTACTTGGCTTCCAAATGTCCGGCTTCTTAGTAAGTTTTATATTACATACTTTATAAATAGAATAGTGAGTGTGTTTAGGTTTTTTTTTGTTTTTGCCTTGTGCCTTTCCGTACTGTACAAATAATAACAATGTGACAATTCGCCCCATTGTTAAATTAGAAACTTGAAGACATATCAATTCTATGATCGATTCACGTAGGTATTTTGTACGAAACTTTCGATCTTCTTTGCTTATGAATGGTTCCCTAAAAGAACCGAAATTAGGCCGACGGCCAGTCGTAAAAAAATATTATAATATTATTATGTATTTCAATTCAATTTATTGCAAGCGATGTGTCAGATGCCAGCCTACAAGGTGGACGGACGACCTGGTTAAGGTTGCAGAAGTCGCTGGATGCAGGCCGCTTCCAGGAGGTCAATGTTGAGATTCTTGGAGACTGGAGTAGTGTGGCAGTGTATTCAGCAGAAGACTTCCTGATGCTGAATAGATAGATAGATTTCAATTCAAAACAATGTTAACACCAAGCGTACTTTATTTATCACCGTTTATATACTTTTTAAATTACAGGTAAGCCTCAAAGACATGTCGGAGAACTTTTCGGGATCTTTACTAATGATGACGAGTGCATTCAGCAGCATAATTGGTGTTGCAATGCCGTTTGTCTCCGGACTCATAGTCAACGACGATTATGTAAGATTTCGTTTTTATTTAAATGAAACAAATACACCACACCACAGTAAGTTGACTAAGTTCGTAAAAGACGCGCCAATATTATGTAACTGTATAATATTTGCATGAAATATTTCGAGCCACTTTCGACCAATCTGTAACTAAAATGTTAACAAGCCTACTGCTAATTCGGGTCTTTAATTAGGCTTGCTAAGATAGTTCGTATAGACACCTTAAAAAAAAATCCAACAGTGTATTCTGGAAATAAGCTAGATCATTAACTCTTCATAAATTGTAAAATTGAAAACAAATTAAGAAAACTTTCAAACTTAAATTATCAACTAATTTACAACCTTGTTTTAATATTCACAGTTGGAACCAAAAAGATGGCGCGTGGTTCTACTTACACTGGCCAGTGTATATACAGTTTGCAACATAATCTACACAGCATTCGGAAGCAGTAGACGGCAAGAGTGGGACCGAGAGGACCGCGGACGGAAAATGGGACATTACAATTGTGTTATAGGTATGTACTTTTATACCAGCACTACAAAATGACTAATGTTCTTGATGTTTATTTCAGAAGAATGTAAGCAAAGTAGCACACATTGAAATAAAACTATTTTTTACGTATTTTATCGCGATTTGGTTTAATTTTTAAATTGTTTAACTTCCCGACGTTTCGATTGCTTTACAACTTTCGTGGTCACGGGGCGTACTGAGGTATTAATCATCCGCTCAGTGACTGTTACAATTTGACTGCCGTTAATTTAAAAAAAATTAATTAAAAAAATATTGAATGTGTTAATGTGGTATAATTGCGTCCGTCACTATGACCACCACTATTACCGTTTACCACTGTATACCACCATCGTACAAATTGGTCTCTATCTGGGGGAAAACGCATGTCCTGCCACCAGCATTGGCGTCTCCAGTTATCTCACTAAATGATAATAAAAACGAAATAGCTTTTATCGTAACAATTTCCAAGTCTATTTATCCGTTGGGTTAATTGAAAATAATATGCTTGTTATCTTTTACGCAATAATTATGATAATAGCTACCGTAATAATTATAAGATCAGGTTGAATTCATTTTAAAGAACCCTGCACTGTTGTAAACTGGAATCAGGTCGAGTACAAGCCTCGGTTATTGTTATATCTAATATTACACAATGAAATAAGAACTATTAAAAATAAACATACAAAAAAAACAATTTAATATTAGGTCAAACTGGTTGTAAATGATTTTACTTTATAATCTTTTTAAATACTTTTTAAATGATCATATTATTTGAAATTTAAAAATTCTTAACACAAAATAATTCTCTTTATTGCACAAACTACTAATTTTCTCTATATTTTCCAAGACCTGGCTTTAGTAAGTAGAGCGTTCAGGTTTATCTTACAATATAGCCTTTAAAGAACACGACACGCGACTAATTAGCCTTTATATTTTAAATAAAATAAAATAGTGCAACCAACTTGGAACAAGACACTGCACTTTGTAATCTCGGCCTTACACGTTGGCTCCAACATTGGCACCGACTTCATTCGTCCAATATTTTTTGTTGATCAAAATATATGTGCCAATAGGGTGACTTATCGTATAGCAATTTGTTGATATGGTAACTATTATTCCACAAAAAGATGACCAAAAATTCCTTTGATCTATGTTGAAAACTATAGCATTCAGAGATCTCGCACCAAGTGGCTTATAATCCAATTCCTGCCAAGCTGACTCCATATACCTTTTTTACACTATAACCGAACGTATTACTCATAATTCTAGCTAGGATATGAATTCTCTAACTGAAAGAAATACTACAAAGTGCGAATGTATATAGTTGCGGTAGCATTGACAAGTTTGTACGCCATTTTTCGTCCACACGTATGTGTAGCGTAGGGCCAGCGTTGGAGCCAACTTGTGAAAACATCGCAAAGGCTTCTGAAGCATGTTAATAAAATGCACTAGATTGTCATTATTACTTACCGCTACAGCAACTTGCTGTAATTAGCTATTAATTAGAAAGAAAAATATCGTTTCTCTCTCTCTCTCTCGCTCTCTCTTCAGCCACAAAAAGCCCATAGCTAAACATAGGCCTCTCCCATGGATCTCCACGTATAAAATATCGTTTAGTTTATTACTATTTTGTATATACATTCAAGTGCAAGGAATATATTGTGTAGTATGTCTGATTTAGAATAATCTTCAACTTAGTTTATAAATTGTAATTGAATCTGATTTAAAAATTTTATTTGTTTTAATATAACATATTTAATCTAATTTTCTTTCCAGATGCAACACAAGTGCAACTAGATGAGCTCAACACGCAACTGAACCGGGAAAAGGGCGTGAACGACACGCCTTTCTGACGTAATTGAATTAATTACTTCATTAATTGGACTTACTGACGTTGATTGGACTGAATCAAATAATCACTGATTGTTTTACACTTAAATAAAATGTAATGCAAATTAAATGTGTTCTTTTACTAAGTGTTAAAGTAATGATAACGTAGATATGGAATTGGAATACCATTAATAATAATTCTGTATGTAAAATATGATGAATATGAATCGAAACTCACCAGAATCCTGCTCTCAAGCTGCTTGACCGGCATAAGAATGATAACACCATACACTATTTGCTCCTATACCAGAACACGAATTATTTACACTAAATAGTATTAGCACAACACATAATTTACACCACTTCACGTCTGAAAAACTACGAAATTAAGCAAAAATCCAGCGCAATTGCGAATCATGCGCTACGTGTTCGGCAACGTGCACCAGACTAGCCACAGACCCAGCAAAAAGACAAACGACGGCAAAACTACCCTCAACTACATTTCATTTGAGTTAAAAATACAACAAGGAAAAAGAAACTCAAAATAATTAAATTAACAAATAAATAAATGAAGGATGTAAAGCGTTAGCTTAAGTCTCCGATGGGGTAGGCAGAGGTGCAACAAGTAGAACAAGATTGTATTACCTGAGGTCATTTCCATCTCACGACTGGGGGAATGCCTATAAAGCCATGCCAGCAAACATACTTTTTATTAATAAATAAATAAAAAAAGTTTCAGACCTGAGTAACTCCAATACCGTCGGCATTAAATACACCTCAGCAATTTTATTGTATAAAGTATACAGGGTATATCAAGACCGCGACCGAAAACGAAGCCAGGTGGTAGTTTTAGCGGCTACAGACACAATGCAACTAAAAATTTTGCAAAATAAGCGACGGATTTTTTTTTTACAATTTTTTAAAATCTTCGTTTTTGAGGGGTTAATACCTAGTTTTTGCAAAAATTGTAATTTAAACCCTTACGTACCATTGCGTGTTTAAAAATTAAGCGATGTATGTCATTTTTTTAGAAAAACTATGTTTAATCACTTAAATACGACGATATGTAAAAAATAAAAATAAAAAAATTACGATTTTTTTTGTAAAATTTTTACTTGCATTGTGTTTGATATCACTAATACTACCTCCTGGCTTCGTTTTCGGTCGCGGTCTTGATATACCCTGTATAAATAAATAACGCATGTATTTTTTTATTGCGATGTATGGCGAGACGAGCATGCCGATCGCCTGATGGTAAGTGATACGACCACTCATGGACAGTAGCAAAACCAAAAGTCACCATAAATGACAAAGCAATGCTTGTCATTCCACTGCGCTCGCCATCCTGAGACATACGATGTTATGTCTCATTATGTCCAGTAGTTCAAACCGGAACACAACAGTGCATTGGCACTACTGTTTGGGGGAAGAAATGGACATTGCGGTGGTACCTACCCAGGCGGCCTCTCACATATGAGAGACCTACCACCAGTAATGTTTCTTTAATTGAAATAATTACACAAAACAAAGTAGGTACTACGCCTGAAGAAATAAGTAAAGGAAAGAAAGTACACTGTTAAATAGAGATCTGTTGGAACTCTTAAAAACATGACGAACGGCCTCGGTGGCGTGGTTGTACTACGGTACGACTACAAAGCTGAGGTCTTGGGTTCGAATCCCGGGTCGGGCAAAGTGATATTGGGTTTTTCTATTCATTTTCAGCCCGGAGTCAGGAATTTGTGCCCGATATCGCGATAGGCTCGCCCCCTATCACATCATGGAACGGAACATGCAAGGCAAAATGTAGGTGACCTGGTGGCGCCTCTGCCTACCCCTTCTGGGATAAAGGCCTGAGTTTATGTATGTATGTAATATGTATGTCTTAAGAACATAATTAATCATTATTAAGATATAATGATAAATAAATAAATAAATAGATAAATAAATACACCCAACAGTCACATACATAGTCCTGACCCCACACTAAGATCGAGTCTTGTATCGTGGGTATCAGAAGCTACGAGAGACTTTTCGGTCTCAGAAACACCCAGACCCGAAACAAATACCTGTGGATCACACAAATATTTGTTTCGGTGCGGGGATCGAACCCGCGGCCTCTCGTTTCACAGGCGGCGTCAAACCAACTGCGCCACGGAGGCTGTCATTATCATTATTAAATTGTCTTATTAATGAGAATCCCGTCACGAGAGTAGGTACTTCCGCCCTAATTAATGACATTCACAAACGTTTCCTCCACTCGGACTAATCTAATGTTATAAATGATTTTTTGCCTTAACAGGAAATAATAAATTATTTCTGGCTCAATAATATAAGGTCTTTGTAATTACCCAGAGGAAAATTATCTATTTTATTTGCATATATTTTGTTGGAAAAGAAGAACACAATAATGTAGAAAAGAACTAATATGACAAGCGCCACAAACGACAAGAATGTACACTAGTCGAATAAAAACTATTTAATAGTATTTATGTTTACTATTTCAACATACTTATATTTAAGCTACCTTATATTTACCATTAGCTTAAAGCACAGAGAGTTATATGCTGAATATAAGCCTCCTCCAAAAATATCCACGGTGACCTGTCGAAAGAGGCCTTCATTCAATGATTTCCTACACACCTTCCTGCACTAGGCCATCTGTCCTCGAGTACATCAGCTCGTAAAAGTCAATCGAAAATCAACAATTCACAAATCCACAAATTACAAGGTATCACAAAAAGGAACTTATTATTTAAAAATAAAACGGACGGCCCTCTGATTAGTTTCCGATGTGGCATTAAGATAATCCGCATTAACTTCTGCGCTTATTTTTTGATATCTCAGCCTTGTGTCCGACAGGGGACCCGACAATCATACTTACAGTCGTGTCAAACGAAAATGGACTCTCTTACTTGGTGATACGGTGTGTCGTGTCGTTCTTGGAGTGTAGTAAGAAGGGTCAACCTTGGTTGAGCTTGGGAGGTCAATATTTTGCTAAGTCCCTCCAGTGTGTCCTCGGGGATTTGGCATTTAATCCCCCGATAAAGTTCAGTTAAGGTTGTTGTGGCGTGGAAATTAGTACATGCGTTTACTGTGCATATTAAGATGTAAGCATATTACTTGTATACAGTATTGAAATAAAACTATTTTTCACGGATTTTACCACGGATTTGGTTTAATTTTTGCATTTTTTGACTTCCCGATGTTTCGATTGCCTTAAAGTTTTCGTGGTCACAGGGCAGACCCCGTGAAAACAGTTTAATTTTAATGTGTATCGTTCGCGTAAACCTAAGAAACCATTGCGTAAACAGTATTTTTTTTAACGGTACAGATAATTATAAGAATTATGAATTTTTCACTGGTATTATTTTCGCATCGTAATATTGAATTGTACAAAGGCTATTCAGCACTGGTTTGGGCTAGTCTGGAAAGATTTATAAATCTTTTAGAGAAAGGATTGCCTCGCAGGCAATTAATTTATTGTCATCATCATTAATGACAAAATATGCCATCGTGTGGGCTTGTCATAGCATAGATTTACTGAAAATGGAGTGAAAAGTGTGCGCTTTATGGGTTTATCTTCTTCATATACGGTTTCAGGGGATCAATATTATTGTATCCACCGGCCAAATATGATCATGCTTTGACGATGGAAATATTCTACATATCGCCAGGAGAATTGTTGTCAGCTTGATCCATCACAAAAAGAACCTTATATTTAAGTCCTCACTTCTCAATTTCAATAATAAATATAATATGTTCTACTAGCCGATGCCGTATCTGACTCGTCACAAGAGAAGTAAATTAGTGTTCTGGATATTGGACCCCACTATTAATCATATTTGAACATTAAACGCCCCGCTCCTATTATTTATATAGAAAAGCGTACACGTGAATTTATGTTTAGCATTGGGATAATCTTGTAACATAATTTGGGATGGGGTCTGTTGAAATATAAATCTTTTAAAACCAATTATGTATAGCTTTATTCGTACGTCGCGTCGATTTGAAAAAACAAATTTTTATATGCACTTTCCGTGGCACATTTGGTTAAGATGACTGTGAATACAGGTCCTGACCTGACGGCCGGCGAACCCGCTGAGTTTCGATTGCTCGTATGAAACAAATGCTGGTAAATTCCACAAATGAAAAAATGCTACGACTACGTGTCGGCTGTTAGGTGTATTTATTTGTCCATGGAAACTGTCCCGCCCTTACGCCCATCACTGTAACTCCTGTAAGCCAGGATCAGCAGCGGCACGCATTTCAATACCACCGAGCATTGAGGCTCAACAAGTCACCTGGGAATGTCTAACTTGCCTTTAACACGTGCAACGAAATCAATCATAAAATTAAATTAATAGGAGTAGTTAAACATATTTTTGAGTATTTCCTCGTCAAGACTATTCAGACTCCCGTCAGGAACAACTGGTAACAACAGGACCAAGATAACATAAATCTTAATTCCAAAAACTGCCGTAAAAGTTGACCAGCCTCCATGACGTAGAAGTGAGTAAATTTCCATAAATAACTGCAATTTGTTCAATGATAGTATTGTTTATTATCTCACAGTGTGCTGATTGTTTGTATTATACAATTAATGTCGTGTGACAACTTTGCGTAATACTAGTGTCGACTGAGCCCTCTGTTGAACTATTTTAGTCTTAGAATATGGGCGCTGAGAAACCCACGTACACCAGTGTTCCTGTTAAGGAGAAGTTTGGAGGTATTATTTTATTTTTCTATCTGGATCTGTATCAGCCCATACACGTCCCGTAGCCTCCTCTACAATAAATAAATACCAACAGTCACATGCATAGTCGATCGAGTCTTGCGTCGAGACCCACACTAAGATCGAGTCTTGCGTCGTGGGTATCAGGAAGTACGAGAGACTTTTTGGTCTTACAGACAACTAGACCCGAAACAAATCTACCTGTGGATCACACAAACATTTGTTTCGGTGCGGGGATCGAACCCGCGGTCTCTCGTTTCATAGCCGGCGTCTAACCAACTGCGCCACGGAGGCTGTCAAAAAGAGTAAGTAGTAAGAACGACTCAATTATCAACTAAGTCCAGGAACTATAGAAAACGCAGGTTGCCTTCGAACTTTAACTACAATAAGTTTCTAAAAGACTCGGGTCGGGTTAATAAATCTCCGTATTAATGTAGCGGGAAGTAAAAACATGATTTATATGACCCCTATAGTGAATGAAGTCGTAAGATTCTCTATTTTGACTACAGTACCGGTAAAGTAAACGCTGCCATACTGGGTTACAAATTGGTCGATTGTATTTCCACACGGAAAAATACATATTTGTATTGCTTTAAGTGACTATTGTTGTTTTACGTATTGAAATTAATACATTGTTTGTTTTTTTCATATTATTTCTCTAGTTTTTTTTTTAAACATGATACCCACTTAGTATATTACATTCTAATCGAAGAATCATACGGCTACCTTTAAGGTGTTCAGATAATCAAATTAAGGTCGCAAGAAGTCGTGATATACAGACCTCTTTCAAATCAAATCAAATATTTTTTATAGTGGAAGATAGGTTACAATATTTTTATAAATTAACATATCTCTGTATACATTCTACGGTCTTTCTTTGGCCCAAATGCGAGGGAGAGGAAGAGAAAGAGGAATACGCAGTATATTGATATATTTTTTCAGATGCGCCATTACCACGAAATCCACCGAAAGGCTTTGGCGCTCGCCATGTCCAAGCCTTACTTCTCTTCATTGGTCTTACAGTGGGGTATACCATGAGAGCTCAACTTAGCGTCTCCATGGTGGCTATGACTGGTCACATTGTTCAAAATAATGGGAGTAGTTCTAATATAAGTACTATGAATAACTATACAATTGAAATTGTGAGTGGATGGAGTCCTTATCGTGTAAGTATTGACAAAATTTGAGATGTTGTAGGTAATATGTTGATAGTGGAAAGACGAACACAAAAAATATTTGGTTGTCAAGGGTTCTCCATATCGAAGGTTTCTATCCGAAAGTTTTCTTCAAAAGCTTTTAGTTCATCTTACGTTTTCAATTATTACATAATTCTATTCATAGGCTGATCATTATTTACCTAAATTTAATAAAATAAACCGATACAGAACTTCGCATTGAATATTTTGTTAGAGGAACATAAGACATTATTTACGATCAGTTATATAGGTATTATTAATGAAAAAATAAGGATTTGCTTTATATTTTTATATGCCTGTCTTAGAGAAATTCATCTCACCCGGGATAGTAAAAGCCATATAATAAGAAATAAAGCCCCTGTAATACAATTTGAAACTAGTTCAGGGACGTGAAAATTTATAAAACGTACAATTTGTTATTGAAAATAAATAAAGTTATTATTTTAAAGCGTAATAAAATCAAACCTAGATATTATGGAAGAAAGATCAAAATACAAATGGTAGGATATTCGTGTCCACTGAGACAGCGACCACCGTTCAAGATGGTGGCAAATCCGTGATAGTAGCACACGGAGATGTGTCTTATTTCGTGTCCAGCCTGTGTATGTAGAACTGGTTCTAAACATATTGGAAATAATCGTGTGAAGCGATCGACTACACTCAAATTTGGACTGTACTACACTTACCGTTAAGTGCATTTTAGTTATTTTGTCGTGCCAGTTTTAAAGAAGAACTGGAGAACGACAGTTTTCATGCGCTGAAGATAAGCCAAATAAGATGTCTCAGTACAGTGTTATACATTTACTTATATTTAAAATTCTAGGTATACAAATGGAACAAACCCACCCAGGAAATGATAATATTCTCGTTCTTCGTGGGGTATACCAGTTTGATGATACCCATGGGTATATTAGCACAGAAGTTTGGCGGGAAGAAACCCATTATGGCGGCTTTGCTGGTCAACGCTTTTCTGTCTATTGTCAGTCCATGGGTTCCGATATTCGTAAGTTTAAATATACATTTATTAAATTTTACGGTATGTAAAATCCGCCAATCCGTACTAGGCCAGCGAGGCGGACTATATGGCCTAAACCCTCTCAATCGTACTCTCGATTGTAGAGAAGGCCTGTGCCCTGCAGTGGGACATCTTTGGGCTGATACTGATACAGACATTTTTGAACAGCTTCCTGACTGTGTAAAAGCATTCAAAAATATATCAATACCAGATCTAATATCTTCACAATTGGGTATTTGACTCATTTTTTTATTAAATTCGTTAAAAAGGATCCATATCCGAAATCTAACAAACAAAGAATTTTGTAAATCCATTCAGAATTAAAAAAGTTAGAAACGTTTTTAATCTTGTAGTGGGGGTAAAAGAAAAGGGATGCAAAACAAAATTAGTGACGTCACTATTCTTAATATGCATTATAGTGTGCGGGTGCGAAAGAGACAGTAAGATGTCCCCACTACGTCGGGGTCTTTCATTTAAAATACTAATATTCGCCTCATGTTACACTACTACTTTATCACTGTTTTCACAAAAATGTTTTGTTTTAATGGCACTTCTGTTGTGTCTGCAAAATAATACAAAAATTCGATGATAGTCATATACCCAATTTACCGCTATATCATTATACCAATAAAGCTGTAAGCGATTAACAATTCTGGTCCTGCATCCATAAGCTGTGTTAACTGCGTACCATCAGGCTAGCCGGAAGCTTTTTGCCACCTTATTGGTATAAAAAAGCAGCATGCAATTTTTTTATTTCAATCTATATCAATCAATTAGTTTCATTCCGTATTGAAATGCAGTCATATCTATCTATTCATGCCTAGTCTATTACGAGTAATACCTTTGTATTTCAACAATAAATGTGGGAGTGTTGTGATATTTTTGTATGTTTTTATATGCAGTAAATAAGACAGTGCAAGATGTGTCAGTATTAAAACTTTGTTTGTGCTGATAAAGGCTACCTCCGGCGCAAACATACTGCTATCTAATTTACTGTTTTGTTATAATTCACGTATCGTGCCATGTAATTTTCCTTAATCATGACATGTAGTTTGTAACAAATACATCATATATAAAGTTCCATAATTGTCTATACTAATCTTTATAAGAATAACAAATAAGCGTTTTGTGTTCAAACTTCAAAGTTACCAATTTATTGCATAGATTTTTATACATGTAGGTATTTTATCATCATCATCATCAGCCCGTTGCAGTCTATTGCTCGACAAAGGCCTCTCCCGTCGTCGGGACTCAAAGTCGTCCCGCCAATATTTATTTGAGCATATTTATTGACAGCCTCCGTGGCGCAGTTGGTTAGACGCCGCCTGTGAAACGTGAGGCCGCGGGTTCGATACCCGCACCGAATCAAATATTTGTGTGATCCACAGGTATTTGATTGGGTGTTTGTGAGATCGAAAAGTCTCTCGTAATTTCTAATACCCACGACACAAGACAAGATCTTAGTGTGGGGTCAGGACTATGTATGTGACTGTTGGGTATATTTATTTATATTTATGTCAACTGGTATGATTTCAGATATTTGTCTAGGTCCGAGAGCTTCCGCTTATTTCGGATTGAATAAGTGGTTTTGCCTCATCTCTTTAACACGGCGGTAGTCACCGAATTCTTTTATTGGCCACCACTCAGTTTCAATTTGAATCATCAAGTTGGGCGTAATTTAAGAAAAAAATGTTTGTAAATACTTTCAGGCTGGATGGATGGGCTTGTGCGCTTGTCGTCTTGTTCAGGGTATGACGCAAGCAGCCTTCTACCCAAGTATCCACACAATGCTGGGAAAGTGGGCGCCACTCAGTGAACGAGGAAGATTGAGTACTTATGTCTACACTGGTAAGTCGATATAGTAATGAGGAAGCAATGAATATTGAAATAATATAAGAAGACCATCTAACAATCATAGAGGACATGGTATAGGTTGCAAGAAATGGCTGGATTCAAATTTCTTTCAAAAGAAAACTGTGATTTTTTTATGCTATGGCGAAAGATGACGAAGATGAAACAGTACTGCTTAATCCGAGTTTGTCTATTTTGAGTATGCAAATTTCAGTTCTAATAAATTGGTATGCCAAAAAAGGTTATTCTAAGACTCTTAACATGTATCCTACAGGCACTTTTCAATACATATAAGGCACAAATAAAAGGAAAATCATCAAGTTACAAATTATTTAGATCTGTAACGTCTTCGGTAGGTAATATTAGTTTTAAAGACATTCATTAACAGACCAATTTACGTAACAAACACGTAATTCCAATAAACAAAATCAAAACGCCACTCAAAAAATTATAATAATGGCACTTAAAAGCGCTCTATAGGCCAACCTCTGCAATTTCTTTTGTGATTTCTGTGGATACAATTAATTTCCTTATCAATTCTGTTATTGTGATTTCTGTGGAAATTCAAGCTTGAATAACTGTCAAAAGAGTATCGTAATTTATGTACGTGACGAAGCGAAAGGGTCCGCACCAAGTTTGAAACGTTCCTCTTTCCAATCTCCGTTTCGAGCTACTCGCGTTTCTCCGATCTGCGGAAGAACGCTGTGGTTGGCGGTTATTTAACTGCTGTAAGTTAGATTAATAACTGGTCTAGCGACAGTATAGATTTGTATGATGTAAGGTTCTAGTTTCGATTCCTAGAATAAGCAATCAATTTACAATATTTAAATTAATGATACTGAAATAGCTCTATGTCAGTCTTGACTTAGCATGAGTAGGCAGCATCGTCCGGGGCAGAACCACTGTCTCACAGGAAATCAACTTAAAGTGATTTCCTGTGAGACGTTTGCGTGTGAGTGATTTCACGTTTCGTTTGGTGAGTGAGAATGCTGGATGTAAGAATGTGGAATGTGAGAACCCCTTCTTTCCTTTTCTCATCTTTTTTCCTTCCCGCTCCCCTCGCAATTTGATGGGCCTGCATTACATCAAGGATCCAGCGTTGTGGATGTTCATGGGCGGCATCATTCACCGTCAGATGACCTGATTGCTCGTTTGCCGGACCTATGAAAAAAAATAATTACTAAGCCAATCGATGAACATATTTTATCACACAAAGCAATTTAGTATCATCAATTTACCTGCCAAATAAGTGTCTAAATAACAATAAATATGAAAGGCCGATAGAATGTCGCCGAAAATAAACTGTTAAACAATAAACTGGTAAATTTTCAAGGCACGTAATGGACATTAAATCCCTGTTTATTATTGCCAATATCTCCTTATTAATGGGCTCTAAGAAAGCGTTTTACATAATTTACATTATTTGATTGGAATATTATGGATAATATAGATTAGAATCGCAGAGGTTATTTTATTGATCTGCAGTGGTGTTGAGAATGTTAACGTTACATTTCTTGTGGTGGCTATCGCAGTTAGTACTCAATAGTCAATAGTAACATCACCCTACTATACTCAATAGTATAGTAGGGTGATGTTGCTCCTGTTTAGGGACAGAATGAAAAAAATATTTACGAGGTGACGAATATACTCGTATTAAGGAGTCGATGTACAATGCTACAATATGCAATAGGAGGTTTTTATTTCATTAAAATATTAATGTAACTTTAGTAAAATGATACTTATTTTACACTCTACAATTAGGGTATCGTGTTGTAATTTAATCAAAGTGACGTATTTATACACACAGTTATTTACTTAATTTGTAGGTTCAAATGAAACACAACTTAAAAATAACAACATGCTCTAGACTCTAATTATAAAAATGAGCTCAAACTTATAATATGGCGAGGTCGAATCTCTATGTTATGTTTCTCGAAAATGTCAAATATTTTAGTAATTTTTTATTTAAAAAAAGAGCTGACCACATTATTGAAATTCGAATCAAATTAATACTCAAGAACAATTCAAACAATAAGTAGATTCATAACCCTTCAAACTCCATTTTTTTATCTTATAGAGCTTGCCCGCTCGTAAAATCCTTTCGTATGTCCCACGCGATTCAAATACCTTTCCTCACACACTTGCAAGTTAACGCTAATCCTATAACAAGTTGAGGATTGTTGGAGATTGCTATGGACTGTTAATATATCCATTTGTTATGAATATTCACTGTACGGTATAAATTACAATTGTTTGTTGGTATTTCCTCTAAGGAATGTGAAGTGTGGATTTGAACTTCAATCGCTTAGGAAATTTCTTGGAAAGGGATTTAAGTTACAATGTTTATTACGCCGACGCCTCTGTTAAGTAATTATTTATCGTTTAAGAGTACATTACGAGAATTTGTTGGTGAATATAATGTATTCAAAATAATGTAAGGAAGTAAAATCCGTGTATTTGTGTATTATGAGTAATTATAAGTAATTATTTTATTGATATTCTAAATATTTTTTATATCATGTTTTTTTATTACCGTGATCCTTAACTATAATTATGGTCTCTAGGTATAATATTATAAGGAGTCTACGTTAAAAACGCAGAATCTACTTTTTATTTCATACAAGGATAAATTTATCTCTTTTCTTTTAACTTAAACATTATTTAAAGAGACTACTGTAAGTTAAACAGATTAAGTCTTGCCACAAGCGGAGCGTATGATAATTAATCTTTTCAGGTAAAATTATCTCTTGAATTATACTGAGAGTTTAGGTTAATTTTATTAGGCTGTTATTTTTAAATTTCGTATTCTAAGCTTAAGGCTAAGTTATCTTTCTTCAAAAGGCTTAGCTGTTCATGTATCGTGGTAGACATGGAGATGAAATCTAAAAATAATTTTACATATTCCTTTCACTATTGATTTCAGGTTCCCAATTCGGCACCATACTGATCTTCCAAATATCTGGGCTGTTCGCCGGTAGTCCATCACTGGGGTGGCCAGCTACCTTCTGGCTTTGTGGAGTACTCAGCCTCGCTAGCTTTGGCCTAATCAGTTGGCTCGGAGCTGCAACTCCTCATGAGGCTTCTAACATCACTTCTGAGGAGCTGGCTTATATCATGGAAGATGGGTGTGCTGATGTATTTCCAAAGGTAGTTGCTATATTAATTTCGTTAATCAAAATTTAAAAAGAATGAAATGATTGTGAGGTAGTGAATATAAACTGATCGAATGGGATTCCGGTCACCCATTTTCTAAAGTGTAAATTTAATAAGGTTTATTGTGGGAGAAGCAATACTTTCTTGTCACAAAGTTAAGGAAATTTTATGGCGTGTTTGAGAATAGTCTTCTGAGTTGTTGCTAGGGAAGTATGATTATTTGGTACTTATTATTTTACTACGTCTTGCTGCATTAGAAAGTACTCTCCTTAGAGGTTTTGCAAAGTCTTTGCAAAGGAGTTTATGTTAGCTTTTAACATAACCACTGAAATAGCAAACACGTTGTAGAACTTCATATATGAAATAAAACTATTTCTTACAGATTTTAAAATCATATTTAAATGTGTCACATTCACGTAAAACTAAAAAACTACTTGATATACTACTTTCAGAAAAGAAATACACCATGGAAGCACATCCTGACCAGTACAGCTGTTTGGGGTCTGGTTGCGAGTCACGCTGGGAGCGCGGCGGGATACTTACTGGTGATGACCCAAATACCTACTTATATGAACGAGGTCCTTGCTGTGGATATAAAGAGGGTGAGTAGAAAATAAAATATTGACAGATTTATCGTTAAAAGATAGCATACCCTATGCTGACTAAAGACATTTACGAAAAGTTTCCACTGCAACCTATTGAAAGAGGCTCAAATTGTTTATTTTCTGAATATTTGATAGGTAATTACTAATTTGCATCAGTTTCCAGCCTTTCTCCAATCTTTTCTTCCGTAGGTTGTCACACATAACGACCAGTAATTTCGATATCTGGAGTATTGGTATTATTTGTAATTATACTCGTAATTTATGTTGTAATTTTATGTACAATTTTTTTATTTCAATCGACTTGAAGAAATTATATTGCTACTTTTGTTCCAGAACGGCGTCTACTCCTCTATGCCCTACATATCGATGTACGTCATGACTTTGTTCTTCGGCTACGCATCTGACTGGGCTCTCAATAGGAAGATCATGTCAATTGCTAATATCAGGCGTACTGCCAATTCTATCGGGATGATTGTCTCTGGGCTCTTTCTCGTCGCCTTCAGCTACGTCAACAGTACTCTGTGGGCTGTTGTATTGCTAATACTGTCTTTCGGAACACATTCTGGTGTACATGTAGGATTTCATGTAAGTCAAATGTTTCCCACATATCCCATGCAATTCGAAGGTCCGCTCGCGGCCTTCTACATAAAAAAAGAAAGGAGTGATTTTACAACCAAGGCATACTATACAATTTTGGGAAAAATAGTATCAAATTCTTTCAAATTCGATGAGCTAAATTGAAAATCTAATAATTAATTGAATTATGGTAAATAGCTTTAAAACGATTAATATTCACTCTTACTTTCATTTTTAGATAAACCAAATAGACCTTGCGCCTAATTTCGCTGGTCCTATAATGGCTCTAGGTAATATGGTTGCTAACCTCACCAGTCTTTTGGTACCTGTCATCGTATCCAACATAGTAAAGGATGACTTAGTAAGTATACTATATGAGACAACATAGGGCATATTTCCTGAATGATAAGACCAATATTTTGAAAGTATAGCAATCCACGAAAAGATATAACGCCAAGTAAATCATCGGCAAATTAATTCACGAAATAATAATAAATGAGTAAAATAGTAACAGTAATCATATTATATTTCCACAAAAAAATTAAGATGAATGAACAATAAATATTTCGTGTGTATCCAAACCTTCCATAATATTTATTCAGAATAATGAGCCTTTGAATTAAACGTAAACGAACTTTTATCTGTAGTGGGTACTGTCAAAACAGAAATATTTATAAAATTTGTTATTAAAACTTGGAAGGCCTTTAATTATATAAATCTTCTCTTACCATCCACTGAAGAGTTTAATAATTAAAAATCTTAATTAGATTAAATTGCTTTTATGTAATTTAAATAATTGCAATTACACTTTGTTTTGCTGGAGTATTTCACAACGATAGAAATCACCAATAAATAATAAATGTTATTTCTGTGACGAATTTTTACTTTTTAAGAATTGTAACATCAGGGTCATGAAACAATATCTTATTTCAATAAACCAATGAATGAAATTGTAAAAATGTATTTCTTTTTCAGAAAAACCAACACAAATGGCAAATAGTGTTCTTGATAATAGTTGGATTTCAGTTTTTGACGAATGCTATTTTCGTTGTGTTCGTAAAAGGCGAAGTGCAGCCATGGAACTTCTATGGGGAAGACAGTGGTAAGAAAACAAAAATATACCAAATAATGTTTTCTTTTATACTTGAGAGTACAAAGAACTAACGTCATACACAAGGGAAAGAGTTTATAGGTCTATAGACAACAACAATACTTGGGTAAAAGGTTGTTCATATTTGTTGATGTACGATAGAAGTAATTGGGGAGAGATGGAATTATTCAACTATAGAAATGATGTCTTTGTAGATCCAAATCTATAAATACACATTTCTAAATTAGTTTTTCTGATCCCCCGATCAGGACAACTAATTTATTTATCAGTCGACTTTTATGCCGCTGATTAATATTTTATAAATCTACAGCACTGACTATATTTTTTTTGTATTTTTTTATTTGGTCTCATGTAATTTAATAAAAATAGTCGAGTTAGGTACTAAACCATATCTTCAAAAAGCTAAAGATTACATTATTTTACGAAAACTGTTTGATTCCAGGATTTGACGGAGAAAAGTTAAAGCCGCTGAAAGACATAAAAAAAGTTCATGAGAAAAAGACAGCCTCGGCACCGTGATATTATTATAAAATATACAAATTTAAAATAGTTGCGTATTTTTATTAACCATCAATATTATAATCGTCAGATATAAAAAGTCTTACGATAAACATAATATCCAACATCCTCCAAGGTTTTTAAAAGCGGCCTGTTCGATCTAGTCTTTTTAAAACCTTTATTACTTCGTATGCCTTTCTCTTTACATCCACTATTAATTAAAGTACATAAATATATGAATGTCATGGTAATTTACATATATATTATAAATACTAAAATTCCAAGTCACGAGTCCCCAATCTACGTTCCTAAACAATAAAAAAAGGCAGCCAAGTTGTTAATTCATATGGGTTTTTAGTGAATCCTACAATTAATATTATGTCGCGTAGATATAGGCTTTTGTACTATAAAATAATATAACTTATTGATATAACATTGATCTTTATTTATTTTGAACTTTCTTCATCATAGGTATTCCTTCCTCCACATTCTTTTTCTCACTATCCGGCTCATTCCACTCTGCTCTGTCACTAGTCGCGAATATCGCGTAGATGAGACTAGTGACGAAGTAGAACCCGGCTGTCACGAAGAATACTTGCCTCCAGAGATACTCGCTTGTCTACAAGTAAACAAATTATTGATGATTGTATTATTGATGAATAACTAAGGAATGGACTTGAATGATAGTGATTATTGCCGCCCATGCACAGCTACATTAATAAGTAAGAAACTATGCCGATGTAAACCGTAAGAGCCAGGAGATTTAAAATAAAAATAAACAGTCACATACATAGTCCGGACCCCACACTAAAATCGAGTCTTGTGTCGTGGGTATCAGAAACTACGAAAGGCTTTTCGGTCTCACAAATACCCAGACCCGAACAAATACCTGTGGTTTACAAAAACATTTGTGTCGGTGCGGGAATCGAACCCGCGGCCTCTCGTTTCACAGCCGGCATCTAACCAACTGCGCCACGGAAGTTGTTAATAGTCAATATTTATATAAGAAAAAATTGTTGGTAAAGAACTTTTTTCTGAATAATTTAATATCCATGCATTTATAGAAGTTTATTATTATCAGGACTAAAAAGCTTTTTCCAAGGATGGGAAATCGTAAACCATTCAAATGAATGATTCAAATTACTTCAACATCATCTTCAGCCGCAAAAATTGCAATACTGAAAGTAGCAACCTGCTGTAAGCGGCCTGCAGCTTCCAACTTCCTGAAATCTTCAATAGGTTGTCGAAATTAATTAATTAACAGCTATTTAGTTTCGTTGATGCAACTCACCACATCAGTAAGAATAAACCCAGTGACGATAGGAGCAAGAGAACTTATCATATTCCCCACGAAATTGCTCAAACTCATTAGCGTTCCCGCGAAGTTCGGAGCTATGTCTATGTGGTTCACCTGGAAAAAATGAATTTTATTAATTATCTAGTGAAGTACTAGGTCCAGTTTGCAATTAACTGTTTATATCGTAAACATTGATTGGTATGAAAGTAGCTTTAGATTTTATTGGATAATGTATCATGTGCCTTGTGTCTGTAAAAGTACTTGTACTAATCAATGCTGTTCGAACGATAACCTTGATTTTCTGCTTACAATAAAATCATAATTAATTCATTAGCACACAGCTCAGAAAATTTACCCAATTCTTAGAGAATCAATAGGTATCAGAAATTAGGACCACTTTTGCTCCCACAACACCGGCGAAGCTGATATAAATATTTATAGCCTTTAGGTCAATTTCGTAATTAAATGGCTGATTTTGATTCCTGCAATTTAACATTATTCACCTGAAATCCCATATGACTGGCGACTGAGAGGCCACATATGAACACCAACAGTGACTCCACCACGTAAATATTTTTGGGTGCATACGCTAGTATGACCAATCCTATACCGACGGGGACACTGCCTGAAAAGATAGATATGTAATAAGTAATGGCTCTGCATTAAAATCATTTTATGCTGCCACTGTCATCATATTAATTAATGATCACTGGAATACTTATTTTGTAAAACTGCATTATGGTTTTATGAAAACAAAGATTGCGATGATGATAAAAATACGACGTATTATTTACCACCACGAGCTACGGCGGAAACAAGGCATGATGTTATCAATGACAAACATATTAGTTTTGGACTCTAATGAGATATTATAATTCGTATTTCCAGCCTGCCAGACTGCCTCGGTGGCGTGGTTGTATTGCGGTACGACTACAAAGCTGAGGTCTCGGGTTCGAATCCCAGGTCGGGCAAAGTGATATTGGATTTTTCTGTTCATTATCAGCCCGGAGTCAGGAATTTGTGCCCGATATGGCGATAGGCTCGCCCCCTATCACATCATGGGACGGAACATGCAAGGCGAAATGTGGGTGTCCTAGTGGCGCCTCTGCCTACCCCTTCGGGGATAAAGGCGTGAGTTTATGTATGTATGTATGTATGTATGTATGTATGTATGTATGTATGTATGTATGTATGTATTTCCAGCAAAATGTTAATGTAATTTTATAAATTAGAGTAAATCAGCATAATTGAATCTACATAGGATATTTTTTAATTAGTAGTTTCTTAGATTTACGCGAATGGGGCGGACTCACGTGTCCGCCTCGTGACCACAAAAGCTGCAAAGCAATTGAAACGTCGGGAAGTTAAAAAATGTATAAATTAAACCAAATCGCGATTAAATCGAAAAATAATTGTTTTATTTCAATATTTTTTAACTGTCATGATAATTCTTGTTAAAGATCTACAAATTTAAACAATATTGTTGACCTGATATTTTCAAGAAAAACAATTATTTATGATAATACCTGTCTATTAGGACGTAAATAAACAAATTATGACGACAACCTGTGCTATGACGTCAACGAATTGAACAGTAATCTCTACAAACGTCATGTGACATGACAAGGAATTTCTCATATTTGTTATTTTTGATAAGATAAGTTACGTAAATTTTATTTAGATACATAATACATGTTATCACATTTTAAAAGCAATGTTTAATTAAATATTATCCTCGGTGTAAAAAATGTGCAAAGTTGTATAAATTATGTAAATGTGTCTGATAATGTCTGTCAATTTGTGAGTGGTGTTCAACGTCGTACTTGAAACATTTACGCAAAAAGCTCAACTTTTTGATTAGTTATTAGTCCCAGCCTTAATATTAATTATATTTATTTTAACAAGGAGTATAAGGGACACAATGACTGAAACCCGAGCTATATTGGTTATAACTTTGTACTTGTTTGTTTCCATTTATATATTTTGTTCAAAATTAATTAACAATATTACTTAGAACTTAGATCTCGATTTTTTTTTATGACACGAATAAGACAGTCGTTTCAAATGAACGTAAAAACGGTTACGATCTGGGACATTTCTTAGATTACAGGCTTAAACAATAATACTCGTAAAAGTGGTTATAAATTTATACTTCACCCAGCGTATTAGCTATTTTCCGTGTATTGGTGACACTGAATGTTCCCTTGACGATGAGCATGTCAGTCCACCAGCTATAGAAGAAATTGGTGAACCACATCACCATGAAGGGGAGCGCAGTCAATAGGCCATTCTGTAAAGAAACGATAATAGAGAGAATAGAGATTATTCCGCCATCATATTCGCCAGTATTACTCCTGAAAGCCAGTATCGATGATGTTACGCATTTCATTGACAACGAGCTTCAGTGTTTAGTCTTTGTCTCTAAAAGCAAACCATAATATTTACTGCGTAGCTTAACGCATACAAAGTCCAAAAATACTTAATTCAAATTTTAATCATGAACAGAAAATATTTACAATTGAATGACACAACTACACCAAAGTGATTGGTTTTAGCATTCCGTCACACAGAAGTACTTATATTTGATAGAAACTTGTGTATTTATTTCTAATTGGTTAATCTGCTTAGAAACTTCTGCCCCCAAGCCGCACCATACAAGCATTGGTGTGTTGGTTTAAAGTATTAAGAGGGTAACAATACTGCGCTCGGTATTATCCTCTTTTTTGCTTTTTTTTATGAGCAGGCGTGAGATTTAGTATCAGACGATAGACCTGCTCTCTTCATTTTAGCGTTTAATATTTTAAAAATCTTACCGCTTTGATGTTCATTCCCATGACCTTATCCATGAAAGCTGGTACTTCGGAGTAAAGGATCAGCTGACCCCACGAGTGACCGATGTGGGCTGCGACGATCGCATATATTCCCGAACTACGGAGAATTTTAGACCAGGGTACTGGCAATCGTTTCTGTCAAAAAATTGTACTTTACTCGCACTAATATTGGCTTTATTTTACGAAATAAATGTTAATGCAATTGAGTTGAACGCAATTTTTGTTAAACCAGGGGTATCTAAATCATTCTATGTAGTAGTAATTTTATTATCATTTCAGACACTGAAAATCCACTACTGTAAATAAACATTAGTCTTCCTCAGTAATCTTTTGGATGCAAGCATTCACCAACTTTCTGTTTTAATCTAATATACTCGTAATTCCATATTTCATTACTTATACTTACATTTTCATACCCTTCTTTCTGTCCAAGCCCGTCTTGTATGTATTTCCTTTCAGCAGCAGATATTTTGGGATGTTTAGCTGGAGTATCGGCAATAGTCCACCATATTACAATACCTATCATCCCTGAGAGAACGCCGTAGACTCTGAACAATCCAGGCCATCCCAGGAAAGAAGATGCTATGAATCCAGTCATGGGAAGACCAAGAACTGTTCCTAGTGCTTGACCTGAAAAACCATTTTTTTAATTATTTTATTACTTCAAATACTTTAATTCTGGTTTCTTAGAATGTTACACATTGAAATTAAACTGACTTGACTTTACAGATTGCTAGATTAGATTAGATTACTTTACAACTGATCGCCCCGCGACCACGAAAGCTGTAAAGTAGTTGAAACGTCGGGAAGTTAAAAGACGTGAAATTAAAGTAAATCCGCGATAAATCTGTAAAAATTAGTTTTGTTACAATATTATTAATTTTTTTTTTATGCGTAAGTATGTTTGCATCGGTCTTCCTTTATTTAGCAGTTAATATTATGCGATTGTTATCTATACCTTTGTTTCATTCATGTAATTATAGTCAATTATTGTCCGTGTACTTCAGCTTTGTTAAGATAAATCATAACTAACGACTTGAAAATTGTAAAGAAATTCTCATAATATTGCTTAATATCTATCACTTACCCCCGTAAGTGAGAGCTGTCAAACGACCACGTTCATTCAGCGGAGCCCATTTTCCGAAAAACGTGTGGAAGCTAGGAATAATGCATGCTTGGCTCAAGCCTTGGAATATCCTGACGATAACTGTACTAATCCATCCGCCCTAAAATATTTACAAAAATACTACACGCCTTTATCAACTCTGTGTAATTGGTCCGTCCTTTCCCATTAAGGTTCTTTTTCATACAAGGATGGTATGCATACAATGTATGGTAAATTAAAGAACATTATCAAAATATTCAACACAGGTATTAATATCTCGTCGGTGGGTATTCTGTTTGAATTTCCCTGCACTTAGCATTATGTGCGTCGTAATCTCATTGTTATGCCATAAAAAAGATTAGATAACACATAAAAAGTATAAAAATATACTATTTACTTCCTTATCTCGTTCCGTGTGACTTTATCTTATCAAAGTACCGCAACTTACATAGTACGCCGCGAGAGGCAGCAGTATTGACGCAATGCAGTTGATCGCCATGGCTCCAATTAGCAGATATCTGGCTCCAAACCTGTGTGCTAGTTGGCCAGCTGGCACCTGGAGCACCATGTAGCCCCAGAGAAATGAGGCTATTACCGCGTCTTGGGTTTGCTTGCTCCATTTGAACTTTGGGTACTAAAATCATGATAAATAAATCAAATTAATAGAAGATAATCAAGCTTCATAAGCTCACCACAGGATTCCATCAGTTTTAATGACTGAACGGTGTCAAGCTATGTTTCACCACGCAGGCCTTAATTAAACCTCTGACTTTTTGAAGTTATAATAATAATAATATAATAATAATATAATCTTTATTTCAGACAAGGTCCATATACACAGTTCACATTTTTATTAATTTTTATAAATATAAGTGATTAATTTAAAGGTATTTTATTTTATTAGTAATCTTACCCAATTTTTCTGAATAGGGCAGTCTAGTCTGACAGCAATCGCTTTCAGAATGCTGTTGGTACTTGTCCTCAGGCGGCGCAACATTGACGCAATTTTTTTTCGCATTATAGCGTGAAAGCCATCTGTGCGAGTTTCCGCAAACATTTTTGAGGCACTGCAGCACCCTGGCAACCCCAACAGCATCCTGAAAGCGTTGTTGTATTGCACGCGCAGGATATAGAGTAAAACGATTGACAGAAAGCTTTAAATAGTGTTACTTTTATATCTGTGCTACATCGAGAAAACCTGCGGGCAAGCATATTGCTCCTTGCCGCGAACGCCCTACGCTCCCTCTCTATATCGGCATCATCGGTTAAATCACTAGTAACAATGAGACCAAGGTACTTAAAAGTATTGACTACATTCAGTGCTACACCATCGAGATATACGGGGAGCACATGGCGTGGTTGTTGTTTATGTGGTCTAAAAACAATTATTTCATTTTTGCTAGAGTTATAACTTATGTCAGCATTCATAGTTTATTACCGCTTACTTTAGTTGCAATGAAAACATTGTACCTGCGAACCTGTAGGTTCCCAATAGGAACTTAATAAGTATATGTACTTAACCAAGTTGAATAGGCGAACGCGGTTGACTGAAAAGTCTCCTTCCAAAAAGGTCGATGTTTAGTAAAATTATAAGGCAGACTATTCTTTAACGTGGCTGATGTAATTAAAGGACAAATGCAATAGAAAATATTTTTGTATCGGAAAACTTACTGGAGGACACAACATCAAAACATTCAGAATGCCGTCCAGTTTAAATTCCTCATGAGTTAAATTTCCCACAGAGCCGTTGATGTCCAAAATGTCGTCTTTGACTTGGTAGTCGTGGACTGTCATGGCGACTAACGACACGCCCATACAAGATCTCATGCTGTAGGCTATGGTGAGCACGAAGAACAGGACGAGACATTGCTGATGACGACAGCCCCAGGATGATACTAAAAGGATAAAGTTATTTTTAGTACTGACAATTAAATTAACGGTTAAACAACTAATGGTAAATGCATTGTGGTTTAAGTAGCGCATCGACTCACAAAGCCTGCTCGATATCCGATATGTAATGGTCGATATCCAAACACAAAATCCACGCGTAGGATTACGGGTTTTCCACTTTATGGGTATCGTTACATGGGTGGATACGAACATTGCGGTACAATATTTTATAAGCATTGAAAAACAATAATTAATCAAAATTAAATTGAAATCATCTGCTTCATAAAATGTTTACGCGAAACTAATGAATTAATAAGGCATTATTAATTGTTTATTAATCATTGAAAAATATTAATTTCCATCATACAAATTGTAATTTGAATGAATATAAAGTGAATTAATTGGAAAATGACAGCCTCCGTAGTGCAGTTGGTTAGACACCACCTGTGAAACGAGAGGCCGCGCGTTCGATCCCCGCACCGAAACAAATGTTTGTGTCATCCATAGGTATTTGTTTCGGGTCTGGGTGTTTGTGAGACCGAAAAGTCTCTCGTAGTTTCTGATATCCACAACACAAGATTCGATCTTAGTGAGGGTCAGGACTGTGTATGTGACTGTTAGGTGTATTTATTGTTTTTATTTATCTTATTTTCAATGTTGTCCTATGATTACGATTCAGAAAGTAGTTGTACAAATAAATTACTTTCATATCTACAAATGTTTTTGATTTCCAAATAATATTTATAAATCTAAGTCAAAATACGGATTAATTGGTAATTATTCTCAATTTTTAAGCTTTTATGCTTTAAGCTAGACTGAGTAATATAAAGGTTTTTTCTTACTCATTGTTACCAAAATCAAATTAAACTTATAGAATTTAAAAAAAAGTCAAAATTTACAATTACCCTTAAATTCATCGTCGTCAACTTTCTCTCCGTTATCAGCACAATTTTGCTTCTCACTCTCCATATTAAAATCACGACTGCACAATACTAATTGTTACGGGATCGGGCTTCTTTATCTTAATTTTTGTTTGCTTAAATTTATAGAGTAAAAAAAATGTGTAGATAGGAACCACCATACATATTTTTACATAGTGCGAAGAAGTGATGGCCGCTGGGGCCTATATACTCCAGAGTGGACGCCACGGACAGGCAAGGGAAGCGTCGAAAGCCTGCCTACAAGGTGGACAGATGACCTGGTCAAGGTTGCAAGAAGTCGCTGGATGCAGGCCGCTCTAACAAGTCGATGTGGAAATCCTAGGGAGAGACCTATCTTCAGCAGAGGACTTCCATTGGTTGAATAGATATTTACATACATACATATATTTACACTGGTACAAAAGTGACTAAATATACCTAACGATAAGCGTAGTGTAATCCAGAGCGTCTTTTTGTGTGAGAAGGTTATTTCATGCTGATATAACTTTACCGACCTGATTATATCCGGATATAAAAATAATGAAAAGCGAGACACTAACGTGGGTCTATGAAAGGTTCTTTACAGCTGTGAATGGCAGTAGCTATCTAGGCGGATACTTAAACGATATATCATTTATTAGCTTCTCATGAAAAGAGTTTCCAAACGTAGACCAGTTTTAGACAAGAAAATATGGCTAGTCTTTACTATTGAAAATGTTCTTTGTCCTGAACATCTGCGCGTCATATTAAATTATGTTAATAAGGTATGAATGTTATCTAATAGCAAACAGAATAACTACGTAGCCGCTTCAGAAGTATTTTATGATTATCATTATGTGAAATATAGCAGATAAAAAGTGCCATGGGAATAGGGATGTAGAAATTTTGGATTACTCATAAAATGTTGAGAAAAACGTTAGGTTCTGCAAGGTTAATGAAAAACCAATCGATACGTTTATGTTTTTTTTAATATATATTTTTCGTAACTGAAAATGTATTCATTTCCTAACACAGGATAATAAAAATACAAAATAGTTACATAGGTTATCCCGGTACCTTAGGGAGATAAATGTCTTGAAATGAAACCATGGGTGGCAAAGTCGACGACTGACTTATGGTATGATAATACCCAAAGCCTGAAATCCACACAGCCAAATTACTGTTAAAATAGAATAATGCAATAATTATATTCATTAGGATATATTAAAAATTACTCAATAATTATTCTACATAAATAAAACAGGAACACTATTAAAGTATAACTACAATAACTACATTATTATGAGAATTCAAAGTACCTACGTCCTACATAATACATTTTTTTATTAATTATTATTTTAAGGAAATAATGAAAGCAATACTACTACAATAAAATATATAAATCAATAAACCTTAACATTACAAATGATTAAATGATTTATTGTCACAATAACTATGAATAGCTTAAAACATTATTAAAATATAAGTAAAAGAGAGAAAAGAAACAAAAGCTATAATAAAATTAGACTATGATGCACAATTGCATCGCGACAATCGGATTCCATTTCAGCGTTTATAGAGTGTTACGATCTAAACCACAATACATTACAGAGCAATGGTATTCAAAAACAAAGTAAATTGACACCAATGCTAGATTTTAACGAAAATTAAATATCAGTGAGTAACATAATTTGCTCAATTGAATAAAAAGCATACGAGAAACACAAAGTGACCTAATTGAAAACAGTTCACAATAAAATATTTATTGTATTGAAATTATAATTAATTATATAAAATATGGACACAAAGAGAACAATATATTGTAATATTATTACACAATACATCAAAGGAAGTAAATAATGTTGTATATGAAAATAATATTATTAAATCTAATAACTCAATCGACTAGAAACATCCTCATTGCAATAGCATTAACAGTTCTCTCTCTACACACGCGGAACCTTAAAACAATCCTATTATAAAAGACAAATAGATTCAGAGGCTGAAGCAGACAAATAGGAACATATTCCATTCACCCTGCCCTCTACTTCTTCCTGCCTTTATCCCATACTTACATGGGGTCAGCCCAACTTGATATCTAGCAAGTTTCAGTGTGATTTGCCTTATAATTTAACGATCGGCTGACTGCCTGATATAGTCGACCATTATGGACAAAACGGTGGTAAACTTCAGATAAATAAATACACCCAACAGTCACATACATAGTCCCGACCCCACACTAAGATCGAGTCTTGTGTTGTGGGTATCAGGAACTACGAGAGACTTTTCGGTCTCACAAACACCCAGACCCGAAACAAATACTTGTGGTTCACACAAACATTTGTCTCGGTGCGGGGATCGAACCCGCGGCCTCTCGTTTCACAGCCGCCGTCTAACCAACTGCGCCACGGAGGCTGTCGACCTTAGATATCGAGCCTTAGACCTCGAGGATACCTTCAAAATTCTTGTGGAGAATTCTCAGGTATGTAGGTTTCCTTCTTTTATCATCCATTGCTGTTAAAACAATTTTTAATAACTAAGACAACTTTGAAAAACATATGGTGTGGCCAGGGTTTGGACTTACGTCTACCGATATCCAGTCTTTATCCAATTGAGCTTTTAAAATTTTATAGTTAGCAGGTCTTACGATTGTTTTCCTTTTATAGGCCAAAATTGAGCAAAGGTATTATCGCCTATAACATCACATCACATCTTCTAAGTTATTTAGTTAGCAACAATTTATTAATTGTCAAATTTCTTCATCATTGGTATTCCTTCCTCAACGTGAAGTTTATCATTAATCGGGTCATTCCATTCTGCCTTTTCGCCACTTCCAAATATTGCGTAGAAGATGCTGGCAAAGAAGTAAAAGCCGGCAGCCACAAAGAACACTTGCCTCCATAGATATTCGTTTGACTGAAACAATTTAAATCAGTTAAAACTAGGCTAAATTAAAAACAGCATTGAAAATAAAATTGCTCGTGATCAAATATTTGTATTCTGTCTTCTATCACTTACCACGAGGTGCAACATATAACAATGTATAGCATTGTAGCTTCTTTTAAGTGCCGATAAGAAAACCAGATAGAAACTAAGGGAAGAAAATTTATAAGTATAAAAATTTTACTGATTTTCTAGTGAAAGTAAAACTCTCTTCCATCAGCCAATTTCTATAGTCATCTAAGATTACTACAGTACGGCTCTAGTACTTTCATTATGCAGGAAATATTTTTTTGATACTAAACTTACCACATCAGTCAGAATAATCCCAGCTACGATTGGCGCGAGCGAACTTATCAAGTTCGCCACGAAATTGCTCAAACTCATCAATGTTCCAGCAAAGTTCGGGGATATGTCAATATGGTTCACCTAAAAATAACCGTGTTTGAAAAATCTTGTTCTACATTAATTTAGATGCAGCAAGTTATGTAATTTTATACTATTATAGATAGCACATTGAAATGTACTTGTATTCAAAGTGGCTTTAAAAAAATCGGTTTTGGCCGGTAACTTAAACATCTAATATTACCGCCTAAAACTGTTTTTAGGATGAACTAGTTTCGCCTAGGCCAAACCAGTTTTCCCTACGCGTGATAGGACAAACCTAATTCATTCTAAAACTGGGTTTGGCCGGCATAATATTACATAAAATATAAATTACTTTATTAAATATAGTAACTCGCTGAAATATTGTTAATTTAATATTTCTAATTTTCAGTTTTTGAGGTCTATTTATGACGGATGTCACTATCGACAAATAATACGTATGAGGAATGAGGGCAAGCAGAGAAATAAGAAATTTTAACTACCTGGAATCCCATATGGCTCGCAACAGTCATGGTGCATACAATCACCAGCATAGTTTCGACCACGTAAATGTTTTTCGGTACGTAAGCTAGGATGATCAGTCCTATGCCTACCGGAACGAAGCCTGGAAATGGTAAAATAAATTAATACTAAACTAATACTCTGTATCAAAAATAATGTTTTTCATGGTTGCGCCGCTTTTCGCTTTATAGCTATAACACGTTCCGAAGCGGTGATAGTATTAAGGAACGTTTCAAAAGATGTAAAAGGTTACTTGAATAAAAAATATTGATTTTGATGATTGGTTTTGTGAGTGAAGCATATAGTAAACATAGAACTGATAGCTTAAAAGATTCAAATAAACGCAAGAATCTTTCAAGAATAGGATTTTGAATGAAACCCCAAGTAGTAAAATTACCTTACCTACTATATTTGCAAGTTTTCTGGTGTTGGTCACGCTAAGGATTCCTTTGACGATTAGCATATCAGTCGCCCAGCTGAAGAAGAAGTTGGCGACCCACATCACGAAGAATGGCAGAGCAGATAATAAGCCATTCTGTGCAAAACAAAGTTTGTTGATAAAGAAATATAATGTGAGTATGAACGAAACAGAATATAAATCTATCAATTTGTGTTTGATAATAATTAATAAAGCAATGGGCTGGCAACATTGTGTCAAATGGCGAGGGATAATGGTTTATACATTTTGTACATACTGGTTTACTGACGAGTGGAGCAAAGTAAATAAAATAACAAGAATATTAAAATTTATGTCACTCCTTCTAATGACTAGAATATTAACCGTTAAAAAACTATACTAATTAGTTAGTTAATTGAGACTAAACTTATTACTAGTAATTTTATAGTTATTGTTAGATACTAAACGATAATGTTTCAAACAATAATTACTATCCTTAGCGCAAAAGAATCTCTGGGGAAAATAGATACTCCCTATTTTAAAGATTTGGAGACTGTCCCGCTCTCACACCCGCCACTACAACACCTGTAAGTCAGGATCAACAGTGGCACGCATTTTATTGACACTGAGCATTGAAGCTCAGCGAGTCTCCGGGAATAGTAACTTGTCTTTAACTTCAAAGAATTACTAGCATCCACTATTATATTATTAGCATTATTCATATTCCGTATCGTAATCCTCACCGCTTTGATATTCACTCCCATCACTTTGTCCATGAAAGCTGGTATTTCAGAGTAGAGCATCAGGTTGCCCCAAGCATGGCCGGTGTGAGCGACAACGATAGCATATACTCCAGGACTGCGGAATATCTTTGCCCAGGGAATTGGTAGTCGTTTCTGCAAGTAAGTTATATAGGTATCTATAAATAGTAAAAAGACATATACAGCTGTAAAACATCACAGGACTGTTGTATTCTAAAACGGTCCAAAGTATATTGGAAGATTTTGAAAGACTATTAAAATAACGTTTTGATTTAATGTGTTATTATTTGTTCACTAAGCAATCTGGTTCAATTTATTTATTTGAACCTACTTTTTATGACTTTGATTCTACTAAATAATGATTCGGACTACCAAAATAAATCAGTACTGTATGAACACATTTTTACAAAAACGTTTTTGCTTACATTATCTTGTCCTTTCTGTCCAAGTCCCTCCTCTATATATTGCCTTTCCCCAGCAGATATTTTTGGATGCTTAGCAGGCGTGTCGGCAGTAAACCACCAATACAGGATAGCTATTAGGCCGGACAATACTCCGTAGAATCTAAACAGACCGGGCCATCCTAATGGAGATGAAGCGATGAATCCAGTCATTGGAAGACCAAGGACTGTTCCAAGTGCTTGTCCTGAAAAAATAAACTCATAAAGATTAAATGACAATTAAATTATGTTATTACGTTACTTATACTTTGATTTGATTTTATAATATACTTCATTATACCTAGACTTAAAGAGTGTTGGATCTAAAGTGTAGTTAGAGAAAATAATATAACTGCAAAGCTATATTAATTAGCTATATCAGCGATATGTCATAACATTCTTACCACCATAAGTCAAAGCTGTCAGCCTTCCGCGTTCGTTCAGGGGCGCCCACTTTCCAAAGAAGGTGTGTATACTGGGTACGATGCACGCTTGACTCAACCCTTGCATTATTCTAACAATAACTACACATATCCAGCCTCCCTAAAAAAATTAATGAATAAATACACAATAATTCTGTAAATATTGTGTCGTGGATATCAGAAACTACGAAACATATCCGGTCACGTGATATTCAGATACGGCGGATATATTTTCAGTGCAGGGATAGAACATATCGTTTTATAACTGATTTCATATACATCTGTACAATTAAGGATTTTAGTTAAATTTTATATTATCATACGCGCCTCCACAACATTGGATAAAAATCATTTGTAAATCAGTTTTCAAAAAACAATGAGTCATTACTTACATAATAAGCTCCCAGAGGTAAGGATATAGAGGCAACGCAGTTAATAATCATAGCTCCAATAAGAAGATACCTGGCTCCAAACCTATGAGCCAGTTGTCCAGCGGGGATCTGTAGGACCATGTAGCCCCAAACGAAAGACGCTATCACAGTGTCTTGAATTTTCTTGCTCCACTTGAATTTTGGGTACTGAAAATATCACGTTGAAGCAATTTTATTTTCGGGGTATTTGAGTCTTCACGTCTATAAATCACAATGATAGTAGTTATGTAATACATTTTAGTGCTGAATCCCTTTATATCTTCTGCATGTACTGCGATATGTAGTAAATTTTAACTAGGTACTACAACTTACTAGAAATTCCGAAATATTAAAAATCCTGAACCTCCTGTGTACGAAAGTTCTTCTTTATGCATGTTCAAAAGGGAAAAATCAACAGTAAAATAATACACTCACATTATTAGAAAAGAAATTCAGAGTAAAAAATACGGATCTATTCATAATAGTTTTGATAGAACTTACCGGAGGACTCAACATCAACAAATTAAAAAAGCCTTCCAGTTTAACATCTTCTTCAGCAACATGCTTGGCTACAGTGCCGTTAATGATTGGGACATGCTTATTGACTTGATAATCACTAACTGTCATGGCCACTAGGGATACTCCCATACAAGATCTCATGCTGTACGCGACGGTCAGCCCAACGAACAGGATAATACATTGCTGATGTCTGTAGCCCCAGGCTGACACTAAAAACAAATTTATTTTTTGTATTAATATCTACATAAATACCCGCATACCTGAAGAAGTAACGAGACGGCGCTGCAACAACAAAGCTTCAAGGTATTATGAACGAGCGAGGCTATCGTCATCGAGTATATTATATTTAAAGGCAAACATTAATATTAGGTATGAAAAAACCTGAGAACTATCTACAAACATTTCAAGAGTATATGAAGTGCAGCGTTGTGATTTAGGGCTTCGTTATTGAAAGTTTTTTCAAAAAAAATATGATACACATAAATATTAAAATATTAATAAAGTAACAGTAATTGTTAGTCATATAATAAATATAGACTTATAAAAACTAAAATTATAATAATAATGTAATACAGCCAAAATTAAATTGGTAAGGATACTCAAAAAGAACGCTCAAAATAAAATATCATGATGTAAAATTGATTACAGTATTACAGCAATAATAGAGAATTGGCACAATTCCATAGTGGTTAGCTGCCAATTGATTTTATCAGGAAGGATCCAATACTCCAAAGAAATATAGAGAACATAATACAAGGCTTTTTTATGTTTTCTATCAAATAACTTCGAGCGTTTTGATTTGAGATGGACGAATAGCGTTGCCAGGTTTAAGGAAGGACTTTGGCATAGCCCATTACCTAAAGATTAAAATAAAATCAACTTGAAATTACAATGGGCACAACACAAACGAAATCAATAAAAACACAATTGTAATCCGTTATAAATAACAACAAAATTTAATCGTACTGGGAGCTAAAGTCGACGAGATTAGATCTCAGAAAATGGCTGTAAGAACGCGGACGACTGAGAAAGCGGTGAAAGTACGATTTTAATGATTTTGATGTGAAATGAAGAGAAATCATAAGGCAACGAAGTGAGGGAAGGAAAAAAAGGAAAGGCCTTCGCCCAGCAGTGGAACAGCAAGGTTGAAAGAAATATTTGATATAGGTACATTTCGGAACAGTCACTTTACTTAAGCATATCTCTATTTGACCAAGAATCGCAGTACATAACAATGACAGAAACCTATTGCGCTATCTAAGTCTAGAAATTGTATTTCATAAACTTTCATAAATTTAAAATAAATAAAAAATAGTACAACACAAATAAAGGTTCAATAAAAATATTCAAAAATCAAATGAAACAATACTCTTATCTTCAAATAAACAACCACTGGCCTAGTAGAGATTCATAGGCTTAAAAACATAAACAATTCGTATATATACCACTGTCTGGTATGCAGATCAGATGACCCAGTGCTATTAATCCTAAACAAAATCTGGTAGGAACCACTGTAAGAACATTGACTTATTGTTCTCAATTAAACATTATGTCTGCTTTTACAATGTTATTATTGTAATAATATGACATATAATCACCTCGGAATTCCGTGTCGTCATCACCACTCCTCTTTTCGTCACTATGATTTTCACTTTTCATATTGAAGTCACGACTGCTAATTATTAATTGTTCAGAGACGACTTTATTATAAAGTTTTCCTTTGCTTACTTAGAGAGTAAATTTATTATAGATGGGAAAGTTCGTGCATATGTTATAACGAAAAGTTGCCACCCACGTAACAAAGTTGAGTGTACGGAATGGGAGAGATGTACTATATCTCATTAAAGCTAAAGTACCTACGGTGCCAGTGTCTCATACAGTAACCAAAATATAGATCGGGTTTGTTGTATATTTAATATTATGTGGGAGACATTACATTTTTTTCAAACATACTCAAAATATTCAAACATAGAAATGAAATTAAATGAAAATAATTTATTGAATCCATTAAATTAAATTTAAATGTTCAATGGTGTTTACAACCTCTATGGTGCTGTTGGTTAGACATTAGCTGTGAAACGTGGTATTGCGGGTTCGATCCCTGCACCGAGATAAATATTGTGTGACTGAAAAGTCTCTCGTAGTTTCTGATACCCACGACACAAAACTCGAATCTAATGTGGGCTCAGCTGACTATGTATGACTGTTGGGTGTATTTATTTATTTTATTTTCCTCTTAATAACATCACAACAAAATACATAGGCAACATCTTTTAAAAAACAATTACAAGAATGTTTCTCAAAGGTCATTACCCAATAGGAATTATAGTATTGCATATTCTTTGCCCACATTTCTTGCATATCAAATGATTTGTTGTATACAAAAGTATCACTGTTATCTGATTATAAATAGTACTAACTACGTAATTGTTTTTGGAGGTCGTCTAAAGTGTATTTCTATATGTAGTAATTCTATGTCTGGACGGCATTTCACTAGATGGAGTGATGACATCGTTAAGCTTCAGGGCAAGGCATGGACGAGATTGGCACAAGACCGAACAAAGTGGTGCAATAAAGAGGAGGCCTATGTCCAGCAGTGGATAAATACGGGCTGAAATGATGATGATGACCAATATTCAGATGATATGCATTAAGATTCAGAAATTCGGTGCTGCCATTGTCTAGATATTGAAGATTACGTGAGACTATATTTGCCTTCGTTTGCACGATAGACAAAAACGGGATTCTTGCTTTGATTAAGCACTGTTTTGTTATGAATAAATATCAACATTCAGATTTCATCATATTAGTCAGATCTAGCCCCGTTCGAAATTTAACTGTTCTCAAATTTAAAAAAAAAGGCTTTATGGAAATATTTTTGTCTGTAATGCGTAGGATGCTTCTGCCACTGAAGCATTTATTAAGGCTAAAAATAAATCGTCCTGTACGAAAGGCATCAAAAGTTTGCGGAACCTTTGGAATCATTGTATCGCTATGGAACAGACTATCTTGAATAATAAAATAGAATTTTGCAAAAAATAAAAATTCATGTTTAATTCAGGACTTAATTGCCCGCTTGTTAAGCCTCTTTATTCGCACGTCTCTGGGCACGATTGCATAATAAGCCATATATCCGATGAAGACATTAAGTTATTGGCAATAAATTTTGATGATAAATGCACTATGGTCCAGATAGAGTAAAACTTGACGAAAAACGATTATATCTCGACACTCTTAGTAATGATAGGAGACTAATGCAATTACTTCTGCACGCTTTACCTAAAGAACTTAAGCTAACGCATGAAGAAACACACGAACTAGCAAACTATTGAAAAGTTTGATGGCAAGGAGGGTTAATTTCAACTATTTCGACATGCCCTGAACAGCCACAAGATTATTTCATAGTTGTTACTTGATATCGTAAAGTAGTATTTCAAGGAGGGTTAATTTCAACTATTTCAACTGATACATGCTCCTGAACAGTTACTGCATAATTCTTCCTTGATGTCGTATGATAGTATTTGTGTAAAGTGAGTGTTGCATACTAGATATTAATATTTTCTTCATTACATCCTTTTCTTAAATAATTTTATGATGTTCGTGCAATCTGCCGACTGACTACCTTTCGGTCAGAAGTCACCGTTGAGTATGGATACCTATAACATCAGAGTAATCGCCACGTGTGTTACCCGCTTTGAGAAAAGTGAACGAATTTTTGTGTTCCGGTTTGAAAGACATTGTAGTCAGAGTAACTACTGGGCAGAATGAGACTTAACATCTTATGTCTCAGGATGGGGAGCGCAGTGTAAGTGTAGTGCCAAGCATTGCTTTGTAATTTATAGTGTTGTTTGGTTTTGCTACTGTCCATGAGCGGTCCCATCGCTTACCATCAGGCGAGTGACACGCTCGTCACGCCATTCAATGAAATAAAAAAAAACAGCTTAATCAATGTTGAAAAAAGATCAATACATTGTCGATTGTGCAATTGTTTTTATTAGTAAACATCCTTTCATACAGAAACAAATTCCAATAAATAATAAGACATGAAAAAAAATAACCAAGGTTTTAAAGTCTTTAATTCAGTTTTGTAATTTATAACAATTTTATGACAAAGAAATTCGTAACCGGTTTTGACAGGTCAGCCATCATTCACAGATTAATTTTGCAATATAATTGTGTTGATGATGTACTCGTCAATGTTTTAGGTTTGTAAAACGGACAAACTGGAAACAGACACGTGAAGACGCATCGCTAATGGCTGCTCAGCAATCGGCCTATAGTTGCCCACGACCATTCTGCCAAGACTGCACGACTACAGAGAAGAAGAACAATCAAACTCATTGCAAGCAAGACTTTATTTATAAAGCTTATGTAGACTCATTAACACAGTAATCCAAATGAAAAATACCAAATATTTAACACAACAAATTATGTCACTGTTGCCTTGGGGTTTTCACACTCCTTTTCGTTTGCCGTGGTATCTGTAATGAAATACATTTTAAATAACATGTTTAATTGTGGTGTATCTTATACGTATTTTTGCCAGAACATCTGATAATTTTTATGACAGGACAAACAATTTATCTCAAGATAAGTGATTTGCACTGTACATGACCATTCAAAACCTCATTTAAATGAAGATCCTTCGTGATTCAGAATAATTAATTAGTCCAGCAATTTTTGTGATGATGATCTTGTAGTAATATGTTGAAAACGTAATATGTTATTTTGGAAGTGGTAAAGCCTCGCTGTTGTCAGTCATGACTCATGACTCAGCAGGAATGGGCAGACTATACCGGGGCGGTACCACTGTCTCACAGGAGTTCGACGTGAAGTAACAGCTGTCACGTTCCGTTTGGTGAGTGTGATTTCCGCATGCCCAATATGCCTTTCAAAGGAAGAGTCCTTCCCACTCCCCTCCCGATTTGATGGTTTGGCAACACATTTATGATCCAAGCGTTGTGTATGTTCATAGGAGGCAGTGATCATATACCATCGGGTGACCTATTTGCTCGTTTGTTTGCTGTTTGCCGGACCAACGGAACAAAAAAAAGTAAAAAGTTTATCTAATGTTTTTAAACTTTTACGATTACCTTCACGATCCCAAGGTTGTCTTTCAGTGCTCACGAATATCACAAATATAGTATTACAGAGGACTGTCAGGGCAGCCACAATTCCAAACATTATTCTCCACTGATTTGGGTTTCTCTGAAATAAAACATATAATTATCCCTTGATGTAGTAACAGAATAAAACAACAAAGATAATTCTTGCATGCTGCATTGATTTGAACGTCCTAAGGAATACTAAATTTTCCTAAAGATAGTGTCATTTTAACATCATTTGTTAGCGTCCTTTTATGGCTTTCGTCAGATGACGAGGTAAGGAGAGTACTCTTAAAGAAAGACAAGTCATAAAAGTAATGAAAAAGTAAAAATAAGCTTAAAGAAAGACAAGTCATAGCGCTCAGAAACACAGTCTAAAAGATTGTTGAAAAAAGCTATTTGTTGTGGGTGGTTACGGAGCAAATAACTCTAACTAAGTGTGTTGGGTGTAATGTAACTTAGAAAGTAAAATTGATATATTTGATATTTTATTCACACTCACAACACTGCCAAAATATCCCAATAGACAATTCAAGTTCCAAAAAAATATTCGAAATATTTTGTCCATTCGCTATTTGCTTCGCTCGCTCGCTCGCTTCGCTATTCTAAAATTACATTTTTGTTCAGAAGTGATTGCTCCATACAAAAAACGATAATACATAGGCCATTGTAGAGATTTTCCAACGCACGGAAGTATTCAGGATAGAGGGATCAATCAAGATTATTTCCCTCAGGAAGACAATGGAGCGCGTTCCACTCAATAGGAGCCTTTGTTTTCCGTCTCCCTTTGTATTTGACCAGTATTAAAAAAATGAGGAGCAGCTATCGCCTTGTTTTTTTGTCATCAAATTGTTTGGAAATAAAAGATTGGAAAAAAATGTATAAAATGTCGGCAGTGAAACCATTAGACGTGATTGGTCCTTTGTTCTTTCATTAGTTACTTCATGGTAATGATCGAGGAATTCGAGTGTTGAAAAAAATGCTTTCTTGGATGTAGCTGTTGTATAAATAAGCTTAATATAATTTCAAGTAATATACTTTGGTAATAGACGGATCTTATAGGATTTTATATTGGTAAATCCTAAAATAGCAAATAATTCTACTTCCATTGTTTATAAATCCCAACTTTTTGTAAGTTATCAAAGAAAACAAGCTTTTCAAAGCATGGACTGAAAAATATATGTTTTAAAATCTAATAAATAATAAATATACGCAATATCTACATAGTCCTGACCCCACAGTAAGATCGAGTCTTGTCTCGTGGGTATCATCAACCATAAGAGACTTTTCCGGTCTCAGGGACACACAGATCCGAAACAAATACCTATAGATCACACAAACATTTGTCTCGGAGGCAGAGGTCAAACTCGCTGCGTTTCACAGCCGGCATCTAGCCAACTGCGCCACGAAGACTAGACAGTCTTTGTCTATCTGGACAGATAGATTCTTCCATAAGAAATAATTATAAAGTAACAAACCACATCAGTGACTATGTTGGAGACGAGGACAGGGATCAGCAACACGAAGCAGTTCATCAGGATGTTGCCAATGGACATGATGGTGCCGGTGAAGTTTGGAGCCAGGTCGATATGGTTCACCTGTTGCAAAGGAAACCATTAATTATTTTTATTCCCTTTTTGCACTGTACAGGGAAACAATAAACAAATAATATGAATAGCTCAAGTGGCGGCGCTATCACATTAGGTAATTTCTTACAGGCAAATATGGAATGGATTTATGAATAGAAGAAAAAAGTCAAATAGGACAATAATTTTATCAAACTTCTATAACGCAAATGAGTAAAGTTCGGTTTTAACCACAAAAGTGGCTCGCATTCGGGACTCGTATGTATATTTCGTCCGGATATGCTAGCGGAATTGTGTCGATCGAGAAAAGATACTCCTAGTTTGTTACCGGTCAATTCTTATTTCGATTCCGACACACTTATCATCAGGCATCAATGAGTTTGTCGTGCCAGTAAAAGAAGAAAAGGAAAAACGTAGGTATTATAATTGAAATATAATACCTAACTACCTAGAATTGTAGCTTGTGTAGATGCAGTAAATTCAAATTATAATGCTCAGCTCGTTGAATATTTGTACTAGACAGTATTATTTTTATTTAATTGGTAGTTACTTTTAATTCCGTTTGTTGTCTTGTTTCAAAACATTTCATCATGCGATTACGCATGCAATATTTGTGAATGATACATAGTTTGCATTGGTAAGCAGCAGGCGTACCAGATTTGCAGATAAGTATCGTATTCTTTGATAACAATAAAAATAAATGAGTACCTACTGTAGTACTTTCATTATAGTAATACTATATCCTTTGTTTAACTAGTACGGTTAAACTAAATAAGCTTTTGTCGATCACACTCGCGTGATGCGGTCTGGTAAGTTTACTGGAGAAAACACAATTCCTCTAAGATTTATAGCGTTCATTTCATAGCATCATCTTTGAAGCTGTCTGCATCCAGCGATTTCCTGCAACCTTGATAAGGTCATCTCTTTACCTTGGGACTGACGCTGCATTTGTCGGTACGTGGCCTCTATAGCTTATCCATAGCCATACAATCTTTGTAGAAAACTTAGATGTGTACATTTCCTTACTTCTTTTGTTGAAACGAGCAAAAATTTCACCAAATAGGTACTCAGATAATTTTGAAAAATTGGAAATGATAACAAATAGCACAAATATGAGTTATGATACTTTTTAAAAATAATGAATGTATTACCATCCATCCAGTATGTACTGCCACGTATAATCCCATCGAAATCACTAAACACAAAACAGCCGTTGTAGTTGATGTAGCGAAAGAAGCTAAAATCAGCATTATAGCTATGCCTACTTGAGCTGAAACAGAAATTTAACAGCATTAGATATCTATTTTTTATAATACAGGATGCAAATGAACAAACAGGCCAACTGATGGTAAGTGAACACTGCCACCCATGAACTTCCATGACGCATGAATGTCGGTCTATTAAATTCGAAAGAAATAGGGAAGGTAAAAGGACGGGAAGAGGAAAGGGATATTACGCATCCAGCAATCTCTCTCAACGAAGGAATCCCGGCAGCAAAGCTGCACTTCACGTCTACTTCCTGCGATACAGTACTGCCTGACGAGCTTGCCCATTCATGCTCACTAACGATTGACAACAGCGTGGCTCTAACACTTTCAAGAACGAGTTTTTTTTATTTCATTTCAATGAAAGTGTTTAGAAATACCGGTTCTATATTCGGTATTATATGGTAATATTTTCAGCCAAAATACGTTCAATTTCCGAATGATATACTGTACCCGTTGTTGCAGTTTATAGCATCGTACTAGCTAAAGGCGGTTTACCCGACGAGCGGGTTTAAACCACATGTAGCCAATTTACGGCGAGTATTAGGTTATTAGGTTTTTTTGTTTCAATATGTATTTTCATTGGTTACATGTATGATGGATTAATTTAATATTGATTTGCAATGTGCGCTACATTATAGATTACTAAATTTTATCTATAGAAATAAATCTAAGTCCATCAATTAGGATGATGGATCTCGCCAAAGCACGATTTATTTACAAAAGTTCTATGAACTTGTGTGTAGATATTGTATATTGGAAACAGCGTAGGTAAATATTAGGGGCTTAACTAGTTTCTTATTTGCTTCTTTTTAAGATAAATGGCACTTATTTTTACAATGGCCTATTATTCACCACCATAATAAATAATTTAATAGTCACATACAAAAATACACATGTATGTGTATAATTACGTGTATTTAAACACGATACAAGACTTGATCTTAGTGTGGGGTCAGGACTATGTATGTGACTGTTGGGTGTATTTATTTATTATTTATTTATATATATCTTTGTTTATCTCCTCTGTTAACAATTCTGACTCTGAATTTAGATTACCGTAGCAAAGAGCCTCAGACATCGATTTCGAGACCAATCGGATCGATAAATAAAATGTTTAAAATGTTCAATTCTGACTATTAATTTCTAATATCGGAAGAAAGGATTTTGAGACCATTTGGATCTTTAACAAAAATGTTCAAAATTGCGCTCAAATGTTTAGGTTATCGGAACAAAGAATATCTCGGACATTGATTTTGAGACCCATGGGATCAATAAAAAGAATATCTTACATATTGAATTACTAATCCTTCTGGCAGTCTTCAAACTGATAATTTTCTTGTTTGTGAGGTAATCCGACATGTATCCAAAACATACACTGGTAAAGAAGCTCACAACGTAAGGTAAAGAAGATAAAAGACCACTCTGAAACAATAGAACTGATTAATGATGTAACTATTATAATAAGCCTTTACCTATTAGTATACAGAAAGTGAAAGTCATATTTTTAGGAATATTTTTATTTATATCAATTAAAATTTACACCCATACTACTAATGCATCTGCCTGTGAAGTCCAGCGCAGTAATATTTTGGGCAGTCAAGTGTACGGGAGTAAACAAACTCTTCAAAGGCATTTGCGTTGCCTCACGGGGTGTCAATTATGAGTGTGAAAGACTATGGCCAGTATGTGGTAATCTCTTTCCCCCGTATGATGCGTATTTACTTGGTCCGCACTGATACCAACAGAGAGAGTTCACAAAAGGTCTAAAAGCAAATTGATTTTTCATGTAATAATACTCACGTCTTTCACATTAATTCCAAGTATATAATGTATGAAGGATGGTGTTTGTGTGAAGAAGAACACGAAGACCACGCCGCTCCCTATGTGCGTCACGAACGATCCCCACACAGGTTTCGACGTCAGAATCGCTTTCCATGGTACTGTACGTTTCTAAAATAAATAAAATTATGAATATTTATAATTTATTTCATTGTTGTACATTCTTATCTTAATTTAATTCAAAATCATATAGATAGCTGATATTAATGAAATTGTTACAAGTTTGTTAAGTTTTTTACAAATTCATACTTGTATACGTCTTTTTAAAATCTCATGTTATTTTACAGCTAACGGATTAAATATATGATATATATTCAGTAGATGGGACTAGACCATCAATTACTGATTATTACATCTAAATCCTCAGCATACGTCCAAAATAATATACTCAAAAATATCAAACCTGTACAATTCCATCGCTGACTCGTCCCAGAATATAATTCTTCTCGTCGTCACTAATATAGCTGTGCTGCTCAGGTGACGCAGCTCCGAATATTGTAAGGAACACAAACGACAGGATACAAGTTACTCCGACCACCCAAAAAGTGGATGGCCAGCCCCATCTACTCTCGGCTAGAACTCCTCCCACTTGGAAGGCTATGATGTTGCCTATAATCGTGCCTGGAGTAAATAAAATAAATTATAAATGAATAAAAACGTTGCAAATAATTCTGATACCACACAAAAATGGAGTGTTGTGTCATAGGCATTAAAGACTTTTCGGGCTCACAAACAAATACCTGTAGATCACAAAAATAATTGTCTATGTACGGGGATCGAACCCGCGATCTCATGTATCTCAGTCGGAATCTTTTGTAATATAAATGCTTTACGCCATAATTTTTAGTTATAATTTAAATGATGCTTTCACACATAATAGCAATTAAAACACACACACGTGGCTTCATCCGCGTAATGCAATTATGTTTATCAATCAATTGATTTTGTCTTCGATGCTCGCGTGCTTATGATAATTAGGAACAGATTTTTATTCTGAATATCAGATAATCGTTGAAGATACCATGGAGTTATATTTCTCTACTGCGATCATCATGACGCAATTTATTTTGTTAATTTATTAAGGCCGAATATTTCTGCCGGATTATCGTATTTTTTTCGAACTGCCGTTTAAAAGGGGTAATTTTCCACCACTTAAATGTATGTAATATAAAGACTACATGACATAAGAAACTAGTCTGTTTCCGGTTCACAAAAGATAATTTGACAGACATCAGCAGATCTTTGATTACACAAGCATTTGTTTCGGTACGTTCCAAACAGTACATGTTTGGAAATTATGTAACGAAAAGTAAAATCACAATGTAATAACGGTATGTACGATACGCAATAGCATGTATTTGATAGCAAATATTTCAATAGATAAAGAGAAAATGGTAAGAATATGCTTGTAAAAGAATCATTAAGGGTTTGTTGAACTACAGTTGAAACAACAATTTAAGGTGATGACTGATGCAACATCGAGATAGAAGGCAATGAACCGAAAAATAAACAAACGTATTGTTGAACTATTTAAAATAGGATTACTTTAATTTTTAATGGAAACGTCTCATATTTGTTCAGGTATCGCCAACATGCCGGAACATAAAAGACATTGTCAACATACCCGCTCGCCGCAAGCACCGCATGAGTAAAATGACGTGCACTATTTTAAAAGCGTGATAAAATTACTGTATGAAGGCATGCATAGATTTACTAGTCAGAAGCGTCAGAGATCGGAAATTTCACTACAAACGGTCCTAAGCATCAGTTGTGATACTAGTTTTATAATAATCTGATGGTTTTATAACAGGTATATCTATGAAATTGTACTATATCAGCTCATATACGTCCCACTGCAGGGTACAAGCCTCCTCTATCATTGGGAGGTCGATAATATTGATAGTATCTATGATACCTATTCCTAAATCAGCAGGTTTTTTCTGACTAGCATGTCTGGCAGGCAGATTTGTTGGATACATTTGTGGGTTTATTAAGAGCTAGATGAAGTTGATGAAGTTCAGACTCAATCAAGTGAGTCGTTAACCTCTGTCTATCTCGATAAGATACAGGCGTTATTCTGAATTTTAAAGTAAAAGCATGCAAGAAAACTTTTCATCCACTTTTTAAACAAACCAAACCGGTTAGTATTTATTTAAAAAAGGCTAAAAATATTTACACAACTGTAGGACGTTTATTGTTTCGCATTGTCGTAAATAATGTTCCGGTTAGAAACGTTAAAATATTTGTCTTTCATCATCATTATCATCATCTGCGAAGAGTAAATTCTAAAGCATAGCTGAAATATTTCCATAGCGAGCCATTTGGCCTGCATCCAGCTACTTCTTATGACCTCTATTAGGTCATATGTCTCCAAATTCTTTGTTAACGTTGCCCCGCCCATTCCAACGTCAGTTTTCTTTGTTTTAGTCTCCAAATAAAGCATGTTATCAACTGTTGTATATAACTGCGTTTATTACGTTTGCAAGTATCTTTATTCCTAAACACATTAATACCTAATTAAATATTTCTAAGAATCTGTAATACCCATGATTTTGATATCATGAGTTTGTTTGCGTTATCAAATAGTTTTTATCAGTATTTTTATAGAACATAGCTGGCAAACAATCATTAATGGTGACCTTATGGAAAATTATCGTTGCAGCCTAAGAAAGCTAACAAACCCCATAGAATCAAGAAAAAAAATACAACCAATAGCAACTACGAGATACATTTAAATCTCAAATTTCGAGACCTCATTGAAAAACTTTTTAGAGCACACAAATATTTGTCTCGTGCGGCGATTGAAGCCGTGGTATTTGGATCCACAGCCAGCGTCTAACAAATGGCCCACGGCAACTGTCATATTTTAAAAAATGGAGCATAAAGGTATGAAATCAGCCTCGTGGTAGAATAATTGTACTTGTTCCAGGAAGAACCACCTTACACTAACGTAATACCCACTGTAGTGGAAATTAGTGTAATTCGTTTCTTTAATATCCAAAGTAAGGAGGAAACCATACCTGTATACAAATAACTGCTCATGGTAGCCAATTCACTACTTGACACCCACTTGGCAAGTAATGTCTGAATGCTAGGGTAAGTGCCGGATTGCGTCATGCCTTGCAAGATTCTACATCCACATACAGCTTTCCAATTACCCTGGAAAAAGTACAACATAGAACTAAAGATCACAGACAATACAGCAGATGAGTATTGATACCCTTGAAATGATGGTGCTTGATATGAACAAAAACAGTTAAAACAAGGAATAGAATTCTAAAAGTTGAAAAAGCTCTTCGATATAGACTGTATTTATATATGGCTGTAATAAACTCTTATATAAATGTCTTTTTTGGGTTGATATCTGCAACTAGTCAGTCGTGAAATTATAAATCAAACCATTCATCACGGATAAGGAAGCATATTTCGTAAACCCTTTAAAAGTATGGTATATGAAGAATTCTTAGTCTGAGTTCTAAAACATAATTGTTAAAAAGTCGTTTTGTATCTTCAGCGCTCGACAATCCTTATCCCCACCCCATGACAGATTTCTCCTACCTTTTCTACGGTCCTTTATAAGGTATTGTAAGTGTTTGTAGCAAGCAGTGAGTTCTTTTTAAATAAACCAAGACTTATTCGTTAGCTGCTATTTGTTTTACAATAAAAAAGTAATCAGAAATGTTTGTTTTCTTACCCACACAGCTAACCAAGGTGTTGCAATTGACACAATTCCGTTTACAAGTAAAGATATTTGTAGTGGTAGCTTTCCTCCCCATCTTTGACAAATCATTCCTGCAGGGAACATCATGCTGAAGTAACCCAAGAAAAAAGATCCCAAAACCATCTCTTGTATAGGCTTTGACCAACTGTAAGTCTGAAAATAATTATTAAGATATTTAGCATGACGGAGAACACTATATAGATTTAAAATTTCATAGATTTCTACAGGAGAATTTTAAGATATATTCCGTACTTGACCAGCTTGAGGTTACCTCTGGTATTTTAGAGGTGTTCGTGGGTGACTGTCATCAGGTGTCCATCATATGTCCTGTTTGCTTATTTTACCCTTAATTCATAATGAAAGATGTGCCTGAACTCTTTTTGAATACTTGAGCATAACTGTGGCCAACAGAGTTATTTATACGGCCCGTAATACAGACACAATCATGTTGTGATTAATGGTCCATAAATATAAGAAATTTAACCTGTATGACCCTATTTGTTAGGGTTTTTAGTCTTTCTAATTCTTCTAGAAAAAGTATTTAAAAGTTAAAACACTTACTGATATTTAAATTATATTACGTATTATCTGGGTGTCTAATGGAATATTTAGGTTATAATCTATTAAAAAACGAAATTACAAACTTTCAATATCATATTTTGAAAATATATAATGACTGGCATTGCGTCTATTTAAAAGTTATAATGGAAATAACATTTACCGAGTTTTAAAATGCAGATTGGTAAAAATTGCCGAAAGTTAAGCGAACTTTTGATGGTCCTGTCAACTCTGGCATTAAAGTAATATGAATTTGAAAATTTTTGCTATGTTCTAATAGCCTGTATTCATTACATTTGAGTATGACTAAATTAAAGTTGAATTGCTTCACAAGAGTTCTTGTTAAAAAAAATATTTTATATTTGTGTCCACTTTTAAAATAGGATTTCGTTCGAATTTGTATAAAAGAAAAGGACAAAATCAACTTTTTAGGTACTTTGTAACTAAAATACTAGACTTTTTGATATTAAAGTGTTCATAAACTTAGCCTAGTACATCGTTATTTGAATACTTTAGTCATAATATTATGATAAAATTGGTAAACATATTGAGCCATTCATGGACAATATCATTGAAGTATGAGGATAGGGGTGTCCCTATCCAAAAATTAAGTTGCCATAAAACGCTACATATTGATAAATACCTCGTTATTACGATGCTATACTAATTAATCATGACCAGACTATTTTAAAATGACTTACCCTGTATATACTCCAAGATTTATCGGTATCGTTCACTTTTAATTCCATTTCATTTCTTCCTTTATCAGATTCCATATAGATTTTATTTTCTCTAATAGTGACTGTAGAATTTTTTTCGGCATGGCCTATTACTTCTTCAGTCAAATTAACTAAATGATTATCTATAGAGCTAATGGGGAGGTTTGTCATCGCAACTATGGTGACTCCAAGATGTCCTCTTACCACGAAAGTGTTGGTGAGGCTTATTAGGAATATTGCTAGCTGGACGTGTCTTATACCGTAACCGTACGTAGGAACTTCCTTATCTAAAAAAAAAGAGAAGCAAGTAGAAATCTTCAGGATTTTAACGGCAAAATAAATCTACAAAATATATATCGTAGGCCATGTATATCGCCCCACTGCTGAAAGGGGTCTTTAATTAAGATTGTATAAATAGCTGACCATGCTCCGTAAAAATAGTTTAGTGAACCGCGTATTTTGTTAGGCCTAATCATTTATGATAGTTTTTAAGTCACTCCTTTTGGTTAAAGCGACAACGTGATTACTAGATAGTAGTGGCGAAGGCTCCTTAGAAGCCAGTTCCTACCGGCTTCCCTTTTGTAATTTATCATTACACTATAAACAAGCAAATTATTCAAACTTATTTATTTAATATCAAAACTCAATTATTATTTTTTACATTCAACGACATCTGTCGGCCAGATACGTAAACATTACTAGGAAGCGGCACAGTAAGCCCTTTTTATTGCGACGCGGTGCGACCTCTGGCGAATTCCTGTAAAATTGTTCGGCTTATTCAATAACACTAGCGCGGCCCGTGCGCCGCCGCCCGCCGCCGCCCCGCCGCCACCGCGCCGCCGCCGCGCCGCCCGTTACGCATTGTATAGTATGCAACAAACCACGCAAAATTGTACCTTAAATTGATAATGATTTAAGGTTCAATTTACGCTAAAAAAGCAAGAGGCAAGCCGCAGTTTCTCCGGCATTTCGTGTGTTTAGGTATAGATATTACTTATTACAATAGCGAAATGCGGAGTTTAATGTATTTATAAGTGTTGTATTTACATTTTTACAATATATTCATGGTTCATGCAATTAGTTTTAAATGTTTTTAATTACAAAATGTGTAATATTAATATTATGGTTTTAATGGAAATTACTAATCGTTAGGAGCGTACTAATATGTTTAGGTTGTCGATTTTACAAATAAAGTTAGTGTTTAGATTTTAGGACGTGCTCGATCCTCGCCTGAGGAATACATTGTCTTACTAATGTTACAACTGATAAATGCGGGGCTATCGTACTTGTTAACATATTGAGTCTAGGTTTTTATTTCTTTTATATTAATCTTATATTCACGTGCAGTTTAGAAATATACTTTTTTATTTTTCTCATTATGTAAGCATGGTTTACTTTTTATTTCATGGACATTGTAAATATTGTATAAGTACATAGGTAACGAAAATATTAAAATTTAATTGACGGCCGCAATAGGCAGATGCCACAATATCACTTACCAAATGAAACCCATTATTTTAGTTTGGTGAGTAAGATTCTCGAAGCAATAATTTGCTGGTGGGGGATATTCGCAAAGGTCCGAATATAAGGACACACGTGCATAAGTGTGTCGCGTTTTGCGTTCATTCTGTGAAACATCACACAGTAAATTTTTAATCTCTATTCGGACTGCACTACGCTTACTATCAGTCGCATTCACAGATTACTTAGTACTAGTCGCATTGTAGTCATTTCGTAATCCCTTAGCCCTTCTAATATTATAAATGTGAATGTTAGTTTGTTTGTTACGCTTGCACGCAAAAACTACTCAACCGATCATCATGAAACTTTGTACACATAGTAACATAGACTACTTTTAATTCCGAAAAAAATAGTGTTCCCGTGGGATGAAGAAGGAATTCCGATATATTTGCTACTTTTTCATACTCAAAAAGATGGGATGGGACTGGATTACATTTCATTAGTGAGAATGAGACGGGGCGGGCGGGATATAACGGGATGGGACGGGACGGGATGGGAGATTTCAAATAAAATGAACCACGCAGACGAAGTTTGCGGGCAGAAGCTAGTAACAGGATAAAGAAAATAAACATATTTTGTGTTTTGAGCTTCGGCTTCCCTTTTAAAAAATGTCACCCTTCGCCACTGCTAGATAGATATATAAACAATCTATATTTCACGTAACTTTCCATCAAGCGCATCATGGTCACTCCTCCATACTATTGTACCAATTTAAGAAAACTGTACCAGCTATATCTTTGACAGCCTCCGTGGCGCAGTTGGTTAGACGCCGCCTGTGAAACGAGAGGCCGCGGGTTCGATCCCCGCACCGAGACAAATGTTTGTGAGAACCACAAGTATTTGTTTCGGGTCTGGGTGTTTGTGAGACCGAGAAGTCTCTTGTAGTTTCTGATGCCCACGACACAAGACTTGATCTTAGTGTGGGATCGGGATGATGTATGTATGTGACTGTTGGGTATATTTATTTAATGAATACTAGCCGCCCAGCCCAGCTTTGCCTGGGTATATATGTATACTTGGGTTTAGACTCCACTCCACACCGGAAAGATCTTATATCTGTTCAAACTTCATAATTTCTGAACTCAACCTATGTACTCCACGGTCCTACTTCTTTACCTCTTCGACCCGTCCCGGTTGTTTCTATTCCATCTAATTATATCCTATCTTATCCCGACCCATCTCATCTGGCTCCTTTCATTTCTGTTACATGCCGTCTAGTTATTTCTCTTTGAATGCAATCCGCACCCGACCGGTCCCATGGCATCCGTCCCACTTTATCCCACTCCATCTATAAACATGTAAATTGTGCATCGTTGGTAGCTGAAACCCTATTTTCTAATAGGACTACAATCAGACCCGTTTTCAACATATTTCTATTCAGCAAAATACACATCTGCTTATTCTTAATACCATACCAATTGGACTTGTGACTTGGACTATATTGGGTTTAACATACTAATGTAAAATATTTCGAATTCAACTTGCGTAAAACTGGTTTTGACTATGCCGGCATACTTATTGTATCTGGCGAGAGACAACAATCTAGGGCCGTTGGAAACTTTTGGAATAGCACTGCACCTTCATTTCCTTAATTCAAAAGCCCATAGAGCACTTACGACTTTCCAGACCATATTGAATGTTTATGATAGAATAAATAAAATATGAGATAATTAACTTGCTTAATGCAAGTCGTATATAAAATATATATAGCATTTAGGAATATAAACATCCGGTTTCTAGTTACACTCTTACTTTAACAAAGTACAAACTTTACATGATTTAACGGTAATGATCTCAAAGTGTTGAAGATCTTTGGTTTCACTACTCAGTATGAAGCCAGTGGGCTGACAATTATCTTACTATTTTAATGGCTGCCTTCCTGTAAGCCCACAGGGAAGGGAGATTTAATATGTGTTTAAGGTCACTTGCCTTCCACTTGCACTTCCACTTGCCCGCCTTGTTAGGAAAGTTTAATACCAAGTTAAAAAGTGTCAATAAAAGCACACACCTGGCAACGAAATCCCCCAGGCAGCTACCTTCACATAATATAAATTCACCGCGGTGGTTATTGAGCAAAAGGCATCCGGTATTACCCCGTAGCCAACTTTTGTAATTCCCAGACTCTCAGTATCTTAAAATGCCTTAAATAGCTCAGTTAGGGTGCCTCCAATTGACATACCACCACCGTTCTGTCGGGATTGGACCCGAGAAGGGCGCATCCCTCCCGCTGTGTTTTTTTTGACCTCAAAGGCCTATTTTACTACAAGCAACTAAGACTTTTGCGAGACGCTAATACATTGGGGATTAAGATCTAGCCACTTTCAACGTCATTAGAGACCCATTCCAGCAATAAGGTAGGTAAATCGAATGGCTTATTATGACTTTATGACTTTTTATAGATTCGATATAAAACAATAAACTTACCAAGATCCTTTAGCATTTCCTTAGTCGGCACCTTGGTGTAGTCAAGCGTTTTGTTCTCCGAGCCCATTTTGAATCACTAGTTCCTTCCGTTTTAATTCAGGCACTCGACATAATATCAAAACATTATTTTTTTATACCCGGTGATTTCGCGGTATTTAAAAATGAATTTGAACAATTATTTAACATAAAACACGGCACGTTGGCGGACGATCCTGTGCGAATATCAGCAATTCACACGATGTTTAAGCACTTTATAGAGTTAAGGACTTTGTTTCTATAAAAACATACTAGCTTCACATGTTGCTTCGGCTACATTGCTTGTCATGTTCTGCAGTATAAGAATTGTAGTTTGGTGACTTTATATACACTTTTAGGCATTTGCAACTTATTTTGGGCATAGAAGAGTAAAGCATGTTTATTTGATTGAAAAGCATTGACTTGGTGGTACAATAGAGTTCGATCTGTTTAAATTATTAACGTCAATATTTCTAATAATTGAGCTCGAATATAAAGATATAGTCCAATAGAAATGAATGCATTCAGTGTACAAGAAATACGTGAGGGCGGATTGCGTTTCTAGATGTTATCGTAAATCAAAATAATATTATAGCAATTGTAGGATTGACGTAAAAAGACATAAAGAAAAGTGCTATAGAAAAAAACTTGCGTCTATAAGATGTAACTTGTGACTTGGCCATGGCAATACCGATCAGCTTAAAAAGGCCGGAACCGTTGTTCTAGAACACTAAAACCATTGGTGTTTCATTCAGTCAGTGAGATGTATAAATCTCTGTAAAATAATCTTTTGTTATGATTTGTAAAATGTACTGAAAACAATGGATACACTATTCATAAAATATTTGTATTTACAGTTTTATTGTATCCTGGATTCCTACTTTCTCCAATTGTTCCATTCCACCTTCAAAAGCCTAAGAAATTCAGTTACAAGTTCATAAACATTGGCGATCATCTATTCGGTACAGTTGCTGCTAGTTTGTGCATCTTTGGTACAGAATGATAAAGTTTGTAAGAAGACACAAACTGACAATGTAACATTGCTGTAGATGTTGCTATCACGTACAAATAAGTCGCAAAGTAAACTTGTTGAAGTTTTAATTGTTTCAGGGCTTCATGTGCTCTTAGTTAATATGATAATTATGTCGCCTTTCTCCTGTGTTTGTACTTCTAATCTTATGTCAGACGTTACATTTATAGTATTTCATGTTGAATTAAATTTCATGTTCCATACAACGTTTATGAATTTGGTATTATAAGTATGCAAAATTTGACAGACAAATTCATAAATGTTGGAGAAAGACGCTGGCTATAGACGTCTTGCAACAACTCATCGTGGGTATATTTAGGGAAAGCTTATGTCCAGATGTAAAAATCCTGTGGCTGATAATGGCGATAAATTATCATGCAAAAGTGATACAATTGTATTTGGTGTTATCCTGTCACGATATATCACATATAGAAAACTACTCTGATGCGCACTACACATCAAAGCCGCCGACTCGCCAGCCTACATAATATGTCGGCAACTTTCCGTTTGCGGGCTAGTTGGCAGCTTCACTTATTGCAAGTCGGAAAACTTTCTCAACGGCATGACAGCGGCTCGACATGACATGAGGAACATTATTATAATGTTGTTGAGTGTCTATCCCACTTACACACTCATCTCTGTCAGCTAGGAGCAACAGTGGCACGCAAAATCAGCACCGAGCTCTCGCCGAGTCTCTTAAGGACACCTTAACTTCATTATATCAATAGTTGATAGTTATCTATAGTTACTTAGGTAATCCTCCCTGCAATGACGTACGGAGCCGAGACGTGGACACTGACTGTGGAGCTAATCCATAAGCTTAAAGTCGCTCAACGTGCTATGCTCGGAATCTCTATGAAGGACAAAATTCGGAGCGAAGTGATTCGTCAGAATCCCATGATGACCAACATAGCTCCGAAAGTTATTAGGTCGAAGTGGCAATGGGCTGGCAACATGTTTCGCAGAATGGATAACCGCTGGAGTAAGCGTGTTCTGGAGTGGAGACCGCGTCTTGGCAAACGTAGCGTGGGGCATCCTCTGGCCAAATGGCGGGACGACTTACACAAAAGAGCCGGCAGTGACTGGATGCATAAAGCAGTAGACCGGGCTCTGTGACGTACCTACGTTTTGCGTACCGACGTTTGTCCAGCAGTGGACTGTAACGGGCTTACACACACTAATGATGTTGACGTTGACTTACGTGATTTACAAAAAAATGAATTAATGTGATTAAGTGGCGATCTTTCTTTGCAAGACGTTCCACAAATTGACCTTTTTTAGAGGAATATGAAAATGTAGAAACTATATAGGTACGTTATGCTTCTATTCGTGTATTTAGTTTCAGTTCTATTAAAAGTTTGACCGCTGCGCCTCGGCGACTTTTTCTTCAGTATTTGTTCGTGCTGTTTTAAACAGAAGTAATACCGGGTATGTTGGGAAAGTTGCACTCGTTTTAAACTATAGGATCTTTTGTATTGATTAAAAAGTTTGTAGCTCGAGCAGTACAGTATCCGGTCTCAAGGTATTTTCCTGATAAAGTTAAGTAAAATAACGGTTGTAAAATCATATGGCGAACTATTTTTTAAAATGCCAGAATAGTGCCAGCAAATTCCATCAAGTATCATTGATTGCCATTTTAGTAACAAATCACAACTTGGAAATAAACCCTCAGTGTTTCATAGTTTCGAAAGCCTGCAGATACAAAGTTAAGCTTCGTGGGGGTGTGTTATTAATAAATAAAAAATATTCACAGACATAACATTTTATAACTCAAATGCTCAACGTTCTTTCGTAATTGCAATGCGTTGTGATTAAATTCCGTTTACACGGTAGTGGTGCAGTATTTGTTTAGAACGTTATCTGATAATGGCAGTTTTAATGCAATAAATCTTTAAATTGCTGTAGTAGATAACGTTTGGAAATTCCTTTTCATTCTGTGCTAGTGAAAAGATATCTATTATTAGCTGCACAAATTGCGACCACTGTATATGATGATGTCAAACCGGTGACAGTAGCCCCGGGAAGATAATGTCGAGTGGTCAGTAAGCGGCAAATAGAAATATTATTTTACCAGCTATAGGATCTCCGGAAATATCCAAAATCAATCAATATAAATACAAACAGTAACAAATCAATAATAATTATTATAATGCTAGGCTATGAAAGTATTTTTTTCGAAACTTCGAAAATATAATGCACTTAACCATGGATTCGATTTCTGTTCCTCTGAGGAATTTAACCATTCGTCCACAGCCATGTGGCTGTATAGTGGTTTTTTGAGGAGCAAACTGGAGTACTGTGTGGTATCCTTCTTATTAGGCTCAAGTGGCAAGTTGAGTTTTCAAAAGGGGTTACATTTTTAGCATTTCATGCGAGTATACAAAATCAGTAAGATCCTACGGGAAGAGATTATTTTTACTTCATTTAATTTATATTTCTAAATAAACTTTTAAACAATCACATTGGTTGTCCGAATTTTATATTTTATTCAATTTTATTGATTGTATACCGGCTGTGGAACTAGACGCCACGGGTTCGATCCCCGCACATAGACAAATGTTTGTGTGATCCATGTGTGGTTTGGGTGTCTGAAAAGTCTCACGTAGTTTCTGTTACCCACGACACAAGACTCGATCTTATAGTGGGGTCAGGAATATGTATAATATGTATGACTGTTGATTGTATTTATATATTATTATTTTCCTCAAAGGTCACTAGGTTAGTGACCGCACTAGCTCAACGTGGATTGACAACATCACGCATTCCTTCTTAAAGTCGCGCTCATTTATAAATACAATGCTGTTTCTTAGAATTTACCTTATTACTACTTCATACTACTTGATACATAATACTACTATCTAAATTTTAACTACTTAATTTCTAAACTTGTAACATCTTCAAAGACTGAAAAGTTCCAAAATAGAAACCGCGGCAATTTTATCATTGGAAGTCCATCCACAAAGTAAGAACTAAAGGTCATAGGAAGAGCCTGACTGCAAGTAGTTTTAGATAGCGTTTTGTTTTGCTTTGCTGTGGATTAAACTTTAACATTCTCGGTGATTCGAGGAGGCTTAGTAGTCAGGTTCATTAAAATTACATGATCTATCCTGGTATAAAAAGAAGATTATGTCATTTGCCACCAAGTGAGCCTGTCGCTTATGGGACCTAAATATACTATAAAAAGGTGAAAAACAACCTTGAAAATTATTTATTCCTTTGCTCAAGGTGTGACGACCTTTCTGCAAACAAATTAAGGAAGTGCCGACCTACTAACGCAATAAGAAACGGAAACAATAAGAAGCAATAAGTAGCTTTCCATCTTGTTTACTGGAGATGTTTTGAATTTCTATAGGTTATTTTCAATGTCAAGATGTTTTTTGACCTTTCCTTACCGAAATAATAAAAATAAGCATCCTTGTTATGATTTCTTTATTTGATTTTATGTAATTCTTAAAAAATACTTAAAAAATTGTAGCAAGCGCTAAAATTAGAATTAAACAAGATCACAAATGGAACTTGGAAACCAAACAGACAGGTTTAAACCCAAGACTACTAATTTGGCAGTTGACCCATCCATCTGAGCAGTCGCTCGCTTAACTCGTACTCGTACTAACAAAGATATTCAGGCTTATTGTACCCAATTTACATAAGGTTAAGGGTTTAAGGGTTAAAAGCAAGAGCCGTTTTATTTGTAACCCACGCCAATGTCAATTTCATTACAGTGCTTAATTAAATTTACGTTTGGTGTGTGCTGTTCGTTTGATTACGAATATATTCGGAGTTGGTTCAGCTCTTTGTACAGTCTACTGAAGGTATTAAAAATACTAAGAGTGTGTTTTCCTGAGGTATTTTTATTATTGCATTGAATGGCGAGACGAGCATGCCACACGGCGATACGACCGCTCATGGACAGTAGTAAAATCACAATAACAAAGCAAAGATTGGCATTCCACTGCGCTCGCCATTCTGAAACATTAGATGTTAAGTCTAATTATGTCCAGTAGTTCCTCTAGCTACAATTCCCTTCAAACCGGAACACAACAGTATGCTTACACTGCTGTTTATCGGAAGAAATAGACACTGCGGTGGTACCTACCCAGGCGGTCCCTCACATATGAGGGACCTACCAACAGTAAATGATAAAGTAAGAAGATTATTTAAATATATTTTATCCCTGTCAAAACGTACTTGGGATATTGAAAGACTAGTAAAATATTCTCTTATGATTCATTGCGATCAAATAGTTAACATTTCGTCCAGTTTATATTGAATTAACTACCAAGAGAGTAGAACTCATATGAATATGTAGCATCGAACCAATATAACAAATTAATTCAGATCCGAACGATTTTAGAAGCATACTTATTCAATATTATTATGTCTACAATATTATAATTGATCCCTAATTACGCCCAGTGGTAAAAAATAAACAAAATTTGGTAAACAAAAGAATGAGCAAGTTAATTGGAAACATTTTCAGCGTTGATTTGTCTTTGTGTCCGTCAAAGTATGCATTCCAACGGGAATTTTCTTGTTTCGGGAATTTAATTTAATTTTACGGTTTGTTTTGTGGCTCGGTGTAATTAAGCCACCGAATATAATTAGTTTATATAGCCTGTAATGTTGAGTCGTGGATGTACGACGTCTCATACTAGGGCGAATTATAAAAAAACTGAATGATTATTTACTCCATTACATAGAAGAATTCGATGCACTATAGAAATAAAAATGTGACAGACAAATCTGACAAAATAAACAAGCCCGCATTTCATTTTCACAACCAGGACAACCTAAGCCAACGTTCGTTTTAAAACTATTTATCAGCGAAATATTTTCCGCAACGTTGTTGGACATTCAAAGACCAAGATTTTGGTGGAATAAAACACTTTAACACATTCCCACGACGTGATATACGAGTCTCGCGGTAATAAGATGAACGGCGCATTTAAATAGTTCAGCGTTTTGAACTTTTTAGTGTGAATGCACGCCTCGGGGAATACTTATCAGAGACTAGCAGGGACTTTTATCGTCTTTTATATGTAGCTTTAAAATTGCAGAGAGGTTTCTCAAACGTTGTTATTGTAATTCTCGTTTTTAATCATTTATGTGACTGTTGCATGCATTTACTCAGACGAAAACTTATCTTCTTGAAACGTCAGTGCCTTGTATAGTTCATTTTAAGAATCGAGCCAAAATCTTGTAGCTTACGAGAACTATAGAGCAGGACTGAAAACCAAAATCCTAAACCTGTGAAAAATGTCTAATTTTATATTTGTTCTACTGAGCTATCATTACAGGAGGGCTCCTTCTCAAAGTATAGAAGGCTACTTCAGTTATTGCTATCACTTTAGTAGGAGTTATCTGTAAAATATATGAAAAGACCGCCGATTATGTCACCATCTTTACAGTTGCTTATTTCTTTTGTTTTGTTTGTTTTTATTATTGTATTTTCTTATGTGGTGGTATAATCGAAATAAACAATTATATTATTATTTGTTTTTCTCTTTTGAAGAAATACTCGGTTTGTATACCGATAAATAATGTAACATACAGGCCTAAGCCAGGTATGTTTCATTACCAGGTCCTTAATTTTCTACACCTACTTGTAGAACCTTCCTAACAATCCTGCATGTATTTAAAATAATTATTAAATTAAGTGAAAATTACTAAAGAATACACACGTAACTTCGGAAAGTCTACATTGAATATGAGGGTACGACCTCCCGACCGCCATTTTAACCAATCTATCGATATACCGATGAACCGATCTACCTCTTGCCAAGGCAGTACACCAACTTATACACGTAAATAAATATCCCCCGTCGATGTAAGCATCCTCAAAGAATAATTTCATAAAATAGCTCATTTGAAATGGAGTGGAAAATCTCAAAGCTTATAGTAACCCAATCAGTTTTTACTCCGCTGCGGAATTTCATTACAAAACCGTTGGCAGGAGGCTTTCGTTTAAACGCTACCACATATTTCAGATCTGAGAAAAAAAGACTCACCGATTAAAATAATTTATGAACACAAGCCAATCTTTTTTGAATATGAAAGTGCATGAAGAAATTATACTTTACGGTATTTATTCAATAATCCAGACGCACAAATCATCTTATTAACTTCAAAGCGAATTTTGTGTTTTAGTTAAATTATGACCGGATACATTTTAATTTTGTTAGTAAATATAATATATGAATATATTTTCTGCGATGTAAAGTTTGATGATTTCTGAGTATTTATATTTGCTCATAGCGATCATAATATTATAATACCATCGTCAGCAGAATAAACACAAATGCTCTAATTACTAACCAACAGGCTGACTAATTAGATATCTCTTAATGCCTGTTAATACTGATTAGTAATCGCCTATAAGGCGATTCTAATGAGATTAATCAAAGACTAGCTTCTTCCCGCAAATTTCGTCTACGTGATTAACTTTATTTGGAATTTCCCAACCCGTCCCGTTACATCCCGCTCGTCCCACCTGATTCTTACTTAAGGTATGTAATCCAGTCCCATGCCATCCGTTTGAGTATAAAAAAGGAACAAATATATAGGAATTCCTTCCTCATTCCACGGGAACACTATTTTTTTCGGGGAAAAAGTAGCCTAAGTGTTAATCCAGGGTGTCAGCAACTTAAAAACCAAATTTCATCGAAATCCGTTCAGCCATTTCTGAGTTCATCGCGCACAACCGCACAGACAAACAGATAAACAGGCAAAAATACTTAAAATCATTGTTTTGGGTTCTATTACGTTAATACAGACGCCCCGAATTAGTTTATTTCATTTATCTTTCATTTACAGATATCGATCGGTTACGAATTTATTACATTATGTATAGATTCTTATTTATATGTTAATCTTTGCTTAATATTTACTTACCCTATTGATGTAGTCGTAGCCTATAAAGGACGAGAACCGCAATGTTCTGAGTATGGTTTCGGGATCAGAAAATCGAAAAAGTTTCAAATCGACGCTAAAACATTCGTACTCGCCTGTATAACCACACTCGTATTAAACGTAAGAGGTGTTTCACTTTAGGTTTTAGCCTTAGCGAGATACCAACTTCATATTATCCGACTTGATTATTTTATCGTCATGACCCTCGAATATTTTCGATAAGCAATATTCAATCACTGTAAATGTCATTTTACATCTTCGTCTTTTACAGGTATCGTGCGAGAAGTGAGCACGTTTTTGGATAAAACCAATCATTTTATCTTATGATAAGTGAAACATTGCGTTTACAATCTGGGATAACCCAGTATTAATTAATAACTGCTGTACATACATAAACTCACGCCTTTTTCTCAGAAGGGCTAGGCATAGATGCTACTATATTTCGCCTTGTATGTCCCATTCCACGATGTGATAGGGGGCGCGAGCCTATCGTCAAATCAGGCACAAATTCCTGACTCCAGGCTGATAATGAATGGAAAAATCCAATATTACTCTGCCCCACTCAGGATTTGAAACCGGGAAAAGTCCTTGCGAAGGTTAAGCAATCTTCTACCCACTACCACAAAAATTTCACTTGCGCTAACTCTCCTTCTCCCCGTCCTTGATTATGCTGATGTCAGAAACGAAAAATCGATTCATCTTCTTCATGACTCACTCACATTCAAGATCCTTGAGGTCGTCGGAGAGCCTGAAACTGAGATGCCCGAGCACCCCACAGTATTCATGGACAAACATTTACTGTCCGAGCTGTCCGACTGTGGAAGTCACTTCCAGTTGAAATACGGCGGGCGAGAACACTGTCGTCATTTAAAAAAATGGTCTAAGACCATTTTCTCTCTCTCTGCAAGATTGTAGCTGAGGAATATCTTTGGTCCATTCGCATCTTTTGGTAAATTTGAGGATAGGTATACCGCGTATATCTAGGCTGCGACTGAAAACGAAGTCAAGTGAAAGGAAAGAAAAACAAATTTATTAGAAGAAGTGGTAGTTTTAGTGATTGACAGAATGCAATTAAAAATTTCGCAAAAAAGCAGTTTATTTTGGCAATTTTTAAAATATCATGGTGTTTGGGTGGTATTAATCTAGTTTTTTCTAAAATAATAATTTAAGCCCTTGGGTGCCATTGCGTCTTATAAATAAAAAGGTATACATTATTATTTTAGGTAAACTATGTATTTACTACCCAAATACGACGATAGTGAAAAATTAAATAAATATTGAGTTTTTTTTTCTGCGAAATGCTTTGTTGCCTTGTGTCTGAAGTCACTCCAAAACAGTATTATATAAATAAATTTATGCAGTCGTAAGAGAAGAAAATATCTGATAAATCTGATAACATATACATAACGGATAATTTTGATGAATTGATATTAAATTGAATTATAAGGCATGTTCCAAAGTACCAAATTCATTGAAAAAAAAAATTTTTTTTACGGATTTTATCGCTATTTGGTTTAATTATTACATTTTTTAACTTCCCGACGTTTCGATTGCTTTTCAGCTTTCGTGGTCACGCCTCGCAATAAAATCCGTAAAAAAGAAACATTTTTTTCGGTGCCGGCATCAAACCCGCGGGCTCTTGTTTCACTGGTGGCGTCTAACCAACTGCGCCACGAAGGCTGTCATGTCTTATAAATGACTACAGAGAATTAAGTGTAAGTATCGTTGTTTATACTTATGCAATCCATTAAGAATATCCACAACTCGACACAATAATGATTGTTTTGGGATTTACAAAACCTTTACTTGAAATCCAACTGCATGGGTCTTTAAGGTATGTTTTTATAATCATGAACGATGATCGCTATTGGCTATCCCGTTGGATATTCTACGAGCAGATAAAAAACTTAAAATGATGATCAAAGTCGAAGCGATGGTGTAAAAATGCATGCAAAAATACGCATATAAGTAACACGCTTTACTTTTAAGATGAGATTATAAGACTGCTAAGATTATTTCGTGATAAATGTGATGACTACATCGGGTCGGACTGGTTTTCAGTGATTCAAGATTTTTTTTGTAAAGTGGTGATTTTACAAAATGGGTGCAACGAAAGGTGTATCAGGCGATGATGTCAAAAAACCAAGTAAGTTTTGGAGTCATTAATTTTATTTATGTTTATGAGTAAATTATCTTTTCATGAAAAATATAGTTTCGTATATAAATCGTCGTTTATTTTTACAAAGTAAAAGTATTTTTTTAGTGCACATCTCAGTTAAATTTAAATAACTAATACCTAGCATTTTCCTATATAGTGTATTATCTATGCCTAGCATTTTTGACTAACCTTAACATAATTTATTCGTATTCATGTAGTGTTTACTGTTAAAAATTGTACCCTCAAATTTTTGTTTTAGATGTAAACTTTTATTATTAAAAACAGTGTAACAATTGTGGTGAACCGATAAAGAAAACAAAAAAAAGTGTCAAAAAAAAGTATGAAATAAGTTTTTTTGGGAGAGTGGCAGTAGCTCGTACAGATAGAATGATAGAGATGCCACTAACGGCATTCATATTTCGCAGGGCTCTTTGACATTTCAAGATGTAATAAGGCGTGAACTTGTACTATGATGCCCTTGACTATTTTCAATTTTTTTAAGACGCTCTTAGACCAAACAAAACCAAAAATAAGCATAAATATAAAAGATATATTTATTTTACTTTTCGCTTTTAATGGGACGTATTTGCTTGCTTTTCTGAGCATAGCTTCCCAAATGGGGTTCCAGTTTAGCGCCCCAGGGCGTCGCGACCCATTGTTTGGGAAGCCCTGGCCTAAGGGATGGAAATAATATTTGTACTATTTACGTGTTTCCTACAAAAGCTTGCATTAATTTTATATTCATAATCGAAATTAATCTTAGTAAATATTCTCAGTATGGACGGCACCACTTCATTCCATTATTTTTATTTTACCATACGAATGTAATGGAATCGAACGCTCTTCAATTTAACTAATTTAGCTAACCTTTTCTTCTATTAACAGAGGCTTTGCTCGGCATCCGGCATTTGCAGACACTGATGCTGTTTTTGGCCATGGTACTCGTGTATGGAATGAGAGTTAACATCAGTATGGCCATCGTCGTCATGACAGACAAAAATAATGAGAACGTAGGTGGATCATTTTTTTTCTTATATACATACATAAACTCAGAGCAGAGGCAAAGGCAGAGATGCTAACAGGACACCCACATTTCGCCTTGTATGTCGTCCTCTATCAACTATTGAATACGAACATAATGAATCGAAATTAACAGAAATAATACAAGGAACAGTGAATGCCAGCATCTGCTCTCAACTATCTAGTTACCCTTCAAAAACCAAGTAAATTATAATAAAACGACACATTTTATTTTAAAAGTATAAAAGTGATTAACGAGTTTGTAGGTCATTGTGTGTAACGTGAACATGAATGTAATTTCAACTGAAATCCCTTTGCTTTTTAAAACCTTTCTTGTTTAAAGGTAGTAAGTATTAAGCATGCTTTAAAAATGGATTAGATCTTGTAGCGTTCCAAATTAGTATCCAATCTAAAATTGTCGATGGTTTCGTTTAAAATATGATTTGATGGTTCCTTACAAGATGCTTTGAATAATATAATAGTAATAATAAATTGGTTATTACAAATTAATAATAATAATAATAATGTTCCTTACAAGATGCTTTGAATAATATAATAGTAATAATAAATTGGTTATTACAAATTAATAATAATAACGCACTCGATCCTTTACTGCGCAGCCGTCGCAGCATGTCGTGTGGCTCATGTTAATTTCCCAAATGAACGTAGAGCCACTCGAGATGTTGCGGCTGTGCCTGCCTGGCAGTGTAGGATTGAGGAACGTATCAACAGGGCCCGAACTCTCATCGGCAAGCTAATTTCCTTCAAAGAAGGAAATAGTAGACCGAAGATTATGCGTTTTGTGGCGCAGGCTTTTTCGGGGACTAACACCAGTCCTCGCAATTATAGACTTTGCGTCACGGAACGCATAGACTTCTACAAACAAAAAGTCTATGCGTGGGCAAACCGCATCCGCCGCTACAGGAGGCGATGGGATCGTTTCCAACAAAATCGTATGTTCCAAAGTGATCAAAAGAGGGTTTATAGATGTTGGGAGAATTCTCCACAAAGTGTGGTAGATGGGCGGCTACCTAGTGCTCATGAAATGCGTGAGTACTGGACAAATATCTGGTCGTCGCCTGTCTCTCACACTGAAGCCCCCTGGTTCAGTGTTGTAGATCGAGCTTGCAAGGTGATACCGGCTATGGAGGCCATTTTAATCAGTCCAGAGGACGTTCTGACCGCGATTCGTCCAACCCAAAATTGGAAGTCTCCGGGACCAGATGGTCTGCACAACTTCTGGTTAAAATGGTTTCCAAGTTCGCATGCTCGATTGGCAACACAATTCCAGGATGCGCTTGAAGGGGGATCACTCCCAACATTTATGACAACAGGTGTCACTCACCTACTCTTTAAATCCGGTAGTACCACGGAACCAAAAAATTATAGACCCATTACATGCCTACCCACAATTTATAAAGTACTTTCGTCGATAATTAGATCAAAAATTCAATGTCATATTACAACTAATCAAATTCTTTATTCCGGACAAACAGGTTGCAAGAGCGGGTCCCGTGGTACTAAGGAACTCCTTCTCATTGACATGGCCATTTGCCAACAGGCTCGTCAGAACCGAAGGAATTTATCAGCTGCCTGGATTGACTATAAAAAGGCATATGATTCGGTGCCCCATACATGGCTCATGAGAGTGCTTAATTTGTATAAAGTTGATACAAAATTGAGCACTTTTCTTGGGGCATGTATGGGACAATGGACAACTGTTCTTAAATATCCAGGCGCTACCAATCCTTCGGTGAATGATGAGCCGATTAAAATCAAGCGGGGTATATTCCAGGGTGACAGTCTGAGTCCACTGTGGTTTTGTATGGCCCTGAATCCCCTCAGTACTCTGTTGTTGGATTCGGGGTTAGGCTACCGTCTGCGGAGAGGGTCTGAGCCTATCTCTCACTTGCTCTACATGGATGATCTCAAGTTATTTACATCAAAACAATCTGAATTGATTGAGTTGTTAAAAATAGCTGAAAGATTTAGCAAATCAATCAATATGGAGTTTGGTGTAGATAAATGTGCGGTTATCCATGTAAAGCGAGGCGTGGTTGCGGTCTCTGATGACATACGTGTCTCAGAGACTGTAAGACTCAGATCCCTTTCGCCGACGGAAACCTACAAATATCTGGGTATGCCTGAGGCTCTAGGTATTAGGGGTGCAGACGTAAAACAATCGATAAAGGAACGTTTCTTTAGCCGCCTGACAAAAGTACTTAACAGTTTTTTGTCAGGTGGAAACAAGATTCGCGCCTTTAACGGTTGGGTTATGCCTGTACTTATGTACTCCTTCGGCATACTCAGATGGACTCAGACCGAATTGGACGCCCTGGATCGTAAAGTCCGAACTCTACTGACTGCACATCGTATGCACCATCCACGTTCGTCAGTAATGCGATTGTACATCCCGCGGAGATGCGGAGGCCGAGGTATGCTTAATGCTAAGGACCTGCATAATCGCGAGGTGTGCAATCTCAGGGATTATTTCCTTCACAGCGACGTGGATATGCATGGGGTTGTAGTGATGGTAGATAAAGGATTTACCCCGCTCTCTTTGGCGAATGAGAACTGGCGGAAACCTCTGGTGATGGGTATTAAAGATCGCGAGGAAATATGGAAGGGCAAGGAGCTGCATGGTCGGTTCTATCGGGCCCTCCATGGGCCTGATGTGGACCGATTAGCGTCTGTGTCTTGGCTACGTTTCGGTAACCTCTTTGGGGAAACTGAGGGTTTTGTCTTTGCAATTATGGACGAAGTTATTAAGACGAACAACTATAGGAAATACATCCTGAAGGACGGTACCGTCGACATCTGTCGGGCATGCCACCGTCCTGGCGAGTCCATCAGGCATGTTATCTCCGGTTGTTCGTATCTTGCTAACGGCGAGTATTTGCATAGACACAATCTAGTAGCCAAGATCATACATCAGCAAATTGCTCTTCGATATGGACTTGTGACTTTTGAAGTGCCATATTACCAGTATGTTCCCCAACCAGTTCTTGAAAATGGTCATGCTACGCTGTATTGGGATCGGTCTGTTATCACAGACAGGACTATTGTTGCCAATAAGCCTGATATTGTGATAATAGATCGATTGGCGCGCCGGGCAATACTTGTTGACGTCACCATTCCGCATGATGATAACCTCGTTAAAGCAGAAAAAGATAAATTGACAAAATATTTAGATTTGGCACACGAGGTTACTGAATTGTGGAATGTCGACTCAACAATTATTGTCCCGATTGTTGTTTCTGCACATGGATTGATACCAAAGAGCCTCGACCAACATCTCCAGAGGCTCTCAATGGGCCGTTGGGTCATGAGCCAGATTCAGAAGGCAGTATTGCTTGACACGGCACGTATAGTGAGGAGGTTCCTCACTTTGGGGTCCTAACCACCGGTGGCTTGGGTCTCGAGCCTCGCCATCGTTGGGTTAATCTCTTTTTTTTATATTTTTATATGTATTTTGATTTTTTATTATATATGTAAAAATGTAAAAAAATAGTAAAATAAATAAAGAGAAATAATAATAAAATTTATTTAAACTGTGTTACAATTTTTGCCTTAATAACTAATCAGAAACAATTTACAAATGTAACTTAACACTATAACTAATTTTCAGTCAGTGGCCCCAAACTAAGCACATTGTTTTTTTATAATAGACACTACCAGGGGTTCCCAAACTATGCGAAGCCTTTATATGGGGAAACCAAAATTGAGTTACAAGATAACAATAATCAATAAGATAAAACATCTTCAATATTGCTAATTCAGTGTACAAAGCGATGCTCCTAGCAATATATTATCAGAATTACTTTAGTGTAATCGACATCGTGCATTAAGTATTGGTAAGGCTGTTACCCGTAATGTTTTCTAAACAAAATGCATAAACTTTTTTTTATTTATTTTTATTTATTAATAACCAAAGAATAAACTTATAATCTACATAAGTGTCCTGCAGAACTATACAAACAGTTTGACTGCAGGATCAATTTATACATTTAGTTAATCAATTTAGTTAATCCTTAGCATCGGCTTTTCTTTAATGAAATTTAATTTTGTAGTCCATATAATGGTTCCCACGGTAGCATACGGATCTTCTCTACAACCGAGAGAACGATCGAGAGAGGTTAGGCTATTTAGTCCACCACGCTGGCCATAAGAGGGTTGATGGACTTTAAATGCTAAAGAAATTTTAACAAATCGCTATAATATGCCAGGTTCCTCACCATTATTCAAGTTATTATTTATTATGTATCTTGCTTGATATTGTGATTTCATCTCAATTTACGGTGTAACTTAAACTGGCCCCCATCGTGTGGCGTCAGGGGTTAATATTTTTTTCTAATATGTCTAATTCTATAAGTAATGCTAGTGACATTTCTTTCAGTCGTTCGACTGGAGCATGCAGATACAGAGCGTGATACTGTCTTCGTTCTTCTGGGGCTACGTCATTCTGCAGATTCCTGGTGGTGAGCTGGCCGCCAGGTTTGGTGGCAAAATCCTCGTCTTAATAGCTATAGGCGTCAATTCGCTCATCTCACTGATTTTACCTACCGCAGCTTACTATGTAAGTTAAATTAGTTTATATTATACAGATCAATATTGCATCATTTACAGTTACTCTTTTGTGATTTTGATTTTACGTCTGTTTACAGCTTATGTGGAAATATTTGATTTTATTAAATCGTGAATATTAATGACAAAAGACCACAATAAAGACTCACTTTAAAAAAAAGTTTTAGTCCTTCCAACAATTTTAAGCTAGTAGAGATCCCAGTACGTTGGTACTAAAAGAATAATTGATTTTCTTATACAGGGTGGATGGCAAGCTCTCTGTGCTTGTCGCATGCTCCAAGGTCTGTCGCAAGGATTCCTTTATCCGTCTATACACAACCTTATCGGAAAATGGGTACCAGTAGAAGAGAACAGCAGATTGGGAACTATTATTTATGCAGGTTAATAAATCTTTCATTGTTACTATTGTTGTTATACTCGTAGTTGAGAAACGTAGCTAAATTATCAAAGGAAAAACATTCGAAAACATGGTATATAAATTACAAGTAGGCATAATAAGAGTATCACAATCGTAGTTATGGATGTTAAATGGACTAGGACTGTTCAGATCTGGAATTCTGTTGTAATATTTTCTGACTATAATATTGTAATATTATTTTTCAAACTCCAATGAATGACGAGACGAGCATACCATTCGTCTGGTAAGCGATACGACTGCTCATGAATAGTATCAAAAACAAACAAAACCATAAATTACAAATCAATGCTTGGCATTCGACTACGCTCGCGAACCTGAGGCATAAAATGTGAAGTCGTCTCATTATATCTATTAATTAATCTGGGTACAATGTCCTTCAAACTGGAACACAACAGTGCATTAACACTGCTGTTTTCGGGAGAAATAGATATTTCGGTGATAACTACCCAGGCAGCCTGTCACATGAGAAACCTACCAGTATTTTTTATTGCAATAACCGTCTCGTTTAAGGTAGTCAACTGGGAACAGCGTTACAACTCATGTCGTCAGCATTCATAGCCCAATACTGGGGTTGGCCGGCTATATTCTACGTTAATGGTACTCTCGGAGCTATATGGAGTACTTTCTATCTATTTCTCGGATCTGCATCTCCCGCTCACTCTAAAATGATTAGCGTTGAAGAGAGATTGTATATCGAGACTTCGTTGGGCCAAGTAGGCAAGCAAAAGGTAACTTGATCAGTTTAATCTCATTACAAAAGAAAATAGTGTATGCTTTTAATATTTCAATAGTTTTACAGGGTAATTATAACAAAATATACAGATTAAAAGCTAGAGCTTTTACATAAGTAAAGTAGATAATTTGTAACGAATTCTTGTAATTAATGAATTCTTGGGCAAAGTGATTACACATTTTCGAGAGTTAATTTAATTGTGTTAATCACTGCGAGTATTGAATACTGACAGCAATTTAACCCTTAGTTTTAAATATAACTTTTGAGGTCATCAAAATTCCTTGGGAAGAAGATCAGCTACCTTTCTATCAAGAGATATTTTTCATGTACAATTTTTTGTGTTACAGAAATTAAAGACACCGTGGAAGACAATTTTCTCATCGGCGCCGTTCTTGTCACTCTTGTTCGTTAACTGTTGCCAAGCCTGGGGCTACTGGACCCTCATGACAGAATTGCCTTCATACTTGAATCAAGTTTTGGGTGTCAACATAAAATCCGTAAGTTTTCTAAGCTTATACTGAAATAAAGACCTAAAATTAAAGTTTACCTTGAATATTTTTGAGTGAACTCAACTGCCAATGTTTAGTCATGATAACTATATTATTGTTAGATTTTTTAAAAGTTCAAAATCTCGACAACTAAAAATAAATGCTAGAAAAAGTGGTTCATTTATGTTTGAGTAAAAAAAAGTAATAAAAAAATTGAAATAAATTGAAATAAAATTGAAATAAAATTATACAATACAATTTATTATTAATTTTGTATTTGGCGTTACCCTGCTTGGCACCCCCATCTTACTCATTAATCAGAGCCTTAAGTTAACTATGGTGTTTCAACTTTATCTTAAGAAAAAAGAGGTTCAAACTGGTCCTAGAGTAGTTCCAATACTTATATATTTTATTTTGTCTGTTTCCAGAATGGGATGATGTCAGCCTTACCGTACTTGGCTATGTTCTTGCTGAGCTTTCCTTTTGGATTCTTCTCTGATTATGCTGTCAAGAATAATTATTTAAGTATCACTACCACTAGAAAAATCAACAACTCTATAGGCAAGTAAATAAAATTGGATTCAAATTAAAAATCACCTACATTGTACGTAGATGTTTATCCCTACCCTAATATGTTACCGCACTGACTATTGAATTCTACTCCGACTATTGAATGAAAATACTCGTACTTAACGTGATTGATACAAAATTTTCCAAATATCAAAAAATAATCGTAGAGCGAATTTATGTTTATTAAGATATATTTTTGCAGCGGATAAGGTCGATTATATTATTGATGATCACCAATCGATGGATGCTCAATTTTTAAGGAGTATAGGGTAGTTTAATATGTTTACTTTTTTGTCAGGTTTATACGGGCCAGCGATAGCTCTGATCGGGCTCTCGTACTCACCTGCTGGCAATGTAGCCGTTGCCGTCACACTACTCACCATCGTAGTGGGTTTAAATGCAGGCCATCTTTCTGGTTACATGGTAATTATTATAATATTTAAAGCTTTAAGACTTAGAAGGATGCCTGCGATCGTCCAAATAAAAATGTAGTTTAGGCAGATTGATTCCACAAGACGTCTATTGACGGCGAAGGAGGACATCTATTGGATACCGTACAAATATCTACAATTTCTATGATATTATATATGAAGTCAGCCAATCCGACAATTCAAGCATAACTTTAGGTATATCAACTGATGTATTGTGGTATGTTCCCTTTACAGTTGGTGCATATCGACATGGCTCCAAACTTCGCCGGTACGCTGATGGGGATCACCAACGGCATCGGAAATATCGTTGGCATTATAGCACCGCTTGTTGCCGGAGCAGTGTTGCAAGATGAAGTACGCATCAGGATATTCACATAGTTTTATAATTACTTATATTTCAAGCACTTACAATACATACATACATAAACTCACACCTTTATCCCAAAAGGGGAAGGCACAGGCGCCACCAGGACACCCACATTTTGCCTTGTATGTTCCGTCCCACGATGTGATAGGTGGCGAGCCTATCGCGATGTCGGGCACAAATTCCCGACTCCGGGCTGATAATGAATAGAAAAATCCAATATCAAATTCCCCGACCCGGGATTCGAACCCGAGATCTCAGCTTTGTAGTCGTACCGTAGTACAACTACACCACCTAGGCAGTTTTACTTTGCAGCTTAGTATTTAAACCATTTTTGATCTTTTAAAACACGCTGTAGAAGTGAAGAACATCAAAAAATATTGAATGGATTATAAAATATATTTCGCTCTTTCAGACCGATCCCAATGAATGGAGAAAAGTATTCTACATTGCGTCGACTTTGTACGTTGTTGGCAATACAACATTTGTGATCTTTGGTTCGAGCGAGAGGCAGAAATGGAATGAACCAGCAAGCAATATAAGTGGAGATACAGGTAATAGCAAAAAATACAGATGTGAAATGGCAGTCGTAATATTATTAATAACTGCAGACTATAGCTTTGTATCATATTTCAGATAGTTGCTATTTAATATTTTCAGGCGCTGCATTGTTTTTTTTGGATAAGAGTTTCATACTAAACTTTTTATATACATAAATATGTATTTAAATACATATTTTTTATAATAGTTTACAATTGAAGGATTCATATGAATTGATAAATTATTGAAAGTAGTACAAAATGTTAATTTATTTATTTCAGAATCAACGCCAGAATCAAAAGCGGAAAAAGTCGTGTGATCGTCATATGAACATAGTTGAGGATATATTTGTACCTGATTATTGGCATTTAAATATTTAAAAATAAATAAATTGCAATAAATATACACAAGCTGTACCACATTATTATTATTGTGAAGAAAATATTTATAGTATGGCAAGTTCGCCCACCCGCACTCTGCCAGTGTGGTTGACTATATTATGGCCTAACCCCACACAATCGTAGAGGAGGCCCGTGCTCTGCAGTGGCGCGTATATAGGCTGATACAGACAGACTACATTATTTTAACAATATGTTGAGTTTATTCTTGCCAGTATTAAAATTCATGGTGCAAATCTGAGTAACCATTAATGAATGAATATTGTTTATAAAAAAGCCCCTCAAACATAAAGTGACTACCATCATAACTAATTAGAACCCATATAATTGTTGATGCCTTGTTACTTTTCGGGACACACATTGGGTTTCGTGCACGCCGGTACAATTGTTTTAACCGACGAAGTATACTCATCCTTCGCTAGTCTAGTCTATTCCAACAGAACTCCACTGTAATAGCAGTGTAGGCACTTTGCAGCGACCTAAAAACGAAATAAAAGACACATTCCCACGTTATTTTCCCAGCGAAAATATTATCTTCTACTATTGAATGTTTCCATATAATAAATCAAGAAGTACCTACTCACATCAAAATGGTTTCTCGTGACTTTGATCTTTTTTTATGTTATTCTTCGAAGCGATCCTTTACAAAATATTGTTCGTCTTTAATACTCTGTTACGTTTTAATCTTCGTCTTTTATATTTAATAGTCTCTTTGCTGGACATAATAATTTTGGACAAGAAAGAATAAAGTATGTTTGAGCATAATTACTGGACTTGTGCTTGATACATTCTAAAAATAAATACTTTATTTTGATAAAAAAGGTAAAATAAAGTTCAAAGAAAAATCGAAAATTAAGAGGAGTCTTAGAATTAATATAGTAGGGACTCTTGTGGAACAATAGTTGAAGAATAAATGCGAATCTAAAGTGAAAATGTTTTTCTTACTTGCAACACAGGGGGCGATAGATAAGTTTGCAGGGATTGAATTGTAAAACCGAAGGTTGCGGGTTCAAATCTAGGTAACACACTACTATTTTTATAAGTAAGTTGTCTATATTTGGTTATTACATCACTTCCTTCAAAGGTGTAGAAAACCGTCGTTGGCAATTTCGTACACCAAAATATTTTTACCATTACGCAGGTACCACAGTTACCAAATTATGCGCCAATTCCATGTAAATGTGGGATTAAGACAGACTTAACACAAACATCTACAATCCAAGTTTTATGTATGTTCATGGGCGGCAGTGATGACTTACCATTATGTGACCTGATTGATCGTTTTCCAAACCTATTGAACAACAAAAAATTATAAAATCATTGTTGAGTCGCACAATAATAGGTAAAGAACGAAGCCTCGTGCTTTAATCTGAATTACGTACTTTAATCGAATCTGGTTACGCAACTAGACTCGTATGATAAACGACGCGACAACCCTAAGATTGCTCTTAGAATTATGGATTCACATAATGATCTAGCACAGATAAGATCGCAAAGATATGGATTTAGATAAAACGAAGAAGATTTTGGTGTGACTATGACTAGACTTTACTTTGAATAATGTAGATAATTTTCAAGAGCAATATCAACAGACGTAATTGTTGCACTTTAAAAACCTTTGTATGAAACGGAGACATGCCGTCGAAAATAGCTAAAAGTATATTAATACTTACCTGTAAAAATTAATTGATCTTAATGTGGGGTCAGGACTATGTATGTGACTGTTGGGTGTATTTATTATTATTATTATTTTATTGTTTATGTTGAAGTACATAAATTTTGTTGGAATCTTCTCGCACAAGTTTCAAGGTTTTTAATCTTTAGATATTTTGTATTAGATGAGAAACACTTCAATGTCTGGTACTGATTTGTGCCAAATAGTTTATATCACTGAGTAGAGATAATACTATTCGTGCGTAAGCAAAGTCCTTGCTCAGTATATTATGTTGAATTATGAATAAGACTAAATATTCTAGCTTAAGTCTTCGTGCGGTTTAGAAACCTACTTTAAAAAGTAATACGGGTTTGATTCTGAAATCGTTGTTTTATTAGAATATTTTTTGATGTTTAATTAATAATACAAGTGTATAAAACGTGTTAGACTCGTGAAAAATGAGGCATGAAACTTTCTTATAAACACGAACTTCTTTCTGTTGTTTTCTTGTCTATAGGAAATTAGCTGTGGACATTTTCGGGAGAAGCCTGAATTTAGCCGTGAACTTCTTAAGGCAGAAGAGAAAGAGAGAAAGAGGATAATTCTAGATCGTTCAGAAAACCCTACAGGAATATCAAGAAATTGTCGATGAAAGTAACAAATTTTACACTCTGAAGCAAAATCTGTATGTGTTTGCCTTCTTAAGGCAGAAGAGAAAGATAGAAAGAGGATAATTCTAGATCGTTCAGAAAACCCTACAGGAATATCAAGAAATTGTCGATGAAAGTAACAAATTTTACACTCTGAAGCAAAATCTGTATGTGTTTGCCTTCTTAAGGCAGAAGAGAAAGAGAGAAAGGGGATAATACTAGATCGTTCAGAAAACCCTACAGGAATATCAAGAAATTGTCGATGAAAGTAACAAATTTTACACTCTGAAGCAAAATCTGTATGTGTTTGCCTTCTTAAGGCAGAAGAGAAAGATAGAAAGAGGATAATTCTAGATCGTTCAGAAAACCCTACAGGAATATCAAGAAATTGTCGATGAAAGTAACAAATTTTACACTCTGAAGCAAAATCTGTATGTGTTTGCCTTCTTAAGGCAGAAGAGAAAGAGAGAAAGAGGATAATTCTAGATCGTTCAGAAAACCCTACAGGAATATCAAGAAATTGTCGATGAAAGTAACAAATTTTACACTCTGAAGCAAAATCTGTATGTGTTTGCCTTCTTAAGGCAGAAGAGAAAGATAGAAAGAGGATAATTCTAGATCGTTCAGAAAACCCTACAGGAATATCAAGAAATTGTCGATGAAAGTAACAAATTTTACACTCTGAAGCAAAATCTGTATGTGTTTGCCTTCTTAAGGCAGAAGAGAAAGAGAGAAAGAGGATAATACTAGATCGTTCAGAAAACCCTACAGGAATATCAAGAAATTGTCGATGAAAGTAACAAATTTTACACTCTGAAGCAAAATCTGTATGTGTTTGCCTTCTTAAGGCAGAAGAGAAAGATAGAAAGAGGATAATTCTAGATCGTTCAGAAAACCCTACAGGAATATCAAGAAATTGTCGATGAAAGTAACAAATTTTACACTCTGAAGCAAAATCTGTATGTGTTTGCCACTGGGTGTTTAAATTGATAGATGCTTATCTAATTTAGATGCTAGGATCAGGCATTAACCATTTTATTTTACCTTTACTTCAAAGTGACTACATTTCACCTAATAGAGGTAATACTCAAATGGGTGATAGATATTGTTTGGCGAATGTGATCGCGAGGTCACACAATGTCCGAATATTTGTTGATAAACAACTCGATCATGGTAGTTGTCATTTTACATATCTGATGACAGGTCAACGTGAGATGGCCGGATAAAATCAATCGCTTCTTATCATATGATAAGGATTCTCATGAATATAGGTTAACATACAATGAATTGCGCATTTGAAAAATACTGCTTTCATGATTCTAGGACCTGTTTTTTTCACTTATCTTCGTGTCTTATATTCCGCATTAGATTATGACAACTTTAAACAGGATGATTGCAAAAAGGATTCAGTTTTATGTGTTTTAAATTGCCGATTTGAATGACCTCTATTCTTCGTCTGTATATCTTTATTCCATACTCCTAAACGGGGCCAGCATAAACATAACTTGTCACAGTCATATTTCTGAATAGTTTGATTTATAATTTTACTACCGGCTATCCACGTATTAAGAACCCTTTCGGAAGTAGGACTATAATGTTGACCTCATGTGGTGAGATGTTAGATTGGGACAGTGCATCTACGCTGGTGACTTATTAGACCAATTCGTGCGTTACAAATACGGCCATAATTTGGGCATTTAAAACATGTGCCTGTATGTCAAATATACATATACACATACATTACAAATATACATACATCCCCAACAAACAGACAACACGCTATTTAATCATCTTACGTAGATTTAAATTGCCTATGATGATGATGATGATGAATGTGGTGAATATCAGGTTCCTTCCAATGCTAGAGATGGACTAAGAACACGTATGTAACTTTGAAAAAGTGATGTGTGACCAGAGTTTGACCCCCGCCTTCCAGATTGCAATTGTTGTTATCACCCAACTGATCTGATTCTTCGCTTGATACGTACGTAAGTGGAAACAAATAATCAATAAATTATCATCAATCATAGTTAAAATGTTGCGCTAGTGATATTTATTTGAAGGTTATTTTAGGATACTATATAATTATAATCTTATAAAGGTCGCTTAACAACACCCAGGTGATTATATTCGCGGGTGATCAAAGGACACTAGAGGGTCGCCTATGCTGACCCAGGTAATATCAACCAGGTGATCATAGTGGAATAGACAAGATGTGCACAAGATAGCTCGATAAACGAAAAAGAAAAGGAAAAACAAAACAGGATGTATAGACGCACGTGCGGCTTGTCAAAGATATGCCAATCTTGATGATTCGGCACGTCGCGTCGGCTCCCTTTGATGGGATTATCCACAACTTCAATGGGAATTTGTTGCTAAGAATTTAGGATCTGCTTTCGCAGTCTTGGGAGGTCTTATATTATTTTTGGAGTGTAAAATTTCTTTTTTAGGGAAGATAAGGATTGTTATGACATCTGAAAATCCCATTTCAATCGTGATAGTGAAACTGGAAGTAGCGACAACTATTACTTCAGGTCTGAATTCTACAAGTCACATATACATGTGTACGTGTAAACTTACAACTAGGTTTTGTCACTGCAGCCTAAAAACAACAGAGCTGTGAGGATTCATTTATTTCTTCAAATGAAAGTCTTGTGTGAAGCTAGTTGGTTACTATAATTATGATAATATTGAAGCAATAAAAATTAAATAAAGGGCACCTTTACGATGGTCTGACGAAGTGGTGAAGCTAGTCCACAGGAATACGCACCGTGCGGTCCACACGACACGTCATGACCGCATCCAGTGGAGAATGATCGTACGCGGTCACGTTCCTCAGCAGTGAGCGAAAGAGAAGAAAGTATTAACCAGCACTCAGGAATTTGTTCTCGATATAGCGATAAGCGATAGCGCTCGCCCCCTACCACATCGTGGGACGAAACACACAAGGCGAAATTTGGGTGTCCTGGGCTACCAGGCATAGATGCTAATCTATGCCTATCTATACTAGGAAAAAGGCGATTCAAAGAGCTCACGCTATTATAGCCCATCATGCTAGTATATTGCAGGATGGCGAACTTCATACGCCATAGTATATTTTTTATACAGATTGCTTTGATAAACAGGTTTCCTAGCGGTATCTTTTTTAGATTATTAAAATATAATTATACGAAAATATAATAGGCACAATAAATAGAACCATTCATCAAGACTGACTGGCCCGCCCAATACCATTAATTTCACAAGGGATATCATGCAGTCTACATTGAAAAGCAGTACGATCTTCCTATGTTAATTTAGCTTCTCCCTTATCCGAATTCATGAAAGATAATGCCGTCATCTCCCCCCACGTGGCTCATACAACCAGTGTGACAGCGATTATGTATTCCACGATAAGGATGTATGTAAAATCGCCTGTTGATACTCCATGTTATGGTTTAAGGAAAAATAAATATTATACAAAACTTATCTTAGGATTGTGAAATACGAGTTGTACTGAACTAGAATGTCTCTTCAGTACATATGGCGATAGGATAAATAAAACACTCTTAAAAAGCCACAAAAGCCATGGATAAAACTATGTTGGGCATTTTGATTCGTGAATAAAAAGATCGGTAGGAAAGCAAAAAATACAGTCATGGCATAGTCGTAGATTAGCGAATGGGTGTAAGTAGATGTCTATGGAAATAGCTGTGTTCATGTATTCATATTTAAATTGAACTATAGGTGGCTTCGATGGCTCCTCTGCTTACCCCTCCGGGATAAAAGCACTACTCACAGATAATAAATTAAAATAACCGATAAGAGACCAGTTCAAGTAGGAGATGAAGGCGGGCTTAAAACAAAACGATAAAAAATACAAAAGTGAAGGGTTGCCAACAAAGCTTATATATTTTTTTTATTAAACACTCATCGGAGGTCAAGTAGGGACTGTTAAAGTACGCAGGGGTTGGCTCTGCCAGGTTGTGGCATTACCGTCTCACAGTAATGCGGCGTAATGTAACAACTTTACTGTTACATTATCAAGTGAGATTATCGGAGGCGTTACAGTTCGGGATAAGATATTTAGAACATCATGTACGGCGACCACCGTACACGATGGTAGAAAACATTTCGTCGAAACTTCTTATAGACCAAGAGCCCTTGGCCGCCAGACTTTCGTCATTTTATAAAAGTGTAAAAGCTGAATTTTATAAATGTTGTTGAGGGCTCTTTCAATGGTTCTTTCATCTTGCCAGACACATTATAGCTGATAACTTTCAAATACACCCTGATCGGAACTTCATTATAGCTGATCGTGTGATGCCTATGTCACAGGCATGAGCAGACAAGTTTTCAGCTTTAAAAAATGACGAGTCAGGCGGCCCCGGGCTCTTGCTCTATTATACATTTTACGAAATATTTAAAGAAAGTAATACAATTGAAAATAATGGTTTAAAAAACAAACTGCAGCAAGCATTATTGTATGATGTAAAACACGAATTAAATTGTGACATCAATGACTAGAGCGGATTTAAGATCACAAAGAGTTGAAGGCTTGCTACTATCCATGAAAAACATCTTGAAAATTACCGATAACATTTGAACGGTGAAGTAGTTAAGCTATATCAGGGATTAAAGACAATAGACATGCCAACAAATATTCGTTGATGTCTTTTAAATTGTCATCTGGTCTATAGCGATTGATAATAATATTAGATGAAAAAATATTAGAACTGTAGGACGGGTCTTTCGGATTTTTCTCGCTTAAACCTTTCAAATCGATTATTTAATTTGACTTACCTCAAAATTATCTACAATTATATCAAAGTTATATAAAAGTCTTAGGCGACGGAGAGGATAAAGACGCAACTCCATTCAATAGCAGACAAGGAAAGACAATCCCCTCGTCTCATTTACTTAAAAGTACCACGCGTACTGGCTTGCGAAGCTATAGCTTGACTGTTCAATCAATCTCGGCGCGAACCAAAAGGTTCTTTAATTCATTTTTCTGCCGCACAGTCTAGTGGAACGGTTTGCCATCACACGTGTTCCCTCCTTCCTATAATCTTGGGTCCTTCCGCCGTAGCGTGAATACCATTCGGTGCTCTATCTGGGCGGTATTAGCAATTACCACCAGGTGCAATGCAGTCACAATGCTGTGGTAGAATTAAAAAAATGGTTAAGTCAGCAGTTTAATTACAATCAATCCAACAAAGTGAGTGACACTTAACTTTTTTTAATTGAAGAAGAGAAATGGTGTTCAGCATTTCGATAACAATATTTATATTTCAATTATGATGCTTACCTGATCATTTCCTGAATTGTTCATCGAGTAGGCTGCGACCTAATTACATGATTTTTCTTTTTAGTTGATTTAATTTAAAATATTTAGAGTCTCAGACAGACAAATATAAGATACCTGAAGTATTTATGTAAGGAATAATTCTAATTTAGAACACGGTCAGCTATTAATTTTTCTATTAGGTATCGTTATGAAAACAAATGTAATGCATGCCATTGCATAGGATTAGAGCAAGAAAGGTTTGTATAACAATGTGTCGTTATTTCTAAAATCTGATAACTCTAATGCGTGTTTGATATCGACGGTCAAGACGTAAATGTGACGTCTTTTCTACATAAGGCTTATTTTAATACGGCGGGTTTTTTATTCTTGGAATGGTTGACGAAAGTTATAAAGAAATACACCCAATACTCCTGACCCCACATTAAGATCAATTAGTCTTGTGTCGTGTGGGCCTCACAAAGATTTGTCTCGGTGCGAGGATCGAACCCGCGGCCCCTCGTTTTACAATCAGCGTCTAAAGAACTGCGCCACGGATGTTGTCAGCTAAAAGTTGGTAATAAAATTGTAAGGCTGAGTGTTTTAAAATTACAGTGTCTTGGAGTGCTTAGTAAAGATAAGTTAAAAGTAATGCTCCTATTTCAAAAACATATGTGATGTTTACCATCCAGGCTACCCAGTTTCTAGTTTCGTCATACCGGCTCATAAAAAGGAGAAGTACAATTTTTTTACAAGAAAAATGTAATGAGTACGCGGCTTATCAGCGGACTATCTATAATTTAACCTGTCTTCAAAGTCTGTACACTTTAATATAAGTTCGGGAGATTTTGAGATTAGACAGACACGGCAGGTACAAAAATCGTAGAAACTCGGTATTGCTTAATTATTATTTTTTTCAATTAATATTGTGTTGTATATGGTGTAAATACGTGTGATTGAAACAGACATAGTGTGCCATGTGAAAATGCATTTTGCATGCTGCGGCCGTCGACTGCGAGATGCGCAGGAGTGTGCTAGCATGAAGAGGTCTTTGACTCAAGTAGTATATATTGGTTATGTAAGCCGTTGCTACAAAGGTGGAAAATTTATGGTATAATATTTTTTTTACACGTATATTTAATTATGTAATTCAATAGAAGCATAGACTATCACATTAAGTTCCTCATTTAAGCTAACAATTTAAAATATTTCCGAGACTTTTTCCGCTATACTATTTATGAAAATTATATGATAAAAATATCCTTAATTGACATTCATAATTTGCCGTACATGGTAACTAATCTTAATGGGTAATGGAATCTATCAGTACACGACGTATCGAGGTCCCGGCCCTAACGAGCAAGTAAAAACATTGCTTCCGCTCTCGACCTATGTATCATATTATGAAGCAAAGATTGTGTGATATTATAGTGACTGGCATGATTCTTTTATGTATAAAATAGAGAGTTCATCGGTCTTGCAGGGTATTGTAATCAAAGTCTTGGATCCTTTTCCCATGCCATCTATTTACATATTTGTTACAACCTAAGGTGATATTATTAATAATAATAAATAACCCAGAGTTATAATTTGTGCTTGATGTGCTCTTAAGGGGAAGCCAGAACGCTTTGTCCGACGTTCTTTTACATAGTCATGAAATAAAGTTTGAAATTCCTTTTGGGAGGCCTATGCTCAGCAATGTGCTTCCCATGGCTGAAGATGTTGATGATATTGATGCTCCTCTCTATACGCATCATAGTCGTAATTACCACGAGATCTAGTACAATGATTTCTTTTCCAGAACGGATTAATGCAGTCGTAAAATATACACTCTGTAATTAAACAAACTGGTCACATTAAGAGCATCCAAGTCATGGCATCAAAATCATGAAATACTTTTCGGTCTTACAAAATTCGGAGCTGAAAAAAAATTTGTGGGTCTCACAAACATTTTCATACGCGTATGGTTTCTTTACTAACACATAACAAGCCATGAAACATGATATCATTTAATCGTGTAAATATTTTATAATTAAAAATACAAAGAGTATGTTCTTAGTGCATTGCACTAAGCAAACACTATAGAAAAAAACAACTGAACTAAGTTTGACCAAATAAATTTACAGTTTCGCAGGCGCAACGTCAATAAATAATTAACTACTAATAAACAAATAGTATAAAATATGTCATCTATTGTTAACTGCCAACTGAAATACATATTCGCTCACCTATTGCAAAATTTAATTACAAAAACTTGTTCTTATTGTACTACAAAGTACAAACAATTTCAAGGTAATTTCAAAATGTCTCTGCTCATGCCGTCAAATTGGCTGTATTAAGTCATTGTAATTCATACTTGTTCATTGCGTCGAGTGCAGTGGTACTAAAATACAAGCGTGTAAAAAGACGCTGAGGTACTAAAATAAAAACCGCGGGCGTGAAAATAAACGCTGGCTTGTCACCGGCCTAAGGCGGAAGCTGGGATAGTATAAGCCTGCTTACATCGATTCGTCACAAATCTATAACCACAGCCGCTCTGAGTGCTATACAGAGTGGCGCGATAAAAAGAAATATTTTTTTAAATTTAAGTGATTTTCATTAAAATGAGTCTTGAGAAAGAAATAATAAGTGATGTGAATAAACCTAGTGAGTATTTGTTTAATTTTAAAATACTTAATAGATATTTTTAAAATAATTAGATTCAGTGTTGCGTTACAACAGAATTAATTATGATAAGTTATGCATTACATGTATAAAAACTTTGAAATTTATAAATTAAAGCAACTTATATTTAAAAATGAATTATTTAAAATTCACGTATCTTATTTCAGTTCGAAATAAGTTTTTTTTACCACAATGGACACATTATAAATGTTTATAGTTATATCTATTAAGTGAGTCAATTATCACGCACTTTAACTGTGGCGAAAAACATCGTGGATCAATCTGCACACACTTTAGAGACAATAATATGGTTATATAGGCATCGTTGCTTTGACGGAACAGTATATTATACCAATTCCACGTTCACTTAACTCAGCCGTACAAAATAACTTGACCAATATTATTATCAATCAATTAGTATTCTAAATTATTTATGAACTGCTCTCTCTCTCTCTGTGTGTATAATCTAATGACTCTAGTATAATCACTATATTGTAAGCTTGTTTTAAAAAGAGCAACGCTAGAGTTTCTTGTCCGTTCTTCTCTGGTGAAGACAGACTTGTGAACCCGGTGGTAGTGGAAATAAACTGACTCCAATCTAAAATTTCAATAATGTATGACATTTTATGGGTTCAATAAAATACTTTCATTTTAATTTTTAGGGCAGGTTTCAATGAGTATATAGTATAAAAAGTTGTCCAACCCTCACTAGGCCAGCGTAGTAGACTATCGTGTAAAGCATTTTACTTAGACACTTGATTGTAGAGACCCGTGGCTAACATTAGGTATTTATGTAGATTTAGACTAATATGATTATCATATTTTTATAAGCGCGAAGAAATAAACAATAGTTTTAATGCTTGGGAAAGGTGTAACATTTTAGTTGCTTCTTGTCTGCAATTTATCTATGAAATTGTGGTTATGAATAATAATTATTTTCCTCTTTTGAATTAACACTAATGAAAAGGAAAAAGGTAGCATTTGTTCATCAGTCCGTTTGAAACAATTCACAAAGCATTTGTTTGAAATGCAAATAACTATCTACTAAATACTCTGTTTGTGCTACAATATTTGTTTCCATTCAAATCTAGATCGTTAGAGTACTGTATCAGCCCTTAATTATTGCCCACTGAGGAAAATGGATTCAACGACAACTGAGTTCGATTGAAAGAGCTTAGGCCATAGCCCACTTCCAGCGTAAATCATCCGCTGGTATTTGTGTGATATTAAAATACTGTCTGCCGACTGCCTCGGTGGCGTAGTTTTATTACGGTACGGTTACAAAGCTGAGGTCTCGGGTTCGAGTCCCGGGTCGGGCAAAGTGATGTTGGATTTTTCTATTAATTATCAGCCCGGAGTCAGGAATTAATGCCCGATATGTATTTTATTTGTTACATTTTTCCTTTTGCAAACAATTTCTAATGGCATTGAATGCATAATTTATAAAATTTTATTAATCATGAGGTAAAGTTTAAGCTTGACTTAGAACACGAGCTGATAGAATGATGAATCAAAATCTGTGAATTTACATTTCGGTTTGAAAGCAAATTTACATTAGGAGCTTAAATAGTGTCGATAGTAAAATCTTAAGCCATTTTCATCGTAGACCACGTACAATCAAACGCAGCGTTAAATATTTGATGTAAGAAAGAGACGATAAATGTTATACTAAGTTGCTGAACTCAAAACACTATCAAATACCCGCTCAAGATTTTTCAAGTTATATTAGTGTTAACTGGCGGATATCCTAATCAGCCACAAAAATTAGGATGTCTATGCAAAGAGAATATAAAACACTACGTTATATGACACCGGTTTGTATTCACAAACTCTTTTCCCAGACTCTAGATCTAAATGAATGAGGATGCTACATCCAATTTAGGGCCCTATCAAATTCCGTACCGGCAAACCTGCTAAAACCTCTTGCTGACACTTACACAAATTATGCCCTAATACGTACTGCTGAGCGAGAGACTTTTCTACAACAAAGAGATGGATTAATAGGGGTTAGACTATAATCCTCTACGCTAGATTGTGCTATACATCTATCATACTATCATATGAACTGCTCTGAATTTAACTGCGCTGCCACCTCTGTATAATTATTGTATTGTAAACTTGTTTTGAAAAGAGCAACGCTAGAGTTTCTTGCCCGTTCTTCTCTGGCGAAAACAGCCTTGTGAACCGGGTGGTAGTGGAAAAAGTGACTGAATCTAAATAATGTATGACATTTCATGGGTTCAATAAATATTTTCATTTCATTTCATCTTAATACAAAAATGTCCTGATTTCCTGAACAACCAGTAAGAAAAAAATAGTTATATTCATGGTACAGTAAAGTACTGGAAAAATCTTTTTATCTGGTAATTCAATGCAATACCGTTACCAGTCTCTCTAGTGTTATATTTGTTTCTACCACCCACAGAGGCTATCCTGGGCATCAGACATGTGCAGACGTTGATGCTGTTTCTGGCGATGGTCCTCGCTTATGGAATGAGGGTCAACATGAGCATGGCCATCGTCGCCATGACGAACAAGAATGATGAGAACGTAAGTCAATCATTATCTTTACATAGTATTGTATCAGCCCATATACGTCCCACTGCAGGGCAAGGGCCTACTCTACAATCGAGGGTACGATTGATTACATAGTAATGACTATGATTAATCAGTACCTGTTTATAAATAATATATAACTTAGAGAAGTTGAATTGAGGTAGTGTTTGAGCAGGATATCATTAAATAGTAGTTAAAAATAGTGAAATAGTATTTAGTTAATGTTAAGACGGAATGGATTTTTCTTAACATAATTTGCGTAAAGAATCAAAGGACTTCTCAGAGCTCTAATAATGTTAAAGACTAACTCTTGCCATTCCCCTTGTCTATTATCCCAATCCTCGCGTCATTCATGGTGGCCAAAGCAAATTCACTTTTTCTCGTGTACAATTGAAAGACTATAATATTGGCCGGTTTTCAAGCCTGGCAATAGCGTGGTAGAACCGGTTAATTCCCTGTAATGAAAATAATCCAACGTTTATAAAATATTTAATTACCATCACTTTAATTGTTATTCATCAAAAAAAATTCTCACATAAATACACTGACAATGTGTTATAGTTAAGTCTTCATACTTAATTTATTCTAAAGCAAACATTGACGATTTTCTTTGCACAAATGTTCCGACAATTTTTCACGGTCCATGTTCATACAAAGTTATTTTATTGTCAACACATTAACTATTTATATTACCAGGATGATAAACAGCTTTATAATAAAGTGCTTTCAACGCCCTAGATACTGACACTTGGTACGCCTAGCTAGTAGAAGGATTTCAGTATTCACCTTAATAGTGACGACCATACGATGGTAGAAAAACTTATTTAATAACTCACAAAGGTGCCACGTGCCAAAATAAGTATAAATATTTATTTCTCGCCAGTAGATAATAAATTCCATAATCGTACTGCACTATGTTTACCTTAAGATACATAGTAGTCATTTTATCTCTAATAATAAAACATAAATTTTAAGACGAACAACTATAGGAAATACATCCTGAAGGACGGTACGGTCGACATTTGTCGAGCATGCCACCGTCCTGGCGAGTCAATCAGGCATGTTTTCTCCGGTTGTTCGTATCTTGCTAACGGCGAGTACTTGCATAGACACAACCTAGTAGCCAAGATCATACATCAGCAAATTGCTCTTCGGTATAAACTTGTGACTCCTGAAGTGCCATATTACCAGTATGTTCCCCAACCAGTTCTTGAAAATGGTCATGCTACGCTGTACTGGGATCGGTCTGTTATTACAGACAGGACTATTGTTGCCAATAAGCCTGATATTGTGATAATAGATCGATGTGCGCGCCGGGCTATACTTGTTGACGTTACCGTTCCGCATGACGATAACCTTGTAAAAGCCGAAAAAGACAAATTGTCTAAATATTCAGATTTGGCACACGAGGTTACCGACATGTGGGATGTGGACTCAACAATTATTGTCCCGATTGTCGTTTCTGCTCATGGGTTGATAGCAAAGAGCCTCGACCAACATCTACAGAGGCTCTCAATTGGTCGTTGGGTCAAGAGCCAGATCCAAAAGGCAGTGTTGCTGGACACGGCTCGTATAGTGAGGAGGTTCCTCACTTTGGATCCCTAACCACCGGTGGCTTAGGTCTTGAGTCTCGCCACCGAAGGGTTATATGTATTTTTTATATTTTTATATGTATATTGTTTTTTTTTAATATATGTATATAAAAATGTAAAAAATTTAAAGTACAAAATAAAGAGAAATAATAAACATAAACCTGAGGAAACCTAAAAATTGGTAAATATTATTATATTGTATTAGAAAAACAATACAATGTAATTATCTAATATTAAATATACAGTTTAATACTTAGGTCGGAATACCTGCTTTGATTTTCATATCTTCTTGAACGAATGCTTCTTAAATGGGTTGAAATCTGACAGTCTATTGATCGGAATTCTAATAGCCAAATCTTTGTGCAAGACATATAAAATTACAAAGCTATGTGCTCGGGTTCGCATCACGGGTCGGGCAAAATTGTATTGGATTTTTCTATTCCGTGCCCGATTTGGCGATAGGCTCGCCCCCTATCACGTCGTAGGATGGGACATACGAAACGAAATGTGGGTGTCCTGGTAGCCCCTCCGCCTACCCCTTCTGTAGATAAATAAACTCATGTTGCGCTAACCAACATCTGAGGCAAGCAGAAAATAAACAGACGAGTAAGACTCATTTCCATGTTTCGAAATTTTCAATTTCCTCTATTACTGTAAAAGGAAGACGAGAAAAGGATTTGCTATCGTAACACGAAATCCTTTGAGATTTCCTCAAACAATTACTGATTTACCATCTTCAGGCAACGAAATTTTAGCTCAAGGCTTTCATTACAGATTAATGGGGTTAAGAAAAATATAATTGCCTCCATTATAAACCTAACAACAATAGTCGTTATTGTTCAAGAAGTAGGTTAAAAAGTATTTCAATCTTTTTAAATGACAATTAGCTTCATTTTTTTCCTTAACGTAAAGCCTTCTGTAATCCAAGTTGATGTCATTCTAATATTATTGTCTACTAAAATACACTTTAAACTACTCAATATGCCAACGGGTAATACCTTTGTAGACATTTTTCAATGAAAGGCGAGACTAGCATGCCATTCGCCTGATGGTAAGCGATACGACTGCTCATGGACAGTAGCAAAACCAAACCATGTATTAAAAAGCAATGCTTGGCATTCCACTGCGCTCGCCATCCTGAGACATAAAACGTTAATTCTCATGATGTCCAGTAGTTACTCTGGCTACAATGTCCTTCAAAACGGAACACAACACTGCATTTACACCACTGTCTGGTGGGAGAAATAGACAGTGCGGTGGTACCCACCCAGGCGGTGTCTCATATATGACAGACCTACCGCCAGTACACGGTGACAGATCTTCAAAATATGCGTGGAGAGCATGACTAATTTTGCATTATTTTCGCCATAATCATGAATACAAGTCATAATTATTTGTAAGATTATTGAAAAATACATTACTGCGTTTAAAAAGTGATACAATTTATCAATGTCTGAAGTCACCAATATCTTAAATCAATTGACGTGAATGTGTCTATAAGATTGTTAATGTAGACATTTAAGTCCTTGGCTCGGACACTTCTTGGATATCAATATTTTATCTCGATGTTTTATCTAGCATCATTGAGATATGTTTTAACTTTGCACAGTATGATAGGCATTTATTTGAATGATTACTTATTGCTTTTATTTTATTGTTTACGTTTATCATTCACTGTTTCTTTTAGCCAAAAGAAAGACACATTACTTATCTATCAATGCCATTCAGGGAACATCATTAGTACAAGTTACGATGTCAATGTTAGGCAAATAAAATAAATTTAAGTAAACAATTCCGGTTAAACATGGAAGTAAAGCTAAATATAGAATTTTGTATGTCAAAGGACATCTAAAAAGAAAGGTCGCATTATTCAGTTTGTTTAATATGAATTAATTTGTTACCACTGCGCTGCCATATAATAATATTGTTTTAGGCATAATCACTCAACTTTACATACTTAAAAAAAAATACGTTAACATAGCTCTGGTCAACCTGAATAAATTTTGATTAGGTTTTCTTAAAGAAAAATGTCGTGAATAAGTTGAGTAAAGGCTTCCATTTCCGTGTATTTATAAAGGTTATCAACTGTTTCGCATGACAACCTCTTACAGGTTGCGTATCTTATGAAGATTACAACATTGTGGAGATAAACATGATATCTGTTACCATAGTAAACTTATTCAAATTTTAGAAATCAATACAGAGTTTCCCCTAATGGTTTCTTAGATTTACGCGAATGTTACACATTGAAATAAAACGACACGTCCGCCCCGTGACCACGAAAGCTGTAAAGTAATCGAAACGTCGGGAAGTTAAAAAATGTAAAAATTAAACCAAATCGCGATAAAATCCGTATAAAATAGTTTTATTTCAGAGTTTCCCCTGTTATAAATATTCCCTAATTATAATTAAATATACAACATGTACTAAGACAACGACGAGTCTTTGTTTTGAGAAGTTTTAATTACCCAGTAACTCTCAACTAAGTTTAAATTTTCACAATAGATATTTAGTGAACGGAATTCACATATTTCTGTGGACAATTTAAATTAGTAATTTGTTATTAGATAAATAAATACATAAAAATGTTATTCCGACGTACCACGAAGAACACTCGTATGAACATTTTTAAAGGGCTGTCATCAATTGAATTCATTGCTTTATCATAGTCACCAGTCTTCTCTAATCATGCGCCTTTGACTATAGATCTTTGGCTTCTAACATTCCAACCACCCTTTTCGCGACCATTGATCTTAATAAAGTCACCAATTGCAATATTCTTTTATATTTAGTTACCTTCGAAACCTCTTTTCTCTTTTGAGCTTCCTTTAAACATTGGACAACCCTCTGGTCATCTTTATCTTATATCCTACCCATGGTTATCGAGAAGACATTGCCTAAAGCGATAAGATCGCAATATGAACTTTTTTATGTATTTGATTCCTCTTTATTTTTATTTTTCTTGCGTTCAATAAAGTAAATAAACATGTATTCCGCAGGTGGTGTTAGGTCTATAGTTAATATAATACTAATATACATAATTTATTTAAGGCGTTCGACTGGAGCATGCAGAGGCAGAGTGTTATACTCTCCTCTTTCTTCTGGGGCTACGTCATCCTGCAGATTCCTGGTGGTGAGATGGCCACCAGGTTTGGAGGCAAAATCCTCGTGACAGTGTCAATAGCGGTCAACTCCGTTGTCTCACTGGTGTTGCCTATTGCTGCTCACTATGTAAGTTGGACCATAAGTTATTTTAGGTTATATTTTGACTGACTTGTCAATTGAGATTTTCAATTGCCTACGTGACTGATAAGCGAATTTCATTGCATTTAAGGTCAAGAGTATTAGAATTCTACGACATTTCATACTACTCGTACTAAGTTGACATTACTTTTTAAGTACACATACATGTAATACAAAATGAGGCTAGAAGTTCTTGCATTTTTGGTATCCTGGATCCAGGGATGACTAGTATGAGACTTTTTCAGAACTATTCCGTTGAAAAAGTTGAACAGTTGAAGTTCGAATTTAGCTAAACATTATCTTATATCCGATTATATGTAGATTAATTCATACTGATTACGTATTACAGGGTGGATGGCAAGCGGTGTGTGCGTGCCGCGTGGTCCAAGGTCTGGCGCAAGGGTTTGTCTACCCATCCATACACAGCCTTATCGGGAAGTGGGTTCCTCTTGAAGAGAAGAGCAGATTGGGAACCATCATTTATGCGGGTATGTATTCCTTCGTTTTATCTAGCACAAAAGGGCCGACAGCGAATGGATGCGTAAAGCAGCAGACCGGGATCTGTGGCGTACCTTGAGAGAGGTCGATGTCCAGTAGGACTATAACGGGCTGATGATGATGATGATCATCATCATCAAGCAATACTCCAGCCAGGTGTGAGGGTATGCTTTTCCACTGAATTTTAGCCGTGTCGCATAATCTTTGGCATCCTCGGTAGAAACAAGGCTCTTGGTGCATCGTTGACATCAAACTGGTGATATAGGCCACGGAGTAACATACCAAGATACTAGTTGTAGTTTTTGTTGTATCGCTTGTTATTATGTAAAAAATAAGGTTTCCTTATTTCTAATTGCCAATGCTATTACAATCAGGAAATGTATACTGATTTCAATAGCACGACCCATGATATATTAATGCTCGTTTTTGCTCTACATTCATTTTTTGTAAAATAATTCTCGGGAACGAATGCGTATTGCTGCAGAGACAAACATAAAATGAAAAGGCAAAATCATTTGGTATGAGTGATAGATATATGGGTCGATATATGTATTTCTTATGGCCCAACAATTTATTTTGTTCGAGACTATCTGTTCTACTTTCTGATGCATCGTTTTTGTTCTTAAAATATTGTTTGGTATTATTTTATATTTCAACGGTATGTTGTGTCCTCCATCCTGCAACAGGCCCGCGTGACGGGCTATTGTCTTATTCGAACTCTCTATTATAGAGGCGTCTCATGGTTAAGAATGTGTTTATGGTTTAATTTACATATTTTCCGAATATTATATTTTTTTAGGTGGTCAGCTAGGAACAGCGCTACAGCTCATGGCATCAGGGTTCATAGCGCAGGCCTGGGGATGGCCTGCTATATTCTACGTCAATGGTAGTCTTGGGGCTATATGGACTGCTATCTACGTATTTATCGGATCAGCATCGCCCGCAGAGTCCAAGATGATTGGCGCTGAAGAGAAGCTTTATATCCAGACGTCGTTGGGTCAAGTTGGTACACCAAAGGTGAGTTCAGTTACTACCTCTACATCCTTTAGTTTAAAGCGTCATCGAATACATGATGTAGGTAAAAAAGTGACACTGATTGGAATAAGATTAAACACGTACGTATTTGTACCGTAGGTAATAAAAGTTAAGAATTGTAAATAAGAAAAATTTATATTTTAAATAAAATTAGCGAATGAAAGAAAAATATAAACTAGATTAATGAAGAACAGTAGCATTCAACGACACTTAAACTCATTTTCCTGTTCATCGATGTTACTCTCAATCAATTTTAAATTGTCTTTACAGAAATTCAAGACACCATGGACGACGATTTTGTCCTCCTTGCCATTCATATCGCTGATATTTGTGCACTGCTGCCAAGCCTGGGGCTTCTGGACCCTCATGACCGAAATGCCTTCCTATCTCAACCAAGTCTTGGGAGTCGATATTAAGTCTGTAAGTAACATTTACTGGTATATTTTGTATAGTTCCTTTATTGTTCTCGTTTATTTTTAATCCTCACATATTTGGCGTGTTATTGGGTTGACATATACATAATTGTAAATCTAAGTGTGTTTGTGTTTATATATGGCATCGTGGTTCCTAAACATATTTTGACTATCTTTTTTTATTAAGAAATCTTGACTCTAAATATTCAGGGACGATTAAAGTATCACTAGCAATATCAGTTCGGGTTTTATCTTACAATAATGAGCTAAAACAGATGGCTGACTAACTTTATATTCAAATCTAATAAACTGTTTGAACTAAGAACTCATTAAAACAAAACTAGTTTCACGGATTTTATCGTAGTTTGATCTATTTTTAACTACTTGATGTTTCAAGGACTTCACAACTTTGGTCACGGGGAGGACTTGGTTATGGGTGTTATAATAGCGTTACAATGACTAGCAACACAGATTAGTAATTACCGTGAAACTGGTCTTATTTCTGTAACATTTGCGTAAACATCAGAAACATTACCTTTATTAAACAATATTACGTGTTCCTTTATATCTCCTTTAGCGACTACCTTTAAAGTGGAAGAACGCGTAGTAAACCTTTCTAATACTAGGGTTGTAAAATATATATTTGATATTTTCAGAATGGTGTGATGTCAGCCTTGCCGTACTTGGCTATGTACTTGCTGAGTTTTCCATTCGGTTTCCTCTCTGACTACGTCCTCAAGAAGGACTACCTCAGCATTACTACAACGAGGAAACTGAACAACAGTATTGGTTAGTAAACAAAGTTAATCCATTAAAGAAACCCATATTCGTTGCACAACGTCTGAGTCACCATGCTAGCGTTTTTATTTAATCCGATTCAATAAAGGGCCAATCATTACAATGTTGATAGCAATGTTGTTTACACAGGAGGTCTATTGACAACAGACCATCATATCTTGCCACTTAACATAAATATGCTTGGCACAACTTATTAAAATTTGCTTTTGCCAAAGAGTAACATTTAGGTACATCGGTAAATCCTACTTTATGAGAAGCAGAGTGTCGATGATGACGCAATTTTTTTTAATTTGTTTTATTTTTGCAGGATTATTCGGACCGGCGATTGCTCTGATTGGTCTGTCATATTCGCCTGCTGGAAACGTGACCGTTGCCGTCACGCTTCTCACCGTCGTGGTGGGACTGAACGCTGGCCATCTAACCGGTTTTATGGTAATCATAATAGTTATTCAATTATTATTAATAAGTATAAGATATTTGATGTTTCCAAAACCTTAAAGGATCAAAGGAGGACATTTAGGGCAAATTTGATCCGCTAAGTTATTTCTCTTTGAGCTCATTTTCGTTATTGATTTTAGCTTAATAAATTAGTGACAAGATTAACTTCTATAAATCAGAAAACATCAAAGTTTATTATAGACTCTACTACTTTGTTTAGTGAATATTGCATTATCAACTACGCAAGTGACACGCTGTGCAAACATAAAGAAGTTTTCGTGCTATTTCTTCCGGCTACAGCTACACTCGTGAAATAATACATACATAATATGTAGATCACATACGTACATAAACTCACGCTTTTTTTCCAGAAGGGGTAGCCCTCTGCCTATGTCCTAGTAGCACCTCGGTGCTACTAGGATATCCGCATTTCGCCTTGCATGTTCCATCCCACGATGTGATAGGGGGCGAGAGCCTATCGCCATATCAGCCACAAATTTCTGACTCCTGGCTGATAATAATGAATAGCAAAATCCAAAATTACTTTGTCCGAACTGGGATTCGAACCCGAAACCTCAGCTTTGTAATCGTACCGTAGTACAACTATGCTACCGAGGCTGTAAATCATTTTTATTTAATTACAGTTGGTGCACATCGACATGGCTCCTAACTTCGCCGGTACCTTAATGGGAATCACGAACTGCATCGCCAACATTGTATCCATCATTGCGCCACTCGCAGCCGGAGCGATTTTAAAAGACGAAGTTTGTAGACTTATATACTTGTATACTTTTCTGTTAGAGAAAATTCAATAATATTTGCAATAGGTGCAAGCCACTTGCAATATGTCTTTTTGAATGACCTTTGTTCAGTATTAGACAAACTGTAATAATTGATTATTATATTTTTTTTATAAGAATAACGAAACGAGTATATTATTTGGCTGATAGCAAACGTAATGCTTGCCCATAAACACAAACAAAAACACTCAAAATTTAATGCGCTTGTTACCCCAAGGAAGGCGTTCAAAATTTTTAATGCACACTATTTTCACTAGCTGCATAGTATAACTAATATACCAGAAAAAAAAGTGCCATACCATTTCTACTTGGCGAAAAAAATAGACTAAGTGATGGAAGGATATAAGTGCTGCTAACTAACGCGATATATTTTTCACTTACAGACGGATCCTAATGAATGGAGGAAAGTGTTCTACATCGCATCAGCGATATACATTGTCGGCAACCTGTTCTATATCATCTGCGGCACGAGCGAGAGGCAAAAATGGAATGACGATGTAAACAATATTAGCGGGGATTGCATAGGTACGTATTTTTAATGTGACATGATCAATTTTCTGACTGCCTCGGTGGCGTAGTTGTATTACGGTACGGTTACAAAGCTGAGGTCTCGGGTTCGAGTCCCGGGTCGGACAAAGTGATATTGGATTTTTCTATTCATTATCAGCCCGGAGTCAGGAATTTGTGCCCGATCTGGCGATGGGCTCGCCCCCTATCACATCGTGGGACGTAACATACAAGGCGAAATGTGAGTGTCCTGGTGGCGCCTCTGCCTACCCCTTCGGGGATAAAGGCATGAGTTTATGTATGTATGTATGTATGATCAATTTTGGTTCGAAACTATGAAACATAACAACGAATTTTCTATAGATATCATGCCGAATAAAAAAGCGCACACTGAATTGACACAGCTGTTTGCCATTAAATGCTATCAGGCGCTTTCCATTGTTTTGTATTTTTTTAACATGGCTAACAAGGTTTTATTTTTGTTAATTAATTGCTGACCCCATTAGTGCTCGCAACTGTTTTAATGACCATAGGTGTGGTCTGTTAAGACTGCGGTTTCGAATCCTAGAGCACACTTCTGGTTTTTCGAAGTCATGTGGTCACGTGTCACATTCACGGTAAAGGAAAAATTACGAGGAAATATAACATTGATATTTTTATGAAAATATGAAAAATAAATAAATGAAAAGTTCTTAACAGTGGGCGAATATAGACTTATATTTTTTTAATTTATTTTGAATATAAGCTCTATACAAATATTTTCTTTGTTCCAGAATCGACATCAGAATCAAAACTAGAAAAAGTGGTGTGAATGTTATAAAAGTAGTTATATTATTGTTCAACATGTACCTGATAGTCATAAATTATTTTAGAAAATATAATATCTGTAAATAGTACCTTTAGTTTTAATCACCTGTTATAAGACTATAGTTACATTAAAACCCGGGCATAGAACTGTAATTGTTATAAATGCCACACTATTTAGACGTGGATTACAATAGGATGGGCCAGCTCGCCCCGTATAGTAGCATTGTGCTACACAAACCCGACGTAAAGCGACGGCTTTACTATCGAGTTTCTCTCAGTCAGTAAGTTTCAGTAAGATTATTGAATTCCGAATGTCTCTTTTCTGTTGCTGTTCATTTTACTTCCCTCTTCTATTATTTGTGTCCTGCAACACAACTACGACCCCAAGTTTCTAATAATTCACGGGCAGTGGCCATAATTTACCACCAGGTTTAATTGTTTTCCGACCTTAACCAAAAGCTTCACAAAACAATAATTGTTCTTAATATTATTGCATCGTAAGGCAGTCTTGTATTAGAACCTCGTTCTACCATATTAACGATAAACCTAAAGGAAATCTTAATAAATCATCCTAAGACGGGTATCATTAAATATTTACTGGACAAAAAGTAATTTGCTGAAGTAGGTTGACTTTGGTGAAGCAATAAACAGGAACTTTTGAGTACTTTTCCCGACCTAATTAAATACTTTACTGGCTCTAACTAATTACTGGCTGCGTAGTAATCAAAAGTTAATATTTTTAATATTAACTTTGCTTTTAACGTGTCTAGTTTTTCTCTGAATTTAAAATGGTGGATTAAACTGGCTGGTTTTGGAATTTCCAGGACATTTATTCGAATTATTATCAGAAAGAAAGAATAAATTTATTTACGTAACCCAGAAAATTTGTGACCAAATTCCATCAGATCGTTTGCTTACCGAGCTTAGTGTATAAACGGTGGACATAAAACAGTCCGATGTCTATAACCTGATACAAACAGATGTTTTCTTTTCATATATTTTTCTTACATGCTTTCACATCTTTTAAAAATGTTAGCTTACAATACGTGCTCATTTATTGAGAAAGAAACTGCACATCCTTTCCCAGAAATCATACTTGTACGTAGTTGAATTTTCCTCAAAAGAATTCCATTTTAAAATGTTGCTTTGTAGAACACAGAGTTGTAAACTTCACTTCATATTTATTATATACGGTAACGTCTTACAACATTTTTCAGTTGCTCTTATGAAAGCCAGTTTTTGTCTGTTTGCAGAAAACTTTGTATTTTAACATTGGATATTGTAGTATATAATTACATATTTTGCTGCTTTTCGCTACGAAAACAGCGAGAAACCAATAACAAGAGGTGCCACAGGCGCAATTCCTTCAGTTTGAAAATTGTTTGAGAAACCCCTATATATTTAGGTCTAAGATTTTATTTGTTTAATAAATACTCGAAAAGTATCAGAAATTTTTATTGCACCTTTTAATTATAATATATGATTTAAATACTTATCCAGCCCATATACATCCAACTGCAGGGTATGGGCTTCCCTATCAATGAAGAATTGAATTAAGACGAGACATTTTTAAACAGCGCAATGTGATAACAATAAAAAAGCAACTGCCGCGCCGCTAGTCGCGCGGCGGCATAAAGTTTATTACGCTTTACATTGCGGGCTTTCGTAATATCAGGATAATAAAGTTAGAAGTAGAAAACAAATGAAAATTAACGTTTCAAGGTTTCTGCTCTTTCACTGTCCAGGTCTATCGCGCTGTCTTGGTACCGTTTAGAATCAAATATCTTTGAAATTCTTGTGAATTTTTAAACATGCAAGTATGTTCACTGCGTTTATCTTCACTATAAATTGACTCTAGTTGAAAAATACCTTTAACAATGCCGATATTTGCACTGTCAGTTTATAATGAATGTGTATTATGGATATGGCTTATACCTTAGCTTTTACTCGGCTCGCTTTTACTGCCAAATGAGCTAGTCGGAAGTGGATTGAACTGATCAAGAGGTCATAATTAGGTAATATACTATATACTATTGTCTGAGAAAATTACGAAATATACATACGTCATAAATGCGATTACTGTTGATAAAACGTGTCGATAACATATGACGTCTAAAATAGTTTAGATTGCCCCATGACATAAAACGCTTACAAAAGTACAATCAGTCACACATAATTTAGAAACATTGAGTTGTAGATTATAAGTTTTCAAACTATGCTAATCTCCTTTTTGTATGTAATGCTTTAGCCCGGAATACGAGTCTAACGCCCGAATATTCAAAAGTCATTTATATTAAGTTGCACTTAACTGCCCACGTCTCACTTAATATTAAACTTAATCAGTACATTTAAGCGGGACTTGCGTCGATAAATGCAACATAATATTCGGGTTAGAGTATTCGGACATAAAACGTTAAATAGCTAAACGTGGTAGAGCCACATTTTTATTCCTATCCGGAGTGTAACGACTATTTGAAAGAAATCTGAAGTAAAGCGAAGGCTTCGCGATCGGGTTCCGTGCAGTGAATGCGACTGCCGGTAACCCAATACCTCTGTCTTCCTACCGTCCTCTTTCCTTTCTGTTCCCTTCCCATTTTAATAGATTTACAGCGCTCTTACTAGCCAAGAACTGGAGCTGGAACCATGAGCAGGCAGTTTAATATTAAATGAGCCGTTAAGTTGTTAGCCCCTACCAATGGTTTTTACGTAGCTTCTAGGGATCAAAATATCAAAATAAGAAAGATAACGATAACCCGTTGGTCATTGTATGTCACAAGTTAGTTGGAGATGTAAATTGCATATCGTGGATTTTCAGATGACTTTATCAACAATTTTGATTGTGCCACACATACTGCCGATAGAGATATTATTTTGATATTCAATGTGGCAATACATGTTGTGAAAATAATCAAAATGTTTGATGAAGAAAATAATGCAGTTAAAAAACCAAGTAAGTTGATTTCAGTACTAAAAGATTCAGTACTTGGTTTAAATGTAGATCACTTAGCGATGGGTATCTAAAAACCGTCCATTCTGACGCTGGGATTTTTGAAGTAAATTCAAATAGAGTAAAGGATTAAAAACTTAGAGTAAGAGGTATGAAGACTGAATTCAAATAAGCAATATTAATAGTTCCAAATCTTAACCAGTACATTCAGCTGACTATGTACATATTATGTTTAGTGATAATGTGTGAAGTAAGTAAACTATGGTATACGACCATTTCGTCAAACCATTTAAAGGATAACGTAGGATGGGATTTAAACCTTGTCAGTGATGGAAAGACCGCTATTGTTCGTGCGATGTCAGTCGATACTGTCAAATAGGGACTATCGTTTAGCTTTGTCAGGAATTCTGTGGATGCAGTGAAATACTTCGCAAAATACGATTTAGTGAATGCGATCAATAATATAGTGCTCGATATTGATCGCATTCAATAACTCGTATTTTGCGAAATAATCTTAAAGTAGAAGGAGTGGTTAGAATGTTATATGACTAACTCACTGACAGTATTATCATATTAATTAAAAATTTCGTAACTTAATTGCAGTCTATAATATCAATTTCATCATTTTCATGGTCACTGCGATGTAAAGGTCGGATACCAGTTAAATTAGAGGGAACGGGTGCGATCATCGTATCGACACAAAAAAAAAACTGGTGAACCGCAGAAATTTTGTTTCCATCGCCGGTGTAGTGAGATTGAAAAGCTTCTCGTGATTTATGTCACTCAAAACACAATAGATGAACATCAATGAAGGATTAGAATATATGAGTGGAATGTATTTAATAATAATATTTCAGAAGCAGCACTGGGTATACGACATTTGCAAGTCGTATTTTTATTCTTCGCACTGGTACTTGCATATGGCATGAGAGCCAATATGAGTATAGCGATCGTGGCTATGACAGACAGCAACGAAGAAGGCGTAAGTACTCGTAAAATGCCCAGAAATAGATTTGTGATGATATGCATAAAATTATACTATTTAATTTAATATTATTTATGTATCGACAAAATTTAAAGGAAATATGCGCTCGTAGTTAAATATTTAAAATAAGAAAGAATCTTCATATAAAAGTATCCACAGTCTATTCTATAACTTTGATATTTGACTGTTTTCTATTTCAGTCTTTCGATTGGAGTATCCAGACTCAGAGCGTGATCCTGTCGTCGTTCTTTTGGGGCTACATCATATTTCAGATTCCTGCTGGAGAAATGGCCGCCAGATTCGGAGGGTCCATACTGCTTTCTACTAGTATAGCTGTCAATGCTATTGTATCATTGCTGGTTCCGTTCAGTGCGTATTATGTGAGTAATTTGGCATGGAGTTTTCTCTCTAGACTTCGGTGTAAAATTATGAGTGTTATGGCACTTAAAAACCTATCAATATAGAATATAGGTATACACCCGATGGAAGAACATCGACTAAGCAACCTAAAAAATCTTTTAACGCTATCTAGTGATATATAAAGCAAATTATTTAACTTCAAATTAATCCAAAATTCTTTAACTACAACTTTTTTTTATTATTATACGTACTCGTTTTATGTAAATCGATTTCTTTTACAGGGCGGTTGGAAGTTGGTTTGCGCATGCAGAGTACTACAAGGTCTGTCTCAAGGATTCATAGTGCCGGCAATTCACCACTTAATTAGCAAATGGGCCCCAGTAGAGGAAAAGAGCCGACTCGGCGCATTCGTGCACGCTGGTAATGCTATCTTCGAATAATAACAAACTCTGCATATTTAGCCAATTAATTAATCCTTAAATAAATTTTCAGGTTTGTACGCATCATTTTCTTGGTACGATTATTGATTTAACCGTATTAAGAGTGAATCAGCGTATATGAGCTTTGAAAAGGGAAAACCTAAGTTCTATTTCTTAGTTGCGTAAAAAAAATCGATTTGAAAATGATTGATTTGATCCAAAACGTTGTTTGGGACTTGTATTATAATGGGCATGACGATACGTTTACCATCATATTATCTTGGGATAAAACTAGGTGTAAGCTTCTTAATTCACAGGTTCTCAGCTCGGAAACGCGGTCCAGTTTATGGCTGCGGGTTTTATAGCAGATGCTTGGGGTTGGCCGGCAATATTCTACGCGAATGGCGCCGTGGGACTTCTATGGACAGTTCTGTACGTGGTCCTCGGTGCAGATTCTCCTCAAGTGTCTAAAAGGATCAGCGCTGAAGAGAGACTGTACATACAAAGTTCTTTGGGACAAATTGATAAACAGAAGGTATTTTTGGCATCTAAATTACGTTACTAATTCAATAAGTTTTCCTTTTTCAAGCTTTTCCTATTCTTTTTAGCTTCATTTTATTTTTTGTTGATGGGATACCCTCCCACTCTTATTTAGATAGTATCGATAATCTATTTGTTTTGCAAATTGCAAAGCACGTATAATTTGATGCATTGCAGTCATAAGGACACTTTCTAAATCTTCTCTAAGACAATTACTACCTGCAGAGGTATTTCATATTCTACGACTAACGAAATATTTCATAATTATTAAATAAAAAAGCCAATATAATATTTAATTGATCATTCTTATGTTATAGAAACTAAAAACCCCGTGGAAATCAATTTGGACATCGCTGCCTTTCATTTCACTGATTGTGGCTCATTGCGGACAGAACTGGGGTTTCTGGACGCTCATGACAGAAATGCCCTCTTACATGAGCCAGGTCTTGGGGGTTGATATACGAGCGGTGAGTTTGAGTTTCGTTATAGTTCATATTTATTGATTTAAAAAAAATTTGTAGAAAAGTCGAGCTTCTTAAGACGATACGTATTGACATAATTATTTAATAAGACAACTTCAGAAATGTCATTTCATATAAAAAAAGCTTTTTTAATTTATAATTTTCATTTTTTTAAATGTGATAAATTGCATATTCTTCCCCTTTACTCTTAGGAAATGTTAGATGTTCTTAAACTGTATTAAATCCAGGAACAGAGATTTGCTTAGCAAACTATGTCTATTGTCTCTACTAGCACTTCTAACTATACAATCAGGAAAACCCGGACACGCTTGCTTATGATCTTATTTAATTTTAATATTGTCAGAACGGAGTAATGACTGCCATTCCTTACCTGGCCATGTTTATTTTGAGCTTTCCGTTTGGGTTCCTCACCGACTATATACCAAACAAAAAGTGGCTAAGCATCACCGCTACTAGGAAACTGTCTAACTCTATCGGTAAGTGAATGTTTAAGATTTTGTTAAATGCAACTGCGTCAGTTTGTCACAGTATGTTTGTGGTAATAGCATAGTTTGCAACCGAATACAAGCCCACTGAGTACTATTCGCTGGATATACTCAGAATTGGGTCGCGTCGCGTAGTTTCCAGTGGTAATGGAAGCCCACTGAGTTTGTTTCGCCGGGTCTTCTCAGCCAGGGCCGCGTTAGATCCGGTGGTAACATTAAACCGCTACGCACCGCTTTAATAATACTTATGGTCCACTTAGACATCGATTATAGTAAATAATGTATTTCCTAAGGAAAAAAAATACCATAAAATACTAATAAGTAATATAATACTTAATATAATAAAATTAATATAAAAATTACAACGAATATCTTGTAAATAGAAAATAAGTACTATGTGTATTGACTTGTCATAAGAGCTATTTAATTGCCTACGTGACCAATAAACGAATTTCATTTCATTTCAATACTGTTGTCCATGTGACACGATGATATGAGATTAAATGCAGTGGAATGCTAAGCATTGCTTTATAATTCTTAATGAGGTTTGACTTTGCTACTGTCCATGAGCGGTCGTATCGCTAACTATCAGGCGAATAGCATGCTCGCCTCGCCATTCATCACAATAAAAAAAAGAAAATACATGAAATTCGTTTATTTACTCCCTATTTACAAAACATTTGGTATAAACCACTTATTATTATTTATTGATAGAACATTCCTCAGTGACCCGCGCAAGCGCGTCGCGTTTCGGGTTTGAACTGAATTTATGGAGTTTCAACTCTCTTGTCCCTCCCTCTCCGCCTCTTCCTCAGTCTTTACTCACAGGAATTCCACTACAAAACATCTAGGTTACTTGCAACAAAACACAATAAAAATCCTTGATGGTTTCAACTACACTAATACAGTTGTGTACCAATGAAAAATATTTCGCGGCAGTGGATATTTTATTTGGAATTCTCATATGATCTGGTGCATTTTAGTTAGTCTATCGGATAATCACTACAGAATTATTCGTATTTCTTTTTCTACAGGACAATACGGTCCAGCCATTGCTTTAATCGGGCTATCGTATGCTCCAGCCGGCAACGTGCTGATGGCGGCGTCACTCCTCACTGTAGTAGTGGCACTTAATGTTGGACACATCACGGGATTTTTGGTATGAAACCTACTTTGCCATTTGGGATTTAAAGTGAACTGTTAAGATTGGAAATGGTATTACTGACCTGATGAAGAAATCAAGCAATACAAGGTTATAGAAGGCAGGGATTCAAAGATTAGACGAACCGCTTGTTATTGTAAACGTAATCTATATAGGTATATTATGCATATTTTTAGGTAGGGTCTGGGCGAGGTCGAAATGTGACTATGAGGTGTATTAATTATTGTATTTTTAATTTAAAGTCAAGCAAATAACAGTATTTTATCATTAAAATCTACAAATGTAAGGCAAGGCGGGCTAGATTTAATCATTATCTACGTCCCATTTACGAATAATCTTTCTACTTTCAGTTAGTTCATCTAGATATGGCTCCTAACTTCGCTGGGACTCTACTAGGCATCACCAACTGCAGCGCCAACATCATATCCATCATAGCGCCTCTCGTGGCCGGAGCTGTATTGAAGGACGAGGTAATAATAATACAAGCAGAGTATGTTGGAAGTACTGTAAGACGAGGTACTTACATATACCACATTACCACGACAAAATTACTCAATTGCATCTAAAGGTAAGTGCATTTCAGGTAGGAATTCAGCAGCGAGATGACTGTATTTTTTTTTTTTTTTTTTTTTTTATTGCTATGTATGGCGAGACGAGCATACCATTCGCCTGATGGTAAGCGATACGATCGCTCATGGACAGTAGCAGAACCAAACAACACTTGAATTACAAGGCAATGCTTGGCATTCCACTGCGCTCGCCATCCTGAGACATAAGATGTTAAGTCTCAATATGTCCAGTAGTTACTCTGGCTACAATGTCCTTCAAACCGGAACACAACAGCGCATTTACACTGCTGTTTGGCGGGAGAAATAGACATTGCGGTGGTACCTACCCAGGCAGCCTCTCACATATGAGAGACCTACCACCTGTATACATACGTACATATGTAAATTCACGCCCTTTTCCCAATAGGGGTAGGCAGAGCTGCAACAAGAACACCCACGTTTCACCTTGTATTTTCCACCCCACAATGTGTTCGGCCTTCGCTTTCAAACAATTTGCTGCTTGTGATGTTAAGAAAACAATTACTCTTATTTCGTCTAATGCAATAGGTAGCGACTGTGTCAGCCGTAATATGATTCTGCCTATCCTGGACGAAATCCTGCCTATAATTTCCCACATCCTCAACCATTCCATCACGACTGGGACTTTTCCGACTGCCTGGAAAGAAGCACATATTATCCCTATCCCGAAAAAGTCAAATGCTTCTATACTATGTGAATTCCGACCTATCTCTATTCTCCCTTTCCTTTCCAAAGTCCTTGAGCGCCTAATCCACTCTCAAATGAGCGATTTCCTATCCAAAAATAATCTCCTAAACCCTCTTCAATCAGGGTTTCGTCCTGGTCACAGCACAACCACCACCTTGACTCATATTACGGATGGCATAAGATCGGGTATGGAGGAAGGCAAGCTGACTGTCTTAGCATTGCTGGACTTCAGCAACGCTTTCAACACCATTGACTTTGATATATTGCTTTGTATGCTACGTTTTCTTAACATATCTCCAACAGCTGTTGAATGGTTTCGTAGTTACCTGTATGGGCGCCGGCAACGCATCTGTGTTGAGGATAGTTATTCCTCCTGGTGCTCTTTATCTGCTGGCGTTCCACAGGGCGGCGTGCTATCTCCTTTACTCTTTGCTGTCTTTATAAATTCCATTTCTAATAATCTTCGCTCCTCCTACCACCTTTACGCAGATGATTTACAAATTTGTACTCGGGCACCTTTGGGCAAGATCAACGATGCGATTGCTCACATCAATAGGGACATCCAGCACATCTGTGAATGGAGTAAGACTCATGGACTAAAAGTGAATCCAACTAAAACACAGGTGATTGTTATCGGCAGCCCCAGAATGACTTTAAAACTAGATAGGGACAAGCTACCACCTATTTACTGTGATGGTACTATCGTCACATTTAGTGATAAAGTCAAAAACCTTGGGCTATATCTGGACAAGTCCTTCACCTGGGGTCCGCAACTTCAAGAACTAAGTCGTAAGTTGTTCGCCTCAGCAAGGTCCTTGCGAAGACTACACAATCTTCTACCAGTTGCTACGAAGATTTCCTTAGCGCAAACTCTCCTTCTCCCTATCCTTGATTATGCCGATGTCAGCTATCCAGATCTCACCGAGGACCAACTTAATAAACTTGAGCGCCTTCAAAACTTTATTATTAGATTCATATTTGGATTACGCAAATATGATCATATTTCTGTATTTCGTACTAAGCTCAAGTGGTTGCCCATACGGCTTCGTCGGAATGCTCACATTCTTTCTCTTCTGTACAACATATTGTTTAATCCTCTCACCCCCTCTTATCTTAAAGATCGATTTGTATTTCTCCATGACTCACATACAAGATCCCTGAGGTCGTCAGAGAGCCTGGAGTTGAGAATGCCCGTGCACTCCACTACCTTTATGGATAAGTCGTTCACCGTGGAAGCTCTCCGATTGTGGAACGCACTACCAGTTGCGGTGAGACGGGCACGATCAGTCACATCATTCAAAAAGCTGGTGAAGGATCACTACCTTTCTCCCTGAATTGTCACATTGATGAGGATAACTTTTCCTACTTGTATGTACTGGTACTATATTATATTTATGTATATATGTATGTATGTATGTATTTTGTATTTATGTGTATGTGTATTTACGCTTTATTATATATATATATATATATTTGTATATACTACTTTACTTTATTTTATTACTTGTAGCTATTAGATTATTTGTATTTGATTTATTATTCAGTGTTACTTCTATCTCTTACACTTTAAACTGCCCTCTGTTAATCCTTTTCAAAAATCCATCCCATGGTTGTCTGTAAGATATTGCCTTTGAGCGATAAGACCGCCAATTGTACTTTTTATGTATGTGATTTTCTTTTTATTTGTATTTTTTTTGTGTGTGTGCAATAAAGTGTATATAAATAAATAAATAAATAAATGTGATAGGGGACAAGCCTATCACCATATTGGGCACATATTCCTGATTCCGGGCTGATATATAATTAATAGTAAATCCAATATTACTTTGCCTGACCCGGGATTCGGACCCGAGACCTCAGCGTTAAAATCGTCCCGTAGTACAACTACGCTAATCAGGCGAGATGACTATGTTTTATCAATCGCCATTACATCATATTTTATTAAAAAATTGGTGGCATCTAGATTGCATGGCGAAAGGTAGCTGCTAGATAGGTATAACATTTAATAGATTTAATAAATTCTTTTCAATTATTCCGTAGTGCTAGAAATTGCTCATACACAGGTAAACATAAATCGCCACGTGCTCGAGCAGCTCGCTATGACGGAAGGAATTTGTTTTAAGGAAAATAACACTGCGTTTTTTACGTTTACTGGTTTAAGCCGTGTAGGGGAAAGGCCCTGCGCTCGACTTAATGTATATACCTATACCTAACGTCGCATCATCTTGAAGGTTAATAAATATAATTTACGCTTCTAAAATAACCATTGAATTTGAGTATTTTGTGGAAGTCGCGGCAAAATTTCTACTTGAAATCCTAATATACTTAAGTTAGTTCATCATGTTAGCATGGTGCGGGCTTGAGAGTTTTGTACACCTTAGAAACTAATGCTGCTTTCCACACTATGTCGAAATCCGCTACAAGAATTATACTTCTGAATGTACATAGACCTGACCCAATCTAGTATGTTCACATTGTCCTGTTGGGAGCAGACTGCACATAGCAATTTTCTACAACTTTAATTAAGTTGTCTGTCCACTTTTCCATCAATATACATTTATACTAATCTATGATAGTAATAAGATATATTATGTTCCCTGACCTCTCTAAATAGCAAAGTACTCTTGAATGTAAAGGAGGCCTGTGTCCTGCAATGGAACGAATATGGCCTGATATAGATACAGATACACAACGAGGAATATATCTACAGAAGAGATCTATGTATATTATAAAATCTTTACAGACGGACCCTACCGATTGGCGTAAGGTATTCTACATAGCATCAGCAGTATACATTGCGTGTAATACTTTCTACTTGATCTTCGGCACCAGTGAAAAACAGAAATGGAACGATCCAGAAGATGATAATACAACAGGTACTTTTGTATAAACTTTTAAAATGATTCTATTGATATTTAATAATCTTTAAAATGCCAAGAACTGGATTAATATACTGGTAAATCATACTGGTGTAATGATAAGCGATTATAGCATTTGAACCGTTAGGAACTGGGTTCAACTTGCTGATTGTGCAAAGTGCGTTTTTTGTATGGATATTAAAGTTTGAATGTATTGTTTTGGTACTCTGTAAAAATTCAAATAAATATATTTGCAGAAGCCAAAAACAATATTTAACCTTGAAGACCAATTAGATAGACTAATGTGAAGACGTTTACTATAAAGGAAATTACAATACGTATCATTATATTATATAAGAATATGGTACATAAAATAAACACCAGTTAAGAATTTTATTAAAAAATATTAAGTGCATCTTAATAACCTCATTAATGAAACCGTTACGAAAAGAATAGTAAACTACAAGAAAGTTTAAAAAAAGGAAATTTAATGTTACTTTTATTTTCCAGATGAACAATTGCCGGGGAAAGAAGAAAAAGTCGTATGAATTCTGTTTTCAAATAAACTCGTTGCGTTTTGTTTCTTCGTTTTATTTCTTGCAAAAAGTCTTTGCGAAACTCGCTTCTGCATAATACGCTTATTTGTAATGCTAAATGAAACATTAAATAAGCTTTGTTTTTATTCTGGAATCATTTAAAGCTACAATTGTTCCGTGTTTTAACTTAATGGCTTATTATTATAACTTATCGGATGGAAAGACGTTCATACCCGTTCATAGCGATCGTTGTACCAATAGAAATCTAACATCGAGCAAATGTGTGTCAATGTTCAGTTGTAATGAAAACAATCGGTTCAAAGTTGATACTCTGTCTGGACAATGTATTTTTTTGTTATATGCGCACGATAATCTCACTTAATTGTTCCTGATGGTAAATTATGTGTAATCCAAATAGTATTCACGTACGAGAGATAATCATTACTAGCCTGTTGGCAAATTTATGCCGGATTTTTTTTATATGGAATATAGACACGGGTCCAAAAGGCAGTACCTATAAACATCTTATGAACCACTAGCTGTGCGAAACAGAAAATTTACGTGTAGGTATGACGTATCTAAGTCGTAATTGTAAATCTTCTCGCTCATTATATTGTAACAGAGTATATATTCAAATTTAAATATTTTTACGGATATATTATAATCGGATTTGGTATAATTTTACACAGAATATGTACAAAAAATTTGCAAATTGCTTGAATAAAAATAAATCAATAAATACACCCATACAGTCACATGCATAGTCCTGGTCCCACAGTAAGATCGAGTCATGTGTCGTGGGGAACTACGAGAGACTCATCGGCCTCACAAACACCCAGACCCGGAACAAATACTTGTGCTTGACTCAAACATTTGTCTCGGTGCGGGGATCGAACCCGCGGCCTCACGTTTCTAGCGGTTAACCAACTGTAGTCAATGTTTCTGATATTGCACACTGATCAATTGTAAGTATTTTATAACAACCTTGTCAATAAAAAGATATATTTTTATAAGAAGTCTTGTCCCTGAATTGCGACGTATTTGAGCTGATAAAGATAACAAATAAAATTGTATTAATTGACCTCATGTACATAACATATTATAATATATATCCACGTATAATTGACGTCACCATTCCATTGTATTTCATGTAATCGAATTCGAAGTCGTGAATGAAAATTATGAATTTATTTCTTAGTTGCCTCCTTGAAGAATACATGAATAATTTAACTATATTTTCTTACTACAAAAACTATTAATAGAGTTTATAAATAAAAATACCTTGTATTGATATGACTCGACGTTTTTATTATGTAAAATATGTCATAGAAATTCAAATACCATGTCAGCGAAAAACGAATTGAAAAACATTATATAGCTTTGAAATCCGGACTCCCCCGCAAGTGTGCATCCTTTCAATATTCTCCCATTAATTTGAGTTTCGAAAACAGTATGTTTAAGAATCGAACACGCGATATATTATCTCTTGGCATTTCGACCCGCGCCCAACAAACGTATCGCGCAAAGTTAAAGTTATGTGGAAGTAAATACTAAATCAATTATTGTATTCGTCACAGTATGTTCTGTAATTATAATCAAACCGTGATTAATTTTTCATTAAGTGAAGTAATAAGTTGACAAGGCGCATTATTCTTAACTCACATTTCGTCCGTGACTTTGCTAGGAACAATACAATGTTTCCATTGCCGACCTTCGGCTGTGAAAAAATAAATCGATTTCTATCAATACTGCGCCAACGGATGTCGGCGCGAGCGCACGTATAAATATTTTTAATTTTTAATTTTACGTACGTGCTGGCTTCTAAAATAATTTAAAAAAGAATAGTGGCTTGAAAATAAGAAAAAACTATATTTTTAAAATTATTGGCTGTTTAAAAACACTGGCTGTAAATAAAAAAGTGCGAATTAATAATAAAAATACAAGAGTGCTGTGTTTTCAAAATGGGCGTCGTAGAGGATAATATTGAAAATAAAAAGCCAAGTAAGTGTATTTGTTTGACAAATTTCTTATTACTCAATGGTACAGTTTCATATTTATATATTCTTATTTACATATGTAGCGCGGTATTTTTACATCTGAATGAAAATTGAATGTTTTATTCAGACACCTTGGTATGAGAAACTTATTTTATGGTGAAATTGCAATAAAATAATGTTATGTTATTTCTATTAATTTGAATAGTTTTTTCTTATCTCGGCGCGAATTTAGTACTTGCTAAAGATTCGCCGAATTTCTAAGCGCGTTACCGTCTATGCTTGCGTAAGGAGTTTCAATAATAGTTTTGTTAAAAACTTCCCTTTAGGTACTTCATAACTAACTTGATTATTGACATATTTTCCTTCTCTTACAAAGGACAGTTAATATAATAGATAAGTCTGAGCTTGGCCAATGGATAATTAATCTTACTTCTATCATTTGGTCTGAAAATAATATCTAAAAAATGTTTTATTTTGCACAAATGGAGTAATATTTAAAATTGGTAGTGTGAAAATAATTTTATGTAAATTAATGCAAGAAAACATCCTTAATTACGACTTTCTATTGAAACCTCATAATTAAATGTATGTATGTATGTGACATATGTAATTATGCTTGTGTATCTATATGTTTAATTAGTATTATTTATATTGTATTCTTTATTTTATAACTACACAGTACACTGCCCTCTCTTTCTCCTTCTCTTAAATCCATCCCATGGTTGTCTGTAAGACATTGCCTAGAGCGATAAGACCGCCATTTGTACTTTTTTGCTCTTTATGTATATCGTGTTTCGTTGTTGTGTACAATAAAGACTAAAATAAATAATACATTAAATGTTTATTTTAAAGTAATCTTGTTAACCACAGATTTAAACAGTTTGAATGTTAAAGTAACTTATTTTTGAATTTATTTTCATAATTATCATTGACGTACACAGTAGCATAATTGATTACGTAGCTGTAATTATTATGAAATACGTAGGTATTAATGATATAAATATTTTAACTACACATTTAAGTAGAGTATGGTGTAAAATAAACACTTAAGATATTTATCAAATTCAAAAGGCACGTGCTACTTTTTATAGGAGTATAGCGCCACTTCATGCGCACGATTTCGTCATTTACCACTTTTTGTACGCTTGCTTGCAGCTTACATTCTGCTAGTCGTCGCTCTGTCTACGAATTCATGACGTTTGCTTTCCAATACGCAAATGCAACAATATCACTTTATGGATAGAGCTGCAGTTGTTGATATAAACCGCAAGTAAGCTTACAACAGGGGGCAAATATTGAAACCGTGCGTATATGAAGCGACGCTAAATGGAGAGTAATTCTTAAAAGTAAGTGGTATGATATTCCATTAAGGGTGTACTGAAGTGCAAAACCGAAGATGTTCGAACCCACACCCTCACATGTATAACTGTGAGGGAAAAATCGATGTAAAATCCGCATTTCTGAGGATTCTTCACAAACACTTCATAATGCAATAACATACGTGTGTTTAAAAAGCTTTGATCCCAACGGATTGTCAAGCATGCGGTCGTAAAATTATAAGCCACATAATTTTACATGGATGTAATGTCATGTTGCGCCGACCCCATGTGTTAGGTAAGGGAAGTACTCGTATAAGGTAAAGTCACCGTAATATTTTCTATGATGAATGGACTGACTCACACAGAATACTGATGTGAAGTAACAGCTTTGTCGTCGAAGCTTCATCGTCGTTGCTAGAGGTCAATTGTCGCAATGATTTTCGCACAATCTATAGTTAAGGTTGAATTAATTTACGGCTTGATGACCGATTATAGTAACTGTTATGAATGGCCTTTTTACGATAAATTAAATCTCATAGGTTTAAAACGGTATATCAAATTTATAAGACAAACTAGGGATCAGTAGAAGCTTATAGTGGGCCGTATATTAAACTTCCCGCTAAACCTTCATCAGCACCTTCGCCGAAAAATACCCCTGATTTGGCCAAACCTCATCACACAGCTCACTGCTGAACACCTTCACTTCTAAAGCTTAAATACTCACATATGCGTATTTATGATACCCTGCAGTGGTTCTCTTCGTTCTTAGCTACTGTCATTTATTACTTCAATTGCTAGTGGGCTATTTTTAGCTCAGCGTTCAACGTGTTAAATAATGCTATGAGAAATAACAATAAACTGCCCTTTTATGATAAGTAAGTAGCATTAAAGAGCATTAAGATTTTTGATTAATTTTTATGGCTAAATATGAATTTAAGAGAAAATACTAAAAAACTAAAATTTATGACCAATATACAATAAAATAAATAATTCACGAAACAGAAGAAAATTAAGGCCGTAAAATGAAGAAAGATATAACCCAAATATAACTTCAATGAAAAATAAATCACGAAGTAATTGAATTCGCTGTAAGTGACATTTATGGAGATGATTTACTCTCACCTTGAAGCTGTTTGAAGCTAATCGTGAGAGATGGCGAATTACTAATCTTTCAGCGCTGTAGTGTTGCTTTTTTATATTGCCTGGATGAAATGATGGAACATTCATCGATACGAGATGGCTGTCACTCACCCATCGATACATTTATCAAATCGAATCTGTTTTTATTATTGTGAAACATAGGTTGCTCCTTGTTCGTTCAACTATGACGTGGCGGATGAATGTGGCGGACATTGACATTCTATATAATAGCCGATAGGAGAATACTTAGATATTAATTAGCAAATAAATACAACACTGATTAAAATAAAAAAAATAGTAGCAAATAATAAAAATCTAAAACATAAAAAAAATAAAAAAATATTTTTAATTTTTATATAATTAAAATAAAAATTCTAACGAATGCCGTCCTGATTGTTGATCTACAGCACACTATTGGTCTAACGAAAATTACTTGGGTTAAAACTTAAAAGTCAAGTCGAACCATTACTAACTTTACATGAGTTGTGGATTATGAGCTCATTGTTACGATGTCCAGAACACGGACTGTATTCGAAAGAGTTTGAGTCAAATAGGAAAAATTTAAAGCCAATCCTTAAAAAAGCTACAATATTTTTCAAAAGGTTTTTGTCTGTTTTTTAAATATCACACAATATATTATCAAAATAACGCCATTTGGAACATTAATTGTTCCTTTACGATAAATACGTAACTGTCTTATAATTAATGTTTTGATTTCATTAATTTTGTTAAATATATCATGCGAAAAAAAAATTGATAAAGAAACCGTTGCCCCTTCTAGGATTGATATAAACATAATCTTCAATTGTAGTTTATAAATACTCACACGGGTCATTTGGTTTTTCTTTTTAATGAGCTATTGCGTTATAGATTATAATTTTGAAATATATTTTTTATGGTTCTTTTCCAGTCTTAAAAACACAATAAGTAGAGTAATTTAATGTTGACTAATGTACATATATGTCGGAGAATCATACAGATTGCGATTTATATGGCCGTAGTTGCCGTCCGACATGATGATTCTTATTAATCAGTCAGTGCGCACGTTTGGCGCTGTTCCGGGCAAGATTACAATAGAAACAATTAAATATTGTTAAACCGATCACAGACTCTACTGACAGACCATTCAGCGTTACCATAGGCAACCGATAACTTACAAGACTTCAATCATGTCGGACTGTGTTGCAATTCCAATAAAATAAGTAACATCAATGCGTATGGCATTCATCCTGCGTGGATCAAACTTGTGTAATCTCTAACACGGCCATTCTGCGCCTCAACGCGCTCTCGCGTTGCTTATTGACATCAGAGACAAGCTAGATGGAACAGCGCACAGCACCCAAGCATTGTATTTACACAAACAGCTTTCAACCTCACACACAAAGCAAAGCGTAACAGCTTTCAGCACGTGACTTCTAACGTTTAGCAATGCGTCGTAGCTTTCAGCATCGACCTTCAGTCAAAATAAATGAGACCCCAATCTCACTGCAAAGCGTGGTAGCTTTCAACAGACAACAAGGACAAAGCGTTAATGCTTTCAATTTATCTTGCAAAGCGTGGTAGCTTTCAACAAATCACAAGGATAAAGCGTTAATGCTTTCAATCCACCCTGCAAAGCGTGATGGCTTTCAACAGATCACAAGGACAAAGCGCTCATGCTTTCAATCCACCCTGCAAAGCGTGATGGCTTTCAGCAGATCATAAGGACAAAGCGCTCATGCTTTCAATCCACCCTGTAAAGCGTGATGGCTTTCAACCGATCACTAGGACAAAGCGCTCATGCTTTCAATCCACCCTGCAAAGCGTGATGGCTTTCAACAGATCACAAGGACAAAGCGCTCATGCTTTCAATCCACCCTGCAAAGCGTGATGGCTTTCAACAGATCACAAGGACAAAGCGCTCATGCTTTCAATCCACCCTGCAAAGCGTGATAGCTTTCAACAGATCACAAGGACAAAGCGCTCATGCTTTCAATCCACCCTGCAAAGCGTGATGGCTTTCAACAGATCACAAGGACAAAGCGCTCATGCTTTCAATCCATCCTGCAAAGCGTCATGGCTTTCAACAGATCATAAGGACAAAGCGCTCTTGCTTTCAATAAAGCATAGCAGCTGTGAGTTTCAATAGAACATTTTATCAATCACCAACACACACACCAAAAGCTTCCAATATAAAACACAGAATTACTACAGAATTATCACTAAAATTCAAACAATGATTGGCATTTTTACACAACAGTGGCTTTATTAGTCATAACGATTTTTATCTTTCGTCGCCTGCTCGTCCATCCTATTCTTATCTTATTCCTGGTATTAACTCGTATAATATCCTAATTGCATAATTCCTTAGTATTCCCTGACTGGGATTGGCAATCACCTCTTCAATATCTTTGTGTTACTAAGTTTGCTAGAGGCCTGATCTACCAGATAATTAATTCTGCTTGTCATCTATTATTATGTCAGGAGTTATAAATTCAGTACAACGAAATCAGCATGTGCCTACACATATCATCTATTATTCTTCTTCTTCTACTTCTACTTAGGCGTTATCCCGGCCGGTGCCAGGGTCCGCCTTCCGGCTTAGTCTCCTCCATTTCGCCCGGTCTTCGGTATCCTCAATAGTAAGGCCATTGACTCTCAAATCTTCCTTGACGACATCAAGCCAGCGCTTCTTCGGTCTACCCCTCGGTCGAGGTCCTGGAATGTTGAGGCTCAGGCACACATTGCCGACGTACTCCAGCGGCTTTCTCAGGACATGACCTTACCATCTCAAGCGACACTCTTGGAGTTTATCTGTCACATCGCGGACACCAAGGCTGCCGCGGATGTGCTCGTTACGGATGTATTAATGTTAAAATCAAAGGCTTGGAGACTGTTTTACTTGATTCCAGAACTCCAGAACGCCGCAAAGCACAAAATTTCGTCCTAGTCTACACTAGGTCCATGTAGCATACAATTCCAGATAATGTTTGCATACTAACCAACACTATGCTCTTTTTGTTAAAGACTAGACTCCCAAAGTAAATGATGCGCGGACTGTCTATATTCGCCATTAAGTGCTGAACATGTTCATGTTGCGTGTTCACGCATGCGAATCAACGAGCTTAAATTTATAGTACAGTTTAAGACTTTAAGTTACCTTGGCCAGTAAGAAAGTGTAAAACGCAATAATCAATATTAATCCACCCATTCTACCTTATAAAATGATGAATTCAAAAGAGTTAGTCATAATCGTAAATGTCCGGCCACGGAAGTATTGTCTGAAGTGACCAACTGCTTTTACCATGGCAAGAGTTCCAGTTTTATTATTTATAACGGCACGACTGTTAGTGACAGAGTTATAAAAACTCCTTAGCGGAGATTACGGGGGTGCCACGTTGGGCATCGGCGCCACTCGACACAGGGTGCAATGCGGAGGTACCGTGCAGGGTCTGCGGCGCCGGGCTGGCCACACTCCGGGCAATTAAGATAGTCGACAGCGTTCTACAACAGAAAGTTCATTCATATGTATCGATTATTGTAATTTGTAACCGCTACTTTATTCATTCAAGAAATCCCTTAAAAGTCGTTGGTACTTACTTTCACACTTTACAACAGCAAAGTGACCATAACCCGCACGATGGCAAGCGCGGTGTAGACCAAATGGAATATCAACTGGCACTATATGTTTCACTTTCGCCGATCCACACAACTATGCCGGTCCAATTACACACGGATATACACGGGATGGTCTCGATACGCTAACGTAAGTAACCATAATGGGTATCTATCCACTATTCACTGTCGTAGCCATCCGGGCAGAATGAAAATCCTACCACTAGCAAAATGGCCTTTGACCATCTCACTCACATAATAATAATAATAATATTCCTACACGTCACGCCGGCCTTCTATAAGAAAATGGCAAAACACCATTCGATCCAGCCCTCATACTACAGACCTGGCTGTAACGTGGCTTGCTTATGTCACAACACGATTCTGCTAACATCGTAGTTTTGCTAAAGTATGCGATAGGCCTTAGTTTCATTCTTACAGGTTAGAATAAAATAGCACCATAGCCATTGGCACTTGCATCTGCATGAAACTTAGTATAGATACTGTGGCTTAAATATCATTGGTTCATTGGTTAAGATATGAGCTGTCTACTGCCGTGTGTTGTAGCAATTATTCGCTAATTCAATTAGGCATTTACCGAACGCCAATTTATAATGCTGGATCCATAAGAATTGATGAATTATGGACAAATTGTTTCATCTGTGTAACAGTATTAAACGTGCTATGTGTTAAGACTTGTGTTTACAGACGCCAACCTTGTCAGATACAACTAATGTGCGGACATTCTTATTTGAAAACTATAATTCAAAATGTCGCAACCCAATATTTTATTTTTGCGACGATTCTTTACCAGCCAAAAGTGAAATTCAATTTCGATGCTTGAATCATTAATTTCTACCAAATATAACAATTACACAGTAAGTATTGTATCCCTGTTTAGCATAGGACTTCTCCATAATCGAGAGTTCGATTGAAAAGAGCTAGACCACAGACCACTATGCTCAGGCAGCGTACGTTGATTTGTTTAACACATCACAGCAATGTATGCTGGTTTCCTCTCTATATTTTCCCTCACCATCAACGCGTGTGACAATTCACATCAAGAAAAGCACCTGACCAAACAATATCAATTCGCTTACCTCTTAACTTGCGGCAGACTCTTTTGCAAAGAGATACTCAGCGCCAAAGTAAAACCAAATTTAAAACAATTATAAAGGGTTTTAGTGTTTCGGGGAGCAGCTCGGCCACACATAATATGTCAACACGTTCTACAACAGATGTCGATGCTGCGGCGCTGGACCCGTGAGGACAGCGACTCACCATGTGAACTGATGAACCATACCTGTAACATACTGGCAAGCAAGATTGTTGGCGATAGCCAAAACTCGTCATAGGAGCAATTAATGATATCTTAGCCTATTTTCTATACATGCCAAATCTTATGTCCAAGCTTATCGCAGGCATGACAATTGATCTACGACTGCGGAGTAGATTTCGGACTATTCACGTTTTGACCACGATAGAAATGTTACCAAAAGTGTCATAACCTTTAGATACAATTCGTACGACAAAGTTATTCAAATGTTCACGTCGTACCTGAACAATTTATCCGCAACAACCACATGGATCCTCTTAATATTTTACCAATCGCTATAACAAGTTGATACCTTTAAATAATTACTTCCACCAATTGCATGTTGATGAAAACGTATCATCTTTTTCAACGTCTATCAATTGATCTATCAATCTTCTTTTCAATTCCAATGGAGTTTTAAATGCCAAAATCAACGCTTGCTTTTGCTGATTTTGCATCTTAATAAATATTCACCATTGTAAGCGTATAATTCCTGGCGTATTCTCCACATCCGTAGTTCTTTGCCTAGACGTCTGTGATTCTAGAAATCTCGATATCGTTAGAGCTGTCAGTATCTAGCCCATCTATCAGCGCTGCTTTATTGGTAGAATACTCGATGTACGTGGCCGCACTACTGAGTCTTACGTTCCGACCGAAAATATTCTTCAGTTTGGGTAGCAGGCAATGCGGTAGGCACAAGGGATGATTTTGAGATCGATCCCACCGCTCCTGTCGGAGAATCATACAGATTGCGATTTATATGGCCGTAGTTGCCGTCCGACATGATGATTCTTATTAATCAGTCAGTGCGCACGTTTGGCGCTGTTCCGGGCAAGATTACAATAGAAACAATTAAATATTGTTAAACCGATCACAGACTCTACTGACAGACCATTCAGCGTTACCATAGGCAACCGATAACTTACAAGACTTCAATCATGTCGGACTGTGTTGCAATTCCAATAAAATAAGTAACATCAATGCGTATGGCATTCATCCTGCGTGGATCAAACTTGTGTAATCTCTAACATATATTTTTGTATTTCTTTTTTTAAACGGTACATTACGCTTATTTTGCGGTTTTTCAAGGCAAATGTGACCTTTTCAATGTCTTTAATTTAATTAATTAAAGAATATCTATGCAAATACCACTTTCATGTCCTTTGGTATGTAAAAGAAGCCATCAAAATAAATAGGGAACATAAAGTCATCGTAAATTTTATTTAAAGTAGGCCTTATTCTAAGGCATTTCGTAATTGTACGGAAGTAGTAAATAAATAATTAATACCACTGAAGCAAGGTTATTACTGAGACATAAAAATTACCAAAATAGCTAGGATATGTCGTACAAATTCGGCTCTTCGCACATTGTGTGACGACACACACAAGGCGAAACGTGTGTGTCCTGGTAGCAGCTCTCCCTGCCCTTTCTGGGAAAAAGGCGTGAGTTTATGTATGTGAATATCTTGGTTTCGGGTTCAGCCTGGGTGCATGTTTAAAGTTTAGAGCAGTAGGTGTATTGCAGCAATTCCAAAAAAGTATCTAAAGTAGACAGGCGAACCTTCATAGAACCTTGAGCGTAGCCTCACAGACTTGGTTTATGCATTATTTTAGGGATAAGACGATAATATCGAAAACAGGTAAAAAAATGTCTGCTATATGGGAGTTAAGACATAATTACTATGGAGTATAGCTACATTAAAAAGAGGTGTTATTATTCTGCCAAAGAATATCAAGTAAGTACCAATTAATAAAACTTGATTTTATTTCCCACTATCAAACACACTATGATTATTAGGTAGAAAAAAATAAAATGGGAAATTAATATTTATAAACATTTCATAAGTGTAAAAATCGTCTACTTCTTTCAGGGGCTCGATTGCGTTGTTGTCAAAATATTAGGAATAGTTTTCTCTATCCACATTTTTTTACATTGGATATGTTAACACATTAGATGACGAGTATAAATGCCTGTTGTTTATATTACAAAAATATATCTCAAACAATGCGATAGATAGATATATTTCTTAAATTTTATTTGTTGTTTCAAATTTCGCCACACGCCAATATAATTTAGATGATACAGCCTCCGTGGCGCAGTTGGTTAGACGCCCGCTGTGAAACGAGAGGCCGCGGGTTCGATCCCCGCACCAAGAGAAATGTTTGTGCGCCTCACAAATATTTCTTTCGGGTCTGGGTGTTTGTGAGACTGAAAAGTCTCTCGTAGTTCTGATACCTGCGACAAAAGACTTAATTGATCTTAATGTGGGGTCAGGACTATGTATATGACTGTTGGGTGTATTTATACTCGTATATTTATTAGATGATCTGTAACGTCAGGCCCAATTTCGCCCGTCTCCTTTAAATATTTCTCTCGCACTCGACGCTAAAGTGGCTTTACAATTACCACATAACAATGATTTGTTATCAAAGCAAATAATCTTATGGTTTAATAGTATTGTTATTAAGTTTGATCTTCTCACGGTGAACAATAGCCCCTGAATGTTTAAATTAATGTACACCAGTTATACTTATTCTGGTAATGACGATTAAATCGGGTGTTGTTTCGCGTATAAGACGGACTTAAACTGGTATCTTGAGGTCATTTCAAACCGTCTCATGACATAAACAATAAGAATGATTTTAAGATGTTGGTTTTATGGCAGCGTCTATGGACTGTGTATCTTGAGGTCTTCGATTCGTAGAACAGGCAATCCACTAGATTTTTTCAGTTTAGCAAGAAGTCGCAAAAATTTGTAATTTTAGTCCATTATAAAATAACGTAAAAAATGAAGAGTGGTGGAAGTGGTGTTATCTCTGTTTACCCCCTCGGAAAGCAGGCGTCCGTTTGGTTTAATTTTATTTAAAATAACGTATTTTAGTGATGTTACACGTAACTCTATAAGTATATAATGGCTTTACACAGGTAAAAGTTTACCCAGCAACAAAAATATGGTAAAAACTAGTTCGATAGTATTTTCTAGGTTTAAAAATAATTTAAATGAGAGCAGGGTTTATGTATTAACCCTACTAATGGAGAGAAAAACATACGTTGCGTTTCAACTTTATGTACCCCAATTATATTTCATTTTAAAAAATAATTAATTTCGTCACCATACGATAAAAAGTAAACAATATGTCGTTACAGCAATTCATTAAATATCGATTGGTCCCTAAATGTAGGTAAATAGACTTTCAAGGTCGTTAGAAATCGTTGCGTCTTTTTCACCCATACGCACATCCAAATGTATGAGAGAGAAAAAAAAATCTTTGAATTCGATGATACGGCATATTTTTTTGAAAATTACATAATAGGTACTTCTTATTTTGGTTTTCAATTTGATAAGGGCAACACAATATATAGAGTGTACACGGCAATGTACTACACATTTTTTGCAGTAATTTTAACGCATTAACAGTGGAGCATACATTGTTTATAGAGCTGTTAAACAAAACACGTATAACAAAACACGAATAGCGGATGGATGACGGCTGCTCAAGACTGGGATGACCGGGAGGCCTACGTCCAGCAGTAGGGCGACAAACTGAGTATACACAAAACACGTTTAATTTCGTGCGAATAGTTCGGATGTGCCATTTGTTTAAATCGAATGCGCCAAAACCGTACAAAACAATGCCGTGGGTCCCACACGATGGGCGTTGAATAAATATTATCTTTGTGTCCTCGTGTACTCTCCGGCTGAGAGCTTGTCGTCATGTTTAGGTAGATAGCTGAGTTGCCTTTTTCGAGGTGCGTCATGTTCATTTCGACAAGTAATAATGCCTTGTAACAAACACAAATATAAAGAGGACTCAAGGATTGCCACCAAGACAGTTACTTTATGAGTGCGACTGTGCTAATAAAACTTGGGAAATTCCACTTAAACTGTTAAAGCCTTCTCCAAAATATTGTGTGCATCTAAATATGATTAGCGATTACCTCACGTACGCCTCGTCATATCAATATATATTTTTGTGAAGTACGGGATTTAAGTATCTTGTTTATAGGTCTTCAGTCAAGTGACAGTGTGTGGAATAACCTTGAATTGTAGCGGGTATATAGTATACAGACTGGGACCGGAAACGAAGCCAGGTGGTAGTTTTAGTGACAATTCGACCAAAAATCATCGTGTTTTTGCTAAAATATTATTTAAACTCTTGCGTACCATTGCCTGTTTAAAAAATGAAGGGTGTTAGGGAAAGCTATGTATTTACCACCATACGACATAGGTAAAAAAAGTCACAGCGAATTTTTTAGTTGCATTGTGTCTAAAGTCCCTACTACCTGGTTTTATATGTAGTTTTGTTTTTATTTGTTGTTATGTCTTATATTTTTAATTATTTTGTTGTAAATTGTAAATCGGATTTCAAAAACAATGTATCCTAAACTATTGTATGCCAATATGGCGGGTCATAGCTGTACTAAACAAGCCAATGTAACACCATCTTCACCTATGTACCACAATAAAATATTTTGAATTTGAATTTATATTCGGTCGCAGTCTGGATACACCGAGTATACTGGGTGGTAGAAGATAACATTAATGGAAAGAACTTAGAATGCATAGCGCTATCGTTTCCAACATCAGAAATTATTAATTTTATTAATCGTAACTTCAGATTAACTTATTTCGTCACTTTATTTGACCTTATTGATTTTTTAATCCACCCTGTATATCCCAGATCTACAACAGTAAGAAATTATGCCAATACTTCTGCCCTGCTAGAAAAAATGGTTTTAATCACAAAATTAGAAAACTGATTTCCAAATTTTCGATCCCTATATTATGATTTTACTTTGTCGGATCCGGGATTCTAACCCGAGACCTCAGAAATCGTATCATAGTACAAATGCGCCACTTTAAACACCTAAGTGTGGGATAACAGCTAAGACAAAACTTCATGATCATGTAAAAATAATCTACTGATAAACCGGTCCAATTTCAGCAGCCTTGGCGACTGTCACATCTTCTGATTTTTAATAGTAAATCACGAGCAGATACAGATCCGACAAGGCACAGACGAGATTGTATATTGACGTTATCTACAAATACACTTGCGATGTCACCTGTCTCAATGTACAAAGTGGCGTAATCGTGAAGATTTTTAACTACATCACGATCGGTACTAGTCAACCTTAATGTATTAGACTTTTAAAAAACGTGCCATACTGACTGAGGAAACAATAAAATTACTAATTTGACACACATTGAGAAAGTAAATTAATTCATAGGAGAGAAATGACTATGGTGTGAACTTCGTAAAAGTCGCAATGAATATTATCATAATTCCACTAATAATTATAAACCTAGTGTAGAGATGAATAGCTACAAAATAGGAACATAGGAAATTCACCCCTATCTCTCCAACGTAATGCACATATTTCTGTCAAGATAAAAGATTAACAAATTCGCGTACACTCTGCGGAATACGCGCGTGTGCAAGCGATTAGCTTTGTTATCTCCATAGAAATATATGTGTGACGGCGCCGCCGAAGTAACACTAACATCTGCTGTCGGATAGAGCGACAAGCGGTCACTCTGACGGAACGTCGTCCATTGGCGCTGCGGGCGCTGCACTTTAAAATGCGCGAGCGACCGAGGCACCACGTGATCGACGAATCGTCACATTCCGGCGCAATCATTGATTAGTTTGATTTATTTTATGTTGGACTGTTAATTAGTGAATTATTATTAATTATTATATCGTGATCTCCAAGAATTTCAGTATTTCAATTACTTTCTGCCAATCCTGGTGAACATAACCTCTTCACCCATGATGGAAGAAAATGATGTTGGCCGTCCTGTGCCTACATGTGCATTACATTTTGGAGATTAGGTGAATTTTCATAGTAAGCTTTTGGATGAATTCTTATAAAAATGGAATAAAACTTGAATTATAAAGAACACAGGCGTTGAGTTCCGGGAATTCTATTCACTTAACAGCATAGTAATATTGAGATTCAGAATATTTCTGAGCGTGTATGATACATAGTTATCGACGAATGCTGGATAACCTTCGCCATGGTTGTAAAGTTAGGACCGCGTCTCTTGATAATCAGGGTCAAAAATTAAACGCCAAATAAAGTCAATGGCAGAAACTCAGTAAGTCTCATAATGACATTACTCGATGTAAGTGATTACCGCATATGAAAATCTACACTCACTGCTGTACTCAGAGACATTGAATGTCAGTTAAATCATTACTTAGTATAGATTAAAAAGATAATCTATACTAATGAACAATTTAATTGACATTAAACGTCTCTGAGTGCGGCCGTTAGATGCATACAATCATACTCATATCAATTAGATAGTTTTGATTACTTTACGCAATTAAGTCTGGACTCTCGCGACCTTCCTTTGTTTTCAAAAATTCTAAGTCGATATAAACAAATAAAATCTATTTAGTGTCGTAATTTTTCTAACCCAGAAATATAATAATTGCTTAATAATAATATAACGCCCACAAGAATCCTTGAGACACTTTCACATATTTCGCTGCGCCTTAAGACTTGACCTAAGTTGCTATGCAAAGGTCATTTGAGGCCAACAGGTGGCGTCGATTAGGAAGCGAATATCATTAGAGATAATAATCTTTACAATTTTTTTGTTCGTCACTTTGTTTGTGATGCTTACAGGCCTTTAATCTAAAGGATATATGGAATATTTCAACTAGAAACGTAATGTTAAAACTTTACTTTTTAAAAATTATACTATATATATAATATATCGTGTCTAACTACAACCTTAATTGATTTACAAGATCTATATTAACACAACCAAAGTCGCTGTCAAAATGTAGTGTATTTATAAAAGTATTTGCTTATTAAATGTTCAATTAACGACGGTATGTTTTCCTCCATTAACATGAAATATGTTATTAATACAACCTTATTTACAAACACGTTTTAGCAAATTCCTATCTAAATTTTGCCTTAATATTTTCCTCCTAAGGACCAGAAAAAGGTTTTGCGCCATATGAATAATTTCTGCAACTTCCACAATAAATAAATATACACAAGATTCACATACATAACCTTGACCCCATACTTAGATGCAAGTCTGGTGCCGTAGGTATCGGAAATTACGAGGAATTCTACCACCTGGCTTTGTTTTCGGTCGCAGTCTTGATATAATACCCTGTATAAGAAGCATTAAATAAATAAATAATATAAATAATTATACTTTAAATTATTTTCGCAAATTGTTTTTTTGTTGACAAAATGACACAATATTATTTAACATGTTTAATGTTTCTACATAAACTGCGTCATAAACGTAAAACAACGAATTATACTTAAATATCATTGAAAAATGATAACCAAATTTGAATTGACATTATCTTATTCATACGTAATGTATGTCAAACATATCCACTTGTTCCTCAAGATCTCTGTGTTTCATCTCTTATCAACGTATAAGATTATTATTTTTATATATAAAAAAATATATAACTGATAGTTTGTTTTAAACAAAGATAAAGAAGAAAAAATACAAACTACGTGTTATGAAATATAACTATAATGGCAATATATTTTAATAAAATAAGAAGCCGAAAGTTTTTCAGCTCAAGTTGTTATGTTTCTAATTCATTAATACACCTTACAATCACATACATAGTCCTGTCTCCACACAAAGATACTAGTCTTGTCTTGTCGGCATCAGAAACTACGAGAGATTCTTCGGTCTCACAAACACCCAGACCCGAAATAAATACTTGTAGATCGCACAAACATTTGATCCATTGTGGGGATCGAACCCACTATCTCTCATTTCACAGCCGGCGCTCAACCAACTGTAGTTACAGTTTCTGATATTGTACATTGATCAATAGTATGATGCGAGTATAACAACCGTGATGGCTCGGTGAATTAAAATAAACCTTACGAAACATATAAACAATATTATTGTACATACATACATACATACATAAACTCACGCCTTTATCCCCGAAGAGGTAGGCAGAGGCGCCACCAGGACACCCACATTTCGCCTTGTATGTTCCGTCCCACGATGTGATAGGGGGCGTGCCTATCGCCATATCGAGCACAAATTCCTGACTCCGGACTGATAATTATTAATAGAAAAATCCAATATCACTTTGCCCGACCCGGGACTCGAACCCGAGACCTCAGCTTTGTAACCGTACCGTAATACAACTACGCCACCGAGGCAGTCGAGGCAATATTATTGTAAACATTACGTAATAACCGCAATGGATATTAGGATTTAATTAATGGGGAATGCGATGATATAACTCGTATTTTATGATGCTTGAATGAACTGACTAAATAAATAAGACCGAAATATTAAATTTTTGCCGCACTATCTATCACCATCTTAATAGAGCTAGTTTTTTAAATCTTTATTTCATCCGGAGAAAAACCTTACTTGTATGTTACATATCCAGTCTACTAATACTTTGTCTACCAACCTACAATTTTGTACTGCACATGCAAGGACCAAAATAATTTATTTACCTGCGTTCTTGTTTTTTAAGCTTGTTTTGCGTTTTTCATGGTTTTTCGCACTGTACCTTATCAGCCAATATACTGCACACATTACACTATAGCTACTGTAGAGTTAAATTAAGGGGACTTAGGTCTCTTGCCAGCTTACACACTTCACATACTATAGAAATATTCGTATTGCATCATTTCCACAAGGTGTCTTTCTTCACCGACCAACTAATTTGGCTCTTGGTACAACACAAATATGATTCACATTGCAGTGTCATCGCTCGGCATCCGGCACATCCAAGTGGTGATGCTGTTCCTCGCCATGCTGTTCAGTTACAGCATGAGGGTCAACATGAGCATGGCCATCGTCGCCATGACTGATACAAGAGATCCGGATGTAAGTATTCAATCTCTTATGTTGTTTAGTGTGGTTGGTAGTTGGAGAGGTAATTTGGAAATGGAATAAGTAGCATTAGTTCTGTGTTATTCGTCATTTGTATAATAAAAAAATAAACATATTATTCGTAATATACTGGTACTACACTTAGTAAAGGCTCATTTAGGAGTATAATCCAGTTTAAGAGGGTTGACTTGACAAGGGATTACCAGTAACTAACAAAAACCGTCTTCAAGTAATTGCGATAACCGGAGTTTTTTTTTGTTTTATTTACTTTTTTTTTTATTGCCGCCAATTATTTTTAGAGATAATTTAAAGTGATAATGGGCATGTCATATGGCGCGGAGAAGTGATTGCCAATAGGGGCGAAAAGTTTTCGAATGGAGGCCATTTATCGGCAAACGCAGGGTTAGATGTCCACACACACAAGATGGGCAAACGGCCTGACAAAAATTGTAGAAAGTCATTGAATGACCTTTCGAAGTGATTCCTTAGTTGTTGTTGGGAGACGCCTATGTTCAGCAGTAGTCTTCCTGTGGCTTAAAATGACGACGATTAGATTAAATATGGATATATCGAAAACTTCTGGTGAAATATAAAATTCAACTTTTATTTCACTATTTTTTGGGATCGCCGCCGATGATTCGCCAAACGTTACAAAAACCGAAGGATACTTTTTATCTCGCGATATATTTCCCACGGGAGCGCCGCCGCATTCCAACTACCGCGAAACAAGACTGACACATTGTAATAACTACATTGTTCATATTGTGTCATGTATATATATGTATGGTTATTTCCGTAGTTTTAGTATTTTGTGTTTAAATACATTTTTTGATCATAATTATTTGTTATTTGATAGAGAGTTATAACCTGGTTGGAAATGTAATAGGTTGGCAAAGCCGTTCCACGTAGCGTAAGCCTTTGGTTTTTGGAAATTACGTGTGTGATTTTGGATTTATTAATGATAAAGGAAAACTGCCTCGGTGGCGTAGTTGTATTACGGTACGGTTACAAAACTGAGGTCTCGGTTTCGAGTCCCGGGTCGGGCAAAGTGATATTGGATTTTTCTATTCATTATCAGCCCGGAGTCAGGAATTTGTGCCCGATATGGCGATAGGCTCGCCCCCTATCACATCGTGGGACGGAACATGCAGGGCGAAATGACGGTGTCCTAGTGGCACCTCTGCATACCACTTCGGGGATAAAGGCGTGAGTTTATGTATGCAAGTATGTATAAAAACTTCGTAAGGAATCATTAGAGTTCTTCATAATTATGTATTTTAAGGATTCTAACCTCACCATCACGCAGTAAGTCAGTTAAAAAGGCAATAATCCAAGGCCTATCTGTTGTAGACAATGCTAGTACCTAGCTGTAACATTTATATGTCAAAATAGTTTATTTTCCTCAAAACACTTCAACGATCTGGTCCGATTTCTATCTAAAATAAAGCAAAGTTACAATCTTGCAACGGCTACATTAATATTTTCCTCAAACCTCAAAGTTGAATTGAACTGAAGCAATCTTAATTTAATATTTAAACCTGCCTCAAAAACATAGCGAACAGGAAAATCTTCATCTTAACCAATTCCATATACTCAGCAAACGGTACGAAATATCCCAGGTTTCATTACTAATGCATTCTTCTTTTGTGCTTAGTAGATGGGGAAAAAGGCAAATTCAGTATTCAATGATGGTGCGTAAATACATATTGCTGATGACGATGACAAATTGGTTTTGTCCCAAAAAATATTGCGGTTTTTAAATTGCGAATTACCGTTGAATGACAATAGAAACTAATGAGGTATGTCAGCTGTGGACTTCTTATGACTAAACACTGATAGATTTTTAATTGTGAAGTAATACTGAAGGAAGTCACCAAATTCAAGGAGAGTCAGGCCAATCCTTGCTTTGAGTTACTAAGTCAATGGATTTCTATTCAAATAATTAAATATTTGGAATGGTATGACATAGATAAAATTGTAGTTTTGGACTATCCACTTTCTCTACGAAACAAGTTTTCTAAAATAATCTGGTTGTATCCGAATAATTTGAACTAAATATTTTTCTATGATTCAATGGTAGAATAAAAAAAGAAATTATATTTCTGCCAATAATGCTACAAGTAATCATAATAGTTATTATTACCGAGAGAGTCCACCGATTGAAAAAGACCATAACTATAGATGTCTACAGTCACCTGATTGATGCGATTTAAGTCCAGCGAATTGTTATATAACTTTTATACGATTTTAATATTTCAAAACCCTTGCTGACACCTCTACTTAGGTAAAACTCATACGAATCTTTAATTATATGCTAAAACCACTACAGCTCGGGTTAGAAAATACACGTAAGCAATTAAAATTCTTTGTTAATACAATCTATTAGTACACTTCATGTCGATAACATTTATTACCGGCGCTATTAATTCACTATTTGTTTATTAGCCCGTGTAATCTGTCCCCTTTGGTGAGTTTCTTTTTTTAACATAAATTCGACGGACGACCTTACCTATGTAGAGATAAAACGTATAAATTACCAGTTACAAAGGTCCTTAGTATGAGTGATGTTGTCTGAGTAGGTACCGCTGCTAGAAATATACGAGTATATTCTGATGCCAAGCAGCATTTTATTTGGTTTCGGTTCGAAGGATATTGTAGCTATATAAACAACAGGTATGAAACTGACTGGTATGAAAGGTAGGCAGACCACCTGCTAAATGCAGTGATGATATCGTTAAGCTTTAGGGCAAGGCATGGACGAGATTGGCGCAAGACCGAAAAAAGTGGTGCAACAAAGTGGAGGTCTATGTCTAGCAGTGGATGAATACGGGCTGAAATGATGATGATTAATGAAACAACTGGACAAATCACAAGTTCTGATTGTTGTGCTCTTGTTTATGGGTTAGTCACTAGCTCGATTTTATAATTATCGCTTTTAAAATAAGTTGCATAAATCTTTCAATGTACGTGCAGTTTTAAAACTTAAATTACATGACGATATGGCTCCATATCTCGTCAGAATATCTTCACGTGCTCTCTTATCTGACAGTTTAAGTGGGGTGATGCGCGTGTTAAGTGCCGGTTCTGTTATTAAAGCAATTTGGTAAATATTTGGAAATAGCCTGATAGTACAATTAAACCATTCTTTAGAAGGAGTTAAAAAGAAGAAAGTTGCAGAAAGTCACTGGATGAAGGCTGCTTTAGTTGGTTGCTATGGAAATCCGTAGGCAAGGTTCATGTGTCAGAGCAATCTTCTGGATATTGGGGTATGATGCTGAAGATGACAATAAAAAAATTAATGCATTGATCTGAACCCGGTGGTACTATTAATTCAAAATCCTAACTGAAACCTTTTCGCCTGACGCTTGATGGAAGGCGTCAGTTTTAGTTTCACGTCAATCCTAACGTTTAATCTGCAAAAAATCAATCTTAAAAATATCGATATAAGTGACTGCTGATCTTTAAAGTACTTCAAACACACGTAACTAAACGGTGTTACATCTATAATGGTTTCTTACTGGTATTACATCTAGCGCAAATTGAGAATTTTTCCGATCTATCTATTTCTCTTCTATCAACTGTAACAAAATATGATATTTTAAATTTATGATCGTACAAAATAAAAATAAGAAGCAAGAAAGGTTTCCAACGGAATCTAAAACACAATGAAATATATTTTATCTCAACGTCAAGTGCTGGGATTTCAAAAGGCCCTATCTCTTGATAAGAGGATATTAGTATTAAGCAAATATATCGACAATAAACGGCACCGATCTGCCACCCAGCAGATGAAAGTGTATTTTTATCGTAATAGCAATTGCAAATTCCAGATCTCCGTTGACATAATACTATCGGTGACATACGAGATAAACTATGCATATTGTTTTTAGCCACTCCCGCGCCCGCGTCACTGTCATTTAGTTTGACAGATATCTTCCGATTTTTCCCAAGTTTTCCTTGTTTATTTTGTTATTATTTTAAAGCATTATTGTCCTACACTCAAAATCATTGAATAAACATGATGAAAAAAAATAATAATGCTTTGAAATAATGACAAAATAAACAGGAAAAACGCGGGGAATCGGAGGATATCTGTCAAACTAGGTGACATAATATGTCAAATTCGGAGGTCGGGACGTTTGAGTTTTAATACAATTTTAATCAAAAGTCGATTTTTTTCTAATTAGTTTAAAGCACCATGTTTTGCCAACCACTGAGGTTATAAGTCGGAACCATTTATAATAGATTGTCTAAGTAGATGTAGAAGTAAGTTAAAACACATGTTGCTGGATCTTGCATTACTTGAAATGAGCGCAGTAAACTGTAGGTGACAGAACTGGCATTTTTTACTGCCTCTTTAAGGATACTGGCATTAATTTAGTTTATGAACGCTATTTCTTATTCTATAATTCAGTTTTTTTGTTTCAGTCCTTCGACTGGAGCGTGCAGACACAGAGCGTGATCTTGTCGTCATTCTTCTGGGGGTACGTGGTGCTGCAGATCCCTGGAGGCGAGTTGGCCGCCAGGTTCGGTGGCATGATCCTCATCACTCTGTGCGTGGCGATCAACTCCGCTATTTCCCTGCTGATACCCATTGGAGGGTATTATGTGAGTACTGTCTTTAGTGGGGAAAACTTGATTGTATTTGAGTATTGAATTTTTTAAACAGAAGGTTTTGGTTACGAGCTATTAGTAAAGTCTAAGTTATTATCTATGCTAGCATATATAACTATACTTAAATACAATGGGAATAAATAAAATGGGGATATGTCTAATGGCGTTTTCATGATAGGATATTCGTATTGAACACTATAGTGCTCGCCTTTGGGTAACTCTGTATGTACATATTTGATTTTGTGCAGTCAAGCGTTATTGTGCTTACAATTGCATTGACCATCAAGATATAACATGTTCCCTGGGGATTCTCTATCTAAACTGCTCTTACTATAGGAGGCGTCCAAACCTTACCTTGACCTTAATCTTATAATATTAACGTTAAGAAGAGGTTATATTGAGACACAAATCAACTATATAAATCTTATATTAATAATTTCAGGGTGGTTGGCAGTTAATCTGCGCGTGCCGTGTCCTCCAGGGTCTGTCGCAGGGATTCCTGTTCCCTTCAGTCCACAATCTCATTGGAAAATGGGTGCCTCTCGAAGAGAAGAGTAGGTTGGGGACTGTCATATATGGAGGTAATTTTTAATCCTGATCTCAAGTAGAAGAAAATAAATTAATTGTAAACTGTTTAAGAACTGATTTTAAAAACGTTATGTATAACTTCTATCGAGAGATTATCTTTGACAATTTCTCTATGAAACATGTCAATGTTGCAACATTATTAGTTGAATATAATTTATCTGACTATAAAAAAACACGCCCAAAAATGTAAAATTTTACAACTCTCATTGTTCATTTGTTCTTTACATTTTATCATAAAATATTTAAATCATCAATTGCAAGATGAGCGCTTTGTTTAATAAAACATATATTAAATTTAACAATTACAGTTATCTAAACGTAGCACCGAATAGGTCAAATTATGTATTAAAACACAAACATAACAATGTGACAAGATAAGGCTAACCGAGCAGTAATCTGCACATGTTTATAAACAGGAAAATTATCTGTAGATGATCACGTGGCAAAAAATGAATGCTAAGCAGTAATGAATAAACATGTAAATTATTAGTAGAAAAAATACAATAAACTATATAAACGAGACCTAAGAAAATATTGACTATTTGTGTTACGAGTTGCGCATTCAAATATTTTTCTAATTTGTATTTATTATGGTAAATACATATATTCACCTTACAAGAAAAAACAGAGCAGTAGAAGAAAAAACGAATTAATTAGTCTGTACAGTTTTTTGACATTGAATTCCTAGTAATGAAGCTCAAAAACATGTATGTACACATGATGATGTTATTGGTAGCTGTTTTTGTAACATATTGGAAAATAAAATAACCACACAGTCTTATGAAAAGAAATAATAGAACAATGTGAATAGTGATATTCCATCTGTTATTGGTTTGTGTGTTAACATATTTACGTGCACGTAGCAGATATATTACTTTGTGGCTACACAATGGGCAGTTTAATATTTGTATGACACCTGTGTTTAACTTCCCATTACTCGCTTCTCGTAAAAATTCAATGCAAATTGCATAAAATGAACTTATGATTTTGGGATGAGGGGCCTTTCTGCAGGGTAAATATTCGATTCTACACTTAAAGAAAATATGCTGAATATTTTCTGACTAAGAATCTTGAGTTAGTATTCATTCACACTTTACATGACATAGACCTAATTTAAAAAAAAAATATTCAAAAAACTATCATAAAAAATAAGCAAAAACAATTTACACAACACAAATACTTGTGGATCATACAAGCCTTGATCTCTCTATTTGGAGCCGCCTCTATTTGGAGATCGAACACTTCACCTTTCGTTAGGCAGCCATGGTCTAACCAATTGCACCATAGAGAAACACGTCATACTAGAACCATAAAAATTTAAATAAATGAAATGTCTTGCGATTTCATAAAAAAAAACACCTGGCATTATAATTCATGAGTAAATATAACGCTGACAAATTCTTAGAACTTCTAATATAAGGTTATTAATAACTGCCCGAAGGCAAGATGGATTGTCATTTAAGTAAAATATCATAGTCAATATTATTTTTGTCATTCTTAATACAATATCATTGTTTCTTCGTTCATTATGATTCAAGACCTTATAAATATGCATTAGAAAAATATAAGTCACGCTTCATAGTTGAATTCATAATAATACTCAAAATACGAATGAAGTAATGCATTACAACATTTCATTCACTTCCTGTAGCTGGATAGAGAGAGAGAGAGAGAGAGAATCATATTTATGGTACTGACAAATATTTTTATTCTCTAATTAACAGGAGGCCAACTCGGAACAGCTTTACAGCTGATGGCTTCAGGGTTCTTAGCGGACTACTGGGGCTGGCCGGCCATATTCTACGTGAATGGAGTCCTTGGTGCCCTGTGGACTGTTGCCTACGTGTTCCTCGGCTCTGACTCCCCGCAGAAATCCAAGATGATCAGCGACGCGGAAAGATCGTATATCCAGACTTCTTTGGGACAAGTTGGAGAACAGAAGGTAAGAAGAAAGAAAAAGTTTTATTGTTTGCAAACCTCAAACACATACGTAAAGATATTTTCCGTAAAAAAGACGTTGAGTCACAAAGATTTTATTCACGCTCTTGTCTTTCTATGACTAATAAGAATAACAAATTAACAAAAACAGTGGTGAAAAATATTAGCAAGGAACGAAAATTGCATAACCTCTCACCACGCGTGGATGCCTCCATAGTAACGATTAAATTAGTGCAGTTACACGCAATTATTCTATCACCACCGTCACTTATAAAGATATGAAAGTATCCAAATTTTATTACATTTTAGTCATCAATTTTATTTTTTCAGAGGTTAGAAACACCATGGAAATCTATCTGGACGTCCTTACCATTCATATCGTTGATCGTAGCTCACTGCGGACAGAACTGGGGCTTCTGGACTTTGATGACTGAGATGCCTTCCTACATGAAGCAGGTTCTAGGAGTTGATATCAAAGCTGTAAGTAGCTTATTCTGATAGGCATATTTAAGGTTTCTCTACCTGGAGTTGTCAAAATAATATTTAAGTACTAAAGTCACTTCACTAGTCCAGTGGCATCGTGTATTGCCTGTGAACCGTGAGGACCTGGGATCGATCTCAGAACAGTTCGTTTGTAGAGTTTCTGAAATGAAAACATGACATGCCTCCGGTAACGATAATATCAGTCCCATAAGCTAATACAAAATTTATATATTCCTAGCTTTTAAATAAAATATTAATACACTCAATAGTCACATACATAGTCTGACCCCACATTAAAATCAATTAAGTCTTGTGTCGTGGGTTACAGAAACTACGAGAGACGTTTCGGTCTCACAAACACCCAAACCCGAGACAAATATTTGTAGGCCCCTCAAACATTTGTCTCGGTGCGGGGATCGAACCCGCGGCCTCTCGTTTCACAGCCGGCGTCTAACCAACTGCGCCACGGAAGCTGTCTGTTTTGATTTATATACTCAAATGACTATATCGACGATCAAACACGACAATCAGCTATGCCTTTACATATAACAACAGTAATAATAACAGGAATACCTATTCTATTTCTTTCAGAATGGTGTAATGTCAGCTCTACCGTACTTGGCTATGTACTTACTCAGTTTCCCGCTTGGATTCATATCAGACTTCATACTGAAGAAGAAATGGCTCAGTATCACCGTGTGTAGAAAGCTCAGTAATTCTCTCGGTGAGTGAAATGAATGGAATCATTAATGATACCACTGATTCTTGAGTCTTTTATGTTTATTTTGGAATACTTCATTTTATATGTAAAATTTTGCTTTAGAATATTTAAAACATTAATTCCTTTTGTGTCTTCAGAGAATAAACAAATCGATATTAGTTTAATTATTTATATGAGAGAATAAGTGGCAAAGCTGATAATAAAACTATCTTATCATAAACACTCTAATTCATTGTTACCGTTTAAGTGGAACGTAACATCTGGAAGCGTGCCAGGCTGGACGGCCAATGAATCCGGCATTTTTTTGGACCTTTAAAAATACCAGAAAGAAATATTAACAGATTGCCACTCTTTAATAAAAAGATACAAGAGCTCAGGGAAAACATTGTAATGCATTCAGCAACTATCATTTTTACTGTGTTTTAAAATGCCAGCAATGTGTTGGATTTTTCATTATCTTTTTGTAGTAATCTCAAGCTAGAGCTATGGTAAAAAGATGTGTATTTAATGAGAATAGTACTGTTCACTGGGCATGTATGTATAATTAAAGTTGTAAAGGCCAAGCATGAAGGTCGGTTAGATGGAAAATTGCTCGGTAATGGATATTAAGAGTGTACACATTACCTTGAACCATGAAGTACAATATCATCATTATAATATGTTTGTCTGAAACACGTGTATACATATACATATTAACTAAGTTGGATGTTTTTTTTAAATTTAACGTGACATTTTGTCTATTACCGTCCGCTATTAAATAAATGGTGTTTGTTACAGGTCATTATGGTCCAGCTATAGCGTTGATCGGCTTGTCGTATTCTCCGGCTGGTAATGTGACCATCGCGGTGGCTCTCCTTACACTGGTTGTGGGACTTAACGCTGGCCACTACACCGGATATTTGGTACGTTTCATTTATTATGTTTCCACCTGGTTTTATGCCATGCTCCATAATATAAATGTAGATTAAATCAGCATTGTTTTATTCCAAAGGAACAAAACAATCGTTTATTAATTTCCCACTGGCAAACAAACTACGTCTTTTTTTTCGGAGTTATGTGTGTGTAGTACGGTATGCAGTAAGTCCGCTAATCCGCACTAGGCCAGCGTGGTGGACTATATGGCCTAACCCCTCTCAATCGTACTTTCGATGGTAGAGGAGGCCCGTGATAAAGATACAAACTACCTCTCTATTCCTCCTACTTTTAATGGAATTAAGGGACTAGTATCCAATACGTAAGGAATCGAAGCCTTTTTTAAAGCTGTACTAGGCATTACTTGAAGTAAGCACTGCAGGCTATCGAATAGTACCGAATAACTGTTTTTTTTTATCCAACTCTCCTGATGATACACTTATATTCTTTCACTTAAATATTATTCATAACTCTGTTATGTTCTTCCAGTTGGTGCACATCGACATGGCTCCTAACTTCGCGGGTACTTTGATGGGAATAACCAACTGCATCGCCAATATCATTTCTATCATAGCTCCTTTGGCTGCCGGCGCCATATTGGAAGACGAGGTAACTTTGAAGTAAAATAATTTAATAAACGAATAAACGATTGCCTCGATGGCGTAGTTGTATTACGGTACGGTTACAAAGCTAAGGTTTTGGGTTCGAGTACCGGGTCGGGCAAATGATATTGGATTTTTCTATTCATTATCAGCCTGGAGTCAGGAATTTGTGCCCGATATGACGATAGGCTCGCCCCCTATCACATCGTGGGACTGAACATACAAGGCAAAATGTGGGTGTCCTGGTGGCGGCTCTGCCTACCCCTTCGGGGATAAAGGCGTGAGTTTATGTATATATGTATAAACGAATAAATAAATACACCCTAATCCAAACACTCACGAATATAGATTTTTAAATAATTATAAATTACCTATAAAATTGTTTACCGTTTTTTCACTTTCCCCTATGCCCGAAATTAAAACACAACATGGTTACACCTGAATTATAACTAAAGGAGAAACATTTTGTTCTCGCGTTTCCTTTCATATTAAGGCGGGTAATATTATGGTTGCCGAAGCCTGGATGCATAATTGAAACCTCCTGCTCCCTTTTACTGTTTTCGTTCATTTGAAACTTTGAATTGTTAAGGAATACTTATGTCAAACAATAGACTTCCTGTGACTAAAGATAATATTTGCCCGATTGTGCCTTTACAGACTGATTCTTCGGATTGGATGAAAGTGTTTTATCTGTCATCCGCGATATACATTGCTTGCAACACATTCTTTGTAATATTCGGCACCAGTGAGAGACAGAAATGGAACGAGCCTACTAGCGAAAACGGCGGTAAGGATACTTTTTTTACATAGTCCTCACCCCTCACTAAGATCGAGTCTTGTGTCGTGGGGTACCAGGATCTACAAGAGACCTGTCGGTGTCACAAATACCCAAACCCAAATGCTTGTACTTCACACAGAAATTTGTCTTGGTGCGGGGATCGAGCCCACAGCCTCTCGTTTCACAGCCGGTGTCCAGCCAACTGCGCCTAACCTCTCTCAATAAATTTCTCGGCTGTAGAAGATTCCCGTGCTAACCAGTGAACGATTGTGGGCCCATACAGACGTCTTAAGATAGCAAGTCCATTCTGAAGTTGAAACATAGTGGATCTCCGCTGATACCTGATGATGTTCATAAATTTAGTTTAGAATAAAGTGAGGTGAAGTTAAGGAAATAAAAACGAATATGAATCTAATGAATAAATAAATTGAACGAACTGTGGTAACAAAGAATACAGTTCCATTGATAATATTATACGATAATATGGCTTCAATACACGTTATGTCTGGTCATACATATGCAATATTTTTTCTAAAGATATACACGTTTACTTATAAGACGAATTGGTTTCATAGTTAAATAGCTAATATCGTATTTTGAATTTTCAGATGCCGCGACAGAGAAAAATGTCGAGCGAGGAGATTAAACAATAAGTAACGTTGTAAATAGTAATTTAAAACCGTTGTATATATTTAATGTGAATATACTCATTAATCGAAAATTATGTTTATTATTAAAGCACTATCTGTGTTTAGTATTCTCCAGTGACTTTTTGCATAGAAGTTTCACCCTGATTCAACTAGTTAATTATTGTACAATTTGTATGTCGTATTTGAACAAGTTATAATTTTTATATCTAGCATATTTTAGTATATTTCTGTTTCTTCCAGTACATTTTAATATGTGGTTCATAGTTTTCACATGTATGTATGTATGTATGTATCAGCCCATATACGTCCCACTGCTGGGCACGGGCCTACTCTTCAATCGAGAGAATCGATTGAGAGTGGTAAGGCCATATAGTCCACCACGCTGGCCAAGTGCGGGTTGGCGGACTTACATACCGTAGAAATTCTTTAAAATCGCTACGGTATGCAGGTTTCCTCACGATGTTTTCCTTCACCGTTAAGTTTTCACATAATTAGAAATATTTTGGGGCATGTATTCGGGCCAAACTAAAAAGCACTTTATAATGTAACATAATGATGATTACCCTAATGAGGTCTGCGCGGCCCTACTTGCAGAAAAATATATTGGCTATACAAATCTTAACTCTATTAATAAATGGTAATTCAAAACAAAAACAGAAAGCATGGATTTAGTACAAACAAATAATGACCAACGGAATCAATTAGATTAGCAAGCTGAAGTAACAAAGGACGATTTATAAATTGTTCAAGATTTACAGTCAATGGAGTCATAAAGAATGGAAAATGAAGTTCGGAGATCATTGGAAACGTAATCTGTGTTGGAAACAGATTGTTGTCAGTTGGTGATACTGCGTTCAGCGCTGCGCTTCCTATAACTGACAATGATAAAAAAGTACAATCGGCTGTTGAGAAACAAACCTATATCTCAACAAAACAACAAAATCCAATCACTATTTACTAACAGCATACCAAGTTCTTTTCTTTCAAGTAAACGAAGGCGTCTGAAGGAAAATCTCTTTAGCCCAACAATTTAAACCGGCGTTTCCGAGGAACACGATTGTGAACATATTCGAAAGAAAACATTACAAACACCCGGAGGAATTGGAGTTAGATTCTAGAATAGTGGCAGCGCAGTGCTAAGTAATAATCTAAAATTGCACAACGCTGTATACTTTTCCAATCTAGAAGTATTATTTCAGAAATGCTCTAGTGTTGAAAATTCATTGGGTATTATACTACAAATTTTTAATCTATCTATCTATATCAGCCCATATACGTCCCACTGCAGGGCACGGGCCTACTCTACAATCGAGAGAATCGATTGAGAGTGGTGCGTGGTGGCCTGTAGTGCGTGGTGGCCTGTAGTGCGTGGTGGCCTGTAGTGCGTGGTGGCCTGTAGTGCGTGGTGGCCTGTTGGTAAACGGACCAGACGCGGCTGCCTACATGTTCACGGTGGTCGCGGGTTCAAATCCCAGGGCACACCTCTGACTTTTCGGAGTTATGTGTGTATTGATAGTCAATCACCACGCACTTTAACGGTGAAGGAAAACATCGTGAGGAAACCTACATACCGTAGCGATTTTAAAGAATTTCTACAGTATGTAAGTCCGCCAACCCGCACTAGGCCAGCGTGGTGGACTATATGGCCTAAATTTTTAATAAGCATTGGAAATTAAGCTGGTTTTTTAGGAGGTTTTATTACTTTTTTTGGAAAAATAGTATCATTCGATCTGAGCTGTTAGTGGGATTGATCGTGTATCCCTGATCAGTCCAATCCATTGTATTAAATTTAATAATTATAATGACTACAGTCTAGACCGAACCTCTATTAACACTACACAACGTGTATAACGATACAATCTTCATTGTATAAATAAATAGAAAACGAAGTAACAACTTGTATAAAGTAAACATTTTGTATGTTATTGCCTCATTTCACCAATTGACTCAAACAGAAGAAACAAATTAAAACCTTAATGAATTGTTTTTATAGGTTTAATTTAGTGAAACCTTGCAAACAACAGCAGTAAATTGTTCCGGAGCACATGTGCTACAGCGCTGAAAGTGTAATTTATTGGTAATTAGCTTTTGTCCGGGACTACGCTGTACTGACGAACTTTATCGATTATCCTGGAAACGACTGTTTTTCCGTCTGGATGTAGGATAATTATATTTTAAATTTGTATTTTAGTTCTAACGTAGTATGGGCGTAGTGGCACGGGAACAGCTAAGACAGTTCAATTTCAGGGCACACTTTTAGCTTTTCAGAGGCATGTGTATATTCGTAGTGAACAGACTTACCCGATGAAGGAAGAAACCTTCATATAACAGAGATGTTTGTAATTATTTATTTGATGTGTAAAATCTACATATTTCATCATGGTGGACTACCGCTTACGACAATTCAATCATATTACCGATTGAAGATGATTCCTGCGCTTAGCACGACCGGGTATAGACTAATATATTATTTTAGTATTCAATTCAAACTAAATTACAGAAACTGAATGGAATAGTTTGAATAATTCAATTTCACTAATCCTTACATTCACTATTACAAATCACGACAATAGATGAATGTAAACCATTATTCGTGAGCTGTAAATAATTTCATGTGTCTACAGGCTGTTCTGTTATCTTTGAAATTTATGTAACTTTAAATTAGATTAATTGTTAAGCTTTGGCTACTACAAATTGATAATTTCTGGACACTACTTCATTTTGGTGTAGTTAACTTAATATTTTGAGTTTGAAAACTGGCACTGTCGATAATTATTAAATATTTTGCTAAAAAAGACATGCGGGACGACCGTTAAATTACATGCTACCATGGTAGGTACGTATTAAATTTGACCAAAAACAAATGACAAATTAACGGATCGAAACATTTCCTCAACCAAAGAAAAAAAACTTATAAAGTCGAACGGCTTTTTGCTACCACCAGACCAAATTTCATTACGCTATTTCAAACACATTTCACTATCAGGTACGCTCCCACAGGAGTAAATACTATGTTAATGTGCACTTCGACGCATTTTCTATATCGATAACATTATTTTCATCTACATACTATTGCCAGACAGCGTTTTGGTTAACGATACGATTGAAGGTGATCAATCCTTGGTTTAAAAGTCTAGCCTAGTGCAAACATTTTGATTTCATACTACTTTCAAATTTTGTACAGGTAGATACACTATTATGTATGAAGGTTATCTCATGACGTTTATTTTGAACCTAGTGAACGATTGAACACATTTTAGTTCATATAAAGGTAGAAGTTGTTGAATGCAGGGTCTTTCCAACAGGTCATCGCAGTTCATTGGGAATTTCTTTATTCCTTCTAAGGCTAAAGTTGATGATGATGATACCACTAACTTCGTAAATATGCTGATCCAATCCAAAAACCGTATTGGATTTACTTCAAATCTAAGCTGAATAATTAAATAAATTGTATTATGATATATCGCACTCTGTATATTGGTAACATGGTAGCGCAAATAACAGAATTAGGACAGTAAATAGCCATTCCAATCACATTCGCCATTATCCTGTTAGTGTGTCAGAATTGTATTATTAATAATAGTAGTAGCCAATGTTGGCCTGCGCCCAGCACTGATACTACAGAAACTCATGAATTTATCGCCTTTGAATTTTATTTTTGTCAATGTTGGTGACGAACTTGACATGGGCATGATAGTGGCTGCTGTTTCCACTAGAGTGCAAACCTCTGATTTTTGAAGCGAGACATCGCTTTCTTTCATTCTTGGACAATAACCACGCACTTTAACTATGAAGGTAAAGATCGTGGGACAACAATCATCCCAAGACAACTAACCCGAACTAGGACAATGCAGTGGATTTACGTTTTATCCTCTCGAAAGTTGGAGAGATCTGTGCCCTCTTGTGGAATATAATATGATACATAGGTATAACTGCCCTGGTAAAATTAATTGAAAACTGTAGGATGCAAGCTGTTTCCATTTAGTCAACGGTCATCCGTAGGGTATGGCTGAGATGAGCTTATCGAAACGATATACCTTAACCTAAAGAACTCTAGAACTTACAGATGTGAAATAATATCGAAGAACACTAGTAGAAGTGTACCAGCGAATACTGGGATGTGGACAGAAGCGCCGACTAGAAATATCAACACTATACTACTAGATAGGAACGAGCCGAAACAAAATAACTAAATGAGTCAGGTCGTTAAATGTATAAAATCATTCGTTTATTTAATGCAATTTATATATCCTAGTACTATTGATATACTCATCTTAGGGGGATATTCTTGTAAGGTAGTATAATCTAATTGTAATTACCTTAGACTATAGTAGAAAAACGAATGTGAAGCGACAAGTTTTATGTTGTGTATCGTTTAGTAAGTGCGAATGTCGCAGGCCTAACACCAGTTTCCTCATCCCATTATTTTTTATTTTATGTTTCCCACCCATTTGGAGCAACCGACACTGCGTCTACAACCTTAGCGTTGTGGCCAAGAGCGACGGTAGTCAATATAAGGTGAGCTATTGTCCGTTTGTGGAGTTATATTGTAATAAAAAACTTTTTATTAAACTACTATAAATAATCAAAATATAACTAAGGCTTTAGAAACTACTACCATTCAGATTTAACATAAACTCATTCTATATTTCACTGAGATCCCTAGGTCAATGTCATAAATACGCGCCTAGCTTCATATCTATTATTCATGCGAAATTCTAAATTATTGCATATGCCGTCCGGGCTATTTCCTCGAGCCTGAAAATTATTTTATGCCTATATTATATCAGGGCTTTAACTGTGGAGGTAAAAATCGTAACACTTCATGCTTTTACAAATTCGCGAACCTATCCAGACCAATACGAATACCTAAGCAGTAACTTCTGGATCACAATCTCATTCACCGAACGAAATACTACAAATTAAAATTAACCTGTTACTTCACGTCTATTTTCTATAGAACTCTTATCTTCCGAGTCAGAGCAGATGAATTTGTATTGTGAAACTCTAGAGAAAGTCCCGCCCTCAGACTCGCTCATTTAAGTCCTATAATCAAGGAGGAGGTAACACGTATTTTGATGACACCAAGCATTGAAGGCCAGCGAGTCTTTGAGAATCATCATCATTGACTTTGTAGCAAGGCTCCATCAATCATGTTGAACCCATTTAAAAGTAGGAATGTTATAACATTTCATTGTCCGTGGAATTATTGAATCAGTAGTTTCTGAAGTGCGTGGTGGCCTGTTGGTAAACGGACCAGACGCGGCTGCCTACATGTTCACGGTGGTCGCGGGTTCAAATCCCAGGGCACACCTCTGACTTTTCGGAGTTATGTGTGTATTGATAGTCAATCACCACACACTTTAACGGTGAAGGAAAACATCGTGAGGAAACCTGCATACCGTAGCGATTTTAAAAAGAATTTCTACGGTATGTAAGTCCGCCAACCCGCACTAGGCCAGCGTGGTGGACTATATGGCCTAACCACTCTCAATCGATTCTCTCGATTGTAGAGTAGGCCCGTGCCCTGCAGTGGGACGTATATGGGCTGATATAGATATAGATATAGTTTCTATCTTCGACACAGGGCTAATGGAAGAAGCACATGTGAATCCGGAGTTGTATACTGTTCCCCATTAATGTTATGCGCACCAATTATGTTGAACCTATTTCAAAGTCGAACTGATCTCTTAGTTCATAGTCCCAGAAATGTTTGAATCAGAAGTTCCTATTTACGGCGCAGCGGCAATGCAAGGAGCACATGTGCATCCGGAGTTGTTTGTTCGCTCCTCTCCCTCGGTAATATTATGCGCATTTTTACCGACTCCTAGTTATAAGTTTCAGTTTCAACAATACAATCTAATTCAAGAGTTGATGTACTGTGAATGGGGAACTGATGTCTTGTATTCCACCGAATGTAGGAATTTATATTGATAATATTTATTACTGTAAAATTCATCTTACTCCACACGATCATTTAATACAATTAGCGAAAGTTTTAACTCTTTCTCACCTTTCAGTCACAAGAAGTTCACTGCTTAACACAGGCCTCCCCCCAGGATCACCACAGCGACCTGTTGAAAGCGGTCTGCATAGTGATTTTTTACCAGCAGTGAGATATAAATACATGTTAAGATAAACTAAATTACTTTAGGCTTGGTGGAAAACCTGTTACAGTGACTTATACCAGTGAACGCATTTCAGGCTTAGCCTAATATTATGCATTGTGTACTTCAAATAATTTTGCATTAAACTTATAACTAAAACCGACAGCCTAATATGCCGTTTGGCGCACCTACATTCTAATTTGCACCAATTAACACCAAATACAATGTCCTAATAATTACGATTAAAACAGCATTGCGTGCATGTGCAAGCATAAAATCTATTTGGTGCGCTTTGCTTATGAATAATAAATGTCACGAAGGTATTACAGGGGCACTGGCAGTATGATGTGGTGCATATGAGGGCGTATCAAACACGCCTTACATTATGCTGTTCACTAACCGTACATTCTCTATGAAATATTGTTTAGCGATAATAGAATTCGTGCGGGAATTTTGTGTTTTTCAAGCGAGAGTCTTTTGTTTTTAACTTACAATGGTAGGTAGGCACCGCCGCCCATGAACATATATATTACAACAGTTAAATCGTGCGTTGCTCTCAAATGGAAGAAAAAAGGAAAAGGATATTGAGCCTCCGAAAATCTCATGCTCCGAATGAATACCATCACATCAGCATTGGCAAAAAATGGGCCGTCCGAGTGTAAAAATCCAAAGCAACGCTAATTCAATTGGGCGATAGTCTCGCTATTAGCAAGTCCACGCAAAAGAGATTAGACAGATAATGCGTACAAAACATTATATCAACACATTTCCCTATTATAATGGCGCAATACCAGCAGGAATTGAGAATAGCATTTTCACATAGTAAATTTGGAAAGTTGGCGCGCGACGGAGCGTCAGCATACCATTATACTAGAGCTTTGTCCATAGTTCTGCATGCGTTAACTGCCATTGTGATTTACTATAATTGCTTGTTTTAGTATACAATTAAGTGGGTGTTTACGAGTCAAATGGCAAATGAGCGTAAAAGTTGTGTTGTGTCGATACTTTGGGACCAGAGGAGGTAAGAAAGAGATAGGGGGAAAAAGATAGTGGGAATTTATAAGTTGAAGATATTAATTTTTTACAGGAAGTTATTCGGGAAATAACTCTACTACTTCGATAATATATTTTTATTACAGAACTATCCATCCATCCATCCATCCATCAGCCAAAGGACGTCCACTGCTGAACATAGGCCTCTCCCAAAGATTTCCACAGTGACCTGTTGGAGGCAGCCTGCATCCAGCGACGTCCCGCCACCTTTACCAGGTCGTCTGACCATCTTGTGGGTGGACGTCCTACGCTGCGCTTTCCGCTACGTGGCCTCCATTCGAGAACTTTTTGGCCCCATCGGCCATACAGAACTATCCAACTTATACCAAATAGGGAAGATAATAGCAATAAAATTATACTATCCTTGAGAACCATAAAACTCTGAAAAGATATTCTACTTGAATAAAGCGTCAATGAACTATTATTAGTAAAGTTTTGTTCTAAGTAGGGCAATGTGTTGCGCAGAACGTCTGTAATCTAAGGACCCAACAATAAGAAGTAAAGAGCGCACATTAAAACTTAGCCGGAAATACGAGTGGCTTTGAGCATTACTTTCTTGGAAATTTGATCATAAATAATAACGTGCTTTTCGCTTCCTTCTTTTGAATCAATAACAATATTTTTGTATACTTGTCCCTATGGGTAATTTTATTTACGTAGTAACTACATTTTGAACATAATAATTCAACTATTTTATCTCCCGGACGGAAAGACTTTTAATCTGCGTCAGATTATGCAAACATTATATCACATTCTCTCGTAGAAAATGTTGTTAATCTGGTTAGAGATATTGGAGAAGGCCGAATGACCTTTATTATTTTTGCCCTCTAGATAATTCCTCAAAAGCCACATCACTTACTATATCTTCCTAAACATGATGAGGTCAGTGACACGGCATATAAAAAACAATTGCTCATTAATCGATTTTTTTTTAAACTTTATAAATTGTAGATAGTACTCATGAAGTGAAAACCCAAGAGGCAGCCTCTAAATTTCTATCTAGACTTGTTACTGGTTGATTTACAACGCCAGTTCACCAACTCTGCTGGGAACCACTATCCGCTCAAGAGACTTGTAGCATCGAATAAGATTTATGAGATGTAATAAATATATCCAATTGCTACTGGAAATAACAGTTTAAAATTGATTCAACATATTGCATTCTGTTTTCAGGACTGTTTCTTCAGCTTACATTTTGAAAATTACTAATGAATTTTATAATTTCTGTAGTTGTGGAATGGGTTGCTGTCACACGTGTTCCCTCCTTCCTATAATCCTGGGTCCTTTCGCCGTAGTGTGAAGAAGTATCTTTGCAGGCCGGCATGATAGATGATGGCATATATCTCAAATTCCGTAAAGTCGCGTCACAAACATTGAAAATAATCAGAAATCGAATTATTTTATTAATCAATTCAATTTAATATTTTCAAAATTACACTCGAATTTACCAGGAATGGTTTTGTTATGAGTCTGTAAAAAAATCTTCTTGCACTAACCCCCAATTCGGTTATTATGGTGATTATACCATAAAACGCAAACGCTGCGCTCACTTTCTTCCCATGCTTTAAACCTAATATACATAATTATGTTGTCACTACAGCAAGAAAGCTGCTTAGTTTGGTAAGGTAAAAAAAAATATTCCGCTCCTGTATTTGTAAAAGGTTTACAAAGAAAATCCCACCTTTAAACAAATTATATCTTTTAAACCTAATGAAATCGCATTACACGGCTACTTTTGTACCTGAATTAAATAAAAGAAACCCTAGAGGTAATTTATGTTTCCAGCGACGCTCAGCAACGATTAGAGTCTTCCTCTTTGTGTTTCTTTATTTGAGTGGCGAAAATCGGCTAATGTGCCCCCGAGGAAATTAGGACATTTCCTCTCAAGAATTATACACAATTTGAACGTTTACTTTTAAGGCGGCAAGTGCTGGGACCGGATGGTGTTATTATTTTATTTTTTCATTTCCTTGATAGATCCACTTAGCTACTGAGAGGGGTCGTGAAATTGAAATTAATAATTGAGTTTTTAATGTCGACGGTATATTAGCATCTGGGAGTAGGCATTATGAATTGTGGTAATGTTTGGTTTAAGCTATTATTAGATAGGCACATACAGAAGGCACATACAGCAACCGTATCTAGATCCAGTTTAGCCTATTCACCCAACAACAATTTTGATAACGAAATATTAATACTGTAATTAATAGTAATTTAAACTGAACAACACTGTTTAGGGTTGAGAGAAGTAAGTTAATTCTATGGCTTTAAGACAAGACTTCATTATTTGGACCAAAAGCCTTTAAAAACACTACTCTTAATTTGAACTTAAAATCTACACCACGAGTTTCCTCAATATTGCTATATATAAAACTTTCTATACTTAACCAAAGGTATATTTGAAAACTAAATCAAAACAATCCCTATATCTAAAACACATTCCCGGTATCTTTCGGTCTATTTAGTAGACGGTGCGTCTGAGCCAATCGGAAGCTGCGTCAGGTCGCTGCGACCCACTATCTGTTTCTGATTGAATGGTTTGTTTATAAACGAGGGTAGACTAACGCTGGCAATTGTGCCAGTCCGTTGGGCTTACAGTTTATATCAGTACAAGGTTAGACAATCAATATTGGCTTAGATTATTCCGTATCTGTTTATTTGTATATGAATGTTATCAGTCACCACTTAGTAAGGATGAACAGGGGCATGCAAACAATAACAGCATTGGTGCACGGCGAATCTCTTAGGAACACTAGCATTAACCCATATTAATAATTAACCCAAAAATCGGCAATGAATTATAATACTTTATTACGTGTACTTTTAGTAAATAAATTATATTTTTTATTCAACAGTTTATATTTCACAACAAAGCCGAATTCTCGTATACCAAAGATGTTTCATTGAGTCGCCACATGATTTATTCGCCGCTAGTGTCGACCGAAAGCCGTCACGTCGCTTGCACAATGCGCATGCAGCCGACGCTCCCCTACTCCCTCATTTACATATCAGTGGCGGAATCTCCCCGGCTTTCCACGGCAATATTAACTATCAATATTCTTTAGGAATGACAGCAAGGATTTTACATCAGAATATTGTTATTTTCAACAGAACGCTACAAAAAACTTCGGTGAGGACATTGATGTATTATAGAGTTTGTTCGTGCGGTGCATATACCAACGAGGCACGCAAAAACCCAATGGAGCGAAGGGTGAGATGGTATGACTGGCAAGGACTGACAAGGACAGCAAAAGAAATACCGGTACATGTACCGCCAGTGGAGGGAACTTCAGGGTTAACCAAAAGCAGTCACGTCGCATACACAATGCGAATATAGTCAACGCTCCCCATACCTCCTCATTAACATATCAGTGGCGGAATTTACCCGACTTTCTACCGCACCTATTAACTATCAATATTCTTTACGAATTACAGCAAGGATTTTTTATCAGAATATTGTTTCAAGTGAACGCTGTGGAAATCCTTGGTGATTTTATCAGTACATGAAGCAGTAGAACCAAAAAGGTTGACAATGATAGTGTTAAAATTATCAGCTTATAGTTTACGTATCTTGCATTTTAAACTACCGACAATGATAATAATAATTGTTCGTTAGTTGACATCTATGGCATATAAAACTTACCTTTTGAAGCTCAGCTATCGAAAGTCAGGGGGCAGGTAGTATAGCAGGTAGTGTCAGGGTTAAATCTGAAACAAATTAATTATCAAATTAACAAATATTTATTTAAGGTGTGTTGAGGGACTGAATATGTCCCTTTTCGTACTGATATGATAAAGTGCATCAGTGAATAAGTACAGTGGAATTCAAAATAAGATATCTAGCAGCGAGAGTCGGTTATATCTTGTCAGATATTTGAATGAGTATATTGAGAGGTGTTGCTACTGTTTATGCCAGGCATACATCGAGCGGGCAAACTAATTGTCCCATCTTTGACTGACCAAAAAAATATATCACTGAAATCTCAATTTCGATAGAGGATTTGTTATCATCATGATAGCAGAAACTAAATTCAGATAGCTGAGATATATCACTGAATAAACAACACAACCCTCTCCAATACTAAGGGTACGGCGATATCTCACATAAAAAATTGGAAAATGACCGGAAAGCAAAACGTTCGTATTCCGAAACCGTACGAAAGACGTACGGAGTTTACCGATACAGAAAAATACTTGGAGTAAAAGCGCGAGTGTCTCAGCCCTCTTATTATGCTAATGAGGCAGTTACGATAATCTCTGTATTACCATCATAAAGCTTGAGACGTGCGTTTAGAGTTCAGTGTAGGTACTTTCACTTTATTTTGTTTATACTGTTTTGGGATCTGTCTGACGCGTTTCATTGGATGAGATGGAAGAAAAACAATATACATTGGAAAATGTTCAAAAATATCGGTCATTTATTTGTTTTCTTTCTGAACAATTTCGCTGCTAGGTGCCATAAGAGGCTCATTAAAATTTTGGAATCCTTTGTAATTTTTTTGCATGCCGCTGTCTATCCTAGCTTACAGGACTAGTGGTGATGGATGAGCGCTAGATAGAAGGAAAAATATATCAATTTATAAATGAAATAGAGCTAAGAATAAAATAATTCTCGTTCAAAATTAACCGTCAAAATAAATCCAGCTCAAAACTTACAAGTCAGATGAGCATCAGCGAACAAATTATATGTCAACAATTAAAACGTTCCAGCAATTGCGAGTACATTTTCGCTAATCTAATCCGTATAAACCTTGTATTCTCGAAACTGCAGGCGGTCTCATCAGCTTCAGAATATGCGAGCGACTCAACGTTGCCGAAAAGGAAGCTGATAGTGCTCTTTTAACATTCATTTTAATTTGCATTTGCAAGCGCCTCTATAAGCCGAGGCTTTAGATGTAATCTGCCTGACGGTTCCGACTTAAAGGAAATTGAGAATTTAAATTTCAGTTTATACATAGCATTTACTGCTGAATTTAATTTTATTCGTTTGATTTTCAACGTGCTCCAGGTTTTATGGTTAAGCGGCTGCATTTTTGGATTTTTTGAGTGACATAATATTTCGTATATATTAGGAAATAGGAATATCTGATGATAATTATAGCACCCAGAAATACGTATTACTCGATTTTTTGTTACATTGAAGATCTATTTAGCTGTGAGGTTTAAGAATGATAGGACCTCCGACAATCTTACTGACCGAATTAAGCCCAAAACCATTTTGGTGAACTGGTTTTATATTCCCAAATACTATATTTAAAACCCTTTCACCCAACAATACTATTCGCATATCTAGACTACGTTCTTATTTCTAACGTTCTTTGACAATGATCGTATTTTTTACACAATCAAAACCTTAAAATCCATTTTAGATACAATAGTCCTCTTAGGAATTCTAAATAAAATTTCACAAAGCCTCTTTCAACTGCGGGCCTAAAATTTCTTAAGAAATTATTATCCTTGTTGAATAATTCAAAAACTTAACTATTAAGCAATAAGCGGTACAGTACAATAGTTTAGCTGAAGTTTATCAGGCCGAACATTTTTGCTTTGTATTTTTTCAGCATTCAATATGAATGATTTAAATTGGGAGAAGGCTTTTAAATTTATAGTTTAAATATACTTAATATTCACACACGTAGTCCTGACCTATTAAGACAGTAGACACCAAGCCTTATGTCGGTGGTATCTAAAACTCCACGAGACTTTTCGGTCTCACTGACACCCAGATCCGAAACAAACACTTGTGAAACACACAAACGCATTTCGTGTCGATTATCATCATCAGCCCGTTGTAGTCCATTGCTGGACATAGGCCTGCCTCAAGGTAGGCCACAGAGCCCGATCTGCTGCTTTATGCATCCAGTCGCTGCCGGCCCTCTTGTACATGTGTTGTGTTGTCACAGCCGGCGTCAACCAACAGCGCCACGGAGGCTGTTGAAGCCTATTATTACTAAGAACTTCGCAACGAATTGTATTTCTAATGTTATTAAGGATTAATGAAACGGATTTTCTTTGGTAAAACAAAATATTGCTGGTTCCAATAAAATCGTTATTGATTACCAATATCAAATTTAATTTGATTTTGCTTTTAATATGATATTTGCTACTGAACAATATCAAAACCACTAAAAGTCATTATGAATGATTTATATGTATTACAATTTGTTATAAATATGGTTAACCCAGTAATTAATTATATAATATATTTAGAGTTTATTATAATATAATAGCGAAATGATCACTTTGGTTTTTCGATCATAAATTATAGTAATTATTACTCTTGCCGGTAATATTAGGTCCATATAGGCTAATGTGAAAACATTTTTAGCAAATATATAAAGAGCTTTGTGAACCTAACTAATAGGAATTTAAAACGAGAAATCTTAGATTATATACACGTCCGAGAAATCAAAGTTTTGTACAACCCTTCATTATAGAGATTGAAATTGTCAGGACTAATAAAACAACTGATAGCTATTTCATTAACATTGATGCCATTATAAAATAATACTTGACATAAAATACAAAGTATGAACTCTTTTCATAATACACTACTGGAAAAAAATACTCGAGTGAATTTTTTCTTTCTTACTTTTAGCAGCTGAAGCTCAGCTCGAAAATAGTATTAATGGAATACTTAAAACGTAGGACATACTTCCAGACTACGTAATATGATTTTCATATTTATACCTCCCTAGCATTTATGCTAAAGGCAAAACAGCCTACCGCTTACCAATTCCATACATTTCTTCCATATAAATAAAGATGACATAAAATATTTACTTTGCCTACAAAACCGCGTTTAATATTCGTCCCTCGCACGCGGCTCTTATCCCCGATATCCTAATTGGCTTATTGATGCCCGAATTGGAAATCTGTCCGACATTGTAACTCGAGCTTACGCGACGTCGCGCCGTCAGAATTTTTCTCTTTCAATTATACCCTTCTCATTGTTATTCAAATCAATATTTCAGATAATAAACGTAAAATTGTAGAGTGTATTTCTTAGGTTTACATTTTTTATCGCGGTTTTGGATTAATTTTATGTGTATAACCTATGAATCTTCACAAATCTTTCGTCAGGAAAACCGCCAAAACATATTTTTCTATTGCCGTGATAAAGTCACAGGAACACAAAATATATAGACTGGGTCTCAATATAATGATCTCAATGTAACGAAATACGTTGAAATTTAGATGTTCTATTATGGACTTATTATGGCTGACATAACACATGTAACATTGAGAGATCAATTTTCGAAGCCCTTAGCTTGGACATACGACGTCCAATTCTGACCCAAACTATCACTTACTGAACTGCAGAATAGTTTAACATATAATTAGCATATATTTTATATCCACTAGATTTAATCCTAAAACTCCTGGGTACTTAGACCGGGAGAATATTTGATTTAAAAAGGTGGATAAAACATATATCCAATAACAGAACAATAAAGGCAAGTTGTTCGGGATATTTCATTATTATAAAGTATATAAGTTGCGAGTACGGGGCCCTTATTTGTTACTTCTTGCTAAACTCATTAAAAGTTGTTTTTTGTTTCCTCTGAACAATGTTTCCATTGATACTTGGCGTGAATGTAAATGGGATTAAACGAGCCACGATGCCGTTTATTGAGAGTATTTAATACATATTTATGTTTGTAAGAAAGCTTATTAGACAATTTCTGATTATCACCATAAGTAGCTTCGATTGCTTTCAAAATACAACTATTTATTGCATCGAAAAATATTATGTTGCTAATGAAGTTTATCGTGATGGTTCTTTGGCTACATTAAATCCACTCTTGAACATAGGTTTTAACTATTATTATTATTTCACATTAGATTTTTTTTATTTATATTACATTAAAAATATTACATTGGGTCTGACAATAAATGTGGTACCATTTAGTGGTATCGACTCATAAAATCTATCTCAATTCTCATGCGACAGTTGACACAATATTGCTCGAAATTAATTCAGAATCGAAATATAGATACTCTAGTTGAGCCATAGAAGAAATCACTCTATGCGATATGGCCACTCATTTGTTTATTTATTTGTAAATAATTTATTGTACACCACACAAATTATCACAAACAAAGACATAAAGTGCATAAATATGTGGAGCTATCGGCGGTCTTATCGCTGTCGCCGATTTCTTCCTGTCAACCATGTTGTATTGTATCAGCCCATATCCGTCCCACTGCAGGGCAAGGGCCTACTTTACAATCGAGTGTACGATTGAGAGTGATTAGGCCATATTATAGTTCGCTGGCCTAGTGCAGGTTGGCGGACTTTACATGTCATAGACATTCTTCCAAATCGCTAAGGTATGCAGGTTTCTTAACGACGTTTTCGTTCGCCCTTATAGACAACCATAAGTGCCACATTAATTGACAGCCCATTGTGCTTTATTAAAATCTTGTTTGTTATATTTAATCACCAAGTAATTTAAGATGAAAAATAAAGAGATTAAATACATAAATACTATAATAATAATAATAAAGCTCATTTATTTCAGTAAACAAGACTACTAGTACTATTTTATTTATTTATTTATTTATTAATCCTTTATTGCACAAAAGAAACATTTACAGTAAATAAATGGCATAATAATAGTACAAGAGGCGGCCTTATCACACTAGGCAATTTCTTACAGGCAACCTTTGGATGGATATGTAAAAAGGAAAATGAGAGGGCAGTCTAAGGTGTATATTAAAAAAAATATATATCAATATAAATATAAATAAAAAAGAATAATACACATATATAAATAAATATGATATGCAGATACATACAAACATTTATTTAAAAACAATTATAATAATACACACACTTACAATACATACAATATACATAAACATATATACCTATCCTAATATTTATCAAACATGCGAATGGACATAAGATATTCCTCAGCTACATACATTTAGAGATAGGAAATGGTCTTTAATCATTTTTTTAAATGACGACAGTGTTCGTGCCCGTCTTACCTCAACTGGGAGTGAGTTCCACAGTCGGACAGCTTGGACAGTAAACGATTTGTCCATGAAAATCGTGGAGTGCACGGGCATTCTCAGTTTCAGGCTCTCCGACGACCTCAAGGATCTCGAATGTGAGTCATGGAGAAAGATGAATCGAACTTTAAGATAAGAAGGCGTGAGAGGATTAAACAAAACATTGTACAGAAGTGAAAGAATATGAGTATTCCGACGAAAGCGGATGGGTAACCACTTGAGCTTAGTACGAAATTCAGAAACATGGTCATATTTGCGAAGACCAAATATGAATCTGATACAGAAATTTTGGAGACGCTCAAGCTTATTAAGTTGGTCCTCGGTGAGATCTAGATAGCTGACATCGGCATAATCAAGGATGGGGAGAAGAAGGGTTTGGGCAAGTGAAATCTTCGTGGCAATGGGGAGAAGATTGCTTAACCTTCGCAAGGACCTTGCCGAGGCAAACAGCTTTCTGCTAAGTTCAAGAAGCTGTGGGCCCCAAGTGAAGGATCTATCAAAGAGTAAGCCCAGATTCTTAACCGTCTCGCTGTATGGGATGAAAGTTCCATTACAGGAGACGGATGGTAGTAGGTTCCAGTTTATTTTAGAAACCATCCTGGAGCTACCAATAACAGTGAGCTGGGTTTTGGATGGATTGACCGTTAATCCGTGGGTCTTGCTCCACTCACAGATGAGTTGCATGTCGGAATTAATTTGTGCAATAGCGTCAACCAACTTGTCCAAGGGCGCCCGCGTGTAAATTTGGAGATCATCAGCGTAGAGGTGGTAGGAGGAGCAGAGATGATTAGTAATGGAATTAATAAAGACTGCGAAGAGTAAAGGAGAAAGCACGCCGCCCTGTGGAACGCCAGCAGATACAGAGCACCAGGAGGAAAAACTTTCCTCGACACGGATGCGTTGCCAGCGTCCAAACAGGTAACTACGAAACCAATCAATTGCCATTGGAGATATGTTAAGAGAACGTAGTACACCAAGTAACACATCAAAATCGACAGAGTTGAAAGCGTTGCTGAAGTCTAGCAGTGCTAGGACTGTCAGCTGGCCTTGCTCCATGCCCGATCTGATGCCATCCGTAATGTGAGTCAGGGTGGTAGTAGTACTATGCCCAGAACGAAATCCCGACTGGAGAGGATTTAGGAGGGCGTTATTAGAAAGGTAATCGTTAAGTTGGGTGTGAACCAAACGTTCGAGGACTTTGGAAAGGAATGGTAAAATGGCAATAGGACGAAATTCAGACAGTACAGCGGGCTTGGGTTTCTTAGGAATGGGGATAATGTGGGCTTCTTTCCAAGCAGTAGGAAATAACCCTGTGGAAACGGAATGGTTCAGGATATGGCAGATGACAGGAAGGATTTCGTCTAGGATAGGAAGAATCATATTACGGCTGACACAGTCGCTTCCCATGGCATTTGATGATATAAGCGTAATGGTTCTCCTAACATCACAAGTGGCAAATTGTTTAAGTACGAAAGCTGAACATTTAGGAGTCTTAATGGTAGAAAGATGCTTAATAGTATTATCTTTGGTCATCATCTCAAAAGAAGATGAACAGGAAAAGTGATTGTTTAAGGAATTTAAATCAATGGATTTTGGAATTGAGTCTTGTGTAGGTTTACCCACTCCTAATGTCTTGAGAAATTTCCAGACTTTAGCTGGATCTCCGTTTTCAACTGAGTTTTGAATATGTCGGCGTTGAGCATTCCTACACACCTTACTGCAGTGATTCCGAATGGCAACGTACTTGAGCCAGTTTGACTCGTTAGGACGACGTTTATACTTGGACTTGGCTGACGCTTTTTTACACAACAGCTCTTTGATTTCCGCAGTGAGCCAAGGAGATGGAAGGTGTTTTAATTTAATTGGTCGAACAGGAGCATGTTTATCAAAAAGAGCTGTTAATGTCTTTGTGAAAAAATCAACCTTGGCATCCACACAATTCAACTGGAAGAGAGCACTCCAGTCAATGTCACTGGCATCCTTGCGAAGATTAACAAGGTTCATACCTCGAAAATTTCGCTGCAAGAGGACTTTAGGTGAGGGCTTAGGAGGACGAACACGATAGGATAGGAACAAGAGGTCATGGTAAGAAAACGCGTCGGCAGAACATTGACCATGTTTTGCGACGAGATCTACAGAGGAAACAAATATAAGGTCTAGTAAGGAAGGAGTGCAGTTAGGGGAATGATGAGTTGCTGAAAGTGGTAGTATAGATAGGTTGCAGGATTGGATAGTATTCGAGAGGGAGGAGGAACGACGATCGTTCTTAAGGAGACAGGTGTTGAAATCACCCATGATTATGGTTTGACTGTATGAAGGAACTAAGTTTTCAAGAATAACTTCAAGAGAAGAAAAGAAATCAATGCGAAGCGAGGGACAATAATAAACACCGAGTAGTAGCTTCTGATGAGAGAGTTCCACCTCCAAGAAAAGATGTTCGCCGGCATTTGTTGGTGGAGGTTGCGGTGAGGTACAAATAATATTGTATCGAAAATAAGTACGGAGATAGATTGCTACACCACCTCCACTACGCGCCGTGCGATCATTCCTTATGAGGTGGAACCCAGGAAGAGAGTACAGAGTCGAAGGAAGACAAGGCTTTAGCCAAGATTCAGAGACAAGGATAGCATGAATATTAGTACAGTCAAAACTAGCCAGCATATCGGGGAAATGGGCGGGAATACTCTGGGCATTGAGATGGACCACATTAAAATTCCTCGAGACGTCGGAGAACTGAAAAGAGAGATTGTCAGCAAGTGAAGGAACACTGACAAAACTATCATCGCTGCATGCTGATAAAAACTCATCAGTGTCACTGCTAGACATAATAATTAATCAATGTTGATAAATATTTAAATTTGTAAAAAAAAAAAAAAAAATACGTTAAATATAATAAAAATAAACAGAAAAACAAAGTGTAAATAAAGTCAAATAATCATCCATCTGCCGGTTGTTAAAAGAAAAAAAAAAGTATAAATAAATCAAGTAAAGGTACAATTTTTAAGAAAAAGAAAATATACATATTAAGATAGTTAAAATTAAAAAAAAAAAACAATTCAAAGCACGACAAAAATAAAATAAAACTAAATCTAAGAAATGCTGGTCCAGGTAAATCAAGTATTAAAATAAAAACAAAATTTAAAGATTCCGAACGAATCGCAACATGTCAAAGTTGACAATGGTCATATTATGTCAAAATCACATTTCTAACATAACCTAATAACGCAAGTGACTAAACCTATTATAATGTAAACAAATAATATTATCCTAAAGTAAAGCTAAACAAGTAACAGTTATTAAACAATAGTATCCTGTAGAAGTATAAATAAAAATAGTAAGAAATCCGAAAAGAAGGACTTAAAATTGTGAAATAAAATACCTGGACAGCACGCTAATAAAGAAAATAAACAGTTCACTTCTTAGCAGTTGCAGCTCGCCTGGTCTTTGGGACGGCTATGGCCTTCTTCGCAGGACTCGGCTTAGCTGTGGTGTCCACATTAATCTGGCTAAGCAGAGTAAGGGACGTCACGCGTACTATGGTAGGTTTTGTATATTGTAAGGCGTATTCGCCGTTCGGATTTATTAGAATGTACTGCAAACGGCAAAAACTAATGCTATATGCATATTACAATGTAGAATGAAGTAATTAGTCTGAATATTTGAGAACACGTTCTCTCGCCTCGTGTTAAGAGGGCATTAGCGAACTTTATACAGTAACAGCATAGCTATTAGAATTTTTAAGCCAACTCAAATTAACTTTAGCCACTAAGAGGCAATGTTCCATAAAAAGTTCTCATCTTTATTAGTTACAGTACACGATTAGTTTTTATTTCAAAAAATTAACATTTAATCTGTTACATTTTGCTGAAACATTTTTCTTATGAAATGTTTAACTTCAAAATCCTGAGCCAACGCCGTGCCCCTAATTTCACATGAGCGAGCCTGTCATATTTCTTACGTCCCATTAAATATTACTTCAAGCTGTATTAACCAGTTTTACCGAAATTTCCTCACGTTCTCACGCGGCTGAAATAAAACGTGACACTTATTGAAGATTTCCCAAAGTGACTTCAACGAAAGATCACCATAAGGTTCACGCCTACCGTACTACCACGTTTTATTTTCCACGATCTAACCTCATCTTTAGTGACGCAAAATAGAGTTCATTTTCAAATAATTGGTATCGAAACGATACTAACGTTTAAAGGTGAAAACAGATATTGATCTCTTTTAAATTCAAAAAGGCTGACGTAAGGATGTAGTGAGAGGTAATTGCATACTCTTATATTCACATTGGCAACGGTATTAGCTTTTTAAGTAAATCAGGCTGCAATACTCGTATGACGCTGAAATTCATCAAAAATATAATTCTGTAGTCTTTGCTTCTCTCTATCTACCTATTCAGCCACAGGAAGCCCACTGCTGTACATAGGCCTCCCCCAAGTCCATAGTCTATAGTCTTTGCTTATCTTTTACGAATTATAAAATATTATAATTAAACATCTTCACAGCCTTTTCAAATCTTCGCCATCAATGTCGAGTTTTCATAGCAATCCCCAAATACTATAATTTTAAAAATATTCAGAACTAACCACTTTTTGAAGTTTGAAAATGAGATATTATTTTGTATACTAAAAGAACGGAAAATAAAGATGAGACTTACTTGGTAGGAAACAATCACTACCGCCCTCACTACACAAGACGTAATAGCAAATGCGTTGCAAAGGATAAAATTAATAATAAAAGTAGGTACAAGCTTCTTAACCTTAAAATAGGTCGTGCTTAATGGAAATCAGGAATGTATTTACTATTTAGGGAATTACAGTATGAGAAAACTCTTCATAGTGTCTCAAGCAATTGTGTCGCGATTCGTGTACAGCCTCGGTATGATGTAGGTATGCTTTTTCGACCAGGCCGACATAATTAATTTGTAAACAAATAAAACAATGATAGTAGTTTCTAACAAATAAATAATGCTCTTGATTAAGTACATGTCACTTACCATCATGCATTTGTCATACCAATATGCAAAAACAATTTCGAGACTACAATAATTTTATCAATCATTTTCAACATCTGCAATACTCAAAAAACAAGCCATATTTCATCTACCTAAATCTTCCTAAACTCCATATAAACCGAACAAATCATATTCGCGTAAATCAGCACCATTTCCTGAAGATTTATAGAGTCGTCTGTGTTATTTACAAGGAGCGCGATTCGACCGGTCAGCCGGAGCGCGATGGATTGCGAACCATTTCTTACAACCCTGTGGATTGCACTCGCCCCGCCTTTTCCTGTTCTGAGGAATGGAGTAAGGTAGAGGATCCAACATATTCATTACTAGAGTTTTCGTAAGCCAGATACGTTAGTAAGCAAATACTTGACGAGCACAAGAGTTCGACATTCAGGGAATCTAATATGTAATTAAACCATAAACAGTATGGCTGACTTTGAAATTTAACGGCGTATACTTTAATTATCTCTTGATCTATGTATAAAAGGAAACAAATGAACTAAAATAAGTAACCTATCGTGTTCGACTAAGACCTATGAAATACCTAGTTATGCGACCTGCCACCTTATACCCTATATTAAACCCTCAGGGTTAATGGGTCAATAAGGAGTTGTATAGCTGCTTCATCTGAACTGACTTAATGTATTCGATGTACCAGAGGCGAATACCAAGAGTATCAAGTAGACGGTTCTCACAAGAGAATAGTATATAAGCCATGGACATCGCAACGTCAGTTGACTTTGCTTCAAACCATCATAACTAACACAAGTCTTTGTCTTTGTTAGAATTTATCATTTGTGAATTATTTGAAATAAATTATTTTTATTTACAAATACGCTCGAGATAATTTGACTGGCGCAGTCGGGTCGGATTTAATATCGCGTTAAAAGTAGGTTCGGAAGGGACACAAAAATAGGTCGCCGAATTGTACTACCAACGCTAAAGATAAATAATCCGCGAACCACAAAAATATAAATTAGTCAAGTACGTAACAAGTGATAAAGAAGCAATTTCCAGCATGGGAAGAAAGAGCAAGTGAGTAAATCCTTTCATTCCTTCCTATCGCTTTCCTTCCTTTTTAATTGGACTGAAAATCGCCAATTTTTAAAAAGGCGTGTTTTTCCTTTCATTAGGAAATCCACAAAATAGCGCCGTAATCTTGGACTAACATTGCCAATTTTACGTAGAAAAATAATTTGAATTAATTATTTTTGCCTTTGATATCATTGTGTTTTTGTGTTGTATGTGCATTATTTATTAAAACAATGAATCAAATACAGCTAATCCCACGGGAGATAATCGAAATCATCCCTAGATATGACGGCGACGAACGGTTGCTTAGTCTATTTTTAAATAAATGTGAGTACGTTATCAGAAGCTTTAGAGGCGATAACAGTGTAGCTCAGCAAACATATGTGTTTCACAGTGTTACAAGTAGACTGACGGGAAAGGCCGCAGTATTACTCAGTGAAAGACAGAATGTAGCATCTTGGGATTTATTAAGGGAACTATTAGTTCAGCATTTTGGTGACAATAGGTCAGAAGAATGTATAGCCATGGAGCTAGAAAGCATTAAAATAAATTCAAACGAATCGTTTATCGAATTGTGTCACAGAATCCAAAATGTTAGGAGTTCTTTGATAGCAAAAGTAAATCTTTTGACGGACGAAGGTATTAAGGCGTCAAAAATGATAATATATAATAACTTAGCACATAAAGTTTTTATATACAACTTGCCTGAGAACTTAATCCAATTTGTGAGATTAAGTAAGTCCACAAATCTGGAGGATACATTATCTATCGTAATGGAAGAAGTTAATTTCCAAAAGGAATTTAAAAATAAATGTGTAAAGCCACAAGCACCTAAAAATTGTGTAACAACTGAATATAATAAAACACAATTTAAGGAGCATAATAATATTTTGCCGAAACCTCAAGTTAAATTTGGAGGGCAAAATCAAAAGCCACAGGGCTTTCAATTCAAAAATCCTGTAAATTTCCAACCAAGACCGCAACAGTTTCCACAATATGTGAATAACTATAAAAGGTCTGGATTTTTCAAGAAAAATCCGCAACAGCAATTTAAGTTTGGCATCCCACAGTCGCAAAATCAGGTACAAGACGTATCAATGCGAACTGTGAGGAATAATAAGCTAGTAGGAAATTTTATAAAGGGAGCCTCAGACAGCCCACCAGGATAGATTATAATAATGTTGATAACATGATAAAACTACCGTATATTAATATACCAAAGTTAGGTAAATTCATGATTGATACGGGTAGTTCTCGCTCATTCTTAAGCCCAAACAAGGCGTTTAAATACTTTCGTAAGTATTTATACAACGAACCATTCGAAGTAATTAGTACTCATGGTCGTAGCGAGCATGATACGGTGGCTCAGATTCCGCTTCCAGTGATTTTTAATACGAACTTGATACACAAGTTTTATATTTATCAAGTAGATAAGAAATACGATGGATTATTAGGCTCAGACTTGTTACAAGACCTAAAGGCAAATGTTGATTTTAACAACAAGGTCTTAAAAGTAAAAAATGCGAATATACCAATGGTATATAATGTTGTATCGCAAATAGGGAATAACTCTATAGAATTTATGGATATAGATCCAACCATAGATGAGTTGTTGGAAATAAATCTTTCAAAACTTAGACTAGGTCATTTAAATAATGAGGTAAAATGTCAGGTAGAAAAATTATGTTTTGAGTATAAAGACATTTTTCAAAATGATGGCATTCCATTAAGTTTTACAAGTCAGGTAAAACATAGTATACGGACTACCAATGAGGATCCCGTATATATCCGTCCTTATAGGCATTCTCATAAGGAGAATGAGGAAATAGAGAGACAGGTTAGGAACTTGTTACAGAACAATGTTATTAAGGAATCGCACTCACCGTGGAGCGCACCTGTCCATTTGGTTCCGAAAAAACTAGATGCTTCCGGAGAAGAAAAGTATAGGATGGTCATAGACTATAGGCGTCTTAACGAAAAGACGATAGACGACAAATATCCCATACCAAATATTTCAGATTTATTCGATAAGTTCGGTAATGCGAAATATTTCTCCACAATCGATCTAGCTAGCGGTTACCACCAAATAGAAGTCCAAAAACAGGACCAACCAAAAACAGCGTTCACGACACAGTCGGGACACTACGAATTCATACGAATGCCATTCGGTTTAAAAACGGCACCCGCCACATTCCAAAGAACAATGGATAATGTGTTGCGTGGTTTAATAGGTGTCGATTGCTTAGTTTATTTAGATGATATTATTGTATATTCGTCAAACTTGCAGGAACATTTTTGCAAACTGCAGAGAATATTTGACAGACTTAGAGAGATGAATCTAAAAGTAACTTTAGACAAATGTGACTTTTTAAAAACAGAAGTTTTATATTTAGGTCACACAATATCAAAAAATGGTCTTCAACCAAATGATGATAAAATCAAGGCAGTCTTAAAATTTCCTTTGCCTAAGACACCAACGGAAATAAAAAGTTTCCTTGGACTAGTAGGTTACTATCGTAAGTTTATAAAAGATTTCTCAAAAATCACTCAACCTCTTACGAATTGTTTGAAAAAGAGAAATAAAGTGATCATAACCCAGCAGTATATAAATGCATTTGAGAAATGTAAAGAGTTGCTTACTAATGCACCTTTACTTCAATTTCCAGATTTCTCAAAGCCATTCCTATTAACTACGGACGCCTCTAATTTTGCGTTAGGTGCAGTTTTGTCACAGGGTCCGATAGGAAGTGATAAGCCTATTGCATTCGCGAGTAGGACTTTAAATAGTGCAGAAACCCGCTACAGTGCTATAGAAAAGGAACTATTAGCAGTAGTATGGGCATGCAGGCATTTTAGGCCATATTTATATGGGAAGAAATTCACTGTTATAAGTGACCATAGGCCGTTAGTATGGGTAAATTCATTAAAAGAACCAGGATGTAGGCTAACTCGTTGGAAGTTGAGATTAGCAGAATATGACTTTGATATAAAGCATAAGCCTGGCAAACAAAATAGTAACGCAGATGCGTTATCGCGTATAAAAATTAACGCAATTGATAATGATAGTCAATCTATGTTAGTTAATACGGACGATGATCCGAGAATAAAGGCGGTGATTCAAGAAATTGAACACGAATATAATAGAATGAATAGGGAAAGACAAAATAGTAACTCTCCCGTAATAATATCATCAGATGATGATGATGAAGATAGGATGAATAGGATAAATAGGATTAATGAATTAGAAAAATCCGTATTTACATATCCTGTACCATCGCTAAATAGCAGCGAATCCAAGAAGTCGTCTGATATTGTAACAATACATTCAGAGGTCAATATGGACTCAGCCGACATTCCTATATTAAATGAGGCGATAGATACTAAGCCTAACCAGATTTTAATATACACGTGGAATAGGAATAGTTACGTCGTAAAAGATTTATCACGAGATAATTTGACTTGGTTGGTACGTGAGCATTCTAAGAGGAAAAAATATTTGTATAATTACTTAACAGATAGAATGTTAGGGATTAAAGAAAAGATTATTGAAAAGCGGGGCGGCGAAAAAGAATTCGACGTTAAACCCGGCGATGCAGTTTTCATAAAAGGAGTAAATATAAGGCGTAGCAAGGATAAACCTCGCTATCAAAAGGCCAAAATAACAGAAAATATAATTAGAAATACTGTTATGGTCCAAGCTAAAGATAGAGATAAAAGGGTACCTATTAAAGATATAAAACGTCCTCCACAGGTACATCCTTCTCTTAATCATCCAAGCAGTCCAAAACCTGGCACTTCAACTTCAGCAAATTGAAGCCAACCCAGGTATACTTCCAGTAAAAGAAGGTCGTGCTTACCTTAGTTTATATAACTGGGAAATAGTTAAGATTTTAGATCTACAATTAATATATGAAAACTTGGAATATAATTTTATTAAATATGGAGAAGTAAATTCATATTTAGATAAAAACTTAGATATTCATATTTTAGATGGTAGCATTGTAGACATTAAACTACAAGCAGAATATATAAGAAATATAACTGTAGAAAAGTATGAGCAGTTAATTCCGAATATTAGGGTTAAAAGAGGAATACTTAATCCTTTAGGAACAATTATTAAAGCTATCACAGGAAATATGGATAATGATGACGCAATTAGATATGAACAAATTTTGAGTAAAGTTCAATCTGAGCAAAATGCTATCTCCAATAAAATGACTATTGTCTCTGAAATAGTGGATTCATTAGTTAACTTAACAAATTCTAGTAGGAATAATTTTATTATGTTGGAGAAAAATATGGATGAAATTGAATTATATTTAAATAAAACATATTTTCAACGAAGTAAAGAATTCGTTATAAATACTTTTAATATACTCATCCATAATTTTCAGTTGTTACTTACAAGATTAAGTGAAATTGAAACTATAATAGCATTTAGTAGAATTAATATCGTTCATCAGTCACTATTAAATATTAGTGAATTATATTATATATTGAGAGATGTAGAAAAGGTAGATAAATTAATATTACCTGTTACTGTAGAGAATCTTGCAAATATTGAAAGATGTATAGATATTAAGGCTTACATCAAAGGCAAACAAATAATTTTTATATTATCAGTTCCTACGGTTCAATTAAAAGTGTATAACTATTACCAACTACATCCCTTTCCTATGTTCAATCCAATCCGGAATAACACATTCCTCATTATTCCGAAACATTCCTTTATCCTTATGGAAGGGTTGAAAGCATTAGAGCTAAAGGAGTCATGCAGAGAAATAGATGAACAGATATACTTGTGCTACGAGAGCAACGTGTCGCCTAGTAATGACGACGCATGTATAGCAGATTTAATGAAGTTTTCTACTAATATAACTTCATGTTTGCAATTGCCAGTGAAAGCTAGCAAACTTAAAATTAAAACCATACAAACAGATGTGTGGATAGTATATTCCGAAATTGAAATGTTCATTATGGAATATTGTGATGACAATATAAGCCAGTATAAAATATTGGGCACGTATATTATTACGCTAAACACAAACTGTGAGGTAAAAATTGGAGAAATGACGTTGAGGAAACGTCATATTAATGGAAACCAGATCACACTTCACAGGATGCCTGTTATTCACCTACCGAGTGTTGCTGAGCATCCAGAGTTCCAGAGGACTTCCGTCAACCTGGACAACTATAATATGGAAGATCTACGGGTGTTGTCTCGTGTTCTACAAAGTGATAGTGAAGTGATAAAAGACGAAGGGCAAATGCCACCAGTGAATATACACAGTGTTAGCATAGGAACTATTGTACTTTACCTCATATTGATTTTTGTATTGTTGTATTTCGTGTTTAGTAATAGAAAATTTATATTGTCAAAATGTGTCCGAAATCATCATCCGAAAAGTGTTTCAGGAAATGATTTCGTACTTAAGGAGGGAGGAGTTATGCGACCTGCCACCTTATACCCTATATTAAACCCTCAGGGTTAATGGGTCAATAAGGAGTTGTATAGCTGCTTCATCTGAACTGACTTAATGTATTCGATGTACCAGAGGCGAATACCAAGAGTATCAAGTAGACGGTTCTCACAAGAGAATAGTATATAAGCCATGGACATCGCAACGTCAGTTGACTTTGCTTCAAACCATCATAACTAACACAAGTCTTTGTCTTTGTTAGAATTTATCATTTGTGAATTATTTGAAATAAATTATTTTTATTTACAAATACGCTCGAGATAATTTGACTACCTATTGTTTCAGATTATAAAATAAGCGAAAACATTGTGTCACAAGCGTAGAAATCATGCAATGCTGACCGTAAAACGTGTTGATGGAAGAATAAAACGATATGACACCAAAAATGAATTCCTTTGGACCAAACGTAAAGTTTTATGATAGAATGATAAAAAATAAAACGTAGACGATCGGACCGGCGGCGCACAGTCCTATTCAATTACTGCACAAAATGGAGACTTATTGGAAGCATCGTCTCTTTGCTTTTGTACTGGTGAAATGGGACATTTTGAAGTACCCCGTTCCGGTTTAAATTTTATTTCATTATATAGGTTTTCTGTCGACTTTTTTCATTGTCTAGATATCTGCGATTAATTTTACACCTGTTACATTGACAGGTAAATTGCTTTGTTTTGCAATTATCCATGAGCGGTCGTATTGCTTACCATTAAATAAATAACATACATCTTGCCATTCATCGCAATAAAAAAAAATAAAGTGAGTGATATTAATTCCCAAATATTATTGTAAGAAAAGTTAGTATCCTTAGGATACTCACTGGGCTTCATTCCTTGCTATCATTTTTTGGCTTTAACTCAGGCTGACAGGCATTTCAGTGGTGAAGTAATGATTAAGAAATAAAGCATCTACCTATTTATTAAAATGTAATAAGATTTCGTATAAACTTATCGCTTGGACTACACGCTCTCTAAGATTCCAGTTAGTGCGTGGCGCGAAATAATGAATCTAACCGCAACTTAACCCTGAAGCTTGTTAACTTTATTTAATATTTACAACTCTATTATACAGTTTGTTTTCATTATCGTTTATTTATTCAATTTGTGAAATTTTAATTGAATACCATTTATGTTTGTTGCAATACGAAAGTGTTTGCAATACAAATTGAAAATAAATATTGGAATAGTTAATTACTTTCAGATACTTAGAATTGAATCGTACTATTTTCTACACCAAAAAAAAACTGGTGTAATTCCACTAGATACAATTATAAAGGTCTAATTAATTGGTTCTTCATGCTATAGCGCAAGGATCAAATACTATAGGAAAGAGGGAAAACGTCAGTTAACAAATAAATACACCCAAATACACCCAACATTCACATACATAGGTCCTGACCCCACACTAAGATCGAGTCTTGTGTCGTGGGTATCAGAATCTACGAGAGACTTTTCGGTCTCACAAACACACAGACCCGAAACAAATACCTGTGGATCTCACAAATATTTGTTTCGGTGCGGGGATCGAACCCGCGGCCTCTCGTTTCTCAGGCGGCGTCAAACCAACTGCGCCACGGAGGCTGTCAAATACATAGTTGCATAATATTAGTTTAATATTAGTTGGAAACCCTCTAGTTTTGACCACCGGGGATAAGTCCACGAGGCTGTAATTTTGTATGGGAAGCCAGATACGATAAATTAGAGGTGCAAAGAAGAAATATTAAACAAATGCTTAGAGCTTTCGCGTCATATTTTACAACATATTCGCTACAACACTAATGTGAAATCTGCAGTTATAAACTAATTAATTCAAATGACTCCCCAGAGTATAAGTATTAAAAGGCTGTAAATGAGCCGCAAGAAGCAGTTATATGCGTTTTATTGCACCCCGTGCACTCGTTCTAACCTGAACTACCGCAAGTTCGGCGCTTGATAATTCTTAGTGAATAATGTTTAATTCTTGAACTATATTAACAATTATTAAGCCTTCGTGCATTTACTGTTTCTGGTACATCCTTCAATAATTGAAGCATTCATAAATATAATAGTGTAGTTGAACTTTGCAGAATTTTTCATTATATTGCTAGTAGGTGTCCTTTGAGTTTATTATATTTTTAAACAAAGCTTGCGTGTTAAGTAATACGACTTCTTATATTTCATTATCATTTCATAGGCCGAAAAGATAATAAATACTATGTTTAAAAATATAATTTTTAATTTAACTTTCCACTTATCTTTATGCTAGAAATATACTTGGATATTGACAACTTCGTCAAATTAGAAACTTTGCTAGGTATTTTATAAAAACTTAACCTTCACTCAATGTGCCCTATACGCATATACGCTATCTCCCATCTCCGCGCATCACAAAGCCAGTCCAAGCTAATAGCTATGACGGACGACAAAGATACTAAGCTGAAAGGGTTCCTATAGGACTTCGCTCGGTTACAAACGCCTCGTCCCGCGGGAGATGTATGCCAGTCATAGAGACGAACACAATATAACTGCATTCGATACGATTTAAAATAGTCTATTGAACTTTATAAACGCCATTATTAATATTTTTGTAAGGGGTATAGGACATTCTGATAGTATAATCTGCCTTAGTACAATACAGTAGCCTAATGCGGTTCGGCGGGCTTCACACTACATAGAAATGGTTGAAAATCTTTACAGTGTACAGGTTTCGTTACGATGTTTTACGTGGCGATTGTCATAAATTTTCCACGAATCGAAAATTCGCAAGATTATCTCTTTAACTTTATTAATAAGTACTACTATACTAGAATGCATACATCTTGTATACGAATTACCTAAACTAATACATGTCTCATGAACTTCATAGTTCAACATGAAACAGTACCCGCCAGCATCCGCTGTTTGTTTTGAAAGCTCATAACTTCTAGCCAGAGATAAACGGACAGCGCAATTTACCTTTCCTACATGAGGAGACTTATGACTCCATTTATCAAACGCAAGACGGCTAGGACATTATTTTAGCATATTCTAATACATCGCTTCTACACTGTGTAATTGATAATTCGGATATCATATTGGGATTAATCTCCTGTTATAATTAATCTCCGGTTATAGACTAGCTTCTGCCCGCAAACTTCGTCTGCGTGACAAACTTTATTTGGAATTTTCCATCCCGTCCCGCCCCGTCTCATACTTACTCAAGGCATGTAATCCAGTCCCATCCCATCTCTTTGGGTAGAGAAAGAAACAAAAATATTATCGGAATTCATTTCTCAACACTAGTTTTCAGGTTAAAAAGTAGTTAGTGCTTAGAGTTTATTAGCCTTAGTGTCAATCCAGGGTGTCAGCTACCTCCATAATAAATTACATCGAAATCCGTTAAGCGGTTTCGAGTTCATCGCGCACAACACCACAAACAAACAAAAAATCCAAAAATAATTATTTTGGGTTCTATTACGTTAAGGCAGATCCCCCATATTAGTTTTTCTCTTTTATCTTCATCTACAGACATCGGTTACAATTTTATAATATGTATAGATGCGTGTATAAAGAGACAAATGACTGTTTACGATAGTCTCTTCCTACCCTAATGGAATATAGGCGTGAGTTTATATAAGTATGTCTCCTATTTTTTTTTAGAGAGGACAGTTGAAAAGAATTGTAGTTTCTTAGATTTACGCGAATGTTAGACATTGAATAAAACTAATTTTTACGGATTTTATCGCGATTTTTAATTTTTACATTTCTTAACTTCCCGACGTTTCGATTGCTTTCCAGCTTTCGTGGTCACGGAGCGGACTGAGGTATTAGTCATTCGCTCAGTGACTGTTACAATTTAACTACCCTTGATTTTCAATTATTAAATTGAAAAAGTTTATTAGGTTTTGCGATCCGATCTACGCTAAGAAACGTCGGGAAGTTAAAAAATTTAAAAATCAAACCAAATCGCGATAAAAACCTTAAAAATGGGTTTTATTTCAATTTGAAAAGAATTGTTTTTATTTCATAACCTCGTTTCTCATAAAATCTAATTGTGGGCGTGAGAAGAAATTATACAGCATAATTGTATCGAATGGCGAGCTATAATCGTCTATCACCGAAATTATATTATCTGGATGAAACAATGTTGTACATTAGCCGCATATCATAATTACATCTATGAGATATGCGGGCTATGTTTATAGAGCACACAAAATTGGCTATGAAACCATAGCTAAATTATCCTTCCCGTATTATGATGTTTAATTGAAATTGATTCCAGACAACCTTGAGATGCTATGGGCGTCCGGAGAGATTACCTTAGAGCAATAAGACCGCCATTTGTTCTTTTTATGTTATTTCTGTACATATTGTTATATATTATTTTGTACAATAAAGAGTAAGTAAATAATAATCAATAAATTATTAAACAAAACCAGTGTGCCTTGTTCTTAAACCCTAGCCCTCGACCACAACAATGCAATATTATAAACTAGACTACCATAACATTCTCATCATCCAAAAAAAAACTTTTTACAAAATATCCCTCGATGTATCCGAGGAGACTGAAAGGCGACAATGTCATTTTATTACAAGGGCACTGTTGCCTGTCACAGCAATAATATCGCAACAGATACCACGTTTTACAATCGAATTTAATTTGCATACAAATCCGGTCGCCATTTACATAATCCGTAGAGAAGACAGCTCCACCTGATCTTTAAAGTAGTACACTTAAGGTTCTTCCGATAAGGGTTTAGTTCTTTCAGTTGTAAGAACCGACACTTAAAATTTTAAAATATGGTATGGTTTAGTACGATACAAAATGACACTTACTTTCTAGAAAAAGAAACGGTATAGAATGTAAGTAATGTTTATTATTAAATCGTTAACTCACACAGATTGTTGTCCCCGAACTACGATTTAAAACTAGGACTGCCGCGACTCTCGGCCCAAACATGCTGCTTCTAGACGAATGATGTGACGCTTCTTGACTGGCGAATTCAAGACCCAGCCAAATGTGTGTATACCGCATAATATTAATGTAGACATCGAATTCTAAGTATCAGTATCGAACTATTTTTATCGCCTTGCGCGAACCGTTCACCAAAATTCTAATTTCAATCGTTTAAAAATATTACTGGCATTTAAAGAAATAATCTCCTTAACGCGGTTAAATTTCCAAGAAGAATTAATTTAACATTCATAAAATTTCGCTTGTAAATTCAAGATTTTCGGACGAATATTAATAGGTTTTATTATTCAATGTCTCTAGTGCCCTGCGCGTTGCAGCGTCGGGAAAGCGTTTAAACGCCGATAGCATGATTAAAATTCATGGAAAAACATGAAAGAGTTTGCTAAAAGACGTATGAGTCTAATCAATTTTCAATTTTTGTGATGGTTTTTAAAAGCTTTTATGCAAATCATTTGAATACGTCAGAAAAAAATAATTATAAACTAGCTCAGGTTTAAGGGTTGTATGAAGTGGTTTAATTGGTAGAAAACAAACTCGTGATATCATTGGATGTTAGGGATGAGAATATTGATACGACAGATAATATAATTTCCGGAGATTCTATGGTTCTTGATAGAATGTTTGTTTGCGCCCGAAAAGCCATACACTATGGTGGAATAGCAATCATACTGACTAACACACATTTGTCGTGTATCAGCCTGTTTAATAGGATTCGATTCCATCTAAAGAACACTAATGATAAACAAAAGTTTTTGAGGAAAAATAAAATAAAATAAATTCACATTATAAATAGCTAATTAAATATAATTAAACCCACTACAACACAAAACATTTATTCTTTTTATTTAATAAAAGAGCTCTGATTGGATATCCTGCAAACAGGTGACAAAAGGTGAGAACAATTGTGTCCCGTTCATTAATTACTCACATCTGGCAGTTTAATTAAAACGGAATCAACGACCAGACAAGAGCTTAATCTCCGGTTGATTTTCATATAAATATTATCTTTGTACGACGTTACATTATTATTTTTAAAAGCTATTCTTTCGCGCTTTTAATGGGTGATAAAAAAATGGATGTTTTGTGGAAATAATTGCGTAGGACAACCATTTTTTTAAGCATTTAGTATGATTGGAAAAGTAAATTAATTTTCGGTGATAATGCCGTGGTACTTTGCAGTATGAATTTTACGGGAATATCCCGTAATTAAAGGCTTAATAAATATTTATTTTTTAATAATAAATTACTTAGGTTTATTAAAATAAATCATATCAAAGCTTAAATTGATGAAAAAAGCCATAAATCTTCACTATTTAAATTTAAAAAAGGGATAAAATATATCCTAATATCGCGAAATTCCAATGAATAAATCCGCTGACTCGCCGAAACTGGAATAAATATCACGATGTTGCAAAAAACCCATCCTTTCACGGTGGGATTTAATAAATGTTCGCATATTAGGTCCATTACTCATAATTCCGCTCGCGTATGGTCGTCGATCACTCCAGACAGTTACAACGGGGTGAGATTCAGGAATTGTCTGATCGCGAGGATTACGTCAGGAGAAAATAATTTATTTTTAGTTTGCTATTTAGGAAATAAGAAGAAGAAGAAGGATAGGGAGGCCTTAGCCCTGCAGAGGGACAGTATAGGCTAGAAAAAGAAAAAAATTTTTTTTTAGGAAATTTAGTGCTACGCTGTTGTCAGTTATGATGCATGAATAGTGCGTCCGGGGTGATACCACTGTTTTATAGGAGATCGACGTGAAGCGACAGCTTTACTGTCGCGTTTTTTTTCGGTGAGTGAGATTGCCGGATGCTCAAACCTGTTTCCTCTTCCCAACCGTTTTCCTTCCTATATGATGGGCTGGCAATACATCCATGATTCAGCATCGTGGTTATTCATGGGCGGCATTATCACTTATCATCAGGTGACCAGTTTGCTTGTTATTCGGGCCTATGCAATAAAAAATACGAATTTACAGTTTCGAGCTTTCTGTACAGTATTTAATAAAAACCCTGTAATGTATTGTATAATTTATTTTAAAGTGATAAGCAGCTGGGTGATGTGAGAGACGAATGAACTGTTTGTTGATTGTGAATCGTTTTTGACATACGCCATGTCTACGTATGAAACGGTTGATTTGCATCCATTTGTATGATATAAATCGTAATAACCCTACTGTGTCTTTTTGTTAAATACTGAGGTAAAGATGTGCTGACAATGAACGTACGGGGTCAGGTTAAGCACTCAAGTTACTTTGAGATTTTCGCAAGAAATAACAGATGCAGGGTTGAATCACAACTCGAATTAAGGGTAATCTAAATTAATATCAGGTGTCTAAGTCGTAGAGCGTAGAATACTTTTATATATAAAAATCTTGTGTATGTCTGTTAGTAATCAGGTGAATTTGGAACGAATTGAAGTTATATTTCTTAAATCTATTTTTACTTTTGTGACGATAGCTCATAGTTACTTAATAAAGTTATTCATAACATTTTATACAGTTCGACAGATGGACACACTTTTTTCCCATTTGTAGATGTTTGACATCTGAAAGTCATTTCATTTTAATAGCCTCAAAGGCTAGCCAAAGTCTGCCGGATCAGCTACAAAAGGTACATAAAAGCATAAAAAACGCATTAAAATAAAAGGCACAGACACTGAGATAACTCAGCGAAATAAAACACATCTAACCCTAGCAATTTCGCAATAATTGTTCCATTTGTCTTAGCAAAATATCTGTGCCGTCTGCCACAGTAACAGCTAACGGGTATTCTCGGGAATAATGCTCGAAATATTAGCCTGTTGCGGATTACTTAATGGTGTGAGCTAAATGTCCATTACGAAAGGGTGACGTCATCAGCATTCCAGAATTACAATATGACGTTATGAAGGGTTGGGGAACGTTATCTTTATGTTATTTGCCCTTGCTATTGTTATTGTTTAATAACTTAATCCTGCAGGGCTGAATTTTGATGAGAATGGAAGCTATTAATATAGACTACTAGATGATGCTATTGTTTGGTTTATTTTTACGTATATAAATACAAGGATTGCCTGAGATTCAAGGACTATCTTATTGTTCTTTTGATTGACTGTAGATACAAGACACTATGTGCTAAACTTTCTATTCTACTATCCTGTCATAGAAAAGCGAAAAGCCTAAGTCCATTAATAAGACGTAAGTAGACATGTATAGTGTACAAAGAACACAATTTACAAGGGCAGTGAATCTGCGGGCGAGACAAGTTGTTCTTTATTACTCAAAAGGGAGACCGAAAAGCGAGACTGAAATTTTAAGCAGTAACATTACATAAATCGGCGCAGACTGGGATTCTGTTCGCATTCGATCGCGTTTTTTTATCGACGTGGATTGATGCTTTGATTTGTCACTTTGAATTCATTTCGCCTCCGATAGATTAAACAATCTTTAAGTGGAAAACTTGATAGCGGGTTGAAGTCGTGAAATGTCTGAAATTTAAAAAATTCTGTTTGGTATTTTTGAGAATCGAAGACCGTTTTCAATATCTTTCTTTAATTGTTGCCGCGAAAATGACAATATAGAAAATAATAGTATTCCGAGTTTTCTTTAAGTTCTTAGTAAATAGTATTTTCTATTTTCGTATCTCTTCATTTTTAGTTTCTTCTTATAAGTTATTTTGTTATAAAAACACCACGAATGGTATGATGTGACGTTAACTTATACTAGGACTTCATAAAAGGTTGGCACGTAAATCCCACGCGACTCGGAAAAGTGGGAATGTTCGAGACAGCCGCACTTAATGAACTTGGCACAAACACTCACGTACGCGCCTGTGTTTAATGCGCGATTACGTGAATAGCGCCGCGGTGACCAAGTCGCCGACCCAAAGTTCAAAAGGGAAGTTGTCGGGGTAAAATATTTTGTGTTTAAAGGGTTTACTATGTAATAATTTGGTGAATATTTTAATATTTCTTTAGGCACTTAAATTGAAGAAGCTTATTTTTCCTTTCATTTTAGTTGCACCCAACTTAGTATTTCTATTCATATATTACGTAATAATCTTTAATCGTACACAACGCTTACTCTATAACTTAACAGCCAATACCAGGACAACATAAAAGGTCAGCACACATATCAATCCCACACAACTCTGAACAGAGCGAATGTTTTAATGCCTGATTTACGTTTAGATCGCCGCGGCGACCAACTTGCCAACTCAAAGTTCAAGTGAGACAATATCTTGTGTTTGAACGGGTTTATGTAGAATTTAGGGCCACAGTATTTGTTTCAAATGTGAGCGAATATTGTGTTTTGTACTCATCTTATGAACACTGTCTAAAATCAACCTAATTTAACATTAGTATATATGCAATATCGGCCTTTGATAGTATTCTTAAATACATAAAAAATAAGACCATGACCCACGCGCCTGCCCGCCATAATGCAGTGTGTTTTATTATGGCATAAGCAATCTATATGGAAGAACCGTACACTACAAACTAGAGTGGGAGTTATATGGACTGTTATTTATAGTTAGTATTGACATGTTCATTATACGTCTTTCACAATACATGACCTGTTTTTTTTTAGATAATATATTTAAACAAAGTGAATTTAATTTTAATGTGTATGTCCTGGTAGCACTTGTGCCAACCCCTCGTGGGAAAAATGCGTGAGTTTATTTATACTCGTATATGTAAACAAAGTGAGTTTGTGTGACAGAGTACTGAATAGCGTGGTGAAGAGAAGTTGTCGAGTAAAGAGGATGTAGTAACGAGAATAGACAAAGGAATGTTACGCAAGCAGACTAACCAAGCAAATGTATACAAGGCGAGTGTGGATGTAGGAGTCGGTAGGGATGGAACTCATCGAACCTACACCATCCAAATCGGTGATACTCTCAAAAAGGGGCAGGTCAAAAGTATCCTGAATCGGCGGGAATAATTGAACAGGTTGACGAAAGTGGATGAAGCGAAAGTAATATTATGTCAGGATCGATCAAGGAGGCGATCCATCGTCTCTGCCTTCCCCCTATGAGATAACAGCATTATGTATTTAAGTATGTATGTAGACAAAGGCAGAGTACACTAATAATCTGATTAATGACCCATACACAGATCGCTAAATAATAACAATTAATTAATCCAACGTTACAATAGATTTGCTTATGATTGATTTAATGTTCGATGATTGCATTGATTGTATATCCAGTAAGCCAGAAGCGCCCATAATTATTATGAATCAGTATCGTTTCAATTTGGTGTAAAGCCACTACAATATTAATGAAAGGTTAATTGCATGTGAATAAACAATATTTTATTAATATTACTGAATATAAAATTAGGAAGATTAACTCGCGCATATAAATTTCATAATTTATATTCAATCATCGGTAAATAAATATAATGTATATGTGCATACAAGACAGACCCTGTGGCGCAGTGGGTCAGACGCCGGCTGTAAAATGAAAGGTCGGCAATTCCCGCACAAATGTTTGTGTAACCAAAGAATTCACGCCTTTATCCTCGAATAGGTGGACTGGTGAACATTAAAATCTACTTAAATTTAACATACACACATAAACTCACGCCTTTATCCCCGAAGGGGTAGGCAGAGGCGCCACCAGGACACCCACATTTCGCCTTGTACGTTCCGTCCCACTATGTGAGCCTATCGCCATATCGGGCACAAATTCCTGACTCCGGGCTGATAATGAATAGAAAAATCTAACATCATTTTGCCCGACCCGGGACTCGAACCCGAGACATCAGCTTTGTAACCGTACCGTAATACAACTACGCCGCTGAGGCAGTCTTAAGTTTTACTTACTTTTATTACACGATGGCTGGCACATGCGTCATACTCGGGTGCTGCTTGTGTGGGCTGGTCTGCTCGATTTGCTTTAAATATTGATAACTTTTAATTACTCTGAAACTTTTATCACTATTCATGGCTTTGTTGGAACAAAGTATACCGATTCCGCGTTCTAGTTCTTCTCTGGCGAAAACAGCCTTGTGAACCGGGTGGTAGTGGAAAAAAGTGACTGAACCTAAATAATGAATGTAAGTTCATGGGGGCAGTAAAATATTTTCATTTCACAATAAGATATTTAGTTGGATAAAATGTAATTACTAGTAAAACAAGTATTATAATTATTCATTATTCAAAGCAAATTAATATTCATAATTAATAATTAGTTGTAGTTTCTTTGTGGAGTTTTAAGCCTAGTCAAGTGTAAGTACTTTGGATTTAATTTACAACTTTTCATTGAAAATGAGCACCAAGGGATTGAAGAGATTGAGTTTCGAAAAAGTTTCTTGAATTATGGGAAAAAATCTCGATGCCTTTCGTCTCCCAAGAGGGCTTAACAATTCATTTTGATAATTAGTTCTCTGTAAGTCCGCTAATGCTATGACTAAGGCATACGGCATAAGGCATTTATTAATTAATTTACATATTATTTGTTGGAATCATACACAGCTTGTTCATCTACATAATGCAATTGATAATTAGTTCTCTGTAAGTTCGCTTATGCTATGACTAAGGCATACATTTATTAATTAATTTACATATTATTTGTTGGAATCATACACAGCTTGTTCATCTACATAATGCAATCATAAATTCAGTGACTTGTTAAATTAATGTTCTGTACAGGGTAGATTGAATTTACAAATGACCGGTTCTAATGGTATGGTTCCACTGTCTCACATTTTATCATGAAATTTATAAAATCGATGATTTGATAAAATCTATACCTTTTTCAGCTCTACGCCTTGCATTCTTCATTTTCAATCCCTGGTCATAACTCTACAGAAGACGAGAATTCTAAGCGGTGAATACTATATTTTATTTGGACCATTTACTGTCATGCCATTTTCAAACTATAAAAAAATATTTACCTACAGACTTAACATTCGAGGCAGATTTTAAATAATGTTTCACTTTTCGATGATTAAATATTGGATTCGCATTTACTTAGCTTACACTGAAAATATTTTAAAAATATGTTCGAATTTATGGCTTGAGAATTAAAATAGTAGCTTTTACGTGGATGAATTAGGCTAACAATACGATAAATTGAAAGGTTTCTTCAAACTCGTATTGAAAGTAATGATTTCAAGCTTTTCTTGAATTGGGTTAAAAAATATAAACTTATTTTCTTGATATTAATAAAACTAAGTAGTCTTTATGCATAAAAGATTTCTCTAGCTTTGAGTTAAACGTGAAATGATTCTATCAACAACTGTAGTGATAACACGTATGCTGAAAAAAAGTCTTGAAAAGGTGTATTGTAACTTTTTATCCTTGTCTAATCTACATTAGTGGTAAAAATGGAAAAACTAGGACTCAGATGCACATAAGTTTACTTGTATTTCTTTACATGATTGTATCATGTTAAACATTCCATTTATTTATAATAGCAATGTCACGACATGTTTATACCACAAAATAATTTATTTTCCATACTTGGTTTTTTATATGAATATACTCAAAATGATTCCCCATTGGTAAATAAACATTAACGTTACCTGTTGGAACTTGCTCTACGTAATGAAGACATTACTGCCAGGGTAAGGGAGGTCATCAGGCAATTAGAATATTCACGGACACGCTTATACTTTCAACTACCTACACTTCATGAACGTTAAAGGATATGCGCGGTTCAAGTTATGAGCTGCATGCGATAAAAATTAACCCTGACCTTAACGGCAGTCACAGTCATGGTGGTTACTAATTTATAAATTTATTTAATTGTATATATTTTTTTGGTATCTAAAATGAAAAAAAATAAATAAACAGATCCAGTAAGAAGAGTCCCATTCAGATACAAAAAAATGAGGAATATGTGTCAGAATTACCAAATGAAGACTGCAGGACTTCAAGGAATAGTAAGGGCCCAAGGAGCAGTCATTAAAGTGGATTTTTGTTTACAATAAACAGTATTGGATTATAATCATTTTCGATGCGAAAATAAAAATAAATGACTGATATAAAATTACATCTTGATAGTCAACCGCTATATTCCAAAATTTGCTCCACACAAGCAATTCCATAATTGAATACGTTATTACTGCGGATCACATGGGCGTCGTGTTACAAACTCCGCCTGCGGCGTAATTTCATATCGTTAATCCATTTGTGCCGCGTAATTACATTGCGCATGAGGATGGCAAAGCGGATTCTCGATGCCGAGTAATTATCAGCATTATAATTGGAAAAACTATTTGGATTATAGTGGGATAGAAACACACCTTACCGACATAGTACAATTTTCTACAATTTTCTGGGAATAATAAGTTTCAGGTGTGGTGATTAATTTTTGAGGGTGAATGCTCTAGAGTACGACAGAGTGGGGAATACTGAAAACGTTATGGAAATAAAATTTGTATGAATTTTACGGCGTTCTACCCGCCTGTTTTCATCCACTCGCGGGTCGTTACGAATTTCAGGAAATTTAAATGATCGTCTTTGTTGAATATTATCATAATCATAATAATCATCGGCAACCTACACAGTACACCGGTCCATTGTTCAACATAGGCCGCTCCAATTATAGGCCGTCCAAATTGATCCTGGGCGAATTATTCCAAGTACAAACACTTACATTTTACTGCTGTGGAAAACAGCTTAGGACCTATCAATTCACTGCTTTTCATTTACCGAATAGGTGATATATTTTTAGATCTATTTTAAACCGACTTCAAAAATGAAGAAACCAGTTGTATCTTCTTGATAATACTCCATTATACAACAACTGATACTGAGATAAAGCTACACGTTTAAAACAAGAGTCTACGCCAGTTCTCGTAGCAGCGTAGCAACTTAGTATGCGTCGTAGAGTTTAAAGCGGTAACTCCAGTATAACAAACATTGTAACAGTCGTCCCGGATGTCAGCAGCTGTGAACCCGACATTACTTCTCGGGCGCTTCTGCCGGATACACTTGTTTTTTTATATCTATAGTTGTGGGATATTTACATTGATTTTGTAATGTTAAATCTTTTTCTTTTTAAAAGCAAACCAGATACGCAAATAAAGTTAAAATGAATATTCAAAGTTTGTCGCTCTGCGTTTGACAACCCGCTTTTCCAGAGTAGCAAGTTGACGAAATTATGATCGCCGCCATCTATTGTGCTAAAGGTTCTCTTAAAAATTGCAATTGACTTGCAGACCTTTAACATTTTTATATACTTCTTACATATATGAGATTGATAAGCCGAAAGGTCCTTCACTTGATTATTAGCTTCACACTTGACCATATCTTCACGTTGGCGCAGAACTATCCATAATTTTTATTAACCGCTGCCTGTCACTGCACTGTATTCTTTTTTTTTTCATAAAAACAATCAACCCATAAACGTCCCACTGCAAGGGACTAGACTTCTCTCCAAACGAGAGTACGATTGCGAACGGTTAGGCCATATCTCTATCTATATCAGCCCATATACGTCCCACTGCAAGGCACGGGCCTACTCTACAATCGAGAGAATCGATTGAGAGTGGTTAGGCCATATAGTCCACAGATATTTACGTTTTTTTAATAGTGAATTTTATCCTGCTGCTGGACTGCCTCGGTGGCGTACATAGTTGTACTACGGTACGACTACAAAGCTGAGCTCTCGGGTTCGAATCCTGGGTCGGGCAAAGTGATATTGGGTTTTTCTATTCATTATCAGCCCGGAATCAGGACTTTGTGCCCGATATGGCGATAGGCTCGCCTCCTATCACATCATGGGACGGAACATATAAGGCGAAATGTGGGTGTCCTAGTGGCGCCTTTGTTCTTCTGGGATAAGGGCGTGAGTTTTTGTATGTATGAATTTTATCCAACTAACATACGTTATACTCAACAGTTTGACGCATTAGATGCCTCTTAATGCTAAGTAAACACCGGCTACAAGGTTATTCAAATCAGAACAAAATAGTGCTTACTCCGTGGCTTACACAATGCTACTTGGCGGCAGAAATAGACAAAGCACATCATAACACGAGATTTGAACACGTATTTCTGAATGTTTTAATCCACTTATACTCCCAGCATACGAAACAATCCTTTTGTTTATTATATTTCATTTGATTAAAAATATTTGCTTTGAAAAATAAAAGCCAGCGAACAAAACCGGTCGGCGAAATATGCTGTTAAAAAAATATTCAGGCTGAATTTCGGAGCTGGAAATAATATTCACTTTAAATAAAATAAAATAATAAATAAATACACCCAACAGTCACATACATAGTCCTGACCCCACACTAAGATCGAGTCTTGTGTCGTGGGTATCAGAAGCTACGAGAGACTTTTCGGTCTCACAAACACCCAGACCCGAAACAAATACCTGTGGATCACACAAATATTTGTTTCGGTGCGGGGATCGAACCCGCGGCCTCTCGTTTCGCAGGCGGCGAAACTTTACGTGTATTATATGCAAAAGTGCTATAGAATTTTTCGCTTTGTAATTTTTGTGGTAAATATTCGTAACTAGGCTGGTGGACGTATCTAATATTTATCGTTGTAGTGGAGTCAAATGAATGGGAATTATTTTTATGTAAATACTAGCGGCACGCATGGCTCCGCCCGGGAGCAGATACTTTTTTGACTCTAGTTCACATCAGAAACCTATTAATTCGGGCACTGTTTTATATTTAAGCCCAACCTTAATGCCATCCTCTATAGGGTAGACTGGGTACGGTTGTGCCAGGGTACGGTAGTGACAGTCGTCATAACAGCGAAACTATACTGAATTCGGGGAAGAGTTCAAGGGGAGAGAGACGCGGCGTACCACTCTGAACATGTTCCCTAGTATTGCGTCAGTCACCGCGCGACGTTAAGATAATCAGGAGCCTACATTGCTTTTCAACAGTCAAAAGTAAGTTTTTTTGTTTGATTTATTTTAATAATTACTGGGTTTTGGATAAAGATAGAATATCTCGTATTTTTTCTTGTTATAAGTTGAAAGTTAGTAGTTAACTACGAGTGATTACTTTTTACGTAGATTGTTTGGCAGATTTATGGCGATTTTTTGTTTTCGAAATTGCTCGTTGGGTACGATTGTGACAAATTTTGTGGGTACGGTTGTGACATATACTTATTCGCTTTTTTTGCTTTTAGATGCCCAAAAAACGCTTGCGAAATACCAATCGAGCCCAGGCTCGATTCAGGAACAGGATGCTACAACCTCAGCACCTCAGCAATTTATTTATTTATTTATACTATTTTTCTCGCCAGGAATTGTTCGACCTTTTCCGAAAGCTGCAGAACGGCAGCGATCTCAAATTTTAGTTGACTTGCTATAATAACTTTGTTTAGAAGACGATACAATTATGTTATTTCTAGCAATAAAGTCATTTTAAACCATTTTGGTGTATTTTTATGCCTGTTATTGCCGACCCGAACGACTGTCACAACCGTCCTTGGGGTGTGGTCGGTTGTGACACTTTCCTTTTTTTTTCTGATTGGACCCTATGGCCAATACAGCGTACTTACAGACAATATATTAATAATTTTACGTAGACAAATAAACAAATTATGATTCATGGTACTTTTTTCCCAGCTAACTGATAAATTAACAAAATTATCGGCGAACAAGTCAAAATTGTCACAACTGTACCCAGTCTACCCTACTGCTTTTCCCATCACATCCCGTTCTGTCTCGTTTTATTCATTCCCAATAATATAAATGCGCACTCGACACTATTAACTGATAAATCTTCTAAAATATTAATTGAAATCAAATATTGTTAGAACAACATTGTTCAAAATTAATTACCTGTAATAAATAACTTATTTACTATGATAAGGATTAATACAATAGTACTCAAAACCTATTTGCAAATAATGCATAATTTCGATTAAAAGATTTTTAAATAAGAATTACAAAGATGTATGAAGTTTACCACATCAAACCTGCACATCTAAGAGTTCTACATAAGAACTTCAAAGGTGTATAAAGCCTACCGACCACTTCAAACCAGCGTAGTTAACTTAATTGTCTCTCATGAAACTGTTCATGCCAAGTAGGCAGCTGAATCTGTGATAAAGTCAGAAAAGTCACGTTGCTCCGGGTTAATCTATGTGTATGAAAATACTTCACATTTTTAAGGATAATCTAAAGCTAAATCTTCACACTACCTCCTATGCCCTTTAGTAGTAAAATATAATATTTAACAAGTATTATAAGACGTAAAAAATGCGTGGGAACTAACCCGGCTGTCTCGGTGCGGCTTAGTGTAATACAACGTTATTACATGCCCGAAATATTGTTCCTCTTTGACTTTATCACTTGATTAAAAACAATAAAATGAGTAAAATATTTATCAAACTGGTAAGCTTTATAAATTTATTAACTAGCTTTTGCCCGCAACTTCGTCTGCACTATTTACTTTATTTGTAATATCCCGCCTTTCCCGTCTCATTCTCACTCAAGACATTATATTAATATTCTCCCCCACCCTATCCCTTTCGAGTTTATAAAAGTAACAAATATATTTGAACCCCTTGCTTATCCCACGAACACTACATTTTTTGGGATAAATAGTAGCCAAGTGTTAATCCAGGGTGTCAGCTACCTTCATAGTTCATACCAAATTTCATCGAAATCCGTTAAGCGGTTTTGGAGTTCATCACGCACAACCCCACAAACAGAGAAAAATTCCAAAAATCATTGTTCTGAGTACTATTACGTTAATACAGACACCCCATATTAGTTTTTCTCATTTACCTTCCATGTACAGACATCGATCGGTTGCAAACTTATTATATGTATAGATTTAAATCTTTATTGTATACAAACATACACAAATAACTAAAATAAAAAAGGACAAATGGCGGTCTTATTGCCCTACAACAATGTCTTTCAGACAACCATGGGTTGGATTTAACTATTAATTATAGTTTAGACCATATACGTACCATTAAACAAGCTTCCTTTGTGGTTTAAAGCGCTTATCGTATAATCCATTAAGCAGGCCTAATCTGTGTTGGTGGACTTCGTATTCTGTAGAAATTTGTGTTAAGTCTGTATGGTATGCAGGTTTCCTTCACTATTTAAATGCGTGGTAACCGACTGTCAATACGCACATTTTGAAAACTCAAAGGCTAGTCTTAGGATTTTCGATACTGTCACCACAGTCTGTGGTCCGTTACCGATAATCCACAATGCCCACACGCATTATGAAAACGGAAATTAATTTTTTAATTCCAACTTTTGCTGTGGAATACTTTATGCGGTAAAATACTTCCTATTATTAGCTTCAATACGTTGATTTATTTCTTTTTACCCATGGTTGGTGTTAAAATTTCAATATCTCTTTGAAATTAAATTGAAAAACTGTTACTCGTATGTGACTATTGTCTAATATAATATCAATCAGGTAATGAAAGTCACAGAAAATTAAAAAATAAATAAATACTCGCTGGATGGCCGCTTTCGGTAGATCGCTTTGAAAATACTTGGAAAAGACATATTTTACATTTATTTTTTTTATTTATGCTTAGTAATTGAGATTTGAGATGTTACTATATTGGTACCGACTGAAGCCTGCGGCTACCGCCCAGTCTTTAGATTGGTAGCTTTCCTCAAGAGCCGTCTTTTTTGCCAAGTCCTTTTTAGACCCATAAGATAACTTTGTCTAACTTTTGTTAAGTTTACTTTAATACCAAGGTGCATCAAGGGTAAGAGTAAACCTTTTTTTGCCCCATATTGTAACACCTGTTAGCACTGTCGCTACCCAACTTTTTTCTTTTCAGTAAATTTTTCCATGGAAATATTCGTCCCCTATTCAACACACTTTGTACGTTAAAAAAATCCTCTTCGCTGGCTTATGAAAAAATGTTGATTCATCTAATATTCCAACCTTTTTGGATACTGATTTTTTAATAATGAACAATATAGCTGTATGATTAAAAATTTAAAAATATGTACATGGGCGACTGCTTCATAAAAATATATCTCCTATATCTAATCGCAATGGAAATTCTCGTTGAAGGCCTTTACAGCAGTTGAATTAATATGGCTGAAGAAAAAATAGAGGTTATATTATATAAGTAGATCTAATCACGTATCTATTACCAAAATATATACTATATAATATATTTTTCTCGATTTTATACATAACACATACAGAAAATTCCACCACTATTCTACCGACATCAACAGTAGTAACAAAGGAACAAAGCCGTAGGAGCTGTTTGTTTATCTTATTCGCCGTTTTTCCGCCGTCAGTGGAAAAGAAACTAATATTTACATTCGCATCCACTGCGTCTGAGAGGTTAATGGCCCGGTGGTATAATTTCAGCGAACAATGTAGAGGAAAGCTTTTACGTACGCACTGGATCTATTTAACGAGCATTTCGTCCTTATACTGTTGAAGAATGTAGGGTATTTTGGGAGAATATTTGAGATTGGCTAATAACAATTCAACGGTAACAGTGCGTATTCTATTGTCTTAAAGTAATTTCGATTGGCGATAGGCTCGCTAGCAATCGCATCGTAGAATGGAACAAACAAGGCGAAATGTGGGTGTCCTGGTAGTGCCTTTGCCTACCCCTTCTGGGAAAAAGGCGTGACTTTATGTATGTATGTATGTCTGAATCGTACAGACTTCGAAAAAAAAAATATCCTACTCATCATCCCACGTCCTTGTCCCGACAGTGGGCTGAGGATTGTGGGATAGGGTTACCCACGACGACGTCGTAACATTTTATTGAACGTGCGTGAAGAGTTTGGGGAAATATTTCAAGAGAAATGTTCGAGTAAATTATTTTTGACGAACTGCCTTCTTAGATTTAAGGGTTGTAAGGCCGTGAGTTGATTGCCAAAATTGTTGGGCATTTTTAATATTATGAAAAATTACGTAAAGCAAGAGTCTTTGCTTTTCGTCCAGTCGTCACTCAAATAATGATATCAGAAAAATAATAACTTATTTGGCTTTGTTATTCTTCTTTCACTCTATAGCTGTTGCCCCATCGTCAATCCCGGAAAGGCGGACTATCACTTATAATTTCTTCTAAACTTATTAACTTCTAATAATTTCTAAAGTTCTGAAGTTGTTTTATGGTAAGTGTTGATCAGTTTTAAGCGAGCGAATATTGATCGTAAAATACTTAAAAACGCCATTAATAGACAATTTAGATCGAATCATAAAAGTAATGCAGTAAACAGTTCTTACAGATCCTCATTATCGTTGTAAATCATTTTGGAATGACCAAAACAACAATATACAGGGTGATATTGACATATGGTATTTTATTTAAACCACATGTTCTTAAGGTATTACACCCCCACCAGGTATCTTTGTACCAAGTTTGAAAATAAATCTGCGCGTGAGTATGTCAAAATTAGCGATTTTAGTTTTCAAGACTTTTGATCAACCTGTATAGGAACAAATATTTATACCGCTCAGGTAAACTCCCGAAACGAACTGAAGTGAAAATCGTGAAAATTAAAATTTATGACGAAAAAAAATCATGTCAGATTTTTCAAATTTTGAACAATGTCACCTGCAGTGATAGGAAACATGTGGGTTATATTAAATACCATAAACCCTGGATATAAAAAAGTAATAATTTTGGCGTGACTATGAAACAAATATTTAGAATATAACATGTAACTAGTTAGACACTTTATGTATCAGACTGAGAAATTTCAACAAAATAACTCCACACCAGCCAATATAAACAAGACCTAACCAACACAAGTGCTTACGAAGCTCTGGGCACAATTCATCCGGCCTCTCACCGTGCTCTTTTCGAAAAAATGCCAAAACGGTTTATCCCTTACCTAAGGCCAACTTGACCTTCGAGGGTTACCGGCAATTCACTTCCAGCTGGACGCTTTAAACAAGGATTTTTGTTACATTTCGCTGTGACTGCTTTCGTTTTTTATTTAGAGTGGAATGGCGTATAGGAATGGAACTGGTGTGATGGAAGTTGGTTTCGTCTCAACACAAAATAGCTCGGGTTTTTTCACTTGGTTATTTATATTTGCCGTTTAACAGGTTAACTGGTGCGCGACATAATAAACACTATTACATCAACAAGAACTATAACGCAGAAGATAGGCCTAGGTAACGATCTAAACGAAAAAGAAAGAAACAAAAAATGTAACCAAATCCGCGATAAAATTCGTAAAAAAATTGTTTTATTTAAAAAAAAGACAACAAAGAAAGAATAACTGCACCGTATCAACCCACATTCGCCCAATGCGAGTTGACGAACGTCACATATTAAATAAAATAATTCTTATAAACATCTTTATCGCACGGAGATATACTCACGGTAATTTACTTCACAGAACATTGTCATGGGAGCCTGTTGATAAATAGACCTACCACGATATGACGAGACGGTGGTCTCAGGCTCTAAAATTTCAAAATTTTTGGCCATGTGTGTATTGATTGTCAATTACCAAGCACTTTAATGGTGAAAGAAAACACACGTAAAATATTTTCTTTATACTGACATTAATATATGAATGTAAATGAGAGTGGTGCGATATCATCTTACGTGTATAAATACCTAATACGAAGTCGGGGTTTAGCTTAGCAAAGTGGCGTATCGCGTGCCGTGCAAGTTCCATACTGTGACTTAGCGGTTTTAATATTAGTAAGACAAGAGTTTTTCGCGTTATCGGAAAATATGTAAGCCGAAACATTGTAAGGAACATGCATGTGTGAGTTGGCAAGAATTAATATATTATAAGAGCCAAGAATCGTAGAATTGTAGAAGAGGCCTGTAGGTTGTGTTTATTATTCATTCGACTACTAGAGTGATAAAACTTATCAGTTTAGAGTTAGAGAACGCCAACACAATTACACTAGACATGTGTTCTCAGGTTGCTTTTACTTATTGGCCGAGCAAAATCTGCATCTAAATTTCCTTACAGATGTTAAAATAATATTACTTCTTTAAGCATCTGTAAGGACAACATTCTACATGATATAAGAGAATTCAACCATGGAATCTGAATTCTTATGAACTTAATGCTATAAAAGAATGAACGAAATGAATATATGAGGTTTTAAAAGAAGTAACTAATTTAAAAAAATAGTTACCACAGTTAGAATATTAATTTATTGCTCTACTACTATTACATACAACACAAAGCCGAAGCTAAGTCCTATACATTAGGAAACTCTAAGAGGTTCTTAATACTGTAATAACAGGGTAGACGGGAGGGGCGTGAGGCACACTATTGTTACAATTCGTCACTCCCTATATTGCTGACTCTTTTATATTTCCTTTTTATTACACATCACTAGAATATTCATACGGTTTTCATGTAATATTACGCCGTATTGTATCTGAATATCTAGTAGATAGACTTATTGAATATTTTGTTTATTTTTTCGTACATCGTACATCAGATGATAAGAATCACATCATTCGTAATGCAGGAAATGCAAAGTGATGAACTTATATTTAAAAAACCCGACTACTTATAAAGAAGGACACCACTCTGAATTTATTTATAAGCATATCACTGCTTTCATTAAAAGCCTGGAAGATAAGAAATTTATACCGCGTTAATCTTCAGTTTGAAAGTACCTTTGAAGTTTCATAAAATGATTTATTAGGAGACATTTAAAGCATACATTGACAGCCTCCGTGGCGCAGTTGATTGGGCGCCGGCTGTGAAACGAGAGGCCGCGGGTTCGATCCCCGCACTGAAACAAATATTTGTGTGATCCACGGGTATTTTTTTCGGTTCTGGGTGTTTGTGAGACCAAAAAGTCTCTAGTAGTTTCTGATACCCACGACACAAGACTCGATCTTAGTGTGGGGTCAGGACTATGTATGTGACTGTTGGGTGTATTTATTATTTTATTTTTTATTAACATGTATTTTTAAAGACACAAAGCCCCAAATCACTATCTCGAATCTGTGGAACTTAAATTTCAAGATTATTAAGGCTCAATTGCTCAAACTAACTTTGCCCACGGCTTTGACTGAAAACGTCAATCCCATACATTAACAACGTCAAATACGTCTCAAAATTTGTATGGCGATGGTATTGACCAAATTAAAGTTATCGTCAAAGTTAGTTATGCAACTAGGCCTAAGATGTCAAGACGAAGGCTAAAGAAAAACTAAGCTAATCTTATTGTCAAGAATAGCGCGCATGATAGAAAAGGCTCTGTCCTACAATAAAGTGAAACAACCTAATGGATAGACAAAATAATGTTAGTTTTACGACCACATTACGTCTATTTTACCAAAACAAAATAGCAAACAAACAGACCCTCACATTTATCATACATGCTTTTTTTTGCGTTGTAGTAATGTTTTTTCTCTTCGCTTTCGCTTTTCTCGCACGATTTTCTTTGTCACGCTCGTCTTTGTGGGTTTTTGTGTTTTATAACTTAACAAAATCATCAGATTTCCTTCGTTTCCTTATACATATGGAAAGGGAGCTTCAAAAAGTCAAAGTAACAAAGATGTAATTTGACCCCAAAATATTTTATGGACAATCGCGGCGTAGGAAAATTCGAATATATTTTTTTAAATTTTTAAATTGAGGCCGTAGCCATTTCTGGCTAAATGTCTAATCTGTGGCACATGACATTTTTCAAACTAGAAAAAATCAAACAAACTTTAATGTCTGACCGAATCGAATCTACAAAAACTCTGCCCAAAGCGAAGACCGATGGCCACGAGACTAATGTGGAGAAATTATAAATTTACGGACTCCGCAAAATTAGACTACAAAATAATGCCAGTAAATGGCGCGAGAACACCAGTCCTGCATACCGTAGAGATCTTTACCAAAATGTATGTTATGTGAAGTCCGCAAACTCGCATTTGGCCAGCGTGCTGGACTACAACTCAATTCCTCTCAATTGTAATGCGGTAGTTAGGTACTCAGCAGTAAGCGATTACGGGCTGACACAAACACAATACAAAAATGGCGACAAGATAACTTTACTCCTACGCGCTCAGCCCAAGGCATGTTTGTTGTGACACTTAAGGAAATTAAACATTTCGTTCAGAGTTCAAAGCGAAGATATATTTTGTCACATAAAAATAAAGGAGGCGCGTTTTCGGCAAGCGCTTTTTGATAACGTTGTCGGGGCTTTGTGTTATTGCGACATCGCCTTCGTAATACCTCTTTTGTGATGTCACGAATGGAATGAAATTGACGAAAGAAAAACGTCCCGACGTATTATGGAAATAATTAAACAATATATAAAAAAGTGGGATTGGGTTTTTTAGTGTTGGTGGAGGAATTGTGAGATGGTAATAAAATAAACGACAGTGATTGTCTAATGGGTAGTGATTTACCATCTTCAGGAGATGATTATTTTGTGAAGTGTCATAGCTAATCGAAAGTATATTTAGATATTGATGCAATTGATAGATTTTGTGGTGTAGCCTACATTAGAATGACCTGGACGATTACTATGGAACATTATCTGTATAATGCGTCTGAAAATGATATGCTCTCCTTATGTCAAAATTCGCAAACCTAATATAAAACTATTCCTTTTTAAGTAAATATGATTATAAGTTAGGTCCCATAAAAAATACAGATCACGTATGACCTACATTCTAGATGAAAACAGGTTAAAAGCAGACAGATTGCAAACAACATAAACATTTTATTTCAAAGTTAGAGATAAACTTGGAAGAATACCAAGAAACCTGGCAATTGATATTTTCAACATGTTAAAGATTAAATCCCGCATGTAACAGAATATTTACCGCTTGATTTACTTAAAGATTCTTGGATAGAGGTTTCTGGAAACGGAAAGATCTAAGTTCACAAAGCATTCGTGAAGTTTTCGCTGCCAGCAGTTTATCGGTTGGCTTTATTTTCTCACAAACTGACGACAACCGGCGCATACTTTTAGTTTTATTGGAAAATTTTAAATCCTCGCATTCCCTTTGTGCGGTCTAGACATTCTGAATAAATGTGGATGTGTTTGTATATCAACTGTAATTGTCTTACTTATGTGGTATTGCCATGTTCTGTATGTTATTTTTGAATGTTGAATTGTAATATAGTTAGTTTTTTTTTATTATGGTTTAGATAACACTGTACTGTATCGGATATTAAGTAGGAGCATTCAGAGCCGTTAGGATCATACAGTAGGAAGTATGCTGATCAAGAATAAAATTGATCGACGGATAGCATAACAATGATTACGTCGAAGCCCTAATTACTCATGAAAATATTGTCTTAAAGAACAGCACTGATTTAGCTCAAAATTTACATTTCGAAGCTTTAATCTAGGTTTAAATTAAAACAAACCATCTAAAGTCCCTTGATAAAACAAACTCACCGTGAAACTAAAGAACAGGTGATTCAGCAAATGTGTTTAGCTTGAGTACGGCTGCAGGAGAGAAAAGATCACTACGTGTTATTTCTCACATAAAAGTGAAGTAATAAACACATGTGAGATGTATTCAGCGGAGCGGGTCACAGCGTCTTACGTACGGTTGGGCAAACGAGCGGGAATTCACAGGCTATCAGCAATATTTATATTCCACTAAAAGGGCATGCAACAAGAACACAATTTAATTAATTGCGTATACTGAGCAAGTTCACGTTTATTTTAAAATTTTAACGCCTAAGAAAGAACCTTAAATGTATAGGTAACAGATTTATTTATTATAGTTGAAAAGGGTTGTCGATGTGATTATGATTCATAACACAACTACGGGCTTGTATAAGCTGCTTTCTACTCCTGTCCTTTATTTATTAGGAAGAAAATAAAATCGGTGAACGATGGATGGCACAAGTGGCACCTCTACCTACCTTTTCTGGTATACAAGCGTAAACTTACCTATGGGTTTATTCCTCTGTGTAAAAATCAACCCCATAAAAGCGTTTAAAACCCGCTCGCCTGCACACACAAGCAAGTTGTATGAAGTGGGTGGCACGTAACGCCATTACCGGAGTGTGGGCGCTCAACTTACTCCAATAAGTTACCGTGGCCGTCACAATATCATTATATATATTGTATATTTGTATTAGCTGATACTTGAATTCTGTGTAGGTGGTATGGTTTTGAAATTAGATTAGAGCTGATTGTGTGTTTATATCATATTTATACTAGAAATGAAGAATAATGGAAATTATGTTCTGCATCAGCACATATACGTCCCACTGCAGGGCACGGGCCTCCTATACAATCGAGGGTACGACTTTGAGGGGTTAGGCCACATCGTCAACCAGATGGCCTAATGCGGGTTGACGGACTTTACATGCCATAGAAATTAATTTAAGTAAAGATATACAGAACATTTAAATATACGAAAGCTGTCTGGAGTATAAAAGTCTTAACATTATGTAAATAAATTGTAAAATTTGTTATTGTCTAATACCTCACAGTATGTGAGTCTGTTTATGAAGAGCTTAAAGCTCGGACACACATCAGCTTAAAGTGATTTCATAAAAAAAAATGTAAAATTTTAAATAATAAATAGTTATTTTTCATACATGCAATATGTGCTAGCTTTGGCAATCGCTGCATATGCAGTGTTTTACATTTTTAATTAGATTGTATAATATTAACATAGTATAATTATAGTATCTTTGCTACTACAGTAAAGTATAAATATATAAATACTAAGATATATTAAACACAGAAATCTGCAAAAAAGATTCTTCTGCATGGTGGTTAGTGAATTATCATTTTTATTTCTGAGTGTCAACCACTATTTAAAGAACTTACTCTACTCCCATATGGCATGATCTATCACCATGCCAAGTATGATCTCGGAGAATCTATTCAGCTCCCATAATACTACAAAGCTGCAATATTTATAATCTAAATGAGATTAGAAAACAGCGTGGCAGTTGTATTAGTTGGCGCAGTGTCACACAGAGTGACGGCGTTACAGTCAAAAGAGATTAACACTCGGACATTGCCAAGCTTATTTCATTGGTGGTCTGAGTTGTGAATGCTAGCGGTTAACAAGGCTTACTTGAAAGGATTAACAGCAAATTCGTCTATTGTAAAATTAATAAACAAGATCTGCGAACAACAAAACTAATATTGCGCTAACCCCACTTAATATCAAAACTGGTGCTATCGTATTCACCATAATATCTAGGAGATACCATTCAGCTCCAAAAATACCCCAAATCTGCAGTATTTAATTAAATGAGATTGAACACAACGGAGCAGTTGAAGCAGTTGGTGCAATGTCGTGCGTTAAATTATTAAGCGTTTGACACTCGGACTCTGCTGGGCTTATTAGAGAGGTGGTGTGGGTTGTAAGCACTAGCGGGTGGTGCTATTACAGGATTTTGTCGAAAGGATTGACTAGTAGAATAAATTCGAGGTAAAATAATGAGCTAAATACAAACAATAGTAATTTTTGGTCGATCCCGGGTTTTTTTAAAAGACAGATATGGCAATAGAAAAATTGTGGCGTTTCAAAATATTATTATAACCGAATGAACACAAAATTCCAATAAATAGCCCGTAAGAAATTAACTCTCGGTCACTCCCACTGCTGCACCTCCTTAAACCAGGCTTAACAGCAGCACAGAGAGAATTGATGCGCACAACAGTGTCTTTGGAACCCGACTTGGCTTTAATCCGTAATAACACTAAGTAAAAAGAAAATAAACCCAAATTGGATATAAAAATAAGCGTCCATTTCCCTCCACAGCAAATCGGATGGTGTTAACCCACAAAATAAAGTCAAAACGCTAGCAGTGCATAGTTTAAGTCTAAGTCTGGCTATTGTGGATAGAAATTAACGGGACACCACCGAGTGGGCTACGAATTTACCGCTCTGTACACCCCACTATGAAGGGCAACAGTAAAGCAACTGTTCTTAACTAAATTAAACAAAAACCTTTATTAGACATTTGCTTAATCGATGAAGGATTTTCATAATGTGTGCATGATCGGGCTAGAAAAGGTTTATAATATTGATATAGTGTTTTGTAAGTGTTGGCATTTTTCTACACTTTTATTGAAATTAAATTGTTTGACCTATAGTAATGACTTCAAAATCAAAATTTAATTTTTTTATTGTACTGTTATTTTGATTTCTACGGTATGTAAGTCCGCCAACTCGCACTAGGCCAGCGTGGTGGACTATATGGCCTAACCACTCTCAATCGATTCTCCCGATTGTAGAGTAGGCCCGTGCCCTGCAGTGGGACGTATATGGGCTGATATAGATATATATAGATAGTTATTTTGACACTTACCTTATTTATTAACTTTAACCCATAACCCGTCATAAACAAAACATCAGTATCTTACAATAACACTGCCTTATATTCGCCCTCCAAAATATTTTCTTTGTTTTACTCACCTCAGCCCAATTTATAAACATAAACACCAATTTGAAAAGCCTAACACATCAAATTCATCATCAACATAAATAAATTGCCTCCTTTACCGAGTGTAAGGAGTTTCAACAGCGCATTAATTCCTTTTCCTAGCATAACATGCCTTTAATAAAAGTAAAGGCTCAACCGCCTTATTATTTTATGACTCAATGTATACGTATTTTTCAAAAACTTTTCCAATTTGAGCTCTCAACCTAAAGTTCAATAGTAATTGAAATAAGGTTAATAGAAAAATTAAAAAATAGGCGATATGGCGATAGGCTCGCCCCCTATCACACCGTGGGACGGAACATACAAGGCGAAATGTGGGTGTCCTGGTGGCGCCTCTGCCTACCCCTTCGGGGATAAAGGCGTGAGTTTATGTATGTATGTATGTATGTATGTATGTATGTATGTACAATATAAAATAGGAGTAAATAATTACTGATCATTGTTTACTGCGTTGCAGTAGCTCGTAACTGGTATCAATGACGACATTTTTTATCTACATAAAAAAAAAAACAAATATAAAAAATGGCAATTCGTAATTCGTGTTGCTGAGGGCGTTTCTTGGGCCATATCTTTTTTACAGCTAAATTTTCAAGAAACGATTATTGGAGAATAAATAATTTCAAATATGACATACTGTTCTCGCTACATCACGCACCTGGCTTAAATTAAGTTCAGCAAGCACTCGTTACTCACCCGACGGCAATTTATACTGTTACACTTTATGAGGTAAATTCTATGAAAAATTACCACAACGAAAGGTTTATTACGCGGGCTATAACATTACGCGGTAAACTTATTATATTTAGGGATTATTAGGGAATTCATACTAGCAAATCACGTATTAGTTAACGCATTTTGTAGTCTGGAAGTGTTTATTAGTAGCTGTCACTGATTTTTGGAAAAAGAAATCGTATTTTACGAGAGTTCCTCGTAAAATGATAAACGCAGTTTTAAAACTGAATTTCCGGATGTGGTACAGCCACGCTGTTGTAAATCATGACTCAGCATGAATGGGCAGACTCGAACGAGGCGGTACCACTGTCTCACAGAAATCGACACGAAGCGACAACTTAACTAACGCTTTTCGTTCGGTGAAAGAGAAATGCCGGATGCCCTATACCCCTTTCTATCCTTTTTTCTTCCCGCTCTCTTCCCAATTTATTGGGCCGGCAATACATCTATGATCCAGCATTGTTCATAGGCGGCAGTGATCTTTTACCATCAGCTGACCTGCTTGCTCGTTTGCTGGACCAATACAATAAAAAAATCTCATTTATGTCACATACATACATACATAAACTCACGCCTTTATCCCCGAAGGGGTAGGCAGAGGCGCCACCAGGACACCCACATTTCGCCTTGTATGTTCCGTCCCATGATGTGATAGGGGGCGAGCCTATCGCCATATCGGGCACAAATTCCTGACTCCGGGCTGATAATGAATAGAAAAATCCAATACCACTTTGCCCAACCCGGGACTCGAACCCGAGACCTCAGCTTTGTAGCCGTACTGTAATACAACTACGCCACCGAGGCAGTCACTAATTTCATAAACATCCAAGGTTAAAGAAACTTTATGCAAATGCTAAAAGGGTTTTGTTTATAGTTTTAATAGGTAAACAAATACTTTTAGCATGTCAATATAATGTGCTAAGGGAGATAGGATCAAATGAGGCATTTATCGACTGAGTTGTTATTACTAGCCAAAATTCATTCGTAAACTCATTACCGGGTGAATAATTTATTAAAATATTCTCATGTTAACCCAAGTAAAGAAAAATAAGACCAAGTGTAATCAAAATAGGCATAAATGTCTGAAAATTTTACAATAGGCGCAACCAAAAAAATAATAGAGGCTACCTAAAAAACGAAAATATTTACTGTAAAGTAACACTCTGAAATCTGTTCATAATGAGGAAATGACAATTAGAAACGTACTACAATCAAAAAAACTAACGTGGTGTAATAATTTTGCTGCCGCGTATCATTTGGAGATTGTCAAAGGCACACCAAACTCTACGGTTGTTCATAGTTAGTGGCGATAACTTACCTATAAGTGAACCTAATAATCTTCTACCACGCCTAGATACACTACTAAAATGAATACACCACAACGTACAAAGAAAAAAAATCCTTAAAAGCCGTATTAAGAGCACGAGAGTGCAAATTTATTAAAGAATATAATATAACGGTTTAATGTGTTTCTCATTAGTGTTACACAATAGTAAACAATGGTACGACCTCTGTAGCGAAATAAATGTTATGAACTCACAAAGAGATATTTTTCACCACCTCTAATACGAGTATATTAAACCGCATAAGACTATTGTTAGTGGGCTTTTGTTAAGAATATAAAGGTTTATTATCCTTTATTATTAAAAAAACTCGAGGAAAGTTAGTGACTTCAACGCTTAAAATAGAATTTGTTCTTATTTTTTAGGCATATTCTCAAATGTCGTTGCAGTCGCTGGGTCTACTGTGGCATACATTATCTAGCTGCGATTCTGAGTTGTACGACAGAGCGTGTAGCTTCGTATCCGTCGTGGACGCCCACAACACGGTCGTCCAAATCTGTTGTTAATGGGGCACAACTTGGTTTCCCAATTTGACTAAATGATTTTAGTCAAATAAAACGCACGCACAGACGTCGTGTTCTGTACCGTGTTACAAGAAAGTGCACCATTTTCTTGTAAAATTCAGCTGCGCCATTTTATTTTTTGGAATTTGAGAAACAGCCCGTCAGATACTTAAATTACAGTAAAGCCGGTAGGAATCGAGTTATATGAACACTTCGCCACTACCCACTATTGGCTTTTATCAGAAAAATGTCAGCTATGACACAAGAGATGGCGACTTTGATGAAATGTTTGTAATTAACAAAATCATTGTTTGTAAGACGTAGGTTTTTTAAGGCAAAATGCATGGTAGATACCCCACAAATTGCTTATGTCATAGATGTATCGAGGTGATGTTGCAGATATTATAATAAAATGAAAGGTGATAGTATTACTTCATTACCGATTTTTATCGCAATGTAGTTTTCCTAAAGTGTCATTTAAATTAATGGCTAAAGAGGCATGGTCTTGGTAGAGATCAAGACCACCTTTTTTGTAATGTTAACGTAAGATGTTTAGAAATCCATCGCCACTTTCGTACTATTCGCTCACTGGACATGCATAGTAATGTTTACTCATAAATCCGAAATAATATATGCTCAGCTTAATAGCTCGGACTTAGAACCTCTCAGTTTATCGCAAACAGGTGCCTCTAAACATGTTTTTATCTCGTTTATCTCTGTATAGATATTACAACCATGCGTATAACTTGGAATGTATCAATATCATTAACCCATTCCACCGCTGGGCATAGATTTCTTACATTGAACAACTCTAAGCACGATTCTTGACTTTCATCCGTTCCCAACCAAACACAAAATTTAAATACTTATTTAAACATAAAATGCCTTTAAATTTTAAAATCCAACAACAAACCAGCAAACTTCACAAAGAGATCGTTGGAGCTCCAATGATCCGTGTTAACAGCGGTCCAATATAAACAAGGAGTTTCTCTCGCCGCTCATTAGCCGTTATATAAACTCGCTAATTACAAAGGATAATTAGGATTCGTCTACGTTGTTTCATTACTCGTAAATACTGTTTCTGGACGGGTAGGAAAGTTACAGTAGGGACTTTTTTATGTCAATATGAGGCATCTAATTGAGACCGTGTGTCGCCTTTGGTTAAATTTACTTAAATAAATAAATAAAAACAACCAACAGTCATACACATAGTTCTGACCCCAAACTGAGATCGAGTCTTGTGTCGTGGGTATCAGAAACTACGAGAGACTTTTCTGTCTCACAAACACCCAGAACCGAAACAAATACCTGTGGATCACAGAAACATTTGCTTCGGTGTGGGGATCGAACCCGCGGCCTCTCGTTTCACAGCCGGCGTCTAACCAACTGCGCCACGGAGACTGTCTTATTATAATAAACTTATTTATTATAGTCTGTTATTTATGATTTCGATGAAGAATTAAGTAAATATTTGTATTAAAACGATAAATTAAATATAATGTGTCTGTATAAGTGTATATCCACTAGCGGATGTAGTTTAACTATTGCTTGCTAATTCAATTATGTATGACGGCTTCGTTTTTCTAAACAAGAGCAAAGTTGTTGCACGTTTAATTCGATATATCTATTTTTATTACGCATCCGCATGTCACTTTAGGTTGTCTTGCGTTGTATTGCGACTCCGGGCACAATGAAGCAAATGTGTGATGAAAATAGCTTTCTGCTGTCGCGTTTGACTAATGTGGCATATTTATTTTTTGTTATATTTTCTGTTTTTGTTTCACTTATATTTGGGTAATTTTCTCTTGTATATGATAACTATCCGCTATTTGGGTTCCCTCGTGTTAATTATAGTATTCGCGTGGGAATACACCGGAAAGCTAGTTTATTTGTAAAACTAACAAAAACTTTTTATTATAATTTAACGCTATTAAGTCTAAGATAGTGTTTATTTTAAATGTACTATTTTTTGTGATCGATGTTATGCATTAATAGAAGCGTAGTTTAATAATTAATTTTAATTTTGAAATTTGATAAAAGGCGTGTTGATTCTAACGTCCAGAAACTCGCATAACATGCCCTCTCCTCGAATCTGGATGAAATCCCAATCGAGACTTATCCGAAAACAAAACACATGCCCACTGATATGCGGACCATCGCAAATGAGTGTTAGACCACAATAAACGACGCCCACGAAAAATCGGCATATTACGCTAGGTTGCGTGATTTTGTTGAGCTAGTAAGTTATAATTCACACTCAAAATTGATCACTATTCACGAAACCACTATTTTTTCCTACTAATGGGAAACCGGAATGCGTTCCGTGAAGCATTGCCTTACGGCTGTTATCACCGTCATATTTCCAGTAAATAGTTTCAGGAAACCACATTAATCATGCCTTTCCAGCGTACCATTTAAATACCGACATTTTTTTATGAACAATTTCCTCGATTTGACATAATTTCATCGCATTTATACAGTCATTAAAACTCAATTTTCTTTACCACTTTATTTAAAGAGGATTGCGTGACCCCTTGAACTAAAAAAAGCTTCAGCAATTTGAAGCAATATATTACTCAGTATTTATGACGAGAAATGAACAAAACCTTTATTAAGTTGCTTGCTAGTTAAATTCACATTCACTTAGAAACATGAATGGAAACTGCATAAGAAGTTTTTTTTTGACACGCTTTTATACAACACCTATAACCACAAAATGACTTATGTGTACCATATACGAGTAGATAATTTTTATCGCATTTACCGATTTACTACAGACGATCAATACAGAAAACCAGATCAATCTATAAGGAACATACGAGACGAGGATGATTGATGTATTAACTATTGTAATTATTAGACGCATGTCACAACAATATTAGTACAGACAATAAGTTTCTGATAAGAAAGTTACAAAATCTAATGTCATTTACAACGAATAGCATACTTTGTATACAGCAAAGTTTTCTTAACTTTTGCAGATTGCAGTTTAATTCTCTTTCACCCTCCGAGCAGCAACTGGTATCCCTTATTGTTTCTATATTTGCGTATAAACAGTGTTATTGGAAAGTTTGTTCAATATAGGAATATGTTGGAACCTTGTTTAAAAGTGAAATTTACATTTAATGACACACTATAAACTCGCAACGGACCACGGAAATTATACTCCGCGCTTCCTCAAAGTACCGGAAGCTCAGGGGATGAGAGATTATTTTATAATTGTATTAACATACTTACGATAATTTAGAAAGAAAATGATTGAAATTTTATTGTAGAAAGATTAATAAAATAAAATAATCATTTTTTAGAATTTAGAAATACTCTGTTAAACATATAAAGCTTTTCCTAATTCTTTGGCATAGCCTTATTTCAAATGTATTTGTATGTTTAAATCTGTTATCTATAAAGATTTCAATTTTGGTCTTACACCTGCGTTTCTAAGAAAAAAATATCGTTTATAAATCTTAATCCATTATATCTGCTATCCTTTTATAAACAAGGCGACGCACTTAGATTACCAACCTCATTATTAATTAGAAATTCCTAAACTATAGCACTAAAATCCACTCCACAATAGACAAATTACTCCAGGAAGCAGCTCTAGTAGAGTAATAGCTATTACCATGGATCATAAAGCATATCCTGGGCGGAAGAGCCGATCAAACAATTATAAGAGCACACTTTGAGTTTAAAGTTACACAGTAGTTGATGAGCAGTGATACAATTAGCTTTATCAACTGAAAACCAACGAAAAAAAAAAACTTGAAATTTGAAAAGTGGTAGAGCCACACTATTGTCAGTTAGGACTCAGCACGCATGGGCAGGCTCGTCCGGGGCGATACCACTACCCTACAGGAGATCGGCGTGAAGTGACAGCTTTGGTGTTGCGTTTCGTTTGGTGAGTGAGATTTCCGAATGCCTAATATCCCTTTCCTCTTCTCATACTTTTTTCTTTCCGCTCACCTCCTGATTTAATAGGCCGACACACATCTATAATCCAACCGTTGTGGGCCACCGATGTTCATGACGGGAGTGATAACGTACCATCAGGTGATATGTTTTGCTCGCTAGCCGAGCTATTGTATAAAAAAATCGACGTTGTCGATGTGTTTCGTGTGGTGGTTAAGGTTACCTCGGACCCTGTAGCTGGAGGTAAGATATTCATATCCACCCAGACAGCAAACCCCGTACATGACGGTGAAAACCCATCATAATGACATTTGCAAGAAAGTCATATTGAGGGTCCAGCCCATATGAATCTCGTTTCATACACGCAACAACCTAAATAATAGCTTCTCGCCAGTTAAAAATACCTAGCATACAACAGATCGAAGCTACAAGATTACACAGGCGGAATTTGAAACACGTAGATCACTATGACGAATTTGTCATTAAAGTGTATGGTGGTCGCTACCAAGGTAAAAAGAAATACACTTCCACCACTAAACGGGAAAAGTAAGGTTTTTCGTGAACCTTTCTCACTACTAACATCTCAACTGTTTCACTGTGCGACATTTTACCCGATCCATTGCAGCGGCATCCAGCGAACCACTTAACGGCAGATTAACAGCTTTGTGAGCATATCAATTTAATCTTCAAATAAATTGGAGCCTCCACAGTGCACGCACATTGAGTGGTGGAATTTAATCGTTCACGGTGCTTAGTTTTGTTTTAGATCTTTAGTCTCTGAGGATTTCTAGAATGTTAAAGTTTAAGCACTGTTTTTGAGTCTGTTAAGTCATTGTTAATGATTCTTTAATTGTCGGTATTTGTTAAGTTTGTGTTTGTAACACACAATGTTGATTTTCTAAGAGACAATAGTACCCGTCACGTTGAACCTGTACCGCAGAATCTACGGTATATAAACCAATATAATGCAGAACTTTAATTAATTACGGAAGTTTCTCAAATAAGAAAATGGCTAACCAATTAAGTGTATGCCGATGATAATCTACAACTCGGGGTTGGTTAATACGCTGCCGGCCTCTTCAAATAAGAATTGGAAGCAGGAAAGACGAAGTTTAAATCAAAATATTTATGAGAAAGCGAAAAATACTTTTCCAATATCAATAATAATTATTTATTTTACGAACACGGACCTATAACAAAGGACAACACGAATTTATCAACCGAATCGTTTTCTGTGTCAATTATAAATTAATATTAAAAAGTTGTTTTCTTTCATTTCAATCTTCAAGTTCATAATAAATTATTTGAAATGGCACTGCCGTTCAAGCGAAAATGCTATTTGTTTACATAGAATTGAGAATCAGTTTAAATTGAACTTTTTCTTATTTAGATGAGTGGTACAAAGAATTAGACACAGCGGGGCATTAATTAAATTACTAATTTTATTTTATCCACCAATTTGGTTAGTACCCACAAATTAAATATAACTAAACAGATTATGAATTTAATTTATAAAATATGTAAATGGGCGATATTCCTGTTAAGCATAATCGGACTGCCAAATTGAAGGATGCGGGTTCGAACCCAGAGTTTATTGATATTTTTAAATTAGATATGTGTTTTTAAAAGCAAAGAAACCGGCAAATGTAGAAGGTCTTAACCGGAATTGAAATGTATACGTAATTAAATGAGCCGCACTAGTTTGCTGTGGTATAATATTGATATACCTAAAACAATTACTACTACACCGATGGAGGCGTAGGCAAAGGTTATTCTATACTCGTACCTCAGTGACTACATCGGCTTGTAAGTGAATTTCTGTGCTCTGATACAGTCGGCTGGAGGTTAACACAATTATGCGAGCGTACCTCAAACGAGCTTTGCGCTCCTATGCTACCAATAGAACTGGAAATTGCGTTCTTTGAAGGATGAAAGGATTAGTAGTCACTATACCAGTGTAAGGAAACTAAAATGGTGGCTCGAGGTTGCTGGGTCGATATTAATATGGCTTGAGTGTTCTAAATACACCCAACTGTCAAACAATAAATGATCCCGGCGTACTTTAAGAAACTAGGAAAGAGTTTTCTGTCTCTAACACCTAGCTCTCGAAAATATGTGTCTCGAAACGGGGATCGAAACCACGACTTCACATTTCACAGCTGAAGTTTTAACAACTATGTCACTCTCATATTTTTTATGATTAACGATCACAATTTTCGAAAGTAAAAAAAAGTTGAACAAAAATACCAGATAAATTTGCAGTCAAGAATCGCTTCAGCCTTTGCCCGACTACAAACAATTAACCAAGTCAACAAAAGTAAGAGACAAGTACTGAGATAGAAAAGCGATTCCTTTCGCGAGACTTTCTATATCTTCGCTAGCCTGAATGCCGCCTGAGCCGTTATAGGAAATCGTTCTCTGAATAATTTATCATCTCGAGTTGATTCTGACGAATACACAAGATTATAGAATTATATTGGATTTGTAAGGACCTCGTTGAGTTTTGGAATGAAAGATAAACATGTTATTGACATTATTTGAATTGTATTTAAAAGATGATGTTTTTTATAGTTCAATTTGTCACTACTTAACGATATTTTCGATTTGTGGATTCTTATTTACAACTAGATTATGAAAGCAGTAGTAGCATTAATTCATGATTCAAAATATTTTGGAAAATACTACTTAAATAAGGAATATTTGAATCAAGTTATATGAGTCCTTTAAAAAGTGTTATTATTACACTATATAATCGAATGTTTATGATAATGTGATTTTATAAAAAGATATGCAATGTATATTTACCGTTTACAAATTTCATCGCTTATGATCGCAAGGTTTATATTTTTATACTTTGATACATAAAACTAGTCTCGAGTAAATTATAAAGAGTACATCAACTGCAGCCTTAACTAAATTTTCAAAACAATGCGGCGTTCAAGAGTAATCAAAAGCAGTTTCGAGTGTTATAAGAATTTTGGATAAAATGCTATTCTCAGACAATGGATATTTTGATGCAAATATTTTATAGTATTTGAAGTCCGCCAACCCATACTAGCATTGTGGACTGTTGCCTAAGCCCTATAAATCGAACTCAGAGTCCTGTACTTTTTTTATTGAAATAAATGGTAAGACGAGCGTGCCTTTCTACTGATGGTAAGCTATACAACCGCTCATGGATAGGCTCAAAACCATACAACACCATGAATTACATGGCATTCTACTTCGTTCGCCATCTCGATACATAAGATGTTAAGTCTCATTACGTCCAGTACACTGGCTACAATGTCCTTCAAACCCGTACGCAACGTGAGTTTACACTCCTGTTTGTTGGAGAAAAAGACATTGCGGTGGTACCTACCCAGGGGGCCTCTCGCATATGAGAGACCTACCTAAGCATTGCAATAGGCGATTTTGAACTGATACAGTACTAGTACATTACACTTCTGATAAGAGATTTTGTAAAGGATATGTGGGGAAGAATTGGATTCATATCTTCCAATCTGCAAAGATTTGGGGACTAATCATAACAGATAGAAGAAAAGTAGGAAGGAGTTTGCCCGACAGTGAAATATAAAAGTTCCATAAGTCTGGTTCATAACTATAATTGACATTTCATAATTAGTCGCACCGATCTATCAAAGTGCTCCTTGGAACATGAATTTGTAATGTTACTCGTTCCCAGAGCAAGTTTCGAAGGGATTATCGTAGGTTATCGCCAAGCTGTGCAGTTAACTATTCAATTGAACTTTATCAACTAGTTTAGTTGGTTCGATCTGGTTGAGTCTAACTGAATCTTAGACGTAGAATACTGTATTTACACTCTGATGGGAATAATTATAAGAGATTAGGTGATTTGATGGTGATGATTAATTATTATTCTTTGTCTGCCTACTCTGATCTCGAGTATGTGGTATTATTATTCAAGTGACGCGCAAATTGAACCCGCACAGGTAATTTGCATGATTTCGTCATCCACCCAAGATTTTCTTCTCAATTTGAATGTATTCTAGTAAAACCTCCATGCAATTTGCACACTCTCGAAAACATGTTTCCAATGTGAGCGAGTTGTACACAAATGTGACGTCATACTTGCATGCAAGACTTGCCTAATGGAATCGCGTCCTTACATACGTATTGCTAGTTAATATGTCGTCCTTTGACTATTGATTCCATTACGTCACAATTGTACCCTGTAACAGGATGATTATCTGATTAGGAACTAAAGGGATGATGATAATAATTGGCAATAATCAATGGCCCGATTGTTCTGTGACCTAATGCTTGCTCCATGTTTGATTAGACTCGAGGGAGCCCTGATTGAGCCGTCTTTGTGTCGGCTTCTTCATTCCACCCCGGATTTTAAGGTACGGCTAGTGTATAGCGAGTTAAAATTAAGGTAAATAAACTGGATTTAATACAGAAGTATTCTTCATATAATAATAGTCGTTGTTTTTCTTAAGCCAAACAATCTTCTGGATATTGCATAGTATTTTTTTAATATGTTTAAATAAGTTTTTAGTAATTAATAATGTTTACAGGTATATTTAATTTAATGATTATAAAAAACATAATTTGTTACTTGGGAAGTAATATAATACAGATATATGTTATTTATTGCGTGAGACTCTTATTATATAAAGAAGAAGTCAAATTTGTCGTCATAAGGAAGCACCTTGCAGTGTTTTGTAGCGCCTATTTATCAGTTTTAATAATGTTTATTAAAATAACAATTTATAAATAAATAAAACTAATTCAAACATCCGAGGCAGAGGTCAATTATATTGCGATACATATTTAGATAAAAATCATAACATAACAATACATTATTATTTTGATGTCCAAGTGATAAAGAATTTTGTTGTATCGTAACAGATACTTCAGTTTATGAATAGTTTAGGGTTACAGCCATTTTATCAAGTCCAAAAGCAACTAATGCACTTTTAAAAAGTAGTTTAATTGCTCACGTAGTATTCGTGAGCAATTTTAATGGTTACTATTGTATATTTTTGTCGGTCGCATGTTTGAGACAAGTAAATGATTCAATGTTTACAATTTCTACATAATTTTTAACTGCGGTCAACTTAGTGGAGACTTAATATTCACGAAATCAAATACACACATCCAGCGTACTAACGTCAGTAGACTCTACACTGAGACACAAGTGTAAATCTTTATACTAAGAGACACTTTACGGTTCCAAAGACTTGTCAAATATGTACATACCTATTATGTTTTTTAACTCTCCGCAAATATAATCACTTAAATGTCATACCTAATTATAGCACTAGGTTTAGTCAAAGAAACACAATTAATTATAACCATATTAATATCGGACACGATTAATGCTGTCTTTAGTCGAACCCGGATGTTAGACAGGACAAACAGAGCACTTTTCGACAAGGTTACAGCTAATTGATCTTTGTGATTTGTAATAGTTCTCAACTTAAATCATTTATAATACATCAGTAATTCAAACATCGATCGAGTTTTTCATGCTTGTTTGTATCGTTCTAAGACAAGCCAGTGTAAATTTTGTACCAAGATTCAACATTATTGCTTCGACTGGGGAATGATAATGAACTTTTGCCAGTCAGTTCTTTATCTGGACAATGCGGAAATTGTAACAATGAAGTAATCACTTTAGCTTATTAAGTATTTTTCTTTGTTTCTATCTGACGTCATCCCACATTGTGCCATGGTCCCCTTTTCTACTGATTCTTATTAAACTTGGTCTTAGGCATCCTTTCTTTTCAGAATATTAACTCTGATATTTTTCTTGACGTCAACAAGTCAGCGTTCTTAATTTTCTCACTCCCTATACCGCATTATGTTAAATTGACGCGACGTGATTGAAAAGACGCAAAATAAGATTAACCAATATTACTGATACTTCTACGACGCAATGCATCGATATCAATAACATGTCAACTACATAACTGTTACATCAGACACACGATAACAACGTACGATAAAGTCAATGGAATTTCTGACATGTACTTGTAATTTTATGCATTGTTTACGTTGTAATAAAAACAGTAACGGCTGTATGACGTTAAGTAAAATATCTTCGAACACGTAAGCATTCTTTTTTAAACCAATGCCACTAATTTTACTAGTAATTCTCTTTCTTTCTATGACTGCTTGTTGTCTCATTATTCTAGTGGCAACATGGTTGTGAACCTGGAATTTTGGGTTGAATTCGACAATTCAATAGTAAATAACAATTTGTTAAATCCGCTGGCAGTGCAATCCAACCCAAATAATTTCCCTTGAATATAGGGGCGGCGGAGTGAAAACAATTAAAATGTGGGCACGCTACTACCGCTTTAGGTGATGGATTGCCTCACTAAAGCATAGCTGTGTAATTAGAGTTTTGTGGTATATGTTAAAACGAAATTTTAGCAGGTTTCATTAGTAATTATTCATGAATATCTTCATATTGGAAATCAATAAAGAATAAAGTAAGAATCATAAGTGTATAGTAGTAGTAAGTTTTATTTGAAGGATGATCGTATTTTCTCGGATGTAAATCGCAGTGGTTGAAGACCCTTTATAAAGATCCACGCAAGTATGTGCATTTCGGGTTCATTCTGTGTATATCCGAATACAGTTAGGCCTGCATACCTCTGTCGACCAGCTAAATAATCACCTCGCCTTGATGTATGCACTATCTATTGTACATACCATCTGGCGCATCGCAGTCACTGTATCGTCCCAGTATAAAAAATCCTAAATTTAATTTAATTCTAGTATTACTCAGTGCGTCAAAGTGCATGGTGGCCTGTTGGTAACGGACCAGACGCGGCTGCCTACATGTTCACGGTGGTCGCGGGTTCAAATCCCAGGGCACACCTCTGACTTTTCGGAGTTATGTGTGTATTGATAGTCAATCACCACGCACTTTAACGGTGAAGGAAAACATCGTGAGGAAACCTGCATACCGTAGCGATTTTAAAGAATTTCTACGGTATGTAAGTCCGCCAACCCGCACTAGGCCAGCGTGGTGGACTATATGGCCTAACCACTCTCAATCGATTTTCTCGATTGTAGAGTAGGCCCGTGCCCTGCAGTGGGACGTATATGGGCTGATATAGATAGATTACTCAGCAGTTATTTGTTATTCAGTACATTTTGTGACGCCTGCAGCTAGTTCATTTAGTATGTTACCAATTTTTTCGTGTATTAGATGTAAGATATAATGTAATTACCACTGGAAGACCCTAAATAAATAAAATAAAAACACAGTTTTTAGTGTTGTATTCCTTATATTTATGCACATTTTTTGTAAGATTCATTCTTTACATAAAAATATAACAACCCCACAAAATTTGATCTGAAGTAAGTAAATATAGCTCAGTGGATTTATTCAAGAATACACAGTGCCTAATTGATGTTAAATATTGTGCCTCAAAGAGAATTTACTCTCCCAAAGTAAATAGCTTCTATGCTAAGCTGTATGACGTAATATGATACCATTTTCCGCAGAAATTAGTTCCATCTATATATTACACGATATTCTGCAACCTAGCTCATTATTTACTGAGATGCAAATAATAATTAAATCTGTGCCCTAAATTAGATTTTAGATTTAATGTTTATATCGTGTACCGTTGGATAATTCTAGTACCTTTTTTTTTTTTTTTTTTATAATTCTAGTACCTACAATGATTCAGTCATGTTTTAATTTTATAAGGAATTTAAAATATAAATTGCAATATCGTCATTATGGATAAACCACTGGTAGATCGACTAGTTGCTAGGTAAAAATGATACGTTTAACCTTTAGAAGAGAGCGTGGGAGATTCAGGCGCAACACTGAGACAAACCGTGATATAAGCTACCTTTATCGTGCTGTGAAAGAAAAAAAGAGCTATAATTATGAATATTCGCTAATCCAGATAAACTTGACATAGAGCTCGGCGAAGGAAACGATAAGTTTTCATTAACTGATATAATCTTTACCCGACGCAGTCATCCATCTTAAGGCTTTAGATTTGGCTTAAAGGAGTTCTAAATCTCGCATGTCACTGTACGGTTGGGTTACACCGACGTTCGCGTCTCCAGAAAGCTGATATATTGCGGGGAGTCAGTTTATATCACGAATTGTGGGGATTTGCTGCATTGAAACAAATAACTGTGGTTAGCAAATGTTTGAGCCAATGTCATTGTAGCTCACAATGACAAAATGACACGGACTTTTACTGTTGACATTACCTCAAAAAGCTGTGTGTTTCTTATATTTTCTTCCCTTGAAAATACATACATTTTAATATGTTTTTCTGATAGTAATTACATAAACCATAAAGAATCATATTGTAACTTTCCGTACCTATACCGAGACAAAATGGGCATTCCTCTTTATTCCTTTTGAGAGCTTGCTTTGCGTGCCGTTTGTAAACGATTAAAGTTAGGCCATAATATTATTTGGCGGATTTTTTCCTTTTTAAAAGTCCTAATAGAATGTTCGCGATAGTATCGATATATTTTCAAGTTGGCTTTTGTACCCGGGTGAAGCTGAACCGAGCCGCAAGTATATTATAAAGGACATAGGAGTTATGGAAGTGGACCAATTTGCAAAACACAACTGTGTAGGCACCATTTTAATAAGCACATATAAGAAAATCTACAAAACACACAAACACAATATAATGCTTCTCTACTTTACTTTTCATTGGAACGTGATCTCTTTTCAGATAAACCGTTATAATACTAACGACATTTAAACAACAAATAAATTAGTTTTCCGAGTTTGCAAATTATTTTATATTATCGCAGACGGTGAATAAGCCAATATTTCCATGTCGACTGATGTTTCCACAAATTCTCCAGAAATAATGTCAATGTGGATATAATCACACCGAAACTATAGAGATACCAGGGCACCACGAAACGAGTTTCAAACTCTTTGTACTTATGACGGTGCAAATTTTCTAATAAGAAATATTGGTGGGAATAATATCTTTGAACCAAACCAGCTTCTCCTAATCGAAGTGTCCGAACTTGCAGGTGCTCTTGTAACGGAAACCCTTTAGCCATATAAATACTATACGTTAGTTTCATCGCGGTCTCTTGAAATTCATATAGCGGATATTCACCATACTCATCGTGAAGCTGATAGCTATAATATATAGATGTCGTTTGTGGCATGAGGGTAAATACCTTATCAGATTGGCTAGTAGTTCTCATAGCAGCCATGAAACTATCGCAACCTGATTCAAGTGTTATCGGATATGTGTAATTTCTTTCGATTTGTATGAGTTTCACAATGACTGGGGTCACGCAAGACTTTAGCTTGTTCTGATAGATTTCATAGAATTTTGATATCTGGTGCTCTTTGCTTGGCTTCGTAGTAAGACTCGTCAAGGACGACTGATAAAAACAGTTTATTAGATATGCGAACCATACCCAAAATATAAATATATATTTCAATGGCCCCCGGTGTCTAGTGCGATGGCCGAGGAGAACCAAACTTTGTATTATTATAAAAAATATGTAGCTTCTGTCGTGGATTCTCTGTAACAATATCAGTAATACTGCGAAGATCAGGAGAGCTGAAAATATTGCCAGCCAAACTACAGGTTCAAATTCGATATAAAAACTTTTCCAGACTGGTTTCAGCAAAGCTTTTTTAATTAGAACTATTAATTTGTCGTCTATTGGTAAATGACCTGACAAGAAACCAAATGCTCTCGCCCTTAATGGGGTCAAAATCATCGCGCCCATCATCATATCAGTTTCGTTATTTTGAATCAATGCCAGCGGTCCTTGTGCCATCATGTTGTTGCTTACGGTAGAGTAATTATGACCTTCATAATAAAGGTAATTAATATTGAATTGTTCCTTTTCTCCTATGAGGCCCATGACTACTTGCTCCGCGCCTACAGGGAGCAAACCGCGGTGCATCTTCAATGGGTGGACCGTTAATGGCGGCCAGTGAAGTGTAGTGATTCTTAAAGTGCATCGTCGTAAGCCCGTCGTCAGTTTGTTTGGATAAACATCGAGTGTTGTTGGACATCGACCGTAATGTATAATTCTGTTGTAACATCTTCCACACGCGTAGTCTTCGAAGGGGTTATAGGTATACACCAAAGGCTCGATTCCGTTCACTAGTACTATGTTTAAAACGTAATACTTCATTAGGACATCAAATATTATTCTGAATTCACTTTCCTTTATTGATTTTATGGTTACTATGAACTTTGCTTGTGGATTCCACGATGGTTCTTCAGCTAGGCGAGGAAAGTTTATAGTGAAGTCAGTGATATTGCCAGCTGTTAGTAAATATCCTTTATTGTAAAGGTAATGATTACTTGTCGGTGGTTTACGATAAACAACAGACAGGACTCCGGCAGAATGCAAAGCTCTCAGAATGTGATCGTCATCGTAGTTCATGTCAACGATTGTGATAAGTTCTTCTTTAATGTAATGTTGTTTTGTTATACTCATAACGCATTCTACTTGTCTATGCCTCAGTAAAATATTGTTTTGATCTAATATTTTATTTTCACTATTGACACCAACGATAGAGCTCAATATTACTAAAAACACGACTGACATCTTGAAAATCGGATTGATGTGTAGTCGTCTTTTACCGTTACTCAACTTGCTTTTTACACAATAATTAATCATGACTTCATTAGCTGCAGTCACGTTTAAACCAGATAAGGGTTTAATTGCCTACTATAATATATAGAAAAAAAAAAAACGAATGTCTCAACTAATGTATGAAAGGAAACTTTCGCTGTATTATCGATTAATGTTTCGATGTTAAGCGCACTATACACCAAAGCCGCCGATCCGTCGATCTATGTCTGCAACCTTTTGTTAACAACATGACGCTGTTGCGTGTCGCCGGGCAACTGAGCTGAGCGCTTGCGTCGCTGACATGCCAACATGTTGGCAGGCAACACGTACAAGGGCTTGTTGCCAACTTAATACATACTACGTAAAGTAAAAATATTCTATGCCAGTTGCGTTCATACTGTTGTTGTAAAAATATGACTTATTTATTAATGTTTTGGGATTTCATTTCTATTGGTTTGGTACAGAATACTATCTTTGTTTACTTGCTGGCAGATGTCTGTAGAATGTTTTCAATATGATATTTTATGTCTCTCGCGTCCACAACAAATATTGCCTCAGGTAATAAATTCGTATATGCGGTATGGTTATTTATCAAATTCAGCCCAGACGTGATAGCCTTGTCATGTTTATAATACAAAGTTAAAAAAATAATGCAATTTACAACATGTGTTTCTTATTACTAGAATGAGAGATTATTTGATGTACATCTTAATAAATAATAATAAATACACCCGACTGTTACATACATAGTCCTGATCCGCACTAAGATCGAGTCTTGTGTCATGGGTATCATCAGGAACTACGAAATATTTTTCTGTCTCACAAACACATGTGGAAAATAATTTATTGAAGAATCGTGTCGCGCCACTATCTCCGCTTTAACATAAACATTAATTTTCCCATTATTTCGTTCATTTCGTTCTCGTGGTTCTATAGACTGGCACGAATCAGTAACTGTCTGTGCTGACTATTAGTGACTTCAGAAACAATGCAACCAAACAATTCGCAAAAAAAATGTTTGTTATATTTTATTTATTGTCGTATTTGGGTGATACACACCTTTTTTTTAAAGACGCAATGGTACGAAAAGTTTTAAATTACTTTTTTCGCAAGAACTACGTATTTACAACCCAAAATTCATGATATTTAAAAAATTGCAAAAAAAATCTGTATCGTTTATTGCAAAAAAATTAATTGCATTGTGGGAATCACTAAAACTACCACCTGGCTTCGTTTTTGGTCGCAGTCTTGGTACCTATACCCGGTATAGCATTATTAATCTATTCAAATACTTTCTTCTAGATGTTTATTCTTTATTTTCTATACAGCTCCCTCTCTTTCTCTATCTTTGATATCCATAGCAAGGTTGTCTGGAAGTAATCGCCTAGAATGATAAGACCGCCATTTGTACTAATATTTTATGTTATTTCTATATATTGTTTTGTCCTTTTTTGTGCGTGAGCAATCTCTGCTTTCTGCATTTGCTTTCGCATATCCAGTACGGTAGTCTTTACCTAATAATAATCACCATCATTTATTTTCAGAAAATCCAGTTTGTTAGTAAGTAACTTAAGAACTATGTTAGTATCTGATAAAAAATTATGGAGATTTTGATTAATGGAAAATTATTTAAACAAATCAACTACGAATACTAGTTTATTATTAAATCTAACATTCCACTGCTACCTAACTCTCAACCTTTATACTTTGAATGCGCGTGTGTTCTGTATACAGCTGTCAATGACAGGGCTTATCACGTGTATTATAGCTCTTAACTCTGCAGCAATAAGGATCTTTAATCGTGCAACATTGCGACTTTCTGTTTATATGTTCGCGCCCCTGCGACGCGATAACCCCGAGATATTGTTTATCTGCATGTAACAATTTGTCAAATTTCAGATACGCGAGGCATTTGAGTGGTCATAGTGACTAGAAATTTTGAGTATTTTGTTTATCCACAAGATAAATTATATCCACATATATTGGCTTTACCGGAGATTGCATGTTGAGGACTGGATAAATACTTCTATAGCTTATAATTCTTCAAGTGGTTCAGGTTTTTTGTTAACCTCTTTCTCTCTGTCTCTCTCTCTCTCTCTTCAGCCACAAGAAGTCCACTGCTGAACATAGGCGACCCCATGGACCTCCACATAGACCTGTTGGAAGCGGCCTGCATCCAGCGACCTTAACCAGGTCGTCCGTCCACCTTGTGGATTGGCGTCCATTCAATAATATCCTAGCTCGACTTAATTTCATCATTCAATTCCCCTGTCCCCTAAAAGAGGCATCCACAGTGACTCTCCATCTCACACGGTCTTAATCTGCCAGCTTGATATCACTCCAGGTGCCAACACTTTTCGCTTCGTCGATCACAGTGCGTAGTCAGGTTTGGGACGTCAACGCTGTCGCTTTCTTCAGGGATTCCATTCCATTGCCTGTTTCCGTATGGTCTACGTCTCTTCGGAGGGTGTGGCCTGGCCATTTCCACATGCACAGTGATTCTATTTTTCACTGGTCAACTCCACATGTGCCAACTAGAAATTAAGTGTACACATTTTGAACCCGATATGCAACTTACTAACGGGAATCACTATAACAGGTTGTTCACCATTGTGTATGTTGGTCGCTATGAGGATAGAAACCCTTGCTGGTGTATAATTAATACAGGCGTGCGCATGTGTACGAATATGCATCCATGTTTTTTTCTATAAGACACTGGTGTCTCAATCGACTTGTCCAGTTATTCATGCCACCGACATTACAGCGTGACGACATAATTATTAATTAATTAACATAACATTGAATATCTTTGATTTCAAAACCAAATACAGACTTATACAAATTTTCAAACAATCATATCAGATACTGAATAAGCTGCTCCATTTCTACCGTAGTTCAAGGAAATCAAAGTGCGACTCTTCCACTTTTTGCAGCACTGTTATGAAGAAAATATGGAAGAAATGACTTATTACATGAATTTATTTATACCTACCATGTTGTCAATATCACACAATGTCACAACAAGCGTTAATCTTTCCATTCAAAGTTCAAAAGCCTCTGGCTAAAGCCAAGGCAATTCTGTTTGGACATTAGCTAAATAAATACTAAAGTACCGCTCACAATTTATGACAAAAAAAACTTATTCTATTAACGTACTAGAAATAATGAGGATAATTCAATTTTCAAATTAAGCACATTCATTCAAATGACTCTATAAGGCCTCTCTTTACTCTAAAACTTGGTCAAAATATAAAGGTGGCTTGGCGGTTTCGTTTCTATAAGAACTATTGTAGATCAGAAAAGTAATGAACAGTGATACATTTTTTTCACCTCACGCCTGTGAATGTAGTAACTATTGGGTAAAAGATTTTTTGAGTGCAACCATTTTGGCATTGGGTTAAAGGTGGATTAATCTGAGTCAAACATTGAATGTGGTCTGTTAGCAGCATAGCCACATAGCAATCGATCGCAAGATAAGGTACTAACAGACCACACAGTTGGTATTAACAAATCACATTAACATGACGTCAGCGTCATGAAGGCCATATTTAAATTTTAAGCGCCGATATAATTAATTTCGTCCAATTCGTTCATGGAAGTAGGAACAATAAGACAGGAAACAAACACATGAATAGCGGGTTCTCACTGCATATATTGTAATATTATTAAACATAGTGTCTTATTGTATTTTGTTATGTACAATTGTTTGGACGTGCGATTGTTGTAGAGTCGTTGTTGTAGCTGTTTATTTCTAATAATTTGAAAATTCTAGATATTTTTGTTTTTTTTTCTGATGCTATATGGTGCTCGCTGTGTAAAACCACCCAAACTCTTGGTACGGAGATCCGGTGTAAAAAAAGAGGAATAGCTTTAAGCAAAATGTCATATTTTGTTTTTGAAGTATACTGCATTTGCTAACAGAGAAAATGTTGTCACATCATCATTCTGGTATCCAGAATGCGACCGAAAACGAAGCCAAATGGTAGTTTTAGCGACTTCAGACACAATGCAACTAAAAAAATCACAAGAAAAGCGATTTTGTCTTTGTATTTTTTACCTATCGTGTTTGGATACGTAGATACGTAGAATTCCTAAAATAATAATGTATAATAATGTAACTAGCTTATATCTCCTAACATAATGTTCAAAAAAATCTATTACAGTAACAAACGTAAAAACGAATGGAAATATTGCATGAGAGCTAACATAAAAATTCTAACGCGGGAGCCATCAAGGTCGCCCCGAGTTTCGAAACACAACACTAAAAATACGCGAGTTTTACGTGAGAATTTTACAACGGACTACTGGTTATATTTGGGAATAGCTACACATACTATAGAACTTTTTGTATTACTTATAACATGTTGCCTTTTTTTAGCGATTCATGACAAAATGTGTAAGGTGTCTAAGTATATCTTCAAGATTTACTTGATGCAACCAGTGTGAAATGAAACATAAGGAGCGGGAAACTTTGAACACATAATACATAATCGATAAAGTTAGTATAAGATTATAAGTACATCGATGAATCTAAGTCCTAACTTATGAAACAGATGTTTGTATATATTACCTTTTGGTATCAAGTATGTCTTTTTTATACTCATTTTTTATACTTTTGATCCCCTCACCGAGACAACCAAAAATGATATTTGGTTTCACTCGTAGTTTCTGACATCCAAGACACAACACTTAGCGTCTTATTATGGAAACGTGACTGTACTGTGTGACTATATTGTTGTTTTTTTTTAACAAGAACATTAAACTACTCCACAGATTTCCTGTTTTGTGGGAGTGTATTTTGCGTTCGCAAAGATTAGCTTCGATTCACTTTACGAAGATCTGTGTGGAGGAACGACCGGCGCGGGGACATGACAGCTTGGTGTACAATCTCGAAATAAAAAATAAACAAAAAAAATGGGTGTCGTGTCTGAAGTGAAAAATGTCAGGCCAAGTTAGTATTTTTGAGTGAATCTAGTGTTTGCTATTGATTTTGATGGATTGACGCTTGTTTTAGTGAAGTTATTTTTTTTTATTCATAGAATGCATATTGATTGAAAAATAATAATTATTATTATTTTTCCCAATATTGTTTTCTATTCTTTATTGATATTTTTCGACCAAATACTAAAATTGCCATAGTTATCTGTATACTACATTTTGTCTTGAAAATAACAAAAGTTGAGACAGAATTTAATACAAAATATTCATGGAAATACTATAGGAATTATTCGTGTAAAGTTAATTAAATACCTGTTTACAAAACCGTAATAAAGTGATAAAATATTCATTACTATTCGTTTCGCTTATAACTGTCAAATATTTGCACTATTGAGCCTTGCGACGGCGTTCTATTCGAACAAATACCGCATTTGTCAATATTTGTAACCGCAACTTAACATTGCCATTGAGTCATTGAACTGATATACCATAACAGTTCAATACTAAATACACAACCAAAAAAAGGACACTAAATTGTACTAAGATCAGTCATCGATGCTTGGAGAATATAAATAATACCGAAAAAAGAAACATGCATATGACCCCTTCATTTCATTTGGTTAATCAGACTACAGAATCCCATAAGCTGCCATTTCGGCACACTCGATTGCCACTTCTACTTCCATACGTCATACTATAACATTTCTTTACTTTTTCGTTACTATATTTGCTAACATTGCGCTTAGTAATAAGTGGACTATATTCAATTTGTAGTCTCTTTCTCTCTCTCTCTCTATCTCTCTCTCTCTCTCTCTATCTCTCTCTTTCTCTATTGTTCTACCTCTCTTCAGCTGCTGTAAGTCAACGGACTTTCATAGTGACTTTTCTATATCATTTCAAAAATAATAAATCGCTATCAGCGCCAAGAAATAATAAAAATTAAATATCAAAACAAAATAATAATAATATGATACATCCCACAATTACTTTGTATTCCAGAGGAATAATTAATCAACTATAATGGTTTTTAGATTTACGCGAATGTTACACATTGAGATAAAACTATTTTACATACATACATACATAAACTCACGCCTTTATCCCCGAAGGGGTAGGCAGAGGCCCCACCAGGACACCCACATTTCGCCTTGTATATTCCGTCCCATGATGTGATAGGGGGCGAGCCTATCGCCATATCGGGCACAAATTCCTGACTCCGGGCTGATATGAATAGAAAAATCCAATATCACATTGCCCGACCCGGGACTCGAACCCGAGACCGCAGCTTTGTAACCGTACCGTAATACAACTACGACACCGAGGCAGAAAACTATTTTATACGGATTTTGGTTTAATTTATACATTTTTTAACTTCCCGATCGTTTTGATTGCATTACAGCTTTTGTAGTCACTGGGCGGACGGTCCGAAAAATTAAACCAAATCGCGATAAAATCCGTAAAAATTAATTTTATTTTAATTAATCAACTAATCTTTGTCACGATGAAATGGCAATAAAGAGTTTATGGGAACTCCAGTCCTCAGAAAGATGAGAGAAATTGGGCGTTTCTTATCAGTGAATGAATAGCTCGTTACAAGGCAAAGAAATAATAAAGACCGACCGTGGTGACAAATTAACCTTCGGAAATGTTAATGCACGTGCCAAACTTGTCTATTTATTTCTTTAACTACATCACGCGATGTCTTCCACATAAGATTGGAGAGTACAGTATGTACAGTGACGGATCACGGGTTGTAGCTAACAAGCAAAATTTAACCACATGGTGGAGATCCTAGTGATCTGAAACCATGCCCTGCCTATATGTATATCAGACACCAGTCTCACATCCAACATGTACTTTAAATATGTTTGTACTCTTATTCTGTATGACAGAAATAAAAAATACCGGATATATCAAGACTGCGACCGAAAACGAATCCATGTGTTAGTTGTAGTGGCTCCAAACACGATGCAAATAAAAATTTCGCCAGAACAGTGACAGATATTTTTTTAGATTTTTTTAAAAATCGTCGTGTTTGGGTGGTAAATACCTAGTTTTTGCGAAAATACTAATTTAAGCCCTTACGTACCATTGCATGTTTAATAATAAAGAGGTGTACATCTTTATTTTAGGAAAATTATGTATTTATCACCCAAATACGAAGATAAGTAAAAAATTACAAAAAAAAGTTATCGATTTTTTTTTGCGAAATTTTTACTTGCATTATGTCTGAATTCACTTACACTACCACCTGGCTTCGTTTTCGGTATACCCTGTATATTTTTGATATACCCTGTATATTATCATTAGAACCATCGTTTTGGATTTTCCACTATATTTATTTTCTTCTCTCGTCTCATTTTGAAAGGCTGGCAATGCCCTAACTGATCATTGCCCCAATCTGCCATTATCTGGATGAAAATTACTTAATGTCCTTTCCTGTACCCCAAAAACTTACCTGCACATTTTCATTATCATCGGTTGAGTAGTGAAAGCATGAAGGTATAGTAAACAAAAGATTTCATATTCACCTTTAAAAATTGAGTATGGATTTGTCTCTTCAGAGCGTACAAGCATGACAATTATGTAAATAGATATGTTTGCAATGATACTGAAGCTACATCTTGTTTCAGAGGGCCTCGGCATCCGTCATGTGCAAACTGTCATGCTGTTCTTCGCGATGATGCTCGCTTTCACCATGAGAGTCAACATGAGCATGGCCATTGTGGATATGACGGATGAGAGGAAACCTGGGGTAAGTAATTGGCTGAACTATACTGGTATCGTAATTGTTGTTCATCATGTACCTAGTAATTTACTGCGAAAACTGGGGGACGTTGTTTCAATTTAAAAACTTCTCCAGTTACAAGGTTGAAAGACTTTTTTAAAATTATATTAATACGGATTGCCCGCAATTCACGAACAGTAGTGTATAGAGAAGAAGACAATAATAACAATTATTAATTCTAAACTTTAATTTTATTTAGCTCTGAAAGACATTATAAACATAATATAATTACTTTTACAAATAAATAAATTCTGAATATTTGTTTAAAATTGCGATAACCTGTTTGTAATTACTCTGATAAAACCTTGAACATGTTCAGTAAATAAAACCAGTATACATGACCTTCTTAGAGCAGAAGATATGAAAATAACGAAAGGCCAAGAGATCGAATAACAAATCTAGACAAATATTTGGGTGTCTGTACTTCATTGTACTGTATTGAGAGGGGTTAGGTTAGCCATATAGCACACCACGCTGTCCTAGTGCGTGTTTGCGGACTTTTCATACCATAGATTTTTTTACAAATGGTATGCAAGTTACCTTACGTTTTATAGTGCGTGGTGATTGAAAATCAATACACACATGACCCCGAAAAATCATAAGTGTGCCCTGGGATTTGAACCCGCGACCACTGTGAAAATGTTGGCGGCTGAGTTTGGACCGTTTACGAACAGGCCACCACGCTCTTTTAATGATCAACTAATATATTTTTTCTCCAAACTAGCTTCAAGTGGTTCTGGTAGCCACAGAACAATATACATAACTCTGGTCTGTCGTGATTATACCCCGTGTGTTACTATTGATTGTATTTATTAAATACAAATAAATATTATATTAAACAATATTAATAATATGGCGTGCTATGGGAGAGGCCTATATCCAGCAGTGGACGCAGAAGGGCTGATGATGATTTTATTAAATAAGTACACCCAACACTAACATAATTTGATGATCCCACAATATGATACAAGTCTTGTGTTGTGGGTATCAAAAATTACGAAAGACTAAGCTTTCCAAGTACCTAGACCCAAAACAAATGCTTGTGGGTCGCACATACATTCATCTAGTCGCAGGAATAGAATTCGCGGCTTCTCGTTTCGTAGCTGGCGTTTTATTAACTGAGCCTCGGAATATGTAAATATAATAATTGCGTTAATTTTGATTTTATTTAAATTCATCATTATCTTAGTTATATATTTCTTATACCAGACAAAAAATTGAAGTATAGTTGATAAAAACATTAAGATTTTCTGTAACGTGACAACACACGTGCATCGTATCTGTAAAAGATAAGTCAAAATAATGAATAATGTTTTCAACAACCACACTCGCAGATCCGACAGATTTGACAGCCTCAGATGCAGTTGGTAAAGCCACTTGCTGTGACACTTTAGAAGTGTCACAACAAGTGTTGCTACGCTGTTGTCAGTCATGACTCAGCATGAATGGGCAGGCCCGTCCATAGCGATACCACTGTCTCACATGAGATCGGCGTGAAGCATCAGCTTAGCTGTCGCGTTTCGTACAGTGAGATTGCCGGATGCCCAATATTTATTTTCTCTTGCTATCCTTTTCTCTTCCCGCTCCTCTCCCGATCTGACGAATCGACAACACAACTATGATCCAGGAGCTATGGATGTGCAGCAGTTAACACTCCGTTTCGGTTTCGATTCCTCCAGCGAGATAAATTTTTGAATAACCAAGTGAGGCCGAAAAGTCTGACGCAATTTCTGATATTCCAAACAAGACTTGCATTTTGCTGTGGATTTAGAATTATAAATCGGGTTTTTGTTATGTGTATTTATGACTTTTCGGTTTCATAAAACAGTAGTGTAAATGCACTGGTGTGTTCCGGTATGAAGGAAATTGCAGTCAGAGTAACTACTGGACATAATGAGACTTAACATCTTATGTCTCAGGATGACTAGTGGAATGCCAAGCATTGATTTATAATTCATAGTGTTTGGATTTGCCACCAGGCACACCCCTTGCTACGTTTTTTCGTATAGTTGCAGATCATAACATACGGTTTGTAGTTGAATTTCGCTTTGTATACAAAATATTTTGGCTTTTTTGTAATAACTGGGATTGATTCTAAATTTAATAGCAAAATTTGCTTGCCACTCTATGTGTAAGTATAAAATCGGGTTTCGTAAAAACGAGATATTTTATCCTAGTACCTATACCTAGTATTATAGCTAGACACGTGTTTGTCTCGTGAACAGGCGCGTGTATGACCATTTGACATTGTCTCTGATAGTGCTAAAGAAATATATTTTGCTATCAATACAGAGAATTGAGATAATATTATTTATAATTGCGCACCTTATTACATACCTATGCATCGTAAAATTTGTTTAATTAACCGAGAACGGTCCGCGACCCGAGCTTATCACACGAATAAATATAATGAGTCAAAAAGTCTAGGTTTGACAATATTGTAAACTAGAGGTCGCTGCTAGTCGTTATCAATAAACTGTGTAACTACATACATAAACTTACGCCTTTATCCCAGAAGGGGTATGCAGAGGCGCCACCAGGTCACCCACATTTCGCCTTGTATGTTCCGTACCATGATGTGATAGGGGGCGAGCCTATCGCCATATCGGGCACAAATTTCTGACTCTTGGCTGATAATGAATAAAACCCAATATCAATTTGCCCGACCCGGGGTTCGAACCCGAGACCTCAGCTTTGTAGTCGTACCGTAGTACAATCACGCCACCGAGGCAGTCAAAAATTAAATTAAAAATAAGAACTATAATTATTTTAGGTGTCAATATTAGAGACTATATTGAGAAAAACATGAGGTTACGTTAAAATTAATCTTATTAATTATTTCGCATTTTAGACAGTTTTTCATTAAAAAAATATATTTTGTTTCAATGTTGGTTAAACGACATTTAACTATTCTTTTATGATTCAAATGTATTGTATAGTAATGGAAGATCCAAGTATATGAGAAAAACCATGATTAGCGGGCTACAATAACGTAGTGAAACCCAAAACAATCATTATTAGTGCCCGCTTATCTCAGAAACGGCTTGACCGATGTGGGTGCGGTTTTGACACATGTATTGTGGTAAGCATTTATTACAAAAGCTGAGGAAAATGATCATAATATAAAATAATTGAATCTAATAAACCTCAAACAACATAGGTTTCCACATAAAGATATAAATGTGGCTAGAATATAAACAATGCAAAAAATATTGATTATAAAAATCGGTAATTTTTCCTGTTGACACATAGTTTTTAAGCAGCAAACAATACATATTTGAGGAAAATAGTCATATGGACTCATACAAATGTGCCATGTTTAGAGTTTGTTTTGGCCAATGTAAATCAAAGGAATGCTGTTATACATTATAATATTTATATATTCATACACCACTGCCTTTTTAAAGTTTCCAACGTCTGTATTATGTAACTACTAACTAGGCTTGCTTTTATGCTGAAGAAAATTTTCGTGAGGAAACCTGTATACCCGAAAGCACCCCACAAGAATTTCAAAGGTGCCTGACTACCTAAAGGCATACTTTCAAAAGGGTTGATCTCAGACGTCATTCTGCAATATGACTGAAAATTTAGAAAACTAAACTAAATACTGGTAGTCGATATTAATAATAATAATAATTCGTTTATTTGTTTGAATTGATTTTACTAACGTTCAATATTAAAAACACACTTGTTTTACTGAGATGAAAACCATCTGTAGCAGACTGTTGTTTTATTTGAGCGTCTTTAATGTAATGTATGTTTCTACGTGTTTATTCAAGATATTACTTAAGTTTATATTTTTTGTCACAATTTCTTCCGCGTAAAATTACCTATTTTTAGAGATATCTCTGAGCATCCGTTTTTTGTGATAAAGTCAATGTATCAAATTCTAAGGTGCACATGTTAATCTTTGCTGTGACATCTATCATTATCTGATTAATGTTGATCTTACATATCGGAAACCTATCAAGCAAACAAAGACGATTAGATAAAATAAATGCTTCGTGTGGGTCCTACTTGAATCAGCAAATTCATGCGAAATCATACTCTATTATGATAATAGGTTGTATTACAAGCTTCAAACTCTGAAGGCCAGAAGAAATTAAAATATTTTTTAATATTGAAAACACGTTAAACTTGGGTCACCATTTTCATTGTATGCTCTTAAACATCCCTTTATTAACAAGTCCCGCTCACACTTGAATAGCTTTTTTAATTACACGATTAAATAGTTTACTTTGCAAACTAAACTATACGATCTTATTAGCAATAACAGAAGATTGCAACTAAATAATATGCATCTATCTGGCAGCCTTGTTGCAAGACCTCCTTATCAAGTTTATCAAGGAAATGCGCAGGAAGTAGTCGTTAAATACATTATATAAATAATTATAATACACGCACTTAGTTTAAGCCATCGCGTGATTAAAATTGTCACGTTTATTATATGTCATTAGATATTGTATTAGATTATTCTTCTTCAATCACTTTGACATAAACACTGGCTGTCGTACAAACTTAATTCAAAAAAGTTTATCTTCGATAAGACCGTTAAAGATAAAGCACTGTGCTGGTAGTTGCTATACGGATGAATAAAAAAAACCTCATCATTTTGGGTCTATGACAATCATTTACCATGCAAAGTGCCATAGAAAACCCGTTAGTTCACACATGTCTACAGTAAGACCCTAATCGAGCTGGGCCTTTTGTACTGTAGCTTGTGCATTTACATCAAAACTATTCCATATTAATATATATACAAGATAATACTACAAGATGATATTACAAGAGTGCTTTAAAAAACTTGTCTATCAGGCGAATTTAATAGTGTACCGTTTTCTAGATATCTCATTAAAAATCTTAGTATTCTAAAAGACATAATTGTTATTTTTTTAATTGCGTTCAATGGCGACTCAAATGGCGTTCGACTGCGCTCGCCATCTTGGGACCTAAGACGTTAAGTCCAAATATGTCTGGACATAGACTACTGGTAGTTACTCTGGCTACTGTTAGAAATAGTCATTGTGCTGGTATCTACCTAGGAGGCATTTAATAATACCTACCACCATGATATTTTTATAGATTCAGATAAAATAGAAATTGATAGGGCTATAATTAAACCAATCCCAAACATTTGTTGTTTTAAATATTTCTTTTGATTGTAATATAATCTAAAACCTAAGTCACGGTCATAATCGTACTCTCAATTTGCGTAACAAATGCGTAAATGGTCCACGCGTGTAGATATGCGTGAATGTTACGTATACAAACGATATATATGTGCGTATGTAAACACAGTTATCTTCGAGGGCGGGTCTCTTGATGTCAGAGACGCTGACCGAGTGACTTCGCAAAGTTTCCATTCATGGACATTTTATTTTGATACACATCAGTCAAATGAACGTAGGTCTAATATAACGTTATAACGTTATATTAACGTATAACGTTTCCATTGGACTCTGTTTGAACGACCTTTCGTAATCGACTTTATCAGTATACTTGTGTCGTCTATAACAAATTGCGCTCACTTTAATACTGAAGATGATTATAAAGAGATTGCAATATCTCAGTTTTCTTAAAGAATTTCAAAAGTGTTAGGTGAGGACGGTTGACGAAAGTCTAAACTTTGTTATGGGCTGATATGATTACATTTGTTTTAAGGAAAGCTTACAGACACGTAACAAAATATAAAACAGTTATAAATAAAGAAAATTGCTAATTACAAGGTTACACATATAGGAATTATTAAATAATGACTTCGTAACTAAGTTAACTATTATTTTCTTGTAAATGTCACTAGCCGAAGCCGAACTAAATGCAACAAATGTGCTACCTTGTGTTCGCTACGTAGTCGTTATTTTCGATTAATCTGAGCCAGAAATGTAAGAGTCTACAGTGATTACATGAAGGATCCGTTTTCAATTTTTTGTATAACAATTCGTTTTGTTTGATGCTTGCTTTTTGTATGTGGGCTGAATAAAACACTTCTGCAAGTGAGCAAGAACGAAATAATACACCCACATTTTGTTTTCTTAGAGCGTAAATCCCCTTTTATCCGAGTTTTTATTAAATACACTGGATTCGCTCAGCTTGAATGATTGAGCAGTAAAATGCATTTTTATCTTATAGACTTTAAAATATTGATAATATCAATCCTCTGTTTTTAGTTAGATAAACATGATCTTTTCGGGATTATTTATTTTTAAAATGGTACTAACGTCAGACAGGCGATATTCAAATTATAATATTACATACATAACATACATAAACTCACGCCTTTATCCCCGAAGGGGTAGGCAGAGGGGCCACCAGGGCACCCCCGCATTTCGCCTTGTATGTTCCGTCCCACGATGTGATAGGGGGCGAGCCTATCGCCATATCGGGCACAAATTCCTGACTCCGGGCTGATAATGAATAGAAAAATCCAATATCACTTTGCCCGACCCGGGACTCGAACCCGAGACCTCAGCTTTGTAACCGTACCGTAATACAACTACGCCACCGAGGCAGTCAAATTTAATAATATTAGGTACGTCATATCTTTCTGGTGCACGCTTTTAATTGTTACTGAGAGATTAGTATGCTGCTTGATATCAGAGACTGGAAATAATAGCGTAGAGCCTCCTAAATTTGTCGATTTTGTCGATTCATCATCTTGATCATCATCAGCCTATACTGTTGTCCCCTACTGGACATAGGCTTCCTCCAAATTGCGCCATTTCCCTCTGTCTTAGGCTTGTCGCATTTTGTCGATTGCTGAGAGATAAACATATTTCACCTGTACACGCGTTATTTGAATTGCCCTGGTCTTAATAAAAATGATGCAAAAGACATTTCACTCAACGCATTAAGTACCTATTCCATTAAACCAAGAAGAAGAACAAAGTATTTTTTCCCTCCAATAAATATATAGATATTCACCCCCTTTTAACCTCCTGATCTGTCCCGATATAACTGCAACTAAACAGCCAATCGCGCGATAAATAGTAATTTATATAATTAATGAAGTAAAACATTCCATAGATGAGTTTACTCTGTTAAGAGGTCGCGCGATAACCCAAGCTATAAAAACTTGAATGGCACGTTGCGACCTCAAATCAAATCTAAAGATAACGTGGATAAAAATAAATTCAACGATAATAATAAATGTTTTTTCCCTTGATAATTGCTGTGTATTCTTTTAAAAATAATTATGGCACTTAGAGGAATTTCAGGCTGAAACGTTACCCGAAAAATACTATTTATAAAAATATTAGTTATTAAAATACGTAAGATCTGTGTGGTGTTTATTTTTATAAGCAGGTGTGACGCAAACCATTGCTGAAGTAACCTGCTCGATCTTTTCCACTATAAAAAAAAACAATTTGAATGTTTCAGCCCTTACACAAAAGGAATACTCCAAAAGCAACTACGCAGTAAATTTAATTTCAAAGATGTTTTTCTCACGATTGATTTCTAAGAAAAGCAATAAATGATGACCCCACTCACTAGATAGTACAATTACACTAATTTGCGAATATTTTCTCATTATAATTGACAGATAATTTTTACGAGCCAGTCGTTTGAACCGCGGGCCGTTGACTGATATTACATATCTTCGAAAACTTTCCGATGTAATAACTTGTTCGTCTTCAATGAATATGTTGATATCTACAATCGTATTGTATAATAATAACAATATTTATTTTTAAACAAGACAATCTGAACCTTATGGTAAGTTGAATCCAGATATAACATCCACTTAAGAGATATATCTAACCATTTCTCGCCAATGGAAATTATAACGCCGGCCTGCTCAAAATGTATGCGAAACAAAAACCTTCCACATATTTATCAATAGGTACTTACTAAATAAATAAGCCGGAGGAATACAAACATCTCGCAACTTTTCCCTCGTAAGCTTAATTATTCAAATTAAATAAATAAGAGGAAACTCCAGATATCATATTTATTCACGTGCTTAAATATTATTTGCTTTGCAAACATTTGTAGAAACAGAATCATAACTTTTTAAAATTAATACGGAGCTAAGCCATTATACAAAGTATTCATTTCATATTTCATTTTCAGGTGTTTTAATTTATTTAGTCTAATTACTTTTGCAAATTGTAAAATGCAAATTATGATTAACAACAATTCAGTTTATTATTATTTTGTATTAGTACGATAAACATCCACAATACACCTCATTGTAAGTACAATTCAATCAAGATAGAATACTTATGGATAAGAGATAAATCTGTTGTTTACAATTATTACAGCTTGCTCGAAATTGATTGTACATCAGGTGATTCCTTAAGACGAAACACATGCTCACTATCCGAGTGGTTTCAAATATATGACCAATAACTGACACACCAATTAGTGAAATATGCACTCCTCGACAATCTTGAATCAAAAACTTTCATAAAATGAATAATGTGACCAGTTAATCGGACCCAGAACACCATAGATCATATGCTGTACGACTAGACCGATAAAGACTTTTCAACTACAACAATTTTTCTCCCTTGTTTCAGTACTTTGACTGGTCGTACTCGGTGCAGTCGATCATCCTATCGTCGTTCTTCTGGGGGTACGTGGTGCTGCAAGTCCCGGCTGGAGAGCTCGCCAGGAAGTTTGGAGGGAAACCCCTCATCACCTTCTCTATAGCCATCAACGCTGTGATCTCATTGCTATTGCCTCTTGGAGCTTCTGTCGTAAGTTGTGTTATGTATTAGCAGAATGAAGATATCTATGATATGTAGACACATATCATGGCAGACGCCAACCCGCACTAGGCCTGTGTGATGGACTATGGCTTAAGTTCACTTTACCCGACTCCTGCCTGTGGCAGCTGTTGGTGATTATCGGCTGATACAGTACATGATGAAATGATTACTATGCGCTTGATGGAAATTTGGATATAATGAAATCAGCCTGGTCTAACCCTGGCACAGGCTGATCAGAGATCCCGAAAGGCGAACTACTTAGGTCCAAACGAAAACTTTTACCTAATGCACCATAATCGATATCCGGATAGTTTCTAATATTATCTCATTAGCTAAAAGTATATCACTGCTTCCTTTTGTAAAAATTCTCCAAGAAATTGGAAGAGTTGGTAAAGTTCCGGTATTGCTTTGGCAAAGACTGTTTATTGCGAGCCTAATGCCTACATGAATAGACAGTTTTACACTCCGTTTGAAGCGCTGTTGTACCAACAATTTACTAAAGTGTGTTACTTGAGAAAGTCCTCATTTTGTTCTTTTCGAATTTTGGAAACAAATAATTGTGATTTTGAAAGTCGCACTGAATTCTTTGAGTCGAAAGAGCCCAACGTTTTCCCGTCAAAAGGGACCGAAAGGATGGATGAAAAGATAAATTATTGTCAATAATCAAAATTTTACTACTATTGGACTTCAAATTGTATCAAACTAAAAATGAATAATATTTTATGATTTTATAGGGTGGCTGGAAACTAGTATGTGTTTGCCGCATCCTCCAAGGGTTTACGCAAGCTTTTATCTATCCCTGCATGCACCACCTGGTCAGCCAGTGGATCCCACTGGAAGAGAAAGGACTTCTGACTACTATTATATATGCTGGTAAGTTCTCTTCAAAACATATTTAGCTCTAGGACACGTTTCCGCCTGTCGCCATAATACCGCAAAGTCATCGTCAATAAAACTTGCTATTGCAGTAATAATCAGAAACTATTATTTTTTAATTTTTAATCAGAATCTGCTTTCAAACCCAATATAACGAGAGTATCGAAAATTGGTAGTAGAAATTAGATCAACGAAGTCACTATCAATTGATCATTTTAGTTATTATTAACATCCGGAAAAATATAAATTGCTGTATAAGAGCAGGTTATGACATCATTTCAGCTGATGAACGCTCAACCTCATTACTAGATAATTTTAATTTAAAGTATTTATTTAATTTACAATGAGATTAAATCCAGTTTATTAACCTTAGAAGACAATATAACAACACTGCTTCTAATGGTAAATGCAGTGGAGTCCACAAATAGTATCAATAAAGGTACCCTTTCTCTCCCATCCAGTTATAGAACTCCATTAAACAATACACATAAAGAACTAAATAAAGAACAAAGGGTAGGCAAGCAAGTAACATCGATCGCTTTCCCGCAGCGGCATCGAGAACAAAAACGTATTACAGCTCCAATCGCAGCACCCGACGAGAGTAATTGGAATGCTTTCAGTATGTGACGCTGCCAACTCGTTTTAATGACACATTGTATGTAATGAATATGTGTATTTTAAGCCTGCTATATTACTTTTCTATAATTAGCTTTATCACTTAATAGTAAAATGATGTTTTATATAGTTACAAAGAGGAATGTGCAATGGAGCTAACTTGTTAAAATTATATTTTGGTGAATGAATATGCGGCAGGACCAAAATTTTCCGTAGTCAATTTCCTAGGCGAATTAGGAATTAGGATAGTTGATTAGCAGTTACTTCGTTGGTGAGAAAAGTTTGTGTGATTCACATGTATTCGTTTATGACCTAGAAGTTGTAACACCGAAAATTCATTCGTAATTTCTGATAGCCAATATAAATATTTGCTTATGCTTAGGCGTCAAGACTATGTATGTGCATGTTGGGTGTCTTAATTGATTTATTCACCAAAGCTGGTATGTAATAAAAACTTATTTTGTTTCAGGTGGTCAACTCGGTATAGCCCTTCAACTGATAGCGTCAGGATTTCTGGCGTCGGCTTGGGGTTGGCCGTCGATATTCTACACAAATGGAACCCTGGGTGCCATATGGACTGTGGCTTATATATTTTTAGGATCGGACTCTCCTGAAACTTCCAAATATATCAAAGAAGAAGAAGTGAAGTACATACAGCGATCTTTGGGAAGAGTTGGAGAACAAAAGGTATGATTAATCTCTATTTACGAATTAAATAAGTTTATTATTACTATTATATAAACTTTGAAGTGTGCCATATGGCACACTTGCTAATCTATGTATGTATAATATATATACATACATAGATCATTCCCAGGGGAAAATGGTAAAGACGAAAGGTTGTCCAATTTTATCCACGTATTAATAATATCGTTTTATAATTTTTCTAATATTAGTAAAAAAGGGAATAAAAAAGATACTCTATTAGACAGAATAACCATTATCTTTCCAATAAATAATGGGCAATAAGGTAATAGAGAATTTATTTGCTATAGAAAACGTATACTAGTATTATCAATTTACTTATTTCTCCAATAAGGACTCTTTTGGCCTTACATTATGTTATTCCTTTTTCAGAGGTACCCAGCGCCGTGGTTGAAGATAATGACTTCGCTACCCTTCTGGGCTGTGATCATAGCCCACTGCGGACAAAACTGGGGATTCTTTACACTCATGACTGAAATGCCGACTTACATGGCCAAAGTTCTTAATGTTGATCTTAAAAGTGTAAGTAACAATTGTTGTATTTCTGATTATTCTCATTGGTCAAAAAAAGCCATTGACTTGATTCGATTGAGTTAAGTTTGGAATCAAAAGTTAATCTTATAAATTCGTTTCATTTGTGATCAGTAACTAATACACCCATAAAATTTGTTGTAATAACACGTACGAACACATAAGCAAAGCTGTTCATTTTTTTTTTAATTATTTAATTATGAAGGAACAGATCGCATAGTCATTTATTATTGTTTCTTGTGTTCTAGAACGGAGTGTTATCCTCCCTGCCGTACTTGTCGATGTACTTGCTGAGTTTCCCGATGGGCGCGATGACTGACGTCATCATACGGAAGGACTGGCTCAGCGTCTCCAACACGAGGAAGCTGTTTAATTCTATCGGTACATTATTGTTTTCCTCTATGTCTATATCAATGAATCACGACCTAAAGCAAAATATAAATCCCCGAAATTATTATTGTTGATGTTGAAATAACAATGCGGAGTTATGATGAAACAGCCAAACAAGATATTTATTAATTCAAACAATTATACGAAAGATCCTATCACATTATTTGCTTTATTTTGCAACATCTGGCTTTATTATGGTACGGTATTGTATTTTTCAAACTCAATTATCATAATCGTGTTTAATTATAATTACTTACTCACTCCTAAGATTATTGTTAAACTTTTTGAAGTTACATTTTCTTACGTGAATACTTCCTCAGACGCGTCCAACCAACCAAACATTTAACAATTTAAAAAAAAACTATTGTTATTTCTTTGTTATATTTTTCCACATCTATGTGTAGCCCTGGCTATATAACTACGCTTTCACTAAAATTTTCAAAATCAATATTTCCATACTATATTCGAATGTTCCAGGACTATGGGGTCCAGCGATTGCCCTCATCGGGCTCACGTACTCTCCGCCGGGAGACATGGTGTTCGCCGTCGGGATGCTGACTCTCGCCGTCGGCATCAACGCTGGACAGTACACTGGATATTTGGTCAGTGTTTTATGTAGAATGTTTTAATCTTGGTTCGTTATATTCAGCTTGAGTGAAATAAATCATTTTCTAAATACGCGGCGTAAGGTATTTATTGGCTTTCTATGGTAGGGGTTACGAATTCGATCTACACACGAATGAATGTTAACAATCTGGACTATTTCTCTGGGTGTTCGTTTATTCTAAAATTTTAATAAAATACACTCTATGCAGAAGTAGTCTTGAGCTAATATTACTAAGACAAAGTAAGTTAAAGCAGTTATGCCCGAATACTCAAACGCCATTTTAATATTAAGTTGCAGTTAACTACCCACGTCCCACTTAATCAGTACATTTAAGCGGGACTTTGGTAGTTAAGTGCAACGTAATATTTAAGTAACGTTTGAGTATTCGGGCGTTAATCATTTCATATTAACATAGGCCTCAAGAGTTCTTTAGTGGGGGCATGTACCTAGTGCCAGTTGCAGTAAGCCATTAGAGGCAGACCACTTCTAATATATTGCTATACAAATACGACGAAGCCTATATTGAAAATGAGGTTCCCTGAACCTGTTATTTTTATATAATGCCCGCATGGATGTCCGCAAACCCGATACATCCAAAATGAAAATATAAACTTGTTGAAACAAAGCAACAAGTTCCTGTTTTATAAAGTTTAAATTGTTTCGTAGTTGGTGCACATTGACCTATCTCCGAACTTCAGCGCGTCTTTGATGGGCATCACCAATTTCCTGGCGAACATCATTTCCATCATCGCACCGCTCGTTTGTGGCGCCATCATTCAAGATGAGGTCAGTGACTAGCATCTGAATTGTTTTTAAAGTATTTTATTACTCTAAAATATTAAGACTGATGGATGTAAAGGAAAGGTAGGATGTTAAAAAATGTGTTAAATTATTTGGATTTTAAATAAAATAAAATTCATAAATCGGGCACGATATTAAGTATGTAGAAATAATACTACAAAAAAAAAAGATTAGGAGTAGACAGTAAAATATAAATTGGTCTACTATCAGTGGGAAGTAAAGGTTAGAGGGAGTTTTTCTATCATTTGCAGAAGGAAACAAGGACCATATAATATCTTGGAATATTATGTGTTAACAGACTGAGCCGACGGAGTGGAGGAAGGTTTTCTTCGTAGCTTCTGGGGTGTACTTCTTCACTAATTTATTCTTTATCCTCTTCGGAACTTCGGAGAGACAACCCTGGAACGAACCCAAAGAGACTGATGACGTTGGTAAGTTCTTTGCTTTAGTTGTGGTTGTCTTTTATGAGAATAAATTTTAAACCATTTTATTCGATGTGTATAAAAAATATTGAACAGCTTACTAACAGAGGCGTAATAAATGCAAGTTTAAAAATACTGTATATTTAGTCCAGTAGAGTGATGATTGAATATGTCTTCTTTAGTCGTAAGTATTATAATATACTGTCTTCAAATCTTTTTGGGATATCCATGCAGATGGTGATCCACGAAAGTGTGTCGTGTTTTGGGTTTAGCTTATGGATATATATGCTTTCTTTCAAGCAGGCCGTCGTAGTTGTGCTGACTTTTGTATACTCGATAGAAACTGTATTGAACTTAAAATTGGATCTACTGTAGACATTTAAACGTAGTGGAACCAAAATTGATTAAATAACGGTACACACCTGTATATCCAAAATAAATAGGGAGGATTAGAAGCACATAAAACGTACACATAATGTATTTGAATATATTCTATATCAGCCCATATACGTCCCACTGCAGGGCACGGGCCTACTCTACAATCGAGAGAATCGATTGAGAGTGGTTAGGCCATATAGTCCACCACGCCGGCCTAGTGCGGGTTGGCGGACTTACATACCGTAGAAATTCTTGAAGTGCGTTGTGGCCTGTTGGTAACTGACCAGACGCGGCTGCCTACATACTCACGGTGGTCGCGGGTTCAAATCCCAGGGCACACCTCTGACTTTTCGGAGTTATGTGTGTATTGATAGTCAATCACCACGCACTTTAACGGTGAAGGAAAACATCGTGAGGAAACCTGCATACCGTAGCGATTTGAATATATTACAGTATCATAAATTGAACGATGTGAAAAATATGTGTTTAATAAAAAAATATTAAAGTAATCAGAATCCAAAACACGTAAAAATTAATAAAATATGACACGGTAATGTTGTACTGAAACTGCTCGCGTCCAAAAAGTACGGTTTAAAAGGATTTGCATGTGATTAAACCCAAACTGCTCGTAACGGCTAATGTTTATATTTTATTTTCAGAAATGAAAGCGCCCGAAAAGCCCGCACCTGTGGAAGCCAAATATTGAAGCCAGTTTATTGTTATAATATATGTATTTATTTATTTTTGTACCTGAGCTAGCATACTTGTTAAATAAATGATAAAAATATTTATTATTTTCATTGAAAACGACGACGAGTACCAGCATAGGTTATATAATAGGTGTATATTTTGATATAATAGGAAGTTGCAAATGTTTAAAAAAATCGTACCGATTGACATCTCCACACACCTTTTCCTGGCTCCTCTACCTCCTAAACTAAAATATGGTATCATGGTATTTCATGTGTATTCAAAAAGTAATGATTAGTCAGCACGTAAGCGCATACATATTATGTATATACATGCTAAAGGTTCTATCTGTGAAGAGGTAAGCAGACGTACCATCACTTACATTTCTTTTTTTCGCCCCGTGACGAAATGGTCTATCGCAGTAACAGACGTAAATTCCAGTCCCGGGCATATTATGTACATTGTTACAATCCATTACATACACAAACGCATGGTCCGATCTGAAATATTTCAGGATATCTTACAGATTTTAACTAAATCATGTTTTGTTCTCTAAGTAGACTGGTCGTATAAATTCTCCACAATATTTTCAAAGCGATGGTAATGTAAAACTAAGAGCTTGCAATTCAGTGTAAATCCCGCGGAGGTGCAGTTTGTAAGCGCGGCCCACTCCGTAAGGGTTGATTGGAAAGGTGGCGGCTTTAAATATTTATCCGCTCTAGTTAGCATCACAGGTGTGCTGAGAGTGAACAGTACTGTAGGGGAAACTGAATTGCTTTGTAATATGTTTCTAGGTTAGGTGAAGTGATGATCACAGAGGATGATAGGCTGTCTCGGGATATTTCTAATGAAGTAGAACTTCTTCAACAGTTCACAAAATAGGTAATCTTAAACAAACAGTTATACTCGTTTATCAAGATTAAAACTAGGTTTTTAAAAAAAGCAACATACAGTCGAATTGAGAACCTCCTCCTTTTTTTGAAGTCGGTTAATAATTATCAATCCGTTGAATTAATGTTGATTTAGGGAAGCGTGTAATTTGCGCCTTTTTCTGCAAATTTAAATAAACATTAGCACTGATCTCCTTAATCGCAAATAATTGCTTTCTATAAAACAAGCCCAATTTGTTGTTATTTTATTAATAAGCACGAAGTAATAGTCAAGTACAATTATCTTTATAGTTTATAAACCCGTCATATTAAAAATATTCATAAAATAAATTGCACAAAATCTCATAACTTATCAGCTACAAAGTATAGAGCCGTACCGTTTATCCCTAGCTCTTGGGCAGCGCCGGTTCGTCCCGGGCTTATGAAACTTTCAAATGCATTAAAGTACTCGCGTCGGTCGCGTGTTGTGCTCTCAGCGACTACAGCTGCTACTAGCCAGCTGGCTTCAGGTTCAGCCAAGAGGAAACATTGCATTGGGTTTTATGGACTAGGAACTAGGAATCTCATGAGTTTTACTTGCAAAGATCCGACAAGAGAATAAAATGGTCATCTAATTGTAAGTTATAATCACAGCCCATGAATACTATTCCTATGCCGGTTATTAAAAAGCAAATAAGTATGAGTAAACATAGCTCTAACACTTGAGTGATTCGTATCAATGTATATTAACATGAAGATATGAAATGCGCTAATCTCTAGAACAACATACTAGATCGAATACATAAATTATCCTATCCTGTCCTAGATTTTAGAATCTAGGTTATAACAACGCGCTGATTGCTAAGTAATGGCTCAGCCGAACCATATAAGAATCTCAATGAATTTCTCAATCCTTCTAGATATAGACGTGACCACTACTTACAGAAGAGAATCAATTTTCCTCGTAATAATGTGGAACTAATAGATAAGACGCGTGTCTCGGACGGTGCGGAATGCTAATGCGTCCGGAACTATGTCCGCACGTCCGGACGAGGCAGCGTCGCCCTGCATCGCAACTTTGCGACCGCTCCGTTCGTCGATATGCTTCTTGTGAAGGCAGTACGTTAAATATTTTATTGTTTTTCGTTAATTTGTACTAGTGGTGGGATATCTGTATCTGTTCAGATAGCACAGAGGTTAAGCCCGTCATGGTGACTTAATTAAGTGCATCGTATTTTAGGTTCATTCTGTGTATATGCGGACGCAATGAAGCGAAATTATTTTGTATATGTATCTGTATCTGTATCAGCCCATATACGTCCCACTGCTGGGCACGGGCCTGTATATGTATGCTTTAGTCTAACTGCGCGGCTACAGTTACTATAAAGCGCATTGTAGTCGCTTTGTCGTTTTTATAGAAAATTCTTTGAGATATTATACTACTTGCTTCACTGCGCACTGTACTGTGTCAACATACATTAGCTATTCCCGCGGCGTATTGTATAGAGGCGGCGGACACGCGCGGACATTCGGTGGCCCACGTGCGATATTCACAACCGCTCTAATGGCCAATCTGATTCCAACCCTGAACATAGGGTGGATACTGGATATCCCTTACAAATGTGAGTGTTTGACGGTTTGAAGGGTTCTAAAAATTGAAACAATAAGTAGCACATATAGGTGTGGTGGTAAATTTTAACCTATAAAAAGATATGCGGAACCTACTCGAAGAATAAAATATTTTGATCAAAATACATTTTTAGATCACAAAATAGACCCATATCTAGGTATGTTGTCTACGAAGGCGTTGAATATCGTTCAAGAAACATGCATTCAGCTGGGAATTATAAGCACACACAAACAGTCTTGATGGCCGTAATAACGAACTTCTTATGCTTTTGTCATATTTGTTAAAATTGCATATTTCGGTAAATTTAAAGTTACTGTCATATTATAATTAACTTCAAGGAAGTCTATGATTTTAGATTACGAAACGGAACAGCAAAGTCATCTTTTGCAATTATCTATTCAAGAGGTCATTACAACTGTCAGTACTATTTCTTATTTTGTAATCATAGTATTATTTCTGAGCGTCTATTTTCTACTATGCAAATGTAATGTCATGTTCGTTTGTAATCTGTTAATGAATAATGAAATTGTCGCCTTTTGTTCTTTCATACTGGAAACACGCAAATGTTATGCAAACATTTCGCCAAGTTTAAATTCTAGAATGATTATTTTAATAAGGAAATAAATCAAGTATTCTATCTTTTTTTTACCTTAATATTCCACAGCAATTTTTTGCCAAAAATAAGATATGAAAGGTGTTCGTAGGTGCATCTAGAATGTATATTATTCATTGCAAATAACAAATTTAAATTACATAGATGAAAGTCAGATTGCCGTAGAATACTAACGCACTGTCCACCGGTAATCAATGAGCGTTAGTTTTAAAAAGCCACTGCTCCCAATACACAACCTGTAGGCCATATTATGCTCGTAAATGAATGTGTTTTGTCACTACCCATACATATGCAGGCAATTGTCGTCAAAGAATTGTAACAAACAAAAGACAAATCTATTCTATCACAAAAAGCATCCATCAACAATTCTAATTAATCTCCATTGTGTACGTAAATTACCAGAATGACATAAGTGCCAATTACAGTGTTAGATAAAAGCGTCCGATACGACACAGGTTTCAAATGCAGTAAGTATTATTTTCCTGTGATTTATGTGTCCTGCGTTTGGATGGCTCTGAATGCGAGAGCCAGTAATAATATTAAACAAGGGAAATATCGATATGTGGAGTGCATTATTGGACTTGTGCCTATTAAAATATCAAGATGTGGGACGAACTAAAAGGTAGATTGTGTAAAAGGTAGACTATCTTTGCAAAGCGACTTGGTGGTGATGAATGAAAGAAGCCGAGGATTGCGATCTACTATAATAATTATTGGAGGGACATGTATCTATCAGAAAAAAGTTGGTTGAGAGTAATGATGATGCAGGCTGAACGAAGATCCACTACATGTATAAAAAATCTATATTAAAGGTTTAGTAAAAACAAATGATGAAATGGATTCACTTTAGGACAAAAGAGGCAAACAAATAATAGTAGCCTTAAACTTTAAATATGTAATCTCAAATGCCGAGTAACCTAAACCTGGGAGACAACAGTCAAAAAGAAAACGAATTCAGCATACATTTCGAAATCCGTTGAAGATAATTAAATTAGAATTGTATGAACAAGTGCATTTGCATGAGACGCAAGTGCCGTTTGGCACGACGAGTAATTAGCTGCTGCAATTAACCCAGGCTGCACCAGATGGCGCCAATGTATTTAGAATTGGATGTCCTAATGATCCATACATTAGATTCTAAGTTTCTGCGGAGGTGTAATGTGATAAAATTTTTGGAACGATCAGCTTTAATGTTGGAACTTAAATTACGAGTTTATGTAGCCATAGAAATTGTCGTTTTGTTCTTTGAAATCAATCATCAATATTATTTTCCAGGCTTTTATAGGATGTCTTAGAGGTGGCCCAAACAGGCTAGCTAAGTGCAATTATTTGACTAGTCTGTTCTGTGTTGGTTGAATCAGTTTTACACGCATCTAAGAAGACCTTCATATTTGCATCACTTGATCTGTAATTATTATTATGGATCAGCACTTAGTTTAACGGATCAGTACCGACCATCAGACGCGATCACCCTACTATACTAGTAAAATAGAAACATTCTGTTTTTCCGTTCAAATTGATACCACACCCAATTGTACTTGAAGCATCTGGTCGCAGAATCCCCTCGCCCTATAAGTGGCTTTTATCAACAGTTGACCTACTTGTCCTGCCTCGAACCTACCTTAATAATTTATACGCATTACACATAACGGAACGGAGCTGGGATGATTGAGAGTCTAACGAATAGTCTCTGGGTTTTATTACTATGATTTATATAGCAGCAGAAGAAGTGAATCATGATTGAGTATATAATTGATAATAAATCGGTACAGAAGTTAAATACAATTTTCTTTTGGTATAAGTTCAGTTCTTGTATAGGTGATAGGTCTTTCATAATATCTGAGAGACCGTCTGGGTAGGTACAACCGCAATATCTATTTCTCCCACCAAACTGCAGTGTAAAAGCACTATTGTGTTTCGGTTTGAATGACATTGTAGCCAGAGTAACTACTAAAAATATTGAGACTTAACATCTTATGTCCCAGAATGGCGAGCGCAGTGGAATGCCAAGCATTGGTTTGCAATTCAAGTGTTGTTTGGCTTTGCTACTACTGTCCATGAACGGTCATATCGCTTGCCATCAGGCGAAGGGCACGCTCGTCTCACCAGTCATCGCAATAAAATACTGACCATATTAATACCTTCAAATACATATATTTCGCTCCTAATCTCACAATACTCAGCCCCAAAGCCTAATTTAATTCCACATGCACTCCCACCGCGCCACAAATCTATTTAAGTGAAACGACCCATGAGCCGCTACAATTCAAAAAATGTGTGTGTGTATTAGTGTACACACGTAAGAAGTGAAACTTCTTTATGACATCATTTTTCGAAAAATGATCTACTATTTACAAATTTACAGAATTGGTAAAATAAAGCTAAATTAAATAAAGTTTAAGTTTAGGAGGGGGGAAATTTTTGAGGGAATTTGGGATTTCTATCGGGGCCAATTTGTAGCCCTCACCGAGACGGTTCCGAGGATACCAAGCTCGGTGGGTCCACGACCTTTATTGGCCGAGATAGGTTTAGGGGGGGTGAGGTAAAAATTTTAGGTGGGGGTAGGGGCTGGTTAGGTTTCGTGGGGGGGCTATTGGGCATCTTAAAATATTTGTGGGTGGGGAAAGTTGTGGAGGGGGAATTCGGGAATTCTGTTGGGGCAGGATTGTAGGCCTCACCGAGCCGGTTCTAATGAACCCAGGGTCGATGGGTCTACGATGGATATTGGCGGAGATAGGAATAGGGGGGGTGAGGTAAAAATTTTAGGTGGGGGTAGGGGCTGGGGGGGTTAGGTTTCGTGGGGAGGCTATTGGGCACCTTAAAATATTTTTGGGTGGGGAAAGTTGTGGAGGGGGAATTTGGGAATTCTGTTGGGGCAGGATTGTAGCCCTCACCGAGCCGGTTCCAATGAACCCAAGGTCGGTGGGTCTACGATGGATAATGCCGGAGATATGAGTAGGGGGGGGTGAGGTAAAATTTTTAGGGTGGGGGTAAGCGGGGGGGGGGGAGGTTTTGTGGGAAGGCTATTGGGCACTGTTTTGGATTTAGGGTGGGGGAAGGCCAGAGGGGGGGGGGTAAGGATCAAATTACAAAAAAGTGGGTGGGACTTAAAATTTTGGGTTAGGCTTGGAAACGGTTGGGGGTGTGGCTTACTGAAGTGGGTACTAATTTACTAAATAAAAAAAGATGGCGCGTAACGGAAGAATGTGACGCGTAACGAAAAATTTTTTCCAACCCCGATAAAGAAGTTTCACTTCAATTATAATATAAATCCCAGCTTACCCTTGTCCAACAAGCGTGTATATCACTTGGCATTTTTCTTACACCGAACCCTCTAATAGTTTATGCAATGGCTATTGTGTAACGTCTCGTGTGCCTCTATAGTGGATGGTAACTTGCATTCATTGGATTGTAGTAAATTACAGATGTAATAATTTGTAAGAGATTAATGCGCCGGAAGTATTAGATGAAAATGAAAGAAGAGAAAAACTTCCACTATTTTGATGAATGACTAATGCAACGATAATGAAGCTGAATTGTGTTAATTTCGATTTCGCGCGCGGGAAATATTTTATGGCTTCTAGATTTTAGCCGCGGAGTGTTTGAAAATTCAAAACGCATGAACAAACCAGAAAAAAACTGTACAAAGATTTTTTTTTTAAATCAAATGAATAAAATAAGCGTACAAAAGACGATGTATCAAATGCCGCAGGTATTCCCACAAGAAATGTACAATATAGATCACGACTGAATCTAGTCATGACATCTCGTGTCGGGAAATGTCGCGGAGGCGCGGCGCGTGGTGACCGACCGGGAAGTGGGTTCGAGGCCTCACGACATTTGTACACCATCTCTGCGTGGCGTTTGTTTGTTTTCATTATTGTAATCAAACTTATATTGTTAATATTTGAATATTATCCGACTTACTTCAGTGAACAGTTCAAAATAAAATTTAAAGTCACGAATTCCTACTTGTATATGTATAAAATAGCACGCCAATGTTGGCAAAGGCCTAGACAGGGATGTCACTAGTGTTACCAAAAACTTCTTTGAAAGCCTCTCGCCACCCTAAACCACACAATGGTATTTTATTACCTAATATCAGTTAAGCCACTTAAAAAGTAAATTAAAAGCAAAACCTTTATGCCCCTATTTTGTCTCTCTCTGTTATGGAAGCCTGTGTGTATAGTAAACCAATTATCCTATGATGAATCGTCCAATCAATCAGCTATAACGTTTGCTATACGACACGCATGAGCCGGCTTAGGGAGTAACTACACATTATAAACTTCATTCACTTTTCACTAAAAGAGTTTTATTACATTTAAGTACTAGTATATTATGTGTAAGGTGCTGAACTCAACGGAAGTTTTGAATACTGCTGTTAGCATTTGCAAAAATAGCTTTATCATTGCGAACTTGACTCTTTTAAAGTCTTCAAAATTTTGTTTCGGGTCCGGATTTGTGCGTCCGAATCTCTTTCGTAATTTCTGATATCCACGAAACTAGGTTTGTATTTTAGTAAAAGGTCAGATCTATTTATATCGGACGTTAGGGTGAATTTATTTATTTATTTTCTGTCTGTTGTCCAAGAAAGTCGTCGCTACACAAAAAGCTAAGTGGAGGGTTACGCGTTTTAATACAAGCTTTTTATATCGACAAAAGCTGTGTTCAGCTCATAATATGTGGTTAATCCCTTACAATCAGTCAATTAGAGACAATTGTAATATAATTACATCTCGTAGTGTCCAATAATACATTGATTACTTTATAACAAGTCAATTAAACCAACTGTCGTAACCGATATCTAATCATAGCAATTATATTTGATCCACAGAAGTATGAAAAAATATATAATATATATTATTTACATACGTATCTGATATACATTAGCAGCTTCTGTGGCGTAGTTGATATAACGCCGACTATCAAACGAGGAGTCGCGGATACGACCTCCGCCACGAGACAAATCTTTGTGTGACCCAAGTAATTTGTTTCAGATTTGGGTGTTTGTCCGACCGAAAAGTCTCCTTCGTAGTTTCGAATACCTCTGAGCTCTGACACTAGACTTAAATGTACGACTGTTGGGTGTATTTATTTATTTACACTTATATCCATGTAGGGGTGGGCAGAGGGAAAACTAACGCCAGACAGATATTTCCGATATAATAGGGGCGAGCCTATCACCATGCTGGGCATTAACTTTAGCACATATAGCAGTTATTATTAAGCACAAACATTTCAGGAATTTAGAAAATTATACCTAAGGGACTTTACAAAAAAACAGGTCCATATAAAATAAATAAAATACACGCAGCAGTCACATACATAGTCTTGACGAAACACTAAGATCGAGTCTTGTGTCGTGGGAACTACGAGATAATTTTCGGTCTCATAAACACCCAGACCCGAAACAAATACTTGTGGTTCACACAAAAATTTATCTCGGTGCGGGGATGGAAGCCGCGGCCTTATGTTTAACAGCCGGCGTTCAACCAACTGCGCCACGAAGGCTTTCAATATTTCAAAGTTACTTTTTACGTAATGCAATGGAAAGGACTACAATTGCTATCCCTCAATTTGCATACGTAATACATAATATAATGTTACACGAAATTGATCGGTAGTATTTGGTATAACTCAATTAGCGTATTTACTTTATTCCATACATAATAAACTGGTACAAAAGATTTAAACGGCTTAAGTTCCACCACCATTTGAAAAGAACGAATGTATCCTCATATCAGACACAAATTGTAAACCCAAGTAAATCAAAAAAGCTTTAAACCTTAAAAAAAAAACTTGCATACCCACAAGGTGCGATTCCGCGTCGCTCTAATCTAATCCAATTGTTTTCGGCTCACTGACAGGCGGCTCCGATCAAAGGAATGCTGATAATTTAACCACTCTAATTAGAAATTCCGGTGCAAAGCCGTCTTTTGGGTCACGTGCCGCGCACGGAAGTCTTCTTCGGCGTAAAGTTGGTAAAACTGTCACGTCCACACTTTATCCTGCTGGTGACCTGTTAATTATGTCGTGAAGGTTGGCACCACTGGATTATGATATACAATAGAATGAAGTAAAATTTGTGGCATTATTTACCTGCCGACCCATACTTACATGAGGTCGGATCAGCGTGATTTTACAGCCATATTGAAGACTAATTTGGCTTATAATTTTGGTTAAAAATATTGTGATTGACTTAAAGCGATTGTGTACTTTAATGACGTCATGTATTCATTGGTGTATAGATAGGCTCTGAATTAAATACGTTTTTGTGATCATCAATCATCATATGATAATGTAACCGCATCGCCTCGAGAACAACCAGCAGACGTGCTATTCAGATCATAGCGTGCGTAAGTAACCCCTGCCGTACATAATAATTAGGTGTTTTTTGCCATAAAAATGTGTTTAGAATACAAAACTAAGCTGGTGTGTTTACCGGCACGTAGCGCAGACGAAAAGCGTCATTTGTTGATTATGGATGAGAATTAGGTGAAGTCCTGGAATCGATAATTTATGATAAATTGATATTTACGTATTTTAGAGGATTTGTACGTCATCGATGTTTTTTTTAAGATTATTGACGATGTTATTTTGTAATAAACTGTTTTGGGAGTAATGTTGTTGCATAATGATTATTTTTGTTCACAAAATACTAAGGCAATGGGGAGTCTTGCTTTGTCTAGTGTCTTTTGGCATGACAAAGTATCTAAAAATTGCCTGATGATAAGTTTAGTGCAGTTCAAAGACTCGTAAAGTAGCGACAAAATAATACTAAACTCTTCAAAAACAAATAAATCTGTTATCTTGGGTCATTATAAAAAGTTTTTAATAAGATAAGGATTCACATTCACATGAATATACAAAGGGCGAGTTGTTAAGTTGGTTTTCCCTTGCGAAAGATATGCCATCGAAAACTTAACATTACATTGAGCTTCAACCTAATTCAACAAAGTCGAAGAAAAATGCGGTTGTAAAACTAAAATCTCTGAAATAATCAAAGGTTCTTATCGAGGTCCATTTCAATTTTAAATCGTCTATAAACTGACCAGATGGACAGTTAATTGAAACCTATAAACTTTACGATCACTAACTTGCCCCGAATCTTCCAAGTAATCATTGTATTGCGTTTTTTAATGACATCTCGTAAAACATTTGGAGTATCAAATTTTAATACTGGAGTTTTTTTGCTTTGTAGCAATGTGTAGACAGTTGTACTTAGAACCTACTGTGCTTAATTGCCAAGGGCTGGAATAACCAAAGAGGAACAATTGTGAATCGTGGCTAGTTAAGTTTTAAGAATCGTGTTGCAAATATAAGCAACACTTCTTGGTCTTACAAAATCCTGACCTATAAAACCTTATCTACAAATGTTCATACATACATTTATCTTAGAATATTCATCAAACGCTAGTATCTAATTTCATAGCCAGCTTCTAAACCAACTGCAACACGGAGATTATCTAATTTTAAATGTTCATTAAAATGAATTTTAAAAAATTATATTTGAGTTACAGTTCAACGTCAATAAAATAACAAAACATGAGTCAGTGATGTTTCATATACAAAATTTTCCTTCTAATAGAAACACGATTTTTCTCATGGCACCGGAACCATTCCATGTTTCCGGGAAAACATACATTCTATTATCCAAAGGCCACATATTCTTTGAATACTTAATGTGAATGCAGGAAAGTGTTACATCTTAATGCAATTTCATTCTATTACTTATATTTTGCAGAAGCAAACCTTATATTTATCTTGTTTATCAAAAAACCGTATACATAAATTGTATACGGTTATATACGGTTGTATATATAGTTAGGATTTGGCAAGCAATGTCATGGCAAGCTGTGTCTTTGCAAGCTGTGTCTTGGCAACCTGTGTCTTTGCATGCAGTGTATTGGGTGAGCTGTCTCTGGAGTGTGAAGTGTCTTGAGTGTGCTGTGTTTCTTGGGTGAGCTGTGTCTTGGCAAGATGTGATGGAAATCGAAACTCATAACCTCTGTAGCCCTTCTTACTGCAAAATAGGCTTTTATTCAGTCATCCATGTAATATTTTTCCTAAAAGGCGAGCTTAACTCCACAATAATTCATTTGCTCCAACCGTTAACGACTTTTTAATGCCCAAACTTTCCTCATTAAACAAATAAGAGGCATATGTTTCTGACGGCTCTTTCCTTGACGGATTTTGTCGAGTCGAAGTCGAAAAATAATTATTTATGATTTCGTAGACCTATTTACTATGGAGGATTCAGCTTAAAAAAATTAATGTGAGTTTCTCGCGGGCGACACTTGCCTCCTATCACCTTTTGAGACGGAAATAATATGAGCGATTTGTGAGTAGCAGTGCCTCTGTTTATTCCTTCTATACACGCGTGACCTTTGAAGGTATGATGACGTCACAATTCTACATGAATCTCTTGTTCAGCAGAAGTTTAATCGTAATGTAACAAATGGACATCGGTCTAAGGACACTCGTGTTTGGAACAGATTTGTTTTCCTTTTAAAATACATGTGGGTTTTCCTTATCATTATTATGCCAGATGTAGGACAACTCTCGAGTACTTTACTATTTGATTCACAAATATAATCAATATTGTTGATTCAAAAAAATACCTTTGAAGTGTTTATTATAGATAAGTATGATAACAAATTAACTAACATTGACATGAAATGTAGTAAAGGTAGGGTTTATATCTTTCAAATTTAAGCTATACTAACAAGGGATCCGCTTCATTGTGGTAGAATCGCTGTCTGCTATCATTTACATACCTATATGGATATTTTTAGGTGAAAATTAGAAAAAGTAAGGCTGCGTTTCCACTGAATTTCTATCACTTAAATTCATCACAGTCATGATGATATTATAGATATTAAAATACTTCTTTACATCTCTACTACGTTTGTCCCCGATTCAGTGGAAATACAGCCTTAACGTAGATCCTTCAGCTGCGGCACAACTGTACAAACTGTTGTTTTTCAGCCGCAAGCTATACAATGTTATAAAAGCGCCAGCTCGCCGCGAATTTTCACGCTTACGTTGCCACGCACCTGCCGAAACATTTCCAGTTGTATTTTCTTTAGAATTCCGATATATTGTATGCCAGTATTGAATATACGAGTCGATGGGAATTTATTTTTGTATTTTTTTTTATTATCGCGATGTATGGCAAGACAAGCATGCCATTCGCCTGACGGTTAGCGATATGACTGCTCATGGACAGTAGCGAAACCAACCACCACCATGAATGACAAAACAATTCTTGGCATTCCACTGTGCTCGTTATTCTGAGACATAAGATGTTAAGTCTCATTATGTCCAGTAGTTGCTCTGGCTTAAACGTCCTTCAACCCGGAACATAACAGTGAACATAACACCGCTGTTTGGCGGGAGAAATAGTCATTGCTGTGGTATCTACCGAGGCGATTTATCACATATGAAAGACCTACCGCCAGGTATCCTAAATAGTGCGTTTTATCCTCAACGATTAACTAGCACTTTGTAAATCAATATTATTAAAAGCGTTAAGGAAACCGGATAATATTATATTTCACAATCATATTATATTGAATACACAGATAGAAATAAGAAATGTTCTTCAAGGTCAAATCGTAATAAATAAAATTACGATCAATAAAATGATGATAATATGATGACCTATATCAATGCCGGATGTGTTAGGTACAGATTCCAGCCCCGTTTGCGGAACAAATTAATTATTCATTAGGCATTATATTCAAATGTATTTCTTCGTATTTTCCTTCTGTTTTGCGATCATCTTCGCTACAATGTTATGTGACAGTGAACTCTCAAGGGTATAGAAGTTTCCCTAATAGCATCTGTATTACAATAACAGATAAATTAGTTGCGTTATCTTTTTCGTTTTGCTTTTTATCTTGTTTTTTATCTTAATCATTTTTTTTATTATTCATCTAGCTCAAGTGGATTTGGCTAGGCTATGAGTGTTGGACTACCAGGTTTGACTTTTGGCACAGGCAATTCACTCTGAGTATGTTTAATTGGCTAACAAAATCTATGAATTGGCCCGGATTAAAATTTGTGCCTTTTTGAACATCGTGGTACATACAAAAGCGAGGCGGAGTGAAGGCTTTGCTACCGTTTCCGTTCGGGGAATAAGATCCCTTAGACCTAAAGCAACGTCCCTACTCCAGTATTTATTTCCTATTCTTCCCTTTCCTATTTTGAGTCTCTGACAAAGCATTTAAAACCTAAGGCCTAATTGTATAAAATATCTTTGCCCATGACTTTAACTTTGACAATGACAATCCCATAGATTTGCAATTTCAAATGTATAGCGATGACTTTGTCAAAATTAAAGTTATCATCAAAGCTAGTTGCATGTGCAAGGGCAAGTTAGTTGCATGCAACTAGGCCTGAGTGTTGTAGATTTAAATAGGTGACAGTAATCACTTACCACGAGGTATTTACTCGTTTTTGGACATATGTATAAAATAATACTTAGCTCTCACATCACCTACAGCATATAATATGAAGCTTTAAATGAGATATTTTTCAAATATCATTACATTAATTACATTCTCCTAAACCTTTGAGTGTAATAGCGTTTTAGGGACACTTTCTGACTGAAGACTAATGAAGCGAGTCTCGACAGGCCTAATCATTTGAATTAATTACAAAGACTTTAATTGCACGATGTAGATGACTCGTTGGCGTGCCTAAAGTTCGAGTGCTTGGGTACAAAAAGGGAATTTTATTTTATTTTTAGTGATGAGAAATTAGGGGTCGTATTTTAAAGTTTTTTATAGAGTTTTTTTATAGATGTTATTTATTATTATTATTCGTTATTTAAATCATATTATTTTTGCAAAACCTCACGTAGTAATACGAGTAATTGATTCATCAAACAGATTTACTATTCAATATTACAGTCTCTTCACATTCAATGACTTTGAAAGAGACGGATAAACCACTTGAGCTAATTATTTATGTATATTAGTAAAAAAATTAACTATAATATTCACTGAATAAACACTCTTTTATTGTATGAATAAAATCCAGATTTCTTAGTGGTTGACATTCGCATTAAAACGCTTAAAAAAAACGCTTTAGCTGACAAAGCTCTGCACCTAATGGATACAGAGCTGAGACAAAGCTCACGTCACGAAAATCATGTGTGTAGTGATGCTGGTATTTAACTCGACGAGGCAAGATTAATCTCTCCGAACAATGGGTGTAACTCAAAAAACTCTCATATAAAAGAAACATTTAAGCCTCTTTTGTCAACTAAAATTTTAAATATAGAATTGTAATTTGTAACAGGCCACACTTCATAAAAAATTGGATATTTTAAAAATGGTAGAGCCGCGGTGTATTTTAACTACTGAAAGAATGAATCGGATCGACCAGGGAGGTTTGCTGAGAAAATAAAATCGATGGATAATGGAAGCCCGATTACCAATACTTCTTTCCTCATCTCGCCTTTCTCCTTTTATTTTGACTGACAACACACTCGATACTGGTGGTGCTCATGGAAAGCGGTATTTTATTTCTTACAAGTAAAACATGGAGTAAAAACCTACATAGCTAAATATTTTAATAATCATCCGCCGCAATTATAACAAATCTAGTGCGGAACATAATCGTGACATATGTTTTGCACTAAGTTTTCTTTATATTTCATGTCTCTGGTAGAAAGTCTGTCACAAGGGCCAAATCCTCACAAATATAGTGTCTCTTTCCATAGGCATGCTTTGTTTTTTATTCTTTTGTGGCTACTTTAACGACTCAAAAGACGCAGATAGTGCTCCCGACATTTACGAAAAACATTTTCATACTTTTAATATTTTTGAATACAAAGTACACGTATTTCTTTTACAGCTGCTTTCGTTTCATCAAATGGAGAGAGTTATAATAAAATGGAGTGCATAAAGTCGTAACTGTAAGAATGTAACTGAATTGTGTGGTCAGATTTACTGTACTATTATTCATAGTTTCATAAAATCTGCTGAAAATATACGACCAGCTTGACCCTTAGATGCCACCGGTCTCAGAATGTATAAAATATGACACTCAAACTATTTATTGTAACACGTAAATATATAAAAGCCCCTTAAATACTATTGAATAAAAAAAACACGTAAATATGAATTCTTTTTTTTGAGATATTTTGTTTTTTTTCTATATTTTTCTTCTCATTTCTCAGTCTCTTTAGCCTTCCAGTGACTAAAGTACATTAAATCGATATTTTTTATTAGACTGACGCCTACAAAATCGTATTTACTAAACGAAAAATTCAATACCTTTTGGAAATTCACGCACCGCTTAATAATTACTGAAACTATTTTCGAGCATCGGAAAACACTTTCAATGCTCATAATATTCATGATGTGTTTCTGTGTGTTATATCTGTGTTTTCGGACGACATATTATAAGGCCCACTGGCTCGTTTCTCAGCCCTATTAAAAAAATATCTTTAAAATGAGAGGTGAATACTCGGAATCACCATCAATCAACCTTGATTTATTATTTTGCCTAATTTCCTTCTCAGTGATGCCCAAAGGAAAATCTGCCGCCGTTCCCATAATATTTACTCGGGCTCTTTAAAAAACAGTCCAAGTGTGAGTTGGACTCCTGCACTAATGGTTCCGTACTATAGAACGGCACTCGTAATTTTGCAATAGTAAACAACATTTTTCTATATAACAAGAAACCTTGACATATCCTTCAGATTATTCGAATTTTTAGAGATAGTATTATAGCGAGTCTCCGGGAATGTAATTCATGTTACCCGCATCGATATCAATCACAAAGTTAAATTAATATTGACCAAGTTCAACAAAAAATACATGATCCCTGGTCAATAGGAAGTAGGTACCCCCTGTAGATTTTCTTCACTCACAGATAGGCTACAAAATTATCGTATAAGCGTCATTTTTCTCTTTTTAAATACGGAACCCTAAAACCACCCTAAAACTCCGTGTCCTTGGTGATTAATTAACGAGACTCTGCGAGAAAAATATTTCGTCGTTTAGTGTCGCGAGATTATGTACATTTTATTTACAGTACAAATTAAAATTACACCAGAACATTATTCAAGAGGAAAAAAGTTAATGTTTGTGTAGGAGAAAACGTCGTAAATTTAGACGCTATTCGTTTAGAAAATTAATTATAATTAAAACATAATACAAATATATTTTTCTTAGCCTTCTGTCTACCGTTACGCCGGTTTCTGAAGGAGTAGGCAGAGTTTCATTAAGAAAATCTAGTCTTTTATAAGTTATTAAATACTGATCCCACACAAGCATTTGTCTCGGTGCGCGGATCGAACCCGCGGCTTCTCGTTTCACGGTCAGCGTCTTAACCAACTAAAGAAAAACATATGACAACAATTATCATAAATGAACTAATGAAGTAAATATTAAGAGAACAGGAACTAAAGCCATCGATTTATGACGCGGAAGCCAGCATCTGCAACTCAGCCTGTTATTACACATCTATGTGTTAGTTTACGCACTCTAGTCGATGACAGAATATTATTTATACGTAATTATTGTAATAGTGCGTGGTGGCCTGTTGGTAACGGACCAGACGCGACTGCCTACATGTTCACGGTGGTCGCGGGTTCAAATCCCAGGGCACACCTCTGACTTTTCGGAGTTATGTGTGTATTGATAGTCAATCACCACGCACTTTAACGGTGAAGGAAAACATCGTGAGGAAACCTGCATACCGTAGCGATTTTAAAGAATTTCTACGGTATGTAAGTCCGCCAACCCGCACTAGGCCAGCGTGGTGGACTATATGGCCTAACCACTCTCAATCGATTCTCTCGATTGTAGAGTAGGCCCGTGCCCTGCAGTGGGACGTATATGGGCTGATATAGATATAGATATATATAATTATTGTAAACACCTTAATGTCAACGCGTTGTATTGTTTACAATCGAATACCTCGGTCCATCTTATCAGGACTTCGATATCTAATAATAATTTAGTTATATATATCATTAAGGGAATCGTGAGAAAACAATTACACCGTAGTTTACAAAAAAATCTATGTTTTGTGAATTCCACCAACCCACACTACGCTGCAGTAGTGGAATATGGTTTAACTCTACTAAATTTTAAAGAAGGCCTATAGGCTGAATTATTATTCCACTATACGAGGTACATTGCACTTCTTGAGAATCAAATCGAGAACGACATCACCGACATAATTAGTAATGTGGTAGGAAGTATCAGAAGTAATGGTTACCGAACTTTAAATCATCATCAACGTCTTATACGTTAGAAAGTGTACGAGTTTGTTATTATACGAGTAAATACACCAACATCACATAGTCTTGACCTCACACTAAGATCGAGTCGTGTGTCGTGGGTATCAGAAACTGCGAGAGACTTTTCGGTCTCACAAACACCCAGACCCCAAAACAAATGTCTGCGGATCACAGAAACATTTGTCTTAGGTACAAACTCGCGGCCTCTCGTTTCACAGCCGGCGTCTAACCAACTGCGCCACTGAGGCTGTGAGTTATACCAAATAACACACAAGACGCCACCAATCAATCAATCTCACGAATAATTAGTTCCTTGTTGGTAACGAGCGGAGGAACTGGTGTTTTGAATCCTTCGATAATTATTTACTGCGATTTTTATTCATAATTTTATTTTAGTGCCGCAGTTCCTATTGGCCTTTAACTAACGACTCTCCTTTTTATTGGTACTAAATACGAGTAATAGCACAAGTTCATTAGTTTAGTATTTGTTTCTTACATTGTTTATCAAATCGTTATAAATATAAAATTGTTACCGAGTTGCACCACTAGTGGCCATCGTATATATTATTATGTGGTGTGAACCGAGAGGTAGTAGATAAAATTCCGAGTAAGGGCAATTAATTCGCGATTTTTGCGATACCTCGATACTATTTAGGATACCCGAGCTGGTGAATTCACACCCGGGCTTTGAAATTACTAAACTATTTTTGGAGTCGAAAAAATTCGCTTAACGCTTAAATAATAAATAAATACGCCCAACAGTCACGTACATAGTCCTGAACCAACACTAAGATCGAGTCTTGTGTCGTGGGTATCAGGAACTATGAGATACTTTTCTGTCTCACAAACACCCAGACCCGAAACAAATACCTGTGGTTCACACAAATATTTGTTTCGGTGCGGAGATCGAACCCGCGGCCTCTCATTTCACAGCCGGCGTCTTACCAACTGCGCCACGGAGGCTGTCAAATATATTTCCTTACTTGGCTATTATTTTCAAAGACACCTTTGCTGTCTAAGAACACGCTTGTTTGATACCTATCAACTAAGAGAAGGGGGAACACCTTATTCCACTAAAGTCTAAAAAAATTATAGGTATCTTGATTACAAGGCCACAAAGCAAGGTCCGTCACATCGCAAATCCAGTTCCTAAACCCGAAATGGCTATTGCATCGTCGAGGAAAACAGTTTAGAAATTACAATTCCGAGCGTGTGCGATTTTCCTCGTGCATTTTTCCTTCACCAAACATCGTGGGATGTATTATTGATGCCAATTTTATATGCTATTTTTGTATTTCCGTATTTCAAGATCGAATTTTTGATTTATATATCACCGTGTTCGAACAGATTCAGAAATAATATTGAATTTTGATGTTTTTGTACGGTAGCTGAATACAAATATTGTTTAAAAACTGATTTTAAACTTATTCAGTTTTAATATACGTTTTTAATATGATAATATACTCGTGTACATGTAAATCAAAATTAGAATAATTATTAAAAAAATATATATTTTGTACATATTCCTAATTCATTGCTGTAGTTCCGAATTTTAAAAAAATATCGTATTTTTCCGTCCTTAGTTTTAGTCATAAATATTATATTTAAATCTCTGGTTACTTATGTATTCGTTTGCAATTATATTAAAATTGCTATTAAAATCAAAATAAAAAACGGTAATTATCAATGGAAATATTCAAAACGGACTGAAATATCTACAATTATACGCCTCATAGTGCTAAAATAAATTAACATACTAATCGAGAGAAATACCACTGAATGCTCCTACAAGAATATTCTTACAGTAAGTAATAATAATACACATATAATAGATAATAGATATAATAGATCTTCCCTAAGATCAGAAGACCTGATAGGTTGACTTAGAGTGGGACCGCCTTTGACGAAGATCTAAAACGCATCCATGCAAATGTACCGCTTTCCGGAATTAGCCTTTTTTACACTGGCACGGCGAAGTGACTGCACCGCCCCTGATGGCAAGCAATGATGCAATACCGTCCAAGCAAAGCGTCAACTGGCATATGCTTTGCAATGTAGCCATCTTTTACTTCTATAAGATTTTTCAAGTGTTCCGCCTAAGATGCTTTTGGCAATGTTCCCAAAATTAATTAATTTCAATGACGGATTGGCGCAGCAATTAAGGAACTCCTTGTCTGGGATTAAAGTAGCAAGCCCGATCCCCGCACAGATTGTTTTATATTTTGAAAAATATATTTATCTTAAAATGACATAAGGCAGAAATATTCTGGAATGGACGCTATATACCGACAAGCGAAGACTTATAGTTGGCAAGACGTCACTGGATACAGGTTTCCAACATGTCACTACAGAAATTCTTGGGGAAAGCCTTAAGCATTGAACTTTATTCGGCCCAATATGGTGGTTATTGGTATTGGTTCTGGGTGTTTTTTGAAGTTAATGTTTGAAAACACATTTTTGATATAAAAAACCCTACCGAGTACTACACCTACTGTAATACATTTTTTTAAACTTCTTTTTACTGATATTGTGCATTTGCGGATTCTGGTCGAAAATTCTTTCATATCGGAAACAATTATTATAACAACAGGCTTCCGTACTTTGTTTCTTTTTTACGTGTTACTTTAAAAGGTTGGGTTAAGTTACTTGCGTTTGTTATTTTGTGTCCTTACTTCCCTTTGTCATATTGCGCCTTATAATACTGCCAAAATTACTGTTTTAAACCTACAAATTGATTTGTAAGTAGTAGTATTGCTTTAAATTGTCAAAACTACACCACAAATAGATCGGCACGAGTAGTGTGGTCTCCTATCTCACAGAAAACTGTCCCAGCGTGACATCTATCACGATAAGTCCCATGCCCAGCAGTGGGACATTAACAGATACAGAATAAAACTTTCACCAATACATTAGCACAATTATCGGAGCCGGTGTAGTCGAGATTAACAATTCAGCACTTAACTATATCAGATAACAATAGCGGCCTGACGCAGCCAATGTCAAGTGTATCGGTAATATTACGCACTGTTTGTGTGTTTGTTCGTTGACAATTTTTATCATAGTATATTATTTATTAGATTTATTTATGCTGTTCGCTACAATTCTGTATTTATGTAAATAGTTGAGTAGTAGTATAAAAATAGGATTTAAGAATATTATTTGTTGACGTCGTATGCCGCTTAAATATTAAAACCAATATTAATATACTGTATCGGATCATTATAATTTAGTACCGAACACAGGAATCCCCTATTATCTGGGGTTCAATTGAGAGGGCGTATGCTATAGAGTATAGACCACCACGCTGGCCTATTGAGGGGTAGTGGACTTCTCATACCGTAATATAAATTCTTGTAACGATGTATATAGTAAGCAGGTCTCGCTGTTCTTCTTCACAGTTGAGTAATTGCTTAAAAGTCTAAAGATCTCTCTCTCTCTTCAGCCACAGGATGTCTGCTGAACATAGGCCTTCTCCATGGTTCACCACATAAACCTGTTGGAAGCGGAGCTAAAACTCACACCACTCAAAAAGCGTTGCCACGTCCACAAGTTGAACGAAAAAGAATATTTAATAACGTCTATGGTTTGACCTCCTTTTCAATTTGCGGGTTTAGTTCATGGACCACGATAATCCATTTTGCGTTGATGGACTTCACATCACAAGGCATTTGCAATGCACTCATTATTAATTATGAAAATATATTATATGTTAAAATGAAATTATTTTAATTCCCGACGTTTCGATTACTTTACAGCTTTTGTGGTCACGGTCGGTACTCGGAAAGTAAAAAAATGTAATTTTTTACCAAATCCGCGATAAAATCTGTAAAGTTTATTTCAATGTGCAACATTAACTAAATCTAAGAAATCATTACGCCAAAAGATCCTGTAGTGTCTACCTAAAACCTATTCATAGCCAAGCATCGCCGCGTGCGCAACTAGAACAAACAAAGATTTATAAAGAGTTGCAGGTGTGGTCTCGTCGCACAGGCGAGTAGCGCGCGCGCCGCACACTTCCTGTACCTGACGGCCGACACCGCGATCGCGACTAGCAACCGAAACGTGCTGTGATATATTGTTCAACATGACCGAGATCGAAGCACAGGATGTTGTCGCTCCCAAACCAGGTGAGTGATTATGTGGAAATAGTGCATAGATAAGGGTAGGACGCGATAGTCACAAAAAATTTAGGGTTTAAGTAATAATAATTAGTATTTCTTGATATTTAAAAATATTTTTATAATAGTAACAAAATGATTTCAATAATAAATAACTAAAGTAAAAAAAAAAATTAAGCTCTCAAGGTGAAAATAAATATTTACCGGAAAAAGTAATTTGATTTGAAAAAAATAAGTTTTAACAATTATTGGCAATTTATAGTTAAAGATAAACATAATTAATTCAAAATATTGTCAATCATCTTACAAAATATGTCAATAAAACGAGGAAATTGAATTAAAAAATATTTACATTCATGCGTGTAGAATAGTACTTTATATTAGTAACACACATAAGTATCTTCACTTAAATTGTTCCCTAAAATTTTACTAGACATAGAATTATTAATTATTTAGCTACATAATTTGAGTAAGAAAATCTATTGAAATACCTAATGAATTACCAAATTCTGGATTCAATACATTTTATATTCCGAAATCTTGTGAAGATGTTTGCGTTAAATTAAGTGGTGTTCATTAATATTATAATATTATGGTATGTTTATTAATTTGCGTGTCGTAATTGGGCTGTTGTAAATAAAACCTTGATTTTTGTTAATAATAATTTAAGAGAAGTGCGTAAATGATTAATTAGATTTTAATGCGAATACTCGTACATTTATTCAAAGTAAATATAACTAAAAATACCTTAAAGCTTCAGTTTATAAAATGTTCATTAATGTAAAAATAACTTTTCGATACCATTATGCATTGAGCAGAGCCATAATTATCATTCCATCATATTCATTAAAAATAAATTAGATAAAATTAAAATAATAATATGAGAATTATCACCGCAATTTTCAATCTAATTTAGTCAAATAACTCATACTAAGACATTGTTCTTGATTCGGTATACAAAATAGCATTCTCAAACCGCGATTGTTTGATAACAAACGGTTTAGTGTCCGATACATCGCATCTGATAATATAGCGTCGAATGCGAGGAATTTTGCTGTGATACAAACTTGCGTCCTTGCGGTTTTGATTCATAATTGTACATTTACCGTAACTTATGTTTCGGGGAAATACTGGCGATAATAATTCACAAAAAAAAGTTGTTATCGGGTAATTGATAAATTTAATGCTTTTATTGCATTAGCATGTCTATTGATTGGAAGTGTTCTTGGTTGTTTACATCGCTAATCATAAAATGATTTTTTAGTATTGAAACATTTAAAGTCACATAGGTCTAGTAGAAGCGTTTGTATGGTCCACCTGGTCTTGGGTATGATAACCAAGTCGGACACTCCAACTTGTGTGAATTTTTCGGATTGTGGAATTCATAAAAGTTGCCCGATACCCGGGGCTGGTATTTGTTTATAGCGAAATATTGCATCGACATCTTGAAACGACAACCTCAGCAACGTGGGTACCACTAATGACACCTACACTTACCAACCCCTGAGACATCAACATACAGCAACAATTACAAAGAACCATCGGCGCCTTTAGATGTATTAAAAATAAGATAAATATTTTTACACAAAACCGCGAGTGATAGTTAAATCGTTATCAATTCAATTTCCTTTATTAAATCATAACAATAAAAGTATTTATCTATAATCATACCGTATTACGTACGCGATAACCGACTATTCTTTTGTCTCGATATATTAATCATATTAATTATTGTATGCTATAGGAGCGTTAACCTAACATATTATAATTTACATAAATTCTTTGTCAGTTATTACATGATTAAATAACGATATATTCAGGTTAACTTTAAATGTAACCTAGGAACGAATATAGAGTACTTTTTATGTTAAAGTGAGTACAGAACAAAACGTATCTGAAACGGCTAGCGATTTTATATATTATAATATATTCCACCGTCAATCTTTGTCTTATTAACAGTAACGATTTAAAAATATATTTTAACCATTTAGATAAACCATGTATCTACAAATCCACATTTAATAACCACACGTGCTGAATTTATGCCCATAAGAATACTTGCAAATGATGAAATAAAATTTTATGTGTTGCTATCGCGTCTTCAGGTGCAGCAAATGGGGTGGAAATTGTGTTGATAAAAACATATTTTAGACATTCATATGTTTATGTATGACTCATATTTACGCATAAATAATATCAATTAAAAACCTCACCTTTAGGTATCTAAATAATAATTAAAAACATTATAAAACGCTTCTATGGTGTTATTTAAGACTTACACCACTGTTAGAATAGAGCAAGGAGATACCAAATTCAATAATCTCATAAAGAATCCATTGTCCAACAATACTTAACATTATCGTCTCTTTGGCATCATCGTTTCTAAGACTATTATCTCATATCTTCCTTGACGACATTAAGGCATCTCTGTTTAACCGATCTCGGGGTCTTGGCTCAACAATATTCAGACCGGAGCATAAATTGCTAACGTACTTGCGTAGTTTTCGCTACACGTGCCCAGATTTAACATATTTACATTATCTGGTATGTATGGTATTATCTATGAAATTATTCACAAAAATTTCAGCCTTTGTATGTTATTAAATTGTGTATACGCATGTTATTAAATTATTGTAAATGCGCTTCATTAGTATCTATTCTAAAATATATTTTCGTCACACGAATTACACAAACACCTGCCTATTTTCCAAGGTTAATGAAACAAGACAATCCTGTTGAATTAATTTTTCCCAATATTAATATTAGGGACCAGGTGTTAGAGGTATAATTACATTTTCGTCTCATCAATCGAAATAGCAAACTTAACGTTTTCTTGGCATATTTATCATTAAACAAATTGAAACAAATGATTTTAAAACAAAATCATGAACTAAAGACGACAAAAATTATATGTATACTCATTTCGAAAAACTCTTGACGTTACAGTGTTAACATTTTCGAGAAACAGGTCTACTGAATAGTACAATCTGCATCAATATACGAACGGCAGTGCTTTAGATATATTTTGTTAACTATACGTGTATAATGTATATGTCTAATAACCGAATCGGATCGTATTATGAAACATGTCTTAAAGTTTTAACCCAAAACGAAAGCCAATACACAAGAATGTTTATGAATTTTATAGCACTTTATCTACAAGAGCTTAACATTTGTCATAATTTACAAAAAACCTAATGTGCATAACTTTCTAATTTAGCAACAGACCTGCTTTAAATTGACGCGACTTTTCTTCAATACAAAAACAAAAATTCATTGGACCTCTTTATAGCCCTTAATTTATTCTGCTTAAAATCTTTAAATAAAAATGTTTGACAATGTTTTTTATTTTCCGTAAAAATAACTACGCTTTTTTTTAATATATTACTTCTTTATTTGAACCTTTATGCCGCAACTTATATTATGATAACCTGATTGTGTTAGAATAAGAATTTATTACATAAAGTGGTACAATTGTTGTAAAACATAACACGAAAGTAAACGGTTTAACATCTGTAATTATATTATAAACCTAAACATTAATTTTATTATAAGTAGGTAATAAATGTAACAGTTTACTATACAATGGAAATACTTAAAAAAATAACTACTATTAATATTAATTGCGTTCATTAAAAAAACCTGATAATTATTATATTTAGAAATAATAAATACAAAACAAATTCATAATAAAAACAAAAATATTTTTTCTTTTATTATTAAAACTAACCATAAACTGATTACATGTTTCAATTGGACAAATTTTTGAAATCTTTTTTATTATTTTTAATCAAATGACGTTAAAGGGCATAGTAAAAAATCAAAGGATGATTGCACGAATATCGAAAATCAAGTGGAATGTCTCAGACCCAATGTTGTTTTGTTTTTAATCAAGGGTCGTTAACCTTTTGTCGCGCAGATTTAAGTTGCAGTTTTTACTAAAATTAAACAGTAAATTCATTACGATGCATTTAATCGCAAGTATAATTTTGATTTTGATCTCGCCGGGCTATAATCATACCGACCTAGTCAAAACCATCGAATACAGCCATGGTTGAGCACGGTACTTCTCTACAATTAAGAATTTGAGTGACAGAGCTTAGGTCAGGAAGCCGCTGATTTTTTACAGATTGGTGGACATTTCATAACTTTATATCGGTAAAATCTCTACACTATATGCAGGTTTATTTACAATGATTTCCTTCATCGCTGAAGTGCGTTATAATAAATAATGGCGATCTATTCTCGATAAATACTCGTCGAACTGAAACAGGCAATGTATTTCCCAATACTACGTATGAAGCATAGAAAATATCCCATAAAAAGCGTCGCAGATGGACCGAAATAAACACAATACATCGACACACCTGAGCCGTTCGCCAACTCGTGTTTTGCTTATCTCGCCTCATTGTATCGTGATTATATCGCACTTGGTTCACACTTTTTATTTTGAGCGGATTAAGATCTACTTAGACTGAATTGGACTTTGGGTCCAATATTGGACTGATGTGCTAATATTATATCTAGAGAGCGATATGATGGTCTTCGCCGCAAGTCTGTCAAATAATATGTCATAACATATTCATAGTATTGACACAATATTCACACACACATAGTCTCGATCCACAATAATAGTCTTGCATCAAAGATATAAGCTAGTAGAGGTTTTTATGTCTCACTTTACTGAAAACCAAAACATTTCTCTCAGTGCAGGAATCGAAGCCCTCTCCTCTCTTATTCCACAGCCGCGGCTTCTTAACTAACAACATTGTGAATAACATACGATACTCACACCCGAAAGTTTTCGGTGATCCCCCAGGCATTAGTTTTTGATTAAACCTACGCAGTCACAATTCACTGCAACCTTCGAATACACTGCACCATTACTTATACAAAGTTTTGGATATAGTTAAACAATACGTATCATCTACACGTATCATATCCAACAGTTAGATGTCTCCATCATTTAGTATTCTAAGAGCATCGCCAGACCGCAGACACTATTATCAAGATGTATGGGTTTTCTCATGGAGTTTTCCTTCACGACACTCAGGCGTGATGATACGTTTGAACATTATAACAGGGAAATCGTATTTACTTCCTAGATAAATTCTAAATTGTGCCTTCCTTATTATTTTTCTGGGTTTAAGATGAATTCAAAATCTATGAGGCTTGTCGAGAGTGACTACATCACTGACTGTTAATTTTATTTAAACACATACTAATTACATAATGACCAGGACAGGATAAATTAGAGTTATTGACGAAATTGAAATTTCATGACGGTTTCCAGTGATATTTAAACCAGAACTTAATAAATTCATAGTTATAATTGATTGAGTATATTATAGTCTAGTATTGAGTGACCTAGAAGTAGTGTTGACCGTCGGGGCACAATCGAAAGTGCTCGGCTATCTGTTAAACCAGACGAAGGTCGACACACGAACGACTAATGAAAGTTCATTACAATTGTTTATTTACATACGTAATAATAATGTATAGAATTGTGGGATTGTTGTTCTGATTTTTACCGCTTGTTATCAACTCCGAATATTCTTTTCTTTAATTTAAAAATATATTTATTTTATTCTAATCGAAGCTCCTACTTTGTATGTTTGCATCGCCTAATTAACAGGAATATTATTTTCTATTGCCATCGGACTTTCTACCTAGATAGCAATTCCCGTATCGTCACGATGTTATACTAATGCAATCCTACGAATACACAAAAAAATAAGAAGCTGCAAATACGATTGTTATCAACAAAAAAATGAGTCCTCTATCAAGATGCTTATGAATGTCTTAAACTTTATAACGCATTCCAAACTTTTCGCTAACATTACAAGTTTAAACATCACTTGACTATTTATATCAAGATGCAATCTAATTCTTAGTACGTATAAGGAATACATTTACAATCATCAACTTTACATAAATTAATATTGATCAGTCCTGGTGCAGTGATTTATTTCATCGTTGTATGCACTCAAAGGTTCTATCTGATCAGAATTAACTAAATTACTTGAATGCATCTTTTGATATCATCTACTTTCCTAAGTTATAATATATCTTTTCTGAAGTATATTTTTTTAGCTTTTGGTAATTTGACTTGGCTTTTTCTCTTCTATTTGTTTATAATAAAATGAATGTACTGTAACGGCCTTTATACGTCCCACTGCAAGGCATGGGCCTCCTTTGCAATCGAGAGTACGATTGAGAGTGGTCACGCTAGCCTGGTGCGGGTTGGCGGACTAGACATATAAAATGAACCAGACTTTATTTAGTACCTATCTCATTCAGTTACTAGGGTTACAAGATTTGTTTGCGATTCTCATGAAGTCTAGATACTACCATAATATGGACAGTAAATTCGTTAGTAACAGTTGTTGTTCTTTGAAAAAGGCTTACGTAAAATCAATTCAGAATCCCTGCGGGTTCTATTTTAAGTCAGGGAAGAAAATATTATTAGACCAAATTAAACTCCTAAAGGTAATCCTTTTAGAATCATTTCAGTAGCAATAACAGAAGTTAACTGAGTGATATACACTATGTCAACTTAAATGACAGACGGATGTATAACAACAAGCAGCCTTGCTATTTAAATCGTGGAAACAGAATCCAATTCCAATACGTTAATTATGGGAAACTATTCACTTACATACCTCAACAATAAGATTCTGCGTATAAACGTGCAGTGGTGACGTCACTGCATGGGAGCCGATAAAAACTGTATCATTAGGAATGCTATAAAAACGAACAATAAATAGTGGTCATTTTTAAAACACGTGAGTTGTCATCTGGTTGTAATGGAACGCCACGTGAATGCAAGAGCCTTGTTGCCGTCCGAACTGTTAAGGCTTTCGATTGCTTTTATACTGGTTTCTTTACGCATCACGTAACTGTGTGGGAGCCCAGAGTACTTAATTATGGATACGATCGGATTAATTTAGGAAAAAAACTTCGAGGAAATTAAAAAAATATCGGTGTACATATAATGCAACCGTACATAGCAACTTGATTTTTTCACTGGTGAGAGCTTTCACTTGACCGTCAAAGTAATATTATGTATCAAAATAATGAAATTTTTAAGACATTATATTCACAAATTAACCGAATAAGGAACGGAAATAATAATCAGGATTTCCGGATACCACACTACTTATATTTCCGGTAGGTTTGTTATTACATTTGGTTTTACATAGTACTTTTACGATTTTTATATTCAATTACGCAGTCACGTGATACTTTTATAAAATACACGGAATTAAATAAACATGTAGATGTCGTATAAATGTAGCCAATATTTCTCCGAAACATTTCAATACCCATGTTTAGCTTAAACTTTCTCTGACAAAGGCGACGGAAAGCGAAAGAGAGAGAGAAATATCCAACACTTCTTCCTTCCTTTAATTAAAATTAATTTTAATTAAAAAAATTATATATTATTCGTAAAATTATATCGGAACCCTTGTAATTACAACTGGTACATATCTAATGTTTCCATAGAGACTAGCCTTCGATTGCGTTATAACCATGCAAACGATTTTATACCTTAATTTTTTTATAAAATAGAATGTATAATAGCCTGCAGCGTGTGATTCTGTGCGAGTCCATCGAACCGGAATTGTTTTTGTCAATCGCCGGCACTTCCTTTGTCCCACAATGGCGCAGCCAATTGTATTATATCTAAATATAAATTTCACGCTAATAGTAGGTTTCAAGTGCAAGGTCATTTGATGAGGTGAAGAGTATAATAAGTATGGTTTTACATAACTATTTGCGAAATGGGTTTATTGTTTTATTTTTAACCATTTTTGTGTCTAACTACTGGGCAAATTATTTTTTATTTTCTTTTATTTACTTATCATAGTTTATGGCAATTTTTTACCAGATCGGTAACTTCATGGTATAGGTTTTGAAGTTATTTCAATTTCCTTTGAACATTTGTTGTGGTATCAGCCCATATACGTCCCACTGCAGGGCACGAGCCTACTCTACAATCGAGGGTACGATTGGGAGTGGTTAGGTCATATAGTCCACCACGCTGGCCTAGTGCGGGTTGGAGGACTATATTAAATTTGCATATATATTTTTTATACCAATTATGTTGCCAATTGTACTAACATACAAGCTTGACTTCCCATATTAAAAATCTACATTCCGGTTGTTGGAAGATCCAACAGACTCCCAAAAACTTCCCCCAAAATCCATAACAAGGAACAAAAATATTATTCCTCAAGGCGTTGTCAAAGTCACAGTCAAAAGTTAAGAACCGTAGTTAAAAACCCTTTGAGGCCCGCGCAAGTTTTCTTTGAAAGTAAAATTAGAAATCACAAGAACTGTTGTTTTTGTTCCATCGCCAGCGAGAAGGACTAATTGGCATTTCAGCTTTCGTCCCATCTAGATTTTCTTTAGTAGAACCTTGTTTTTGCAGTCGTTTATACCCGGGATTGATTTATTGGTATTGTGGGTTTCCAAAAGTCATGGGTTCTATATCTAGGTTAGTCATTTATATGTATATTTGAAAATTTAACCAATAGAAAGTCAACTAATATACTAATTATGTAAGTTACGAGTAGTAATTTCATAAATTAAATACTAGAGTTTTTAGCTCCAGAACATTCAAACTTAGAACAATTATTTTTGTAAATCATATTATTACGTAGGTCCTTTCGAAAGCGTAGTAAATATTTATAAAAATCTTACATAGTTAATAGTCCATAAAAATCGTATAAAATAAGTTATTATAAGAACTGCCTCAGATAATATGTTTCTTATTTATACTTTATAATCAATATTATTCCTTTCAATCGTATTTGATTAAATAATTGTATGAATTGATTACTTTGTACTGTGTATCCGCATTCTTGATATTTCAAGGCCTGAAAAAGTGTGACACTTTTATTTCCGTTACCTTTGGTCAATATTTTTAGACAGTTTAGTAAAATAATTTACGAAATTGATTGCTTCGGTGCGCTTGTACTACAGTAGGTGTACAACCCGATATAGCGAAGAGCTCGCCCCCTATCACATTGTGGGACTGAACACACAAGGCGAAACATGGGTGCCCTGGTAGCACTTCAGCCTAACGGCTCTGTGAAAAATGGCAGTATATAGTTATATTTATTCGCTCGCACGATATAGGCAAAATATTATGTGAATTAAATATTATAACCTTTAAATAGCGATTACTACGAAACGAGGTCATTTTACTCGGGACAGTTAAGGCCCGCGGAGGCGCCAAAATGCATATAAATTGTAATAATTATTCTTGAATGTGGCTTAAGGAAGAGGATTGTTCACACCTTTATTTATTATAATAAACATCATAATTATAAAATGTGAGTCACTCAATTCTTAGTTTAGAGTCAAAATAAATACAAATTTTGAATGAATTTGTAATTATGTAAGTCATTATGATTCATCATTAGTCTCATCACACGTGAATATTACTTATTATTTCAAAAATTATGAATAGAAATGATATCGAAACTGAAGATTCGAATTGAAGCATAAATCTATCCGAAATATCCATGTAGATAAAGTCAATTAACCCTCAATAGGCCAGCGTGGTATACCACGCCCTAACCTAAGCCATCTCAATCGAACTCTCTTATCAATAACCGATTCAAACCCAAAATTATTGCACACAGCACTGACCCCACATTAGGATCAAGTTTTGTTTCGTGGGTATCGAGAACTACGAGAGACTTTTCAGTCTCAAAAATACCCAAACACAAAATATTATGTATGTATATATCTACGTATGGGTTACACGATGCTGTTATTTAAAAAATCGTAAAATCTTAATAACTCTCGATGTCTTACTTCCTTAGAATTCACGCTCATTCACTTCTTTTCGCAGACCGTGACTTTTTACTTCCCTCGAAGGCTGCGAGGTTATTAACACTTGAGAGATAATAGGAGAATGCGACACAAAAACATATCGTATAATTAAAATTATTGAGGAAACACCGAATATGATTCGGTAATTAGCGGGCTATGTGCATTCAGTGATACTATTTTTTTATTTATCATTTGACGGAATAGGTAATAATATAAACATTTTTTTACCAATTAATAGAAAAAAAGAAAAGAAAACTAGTATAATTTGGTGCAGAAATAAGTAAGGCATTTAACCAAACAAAATTGGGCGATAAAACAAAAACAAAACATACCCACAAAATAAATATAGCCAACACAGAAATGATTCATAAACCAAAAAATAAGCAAAAAGTAAATGACCGATTATATATTATTAAGGTATTTATTGCCAAATCAACAAGTTCAGGTAACAAATCGACGGAGGAAAAAATCAGTTGAGATTGCAATACGAACGTTTTAATATATTACTTGTACAATTTGTTCCGTATCAGCAGACGTCGGCTTTTTATGGGTCTACGATATACCGTAAAAATAATAATTAATGGAAACTAGTTTGACACTTTAAGTACGTGTACGGTTTATTAACATAAATCTACTTTTCACCATTTTATTACTTAAAATAGTTTTCCAGTAACCTTAAAATTGAATAACAATAAACATTTTTAGATATAGTACCTAGTAAATACTTTCAATTGTTCTATTATTGTTAACAAATGATTACTCTTTACTCCAAGGACTTCTACGTCACAAATTCAAGCAGGATAATTGTTTGCCAGCTTGTATTTTACCTACATTTACCATTTTGTCTTTAGCGCGCAGCGAACAGATGCATTAGCCAGGACGTAGTAATTATATTCCTATATAAAAAACGGTGTAGCGACAGCAACCACAGAAGCAGCTGAATGAGCCGGCATAATTGGGTTGAATGCCATAAGACCATCGTCTTATGCTCTATTTGATTTGATGCTCTTTCTCACTTACTTTGCCGTGCCAGACTACAACAAAATAAGAAAAGCTTTATGCAAGTTATGATACATTGTAAATTAGTCACAATATAAATTGTGCTGAAATACAAGTGCGGTATTTTCCGATGTAGGTCAGATCTTATGAACATGATAAAATGTCACTCGGAGCTCACTGTCAATATCACTTGAAAAGTAAATGAAGTGCTACTTACATATTGTGTCCTGCGCAATAGTGGAATTGGTAAATAATAACTGAAGCTAATTATAACAATATTGTCATTATCATTGTCTGCTACTGGACTTTCAGGTTTTTCATTGGACTGATCATTAGGGTATTTTCGTTCAGGACGACCGGTATAGTTTTATCGCTTGGTTTCTAAACGGAGTCCTTAGAAATTACTACAAAGATTCAGTGCGGTCACTTTGCCGTACCTACATGTAAAAAATCATCTGCGACTTACACTTTTGTTCAGTAATTCCTACTTTAATGAAGATATTGTACTAATTTGATGTGAAAATTACTAATTATCTCTATATTTTGCTTCTATTGTTAATCCGTCTATTATCATCTAAGTAGCTTTAGCAATCTCTATAGTCTATATATATGTTTCATTGTACTAATATTCTGGATAACCTGAATTGGATTTTGGGGCTCAATTCGCTAACAATATAACTTAGTGTGCGGATTCTATTAGATTAGTAAATTATCTTTCAGAAGTTTCCAGGTACTAATACCGTATTTCACGCGGATAGATATGTAAGAAACAAAAGAACTACCCTTAATGAGTGATTTGTTCTACTATGCGTGTTTCCTCAATATTAGAAAATTAAGTATATAGGTATTACGTCTGAAATAATTAGCCATGAGTTTTCATGAACGCGATTAGGTATGTTTAAACTTAAAACATCATATTTAAAAGGTTCAATATGAAAAAATACATGTACTGTACTGTATCAGCCCATATAGGTACGTCCCACTGCTGGGCACGGGCCTACTCTACAATCGAGAGAATCGATTGAGAGGGGTTAGGCCATATAGTCCACCATGCTGGCCTAGTGAAGTTGGCGGACTTATATACCATCGAAACTTTTTAAAATCGCTACAGTATGCAGGTTTCCTCACGATGTTTTCATTCGCCAATAATATATAAAAAGCTTAAATAAAATAACTCTAAAGTCGTTGCATTATACAAATAAATAATATCTCATACTTTCCGATACCTAAGATGTAAAACTGGTATCTTAATACGGGGCCAAGTGTAATGTGTCTGGCTGATAAGTGTTTTTAATTTCTTTATTTGTCTTATAACCGAATAAATTCCGGCAATATTAAACCACATTTATCTTTACATACAATTGCACTAAATTATTTATCGGCTCAAACGTGCCTACGTTTTAATCTAAAATCGATAATACATAACCCGGAACAAGACCTTTACGATCTTTGAATGGTGTATTGTGTTGACTGTTCACGATATTATTATAGTCCTGCGGATTTGCTTGGCTTAACAATTAGTATATTACAAAATCTACAAATAAAATATATATTGGTGACCTTTTTCTGTACTTTACGACCTACTGCTTGCTACGATTACATAGCTGCATAAATTCTTTGGAATTTATGTAATTATAGTATTTTTCATACACCTATTTGTCAAAATCAGTCTGTCAAAAATTAACAACGAACAAATATTTCCTGATTCGGGTATTTAATGTTGGTAAAGTGTTTTGCCTAATCGTTCAGGGCAGAGTAGACGGAAATAGACCTCGTGGTAGGACACCAATGAGATGGACTGACCAAATAAAAACAGCAGTGGGAGGCCCTGTAAACGAGTGCACCAGATTGTCGTCTAACAGAGTGAACTGGAGAGAGATCGTGCGGCGAGCAACATCATCATATATCATCATCAACATCATATATCATCGTGACCACGACCGCTCTGTCAAGAGTGTTACGACGAAGAAGAAGAAAGTGTTTTAAATATTCCAATGTTGAGACATACGAGTACCTGCCGAATGTACTGTAAATATGAAAAAATATGAAACTTACTTTTCTGCCTTATAGTATAATAAAAATAAAATCCTAGAAAAAAATAATTGCCCCTATGCATTGAAATTTCTCAATACAATAAATTGTCGAGATTAATTCTCTTGGTTTCATTTATGTCGGTAATCAAATGCAAAGTGCTCGGTAATTTTCTATGTTCAAAGAATTCTACACTAATAATAACAATTCCAGTGCTTTATGAGATCTAGTTTCTTTGCGCGTTGTGTTTTTTTTTTGCTCTTTTCAATCTCATCTCTAAAATGATATTAAATATATTTTCCTGGCAAGAAAATAATCATTCGTCGCTTGTCTACACCAATAATAAAGTTTTGCTATTATTTCCTAAAAAAACGCAAACTAATTCGTTATTATCAATGCCAAATAATGATAATTATAAGTTTATCAAAAAACATATATATTATTTGTCTGTAATAAAATTTCCAGAATTATGTAAATTTAATTGATGCCTCATAATACACTTATCTACTGTATCAAAATACGTATCTATACCCGTATACGCATGATATACAAACATTTTTTTATAAATATTCTATACAAATACAAACAAGACAAAAATCTGTCGATATGAAGACTGCGCTCCGTTTGATTAAGTTTTAGTGAACCAGTTTTGCTTGACCTTACCTTACCCGGCGCAGTGCAGCCGCCATCTGTAACAATAACATTCACTTCTAAATCACTAGCGGAATAAGTTTGGGTACAGTTATTAAAGGACAGAAATGATGTGGCGAAAAGATGTTATTTCTGTTTTTTTATAACAGAGAAGCACCAGCCTCCGTGCCGCAGTGTTACTACGGTATGATTACATTACGATACGATTACGATATTGTAGCCAGAGTAACTACTGGACATAATGAGACTTAACATCTGTCTCAGGATGGCAGGCGCAGTGGAATCCTAAGCATTGCTTTGTAATTTATGGTGTTGTATGGTTTTGCTACTGTTCATGAACGGTCGTATCGCTTACCATCAGGTGGTGGCATGTTTGTTTTAAAAAAATGCTCATCGGTGACTTGGTAAAAAGTAAATAATTTCGTATTTTATCACATTCTTTGATAAGTATCCCAAAACAATTCAACTTTAACACATATAGTAATCCAATACTTCTCATACATACCAGAAACTACGGTCAATTTTGCTAATAAACCAACCTCTTTTGATCTAATTCATTATTTCCAACACAATAACCTGAAAAATCCCTAAAAAAAATCTGAAAGAATAAATCAATCGAAAGTTTAATACGTAGAAGCCCTTGCCGAGATATCTGTTATCAATTGTAATGTCTCGAGTGTTTGTAATTGAATATCTGTGTCAAACGAAAGCACTACATGAGTTAAGATAAGTGGGAATTATTGTACTTGGGTTTTATTTCTGTATCTTTATATATAAGGTTGTATACGCCTGTATACCTGTATATATATACAGTTTTGACTATTCTGCGACGTATGCGACGCATGCGACTATTTTATGTCTTAAAAATATCTCAGAGCTATGATGTTTTTAAGAAATAGAGCTCAATCGAATGTGAAGCTGAACATATTCCACAGGGATGGAAGGATCTTGACATTTGTGCAACCAAAAACGGATAACAGCTAGAAGACTATTTTTTTACTTTGCTATAACAAAGTAGCTCCACTGTTTCAAGGTGAGTGTAATGACCAGATAAAGTTCTGACAAGGAACAATTATACCTCGCCAATGGACGCTATAAAACAAATTTAATAAGAAACGCGACATATTGTTATATTTCCAATCTACACTCTTTACATATTGCCATACGAGCTTAAATAAAACATATCCCTGAATTTATTCTCTAACAGTAAACCAAACTAAACGTTTGCTTGTACATGTGTACACATTAGCCGCAACTAATCCGCGAACCATTCGACTGGTGTTCGGATTAGCGATCACAACGCCGCGGACATAGGCGGGGATTAAATTATAAGCCCTATTCCATCGTATTTGTTTCAATACATTCAATCCACACTAATATTTGATGGAAGTAGGACTTTCTTTATTGCCGTCGCAAGCAGACCAACAACCCGCCTGATGAAGCAGCTACTGCTACTCATAGGCTCTGCAATGCCATGGGGCACAAACAAGGTGTGGTGAAAACACTCGGATATACGAATCGGCCTACATATATTACTGATTGTATCATCTTAAAGGCACACAAGTCCACAGGACATATTATTACTAAAAGAGTGATACATATTTTTACGGATCGTCATTCTGAGCGATTTAACAATGATGACTTTCAAAAACCCTTATTACTAAATATTCTTTCATTTTCTGAACCATACGTACTATCATTTATTAAGTTTAAATATTATTATTTGTAGAAATAATCTCACAATGAACTGCATTGAACGAAACAACGAAATGAAGATTGAAATTACTAGTGATATATATATTTTTGTATAATCATTAATACGGTAGCGCGGTTGGTGGATCCAAAAAATAAATGAATGAATGTTCATCATAAAATTGTTACCGTACTTGGATATCACCTAGAGCGAAAGACAGCCAGCTAAGAACTCACTGTTTAACAAAGGCGAAATTAATTTAAAAAGTCGAAGTCTTCAAACTCGTTTATTTCACTACCGTGTCTATCTAATTTACATAATTTCACGGCTGTGTTCCCAAAATTATCGATTACTTACTACACGGTAATTTAACTAACTGTACTTCGATTTAAAAGTGTTTAACCATCTTTTTTTTTTTATTATAATTCACAAAACTGATGTACAATCTAGCAAGGTACAAGAAAAGCGTTTGATAATAAATCTGATTGTCATCTACTAGATGTGAATCCATCATGCATTTAAAAAGACACTCCACATTACGAAAATAAATTTACAGTCTCAATATTTACACTAACGGTTTTATACTGTGATCAAATTAATGAAGAATAGACAACACAATATAATAAAAACTTAAGTAATCAAAAGTCTGATTTTAGACCTAGTTGAAGCTATAGAACCGCAAAATATATCTATACCATTAAAAATCATAAAGTCGCGTCCATATTAATTTAAAGTTTCACCGGCGCAAGCTTATTGGAAATTCAATCAGTAACACCCCAAAGGAATCCGCCATGTTAAAGAGATGGGGGATGTTCACTAAAGAGTCATACAAGATTAATAGATCTTACCTACATGTAATTGATTCTCGAGTATGTAATTGAACAACTAGGTTTTTTTAGTGGTTATTTCGATCAGGATATTTGATCGAAGAGTGGTACGTCCCTATTCAAAACTGTCAAAGTTTTTCTACGCACCACATATACGGAAAACCACACAGCTTCACCGATTTTGAGCGCTGACTAAAAAGAGGAACAATTATGTTCCATTGTGTGTCGTTTATTGCTGGTTGATTGTGCGTCAAATGAAATTTAGCAGCTGTAGCCAGGCCGGTCACGTTCTAGACGCAGTCATTAGCCGTACTTCAATTAAACGCAGTGACTGTACCAATTCTCGTTTGCATTACATAGAAATGGATTTGGGTGCGCAGGATATTTGTTGTGTAACAAAGGAAGTTGCGCTGGTTGCAGTGTCATAATGCTGAAGGAAAATCATAATGGTAATTTTGAATAAGTTGAAATTAAAAAAGTCGAACATAAAAACTACTCAGTTAATAGATTATTGATTTGAATAAAGCTTAAATCAAGATCTTAATTTTTGGTTTCCTTTTATTATTGTTAGGTTGCATAAACAACAATTTTTTAAATAGCAATCGTGAAACTATTATAAATGTTGCTTTTGAAACATTCGCAGCTTCATCTTAAAACATTAGAGAAATAGCGTTAATAATAAATGTGGAAAATGTTTTATGCTCATAAAAAATGTACAAATAAAACACTTATTATAGTCCACATCAGACAAAAAATCTGAATGTTTTTTAAGTAGAGTATTAAATAGAGCATTCTACCGCACATTCAAATGACATAATTATGTATTTGCAACAAAAAACCAAATCAACCGTCATTATGAGACAATTTGGAAGCCGGAACAAAGTCTTGCAACCGTTCCGTGTTTAATATTTTATTTATGCACGTGAAGTATTATTATTTTTTGTCTTTGAATGGTTGGTAAAGATAAATAAAATTATTATAAATGTTTTTCGAAAGCAAAAAGAAACCGAAAAATAAGCTTGACAAATTATTTCAGTCCGAGGTTATCATGATATCAGGGCCAATCAATGCATCTTTCTCCTCTCCTCTCTTTTTCTTTCCTATGCCCTTTTTAAGAGGCCGGCAAAGCGTTTCAGATCCAAGTGTTGCGTTTATGAACTGTGGTAATTATGAACAATCTGGTGGGTTATTGCTCGTTTGCAGATCTACGCTATAAAAAAGGATTTTTAGCGTGGACGAAGCAGAGTAAACATAACAAAACGAATTGTCCGTGTGGGCGTAGGTTTAGGTGAATTAGAGCCGAGCGGTGCGGACATCGCAAACGCTAACACAACAAAAATTCACGACCAGTTGCGTCCCACGAGCGATTTAACTTAATCGCTTTTGTGCGAAAAAACCGGCAATTATAAATATTTAACCATTTCCAAATACCGGGATTTGATGCTCCGTTGGTTTGGAGAAAGATTAGGACTAATGTTTCGTGACTAATTATATATGGTAGAACCTTAAGTTTTATTATCTGCCGTATACCTACTAATACTGCTTATCCGAAAGTGAATTTGCAGAGGGATAGAAAAATAAGACAGTCGTCAGAAAAAACACAGTAGCTATCTCGTTCTAATGGCACGAATGAATTGCAACAAGAATTATGACCTGTGTGAAGCCAAATATATGGGCCGAAATAAGACTGGTCCAAGTTGGGTCAAGGACGCATTCGACTAGTTTCGTTAGCTCCTCAAACGAATATACATAGGATACATTGAAAGTATTCATGGACTTATAAAAGATTTATGGACCAAAAGATAATAGTCGTATTGGCAAACGTCCAACAAATATTAAATCATGGAAGTATTGAAGTCAAATATCGGTTAAAACGATCGAGAAGTATCGAAATACTACCTACTACCTATTATTTAATAAATGGATTAAGTACGCCTCAACTCACATTAAAGTTGTTAACACTAAGCTGTATTACCAATCAAACTTTACACGAATATCCTGAGATTAATTATAATTATTAAATCACTTTTGTTTTAAGCACGCAATAGAGTTAATTATCTCACATAGTGGAAAGGACTCACTGCCACCTACTTGGACGTATAACGTAACTTATCAGTAACGTAACACACGACCGGATGTGGTTAAAGGATGTTAAAAGTCAGCCATGGTATGCCCTGCTGTCCAAAGGCAACTTAAAGGAATCGTCGGAGTGGCTGGACAAACTGCGGAGGTTATGCTTTCTTATCGATAGCTTATCCACAATAGGTGACTAAGCGCATGGCTTCATATGTCACGGACACCCATGACACCCAAAGAACATTTAATTTTAGGATAACACGGTAAAATTTATAACATTTGCTAGTGTTTTAACTATAAAATGCGCACCACTACTGAATATACCATTGTATTTAGCCGCTAATGTTAGTAAAAGTCTTGTTCTAATGCGTCCATATATCAGCTTGAATGGCGCAAGAAATCTCTCCCCCAGTTGCATTGTCTGACATTAATTTGAGGTTTACCGTCTGACATCTTTTTACGTAGAGCGTCATTGGCAAGGTCAGGTTGAGAGGAAACGGTATAAACGGGTTCGTACTATTTTTTTTTTTTTCAATATATCTTTGCAATACGACTACACTGTGTTCAATGGTATGTGCTGAGCCGTCTTAATAATATTGTAACACGCTCATCATGCTGAGATGCTCAAATCTCAATAACCGATTGCCCCAACTAAGCAACATAAGTACTTTCACGGGGCCTGTTTTGGTAACTAGCAGCCTGGCAAAATTTTATCAACAATCAGGAGCTAATCATTCGACACCTGTCGATACTGGACCAAACTGCCATTATAAAAAAACTTTTGCACTTCTTTGTTAATAACAATTAGGTTAGGTCTGTATTAAACTTGCCTTCCATTGCATTTGAGTAACTTTATAGTATCATAATTAATGTAAAAAAAAACGATACACCGCGACTTCGCAATAAAGAGGCTCGCTAAACTAACATTACACTACAGATTTTCTTCCCCACTGAGGGTTGAATAAAGTAGAACCCCTCAGCTGAAGGCCGACAGTTATAAAATGAGTTTCTAGATATACAACCCGTTGCGTACGGGGGAGTGGGAGGGGGGAGGTGAAAGGGAGGATGGAATCGTCGCGCTGTCAACTTGTAAATTACAATGCTATGAAATTGTATTATTCTTACCACGTTATTTCTGCGATATGAGCCGTAAATCTTATAGTAACAGCTTATATTTCGAGACCGTTAGTCGGCAATGAGATATCCAAAGTGTAGTAGGTTTTTTCGAATGATTATATAAGCTATTGGTAGGGCGCCTGGTGGTAGGACAAGGTACACTTAGTGCTTCATGCCCGTCCACATCGCCTACCGCCCATAATTCGTGAGAAGGCCACACAAAGGTTTTAATTGGTATGCAGGCGCAGGTATTTGTTTAAGGGCAAAACCATCTTCTGGCAAAACTAGCTGGATAGCTGCAGACCTCAACTTAGATCTTCAGATCTCTTCTGGGACACTGGAAGGAAAGCTTTACACGTTTTTCTCTCAATGAAAAAGGATATACCTACGTACCCGTATATATAGCGTGCCAATAACTGAATATAATAAAAATACTAATGTTTTAAACTTGTTAGATGTGATAATAGCTTCTCTAATGTAATGGAAATGTTACGGGCCAGGTGCAACCGAGCTCTCATAATACACATTCAGCTCGTGAACGTTCCCAACACATTTTTACACTCAAAAGGAAAATTAAATAAGTTGAAGCCGCTAAGTGGATTGCTTTCGCCGTAGATTCTTTTTATTTTTTAATGGAGTGATAATTTGATGCACGTATTGTTTGGTACTGCTGTAGGAGACAATAGTGTGGTTTTCGAATATATTTTTGGAGTGTCATCATATTATAACGTAACAAATTGTTATGTTATTTCAAACAGTGCTTTTACATACACCGTTTTTATAGTTACATGTTTTAACAAAGTGAGCCAAAAATGTAGTTAAATTGTACGTGGACCACCCAATATTATTGTGTATAAAATTACCAAATAAAAACTATTAACTGTCTTTTTATTACATTTGTCCCAAGAAGTGGTAAGGCCTAAAGGGCACTAATCGCCAAAACAAGAACTTGCGGGTTCGATCGCCACATAAGACAAATGCTATTGCGGCCATAAATATCTGTTTCATGGCTGCGTGACATGACACCAAAAAGTCTCTTCTATCTGATACCCACGGCACTAGTTTTATTTTTTTGTGAAGACTGTTCTCTGAGTTGTTATTTATGATAATATTTGTTCGCAGAGAGTTCAATCGGCATGCGGCACATGATAGTGTTCGTGATGTTCCTGGGCACGACGGTGTCTTACGCCACACGCGTCAGCATGAGCGTGGGCATCGTCGCCATGACCTCCAACAACTCCTACGGGTACACGGTGAGTGATCTCGTCATCTTCACCTTAATCTGTATCTATATCAGCCTATATACAAGGTATATCCAGACTGCGACCGAAAACGAAGCCAGGTGGTAGTATTAGTGATTTCAGACACAATGCAAGTAAAAATTTCACAAACAATAAAGTCAGAGGTGTGCCCTGGTATTTGAACCCGCGATCACCGTGAACACGCACGCACTATAAACTTAATATACAAACCCAAAAGCAACGGCTTGGGAAAATCTGTTCTGTAATGTGTGACCAGGATGAACACGAATTAGTTTACTTTATTATTTATAAAAAATAATAAAAAAGGGAAGCCTTTCATTTTAGTTTTCTTATCACCTATAGTTGCCTTTCATACAGAACGCCGGAGGCTTATGGCCTTTATTAGAAGTATAGCCTCCTAACACCTCTCAATATAGCTGAGAGCTGTGCCTTGCCGTAGGATCATTAGGCGTTATTACTTAAAATATCAACCTTGTACTTACGCTTAATTCAATTCAATTTTTATAAAAAATAATGCTCTATCGCAAATCCGACAACTCCGCCAATGTCATGTGGTGGAAAACACATATTATGTAAGAAAACGTTTAAATGTAAAAATTAGAACAAAATGAAAAAGAGACTGAATTAATATTGAGAATTCAAAAATATAACATTGATGAAATTAAGACAATTATAAAAAAGTTACCCACTTGCCCTTATTCCACAAGCTATTATTTAGTTGTCTGAATGCGTTAAGGGATGACGCCACTGTCGAATTGAATCGCGGTATGGTTTCGTTACCATTCCGAGTATAAAAGCACAGCTCAATTTCTCAGTGTACGCAATATATGCTTAGAATGTAATGTTAGAATTTTTTGTGGCACCCTACACGTTTTGCGTGTAATTGTGCGTCTTATAAAGAGTAAAAAATTACATTGCTTATAAGCTCGTGCCTATATCTCCGAAAAGGTAAGTAAATATGCTAGTATTTCCATTCTAACTTATCACAGCCTCCGTTGCGCAGTTGATTAGATAGACGGCTGTTAAACGAGAGGCTGCGGGTTCGATCCCCGCACCGAGGCAAACATTTGCGTTATCCACTGTTATTTATTTCACGTCTGGGTAATTGTGAGACCAAAAACTCTCGTAGTTTCTGATACCCGCGAAACAAGACACATTCTTAGTTTGGGGTCAGGACAATGTATGAGACTTTTAGGTGTATTTCATTATATTATTTTATACTTCCTTATTTTTTTTTTGTTTATTAAGGTTCATTAACAAAGATTAAAATATATATATATATATATATATATATATATTCATGAGGAATCACATTTGTGACACTTTCTTATTGTATCTCCAGGAAGACGTACAAAACTTGTTTTAAAACAATAAGTGAAAAACTTAAGACAGAACTAAAACTTAAAACTAGAAATTCCTTGAAAGCATCATAATATTTTAGTCCATCCCTTAATGTTACCAAGCATGAATTGAACACAACTAATATAACATCTCCAAAATAAATCCCAGATAGTCCTCGCAATAGAATTTCTCATCACAGCAAATTGTAAATTGTATGCTTTACGGCGGGAATGAAGAGTTTTAACGACCTTTCGCCTCCGCATGGTACACGCAAGTGGTCTTATGTGCTTTGTTCACATTAACGAGCTTAAGAATCTCCTTTATAGCTGTTACGACTAACTTTTTTGCTATTTTGTTCAAGATTCTGGTCTTATACATTTTTTAACAGTGGAAACCCTGTATTTGATAATAATAACAATTGGAAACAGTGTTCTAACATGTTAGGGTATATTGCCGGACTAGAAGTCAATAAAACTTAATGTTAACTGTGGGGTCCAATATTAGATGATAAAACCATAAAAAAGAACAATGTATGCAGAAACTGATTAAATCAGTGATTCGTGAAAATGTGTCGTAAAAATTTAAAGCCATCTCAGAAATTGCATTCCCTTTATAATATTAAGGGAATACATTCTATTCTAATAATATTTTCACATAACATTTAGTGTTGATACACGAAACGCATTGTCGAATCCGTTCAATATAGATTTGCAATAAAAGTTTGCACATTAAACCGTTAAAACTCGATAAAACGACAAACGGCGCCGAATCAGAATCGGTTTTATGTACGAACGACCTCGTCAAATGTAACCTTTCGGATATTAAAAGATATAAAAGTACACTATGTAAATATTTCATTATTACTTTGCATATACTTACATAACATAGATTTAATATAAAGGTGTTTCTGAGTTTTACATATTATTAAATCATTCCTGATTCAAAAAAGGCTACACCATTAATCAAAACTTTATCAACAAACCTTTAACATCAGGCTTATTGCTAATCATGATTCCTATACCATTTCCATGTTATTCCTATACTATGTGAAGAGGTATTGTCGACAACTTACCACGCTATACTCGTATAAATTCTTGAACTATTAACATCGGTACAGATCTACACAGTATTAAAATTTTGAGGCAGTACATTAAATTTATGATAACCTCGATTGCCACACAGCAACAAATGAAATCAACTAAATATAATAATTAACATAGAACATATTATCAATTTTAAAATATGAATCATTTTTCGATTCAATAATATTCATCAAATCAGGTGGATAAACTGGTCTTAGATTAAAACGTATATAAGTTTAATCCAAACTTGCTTTTGGAAAATATAGGTATAAATGTTTAGGAAATACTCTTTCTTTGAAAATACTAAAATATTACCCACCAAAAGTAATCACTCCTCTACAAGCTCACATTATCCCATAAAGATAATTCAATGTCCTTTCCAACTTCAAATATAAATCAAACGTTAGAACTAAACAGAACCCCAATACTTCATCATGGACAGCGGTCACGGCACAAATGGTAGAAAATCTCCCGGTCACATCGACGAGTCACGTTTCAGAATTAGCCACACATACAGTTACTCAGCACTATTGTATTTTCTTTTCTTCTTGTTCCATTCTATGTAGTTAATTGATGTTTGTATTGTCTTTTATTAAGTTCTGAGAGTATAGATTTAAAAGAAATTAGAGATAATCTTACGCTGCTCGATACTGTTTTGAAATCAAAGCAATTTGCTATTTTTTCACATAGGTTTAGTATGTAAACAGGCGACTAATTATAATATCATAATCCGTAATTTTAAAGGCAAGGTTAATCATGAGCATCTAGCTTCGAATTCTGGTATCCGTTATAGAAGTGTAATCGTAATGAGTTCTATATTTTCACCGATATTTCTCGAAACTACTAAACCATAATCACAATAATTTGCTTTCCCTACAAAATGTACCACAAGATCAAGACTCTGCAATACACGATTCCCTAAAAGCGTATTAATAAGCCCAAGGGTTACAAACAAGCGCCTTGCGGTAATAAATTACGGGGATAAACTTCCAGCTCAGCGTAGATTTATACTTCGCTACAGACCTTCATTAATCAAAGATAGCCGATAGAGATGAATTTGGCCTTCACGTCGTAATCTACAAAAACTTATCCCACAACAACAAATAGGGGCGATATTTCATCGAATATTTCAATACACGCCTCCGTAATATTGAAGGAAGGATTGGAGATATTTCAAAGCAGTTTGGTTTTTTGGATATCGTAAATCAGCACAACCCTATTTGTACAAGCACGGAAAAATACAATGCACCCGATGAGATAGAATCTATGATAGATGAGATAGGTGCATATTATAGAGATAGAATCTTAAAATTGAAAGTCTAATTATTTCTTACCAATTGACACAATTGAGCCAGTCTGCCAAATGACATAATCACGCTTCACTGAAATAACCTAGAATAGCATGATGAGCCTGTTGAGGTGTACCTTTCAAGATCTATAGAATATGGGCGATAACAGTCGAAAAAGTCAATGTTACTTAGTAATTCTAAATCTATATGTAAATTACCACACTCTAAAGATAATAAGAGATAGCCACGTACTATCGATTCTCCCGATAACGTGAATTTCTGCGGATGACGCTCATCACTTGCCATCAAGTGAATTGCAGGTTTATCGGCCTCCGTTCTTTCGGTTCAATTTGTTATTAGTATGTAAGGTAGGTTTAAGTGTAAACTGGTATCTATGTATCAGGTTTTAGAACTTATCTAGTAAAATAATAATTTGGAACACTACATTAATCTCTTTGTATTGATAATAAAATAATCGTATAATAGTGCGTGGTGGCCTGTTGGTAATGGACCAGACGCGGCTGCCTACATGTTCACGGTTGTCGCGGGTTCAAATCCCAGGGCACACCTCTGACTTTTCGGAGTTATGTGTGTATTGATAGTCAATCACCACGCACTTTAACGGAAAACATCGTGAGGAAACCTGCATACCGTAGCGATTTTAAAGAATTTCTGCGGTATGTAAAGTCCGCCAACCCGCACTAGGCCAGCGTGGTGGACTATATGGCCTAACCACTCTCAATCGATTCTCTCGATTGTCGAGTAGGCCCGTGCCCCGCAGTGGGACGTATATGGGCTGATATAGATAGATAGAACCTTTTCAATCTCTAATATTATGAAATTCAATGCATGAGTTATTATTGTACCATTGGCTTGAATAAATTTAATAATAAACTCTAAGACATAACTTAAGTCAACTTTCGTGATATTAAAAAAAAAAAAGATAAATTGGACAGCGTAGATAATTCAGATGTTTCTCCTAATAATTGCTAGTGTACGCAGGACATTGACTCTGAGTGTAAAGTGTTTACCTTTGGGAAAATTAACTTGACTAAGGAGCTTAACACATGTACCCAATAAAGAAGGGACCTACAATAATTGTCTCAAAATATTGCACCGAATATTCCAATTTTAGTTTCTCCTGTCTTCTATCCTCACCGCAGTTCACACAATTTTATGAAAGTTAGGATGTTTAACCAAAATAAATATGTTTTAAAAGTTATTGGCTAAAAAACTGTTAGGTACTAATTCAAATAAAACGAGAGGTAAAAACCTAAATCAAATAATAACAACGTGCTTTAAGTATTCGCTGAAGCACCATTTGGCTTTAGGCACTAGCATTCTCAAATATTATAATGTACAATAAACACTTTAATTCATAATATTATGATTTAATAAAATATTTTTTTAAACATTAAGATTTTGTAAACATTGGGCATTCGACATTCATCTATACCTAATTATTCTAGAATAAATTTACCCAACCTGACATTCCAAAGCCTGTCCTCTCAATACATTATCCAAACGACACCTCATCGAGTCCAATGTTATTCGATCCAATAACGAGCGCACAACACAATCCCGACACACTTTTTTACCATTACCAGTAACGATGTCTGAATTATTACCTTCCAAAGCCCATTTGTAGAGATACCGTTTTTATTCGCCATTACGTGGTACCATTAAGGCTGAAAACCGAATAAAACTATCAAAGAATCGTCCAGATTTCGGCTGCGCGTCCTTCGCAACAAAAACGCTTAAAAACGATCATTTGGCTCAAATGAAGTCTTTTTCGTACGTGAGCCGCATCCAGAAGGACGCTGACTGGTGATTTGCTTCAAAATGGAAAAATCGAGCGGGGTAAGCACCGAACGTTCAGTCGTGTTTGACACACGTGTACATTCGATGTTGCTGAGTCGAACAAAGACTAGTAGTAAATATGTCGCCCGGACTGGTTTCGGGGCAAAAATGGGTGAAAAATATCGAGCCGACTGTTGCCTCTTTTCTCTAGCTTTATTTTTAAACTAGATATGTTCTACTGACTTTCAGTTTGAGTATCTCACTGGCAGTAGTGTCTCCACATAACGATTAAAAATTATATTTTACACTACCACAATGATTCATGTAAGCTTTCGTCGCATTTCGAGTACTGAAAGTCCAATTCCGATTTCGAGTAGACCAAAATGACAATGTCTCTCTAATTAATATTCCATCCTGTCAGGATTACACTGGCAGTGTAAGAGCTTTGCCAGTTCTAATAACTAGTTCTATCACAGTGTTGGGTAGTCTTTGCACTTCATTTATTCTGAAGAGTATTTATAATGTAGTTTTTTTTTCAGGTGTTCGACTGGGAGCGTGGCACTCAGGACACGATCCTATCATCGTTCTTCTGGGGCTACGTGGTGCTTCAGGTACCAGCGGGTATGCTGGCTGGAAGGTTCGGCGGCAAGTACCTCATCTTCGCCTCTATGGCGTGTACGGGTGTCGTCAACTTGCTAGTGCCTCTTGCTGCTGTTCAGGTTTGTTGGGATGCATTAAGACTATTTTTCATGATTCTAGAGGTGGATGAACTAGAAGACACGTTAACGTATCAGTTAGGACTGCTCCTAAACTTTGGCAATAGCAGAGGCATTTATACTGAACCCGCTGCCAACCAAATTCAATAATTAAGATTTAAAATATTGGCACCCATAGAACTTAGAATATGTAAGGTAATGATTCCATAGACATTTATTTACATACATGTAAAAAACAGTTATGGTACTAAATGCAAAATTATTTTCGTAAAATTACTTTTGCAATTCAACAATGATATATTGCCTTGATAACAAAACTTTATAGACGTATCCACTAATATAAATCTGAAAATAGCTCCATACAGTATAGACATGACCCACCACTGTTTCATGCATAAATTAATAGGTATAAGTGAAATCCCACCAAAAACATTTTCATTTAAAATGTTTCCAAGACAAAACCATATGATTCGCACTATCAAAAAGATATTATATCTCATGCAAAAGAAAGTTTCTTACTCTTCACGCCCTAACTCTACAAGGCGTAACTTCTCACACTCTAAACCTCTGTCATAACATGTGCCTACGGATTTCACTTCTTTCTGTAAGTTGCTTATGACAATATATTGTTTCTTTTTTTGGGGTTTGTTATTTATATAGGGTTACATGAGTATTTTATTACATATCAATTTTCATATATTGATATATAATAAATATTTATGTATTTTCAGACCTATAGCATAAAAAATTGCGGAAGTCTCATATTTTGGATTAAGAGGTTGGGAGATAAAGGTTTAAGTTTTAATTTTGTTGTTTGTGTATTAATACTAGCTTACGTACTAAAGTTCAGCTTTTTAGGACATTAGTAATTAGTACCCTAAGAATTTTGATGATCAACAGTGAGTCTGTGACGAAATCAAGGTTTTTTAGATATCAATTAAATCTAAAGTATAAGATATAATAGAAGTTATAGAAATATTAAAAACTTTATTTCGTTAAAAGTCTGCCATTTACAATATTTCCCGAGAATTTTGTTTGTCTAGAAAGGTAGGTGCACTTACGTTTGCGCTTCGATTTGTTTGGCGTGGCGGACTACTACCGTGCCCCCAGGTCACCCAATACAATTGTTTATACATAAAGATTGAAACAAACGCCCCCGTTATTTTCTATTTGATGTTTGAAAATTATTTATTAAATAATTATTTGTTACCTTTAACCTTTTTGGCCCTCTGTGTTTCTTCAATTAAGTTGCTTTTACTTCTGTAACTTGAGTGAAATAAAAATCGTAATATAGAAATAATATTTTCTTTAAACGATTTCGTTTGTTGTAAGGTGGCAATAGTCGTGAAGCCAAATCGAAAACCTTATTAGAGGAACAAGAAGCCGCTTAGAAACAAAGCCATCACCAGCTCAAAATATATTATATTTGCTGAATGTCATTGTTACTTTGTATTTTTTAGCAAACTGTAATTCCAAAGAAAAACTAAAAATCCTAAAAACGTACGTAGTAAAGTTAACCCTTTTATACTTTATCCCTCATTATTATATTTTCGGTTGAAACTATCTACCGTGATACATTTCAAAGTTCTGAAGACATCATGGAAAAATTCCTGCGAGACATCCTTCCACTAACTGATTTATAACATCTAAGTGAGCCCGTTTCTCATAACATTACAATATAGAGGAAGTTGGGGACCATATATTACGACCACATGTGAAGTCCAAACTTCACAAATTAAAAATGTTTCTCTCACGCACAGCAATAAATCTAACGTTTTTCTGTACATTTCTGCAGCTTTTTGTAATCGTGGTAAATTGTGTTACAAAAACTTTCAACCGCACTTCGCCGCCATTATGCCATACCCATTATTCATTCCAAAGCAACAAAAGAAAGTGAAATAAAATATTTTAGAATAGTAAATTTAGGTAACAGTATTTTATATTATTTTATTTATTTTAACGATGATTATAATTTATTTCCTTAGCCGAATAGAGCGATAATTAATTAACTATCAATACACCCGTAATTTCGAATGGATAGATGTGTATCTTAGGCTCGACTACGCTACTTACTTACGGCTATCCATCTCGCACCCAACTACACTATCGTTCTTTAGAGAATATTGTAGAATAATTCTGAAACTAACTTTATTTCAAATTTCAATTCGATAAGTTCAATTGATTCTTTGATTTCTCTTCCCGATTGTGCAATCATCGATAGTTGGATTGCTACTCCGTGTAATCAGACTGAATGCTGTTATACAATTTTTGTTCTCCATTTTTCTATTTCAACTAACAAGGATCGTTACTGGATGCCTTTGGCGCTTATACATTATTAGGAATACAACTTTGTATATTCAAAAGATATTGCCACAACATTTAGTTTAATAAATAAATATTTTATGTATCTAAATTAAAATATAAAGCTGTAGAGTTTGTTGTTATGTTTATTATTATTTTACTTCAAAAACTTAAAGCGGATATTAACTCATCGTTACTAGTTATTAACTTCTACTTATTGACTTTTAGTTTCAAGGGAATAGCTAGACAAAATCAATAATTCCAAATCCTTTATATCTTAGCTCTAAGGAACGTACAATGACTAATCCACAACCAGAAAGTCATTAACAAATTCAGATAAATTCTTTTACGTATCGACGTTCGGGATTTTTGTGACGTGACTTCTGTGGGCGATCAGAATGAAGTGGTGTCATTTGTTGGCAGCCATTAAGGGGCAGCCTGGTGTTGGGCATCAAAAATTCCATGCTATAATTTCCCGAACATTAGTCCATGTGGTTTTCAGTATTCCTCTTGATCTTTGCCCGGGGACGGACAGTTCTATAACCTTGTTGCCAGAATAATCAGGTGGTCTTCTTTTAACATTCCCATCACATCATAAGGCCCAGTTGTGCACATATTTTGTAATCTTAATTATTATCCTTCATGTTCGAACATAGCCTAATGGATCATTAGCCTTTCAAGTTTGGTCACGAAGTGTTTATTCTTTTCAATCGCTCATTCATGAACCTAAATGTGTTAAGCGTGTATTACTTATTTTGTGGATCCAAAACAGAATGTTTTTTGGCATGTGTCTCTGTTACGACGATTGAATAGACGATAGAAATATGGCTATTACACCACATAACACCATTATTCTACTAAACGATTATTCAAAACGGTAATTTAATTGAAACCACTGTTTATAAAGTAAAACACTAAAAATAATTCTCACTCTAGTAATGTGCCCTCGTAAAACACATTAAGATGAACAAATAAAATCCGTGAAATTTATTTTGTTACATTCGTTCCCTTAACAGAGCTCCTCGCAATTTTAAGGACGGCATTAGGATTCTTTATTACGCAGACGTTTGTCTCCGTCCCTCAAGCACAATCGCACGATTCTAATTTATGAAACTGAAGAAACATTTTTCTACCGAGATAACCTCATTCGGGTTATTTGTTTCAGGCAACTAAGAGGGCTTGAGGTCACACGCGTTGCCCTTATTGGTTTGACGTGAACAACAAATTGTGATTTGTTTTAGAAATAGGTTTTTGCTGTGTCGATACCGTAACTTTGTTATTTTATTTCGGTACTTCGTTATTGACTATGTTGTAGGCGTCTGAAAATACTTTCTTGATCTTGTTATTGTGAAACTGAATAATATTTTTATAGATACGCCAAACGAAGTCAATAAATATACTAACAAAACAAACTGAAGTAAAGTTAACATCTCTGCTCAAGACTCAACAGATAGCCCTATCCATTTCTCCCTTTCTCTCCCGTACTCTTATTAAAAATCAAAATAGTCTACGTTCATGAAGTATTTTGAAAAATATTTTGATACATCAAATAATTCAACCTACCACCGCTGTGAAACATGTCACATATCTAAAAATATTACCACCATAACTACCTCAGCAACACGAACTTCTTCTTTATATCTTTTTTCCACTGTCTTATGTCATCTATCACACAATCTCTGTATATTTCAGGGTGACTGGATAGCGGTGTGCGCGTGCCGTATAGTGATGGGTCTGACCCAGGGTCTGTTGTACCCCAGCCTGCACGGGCTGCTAGGACACTGGGCGCCCGTAGCCGAACGCAGCCGGCTCGGAACTTTCGTCTATGCTGGTAAGCAGGGGCGTGCGCTCCTTGTAGGCAGAAATGCAGTGCTTTACTTGCCATTCACAGATATTTTAATAAAACGTTCGTACGTTTTAGATGACTTTAATTAATAGTAAATAAATGAATAAACAAAATATAATAAATTAAAAACGCCTAATATTTTATAAATAGCAATAGCGCTACAAAATAATGTACCTAATCAACCAAGTCATGCCGCCGCGTCCCGCAGGAGATTTGTTCGTATGTGTGTAGTAATTTTGGTGTCCGTGCACAGTTCGCAAACGCACACACCCATGAATATCGAAAGCCTAATTGGCCGAATCTAAATCAACTCCTGCGGCAGGCTACGGAAGTTCGGCAGTTGTCGGGAGTAATCGGAAATGTTCGTTCATCGTTGCCTATAACCCGAGTAAAAATAATAGACGGAAATCTAATAAATCACGTATGCACATTATGCATTTTTGTTTAGTACGGTTTTATTTGTATAAATAGCGGAAATGTTTTGTATTTCGCGGGGGCCATTTTGCTTTTTTCATGTAATAAGCATTGTTTACTATTTTGTTTGCGCCAGTTTATTTATAGTTTTCATAATTATAAGATTTTTATTTTAACATTTAAAGTGTGTACATTTAACAGTTTATTACTGAGTTTCTGTAATAATTGTAGTGATTTGCTTTTACTAGTGCGTTTGTTGATATTTTTAAATGTTATTGGATTGTGAGATTTGTGTTGAAAATGTTTTTTTATTAAAAATAACAAGTTCTCACAATTATTGTGATTCAGTGAAAAGATTCAAATTGTGTCTAAAGGTAGGTGTGTACCCGAGTTACAACAATTAAACCAGCAAAAAGGGAATGTAACTCGAAAGTTTCATGTTAAAAGTTATGAAACGTATAACTATTATTTTACTTATTAGAATTTCTTCCGCCGCGACAATCGATCGCTGTTTTTTCTGCGTTGCCGTAGAAGATGTACATGTTCATAGTAGTACATCTAAGACTTGTTCTGTTGGAATGGTTTCCGACTTAGGGATCCGTCGCGTGGCTGTGGCTATGCTAAAAATCTATTTAAAAGATTTTTTTTTGTGACCGAGTACTCCGCCGCATGCCCAGTGTCATAATCCTGTGCACGCCGCTGCTGGTAAGGTGTTTTAGCCTTTCACTGTTTAATGTAGGAAAATGTCTTGAGGAAACCTGCGTCATACAGAACTTCAGAAGAGTGTTTACATTCAACCGATAAAAATAAATTCACGCCTTTTTTCACAGAAGGGACCCGGAATTCGAATCCGAGACCTCAGCGTTGTGATCGTACTGTAGTAGAACTGTGAGACAGTCCTCACACTATAAAAGGTATATGAAATTTGCCAGCACACAATTGAGCATGTGCTGGATTATGTCTTAAGCCTTCTGGACGTACTCTCGATAACTATACTAAAAAATTTAGAGCTTACAGATTTTACATTGTATTTCCTATTACCGCATAAGTAAGAAAGCGGTGTTTACTGAAATTCATAGTGACGACGAATACAAACAGCTTGCTGTTATTAATTTGATTTAAGAGAATATCATATTGTGTAGTTTATTTAACCCCTTAATAATTATATAAACATGCACCGAAACAGTCATATCAATGGCAATAACTAAAATTCCAATTGAAATGGCTAACTACGCATCTCATATGCATTGTGTGATTGCTAATTCTGATCTAATTTCGATGCAAATGGCACCGCATCGTGATAATGATACAACTCCAGTAATACAAGTTTGACATTCGATCACCTCTAGTCACACAAGCTCATGGTTTTGTAATCAGACTTGAATTAATATTACAAGAGCTTGTTAGTGGTGATTAATCGTAATTAGTATTTGTGTTCTGTAAAGCCTCGGTTGTTCGGTGAAAGGTTAGGTACTGAACAGGTGGTCTGAGAAAATCTCTAATTTTGGAATTAAATTTAAAATGTTCTTCAGTCAAGTTGTCTTGTATAAGATTTTTAGAATCATTAAATAATACTACCATTGCTTCAAAACGTGTCATAGCTATTTCCTTGATACTTATCAGTCATGAAGTGGGCTTTTATAATGGACAAAATATTATGCACACTATGAAGTAAATATAATAAAGATGTAATTTAGGCAACATAAAAAACCTAAAGCTTTAGAATATTTTTCAAAAGTGTTACTGTCAAGAAGAGAGCGAAAAATCTAAAGGAAAGAAATATGCGCCAAAGATATAAAGAAGAAAAACACTTTTGAATTAAAATTATTTCCAAAATCATATTATTCCGACACCTCCTTATTACAAGGTCCCTTAAATAACCCTCCAAGCATCTTCGTTTAAATAACTCAATCAGATAGCCGAAATCGCCTTGCGGTTAGTAAAGGCTGCCTACAAGTTCCAACTTAAAGAAATCGAGTCAATTGTGTCGCAGTGTCGTTGCCCGCCGATTCTAATAGAGGGTATTTATATCTGCCAAAACTTTGTACTCTTAAAGGAAAATCTGGACTTATTCCAAATAATAATCCAATAATAATATCCAAATATTGTGTATGGATGCAATAATAACTAGGAAAGGTAAAAAGAGTTTATTTGCGTTTATGACCGCGGCGTAACAAGTGTGCAGAGATCCGAAACATATAAATCGTAATAAAGATGAAAAGTTGGTTTGTTAGTATGATATTTATTTATATTTTGTAAAGGAAGTAACATTTGATTTGGGTACAACTAGCTTATGAAGCAGTGATTCATTAAACATAGTATAAAAATATGATAAAATATCAAAGCATGTAAACATGGTCTAAATTACATTAACAAAACAAATGACACTTACACCACTTCCCAACTCTAAACACGAGTCCTAATTAAGTGCAATTCCATTAACAGGGAACTAAGCCACTTGCAAACTACACGTTTGACAAAATGAGCGCTGTTGGTTTTACGGTGGCAAGCGCTCATAAAGATGTTCAGGAGTGCATGCCATTCCATTTGCGGATGTTTCGGTGACGCTGCCACATTACTCAAAGCCGTGTTTGTGACGAGCTAGATCAGTGGCAGCCTGATAGTTTCTCAGACAAATGTCAACCTCAAAGGGATAATGCAGTGCTACTCAGTGTATATAGATACGGCTCTGTGTATTTCAATCAGTAGAAGTACTTGAGTATAGATTTTAAAATTTGCCACCTTTAGTTTTAGTGCAATGAAACTTAGTACAGCTGTCGTAGCGAAGGTGTTTGACGCAAAATTGAATATGATACTTTATAATAAGTAAGTCACTAAAATGAAAATAATTTTGAATTCCCTCGTTGAAGTAAATGCAAGGAAACGTTTGGCTACTCACCGACGCTCTAACTTTAAAAACTCTTAATGCGACTTGTGGGAGAGTTAAATGAATTCTTAAATTTATATTCCCTCGTATTTCTGAATAGGTGATTATTACGGAAATTCAAATTTCTACTTGCATGGCAGAGTTTCGAGGGCACGTGATTGTAAGTAAATTGCAGTCCAAATAAAAAAATCGGCTGCCGAGTGACGATTATTTTATTTCATACAATTGCATGAGGTCGTTGCAAGTTGCTATTTTTATATACAGGTTTCAGAAAGATTTGCTATATAATTTTTGGGCTTTTACATTTGCAAGTTTCCCCACTTATTTTTCAAAACGTATAATTTTATTCTAACTGTCTGTATTCTACAAGTAAAATAATACTTTACAATAATTAGTAGTATAATATTTTATTGAGTTCCAGAATTATTATCTTATTATTATCTATTGCCTTTTTTATTCTCAGGTGCACAACTAGGAACTATAATAGAGCTGATGACATCAGGCATGCTATCAGCTAGCTCCTGGGGCTGGCCTTCAGTGTTCTACGTGGCCGGTATTATTTGCCTGGTGTGGTCTGCCATTTGGCTGGTGGTCGGAGACTCCACTCCTGGCACTAGTCGCTGGATCTCCAAGGAGGAGCGCAAGTACATCGAGACCAATGCTGGCTCAGATGATATTGGGCATAATGTGAGTGATATTTATGATTTTGCTTCAGAAAATTATACTGTAACAGATGGTGCGCATAATGCAATAGCAAATCTTTTGGTACGAAATTAAAGTTGTATCATAATACGATTTGCTAGCTTATGATGCATAAGGGAATTATTGAGAGATTTCGTTTAATAATAAATCGCTTCTTCATAAAAGTTTGTATACTAGCATTAGTATTATAGACCGTTAATTCTCCGAAAACTCTTACTTTAAATCAAAGATTGAGAAGTTTGAAAATTAATTTCACAATATTTCACAAATTGTTATTATCGTCCGCACTTCAAAGTTTAATAATAGTGGCACTCTTGAGTGTTTAAAGTAGTCTAGTAAAGTAGTGAATCTAAAAATATAAAAGATTCAAGCACTTTTAACAATAATTTAGTTTTATTTAATATCAAATGAGTTAGCGCATACGAGTACTTTTAAATAAATATTTGATGCCTATTTTAAAACACTAAATTATGAACTTGATCTTTTAACCGTGACTAACAAAGAATTATTGTATCACCGAAGAGGTAAGCAGAGGTGTTTCAAACGCTATCAATACTTAGTTAAGCTTATTTCTGCCAAAAAATAAAATAAATTATCTCAATGACGTAAAATTATGGTCTGGGCAACTAACAATGTACAATTTTTTTTACTAAAGTGTTAACCAATATTTACAGAAAATGCACAAATACTAGACCTATATACAATGATATATTTGTTATTTCAGAAAATGCCAACACCATGGGGTAGCATCCTCACTTCTTTGCCTTTCTACGCGATCCTGCTGGCCCACTGCGGACAGAACCTCGGTTTCTGGATGTTGCTGACAGAGCTCCCGTCATACATGAAGAATGTATTACACGTGGATATTAAAGAGGTACCTACTACAATATAATAAAATATAATCTATCCATAAGGCATGTTATGGATGTGTCTCATCGAGTCGATGACGCGAGCGGCCTTTAATTATTATTTTTTGGCCTAACGCTCGATTTTCAAGGGGCACTTCGATCTTAACACGTTAATAGCTGCAATTTAAAATTTTAATTGGCCGTGAAAAATTAAACTAGTTAATAAGATAAAAATATAAATAAATGATTTAGGAATTAAAATATCTTACAATTTAATTTCAATTACGTATATTTTTACTATGTTCGGCGTAACTAATTCTTTACATTTTAACCTAGAATACAATTTTATTTTTATGATCTTAACAGACAAAGTTTCATGGTACATTTCAATGTCTGCTTTCTATTAATTTCCTGGACCTGAATTATTATTAGTATTGAGAATTCCGAACCAAAATTTCGCTTCAATTATTTGGATCATTCACATTTTGTGTAGAGGCGGTAGATAATAAAATATTTAAGATTAATAGCAGAGGCCATCTTTTGAGCAAGTTCTCGTGATTAAACAAGTCCTTTGACGGAGCTAGTGATGCAAGCCGACTTGTGATTAAATATTTGAATATCTTCCAGCTCAAAGCCACTGCACGAAGCCTACGTAAAATAGTTTCTAAACCTGAACCAGATTTCAATTTCCTAGGATACACAGTTGGTCAGAATTCTGAAAGGAACCTGCCAAAATAATTTTAATATGCTCGTAAAATTGTAGTTATACTTAATTTATTTTGTAAGCGAAAATAACTCCAAAGTTTTTTTATCAGATTATTATTTTTTCAGTTAATTATAGGTTCATTACAATATACTTATTTTCCAGTCTTATATCTTGTAATTAAAGTCGTTAGCTTTCATATTGCTTCTTTTAAAAAAAATTTACGTCCTTTTTTATACAATAGGTCCGGCAAACGAGCAAACAGGTTACTTGACGGTAAGAGATCATTACCGCCCATGAACATCCACGACGCTTGGACCATACTTGTGTTGTCGGCCCATTAAATCGGTAAACGAGCGGAAGGAGAAAGTATGGGAAAAGCAAAGGGGTATTGGGCATCCGGCAATCTCACTCACCGACAGTAAAGCGACAGCGAAGCTATCGCTTCACGCCAGTCTCCTGTGAGGTAGTGGCACCGTCCCGGATGAGCCTGTCCATTGCTGAGTCATGGTTGACAACAGCGTGGCTCTACCACTTCGAAAATTCAACGATCTCTAATTCTAAATCGATCTTTCTAGCCAATTCAACGATCCCCCATCCTCCTTAACTCCTTATTGCATCACTTCATCCAATCTTTATTTCTTCAAATTTATTTTGAATGTTGATTGTTTCTTCCAGAACGGCAAGCTCTCAGCTTTGCCCTACGTGGCCATGTACATCCTCAGCTTCGTGTTCAGTTGGACCGCTGACTTCTTGGTGAACAGAAACATCGTGCAGCTCGTCGCTTCCAGAAGGATATTCAACACTATCGGTAATTCATTCTTCATTATTATCATTCTTAGCAAAACGTAGTCCCTTTCTTACAGTTGGACTACATGTTTAGTCTACTACTATTATTTTACTTAGTATTGGTACTTAAAAGTGATGTTAATAATTATAATGATGGAAAACCCTTTATACATCTATATGAAAGTACAATAATATCAGTCCTTTTGTACAATTACAAACATTTAAGCCTAGATGCACCAGGTTGGCTTATTTTTAAATTATGAATTTAGTGTCCTCTTAAAATAGCTATAAAGAACAGCCAGATCTATAAATAGTCTCATGATATTTTGCTTTCCCACAAAATCAGTGTTAATTAATCATGAAATACGCGTGTAACTTCTATAAGACTCAAAGTTATTTCGTCTCGTTCCCAACCAGCGCTTACTTAAAATAACTAATTTTTCAAGTTAATGAAATGTATTTATGAAAAACAAAAGAAACGAGACATTACGAAAAGTTATTTAAGGTAAATTACTTATTATTCTTGTATAATTCCACAAATAATTCCGCAAAGACTTACCTTAAATGAGTCCAAATTTTCTCGAATTGTAGAAATTAGTATTACAGCTAAGAACTGACAAGTTGTTGCGCAACCTTCCTACGGAATGAGACAGTATGGAAAATATTTCAGATTAAAAAACCGAACTAAGAATTTAATATTGAAGTCGAATAAAAATAAAATAAATCTAAAGAATTGTATAAATACTTAGTGGTATTTATGATTATATATGAAGAAATTAAATATGCTTATAATAATTGTTCAGTGCTCTTGAAATAATTTATCATGATAAATTATTATTTATTAAACACCCTTGTTGTACAGCTGGGTCGCGCACGAATAAATCAGCCTATAATAATAAGCCCTAGGCATAAATATTTTAATTGGTAGAGATGTTGTATGATCCTCATCTTGCCTACCTACAGCACTGTAATGAATTCCTTTTAGCCTTACATTTACAAAGGAATTCACAATTGTAGGGAATAAATGCCTAGTAATTTGTTCCCGCTATTCCTCTATGAGCTGGAGAAATAATATTACTTATATTTATTTACTTTTTACGTATTACTATTATTCTCTGGGTACTCATTTCTATAACAACAGCAATGTTTTTTTACATTTAATATATTGAAATGGTGATACATTAAAAAAAAAACACATTGACCTGGATATTATAGTCACACGAGACTATTTTCACGTTGTATATGTCACCGTAAAATTGTAAATGTCGTTAGATTGTAATCTATCTCGCGAGATTGTGAACTGTCGAAAGATTGTGAACCGTAACATACTGCTTACAATTTAACGTAGATTAATATAATGAATCTGGGTGTATTATGAATGAAGTACCGCAGTGAGTTACCGCAAAGAAACAATCGTTAGGTTTGGTTAGGTTAGTTTATATTTAAAATGGAAATAAACTAACCTAACCTAACCTAACGATTGTTTGTATGCGGTAACTCACTGCGGTACTTCACTCATAATACACCTAGATTTTACAATTTGACAATTTTAAGATTGTGATTTAACAGGTTCACTTCGATAGATTACAATCTACTGAAAAATAATGCGTTAAATTGTAAGCAGTATGGTTCACAATCTTTCGACAGTTCACAATCTCGCGAGATAGATTGTAATGTAACGGTATTTACAATTTTACGGTGACATATACAATCGATCGTATTTATGCAGACGTTGAAAAGCATTCAATATAATAAAGTAAATTATAATATAGCACTTCACCAATATCACAAAAAACTTAGAATTTCAGTACCTACTACAAAAATAACCCCAAATATCATATTTTTCAATTACACTTTATTTTAAAAAAATAAACGTAATACTAAGATTTTTTGTTATTACAGCGCACTGGGGCCCGGCATTCGCTCTACTGGGTCTATCATACCTGCCTCCTGGAAACTTAACCCTTGCCGTGGTCATATTAACCCTCACAGTCGGACTCAACGGCGCTCACTATGTGGGCTTCATGGTAAGGACTAAAAAACTATAGCATACTTAGGCAACTAACCGTTTACGCGTACTTTCTCTAGATAAAAATATAGGGTATAAAATATACTCATTTTTATAATAAATTATTTGAACCGTTAAAAGTTATGCTGCCCATTTTGGCAAATTCAATGAAAAGGAAAAACGTTCGCCATCTGTCTAGGAATATAAATATTCGACCATGTTTTAAAAGATACTTACAAAATATGGACCTTAACGTATATTTCTACAGTTAATATTTGTATATTATATATTTTATAATATACTACCAGATAAATACAGTATGAACTCCAATAAAAATACTGTCCTACAATTTTTCTCCATTAAAGTAACTTGGTGACAATAAATAAAATAAATGTTCAAGAAGTACGCAAAAGAAATCTCATTAAACTAAAAGGTTACATTCAGCATTGGAAAAACACAGATCCTTTAGAGTTTTTACGAAAATAGCTATAAATTGGAGGATATTGCCCCGGAGTAAGTTACACAGGGTCGTTAAGAGAGCGCTTAAAGCTATCCAAAGGGACAATTAACTAACTGTATGAATTACTGGTTTACTTTCTTTTAGTTTCCAGCTTTAATAATTGAGGGTGTCAAACTAAAAAGTATGATTTTACTACCGAAGTTTCAAAGCTAGGAAATAATATTTTCCATTTAGGGTTTTTCGAATCGCCTATCTATGTGAATAGCCTGACCTGGAAATGAAACCCAGAGTCGTATAAATTACAGCCGCTACATGTAGCCACTTTAAAAAAAATATACTTAGTTGTAATATTGTATTGTAATTTAATATAATGTCCTACTCTACTGTATTATTTGTAACGTCATGTAAATAGCAGTTTGATGTAAAAATCATTATTTTTTCAGCTATCACACATTGACCTGTCTCCGAATCACGCCAGTACATTGATGGGTATCACCAACGGAATCAGTGCCATCTTCTCCATCATGGCTCCTCTTAGCGTCTCCATTGTGGTCCAGGACCAGGTAAATACCAATTTAACAAGATAGAAATACAACTACAGCAAAATACTGATTCTCATAATGGTTTCTTAGATTTACGCGAATGTTACACATTGAAATAAAACTATTTTATACGGATTTTATCGCGATTTGGTTTAATTTTTACATTTTTTAACTTCCCGACGTTTCGATTACTTTACAGCTTTCGTGTTTCAGTCCGCCCCGTGACCACGAAAGCTGTAAAGTAATCGAAACGTCGGGAAGTTAAAAAATGTAAAAATTAAACCAAATCGCTATAAAATTCGTATAAAATAGTTTTATTTCAATACTGATTCACAACTGAATAAAGGTCAAGAAAAGATATCAAAATAATTTTAGATTCAAGAATTAGATACACAATTACTGGATTAGTAAGTTGCTTATCATGTAAAACCAACTGTCTACAGCAGAAGCTAATGAGGAATTAACGTTATGATGTACTCCTATTTTCATTACCATTGAAAGTAATTCTCGCTTTTGATGTGTTTTTTTTTAAATAGGGAGCACCACATCTTTTATGATGTAATTGTTAAGTCTTTCTCAAAATTTAGCACGTCCGGTGCTATTTTACCTACATACATTAATGGAGCATGTAATTACAGGGCGAAGCATCAGAATGGCGGAAAGTGTTCTTCATATCGATAGCGTTCTACTTCCTAAGCAACCTGTTCTACCTGCTGTTCATCAGCGGCAATGTGCAGGAATGGAACGAGCCCAAGCCTGACCCCATTGGTGAGACACAATATCTATTAGAAGTAAATACAATGATTAAGCTTGGAGACTTGAATTGATGTGGTTTTTCATCATCTTCAGACTAAGGAACTTTACTGCTGATGATAAGCAAGGAAAAATTAATACATTAATGGTGAAATTTCTAGTAGCTTCAATTAAAAGTGTATTTGAAGAGAAGTAAAGCAATGAAATACAAGAGCCGAGTGTTTTATGAGCGATGCTAGCAATCCCTCTTCATAAATAATCGGCTACTAAATCTCCACCATTTTTGCGAAACAAAACTGTTGCAATAAAAAAACCCTGGATTTTTAACCAGCTTACGATGTTTCCTCTCATAAAATTATCTAAAATCACGGGCTGATTGTTGAATAAAATACAAAGGCAGGGTCTTAAAAGTGTTTTGCTCGTCCTGATAAACTTTTGTAGATATTTTACGTTGTCCGTCGACAGCACAATAATTTCGCGCAGCCGTAAAGGTTTAGCTTGTTGACATAAAGTTGCCTGCGTAAACAACTCGTAAAACTGAAACACTTCGCATTTAATGTATATTTCTGCTTACCTTGTATTCCTTTTTCATAATGTACGGTTTCACGCACCCATATTGAGTGGATTTTATACTTTATAACTTTTGAGGCAAATAAACCAAATTTTAAACCATGAGAGATAGCCATATAAATAAATAATTACCCGCACTTGATCCTATAGACTAAATTATTTCATAATTAGTTATTCTAAAACCTAAAATCTCTTTCCATTTACAGAAGACGGCATTAAGCCCAAAAGGGATGAAGAGAGCAACGCGACTAGGAAGAGAAGTATAGCGGAGCACAAGTTTTGATAACAATCAAAACATTACGCTGTAAGCTAGTCATAAACTGTACATTAATGAGTGATGTTCTCGAAGTTCATCGGGAATACTAAGTTTAGTACAAAGGTACCAAAGCGAAATTACGAAAATCAAACAATTCGATCTTAGAAATTTAGAAAGCGAAATTTTAAAGAATATCAATTATTTTCAACTTGCATTAGTTAATCGATGTCTTAATTACAAGTGACATTTGTAGTATCGATAAAAATGTTGTCGAAAGTGTTGAATAATTTTCATCTAAATATGAAAAGATGTATTTCAAATATTTCTTGTTTTAGAATCGATGCTACTAATTAATTATACTTTGGAATTGAGTTAACAGTAACCGCTGCCATCATAGTTTTGTTGTCGCCATTGCAGACTAAACCAAAGACAATTTATTTCCTTTTTTGAGCAGATTGTGATCCATTGTGCCTTAAATCATATTTATTTGGACAGTATTGTAAATAATATTTATTGCGACCTCGCGTCGATTATGTAAATAAAAATGTATAATATAATTTCTGTGTGTTTATTTACTTTGAGAACTATCAATGCAATTTTTTTTTACGAGTAATAGAAATTTCTTAAATTGTTAGGGGTTCTGATACTTATATCTTTACCAGATAACGATAAAAAAAGAGTGATTGGCATTGTTACTGGAATAACCTGGCTATTCAACCTGCTAGAGATTTCACTAGTAATGCTATGTGGAAGTGATACAATTCACGTCACGGCAGACACAAATATACACACCCAAGATAAATCATGGAATTTAAAAAACTGGCACGGCATAGTCCAGATAGAGTATCGAATGGTATCAGACGGTAGTCTCATACCATTCGATACAATCGTGCCGGCCCACTGAGATGCCTCTTCACGCTACGACGGAAGGACCCAGGATTATAGGGCAGAGATTTCAAATTATCATAAAACCAGAATATGTCATTAAAAATCTTATACGACCGAAATATCCATCTTTTTCCGTTCGCAAATGAATTCGATTAATTTGTCTACCAGATCTTCAGACAAGACACTTTTGAGTAAGAAATAAAAATAATTTTATTAATACATAACTTAATGAAGTATCAAATGTCAATAAAATACATAATGACTTATTGACTCAACGAATGTATTCGCGCTTTGCAACATTAAACCATAGTAATTCCAATCATAACGCCACATCAAAGGGAATCGCCGGCCGATCGACAAGCGCTGCAAACCACTCCACGTGTCAACCACTCGACATCCACTAATCGACAATTATCCATAATTCACACTCGAAATACATCTCGTAACTAACGTAATAATCCCCCGCGACGTTGATTGAATGCTCATTGCTCATGTAAACTCGATAAATTAGACATTCTGAGTGTAATTACACAATGATTACTGTGATTTATATTACTAGATGTAGTGGCCTGCTACTACAAGATATGCAATGCTGTTATTTCTTATGCAAATTGCATGAAGTCGCTGGATATAAGTCGCTTTCAACAGGCCGTTCCAGATAACTTTGGGGGAATCCTATATGGCAGTAGATCCCTTAAAACTGATAGTATAAAATTGGGAAACTGGTCACTGATTCTTTCATATTCATAATCCGTCGATTGAAATTACATCACTAGCCTTTGAAAATATTGATAATAAAAGTAGTTCTCCTTCTTTCTACACAGAAACAATATTTAAAGATTCACTAACTTAATGAAAGTAGTCTTAAACATTAAAATAAAGAAAATTCAGAGACATCCCCTTTCCACCTACAACCGCATTTCGTGACAGCCAATATCAACAATGATGCTTAAAGGAACACACAATTAACTGATATTTTATAAAAAATAATTGAATCCCTGCAAAGACTATAGGCTACTAGAACTTCAAACAAATATAGAAATGGACAAAAGCCAATCAGTTGAGTGTGTTCCCTCGGCTTATGTGATGGATGAGACAGTCTGTCACGCGTGATCGATTCGATAGTTTAAAGAAATCCTTTGAGAAATGTTGAGTGTAGGTGGTAATATTGCTCAAACCCACTGAGACACAAGTCATAGGCTGTAAAACTAATGCATTTTGAACTAGCAATTTGATTGATAAACTACTAAACAGTATTATAAGAAATTTATAGGTTCGACGCATAAAATGTACTAGAATTTTTACTTAGACGTAAGTCTATATTAAATGAGATTTAAACCAACTATCTCGTACGTACGTAAGTGATGATGGATTGTATGGAAACATCAAACATAAAGCTAAAAATATAAAGCATTTATGATTTAATTGTTAATAAGAAATCACTTCAGAGAAATAGTTGTGGAATATAAATTACTGTTACATGATCTTGTAAACGGGACCACATTTACAGCTCAATGCATGTATTACGGGTTGGATACATCGACATCATTCTTTAAGCTTTCCGGGGTACTAAAAGTGGAACCTATTATTCTCTCGTTAATAGAAAAATAGTGGGGTAGTACAAAACAAACATATGTTTCCTCCAACCTCCTTATAAAATAAAATAACCTCGTCAGAGAACCTGAGGTTGAGAATGCCCGTGCACTCTACGACGTTTATGGATAAGTCTTTCACTGTGCAAGCTGTCCGATTATGGAACGCACTTCCTGATGCAGTAAGACGGGCACGAACACTGTTGTCCTTTAAAAAAATGGTAAAAGAACACTACTTGTCCCTTTAACAGCCCAATTAATCGAGTGAGTGATTGTTAATATTTTCATTATATAATATGCTATAAATGTGTGCATTTATGTGTATATATAAACGTATGTATTTATTTATGTATATATTTTGTAATATATATGTTTATTTATTTATTATATTAGTATGTTGCATATTTTATATGTCTGATACTGTGTCACTTGTTTTATTCGTATATTTATGTGTATACGGAGCATCTATTAAATATTATTGTTATTTTTATTTTATAGTTATTATTAATATGTTTTTAATAAGCTATTGGTGCACTATTGACTGCCCTCTCTTTTATCCTTCTCTTATTTCCATCCCAAGGTAGTCGGTAAGAGATTGCCTCGAGCGATACGACCGCCTTTTGTACTATTATCGAATGTAATGTTTTATTTGTTAAGCTTAAATATAGTGTACAATAAAGGATATAAATAAATAAATAAAATCGAGGTTGTCTAGGTGATAGAGGGTGGCTGACGCACCACTGCCCACTCATCCCTTCTATTAATATTCCCTACGCCTTCACAGGATTCAAGTGTTTTCCATTCCAATTTCCCTCAACAATTTCACTGTACGCATATTACGATTGGCGCCGAATTTTATATCAGCAGATCCGTGGAAGAAAAATAGAATACCTTCGGATTCGTCATTCAATCAGTTGTAGCTATAATATTTATCATTCTCGTGGAATATAATAATGTAAAGGAGTTTGAGATGGAAATAGTGAAAATAATTTTGGGTTTTACTTGAAGCTGCCAAACATAATAAGAATTCATGGAGTATGAAATTGTTTTCTGTACCTTGGATACACTTGCTGGATAATCCTATTTGGATTGCTCAGCACTTAATATCAAGAATATATGTACCTATTATGGTCATAATGTACCGGTGTAAAAAAACGTATTAGCTTGGTATTGTGACTACACAAAGTCGTTGTCTACTCGGCTTCTGGGTACATCCAAAGAAATCGTAAATATTAATAGCAATACTGATTAATAATATTCTTTTTGTAGATAATAAAGATCGAATGAATCATAAGGAAAAATTAATCGCTTATTATATTTTAATCATGCAATATAAGAAATTACGTAAGAACGGTAATATTCTAGTGGGAACCTCTTTTACTGAATGAAGTTAACGCAAACTCGTCACATTTTTCACAATCATGCATCGATTGATTTTGCGAGAGGGCAACAGGTAAAATATATTTATAGTATAAAAAAATCTCCTAGACGACGATGATATCTGAACTTTACAACTTTGGTGACTGGCTGAAACTTTCTGTGCGACTAGCCGGGTTCGAGGAGCCTACAAAAACAGATACTTACATTTAATTCACGTATCCAAACATTTACGAACAACTATCTATTAAGCCTTGGACATTAGGACTAAGTTGAAAGTCATGGTCATTGCCGAAGAACGCATTAATATCAGCAAATGACCCTTTAGAACTTCCAAACTACGATTTGATACGAGCAAAGTTTTGAAATGTGACAAATTGATTGCTATTACGTGGTACTGTGAACTCTATGAGGGTCTGCGAGAAGAGACGGCCAGGTAAAAACATAGGCTTTAGCCACCTAGTCATATTGTAAGTACGATTAAATTAAAATAAACACGATTAAACCAGCTTTATTTCGGATCTATGGACATTTCATACATATTACGATAAGTACATCGGTAGCCAAATAACATTACCTAACTTTCATGGCGACAATACGTCTCCATTGCGTTGTAACCCGATGTTATGCCTTACTGAATCGATCTACATCAATCGTCAATAAGTAGACTAGAGCCGAGAGAGACCGAGCCCGAACAAAAATATAAATCAGAAGTGCAAACATATCTTATTGATGATGCATGTCTTTAAAAATGCATAATTTTTCCGAGGACAAAACAATGTTTATTCAAAAAAAATGCGAACACAATAGTAATATGATATCCAATTATCTTACAGCGGAAAAGCACTAGAACATTTTAACGAGGATAATTCTAGTTTAAAGTAGGAGCAGAATCCCGAGCGACTGCGGCTGTCCTCACAGTAAAAATGTACCGCGCGCAGTTCGTTTACATTTTAATAGCAGAGGCCACAGGGGACCTCGTGTGTGACGCCACTACGCTGTTCTTTTGAATCTAGAATAGTCGGAGAATCCCGCAAGATTTTAAATATTTCTATATTTTTATTTCAATGTTTGTGGAAGTCTTGAGTTGGGATGTATCCATAACATAAAATGCGAAAGTAAGGTTTTTTAAGAGTTTACGAGGTTTAAAAAGTTTTCGGTACAAGACAGGCAGCGCCTTGACTGTGCTATAAAATATATTTTCTAACTATAACCTAAATGTTCTCTTTATTCAAACATAGTTTTATACATTAATTTGATACTTACAAAATTAGCCCTACAATTCTTGCGCCTTTACGAGAATCGTAATATAATTTTATTGAAAACAATTTTGGATTACTGCCTACAAATAGTTAGATGAAATTGTATCAAATAGCGCTCTTTAAGAGAATATTCAAGAGGGAAAATAGTTTTTTGTCCGACAGCCCTATAAATAATTCAACGAATTCTTCAACAATAACCACAGCCTAAATCGCCGAGCGTAAATACTGGTAGATTAAGAGTAGAAGCGCGGCGCTTTTCAATAAAACAGACTTCATAAATTTATCTCACCTAGATCTGTCTTAAGCGTAAGATAGCATTCAGGTGTGTTATCTAAAATCTATTACACCTTTGATAATTTTAACAGATGGCTATTTAACAGGGAATTATGGCACCTTTAGGAAAAACCTCAGTTGAAAAGATTCAATGTATTGTATATGTTTAATAAATTTATTTTATCTCGTTTTATTCTTTTGGTTCATATTTCAATTTAATTACCTAATTCTTATAAGCTTAAACTCTGTCATATACATGCAAATTGACAGATATTTTACAGATACTTCAGTTCAAACAATCGCATTAACAGCATATAAAACAAACGCTCCATGAAGACCAAAGAGCCGCCAATCACGCTTTAAGCACATAAATCACATCTTATGTACTAAAGCCGGTAATAAATTCATATTACTTTATCATCGCTTTAATTGCAGGCCATTTCACTTTTTCATTCCATGAAGGTTGAATGTATGAACGATCCATTTATCCCATTAATCTTTTTCTATTGCCCTCAAAATATATTGGTGTTTCAGCGAAAAGTACTAGAGATCTTCAAAAGCTCTGTATCACATATGATGCAAGTATCAACACTCAGTATATTTCAACTAAAAACACGTTTTATTATACTCAAGATGGAACTTTATACGTCTGTCGTTAAATATAATATTTTTATTGTTTTATCAACGCTGAAGAGAAATGTGGTAATTTTGTATAATGTATTCTATATAATTTTATGTGTTGATGAGTTAGTTGGTGGCAGTGAAGTTACTAACCAATGTTTTGGAGACAGTGGAATTGTTTTAGCATAGAAGCAGCAGACAGGTGAATCATTAACCTGATTAAAGTGAACACCGTGTTAATAAACACTCACTATAATTCAAAAATTACAGACATATCGCCGATCTTTGAGAATAGATTGAGACGGGAGAGAAAAGAGTAGGTGTTTTTGTAACTTAAAAAACAGAAGATAGATCACGTAACGCAAAGCTTTTTCCACCGGTTATTGCGGTATCAGCAAATGTTTTCTCATGGGGTGCCAAAGAAACTTTGAAATTGGTAGCAAAATCCTTTTTTTGCGACGGAACTGGTAAAAAATTCAAGAAAACAGCCTCTTTGAGTCGGATTCCTGTCGCGTACGGTGAAACATTTTTGAAGGGAACAGTCGTATTCTGCGCGACCGTATTCATCTTGTTTGTATTCAAGATGACGCGCGGTGTACGGAACTCAAAAGTTTCAAACGTGTATCATGTTCCACTAGGCGAGTTTATCCTATAGATGTCCTCCCTGGTTTAAACTTACTTTAAAATAAACATCCACATGTTGAGTTACAGAATAGTCGTAGAATAAATGATCAAAAATATGCTTCTCATAATTAGTATATGTAGTAAGTGCGTGGTGGCCTGATGTTTAACGGACCAGACAGGGCTGCCAACATGTTTACAGTGGTCGCGGGTTGAAATCCCAGAGCACACCCTTGACTTTTCGGAGTCATGTGTGTATTGATAGTCAATCACCACGCACTATAACGGTGAAAGAAAACACCGTGAGGAAACCTGCGTACCATTGTGATTCGCTAGACTTTATTTATTTTTATTTATTTATTTAAAAAAGACACCAACAACATATGCATTAAAAATATACAAAAACACTTACAAAATAAAATTCTGATGCACATGCCTATTAGACGTGTGTACAACATTCACAAAGCGAGGGTATTACACGATAATGGTAAAATATAAAAAATAAACTGTAATTCTAATCAAAATAATATAGCATCTAGGTAAAAAAATAAGAAAGTATAAATAACAGATTTTGTAATTTCGTTAATTTTTGAGCAATAGGGTCAGTGCTTGTTTTTTGAATTTAGATATTGGAGTACTAAATATGTCAAGATCTAATGTTTTATTGTTCAGAGCATTATATGTGCTACACATTCTAGTGATTGGTGAGTTGAGTCCGGTGTTAGTATGTATCGATGGTATATAAAAGGTGTTGGTTATGCGATGTCTTGGTAATTTATACGGGACGGTTAAGAATATTGCTGCTATTGGTCATGTTGTTGATTATTTTATACAGAAATATTGCATCTATTAACTTGCGTCGATCACATAATGAGGTCATTTTGAAGAAAGATAATCGTGACTTATAGGGACTTCGGTGACTTATGCCGGAAGAATGAAATGCCAGACTTTCTATGGTATGCTAAGTCCGCCAACCCGCACTAGGCCAGCGTGGTGGACTATGCGGCCTATCCTTCTCAATAGTACTTTCGATTGTAAAGGAGGCCCGTGACTTGCAATTGGACGTATATGGGCTGATAAAGTACAGTGTAATAATTAGTATTTTGTATTTATTTTATTTTATGGACTGAAATTTTGTATTACTTATTTTCTCTCTTATAATCCAGATTTACCTAATTCAAATATAAAAAAGTTGAATTTTAAAGAGCCACTTGCCAAATTTTCTTTGAACGTAGACGAATATTTTATCAGACGTAAAGAGTTCTGAATAATAAAAATTACTTGAATCAATTTCAAAGACGATGTTGTAGACAGATTCCTTAGAATTTTAAACATATCCATTATGTAGCAATTTAAACAATTTTAAGCAACTTAATTGTATAAAAGGGTCCAGAGAATACTTATACCTTCTCAAGAGAACACGTTCCAGGGCTTATAAGTGAAAAAGCCTTTGAGTCTTGTAAATGGACCGTTGACTTAGATCTAATAATATGAATATAGTATCTCAATTGATTAATTGTATAATAGGGTATTTGACTATCATCGAATCTTTGTATTATTTCGCAGACAACACAAGTGCCCTTAAAACAAAAGATTTTTGTGAAAACAGTATTAAAATAGCTTGTAACATGAGGCAAATATTAGTATTTTAAATGAAAGAGTGGGGACATCTTACCGTCTCTTTCACACCCGCACACTATAAAGCATATTAAGATTAGTGACGTCACTAATTTTGTTATGCATCCCTTTTCTTTTACCCTCACTACAAGATTTAAAACGTTTCTAACTTGTTTAATTCTGAATGGATTTACAAAATTCTTTATTTGCTAGATTTTGGATATGGATACTTTTTGATGAATACAATAAAAAAATGAGTCAAATACCCTATTAGTGCTATATAAATAAAGTAAGGCAATATTTTTTTCATATCATCGCGGATCCAGTTGAATTCAGTCATAATTCAGTCATAGTCGTCTCGCGCACGCGCTGCCGTACGTCACGATAACATGTGTGTGTCAATATAATTTAAATACTACTGGACCTAGTGTAATATCGGAGTGAATTTGTATACCATTCGTTGAATTAAGTATAATTCGTGTCAATTACTCATAATTTAGTGATTCTGCATATTGGATGTATTGCACTATCGGATTATAAAGTGAGTGAAACACTTTACACATAGTTCACCGCAGCAACACACTATCGGCCGGCGATCTGCCGCGTACCCGCAACACAAGATTATTAAAGCGAACACGGAATAATGGATTGCAAACATTGCTCGGAAACCTTGAATACAGATGAATGTTTAAAATGTATGGCTTGTCAAGAAGTATTTCATTTTGGCTGTTGCGGTATGACAGAAACAGATTTCAAAAAAATTCTCCCCATGAACAAAGCCAAATGGAAATGTACAGATTGTAAACCTATTAAGAAAAATAATACAAAAAATACAAAACCAGTGGAAACTGATTTGGACAACACTCATCCTCAACTTGGTGCTAATACCGATTACAAACTGTTAATGGATTTATTTGATGAACGCTTCAACAAGTTGAATTCGATGATAGAATCGTTTAAATCTTTTATAACGATAGAATTTAAACAACTATCTGATATTGTCCACGCATGGGCCCCTAGGATCTCATCACTAGAAACATCTGCCACTGCAATACTGGAACGGTTTGAAGTTATAGATATGGATATGCATAAAATTAAAACAATAGAATCGGAGCTCAGTGACTTGAATAAAAAAATTAATGACCAAATAAATCATAATAATAAGGCTGATCAGTGGGCTCGCCGTTCCAATATACAAATTGATGGTGTTCCTTACAAAAAATCTGAAAACTTGCTGAATATTGTTACAACATTGGCAAAGCGGTGTGGTTTTGATTTAAATACCTCCGCCGATATTGATTTCGTTACGAGGGTTGCTGTAAAAAATGGTGGTAATCATGCTAAACCGAAACCGATTATTTTGAAGATGCGGGCTAGGTATCGGAAGGACGATTTTCTGTCTGCTCTTCGCACAATGAAAACTCTAAAGGCATGTGATATAGGATTCCCTGGTGCAAATTCGCCTATATATGCAAACGACCACCTCTCTTCTCGTAATAAAGCTTTACTAAAGGAAGCCAAGTGTTTAGCGGAAACCAAGGGATACCGGTACTGCTGGGTCCGCAACTGTACCATCATGGTTCGCCGTACTCCAGAATCTCCTGTCCTCCACATATTGTCAGAGGAGTGTTTAAAAAAAATTATATAAGGACTATATTGTGTTTAAATTGCTGTAAAATACTTTTATTGTGTAATGATTCCTTATTCATAAGTTGCATAATAACAATGTGCCAGTTTCTTAATAATAATACTTACTATAATACTTATAATAATACTTTATGTTTATCATTGTTTTTTGTTGGATGTATAGAACCAGTTATCTTCATTACTCGACTTGACGAGTTATTGTTTTGTTTATTTTTTACAAATACTTTTGCATGTTCTACTTTTTACTCTCAGCTTATTTTTATATTTCATTACTTTATTTTTACGATTTTGATTCATGAGTTACATTTATTTGATTTATATTCTATTGGTGATTTAATTAATGTCTATTAATATCTTTTACCAGAATGTCAGAGGCCTACGAACAAAAACATCACAGTTCTATTCTAATGTATTGAACACCTGTTATGACATTATTTGCATAAGTGAGACTTGGCTAATGCCGGGTATATTTGATGAAGAAATCTTCGATTCACGTTATCATGTTTATAGAACCGATCGTGATTATGCCAATTTAGGTATTAATATGGGAGGTGGCACTCTAATTGCAGTCCGTAGTGGTATTACTGTAGACACACGTCTCACCAGACCACTTCCAACATATCCACATGTGAGTATTACTTATATTACCATTCCGATCAATCGAGATTTAAATCGTAAAAAACTTCATCTTATGTGTTGCTATTTTCCTCAAAATATTAGTCAAACAGAGTTTGAGTGTAACTTTTTTAATTATTTATCTGATTTATATCTTGACTATCCCGAGGACAGTTTTATGGTTCTAGGTGACTTTAATATTAGGCATGCCTGTTGGACACCCAGCAAGGATAGCAATAACTCAGGACCATGTAAGTCATTTTTAAAAAATCCATATGTAAATCCTTTGGTCTCACATCTTCAGAACTTTTTAAACTTTACAAATTGGAATCAATATAATAATATATGTAATGTTAATTGTAGAATGTTAGACTTTATAATTTGTAACCAAAATTCTGTAGTCACGCGAGTCACACCGTTGTCTTTACCCGAGGATGCTCACCACCCTGCTTTAGCTGTTAAAGTTTATCTTCGGTTGACTAACCAAGTTTTGCAGCCCCCTCCGCGCATTGTTTACCGTTATCACTTGGCTGATTACGATGTAATCAATAAGGAATTAGCGAATATTGACTGGGATAGGATTTTATTACATTGTGACATTAATAAAGCTGTTGACGAATTTTATTTAAACATTAATGATTTAATAAACCGGTTTGTTCCCTCAAAGGTTGTAAATGATAGACATAAATATCCGGTTTGGTATTCACGTACTTTGATCAAAACTATTAAAAAGAAATTACTTATACACAGAAAATGGAAAATTTATGGAAGACAAAGCGACTATAAACAGTTTTCTGAAATAAGGCATTTAGTAAAAGAAATGCAGAAATCGTGCTTAAGATCATTTGTTTCAGATGCTGAAGATAGGATATGTTTGAGCTCGAAATCCTTCTGGTCTTTTATAAAATCCAAAAAACAAGGTAATCATGTTCCAGACACAATGTTTTTTAATAATCAGGTTGGATCCGATGGACAATCTATTGCAAACATGTTTAACACATTTTTTCGGTCTGTATTCGATGTAAATTCTGCGCAACAAGGAAATAAAAAATCTTATAATAACCAAATTAACATAAGTTCACTTACAATTGAACGTAAACTAATTGAAAAATATTTATATAAACTCGATATAAAAAAGGGTTGTGGCGCAGATGGGTTGCATCCTCTATTTCTGAAACAATGTGGTAAACAACTTTCTATTCCTTTAAAAATACTATTTCACAAGTCTTTATCACTCAGTTATGTACCCTCTGTTTGGAAACAAAGTCTTATCACTCCAATATTTAAAAGTGGAAATAAACATGACATTAAAAATTATAGAGGCATCTCAAAACTTTCAGTAATTCCAAAAATGTTTGAAAAAATTGTGTTTGACATTTTGTATCCATTATTAAGACCCGCGTTAATCGGTCAACAACACGGTTTTGTTGGCAAGCGATCAACTGAATCAAATCTATGTGAATTTTTGGACAGGGTATTGTGTGCTATGGAACAGGGATTTCAGGTTGATGTCGTGTACACCGATTTCTCCAAAGCTTTTGATAAAATTTCTCACGATCTTCTAGTCAGGAAGTTGGAAGGAATCGGTGTGCACGGCGATCTCCTCCGATGGGTGGATTCGTATTTGCGGAACAGAACTCAAGCAGTTGCAGTAAAAGGATTTATGTCCAACTTTGTACCAATTTCTTCAGGAGTACCCCAGGGCTCACATCTTGGCCCCTTACTTTTTAATATTTTCATTAACGATGTGATTGATCATATTTGTAATTCTGAAATTTTGCTTTATGCTGACGATTCAAAAAATTTCAAAATTATTACAAATAATCTAGATTGTTTCAGCTTACAGGAAGATTTGACAAACCTAAGTAAATATTGCATTTCTAATCATTTGCATTTAAATGTTGAAAAGTGTTGTGTTATAACTTTTTCACGTAAAACAAAAACAATTCTATATGATTATAAATTAAATGATACAATACTTAAACGAAATGTAGAAGTCAGGGACCTCGGAGTCCAATTGGACTGTAAGCTTTTGTTTGATATTCATATTAATAAAATTGCAGAAAAAGCTTACAAAATGCTTGGTTTCATGTTTAGACAAAGTATGGAATTCACCCGTCCGGAAACATTTTTATTATTATTTAATGCACTAGTCAGATCTCAACTGGAGTATGCCTCGACAGTCTGGAATCCACAGTATGGAATCCATATCCATACTTTGGAAAGTATTCAAAATAAATTTTTAAAAAGATTATCTTATAAATTTCCTACCGCTGACATCAAAATCGTATCATTACAAAAACGCAGAGAGTATAGAGATCAAGTTTTCCTGTACAAAATAATTAATGGACTTATAGATTCGCCTTATCTTCTGGGCAAGATATTTTTTAATTGTCCTCGTATTAACGCGCGTTACAAACATACATTCTCATTTCCTACTTGTCTTAAAAAATACTCAAAAAATCGCTTTATTATAAGAGCATGTCATGACTACGATAGAAAATATAACCATATTGATGTATTTAACAACAATAAGTCGTATTATATTGCTTCTATAAAAAAAGGAAAAAAAACTACTGGTTCTCCCATCCATTCATGAAATAGGAAAATTGAATTATTATTGTTTACTTTTTTCCGGTCATTGATTTTTGGCATAATTGTTGTTATTATTCTTTGTCTTTTTGATAATTATAACATTAGTTTTTTTTTTTTTTTAATGTTTAATTCTGTTAATGTTATATACTTTCTATGTTCACTCCATGTTTTGCTTTTCAGTGAAAACTTTACTGGCTTATTTGTAATATTTTATGTAACATGTATTTATCTGTAACATTTATGCTGTATGTTTTCCTTAATAAATAAAATAAAATAAAAATAAAATTCCAGAGCAAGATGTTCAAAATCCAAGCAGACTACGTGAAGTCAAGAAATCCTTTTGTTTATGATATCATAATTCTTCGAAACACGTGCTTCCTTTGCACTTGCGTGTATATTTGATAATATATTTTCCGAGTCCGCGCTACATAACTGCGGTTCGCCATCGCTGACTGCTTTAAACTTACACCACATACCAAATTGTGGCATGGTCCCAGTTATAAGCTGGAAGCGGTTTGTTTTTGTTTTTTAATTGTATAGGTCCGGCAAACTTGCTGGTAAGTGATCACTGCCACCCATGAACATCCACAACGCTAGATCATGGATGTGTTGCTGACCCGTCAAATTGGGGAGAGAGCGGAAAGAATAAAGTATGAGAAGAGTAAAAGGATATCTATTCGACAGCCTCCATGGCGCAGTTGGTTAGACGCCGCCTGTGAAACGAGAGGCTGCGTGTTCGATCCCCGCACCGAAACAAATATTTGTGTGATCCACAGGTATTTGTTTCGGATCTGGGTGTTTGTGAGAGCGAAAAGTCTCTCGTAGTTTCTGATACCCACGACACAAGATTCGATCTTAGAGTGGGGTCAGGACTATGTATGTGACTGTTGGGTGTATTTATTTATTTATTGGGTATTCGGCAATATCACTCACCGAACGAAACGCGACAACGAAGCTGTCACGTCGTTTTCCTGTGAGACAGTGGTACCGCCCCAAACGAGCCTGCTCATTCATGCTCAGTCATGACTGAAAAGAGCGTGGCTCTAACACTTCCAAATTATATTTTATTATCATACACTTAAATGTATGTTCTCATGCCAATGCGAAGTAACAGATTTACTGGTGCATTTCGTTAAGTTCCGCCGTGTCGACGTAGATGTTTCGACGTTAGCATAATTATTTCGAAGGGTTTTAACTACACTGCACTTATAATCAGGTGCACTGTAGTCACACTATGGTACCAGCATATTCAAATTAATGTATCTATTTAAAATAAATAAGATCATTTATTATGAATCTAGTGATAGCTTAAATTGTCTTATAAATAATTTCATAACTAAAATATCAACTTTTTAGTATCAACTTCTACAAATGCAAAATTGCGCACAGTAGTAAACACTCATAACCCACACACACAAATCTGTTTAAGACCACGGGCATAATCTTTATTACACAGCATAGATTTCCATCTTACATAATAGTGTAAGCGGCATTAAACATGTCTGCTTAGTGCTTATTGTACGCGCGTGGAATAAATTAAAAGACCAGAGAGGGACGGATAACTAGCCTTAACGAAGAATTATTTCAGCTCGCCGGCCACAGCGACGCTTAGTTTTATACACGGGGTATGAGGATGCATTATTTTTATAAACTGTAGGAAGTCTTACATTACCCGAGAAAAAACAGAGGTAATTGGAATAATACCTAGTCAGTGTCTAGTGTTAGTGTGAGGATTATATGCTATTGTTCAAAATTGGTAATATTTTTTATACTGACATGACTACGATACACTAAAAATCCAAAGGCTGTATCAACACAATTATGGGTATTCCAGCATCTTGTACGACATACATGTACCATTGTTTCACCAGTGGAATCAATGATCTTATTTCGCTTTAATGGTTTGATTAATAGATTTTATCAATGAAAATCTAAGCTGATTTACTCTCCCATAATGCAAAATGAACTTCACACCACAGTTTCCGGAATATTCTTTCCTGACAACCCTACAACCGCACCTGCTCCAAGTTGCCAAAGGACGTATTTTATCATATCCGCTACCGCTTATAACTTGATTAGCGTGTAAAAGCGACGGTCACCTGTGAGGCAACGCTTTGAATTTTAACCGCTGTGTTACCCGCTAACTGAATAAGTATCCTATAACCCCGCTTACACGGCAACACTGTTTCAACTGTTTCATATTTTACGCGGCACGACTTCATAACTAAACTTTATATCTACTAGCTCTATTATATAAAGATTGGTTAAGTAATTACCAGGGTCTTGGTTACGGGATGCTTCAGAAATATGGATTGTCGATAAGAGTATCAAAAGTGCGCTGTGATTTCAGTGTGAATAAAATCTTTGTGTCTTTACTAACGCAATATTATCAAATCGTATGTAGTGTCGTTTCTAAGGATTTTCTCTCATCGTGTTCTATTCTAAGATCATTATTTTATCAAATAAGAAGAGTGACAGCTGCCTATCGAGAATACTAATGCACGCGTAAATACACGCATAAAAATGTGCGTTGTTAGTTCAATGTATTAAAAATTACGTATATTACGTATATTATTTATTGAAACGCTTTTATTAGCTTCGCCTGTATGTATGTAACGAAATATTTGAAGACGATTCTCGAGCACTTGAAAACGTCGGATTGACTTGTTTGCATTCTTGTCAGGGACAAATGACAATAGAATAATTTAAAAAGTATGTGTCATTATCTTAACTAGAACTTAGATTTTTTTTAACAATTAAGAGCTGTTAATTTGAGCGCATCTGCCTTCCTTTGATAAGATAGCCGTAGAGACATTTATTAGTAAAATAAATAAATCATAGTTTAAAAAACTGAAATGAATGCTTTAATAACAATAAAATGAATGAGTTCAGTCCATTTTCTAAGCTTAAACTCATAATTATTTTTTCTTTTTCAGTTGGATCTTCTACTGAAGCGTATATTTTAGTTTTTTAAACTATTATTTATGATACATATACATTGAGCACTTACTAAGTAATAAAAGCTATTGATACGACAAACCGTTTTTGTTATTAAATTCATTCATTTATTGCGCTCATAAATACCCTCAACTAGTATATTATTATATTTACCTTGAAATGTACATGATAAACATTGCTACTAATTTGAAAGATATTTGATTTGAAAAGTTTTGTTGACCTCAAACACAGCACTGTTTATAATTTAAGAATAACTCACTACCCCAATACAGAAAATTTCAAGCGGTCCGTACAAATCTAGCAATCAGCAGAATGCTACCAGGCATACACTGAACAATAAAGAAGATTACAAAATAAAATTCACCAAGCACCTCAAGCATATATCTTGCTGGCAATTTATTTTCCCAAAATACGAACAAAGTAGAAACTCCAAAGGGAACGTATTAAAGTCTTTTGTTGCCGGTATTAAAACTGTTTGTGTGGCCGTTAATAAGGGAGGCTCTTGTAAAAAACTTGAGGTCTTTCAGTAAAACGAGGCTAAACGTGAAACTTGAAATCCCAGCCGCGATCTGCTTTAATGCTAAACTTTGATGAACGACTTTGTGCTAAGTTTGCCTAATATTGTAGAGTTGTTGCTCCTGTTTCGATATTGTTTTATCTTTATTGCTGTTCTGTGTGTAGAGCGTACATAAATTAATAAAATTAAATATTTTTTTTAGTTTGTACCTTTTTAAATCTTATTTATTAAGTTCAAAATGTATGCCAAAAAAACCTAACAAAACACATACTACGACAATAATGATTCCATATTTTTATACACTCATTTCCATATGAGCATTGATAAAAGACCCAGTTAGGCATAGGTCTCACCAAACGCGACGTCTACCCTCATCATTCTACGTTCCCAAAACTTCACTAAAATTACAAAAAGATCTTAAAACCGATTACTGCTGAAAATATAGTGAATTTAACTGCTATGAATGTGCTTCATTACTCAGAACATATCGCCAGGCCGTATCTAGAGCTATGATTTGTGTCTGAGACTTAATAGCCGCCGTATCTCGGTACTGTGTCGCGAATCTTAATTTAGTACACGGTAGCTACCGTGGAAGTGGGTTATTTAGTGCATACTATTGTGTACTATTAACACGGGAATATTAATACATAGGTAGATATGTATATTGATGTCGAGGTTGATAGGAAGAAGTGATGGAAGTTTACAATCAATGGTTTAGATAGACATTGTATATTCTTATTAAAGTGGGTTATGAAAGTGAATTTCTTATGAAGACGTAAACATAATAAAGTTGTGTTAAATAAAGCAGTCTGAAGATTTTCATATCTTATAAAGCGTAACGGTTTTGGTAAACTCTGTAACTTCCATACTCTTACAGATCTCCAAATTTCTGACTTAATCTCATAGGAAAAACCAAGTATAGACGCTCATCAATTAATTATTAAGTCTTTTATGAAGTCTATAGTCACATACATAAATACACGCCTTTATCCCAGAAGGGGTAGGCAGAAGCGCCACCAGGACACCCACATTTCGCCTTGTATATTCCATCCCATGATGTGATAGGGGTCGAGCCTATCGCCATATTGGGCACAAATTCCCAACTCCAGGCTGATAATGATTAGAAAAACCTTTGATATCACTTTGCCCGACCCGGGATTTGAACCCGAGACCTCAGCTTTTTAGTCGTACCGTACTACAACTACGCCACCGAGTAAAAATATGTTAAATCATAAGCAAGTATGTATCAAAATAATAAATAATAGAGATACGACATGTCCCATTACCCATTCTAAGTATTATTTGTACAACATTTGGAGAAGCGAAAGTGAGTAATGTCTGGAGGGAGGCAGGTGTCTGAATATAAACAAGTGCGATAAGGTGCGTGTGCGGGGACCCAAGTTTCGCAATAAAATGAGGAGGGCGGGAATTCGGAACGTACAGAGATACTGAATCGATGTGATATATATGGAAGAGACAGGGTCAGGCTCATAATATAGATTTAATGAAAACCCTGTCATCCATTTTAAGAGAAGTTCCTTTAAATTGTATAATGTGTTTATAAATTAAACTGAGTGATGATGCGAGTTAATACCCTATTAGTGAGGTACAGTGACTGGTGAATAAACGTTCGTAGCTTTTAATCTAAGTCGTGTTTGTGTATTCAAAGGTCTAATTTCTATTAAGGATATCGATTATGATAAGGCAGTTAACGAAACTAACATGTTTTTTGGTTATAAAAGCCCATACATGCCCATTGCTGAGCCCAGAACTCCTTTACAGTCAAGTGCGATTAAACGGGCTAAGGTTAATAATTATAACTTTATCGTGGTGGATCCAAGTTGTCTTTTACGGATATGCATCTTCACTTACGCTTCGCAAGAATGACCATGATTTAACTTGGCCCTCCTCCAAATCATTTCAGCCCATTTAGCAAGCAAATGGCATACAACGACCGTTTCCTATATTTATCAGGCTTTTTAGTCACCGTTTAGGTACACTGCCAAGTACCAACGATATACTTGTTGGAATGTGGTCACAATCATATAACCTTTTTAGCCAAAAGATCTACAGTTTTAGATGTTAATACACGCAGTTAGGTTGTCCGCATTACAAAGAAGACACAAAGTACCTAAAGGCACATCTATCAATACCCTATACCTATTCGCGCGTCTGAACCACAAATCAAAATACAAGTTGCATATAAATCACTTTGGACCCCGGAAAAACATTGCTACTTTTTATTGTGGAAAATGCATGGGCGGTGTCAAATATACATACCAACCGTTTTTTTTTTGTCGAGCCCGAACGGAAGCCGTATGTACAAGTAAAATGAAATGTATCACTGCCGCGTGCCGTGAACATTAGTCAAAAGGCTAGGAAAACCTCATATATCTCTACAGCCCTTTTAAAATATTAGTTGTGTACAAAATATATTCTAAAATACGTTCCGGAATAAAATATATCACAAACAGACATCAAAATAAAATTGCGAAATAATCCGGATTCAAAATGGCGGCGCTGACGTATGACGTCACAAAAGCGATTAGTGTTTTGCCGACAATATTTTATTTTGCGCTGTGGACGCAACACGGACTGCCTTTGTTAGTAATTTAGCGTCGACTAGTTTTTATTCATACGCTGCCGGTGAGATAACTACTTTATCTATTCAAATATTTTTAACGTTTATTTGGTTTATTTCTTAAACTAGTTGACTTTTAGCGCCAGTAAATAAAATATGACATCCTTGATGAAGGTCCTGAGTTAGTATTTCTAATGTGATTTACATTATAATTTACAAATAAGCTTCAAGAAAAATAAATTGTTTATGTTCTTAAAAGCACGTTCGTATTCACACGGGAGCAGAAAACTACTTTTATTTTCAATACCAGCTTTAAGTGTGCTCCATTAGACAAAATAGATTCTAAATCTAATTCTCTTTAACTTTGTAGTTTTTCAGCAATTTCATTTTGTTTTTATTACGTTACATATACACAAGTTTACTCCCACTGCAGGAGGCAGAGGTAAATCCAAGGCTACCAGACTTATTTAAAGTACATTTTCACGTCACCTTTCAAAGTCGTAGGTGGTGTCATTAGGCACAATTAATAATACCTAAAATTCGGGTTCATACTGGTGGAGATCGCGACTATAGCGTAGCACGCCCCTAGCCAGGTGGAGTGACGATTTTCATAAGATCGTTTGGCACAAGAAGAGAGCGATAGAATATAGTGAAATACGGTTTGGAGGAGGCCTGTGGCCAGCAATCGACAGCTATGGGCTGATGATCGGATACACCGCGGCGGGTATTGCTTCTGATAGTGAATGGCATTATGCGAAAGACTAATATCGTCTATCGTTTCCCAGAATTTTGTCAATTTACTTGAACACCGATTATACGAGTATATGGTCGTACAGTATGGTTGGTAGAATGTTTCACCGTTGGCTGAATAATTATTATTTAAACCCAAATTAATTGATGTAAATGGAACAAAATTAATCTGAACTACTACACTTTAAGGTAACAGATTACAAACATTTTAGTTATAACTAGAATTTACATAACAATAAACTACTAGTGTTAGTTTATCGTTGTCCACTACGAACTGCAATATAAATTCCCGCTCGGCTTTAGTTAAATTTACGTTTTTACAATCTAGCTCGCACTGAAACAACATGTCCTGCGTAACCACTAGTTAAACGATTTACAAATTCATAGATTAAGAACCTAGAGAATACAGATCTACGACATTTTAGTAAAATTGAAAATTCTGACGTGAAAATAAGTTCCTTTAAAAATTATGTACCCCACGTAATAATATGGTCAAGATTTAAATACTAAATTAGGTAATCTGAAAGACTTAACATCTTCGAAATACAAAAAAAATACTTTTTACCTGCTTCTTACATTACGTCTTAAGTCGCCTTTATTACACAATTACATGGTTAAGCGCATTATTACTTTGGAGCTGCTTTTGGCGATAGGCGCGCATATCACATCGTTGAGAGGACACAGACAACGAAACGTTGGTGTGCTGACAGCACCTCAGCGTACCCCTTCTGGGAAAAAGTTTATTAGTTTATGTACTTTTGAGCTACGTGGCAAAATTATTTCGTTTGTAATTAATTTGTCTACCTACTCTCTGTCTAAAATTAACCATTTGAGGTGTAAGCTAACCACGTTCTCATAATGCAATTGGCAAACTTCAGAACACTTTGTGGAGAAAAATAAAATGACAGGTTTAATGGCTCTACGATCTTGGACGAACAAGGCGTGGGCGTTTATTTCATTCGCAACTTTATAAATAAAACAATCTGCGCGTTGTATGTGATTTACCTTCTGTCATTTGCAGAGACATGGGTCTTTAAACGTATGGGTCCCGCTTCAGCAGTGAGTAATGGGCGTCATGTGTTACAGTTATTAAGTTTCTGTGAACCCCTTGTACAAATGACTTATTAGAGAAATTATTGAATGTGATTTCAACCCAATGCTTATCTTTAATCTTCAGTTCAATCTTAGTGGATATATGAACTAATGGAGGTTGCTGCAAGTCGCTAAATGCAGACCGCTACCAACAGCTCGCGATGGATTCTTTGGTGAACCTATGTTCAGTAATAAATTTACTGATGATGTATGTTTATAAATTAGGAAAACTATTTTGATTTTCAAAGGTTATTTGCATACTACTATTACATGACCACCCATTTTTTTATTTCTTTTTTTGCCTATACACTCATGCATCGAATCATAGGCGATGAAACCACTTATTTATCGATATTTGGGTAAAACATTGCTTAGTACTCGTAGCCTGTAAACTGCACGGTTCTTAAGCTCTTCCAACTGACCTATTTCGACTATAAAAGACCACCGAAACTAGGTATTATTTTAGTCAACTGATATTTACTTTAATGTTACTGCATTTAAGATTTAAATGGAGTTTAAAACTTTACTATAATCTAAAAGAAATTATAAGAAAAATATGAAGTATGTAGTTGAAAAATTAACGCCCGAATACTGGAACGACATTCAAATAATAAGTTGCTCTTAACAGCGCACGGCTCACTTAGCCAGTACATTTAATCGGGATTAACGTAGTTAAGCGCAAGTTATATTTAAGTTGCGTTCCAGTATTTGGGCGTATGAGTTCGGTTTCAGATACACTTAAATACAATAGTAATTTTACAACTCTTGTCAAATTTCAAAAATCGTGGAGGTACTTATGTGCTTTTGCGCTACTCTATACTCACTACCTTCATACAATACAATTTGATATATGTGTATAATTTAGTAATTTATTTTTATTGCGATGAATGGCGAGACGAGCATGCCATTAATCTGATGATTAGCGATACGACCGCTCATTGGCGTAGAAAACCATGAATTACTAATCATTGCTTGGCATTCCACTGTGCTCGCCATCCTAAGCCGTCCAATGTTGAATCTCAATATTGTCCAGTAGTTAAAATAGTATTCTAGCCTATAGCATTCCTCGGTAAACACAAAAAATATCAAGTCTCGTGTTTTTTATTTATACCTGGTGTTATTCTGACCGATAACAATTCCACGATGAAATAAAACTTCCTTTTTATGGTATTTATCACATACTTAGTTGAATTTTACATTAAATAACTTCCCAACGCAACGTTTCAAATACTTTACAGCTTTCGTGGTCTACCCCGTGACCACGAAGGCTGTAAAGTGGTTTTATTTTAACGAGCAAATTCGCTTAAATATAAGAAATTATATAATTTCGTGTAATTAATCAGCCTTCTCTAATCCATCCGACCTCTCTTTGCCTCTAACATTCTCAGGTACAATATATGAAATGTGTAAAAAATGTGCACAATTTGCTGTTAAAATACAATTTCACCAGCAATACATTAGCGTGCGCCCTTCGACTGCAAGTTGTCCACAGATCATTCACGGGCGTTTGTCGTAAATGGCGCGACTAATACCCCGCGTTAAATCCAAGGGCCTCATATCGCTCAGAACTAATGCTTAAGGGTCAACTTGTAAATCTTTCCGGTTCGAATGTCCACACGCCGCCGTTTGGTAGAAAATATGACCTGCTGGCCTACTACACTCGATTTATTTTCAAATTTAGCATCAGGGCGAAACAATGTTGTTTTGGTGCTATTGAATGCTATAGTGGCGTGTGATTATACTTAATTAGGTAGTAGCTAGTGGAACTCAATTATATTTTGTCAATATGAGGTCAGAGTTGTTCCAATTATAACACCAGTTCAGAAATAAGATAAATATATTTCCGCCCGAATACTAAAACACATACATACATACATACATAATTATCACGCCTGTATCCCATAGGGGTAGGCAGAGACTATGGATCGCCAATTTCAATATTGTCGCACTGAACTACCCACGTCCACCTAATCAGTTCAATTAAGCGGATCTTTCATAGTTAAGTGTAACATAATGTTAAGGTGGCGTTTGGGTGTTCGGGAGTTCACCACACAAAATTGGAATCCTGACCTAAAACTAAGCATGAATATTATAATTATCACAAATTGCGAGAAACTTGCACACACACCCGTCGGCAGCAAATGCATTGAGAGATCATATTCAAATAAGCGCAGGGTGAGGGGATCCAAAGCGCGAGTACCCACTACAATCGTAGCTGATTGCTTGTCTATTATACCACAAGGATTGTCAAAAGTTGATCCTCAAATGATTTGTTATTAGATACATTCGAAACATAGAAATTAAATAATACTTTAGAAATAAATCGGGATTATAAATCCAATTGAGAATCTAACTTTTCTAACAAAATTCTAAAATGGAAATAGTAAAATGTATGAAAACATTACCGCTATACATTTTAAGTCGATTTTAATTAAAATGCGCGTAAATTATCAAGTAAGCCTTTCCGTTGGCCGGCGGCCGGCATTAAAGTGTTCCGCGTGTAATTAAGAGAATTATATTATGATACGCTTATTAAAAAGAAACGTGGTTTTATTAATGAACGCGAATATGTATTTATTACGCTGTGTGTAATAAATTTTATGTTCTTATTTAAAATGGAAAATGTTGAAATGAGTCTAATCAGATTTGAAACGTTGTGTTTGGGGAAATGAATATGTTATTTTATTTTGTTATAATAATATGTATATACTGGAAATACATTAAAAAAACCGTTGTCGGAATTTATTTAATCCGTCTATAATCTAGTAGATATAGTATCTTAATAGAATACCCATTAGGTACACATACATTTTGAAGCGTGTCCCCCTGATGATTCAACAATTCCAACGAAAATTCTCTTCAGCCTAATTTATCCCACAATTTCATAGAGTCGACCACAGGAAAGCTCAGCTGTTCTATGGAGTCGACGCAACAACATTTCTTTCCATGTTCCAAATTGTCTTAATATTTCCGACCAGCCGCGTTACAATAATCCTCTGAGAAATAAGCATTTCAGTCCACCACTGGTTTCATATGTGTAAAATAGATGAATATATTGAAATCGTTGATACCCTCAACAAGGGTCAGGTCAAAAGTACCTACTCTGAACCGACGAGAATGCATGAAGAGATTAATGAAGGTAGACGAAGCGAAATTAGTATGTCAAGATCGAGCAAAGTGGAGATCCATAATCTCTGCCTACCCCTATGGGATACAGGCGTGACGTTTATGTATGTATGTATATGGAAATCCGCGGATGCAATAAAGTAAGATAAGTTTTAAGGTAAGGCTCTAATCACGTTTATTACACCAAAATAACTTAGAAGAAGTTACCTCTGAGATTTTAAATTATCCAGTTTCAGGGCAGAACTTTTCGGACTCTCGAAGATATAAATTAACGCCAATGTAATCTAATTAACTTTTTGTGGTTCTCTTGTTACTTTTTTTAAAGTCTAAGTTTGAGAATTTGAAGGATTTTTACGTGATAAAATATTTCAGGGCTTAATGAGACGTAATTATATTTGATAAGATGTTTTACTGATGCTAATAAGAATAAATGTTTAACTAGCAGAGTTTAAGGCGTTAGGCACTGTATTATTATTTTTACAGGTCATTTTATTAATTAGTACAATATCCACACGAAATCATAGACTCATCTCTCAGACTGGACAATCAACTTTTTTATTTTTCGCAAATTACTGATCTCTATATTTGACATCAGGCAGACAGTGGATTGTAAATTCGTCGACCAGTCATGCTACTTACACGCATAAAAATCATGGCAACACCATGGCGGTGTTAAGTCTGATTTTGAGATATAAATTATTTTAATCACTTTTAATAATAGAATAATATTTAAATGTAGTTTTGTGAAATCTAAATAATGTTCAACTGATTCTTACAGTTTCGTTCAGGGGCTTTGTGTAACGAGCATAAATATTAATGCAGACTGCTTGTGAAGTGTTTAATTGCAATGCAACGGGGAGCGTTTTAAGTTTAATAACCAAGCAAACCCTACTCCACACATTGTTTATGTTAATGTTTTGTTTGCGTTGTAGAAAGGAGTAAATTGGGCGAAAAAGAATGGGGCGAAGCAGTCAATACCTCCTAAATTTGAAAGATCTCGAATAGAATCATAGTGCTATCAAAGCACACAATAGAAAGGGTCAATGTATACTTCTAGAATTGAAAAGTTTTCAAATTGAATTGCCAATGATAAATCTTGTTGTAGGATGTTAAAGCTAAATTAAAAATATAGCTCGATCAATGTGGTGCTACTGTCTCATAGGAAGCCGACTGAAGTAAGGTTTACTGGTGGTTCGTTTCGTTAAAATATTATGGTACAATATTTGTATAGGCCCAGAAAGCTACCAGCGATATTCGATGTTGAAAATGCTGTCTTAGAGAACCATGTAAGTGTTGCGTTCTAGGTTCAGTCTATGTTTATTGCCATAATTGTGTTAACAGGCGAGACACAATCAACCTAACACCGTTTATACCAAATCAAATTACCAGTCTACGTATAAACGCTAAGTAATTAATAAAACAACGATATCCTATCGCACATCCGGCTGATTTAATTCAAACGGAGCCAGCAAAGTTTTGGCCGGCGCACAAAAACATAATGAAATCGCCCATTGCCAAGGCAGATGCCGAACAAATTAAAATCATAATTCAATTAAAACTTAGCAGAGAGTTGAGAAGAACTCGCGACCGCGCCGGAGACTTCCGCGGTTTTTACGTTTTTATTCTGGAATAATAAACACTACCTGCATAGGAATTGCCTATTCGCTTTCTTTTCAAGAACTACCATCTATTGTTTGGAGAAATCTATATAATCAATTAAAAATATTTGTTTGAAGTTTCGCATAGTCTCCAGTATATAAATGGTCCTTGGAAATACAAAACATTGAATCTTGTAATAAATAATAGTAAATAGTCGAAATTTTGACTTAAATATGGTTGCGGCTCATTCTTATTCAACGAACCTTAACTAAGGTCAAAATTTATTATTAATGCAATCTGAATGGTCTATAATCACACAAATAATTTTCCCCGCCAGGACAGCGTTATTGAACTAGTCTTACATGATAGTAGTGTAACCCGGGAACTCTCGGAAGATTCTCAAATGGCGTGAATGGTCGCCAAGCCGCGATGCGATATCTTGTGAAATCTATTTTAAAGTTAAAGGAAGCTAGTCGATTACCGCCGAGAGCTGTTCGCTACTGAGTGCTACACTCGGAGCTGTAAGGGTTAAAGCGACAGTGACGCAGTGGGGGTCATAGCCCACGTATTGTAAAAGGCTTGACATTGTAACGTGCGTGAATAAACGAGGGCGTGAATAAATGACTCAATGAGTGGTTGAGTGAAAGAGTCGACGTGTAAAGAGAACAAACGATTAATGGATACGTTAATTATGTAGCTGGTAAATCTGTTGATTACTGAGAAGACAAATGAGCGAATGGTAGAAGTATAATTGTAATTTAGTGCCCGAATAAATGAATAACATAAAAAATATAATACAAACGTCAGCTTAAACATACTAACGAATAACTACAAACTGATTGTGTGGCTCAAAGTCTGCCACATAAATTCAAAGGCCGCAAGACACAGGTAAAGGTCAACATAGTTGTATTTATAGTTTTAATTAAATACATAGTACTCATGTGTGATGTCACAAGTTGGCCTGAGTTCGACACTGTGTCGCAGCTCCATTAGCCGCGCGCGGTTCCTCGCGGCACTGTCTAACGAGTAATGGCCGCGATTTTAACACGTCTCACACTCACATTTCACACGTAAGTTGAGTTTTTCATTGTCTCTTATATGGCACAGCTAGATCATCCTCATCCTCATCCTCAGCGACGGAGATTCTACTGCTGAACATATGGCTACCTACAGATGTCCACAGACTAGTGACGAATTATGACAAACGCAGCAGCATAAATATATCCCCAATACAAAAGGCATACTTTTCTACGCTTATAAATGAATCCTCAACGATGAAAGCAAAGATGCAACAGTTCTCTGAGTTTACTTTGAACCCAAAATGTTAATAAGAATTTTAAGCATACGACAATGCCGAGCACATATTGCGGTTCCGAGCAAATCATATGAGTTTGTTTATTCAACGAATGAAACGCAGTACGCCACGATTTACAGCCTACACAGGCATACGGTATGCCGCATACGCCATAGAGGCGAATAATTCCAAAAAATTTAGAAAACCTTGTCATAGGAAGAAGTGATCCAAACAAGTGTTAAGTGTCCGACATAGTGATGTCGACCTCCGAGGAGTAACTATTAAATAACACATGTTTCGTGGCAGGTTTTTATTTTTATTCACTTCTCAGCTATATACATTATAGTGCTTTCATACATTTATAACATTCGGCATTTGCAAAACGAAATACTTAAAGAAAGAAACGAAAATCAAATACTATTATAAACAGAATTTAGTTAGCAATAAGTTAGACTTTACGAGTAAAAGCGGCGTCTCAGTTATTGGCGCGGCGTCCGATTTGTTCGGTACGAAGCTTTGCCACTTTGTGGTTTACTCCGAGCGCGAGGAAAAAACCAATTTCCTCCACATCTTTGCGTCTCGTATCACTTATGATTAAACGTTTATTTGCTGGGAAATCATTTCGATGGATGTTTTGTAGGTAATTAATTTTTAAATCAATAAATAATATGTACTACAACGTCAAGCTTGTATTCGCAAAGCAATAGATAGAAGTGACCTGTGACACTAAGGCCACATAAAATTATTACGGCTTATTCCCGGTCTAGGACGACATTGTGATCATATCGTGATGGGTGGCGAGTCTACCGACTTGACAGGCATAAAAATAAGGAATAATCTATAGACTTGAAAATTGTAAATACACAAGTCACGCTTCACCGTCCTTATGCGCTGCCACTAATCGTATGATACAACAATGAGTAATTCAAATTACTATCTATATCTAGATCAGCCCATATACGTCCCACTGCTGGGCACGGGCCTACTCTACAATCGAGAGAATCGATTGAGTGGTTAGGCCATATAGTCCACCACGCTGGCCTAGTGCGGGTTGGCGGACTTACATACCGTAGTTTTTTTTTAAATCGCTACGGTATGCAGGTTTCCTCACGATGTCCTTCACCGTTAAAGCGCGTGGTGATTGACTATCAATACACACATAACTCCGATAAGTCAGAGGTGTGCCCTGGGATTTGAGCCCGCGACCACCGTGAACATGTAGGCAGCCGCGTCTGGTCCGTTACCAACAGGCCACCACGCCACGATCCCCACGCACTTTAATTAGCATTTTAACTTTAATTCAAATTACTATGTACTATTAATTTAATTTACTACATTTCCTATTCTATTGCTTTAAGTCGAGTAAAAAATTAAATGTACTGTACTTGGCCCAGCTTCGATGGTTCACCACCCGACGAGCTCACTCACTTTAAAACTTCACTACACTAATTAACATTAGCACAGTACTACTATTACACAGCACAAATACATTAAACACTCACGCCCACAGACTAGTACAAGCATCACAACACCACGCCATCGGCGTACCTACTCATATTATGCGTGCTAGGTGGACGTTTACCCACCCCGCAAAAGTAAAAAGAAAATACAACATTACTATTCAAACAGCAAAATCCTATTTTAAATCCACTTCACTAAAATTTACGAGGTTTTTACTGAAATAAATACACCCATACACCCAACAGTCACATACATAGCCCTGACCCCACACTAAGATCGAGTCTTGTGTCGTGGGTATCAGAAGCTACGAGAGACTTTTCGGTCTCACAAACACCCAGACCAGATACAGATACCTGTGGATCACACAAATATTTGTTTCTGTGCGGGGATCGAACCCGCGGCCTCTCGTTTCTCAGCCGGCATCTAACCAACTGCACCACGGAGGCTGAAAAAAGAGAAGGAAACTGTATGAAAAACTAAATTATAAGTTATCGAGTTTTTAAACTTTTACCTACAAGACCTACCTAACCAATTAATAAGAAATGCTATGCCCGCGCACAATACTACCACTTTGATTAAACAATTAGAACTTGTGATGTTGCGAATCCCAAATATCACTTGCAGAATATGCAAACACTATTAAAATTTGTAAATCAATTCTCCGAGCGAATTGAATAGTCGCCATTTTTCCCGAGGCGTCCGCGCAACTGCCACTAGCGCCATCGCGCGGTTTAACGCGGTTCAACGGCGCGGGAACCTTTTCCCACTCAAAAAAACAAGTTGTGAGTTAACTAATGAAACATCCAAATAGACACTATTTAATTATTAATAAATAATTAAAATAGTGCCTATTTATCAATAGATAATAAATTATACGGAAATTCGTTGATTAATTATTCTTTGCTTTACACAATAATTAAGCATCTTCCGGAAGTTAGTACTTTGTATGACATAGAAAAGTTGAGTATAATATAAATTAAGAAAAAAGATAGTGCCAGTTTAATAATTTATCGTTATATTTTATTGTCCAATTTTGTTTAATTCTTAGCGTGATATTTAAATTTTTATTTCGTATCAACACCGGTGAATAGTAAAAATACAATGTCGTGCCATCTACGGTTGTGCCGGTCGCGCTACCCGCCCGCGTGGCGCCATTATTCGGTTTGGTTCACATTTCTTGCCGCCAGGACGTCTGCATCCTCCTCGGTTCGAACTTCGAAGATTGAAGACATACATTGCATTTGTGCCTACTTTAAATTATATATGAACCTAGAAAAATGATTTATGTAAATTATATATTTTTAAACTATAAATTACTACTGCTGTGTTACAATGTTCGAACACATCAATCGACGCAATAAGTGCAACGAATATATTATTTTCTTCAATGAAAGTTCAAATTCACGTTTAATGTTGTAAGCCTTTCAAAATATTTGAAGTAACCAGGTGCCTAGCTTCATCAGTACAATGCAGTGCCCCGAAGACCAGCGGTACTCCTAGATGCAAATAAGACAAATCAAAATTTCCGGACATTACAATTTGGACGAATGGCATATATCTAATAGATTGACACAAAATAATATATTATTAATAAATTATGATACAGTCGTAATAGTTTAAAATTTTTACCAATATATTTTATTTTTTTTCCAAAAAGTCGATATAGCGCCACCTATTGAGTTATTGTACAACTATTTTGTCAACATGCCTATCACGCGCCTTCCTGGTTGTTCTCAATCTAGGTGGCTTTACTTGACTATCTGATTTAAAATAATTTAAATAGATGGTAGCACAAGTACACATGTAACGAAATATAAGTTGATAAAAAAATTAAGGATTGTATTATTTTTATAAACATTTACCTGACTCTTTCAATAACCATGTAAGAGTTTTTTTTAACTTTATATTAATGATTTTGTCATTGATGGTGCATGAAATGGTTTAATATAACTAACCCTATTTTAAGTTATTTGAAAATTCATAATAATATTAAGTAGCTTTCCTACGATAGTACAAACAGCAACATAAATAGCTTAAGAGAACAATCATTTTTTCCGACGGTATTGCAAATCATGGTTAGTTTGGTGACTAAAATAAAATAGACCTGACTACCTATATCATTTTAATAATAAAATACGAACTTAAATTTTTCTTAGTCTTGAATTACCTACCTACCCTACCCAAGACTCGCAAGTGCACACGATAATTCAACAAGCTAACTGAGCTACGTACTCCCGTTTCAAAATTTAAAATGCTTTAAAATAATATTTTTATGAAAATTGCTTACCCAAGCCACCTCTTATCTAACATTTCGCTCACAAAATCGCACAACCAAGTTCAAATATAAAGCAAAGGTACAATTTCGTAAACTGATTTACTATTTCTCTATCTAATTTACTTTCTAAAGTAAAATGTAACAGAAAACCCAATGTTTTATTCGTAGAGATAGCTTGTGTCGACCCAGTTTCGTGTAAACTTTATTTTTCCATTAAACAGATTTTTAACTTATTTTGCAGATAGCCTTTGCTTTTCACTACCTTTTGTTTTAAAACATATTAGTATTTGCTAAACGTGAACATTTTTTAAAATAGATAAGTTCAAGTCCAATTTTTTAAGGATATTTAATAGGTAAACAGATTTATATAATAATAATTCAGCCCGTATACTACTACGGCCTCCTCTACAATCGAAAACTCGATTGAGAGACTGTAGGCCACATAAACAGATCAAGGCACTATTAAATTACTAATAAGCATTAATAAGTCAATTACGAAACCCTATAACGGTTATAGAAATCTGCACACCTAAAAGTCTTTCACGAGAGTTATCAAATGTATGTGATAATCGGCTTCTGCTACACAGTAGCAATGTGGTACACTAAAGAGGCCTATTCCGGAAAGAATTAGTCAGTCGGAATCTCCACTGTACACCGTATACAGTAGAGATTTATTTATTTATTTAATTCATTTTTGTAAACTCAATAAATCTTAATTACTAAACCAATATTTAATATTAAAGTACAAATGGCGGTCGTATCGCTCGAGGCAATTTCATACCGACTACCATGGGATGGACATCAGAGACGGAAATATAGGGCAGTCTTAAGTATACTTTTACAATAAAGCTTGAATGATAAAAATAGGTAAAAAAAAATTAGAATTTAATGCCCGCGCATGAAGTTAAAGAGAAGCTACTGTAGGCAGGATAGCTGAAAGATCCTCCGTATTAACCACTACGCAAGCAATTGTAACAGACTGACCATTAATCATCTCATTTGGTAATAACCGCGCGGTACTAGACCGGAGTAAAAACAAGATGGAGTGGAGATTCGCTGTCGGCTGCAGTTATACTGGCGGAATAATGAGGAAATGATAATAATATGTTGTGACTGTGTGCGTTCTTTTGCTGTTCCTTAACCTTAGTTAAGTTTTTTTTATAATAAATCTGTTACACGCTGATTAAGACTGTTACAAAACAGGTTTTTGTAGCATACATAATATTATTATGTGTTATTATTATTATGTTATATTACTTAAGATACGGTATTGTGTTGCACGTGATTTCACAATTATTTATGGCGGTAATAGCCTAATGCTATCAGATGAGCCATTTATTGTGATAATCTCGTTTACAGTCGTCAAAATGTCGAAAAGTACGAAAACTATTATTTCGGCGCGCGTTCGGCATTTTACTAATTTAGGAATTTTCGGATTATATAAATAGACTGATTTGCATAGATATGTTACTACTTACACGTAGCGAGTATTACGTTTTGTAAAAATATTTTTGGTATATTCACATACAGAGGCTTCAGGCCGAGTTCTATGGTCAATAAATATTGCCAAAGCCTCTACTGGCCCACCGATATTGCACACTTGAATTTTGTTAGTCTATTCAGTTGGTTTACTGTCAGGTTTATAGACTGTGAACCGTAAGCCGTGTGCGATGCTCAGGTGGAGAATACTTTACTTTCACTGAATTTTTAACTTCCGAAAATGCTATTTTGTATCAAATCCTGCCCAGTCCTTGTTAAATTTAATAAAGCATTAATTATAGTTTGTGTTTGCCTTTTTGGTTCTGTGGTGGCGTTAATCAGGCTAGGGATATCGAAAATATAATTATACATATCGTTGTGATTTTGGTTGTGAAGTTTGGTTGAAAAACCTCGTATGATCGGACCGACATTGCAATTTGATCCCATTCTGACGATTATCTCATCGTCTTGGAGCGATATTTACCTCGGCGCTACTATTAACCCTTTGGCCCAATGCCTATACCTCCTTTGATCCAAGCGTGAGCTTACTATCATTGTAAACTTAAAACTATATTAAAATATAATGAAACTCCCTGTGGTTTAAATCGAATGCAGTCGCTTTTCCAATTTTATTTGAACTCAGAGTAAAATAAACCGCACCAGTTTAGGGCGTGTAAGCGGACACCGGGAGCGCCACACCGACACATTCCAACGTGTTTTCATACGGGATAACACGCTTGTTCAGGAGTTACTACTTGAGCATTAAAGTTGTTATTTTTGTCGATTCAACATTCTTTATCTAAAAGATTTGATTTAGGAGGCGATTTTGCTAAAACGCTTTAATATTTGTCCTCTTATTATGTCGGTATTATTTTCAACCTTTATGGTTGTAAATTGTAACTTAGATTGAAGATCATAAGGACGTTTAGCAATTGACTTTTTGTAGCTGAAGAAGATGCGTCGCCACTTGTAGTACTTTAGGAATCAATGAAACACACTTTATACTTCATGAGGTGTAGGTATATCCGCACTCAACGGTTAAGCTGTTCACTCGGCCACGGTCGGCAGCCAAATGCTCGCCAACCTCGTACGCGCATACACTACATCTTAATTCTGGTTCCCATTAATATGAAATTTTACAGTTTGTGTAGTAACCATGGCATAGATCAGTGTGATTTGTCATTGATGGGATTTTACATTATAAATTAAAAAATAAATAAATTATACCTAGTTCACTGATTTAATAGCAGTGGGTGAGAAAAGCAATGAACCTGAATCTTAATTTGTGTCTTAACATAAATGCAAAGTTCGATTAATCAGTCATCATCATCAGATTGAAAACACTACCTAACAACTTCACTGTATGTTTCCGTGGAGATAAAACGCCGTCGTGCGGTGTCCGCAGAGGGAGTGATTCTATCTCAGTTCCTCTAAACTTTGTCTCGTTTCCTAGTATTCAACTTTTGTGCTGTACAATGTTTATTTTATGTTTTTTATTTACCGGAAGATAAACTTTGTTGGTTTTTTCCTGGCAGCTAGAACATTACATTTAAATTTTTATATTTGGTTGCGTTTAGTTTAATAACTTCTGCGTTTTATTTTCAGTTAACTAAATATTCTGTAAACTTGTATTTCATTGCAGTCTAGAAAACACCAATAATGCCACCTGTAATTCAGAGAATAACTACTTTTCGTCTCAACATAATCTGATAGGACGCAATAGTATGGCTACGACGGAAATCCCAGTTACGGAGTAAGTGACTATAATTAAAGCACATTTTTTTTAAATTTTTAATTTTACTTATTCGACCATTTGAGTTTATTCACGTTTTTTGATTATTTAAATAGGTTGCTGTCAATACCGATGTTAAGCACAAGCTTCAAAGGCTATAACGGTGGAATATAATAAATAATTCAAAGAGCCTAATTCACAAATTCGCAACACGCTTGATCCCGTGTCTGTGGGATTAGATGTATATCTGTAGACTATAAAGCGGCTTATCTTCTGAGAAGATCCTTTTAGATTAGTAGCGTTATTACTCATAATTGAATAAATATATAAAGTATTCATTAATGTTTTTATAACTTTATTGTAATGGAAGGAGGTCGATTGACAACATTGATGGCACATAATATGTTTTCCATAGAATTAGTCTAGAAAAATAACAAGATGTGTCAATTACGTCCCTTCTCGTACTGCAAAACTACTAATAATAATATAATGCAATTTTTACGTTATTAATGTTAGTAAACTTTTATCTTATTAGTACTTAAAAATTTTCGGAGCTGTGTCTATAGAGTAAACCGCACTGATAGACGGCAACATTATTTCAGTACTGACTTTGACAAAATGTTACATCTTTGGATCAGAATTTAGCGAATTATTTTACGCTAAAATAAATTGATCGTCTGAAGGAGAAAAGGTTGCTGTTCATCGACCGAGCTAAAAACTGATAAAAATTAGCAAATTATAACGTCTTTATTTAGAAATTGTACAAATTCTCATCTTAAATTAGATATATTCATAGTTGAAGAAGACGCTAAATTATATCCAAAGTTTACATTTATACCAGTATATACATACGTATCTACCTGTGTTACAGGGGGACTAGGCAGACGTGTCACAAGTTTCCCTCATGTTTCGCCTAGATTATTTCCGTCCCAAAATGTAATTTAGTGCGAGCATTGTCCATTTCAAAATTAAACTAGGGTTTACAGTTCACATGCGAAACTAGCACTAAACCAAAAAATGTACAAATCTAAAATATTTTTGAAAATGTTCAACTATTATGAATTTAGAATTTTCTAAAAAGTGTTGTTGGGAGTAAACCGAGCGTATTTGTCATTGGAATCCATTGTGCACAAATAGAAAATGAAAAATATCAAAATGTTAGCAATTCCCAGGCGCGAAAGTTGGTGATACATGGGCAAAGTTGGGCCCGCCGGGGCGCGGACTTCCCTTGTAAGCACTAATTCCTAGCGGGACCAAGTGTCATATCTATATGAATGAATAGATAGTTCCATCGTTGTGAATGCAGCGGGCAAACACTACTTCATGTTTTATTAAATCCGTTTGTTTCTTCCTCTAACATTCCGTCTTTCCTTTTGATTGTAGAGGGTTTTATATACAGAAAAGCGGCCGGAAACAACATCTGGCACTGTTATGTTCTATTCGCTGAGAGACACTACCGGTGATCCAATAATTGTCTTGTACTTTCTTAATTACAGTTAGTCCATTGCTGATCATAGGCCAAGGATTTCAAAGACGACCCGGTATTTTTGAAGAAACTTTTGTTACGTCATCTGTCCACCTTGTGGTTGAAAGTCCAGCGCTGCGCTTGAACAGCTATATTTTTATCATGGAGTAGAATGATCACGATCACACACGCTGCCTGATCGTAACCGTAGCATTTGATACCCATAGCACCAAATGTTTCGTAAATGCTGTTCGTAATAAGCACCTATTCTTGTGATGTAATATACAATTTCTAATGTACGAGGTCGCGGGCAATAGCTAGTTGTAAAATCCATTGTGATGCTCGCCTCGAAGTCTCGCTGCGTGTTCTGCGCCCGGTCGAGTTCTGTTGACAGATATTTCATTTTGTTTGTCGACGTGAATGTATCCAATCTCTTTTGAACGGGGACGTTTAGAGGTTGAAAGGCGAGAGGATTTCTCATTAAATTGTCTTTTCTCGCATGTGTTTTTCGTTTACGTAATTGTAAAACAAGGACCAGAAGTAACCTGAACGAGAATGCATGGGATTGATGAAAGTGGATGAAATTGATAAGATAAGGTCGAGCAAAGTTTCTTGGTTTATTGGTGCTTTCATCACTTGCAAAGGTTTTCTGTGTAATCATTTTTATATTCATGAGCAGTAGTTATCAAAATAAATATTACAATTTTTACTTAATAATTCATCATCATCATCATCATCATCAGCCAGTTGCAGTCCACTGCTGGACATAGGCCTCTCCCAAGGTTCGCCACAGAGCCCGGTCTGCTGCTGTACGCATCCAGTCGCTGCCGGCCCTTTTATAGCCGTAATAATTCCTAGTGCCGAAAATAAATATTTTATTATTGTACATCAAAGTAATCAGGTTACGGCTCACAATTCCATTAAGTCGTGGACGAGGCCCAAAAGAAAGTACATGCGCTAAAAATAATCTATAACTCAAAGACAAAATAACTTCGGTATTAACAAACTATATAGACCAACTTAATAAGAGCCCTGTATAAGCCTCATCACTATTCGTCAACCTTTGAATACTAATCAAAGCAGAGGTCTTTGGAGGCTGGACGACGGAAGCTTATCAATTAGTCCACCGCACCGTCCTGCCTTACAGGATAATGTAAAAAAATAGAAGCTGTGGGACGAGTTCATTAGTCTCAGTCGCTCCTCATCTTTCAAAGAAATATAGCTGCACGGAAATTCGTCAAGTGGGAATTGGGTTATGATGTACTGGTCCTGTTTTTTACTGGCGTGATATTTACTTCAGTGGACTTGATTACGAACGTTAAGCATTCCAGAGTATTGAGAGTGAATACAATACAATACAATATTTTTTATTGTAAATAAAAAAAGAAAGCAAAAAAAATATCACATCATTATGTTCATATATTATAACTGCCTCGGTGGGGTATTTGTACGGTACGGTTACAACGTTGAGGCCTCGGGTTCGAATCCCGGGTCGGGTAAAGTGATATAGGATTTTTCTATTTATTAATAGCCTGGAGTCAGAAAATTGTGCCCCATATGATGATAGGCTCGCCCCGGACCACATCGTGGGACGGAACACACAAGGCGAAACGTGGGTGTCCTTGTAGCACCATTGCCGACTGCTTCTGGGAAAAAGGCGTGTTTGAATGTACACATGATTATCCCAAAAGGCGACATATAGGCATATGTCACTACGGCGGATTTTACACTTGTTAAGTGGTCGTTATACGGACGGATATTTTTTACTGTCCCGCCCTCACACCCGCCACTGCAACTCCTGTAAGCCAGGATCAACAGTGGCACGCATTTTAATGACACTGAACATTGAAGCCCAGCGCGTCTCCGGGAATGTCTAACGTGTCTTTAACCCGCAACGAAATCAATCAAAAAAGTTAAATTAATAGGAGGAGTTGGAAATAAATTATTGTCCACTTCCCTCCCTAATAAAGCGGGTGACAAAAACAATGAACTAAAGAGGTAAATAACCTCGCATAAAGACGTTTACAGCCAGATAAGCCAGCTGTAAAGCACCACGGATTAGTCATTATAATATTTAAATGGGACCTATAATGTAAGCTGTTATACTTGATTCCAATAATAGGTATGGCAAAATCGCCGGAAAGCACGGAAATTCTTCCTAGTCTCCACAAGGTCCGTGTAGTATACAACTCCAGATGTTATTTGCATACTATCTAGCATGGTTTTACGCTCATTCTGCCAAAGACTACACTCCCACAGTATATGATGCGCGGACTGCTCATATTCGCAATAAGGTGTTGAACATGAGCACGCAGGCGAATCAACGAGCTTAAATGAGTACAGTTTAGACTTAAAGTTACCATGGCCCGTAAGAAACTGTGATACGTAATAATCGATATCTAGCCAAGTCTTAGTCAAACGATCACGCACGCATGGAAAATATTGGTATAGATGCCGACCCTTCAAAGATAAATCCCATCTATTTTGCCATTCATCTATTAGTTCGTTATATACAACTGAGAGTGGCTTAAATAATCTGTCTACTTTTAAAAGTTCACGTGAATTTAAGAATCTTTTGTCCATATTCTCTCTAGTTGAGTAATACATCGCGGCGCGACGTTGTACCTCCAGGTCGACTGGAAGTACACCCGCCAGGACTGGCAAAGCTTCGGTACTAACAGTTCTATACGCCTTACACAAGAATATCAACGCCAAACGTTGGCTCTGGAGCAATTTCCGTCGCACAGCACCGATAGTGGCCCTATCAGCCCATACGGGGGATCCGTAAGTAATACATCCTAAGTAAGTCGCTCCATAGATGGTTTTTAAAGTATTGAAAGATAGCCCCCACGTTGATTTCGATATTCTTGTCAAAGCAAAAAAGTTATTTTTCGATTTTTCCCCGACTTTCTTAATATGTTCAAGAAAGGAAAAATTCCTTTCCAAAATTAGACCAAGATAACAAACTGATTCTTTTTTCTTTACGGTGATATTATTAAATTTAATTCGCGGCGGTGATTTTAAAATTCCTTTTAGAAGTAATTGGAACGTTTTATGTGGTGCGAACTGTAAGCGATTTCGATCGCCCCAATCAGATATTAATTTTAAACACGTGTCTGCCATATTTTCGAGTCCCGATCTACTGTTTGACTCAATAAGCAAGAGGCCATCGTCCGCATATCCAATCAAAGAACACCCCGACGGTAAGGGAATTGTAAGAAAATCGTCGAAGCCTAAATTCCATAAATAAGGACCCAAGACCGAGCCTTGTGGACAGCCCATCGACAGTGGCTTCGACACGGCATGGTGTCCAAGTTTAAGTTTAGTTGTTCCGTGCGAGAAATACGAGTATATAAGTGAATATATATTTTTAAAGCAACCTCGCAATTTCAACTTAAGAAGCAGCATTGGCCACCAAGCATTGTCGAAAGCACCGGAGATGTCCAGGAAAATACCGAGTATATATTTGCGTATCGATGTACTTACTCTTCTTCTAACCGAAATTGCCGCGTCAATAGTCGACCTACCCTTAGTAAAACCGAACTGTTTTTCATGGAATATTGGTCCACCTGGTAGCAATCGAGGGACGGTAAGACGTTCTAAAAGTTTACCTAGCGACGGCAAGAGTGTAATGGGTCTGTAAGACTTAGGATCTTGAGGAGATTTATCGCCACCCTTGGGTATTATCCGAATGAAACCGGTACGCCAGACTCGTGGAAATACCCCTTCAGCAATACATCGATTAAAAACAGTTAGTACTGCGTTGCCGGCCGATTTACACGCTTCTTTGATCATTTTGTTGGATATTTTATCGTCACCGGAAGCCTTGTTTAGGGGCAAAGATCGAACTATTTCACTAAATTCATCAAATGATGAGAGATTTGAATCGCAAGAGTTTGGCAGTTCCGCGGCCCACATCCTAATCTGCTTGTGGTATTCTGTATCATTCCCAACATTATCATCCGGTATTAATGATTGTAACAAAGCTTCCGTTGTCTCCTCAATGCCAGTTGTGTAGTTGTTATTAATTTTTATATTCTCAATATAAGCTAAATTGATTGACCTATTAGCTTTAAACTCATGGTATAAAGGAGACCACGGACCTTCACTATCTAACCGGGCTACAATTTTACGTAATAAATTGCCTTTAGATTTTTGGACAGCCGCTCTATAATGTGATCTGGCAACTCTCAGTTCATTAAAAGCAGATGTAATTGCTTCCCCTGTAATATGACGTTTTTTAAGCCCGTTGAACCGCCTACGCGCTCTGCGAAAAGTTCGACGTAGTTGGACTAGTAAGTCATTCCACCAATCACACCTCCGAGTCTTTGTGATGGGACCTCGACCAATGGTAACGTCCGCGCAATACGTAAACGTGTCCGACATAATCTCGGCACAAGTCTCAGCTGACAGATCATCGCGAGTGAAGTCCCTGGCATGCTGAGCAAATAAAGAGCTAAATAAATCCCAGTTGGCACCTATGGATTTATATCTAAAATTACAATTTTTATGTACCGGACTCTGTGTCACTCTAGGCAAGAACTCGTACACAATCAGGCGATGGTCACTACACGACGCGTCCGGCAGGACGCGCCACCTATCAATACGGACGTCTCCACTAGAAAGTGTGACGTCAATAGAGGATTCGCCCATAGGGCAGCTGTAAGTAGGTGGTGCATCGGGGGTGTTATGTACTTCGAGGTTCATCTCTGCAATGAAATCTTCTACAGCGCAACGTCGCTCGGTATCGGTGGAGCGATATTTGCCATACCAAAGGATTGATGACGCATTAACGTCAGCACCTATAATAATTTTATGTCCAGCGAGGGACCGCAAGACATAGCGGAGGTGATGCAAGTGGGGACCCACAGGGTCGGAGTATTGAAAATAACAGCTCACAAGAAAAACCTTACAGATCGGACTCGACACCTCCGCGACAGCACAGTGTGACGTCATAAGATTACGTACTGAGGTAACGGTAAGATTTGAACCCGACACGAAAATACCTGCTCGTGAGTTGTTATCGAGTTGTATCACCCTACTACGTAATCGCGCATGTTGGTATTGCTCTTGAACCAGCACGACATTCAGTTTATAATCGCGAATTAACATGTCTAATTCTGACGTCGCTACCCTATCGTTATGAAGATTTAACTGACCGATTGCAAAGTTATCCATATTTATTTAATATTGGGTCGACAAAACTAATTGCTCGAGCTTATTCTTGTATGTTGGGCATTCCTGAGACCCACAACGATGATCGTGTGTTTTTTTAAAACGTTTGCAAGGCGCACATACAGGCTTAAACTCCGGGTTCGATTTTTGCGGGCACGCCTTAGTTTCGTGTGACTCAGCACAGATGGCGCACGTTGGTGTTTTTACTCTACAAAACTTTTGTACATGCCCGTAATATTGACAATTCATACAACGAACTACATCAATGTCATCGATAAAACGGCAGGTGGCCCAATCAATGAAGAGTTTGTCCTTCGTATTCATTAAGTGTTTACGAACCTCTGAATCTAATTCTAAGCCTATCCATTTCCGACCGTTTTCTAAAATTCGTCTGCGGGTTATTTTAACGGACTTTGAAAAGTCATCCTCCTTTATAGGCAATTCGTCCTTGATGTTTTGACGATATAATGCGGTTAAGAAAGCGCGGTCTTCCATGGAGGATGGCACATCTTTAACTAAAATACGGGGACGGCGGCCCTTTGGTTTTTCGAGACGCAGCCCCGCCGATTTTATCGCGGCGACGGATTCCAATTTTTTTATTTGTGACTCATTAGCGAGGCGCAAAGCAACACCGGACTTAGAGGTTTTTTTAACGCCCACGATTTGGAAACCATCATCACTAGGCTTAATTGCCTTAAAGAGCGCCTGTTTAGTCGCGGATGATGTCGGTAGATCAGCTGACCGTTCACTCGTCGGGTAAGCTATTACGCACGGAAGGGGGGCGCGCGGCTGCACTACCGGAGTGGGTTTAGCTAAACGCAATTTTAAATTCTCGGCAAAAGACTTATTGGATTCTGCGGTGGAAATGTTAACGCGTTTATATTGATCTAACTCGCGTTGCATATTAGCCAACTTGGTTTCATTGCACGATGATTTTAACGCGAGTAACGAAACAATCGAAGTTACTCGTTGCGTAATGTCTAACACCGCCGATCTATTTGCAATATTCATGCGCGAGCCCTGGTCATTAACGAGTTCGTTAATCTTTGACAAATAGCTCGATACTTCCGACACCATATCGCAATAGTCCGCGCGGCTCGCGTCGCTGCCGTTATCTACAGACAAAGTATCCGCCGATTCCGATAGTTGTAGACGTTTGGATTTTACGGGGGAGACATATGTTGGCGAATTAACATCGCTGAATAACCGTTTTGCCGAACTTGGTGACCGAGGCGTGAGCCTACTTTGAACGAAAGGGTCTGGCCCAGGGTCGGGCGGATCGTTACTATGGGTCGACATTGACTTTACAGAAGTTAAATTCAATTAATTTATAATGTTTATTGACACTAACAAGAACTAATTAATGTTAAACAAAACAGCTGACTGACCGGCCGGGCGATATTTTATTTCGCGGTACCCACTATAAAAAATAAAATTACTTACCGAGAATAAATTTGAATAAATCCACGAAATAAACGAAATAAAACTTTATAAACTTACGAATCCTTGCGTACAATAAGAAACCAAACAACTATAAACAACTCACGAACCGATAATCGTCTTAAAACACACAAAACACAATTATTATTGAGGAGCACGTAAACACGTCACTGTACTGTGCCCCCGCGGGAGGGGAAGTGACGGACGGATATTAACTTTATTGCAAAAATACAGCTAAATGATATTTTTTATTGACATTTTTCGCAGTATACGTAATATTTCTTTAAAATATGATTTCCCTGAAGATAAACATAATGAACCGTGTGTACGCCAACTGAAGTTCATTATAATTAATTAAACGCAGTATCATCCTTACGCAAGGAACAAAGGAAATCAAAAGAACACACAGGCTCAAGTAATTTCTTTGATGATACAATGAGTAATAGCATGAAATCATTGATGGTGTTGCCGATGAGTTCTATAAATGCCACTTGTAGCGGGTCATGTTTAAGGAAACCACAAAATATGCGACCGCAGTAGATGTCTGAGCCGGGGTAATTGCCTTGACTGATAAAAACTGTATTTGAATTATATACATACATACATACATACATACATAAACTCACGCCTTTATCCCCGAAGGGGTAGGCAGAGGCGCCACCAGGACGCCCACATTTCGCCTTGTATGTTCCGTCCCATGATGTGATAGGGGACGAGCCTATCGCCATATCGGGCACAAATTCCTAACTCCGGACTGATAATGAATAGAAAAATCCAATATCACTTTGCCCGACCCGGGACTCGAACCCGAGACCTCAGCTTTGTAACCGTACCGTAATACAACTACGCCACCGAGGCAGTTATATTTGAATTTGAATTGTATTTGAATTATTGCCTACTATTTGATACACTGCAGTTACTTTGCGATGACAGCATAAAGAAAATGTCTAAACATAGCGGGTCGCGGCCTCAAGGTCGGCCAAAAAAGCATTGGCTAGAAAAATGGGAATTTATGCTCTTACATACCTAAGATCGGGCAAAGTGCCGCACACTTTTTATGAAGGCACCAGTCGAAATAACGCCAGGTAGAACGAACTTCTCTACAGAATTTCTTACAAAATACACTTAAAATGTAAGTCACGTAACATATATTTAAGACTCCCGCGACACGGTTATTATTTTCTCGAGATATCATCTTTAATATAAAAAGTACGGCCTCGCTCGCTTAGCATGCAAATTGTGGGCGTGAGAACCAAATGAAATATTACCCGCCTTTTCCGCAAGTAGTATGTGTCTCTTTATGAATTTTGTTTAATGTTGGATTTACCTAGATAATTTTATATTTCTGTTTATTCTATTACATTTTATTTTGATATGAATAGTAGTTGATGCTGATCTTATGTTAGTATTTTAAATCAATAGTTTAGATTTTACTTAAATTGTTTACTCATGCCTTTTTCCCAGAAGGGGTAGGCAGCAGGTCTCCCACGTTTCCCCTTGTATTTTCCGTCCCACGATTTGATAGAGGGCGAGCCTGAAGCAATATCGTGCACATATTCGTGACTCCGGGCTATTAATGCATAGAAAAATCTAATATACCTTTGCTCGACCCGGAATTCGAACCCGAGATGAAATAGAACAACTGCGTCACCGAGGCAGTATTTTTATTAGTGTGCAAATTATATGTTATCAATGTGACGATACATTACCATTAATATTTACCACGATTTTTAAGAAACTTAAATAAAATAAACGTACAGCCCGCACTCGAATAATTTGTAATAATTCCAAGAAAGTATTAATTCTTCCTATTTTCCACTCCATACTTTATCGCTTCAACCCAACATGTCCCATCCATGTTGCAAAATAATCTAGCTTAATATATTTTTTCTACGGGCCGCCTAACTGACTTCAATTCATTCAAGATTAAAAGATAGCGCCTTTCAAGCGGCATGATTCATTACTTACAGAACCTTAAAGAAAATGATACCTCATCGCCGGCTTCAGTCGCGACGATGGAGATTTTCTTTAAATCCGGCTGTACTCAATTGTGACTGTGGAGTTTAACCGCGAGCTTACTTTATTTGCCGAGCCCATGCTCAGGTATCTAAAAAAATAAACGAATTTGTAAATCCTACTGGTGATTGTTGAAAGATTTAGCTTGTGTAGAAGTTTATTGACCGGATTTTAAAATCTATTGGTTCTTTTATCGTATGATTGTTTTCAATTATCCAGCGCATAGACGTTACATCCCATTGCAGGGCACGGGCCTATTCGACAATCAAGAGAACGATTGAGAGGGGTAAGGCTGTCACACAGTTATACTAAAATCAAATTCCGATGTATGTAGTATCTTACATGCTTAAAATAATTATTTCACAACTTAAACGAATTTGTTGAAATATGATTTAATACGAATAGTATAGCAATATTTATAACGTCACCAAAGTTTATGCTTTAATTTTTATTTAGCTATTTTAAAATAATTTTACATTAGCTTGGAGAAATCTCAACTTTACACAAATATGAATACAAATGCAATGTCATGTAAATGGAAACTTATCTCTCGCATTTCACCACAATTATACCGCTCTGTAATACGAGCATTCCACAAATTACTAATGAAATGTTAAGCTTGTTGCATTTAAATGTATCGCGTATCGTAATTATGTTTTATGGCTTGGTGTAAGGAGTTACACTCCGGTACGTTTGTGGGAGGTTGTATAATGGGTGGTGGTGGGTGTGACGTCACAGGCACGCGTTTTTCCAGTTTATGCCGCACATCGCAGTAAATTCAGTTGAAATGCAATTAGAGCGTTATGATTTGTGGTTACAAACCGGATTAGGTCAGCATTTATGCTCGAAATTGTTGTTAAATAGAAATATATTGATACCGAGCCACGGTATTAATTTTAAAGGTAGCATTAACATAAATAAGCTTTGAAATAATTTAGTGTTGAATTTCTTTGTTTGTTTATTCATGTAAGAGACTGGAACAGCAGATAACTCGCCTGATGGTAAGCTGTAAGCATCACATGTGACCATAAACAAATGCAGCAACTCGTAATATAATTCGTCCACCATTCATCCAATTCATGTTGTGTTTTTGGTATGTTTATGAACTAAGATAAATAAATACACACAACAGTCACATACATAGTCCTGCCCCGCACTAAGAACGAGTCTTGTGTCGTGGGTATGAGGAAATATGAGATATGTTTTTGGCTCACAAACAACAGACCCGGAACAAAATATACCCTATTATTATATACAGATATAAAAAGCCCTCTAGATAGTTCTGACCCCAGACCAAGATAAAAGTTTTGAGTCTTGGGTACTAGAAATTATGAGAGGCTTGTCGATCTCACCAACACCCAGAACCGAGACGAATATATCACACAAACATTGTCTCTGTGTGGAGATTGAACCCGCTTCCCCACGTTTCACAGCCGGCGTGCAACCACGGAGGCTGTCAAATGAAAAATGGATTTTACATTCCATACAAACTTTTTACAACACTGACATCAAAATGACACATCAGTCAAAGCGTTTTTATAGTCTACAAACCAATCAATACTTTGAAGTTTGAAGAAATTTTGTAATATTTATATTTCTAAATATGTATTACAAATCATAGATATTTTGTATCAACACGATGGTCGATAATCTCCCATTGATTCCTAGTAAAGAGTAAGTGTAGTTAACTTTATTACCTGTGTTGGTATTTGCGACGGCTTGGGGGAACGTATTCTTAACTTGCTTATTACTATTGATGTTAATTTGCATGATTAACTCTTTATTGTTTGCATGTTACTACAAATGCTTCCTGCAATAATCTTCAAATCTAGGAAGTGTAGAGGAAACCCGTGTCTGGTAATGACTATAATATATTTGGGTTGATAATATAATATTATCATTGTCTAGAATATTTTGGCCAAGACAAAAGCTACATTTCAATTGAATATTATGATTGTTTAGATATCTTATAATGTTTAATCACTTGCTGAGTATTCACTTACTTTTGATAACACATCTAAATTACATGTACATTTAATTAAATTCTTAATTGCTGAGCCAGAATTTTAAGGTATAATCACTCATATATTTTGTTTGATCCATAAGTATTGGATATCCATAAATGAAGCAGTTGTAAATAATGGAATTGCATTGTAACGTATTTACCATTTGCTGGCTAACGAAGTTTTGTATTGAAGATTCAGTATTATTTTTCCACAAAACTTTTCTCGTTACTGACTTTGGTCATCGAAGTGAAATGTTGCTTACAAACTAATCAGTATGCAGCTATACACTGGTGTTTTAGAATTCAAATATTCTACGAGTATCAATGTTGATTTTAATGTTTATATTCTGTAATATTTTCTTCATATGTGATAACAATGGAATGCTATTAATTTTGTAGTATAATTAAGTCATGGCCAATCAAAAACAACTTTCTGTTTTTGTTATTTCCCTAAACTAGGTTTACTTCTGTAGCCTAGGTGCGTTACAAGCACAAATACTTACACGATTGTATATAATATCTGAAAAAAGTATCAGACCAGATAAATTCCTCGATCATGAAACTAAATTAGCAGTCCTCATTCTGCAGAAAGCAAACGTTACACCGACTGCGTATATTAGTCGTAAATTTTGATCTGCAGTATAACTTTAATGCAGTTTTCAAATACAGCACATAAAAGAAGCTGAAATGCTAAAATTCCCACTTGGTTAATAGCATTTCCAGATGTTTCCATTAAAGTTTGTAATAAGATTTCTTTGAATTATTGAATAAGTTTGAGTTTAGTTTCCGTGAGAGCCTCTGTGGCGCGGTTGGTTAGATGCCAATTGTAAAACGGGAGACCGCGGGATCGATCCTCACTGCAAGACAGATATTTGTGTAAGCCTCAGTTATTTGTTTCGGGTATGGGTGTTTAAGAGATCGAAGTCTCACTTACTTCTTGATACTCACGACAAAAGACAAACTGTATTAGCCAATAATCACCCATTACTGAGGAAGGAACTCCAAGCACGGCAAGCTATTATCTACCACGCTGCCCTAGTCCACGTTGATGGATTTTAAATATTGACTTGATTGCTCTTGGAGGCGGCACTATGTGTGTCTGTTGGGTGTAATGTCTTGGTTTTATAGAGGCGTGTGCACGAATGTTCGGCCGCTCCTTCGAGAAGTGTTTCGCGAGTTGGACTACCTGCCTCCATCAGCAACGCAGGAGATTGAAAAGCCTAAACTCAAAGGAGATGCTGAGTGCTCGCTGCCTAGACTTGACGATTGGGTAAAGTATTTTACTGATATCTTAAGGTGTATATTTTGTAAAGATTTAAATTATTGTTTGTCTAAAATTGGGTTTGGATTTTTAGCACCCAGACTATAATTCCCTTGATTTACTTTTGTACTACGTTTATCCCAGTCTCATACTTCTATGGAATGGTTTTCACTTTGCTACAACATTTTTAAGTAGTTTGATTTATTATTTTGTAACAAAATGCATTTGAAGTTGAATTAGATAACTATATGTAGGTTACCACCGTGATTAGGTTCAGTTAGTAGATTAGTTATTCAATACGGTAACCGATACTTTACAATGTAATCAACGAGTTTTTACTTTACGTATTTATAATTTTTAAAGTATAAATACGTAAAGTATAATTTTTAAAGTATAAATATATAAAGAAAATTATTATTTACTTAAAAATATCCCAGTTCTCAAACCATTGTCCCAAAAATTATTCGGGGAAGTTCATGCAAATTCAACCAAAGTTCATGAAAATATTTTCCCAACAGACGTTTTTTGTTCCGTGATTTAAATAAAGTTATATCTGTGAATTTCTGTTTGCAGGTGGACAAATACAAGACAGAATGTAAGCAGCTGTGGCTCAGAGAAGGGGAATTGAAGCAGCATCGAGCGAGAACCATTTCTCGGAAGCCTGCGTCTAATAAGTACAAACTGTGCCAACGTGACACTAACGATGTTACTGTTCCTGATTGGAGGAAACATCACGGAATATTGGAAAGAAAAGATCTTGTTCCTTCCATTGAACGTAGTGCTGGTCGTGAGTTGTTGTTTATTTGAAATATTATGTTCCTTCATTGGTTTCTTGGCATTGTACCTACACTGTACCTACTCAAACAATGAAGTTTCTTTGCATGAAATCACGCGGTAAACATTTTGATTGGTGAATCAAATGTACAATTGTAATTTCAAATAGATAGTTAACCATGAAGTATCTCTATCCACTGACTAGTGACTTATTACATCACTTGCTTCAAGTTATTTGTAACAAAGTAATCCTATCAAAACCAAAAGTAATTGAATCACGTCGCATATAAAATAAAAAACGATCGTTTTGAGCATCACCAGTTCCGGTATAAGTCGGTATTAATCAAGAGTTATTGTCGCAACTCAATTCCGTGAGCTGAAATAATAGCCTTTGGTTCAACTTTGATGTTAAACCTGATTTATGAAATGCTAGCGGCCAGGCCGGAGCCACTTCGGTTCACTTAATGCCCCGATACTACGTATAGACAGGAATATTTATTAACCAGTTTATGTAAGTTCGCTAACGGAATACAGTTCGTATACAATTTGATAGGCTCCGTGGCGCAGTTTTGCCTAGGAGCTGGCCCTGGCGAGAAGCTATGGGTAAGATCCCCGTATGAAGACAAATGTTTTTATGACCCACAAATATTTATGTCGAGCCTGGTGGTTGTAAGACCAAAAAGTCTCTAGAAGATTCTTAATTTAGATGCCCATGAAATAAAAGTTGTAGGTATTTGAATATCAGTTTAAATATGTATGACTATCGTGTTTAATTAGTATTTATTTCTACTGATTTCACTATTTTATTGAATCTCCGTGTCTTATAGAGACAAATGTTCAATGTTTTAAAGGAAACAGATGAAAAATTAAGGGACGAATAGGGGACAGAGTAAAAAAAGTCAATTTTTATTTAATAAAATACGAATAAGATCCAAATAGAAATACGAATCATATGAGATTTCGATAATAAATTGTGTTAGGCACGGTGAAGACGTAAGCCGATGTATGTGCGAGGAAATTGCAGAATTCATCGGATTACAACAACGCAAACTCGGCAATATTAAACTGTTGGGGAGATATTTTAGTACGTAGGTCTATAGTTATCAATTTTCTAATATGTATATCTAATATTTGCTTTATGGTTATGGTCAACGGATAGGCATGTTCTGAATTGAAACATTTTTGTTCAATACATCGATCATGAAATTCATCTTCATTTGCAGCCAGCAAGTCAACTGCTGAACATTGGCCTCTCCTAAGATTTACGATAACGACCTGTTAGAAGCGGCTTTTTTCAGCGACATCTTTAAAAATAGTAGAACATGTATATTTGCCGGGTAATTTTATTTGTAATTTTATTTGACTGCCTCGGTGGCGCAGTTGTACTACGGTATGAATGCAAAGTTGAGGTCTCGGGATCAAGTTTTGAGTCGGGCTAGTAATATTGGATTTTTCTATTCATTATCAGCCCGGAGTCAAGAATATGAGCCTGATATGGCGATAAGCCTCTACCACACGTGGTACGGTAAATACAAGGCGAAACGTAGGTGTCCTGGTTGCACCTGCCTAGCCCTTCTGTGGCAAAGGCATGAGTTTGTGTATGTAATTTTAAGTCATGCACATAATATCTATAGGTGAGGCAAGTCTCTGGGTAAAGAACATTCTGAACAGGAGTTCGTGTGACTCAAGCTCGGTGGAGTTGCGAGTGTCCCGCGTGCGTCCACCCGTTCAATTACTGCCAGCTGATGACTTGACTTTGCAGTCGTTAAGGTAATATCGTTTTAAAATCTCTTAATAGTAATCCTCTTTCATTTATGGAAAGTTGTAGTGAGAAATGTGCTTTGTGATTATATGACAAATAACCCCCCGCAGATTGCATATAAATTCCCAGATGAGCAATTCATTTCGTGTAAGTTATTTCATCTAAAAGAATAAAATGTAATAGTTTTCTCAGGATTGGATAATTCATGTCCTATCTCGGTCACCGCCCATAAAAGTGGGATTTAGAGAAAAAAACCGATTTCATCTTTCATTGGTAAGACTAAAAACCGATTTAGTTTAGTGTGAGATGTTGCTAGGCGCTATTATTGAGTGGATTTAGTAACTCTCTTTCTTCACGTTAATTTGAAGCTGCTCAGGAATTCAATGGAACCACAAGTACAATGTTACAGTATCGGCGAAACATATGAGCATCTTCCTACTACCCTCACTCTGCTGCCTGAGGAGGCGCCTCAACCGCAGTACATCGTGTGTGTCCCGCCAAGACTCGACTTCATCAACTTCACTATTGGACAGCTGCACTCGGTAATACATCGTTTCATTTTAAAATAGTAAATGTTAATGAAGAAATGTGTAATTTAGCATAGTAAAACGTCTTTAGAAATACATATAATTCGTTATCTAACATAATTACTTACCAATAAGCAAGTAACAATAAAATAACACCCAAAAACCACCAATGCCAAGGTCAACCACGCGCCAATTTAGTCCGACTCATACTATACCGGAGTGTGTTTCAACTGCTTGTATGATTCTAATTTCCATTTTAGCAAAATATCCGCCTAGTCAACGTGTCCAAGTTTGAAGTGCGTCTATCCATCCGACCCCCTGAGCGAAAGGAACTAGACATAGAGCTGGGAGGCACGCGAGGACTGACTGTGACGTCAGGCGCAGCCGCTGAACTGAAAGTCCACTTCAGGCCTCAAGACGTACGGGTGTTGAGAGACCATGTGTTAGTGAGGGTGTCGGCGGGCAGGGACTTCATCGTACCCATCGCATGTTATATGCAGCCTCCGATACTTGAGAGTGAGTTCAAAATAACATCATTATACACATACTACAAACATTCAAGTATTGAGATTTTCGGACACCCCTTAGCGATCACTGGGCACTATCCCGTTTTAGTATGTCGTGTTCGAGCATTAGTCAGTGTATATCTAGTTTCGAATATACCACTATTGTGCAAATATATTTCACACCCAACAGTCATATAAATAAAAGTTTCGCAGAAAAAAGTAAGGCCATTGCAAATCTTGTATCAACACCCTAACTTAACAGTAATATTTTCTGATCGTAGACACATTTGTCTCTGTATAATGATTGAACTCGTGACTTCTACTTACAAGTACACAAATGAAATGTTTTATCTATTTCTTTTACTGAATATTGGTCTATTTTCTTTTTGCCTTGTACGACGTAGTTAGTATCTGAGTACACCTTTCCACTCAAGCTTTTGTGTTTTGCCATACCTGTCTTTGAAGGATATCTTATTGAAATTATGTTTAAAATGCTTGTCGCTATTGATCTTGGCTACCAGGAGTTGCACTGGCGGGTGTAAGGGCGTGACAGTCTCTAATTGACTTTCTGTCGCTGACGGTGATCATTTTAATTTGTAAACTTATATCGACTGCACACAGTTCTGGTGCCAAGCATCACGTCGTCCACTCTGTCCTGCACCCCGGGCGACACGGCGACGTGCGCCATGATGCCGCGCAGCAGCGACGTGCTGGAGCTGGGCGCGCGGCTGCTGGGCGACGTGCACTACGTGCGCTTGCTGCTGCACTGCGACGCGCCGCACGCTGAGTTCTTCGTGCTGACGGAGGATGACTGGCTGGGCTACTGCTTGAATGTAAGTGCCTTCATAATTAACGCCCAAAGTTGGCTAACGCGAACCCCAAAAATCTTTGTCTACCTATAATAAATCTATGTCAACAAAAAACTTATTGTGACTGTATGATAGATGTGTGTCTTTGGATCCCCCTCAAGACCAGTTACTTCATTCAGTTGTTCGTGTTATATAAAATGAGTGATTGTGCTGTTGTTTTTGTGAACTTTGCAGGACAATAGATTGGCGACGTGGCCTACAGTTCGTAGTTAATAGTTTTTAGGGATTTGTTCAAAGAAGTTTACGACTAAAAAAACGAAAGAAGCGTATAACAATTGATGTAGAAACGGCAGTAAATTAATTGCATTCCTGAAGCAAATGTAGTATTCACTATCCCAATGCCAGTTCAGGACACAGCTATTTTTAAAAGCACAAAGAAAATGCAAGCGTTCGAGAGCGTTCGCTGCTGAGGATGGCTTTAAGAACGGTGAACTTCCTTTTGAAAATTACATTGTACAAATTAATGGACGTCGTTCGTAATGTGATTCAGGCCCGCGCTGCACTAATATCCATTTGCAGAGTTGCCGGCAGATTTAATTTAACAAGTGGAGCGATAATACGAACGCTACGCAACTCCGCTTCGGATTTGGGTCGGGCTACAAAGGATTTAATGAAATAACAATATTATCCGGAAATGTATTGGCGTTTACCCTTTGAATCTCGAATTTGTTCAATTTATCAGAATAAGAAAATGTTAGTGAAATGAAGTCTATTTAAGAATTATCATTTTTTTAAATATAAAATCCGAGATCTTGTTTTGTTCAGAAAATGTAAGCGGTAAAGCTGCTTTGAAGTGACGTTTTGAAGTACTGTAGAAATTGTTCTTCCCGATGAATTTAGCAGTTACCACTATCACAATGTCCCTTTCCTCCTCCCGATTCTTTTCTCTCCATTTATTAATTTAGCGAGCTTTTTCAGCGAGTAGACAAGTGAGGTGCGTTACTAAGAGATCCAGTTCGCTATCGATGGTTGCATGTATGTGTGTGTGTGTGTGTGTGCGTGCAGGACGTGCGTTGCGACGGTGGCGTGGTGAGCGGCTGGTTCTCGTGGTGGCCGGCGCGCTGGGCGGGCGGCGGCGGCGTGCGCGGCGCGGTAGCGTGTCGCGCGCGCGAGCCGGGCCTGCACGCGGCCGCGTTGCGCCTGCTCGCCTCCACCGCCGTGGCACGCCCGCTGCACCTGCTCGCTGATGCGCTGCTATTCACGCCGCAGCATATCACCATCGAGGTCGGTACTTTGCTATTTGAAAAAAAAAATGTTGGATTTTTGCAAAAAAACTACAATCAGTTATATGAAACTTGCTGATTCCAAGAATGAAGAATCTGAATAGTACCAATATACTAACTCTAATATTTACGTATCTGATAATTTTAATTCTGGGACCATTTCACTATGCTTCTTGAATGTTGGATTAAGAAAGGCAATGCCTTTCTTAATCGCACGTTCTGATTTTAAAAAATAATCGGTGTATATTCCCGCGTATTTAAGAATTCGTATTTGTTGTGAAATTGAATAGTCTCGTATAGCATCTGATACCCTCAGCACACGACTCGATTTTTATTGTTGAGCAAAGACTATGTTTTTTGTATGTAGTTGGATGCATTTTATTGCATGGTTTTGTTTCCTCAATACTTAACTAAACGTAAAAAATGATTTCAATCGCGTGGCCAATCGAAATGTTCCTCCAATAAATAAGAAACAACAATTTATATATGGCTTCCGGTAACAAACAGCAAAGGATAACGCAATTGTAAAACATAATCGACAGTCTGGAAAAATAATATAATCATGACTGTCTTTAAACAACTCACGGTCAGCTAACAAGGAAAACACAAAAACCTTACTCTTTGATGACAAATTCTTAAATATGAATAAAGGCCAATATTTGCAAGGAATCAGTCCCACTGTCTGAGATTACTTATGTTGCGAGCATTATGAAAAGTCGAAATAAAATCAGCGGAGCATTCACGTCGCTGAATATAAATCCCCTTTGATGTCTCACAACAGCTGTTTTTCCACGTTTTACGGTTCACGTGTGTCGCGTGTTAAAATATTCATAATGCCGTGTTCTGGAGCCTCTTCACTTCGACACTTTGCCATTTGGCACCTGTGTATTTTGATTTTATTCGTTTTTTTTCCAAATATTTTTTTGTTCAGATTGTCGTTTTGAATGGGTATAATAAACTGGCACCACGGCTTCTGAACATGTTGTTCCCGGTATGTTTTAGCAACACCGTCTTTTATTTTATTGGTCACATCTCAGTGTAAATGATGTATGATTTCGAAGTCTTTTCTTTGATTCTCCAATAAGCCAATCCGATTTGTGTCTTTTCGCTCTAAAAATATGACATGATTTAATCGGGATTGGAATATGTGCTCAGATTCAATAAACCCTCGTTTTCTATCACGCCTCTAGGCTTATTGTTTTCTTTTTATTCTTCGCAGTTAACGTTGTCAATGTTTACAATGAAATTCAATACAAATTAAACTCGTCAGGGGCTTGGCGTGTAATTAAATTACCATTTCGATTTGAAAGTTGTTTTCCTTGGGGGCAAATTGGTTAATTAGAATTTGGAAGGTGTTCGAAGAAAACAATTTGTGAGTTTAAATTTCCTCAAGTCGTTTTGTTAGTATAATTGTGTATTGGCTCTAAGGAGGGATTTTATTCTATTCTAGGACCTTATAGAAATAGTACAATCCACAAATATGTGAGATCTAGGTATTCAAATAAAAATTATTGAATTGCTTCCTTAGTTTTAGGCTTGCATTGGTTTTGCACAACTTACTCCTTTGCCTTAGCTATTGTGTATAGTGCTAAGACGGATATCGCAATTATTCGTACCCAATATTTTTTTTATTTTGCTTAAAATATTATTCAGTTATTTCACTACAAACCCTCCTAAACTTTCACTCTCGATGTCTGTTCCTCCATTCATTACCTCAATGCTATAAAAGCTTATAAATTATACTTATAAGAAGTCGGGACGTCGTGCGACGTGTCTGAGGTACGAATGAGTCCTGACGCGGCGCTGACCTCAATTACGAGCCTTTGAATATTCATTCACATTCCACCGGTACTAAAGGAATGAATACTGCTGAAAACGTAAGAAATCTTTTGCCGGAAAATACCTATTTCGTCTCTAGTAATTATATGACAAAAAATCAAAAGGATGGATTTGTTCTGTAATGAAAACAAATTGCTGGAAAATTTTGTGACTTATATTTTTTTATAGGAAACTTTATTTTTTGTTAAAAATAATCCTATGGCGAATTAATTAGGAAGTTACCTCCGGTTTATATTTAGTGACGTCTTATTACTGACTTTTAAAAGAGAAACATATCAGGCTCTACATGAACTGATTAGCGATGATCTATAGAGAATCAGCAAAACAGGAGAGATTGGACTTTGTGGACCATTCTACACATTAACTATAAAAATGTAATATTGCAGGCTCAAGAAAAAGACTACGATATCTGCAGTGAAGACGACCCAGCGTGTGAATACTTCGTTCACCTCGGCACCGCGTTCCCAGGACGGTCGCTGACGGCTACGGTGCAGCTGATCAATCACAGGTTCATTCTACCCAATACAATATTTACACCTTGTGATCCAAGAAATTAATGAGCTTTGAAATTTTCAATCTCATATTTTGTGGTTGTGAATAAGACATTCGCGTCAGTCCTTTGTTTCCGTGAACACCATATCCATATCCATAAGTGTGTATTCACTATTTGTCCACTGTTGGAATAAACATACGAGTGGTTTGGTTACGCCATCAAAGAAGATTTTTGCCTACCAGAGATTTATATCTACCAGAACTCTTAACTTAATTTATAATACGAGTAGACGTAAATGTCTACTTTCGCAAAGCGGAGACGGTAACGCACTTACCGTCATGTTAAAGTGCAAAGGCGCCAAGTTTCCTGTCCCGTTTCAGAGTTACTAAAAACAAAGACATTGACATTTTATTGTAGAGCCGATACCGCGACAACACGTGTCAAAAAGCGGGTGCTAAAAAAAGTTATTTCTGTTCCTGTCTCATTTACTCTATCTTACGTCTCACGCCATTGATTTTCCCTTGTTTGATACGTGCGCACAGACTTTGTTCTCAATATCCCCTCTAGCTATTACCTGTATATTGTGTTAGTCCGGTGCTGTACTCGTACTACTGGAGCGTGCGGCCGTGGGGCGAGTGTTCGTGCGCGGCGGGAAGTGTGGCGAGCGCGGGGGGAGCGGCGGAGGAGGACACCTCCGCTGAAACTGATAGTGACCACCTCTGCGCCACGGCCAGGAAACACAGGCTCAGCGCTAGCAAGGTAATCTGCACTTGTAATGCACCATGGAGTTATAGTCATTGTAATGCCAACATGAGTTGAGCGACTTGTAATATTTTAATATTTTATCCTTTTCGTTTCCTCGTCTCGTTTAGTCGTGGTCGATCCTGTCACGTCCCATTTCGTAATGATTTCACATCATTTGAAGTGGAGATAAGATAAGTAGAATATCTGCTTTCTTGTGTTAGGTCGGCGGCAGTATAGGCGAGAGTGCGAGCGAGTCGCCCGCAGTGGCGGCGGCGCGGCGCGTGCGCGTGTCGCCTGGCGAGGGCGCGGCCGCCCCGCGAAGCGCGCGCGTGCTGCACGTCGCCGCGCCGCACGTCGGCACCACTCTCGGCGTCTCGCGCGCTGTACTCATGTACGTACAGAGCACACGCTACATGCAACACGCTACGCTCTAAATGCTACACACTGCAAACTACGCACTACATGCTACGTGCTACACACTACGCACTCGGATTACTGTAAATGGCATTTGTGGCATCTCTGTCTAAAAATTTTTGGATATAAACATGAGCTTATGTTAATTACATAGAAAAAATGTCATTAAAGACTTTTACTCAACACAATTATGGACACGATTTATGTGACATAGTTCGAAACTTGATTCATCACGCCTACAGATCCTACATAAACGACAAATCAATGCGGTCTGGTTGACTAATGGATCCTATTACTGTAATGTAAGCTCTGCCTACGGTATATGACTGAATTTATTGAAAATGGCACTGAAGATCCTTCGAAATAAAACTAAGGGAATCCTGTCACTATTAAAATGTTTTTCATTATTTTAAAACCTAAGCGCCGCAAGGGTATACGAAAATTTAGTGACCACGGTTCCATATAGCTTCCCATTTGTTTCAAATTAATTTTGTGTTGGAAAATATATAATATCAAGATATATTTCATCAAATATAACCTAGCAATGTCAAATTACTGAACCAACAATGAATAATCTGAGAATCTGTCTTGAAATATTATAATCAAGCTTTACAGCCTATAAAAGTCACGCGTCTTGTGTGGGTCGTATTGTACGCAGGGGAACCACGTGAGCAGATCGTTCCGCGGTTTAATGATACGGCAGGAATATGAACCGGCCCGGGGCAGATAAGGGTTGTCGTTAACCCCTAAACTGATACCTACGCGATCGGCCACATTACTCGTTTTTGTAACGCTTGTGTGTCAGGCTTTTGTCTTGTTGTGGGCAGTGAATAGAGTTAATTCCTACAGTCCAAATACTTCTCTTTCGCTTCTTAAAAATGATTAATCACCCCGTAAAAAACTTGTATTCGTTTTAACTTCTTGGTTATAATCACCATAGCTGTATATTGAGTCCTGCTATTTAAGGTGAAGCTTTTTTTGTATCATCGCAATATCCGCTGTCTAAAAATAAAGTAATAAGAACGTTCAATTTAAATATGACCTTAGTAAGGGTTGAAATTCCGTGGTAAATTTTACTCAGATACAATTTATGTAAAGTAAAGACGATGCTGATTTTACTAAAAAAAAATAAAGCCTATAATTTATTGAAAACACTATTTAAATAAATTGTAAGCAATATTTGAAGGCTGCTAAGCGTGAACAACAGCATAGAGTTGATTTAGTGATGTAAATCGCTTGGAGCGCGCTATCTATTGCATTATCAGCATTCTATCAAACCTGCACAGTGCATCGATACATTAACATAATATTAATTAGAAATTTACTGATGCGTCATTGCATAAAGGCAACCGTTGCAAATATATTAGTTCTGTGATAATATTGTGTCTTATTTAACTATGTTTAAGTTATGCATTACAAACATACATAAACTCACGACTGTTTCCCTGTGTGTAGGCAGAAACTAAAGAGAGCCCTGTACATACTATGTTCATATTATAAGATAATTCTTTTGTATTATCAAATGTTACTTATAATTGTATACACGCTCGTCTGCGTGAAGTACTCCTTATTTGACCATTATTATTGGCTATTGAATTATTATAAATAATTTATTCTAAATAAGTAAGAAGTCGCTTGTCTGAAAATAGAATTTCAGTCGCGTTCTTAGAGTTTTTTTATACGAAAACAAATTTATTTGAATATACTTATTTCTTCATTTTCGTTTCTTATAAAAAAAGAGTCCTCGAAATATTGTACTTTATATCTTATTCCAGTAGGCATTCCAAAGCGAAATCTGGTCTTGGAGTATATTTTTTCCTTATAAATATTATATTTACAGTCTTTTAAGGAAATTTGGTAAAGAAATCGGATTATGTTAAAAATACAATCTGTAAAGTCAAACAAGAAAATTAACACACGAATAGACACAAACTTCAGACGCAATATTTGTTATTTTATCGCACTACAGAGGCTGTGATAATGCGAAGCTATTCTTTGAGTGTTACCATATACAAAATTAAATTATTATCTAAAGAGATACAAGATAGTCTAGCCTATTCAAAATGATTTTACTTTAATATTTTAGTCAATAAATTTACAAATTAGTGAGAAGTTTCAGCAGTCTTGCGAACAAAATCCGAGGTGATTTAATCAACGAAATGTCGTTAAGTGCTTAGTTGGTCTGCTGTATCTCTCGGAGCGGTGACGTCTCAGACACTCATGTAAATTGAACAGCTCAGGGAATAATTTATTCAATTATGCATTCAGTATGGATTTATTTTTTAGTGTATATACTTTTTCACAGTATTATGTTAAGTTCAAAATAAAACACAGAAAGCAACCACGTTGTTTAAACTAGGAATAACTAGAAAGTCTCAATTTCTGTATTTTAAGTCATGTTGACAAATAAGAGTGAAGATGATGGAGTAAGATGGAAGGTTTATGGTAATCTAGACAGTAGTTGGAGTATTTTTAACATAGATTAAGGAGGGATTGGGGTATGCTGGTGGAACAATGGCCACGGTGTCCAAAGAACAGCCAGAGGTACAATACATTATACTGTTTCCATTCGTTTATTTTATTTTTGACAGTTCACGCCTATAAAGTACGACATTACAGTAGAACAATATTTTGAAATAAAAGTAGATACTTTCTTGACGGGTAACGCCCACTTAGAGTTGTGCCATTCGTAACGAATGACCACAGATAACAAAAACGATTTTGAATAGAATCAATCAATCGGAATCATTTGAAATAAAATTACATTAAAATGCTAATGAAAACAGTTAAACGTAATATAGCACCCAATATTAGGATCGAATGTATTTGCTGCAAATTAATTAATATGAATAAAGGTATACGTATTGAAGTGACTTTTAATAAGAGTTTAATTTAAAATAATTACAATGATTACAACGAAAATAAATGTTTAGTACCTACTTGTAATAAACAGTTAAACCATGTTGGAATTCATAGTACTTTAAGGATTAAATAATTAAAACAACTAAAAGGTAATTTGTTAATATTTTTATTTATAAACAATCGTCTGTTTCGTCGGAATCGGCGTCGTCGTCACTCGTATCCCCAGTAACACTAATTATTAATGAGTGCATGGGTAAGTTGTCAAATGCGACATCGCGATCCCAATCAGACATTATTTCTTTCTTCGTCTTATCTACGACACTCGCCCAGTTATGAGGCGTCACATTTTCACACGCATTTTTAAGCAACTCCAGCATTTTGTTTGCGGTGAAAGGAGGAGTTGTATTTATTCTCGCAGCATATCCTTTCACTTGCGCCCATATTAGCTCTATGGCATTATACTGGCAATGATATGGAGGAATTCTAAGGACGGTGTGCCCATGTTCTGCAGCCATTTCATCTATAACGTATCGTTTAGGCTGCTTCCTCATTTTTAATATTTTAAGTAACTCTACTTTTAATAGGGACTCGTCCACCTCCTCGCCATTGTTACGGAGCCAGTTTATTATTTCATTTTTTTTACTGGCTTGCGTTGGCATTTTGTTAATTTGCCGAGAGTGATAGGACGCATTATCTATAAATATTGTTGATGGCTGTTCGAGTGACGAATAACATTTCCCGAAACCATTTTTCATATACTTCGGAATTCATTTCTTCGTGGTAATCCCCTGTTTTCTTTGATTTAAAAGCTAACATAGCATCTTGCACAAATCCTTTTGCGGTTCCTGCATGACAAATTATAATTCTTTCACCTTTTCCCATTAGCACTGCGGTCGAGGAGCTAGCAGTGTTGTCAGTCAACCAAATGTAGGAATTCACGGGTAAAACAATACGGAGGAATATAAATACTCAACTCGACGTATGAAAAATGTGAATTAAAATTCAGCGAACGGAAAACACTAGCACGGGCGCGGGCGTCTCGTTGTGAGTGACCACAAAATGGCGGCGCGCGTCACCTGTCTGCCCAGTGTTGCCATTTCACAATTTGTTTTTAACAACATTACTATTGCCGACGGAAGTGATAAGAATATTAACTTAACATGAGTAAATGGTTTAATTTAATATAATTATTAAATCAAGTAACTTAAATATCCCTGAAGTTTTATAAAACAATGCATGGAGCAAAAAATAAAATATGTATTAAATCGATTAAAACTTGTTCAAAAAATAAAATCGTTTGTTATAAAAAATTGATTCGATAACGCATCAGGCCATCACTATTTGATTCAGTACTCGATGTGTCAAAAATAAAATAAACGAATGGAAACAGTATAGTACATAATATTGACAGAAATAAAGAGGTTGTATTAATGATTCCTATGATTTGTTCTGTGATTTGATTTATTTATTAGTTATTTCTCTACTAACCAATAACTCAATGTTCAGGTTAGTGTTGAAAGACATCCCGAAGGAAAGTTTCCCGGCAAGCTACGATCCGATGATCGTCAGCAGCAGAATCATTGACTGCGAGCCCATACCTGGCTTTCAGGTAATTTTAATTTTTATACCAACATTAATTTGTCTCTTCTTAAGATGCTTAACCTAAAATATGAGTTGCTCGAAATAGACTTAACCTGAGGGTAGCCAGTTCTATCCCGATTATCTTGCTTTGGTCGACACAATTTTGGCAGCCTGCCTACAATCATATTATGATAATGTTGCGTGGGTTACCACGTATGGTCTTGTACACCTTAATTGCCGTAGTTAGTATGCGGCGATAAATATTTGATAACCTACATTATAATCTCTAGCTTCAGTAAATCCACTTTTGAAAATAGACTTCTTTGAAACATCTCCACAGCAACTTATACGAAACGGCCTACATCTAGCAATTTTCTGAATTGTAAATATTCATCGTAGGAATATTCAAATTAGTATTTTTGTTGTATAAAAAAGTCTTTTAAGTGCGTGGTGGCCTGTTAGTAACAGACTAGACGCAACTGCTAACATGTTAACGGTAGTCGTGGGTTCAAATCCAAGGGCAGACCTTTTACTTTTCGGAGTCATGTGTGCATTGATAGTCAATCACCACGCACTATAAAGATGAAGGAAAAGTTATATACTTGGTATATAGCGATTCGAAAGAATTTCTATGGTATGTACAAGATCGCCAATCCGCACTAGGCCAACGTGGTGGACTGTACGGCCCAACCCCTCTCAATCATTATCTCTATTGTAGAGGAGGCCCGTGCCCTGTAGTGAGACTTATAAGAGTTGATACAGATACATAAAAAAGTGTTTATCCTACATAAAGAGGCAATTTGAAAATGTCTAAAATAAATTTGAAGTCAGTATGAAGTTTATTACAAACATAAATGCAAGTGTCTGGTTTCATTATGTGATTTAACCAGGTTTTACTTTAGCGTTTTATGGATGTAATTCAAGCGTGACGATAGCTTTGTCGTTTTTAGCTTTGATCACTGGACTATGAAATTGCATGAAAAAAATAACAGCAGATATTATCTGATCTCGATATTAAATCAAAAACTGTATGTTTAACGTTTATTTTAAATTATTTCTTGTTAGTCTTGAAAATATATTAAAATCGGTAAAACATATTTCACTTTGGGGCCGTTTTTCGTTTGTTTTTTTTTTTACCATTTCATGATTTTAAGTTACATTGCTCCGTAGGTATAGTTGCTCTTCTAGAGTCTTTAAGAATCAAGCAGTAATAAAGCTTGCCGTGTTTCTACCAGCGGAGTAGTCGCAGCGTGTGCGACGTGGTGTGCTGCCAGCTGGAGGTGTGGTGGGAGGTGGCGCCGCTGCGCTTCGTGCTCGACCCGCCCGTGCTGCCGCTCATGCACTCCAAGAGGTATCATAATATTATATGATAGGCATTAGACATTCTCTTTCTTATTCACTTTTTTAATTTTATTGCCATGAATAGCGAGGGGAGCATGTCATTGTATGTATGAGCTTTGTAGCCAGAGTAACTACTGGACATAATGAGACTTAATATCTTATGTTTTAGGACGGCGAGCGCAGTGGAATGCCAAGCATTGCTTTGTAATTCATGGTGTAGTTAAGTTTTCTACTGTTCATGAGCGGTCGTATCGCTTACCATCAGGCGAATAGCATGCTCGTCTCACCATTTATTGCAATAAAATTACCACAACATAACACGTTTACTATAGGTTTAAAATTATGATGTTTCAGTTTACATTAATCATTTAATAAATAACCACTGAAGTATTATAACTTAAGTATAATTATAATTATTCGCTTGGTAGGCGATGATGGCAATTATTATAAGTTACTCGAATATATTATGTATTAAGACCCTGGTGTTTGTGTAACAACTCCAATTTATATTCTCGTTAAGTTGTAATTAAAGTCGACGTGTGTGTGAGTTTAATTCTGATAATTAACAAGTACTTTGATAATATAACACTTGGTAATATGTTGGATTAGCTAAATTCATTACTATTTATCGTTATCTTGTTCTCATTGGTTTTGTGGCAGCATGTATGAACTGTAAATTGTATGGTTTTTGCTTTGGGTTCAATTCAGAGATAGTTAGTGGTTTGTGTGACTTTCTCAGTTCGAAAATTGTATACTTATATAGTTTTTTATTGCGATGAATGGCGAGACAAACATGCCATTAGCCTGATGATAAGCGATACGACCGCTCATGAACAGTAGTAAAACCAAACAACGCCATCAATTACAAACCAATGATTGGCATTCCACTGTGCTCGCCTTTCTGAAACATTCAAGATGTTAAGTCGCATTATGTACAGTAGTACGAAACACAACAGTGAATTTACTCTGCTGTTAGGCGGGAGAAATAGAAACAGACCCAGGCGGCCTCTAAGATATGAGAGACTAGTGTGAACAGTGACTCTAAATTTAGATTATCGGAACAAGGGGTCCCTCAAATCATATTATGAGTTCCTCGTAATTGGAATTAGTGCCCTGTGTGATGATAGGTTCACTCCCTTTTATAACTGGGAACGACATAAGTACCCCTTCAGATCATAACATAAATGCCATGCCGAGTATAAAATCCAATTCCAGACAACTCGGATTATAGAAATGAAAAACTCGCACCAAGTTGACAGCCACAATCTATACATACCACCAACTACAGACGTAAAGTGGCTTTACGACTAAGTATTATGATATTTATGTACAGAGTCCAGCAAGTAGATGTAGTGATACGCGCAACGCAGCTGTTCGGTTGCGAGGCGGTGCGCGGCTCGTGGCGCGTGCTGCCGAGCGGCGCCGTCGCTCCCCCCGCGCCCGCGCCGCCCGCACCGCGCCTCACCCCCGCCACGTCGTGCGCCACGCGCCTCACCATAGCACTGCCGCCACTCGCGCACAAGCGACGCGAGACTGACATCATCGCGTGAGTACTCACATACTAGATAGGATACTGCGAGCTAAATGTTTGTAGGAGAAAACAAAGGAGACACAGCAAATCAGATATTTGTAGCATAAAAATGTGGTACACGGGTTGCTGTCTTTGTTTTTATCTCTGTCACCCCTATGCCTGGACAAAATTTTGTTTCTCACTCGACGTGACGGACGTGCACCCAAGTATTGCTCGAGATGTCCGCTCAAGTATATTAACATAATGGTAATTCGTCGTCTGTGTTTTTTTAACTAAATGAAATTTAATGAAATGAACATGCTAATAGATGGTAGTGGCGAAGGCTCCTTAGAAGCCAGTTCCTACCGGCTTCCCTTTTGTAATTTATCATTACACTATAAACAAGCAAATTATTCAAACTTATTTATTTAATATCAAAACTCAATTATTATTTTTTACATTCAACGACATCTGTCGGCCAGATACGTAAACATTACTAGGAAGCGGCACAGTAAGCCCTTTTTATTGCGACGCGGTGCGACCTCTGGCGAATTCCTGTAAAATTGTTCGGCTTATTCAATAACACTAGCGCGGCCCGTGCGCCGCCGCCCGCCGCCGCCCCGCCGCCACCGCGCCGCCGCCGCGCCGCCCGTTACGCATTGTATAGTATGCAACAAACCACGCAAAATTGTACCTTAAATTGATAATGATTTAAGGTTCAATTTACGCTAAAAAAGCAAGAGGCAAGCCGCAGCTTCTCCGGCATTTCGTGTGTTTAGGTATAGATATTACTTATTACAATAGCGAAATGCGGAGTTTAATGTATTTATAAGTGTTGTATTTACATTTTTACAATATATTCATGGTTCATGCAATTAGTTTTAAATGTTTTTAATTACAAAATGTGTAATATTAATATTATGGTTTTAATGGAAATTACTAATCGTTAGGAGCGTACTAGTATGTTTAGGTTGTCGATTTTACAAATAAAGTTAGTGTTTAGATTTTAGGACGTGCTCGATCCTCGCCTGAGGAATACATTGTCTTACTAATGTTACAACTGATAAATGCGGGGCTATCGTACTTGTTAAAATATTGAGTCTAGGTTTTTATTTCTTTTATATTAATCTTATATTCACGTGCAGTTTAGAAATATACTTTTTTATTTTTCTCATTATGTAAGCATGGTTTACTTTTTATTTCATGGACATTGTAAATATTGTATAAGTACATAGGTAACGAAAATATTAAAATTTAATTGACGGCCGCAATAGGCAGATGCCACAATATCACTTACCAAATGAAACCCATTATTTTAGTTTGGTGAGTAAGATTCTCGAAGCAATAATTTGCTGGTGGGAGGATATTCGCAAAGGTCCGAATATAAGGACACACGTGCATAAATGTGTCGCGTTTTGCGTTCATTCTGTGAAACATCACACAGTAAATTTTTAATCTCTATTCGGACTGCACTACGCTTACTATCAGTCGCATTCACAGATTACTTAGTACTAGTCGCATTGTAGTCATTTCGTAATCCCTTAGCCCTTCTAATATTATAAATGTGAATGTTAGTTTGTTTGTTACGCTTGCACGCAAAAACTACTCAACCGATCATCATGAAACTTTGTACACATATTCTTGGAGGTATTAGAAGTAACATAGACTACTTTTTATTCCGAAAAAAATAGTGTTCCCGTGGGATGAAGAAGGAATTCCGATATATTTGCTACTTTTTCATACTCAAAAAGATGGGATGGGACTGGATTACATTTCATTAGTGAGAATGAGACGGGGCGGGCGGGATATAACGGGATGGGACGGGACGGGATGGGAGATTTCAAATAAAATTAACCACGCAGACGAAGTTTGCGGGCAGAAGCTAGTAACAGGATAAAGAAAATAAACATATTTTGTGTTTTGAGCTTCGGCTTCCCTTTTAAAAAATGTCACCCTTCGCCACTGATAGATGGAATCTATTAAATGTTCAATCCGGTGTGCCCCGGGGGTGGCCGGAAAGGGTATGAGCGTATCACCAGCCTCACAACTAGGCGCGGTTGCGGATATTGATATGCTCTAAAAAACCGTTGTTTCTTATAGTAGCAGGACCACAATAAATCGTTTCTATAACAAAACCATGAATCCGTAATTACGTAGTACTAACACAAAAAGTTTTCGCGCAAAAAAAAAATCAATAGCGATCAAAAATGAACTTGAGCGAACTTTTATGGTCATCAATAACAATTTATAGTGACTAGAACAGAGCAAAAAGAAAAAAGCAGAATAGAGCAAGTTTAGTCAATAAAACGCTTCCAGTCGAATACACTCATTTGAAGAAATTTGTCTGATGGGTCAACGTACTGAACACTGTCGGTACTGACCACGTAGTGACTCTTCTATCTATACAGAAATGAACGGCTTTTTATATATAAAGTATATAAAAGTAAAATTAAACTAAGCTAGTTGTAGGACATTCGTCATACATTTATACGACATTACCCACGTAAGTATTTAACGCGTTTCAGATTCAGGTTCTGTATATTCCACTCTCCAGTGGACTGGTAAAGTTGTATTGCCCGGTGAGAGAAAGCCAACTCATCAGTGGACACTTTATGTGGCGTACCATTAGGTGTACGTGTATTAGTGTTTCTATACCATGCCAGTATAAAAAAGAAATACAATTATTCTATAAGGTTGCAACGGAATATAAACTTACCGATCAAATACGGGCTGGACATCTAGTTACCGTATATTTGCTAAAACTATATTAGAAAATCTCAGTCGAATATCCTGTGATAAGTTTACGAACACATAGCGGTCTCAAAAAACTGTTATAAATTGTAAGAAACGTCAGTGGTGCCATTCCGAGTGGAATTCAGGGGCGGCGTAAGACTTTAATTTTAACGTGGTATATTTTTTAAATAATGGAAAGGAAAACAAATTAGCAAATAGATCACTGAGTGGTATATGGTCACCGCTGACAATTACTATGACACCAAAGAAGTCGTCGGCGCGTTGCAGTTCTCATCGAGGTCATTTTAGGCTTTATAAAATGATTGTAATTCCAAATTCTTAAAAGTCTGTCGCCTTATTATTCAATATTTATGACAGTCTATAATCGCAATCATAGGTTTGTTGATCATACTTAAAAAAAATTCAAGGCTTGCAGTCCTTAAACCCTCAAGGCCGTTTTTACCACGATGCCATGGGTCATAGCCCACGTCGCCCACGCCATCCTTCGGCCCTAAGCATACAATCGCTGTAGAATATATGAATAATATTGAAGTTGTTATATTTTACAATTGGCGCGGTCTCGCAGGGCGCGTGGCAGACGCTCGCCGAGATTTTACGAGCCGATATATTGGACGTCGCGCGAAAATATCCAACGTGTTTACGATACATTTAGCGTGATTTCGTGGCAATTTTGGATTTTTAGTGTAAATATTTTAAATAAACGTACATTTTTCATCAGTTGGTAAAGGCTGCATGTAGTAGGGTAAAGACCTGACTTAGATATGCAATATTTTTTTTTATAATACCGATAATATATTTGTATAATATAGCGTTCTTAAAGTATAATGGATGTATGTATGTATGCATTCACAAATATCTAGGATTGATTCAGAAATAGGCATTTCAATGTGCGGGACTATCAACATGTAAACCAAGTTTAAATCGCAATGGATGCAGTATTATATTTTTTTCTCTGGTATAGCAGTTACCATTACACACTTTATAATATGTGCAGTACAATCCCACTCAAGTATCCATCGAATGTCACCACATGTTTCCCGTTAGCTTGGTGGCGGAGAACGACGAGTGGGCGTCTGCGTGCTGTGTGTGGCGGCAGAGCGCGGCGCGCCACGTGGCGCTGCGGCCCGCGCTCGTGTGGCTCGGCCTCGTGCCGCCCGGCGAGCACATCAGCACTGCGCTGCGCCTGCACAACAACACCTACCAGCAGGTGCACGTCATTCTTTGTTCCGGTTCTAAAAGCGGTTTTTACTAGAGAAAACTCAGTGATGCTCTTCTCAATACAGTGATTATTACAAAAGTTACACTTGGTTTGATTCGGAGCAGTCCATAAGTACTTATGTGCCTAAATTTATAACGGTATGTTATGACGGTAATGTGTGAAGGCGGAGTGGCGGTACCGCGCGTTCCGCTGGGTGGGTGAGAACTGTCCGAGCGCGGCGTGCGCGCGCCGGGCGCCGTGCCCGCGCTGCCACGAGCGCGCCTGCTCCTGCGCGCTGCTGCGGCCTGCGGGTGACACCACGCTGCCGCACGGCGCGGAGGCCACGCTGCACTACGATGTTAATGCGCCTGAGGTACACTACACTGAAAACAGATCTGTTATTACAATTAATAATAAAAGTGAAAGAGCTAAGGTTCTGAAGCCATCAACAATCAAATTAAGGCTTCCTCCAATTGTTATTATTACCGCATCATAAAGGTGTAGTACTGTTTGCCAACCCTCGTATTTGTTCATTATTATAATATTATAGTTTTTGATACTTCTGGCGCAGCGTGGTGAAGCAGTAAAGATGTCAGCATAATAGTGTCGTTTGCACGAGGAAATAATCGCCATTATTATTATTTAGATAGAAGAAATGTTCTACTCCCACCATCATAGGCGCTGCAGTCGTTTTGCTGTCCCAGTAACATAGGTCATTACACAATGTATTATAGTTGCACACATTAAACATCACTGTCACCATTGTATAAACGAGTATAACAGACAGTATACTGTACGCAGCGCGACGGGTGCGTGTGCACGCTGGTGCGCGCGTGGAGCTCGCAGCGCGGCTCGGGCGGCACGAGCGCGCGCAGCACCGCCGTCGCGTACAGGGTGCTCGCGCCTGCTATCATGCTGCGAGTGCTGCCGTGCCGCGGAGACCAGCAGCAGGAATGTGAGGACATACTGTATAATGTAATGCTATGTCAGGACATATATAAACTAATCACAGAACATTTGTACGAGAGTTAACTCGAAATAACTTGGGTTTTTATTTACCGTGCTAATCTACTGCACATTGAAAAATCTCTATTGCCTTATGTTATCAAAGAAACAACAAATTATATTATATTCGGATAGGAATAAGAGAATTTTCCTATTCCCTTTTCCATTTATTCGTAGATGCCTACAATAATCTAAATACAATATAGTGTCCCTAAGAGCCACGCTGGGATTGTGAATTGTGTATGTTGTTTTTTGAATTTCAAGAGTCTTTGCTACGTAGCCATATACATATAAGTAAAATGTGTGTCTATATAAAAACTAAAATTAAATGTTCCTAAAAATTTTATTACGACTGTTAGATTTCTTGATTGTACACAGGTGAAGGCTGTCGTTTAGACGAAGGCTCAGCGCGGAGCTCCCGCGGCACGGCGATCCTGCGTCCCGCCCGCGCGCTCACAATATGGCGGCGCACGTGCTGCCGACTGAAGCTCACCAACACCACGCCTTTGCACACCACTGCTAAATGGGAACCCGCTATAGGTACATCATAATCGACTACTGCACTATCGTACTACTACTTCACCGTAAGACTGCTGAACAAGAGCCTCAAGTTAAGCACCGACGAACTGACCATCAGGTAATTCAATTGCTCGTTTGTCAAATGATCTTGAAGTCGAAGTAAATGTTCATATTAATTTACTGCAGATGGAGATGAGATCCTGAATGTGGCGTTCATACCAACACAGATAGAGATTGCCAGCTACGCTGAAGTAGAAATAAAGGTGAGTTTATGAGTTACCAATCAAAGTAATGAATTCGAAAGTCAAGTAATTATTTACTTTAGGTTTTTTTCTTTGAGTATAATCTAGCAAAATTATCATTTTATAAGTATAAAATATAATTATTATTTAATTGGCTCGTGATCCAGAGCACAAACAATCTTTTCCACTAGACGAAGTCGGCCGTGAAATTACGAACCAGCGAGCTAGTAACTTATACAAATAGGTTTAATGGATTTCTGGATTTTCTGCGATGAAAAAATGAAATAGAATAGACTAAAGGCTAGCCCGCCTTGCGGACCCACGGTTCTGTGTCATCACAAGACATAACAATATATCGTTGAAACTTGACCCTCAGCGTTGATTTTTGTCATTTGTAGATTTTAAGTTGACATTTAAATACATCGCATTTAGAGCTTGTATGCGTTTCTTTTTTACAAAATATCTTTCTAATATGAAAACCTCATAATTTTATAACATTAAAATTACAGCTAGCTTTATTTTTATAAGATATTACAGAAATACCGATACATAGAGTAAGGTCAATAATTTTATTCAAATTTTATGAACATTACCCTTTAGTTGAAATTAAAATAATCTTCGACGTAAGATCCTATTAACTAAATGAAATTGTTCAAAGGGTAAACTTTAAATAATTTCAAGATTAATCTGTAATGACCATGATTAATAAACGATCTTCGTTTCTATCTAAAGATCGATCGTGAAAATAAACCAATGGGCTCAAGGTATTCCGACACGCTCACATTTGATGTGTTCTGATTGGTCTATTTTCCGGATCGATCCTTAGATAGGGATTGGGATTGCTTATTAATTTTGTGTGTAAGTTGTTATCTTATCATATCCCTCAGGACTTTTGATCTTAGTTAATTCACATTATGGTAAACATGTTTCTAGTTAACTTCAATTTTCTCCAAAAGTTTGTTGTTTATTTGATATGATTCAAATTATATCGATAAAACTCGTTAAGCTTTAAATTATATTTATACTTTATCAACTATTTAGGCTCCATTACTAAAGCCAGATCGCAAGCCATATATTTTATCCAGCTTTTGCTTCAAGCGAAAATAGCCATAGCATCATCTGTCCACGTTGTGCGAGGGCGACTGAAATTTTAATTGCCAGTTTGTAGCCTTAAATCCAGACCTTTTTGGTTCAATCAGTCATTAGTCCTCCACGCTGCGTGCCCTTTCCTTTATTTTTCTTGCAACTCAGATTAATCTGGCAATGTATTCAACTTATCAAAATCCCAAATTAGCTGACAGTAGAAACGACATTGGTATACAGTAATTTAATTGGCCAAGAACCAAAATATAATGCTTCCCTAATATAAAATAAACAAACTTATGACACAGAGTCACTCGCGAGTCGCATACCCATCAGTCAACGTAATTATGAAGGCGTGTACTAAGGCGGTTTTCACATTATCACACAATTTGCAAACTGTCGAGCGTCAAAGATGGAGAGTTAATTTCAGTAACGAGTTGCTAATGCAAGTTATGGAAGTGGAATTTGGCAAGTCCTTGTTATAATTGAGCGAGAGGTGTCTTAGGCTTGCTACACACCGGCAAATATTGACAATGTTTTTTTTACTAATAGAATGTGTTTTTCTCTCGACTTATTTATTATTATCTTTTTGATAAGTTTTGATTCACGCTAATATAAATGAAACAAGTATTTAAATATTTTTAAAATCATAGTATAGGTATATGGTACTAGCGGCCTGGCTCGGCTCGTCCTGGGTGCAGATATACTTTTTTGAAAATATTTTATCGCCTATATTCATAAGGGATAATGTAGAAGTCTAATGGTAAAAAAAAAATCGAAAGGGACCAGTAGTTTTAGAACCTATTCAATGCAAACAAATACATAAATCTTTCCACTTTATAATATTAGTTTGGAAATATGATTACATATTTTAATTTATTTTTAAAAGAAAAAAAATCTGTGAACAAAATACACTTTTAATTTAATTTTGCAAATAGTGTGCGCCTTTTTAAACCACATTTAAACACGTTTCAAGCTTCGACAGTACTTACTACTTACTATTCAAACTGTCCTTTTCGAAGCACTGAATTGAAATTGAGTTGCTGCAAGTTTCTCTTTAAATTCAAAGCACTTATCTTAATTAGTAGTTAGTTAGTTCATACTATTCCGCGAACGTTTGAATACCTTGGTTAGGTCACTTTTCTAAACTCAGTTGCTACATGTATAGAGAAAATTAACATATTTATCGCCGAAACATTTCAATCATGAGAAACTGAGAATTAGTATGTAAGTATTTATTTACAGAAGATTATTACAGGTAGGTGTATATTAAATTTCGACTATGAATTCTAGTCTATAGTATGTAGCTCGCCTAACCCAGCGAATTTTATAACCCGGAATTTTCTTCATTAGATAAATTACATAGAATTGTGTTACTCGTACCTATTGATCATAATATTATGGTAATACAATATTAGAGTTTTTTAAAAAGGTGTAAACCCCAATCCATTGTATTTAAATAAGAAATCCTAGTTGTATCATTTAATGTATATCTTTTATAAATCTACAGTCTACATACCTTCAGATAAACCCACCTACTTATAATTTATAGCGTAGAAAATTGTATTACTTTAGATAAGTCTCTATACATTTTTGGCATTAAAGAGTCTTTTTCAGCACAAGCAACGTAAATATTTTTTTGATGCGAAGCTCAGGTAATAAAAAATTGGTCCGAAAATATGAAGTGAAAACATATTCCATTACTTCGCACAAAGTGGCTCCACTTCAAAGAACTGTTAACAACTTGTAGATCAGAACAGCTTGGGTAAAAATAAAACATTCGAAAACACTTAAATAACAATATTATTTTCCGCCAGAGACGTAATCAACATAAAATTGAGTTTTGGACCCATCAAAATATTAAAGTAACGTTATAGGCTCACAATTCGGTGCTCGACCTACCTATGGAAGGAAAGAGTAAGAAGGAGAGTACGTCAATATTGCTTTTGATAGTGCCAAATGCACAATTGCAAACGTTTCGCATGTCTATTATAGCTTATTTACATTTGTTAGTAGAAGCCATGTGTGAGATATGACAGATTTCTGTTCACGCATGCCATGCCATATACGACAGCCTCCGTGGCGCAGTTGGTTAGACGCCGGCTGTGAAACGAGAGGCCGCGGGTTCGATCCCCGCACCGAGAGAAATGTTTGTGCGGCCCACAATTATTTCTTTCGGGTCTGGGTGTTTGTGAGACCGAAAAGTCTCTCGTAGTTTTGATACCTGCGACACAAGACTTAATTGATCTTAATGTGGGGTCGGGACTATGTGTGTGACTGTTGGGTGTATTTATTTATTTATTATATACGGCGGATACAGAGGCTATTTTCATTAAAAGATGAATTACATATTAGCGTTTAAATTTATAATACTGTTTTGACGTTTCGACATCTCCCCTCTCTTCCCCTCTTTCGAATTCACGAGGGGCCGCGCACCAATCTGTCAATTTATACCTCATTACGTAATTGGTGAAATTCTCAATATTCGAAAACCATTGTTCGGAAAAGGCGAACAAATTCAATATCAGATTTAGAACCTTCGTGTTTATTAGATAAAATAACGAGTTCCTTTCACTCCGGGGAACACGTGGATACTTATATTTGCCAAATGTCAGCTAAGTTCAAACACCTTTTATGGAATTGTCGAGTAAGAATAACCTTTTCTTTTTATGAAAATTATAAGACAATATATATCTAGAACGTTTCCTGCGATATAATTGGCATTATAAGAAATAATTTCACCATTGTATTAGTATAAACGATACAATCCATTATTCGATATTCAACAATAGAAAAGGTACTTTATACTTAAACGTTGTGATTGGTGTTTAAGGCCACATGACTTAAGTAAAAAAATGAAGTATTCAGTCCGTTAAACTTAAATTATCTTATTATATTCTACCCCGCTTTTTACCGGCAAATTTCCTTTCCTGAAAAATTTACTGATTTATTTTAGTAATGTAGAATTTTTAAACCTCCTTGCTTCATAGCCTCGTTTATTTGCTCTGGTATCTCGGCTGGCTGGTCGGGATTACTTCCGCCCACTGATCTCTGCTACTTCACTGCGTCAATATTTTTTCATCGTCTTTGCCAGTCCCGCCTTTGAGCCAACTTTGACTAGAGCCGTAAATATTTAAAACCACGTCATCGTAATTACTTCTAGGATCACTAAAAACTTAATTTAAGCCTTTATAACTTTTTTTGTTTTTAAGAAATGGTTAGAAGGGTTTAAAATTTATGAATATTGCAGAAAAGTCATGAGTTTCAGGAAATGCTATGTCAGCTTGACGTTAACATAGTTTTGTACCAATTATTCAATTTTGTTCTTCCACGTATTTCGGTTTTCGTGCATTGCGCACTTTTTTTTATTTGGGTATAGTATCACTATTGATAATTAGTTGTCAATTTCAAAAAAATAGGAGCCCTTTGCCCATGAAAGTTCAAAAACTTTCCATCCTTTAAAATTTTGGTTACAAATGCTCAGGTACACACATTTTTTAAAGTGTTTTTCTTTACTATCAAGGAGTATCCTATTCCTTCTCATAACTCGCTGCCAAATATATCCAAAACAAACTCAGTTATAATACTGTGTCTCATCTCTCAGGGGTGTGTATAGTAAACAGGTTAATGTGTTTCCTTTGAAGATAAGATTCTTTTGATTCGGAGCTTACGGTGTTTGTTCAGTTAATTGAACAAATTGCCTTATGTCGGATGCTTGCGATGTGTTTGCTTCAGTTTAAACGGCTCTGAGGGGAACAGGGGAGTACAAAGTCAATTTAAGGAAGTGTTTTAGAAAATTGAAAATAGTATTATCAATTTTCTAAAACAGGAAGTGTTTTAGAAAATTGATAATATTATTATGTTTGCTATGTGGAACTTTATTTTACCGCATACTCAATACTGAGTTAATTTAAATTTTGTTATTGACACGATTTGTTATGGAGTGAATTGCCTCTTAATGGTGTTAATTTTAGCTACCCCGGTCATGAAAACTAAAACCCAGCCGTTTCCGTCAGGTGGTTCTGGAGCCTCGCAAGGTGTGCAGTCGCCGCGTGTTCGTGTACCGCGCCAGCGTGGACAAGGCGTACAAGCCGCTGTACCTCGTCATAGACACGGCTATTGCGGTACGTATACTTCTTTTAAAATGCATTTATTAGTAACAAAAGGGTAAGCTTATAAAGTAACGTGATGTCCACAAAATTGCATAAATAGTTTGTATGCAGGATCAATTTTCTAGTTGCTTTTATTCCTACTAGGGCACTAAACTAATTTATATATTCAGATATATTAGATATTAAATTATGCTACGTCCTATCTGCCTGCCTGAAATTAACCTTTTGGGAAATATCAGGTTTGGAAGAAATTATCAATTGTCAAATCGATAAATCACACTGAAAATCGAACATAGTTCTTAAAAAATTATAACTCATATACGCTGATACTAAACCAAAGATGTTATATATTTAACTTTTTATATTATTAATGCCTTTAGATTGTTTTAAAGAAACTTCGTGTATCTACAATGTAACGCAAGCCAACGGCCTTGTACGCCGACGACGGCTGAGTTAGTCGGTATTTTTGTTTTAAAGTAAGATACAAAAGAATTTTCTTCGTAAAATTTTAAAAGAATAAGAATAGAAATAAAATGGTACAGAATAAAGTTATTTGCGAAAATAATGTATTATAAATAACTGTGAAGTATTATGAAAGTATATATTGACAGCCTCCGTGGCGCAGTTGGTTAGACGCCGCCTGTGAAACGAGAGGCCGCGGGTTCGATCCCCGCACCGAAACACATATTTGTGTGATCCACAGGTATTTGTTTCGGGTCTGGGTGTATGTGAGACCGAAAAGTCTCTCGTAGTTTCTGATACCCACGACACAAGACTCGATCTTAGTGTGGGGTCAGGACTATGTATGTGACTGTTGGGTGTATTTATTTATTTTTATTTATTTATATTATATGTATAGATAATATTTCCATGAAGGGTATTTTTAGGAAATGTATTTATTATAATCAAAAATAAGCGTGAGTCTTCTAATTAAACCTTTTTATCGAATGTTACATTAATTTGTGTATGTTTTTCTTTACTCATTAAATTACAATCTACTATCACTATGTAGGAAGTTTGACAGTAGCAAAACTTTTATTTTAGCTATTTCAAATCGTCGCTTTAGAATCCTCAGGGGTCGCTATATTTAGCGGTGGACTTCTAGTAGCTCACCTGAGAGTGAGAGAGAGAACACATTAAATGTATTTGTCACATTAGCAGAACATGTTGAAATCGTCACTAAGTTACGTCGTGTCGTCAACGCTCGCCGACACATTAATAACGTTTCATTTTTCCCATCCATCACGCGTCCGCCGCGCCATGAATTTCGGCGAGAACTTTTAATGGAATTACGATATTGGAAAATTCCGACGGGACCGGGATAACTAGGAATGCGGTCGCGTGTGCCGATTAATCGCTCATCGCTCCTATAACTCATCGCTTGGGATAGATGTTTTACTCCGATTAATGATATCAATTTGTGTACGAACCGATTCGTCAAATCGCGTGTTTTTGGTATTGGGTATGGACTATGGGGAGAAGATTTTTGAGTTATCTGTTATATTGGGATGATTTAATTATCGTTATCATTATCATCAGGTCACAGCAGTTCTTTTTACTCGTAGTTAGAAATAATTTATTAATGTGATGATAGACTTGCTTAGAGCTATGTTAGTTCCGTTAAAATGCGATAGGACCTGACTCAATATAATGTTATTATTTTTTTTCCTCTTCGTAAAATAAAGTTTTTGTAAGTTTATTCAATATCATACAATTCGAAGGATGAGCGATAAATAAATTCAGCCCGAATCCCCAAAAGAAAAGAAAAGCCAGACTTTATAAGCAATACATTTACCAATTCTAATTCATCTAGAATTTTAAAAACTTCTTTTGAAAGTTTGGCTGCCCAAACATAATTCAACTTGAAACTGAAAAAGAAAATGTTTTATTATAAATGAAGACGTCCGCGTCAGCGTCGAGTAGTCGCATCTCGGTCGTGAAAACATTTGTCACAATATTAATATTAAACAGGTTCAAGTTGGCAAGTTAAATTGAACTGGCAGCTCGACTCCCCTCTTCCCCTCCTTCTCCCCTTCTTTCTTGTGTGTAACACTTTTCAGCTGGCTTGGTTAATCCGCTTCTGCTCTTTAATTTATTAATCGAGTTCCCTCGCGGCGCGGAGTTAAGTTTGTAATTAAAAATCCATTAGTTTAAAGAAAGTCCCGAGTCGCTGCTCTACAGGATGCGGAACTTCGGCTCGGTAAGTTCATTAAATTGTAATAATAGGATCGCATGCAGTTGCCGAGTTTCGTTTGCTTGTTTTAATTTCTTAAGATATTATGCAATTTGTCGTAATTGTCTATTTTTTAGTACGTTCCGTTAGGAAATTTTCTACTTCTTTATTTGAGCTTATTTTCCTTATTTGAGTTAAAAATCTTATTAGTGTTTCTTGGGACTGCTATTTTTGCACCTAGTAGGGTTAGTTAGGTTCGTCACACGGGAGAAATAAATTGGGCGTTTGCCCAATGTTTTTAGATGCAACTAATAGCATCTCTGCCGACCTTTTCTAAGTGAGCGCGTACTTCTGCATGACGTATGTGTATGAAAGCTTTGTGTTCAATTTTCCCAAAGTGACAACCGTACAAATGGTGTCCATAGTTAAAAACACATTTAGCAGCGTCATGCAGCGTGTGAATTTACCTAGTGGGGCAGTCCCCCCCCCTCTCACATCATCTCGCCCCGCCGCCCGCCATACATCATCATAAATCTCCGGTCGCCTCGCACCTGAACGCGACACGTAATTTCCTCTATACTGCGAGCTGATATCTTAGATTGTTCCTTAATGTAACTTGCCACTTAACTTTGTGTGTCTTTTGGAATGGATTTTGTACCTGGCATAGCTTCTGTTACAAATAAGGTGACGTGTCGGTGATACTATTAGGTGCTTTGCCCACCCCTATGTGAGCTTATGTTTGTATGGAAGTTAAAAAGGATTTACACATTATCTGGGCACAATCATTACTTCGTCTATCAATTATGAAGATTCCTGCGCTACACTTATTCGTTCCACAATATGGTTTATCCAGAAACATGCATTTTCCACAATTTACTTAATGTGTATCGAAACAACAACATCGCATTTCCTTATTTTTTCAGTAAATCCTCGCTACCGTCATCTGACAGAAACGGAAATTAAAAAAATACATCCGAATTTTCGTCCTTACAGTATGAATTTAAGAATCTCGAACAAGCCGATTTTCATTAAATACCCTGAATTGGGTCGTCACAGCTGCCTTTATTTACAACTCTGTAGATTCAAACAATAGAATAAAGTTATTCTATTGAAATCACGTTGTGAGGGCACTTCTAGGTATTGAGCAGACAATTACTGGAGTTTCGTAGAAAGGTGTTGGCTGAATTTATTATTTTCTACAAAGCTAACAATGAAGACAGTGTTCTAATTGGTTTTAATTACAAATATATTAATTGAATCGTTGAAAAATCAATTAAGTTACATGAATTTTATACAATTTCTTGGAAGTTATCAGGGGTAATGAATGAGTTTTAGTGAAATATGCGAAATTATACCTAAAATAAAATATGTTAGTAAAAATGCATACGCGTGTTATTTAATTTACAAATTATGTTTGTAAGTTTGTTGTTTCGTAAACCAATCATTTATAGAAAGAAAACATTCAAGTAAAATAATACATAAACTCACGCCTTTATCCCTGTAGGGGTAGGCAGAGGCGCCACCAGGACACCCACATTTCCCCTTGTATGTTCCGTCCCGTGTGATAGGGAGCGAGCCTATCGCGATATCGGACACAAATTCCTAAGTCCGGGCTGATAATGAATAGAAAAATCTAATATCACTTTGCCCGACCCGGGATTCGAACCCGAGACCTCAGCTTTGTAGTCGTATCGTAGTACAACTACGCCACCGAGGCAGTCAACAAATATCTTTCACTATAAATTATTTGAAATAGTTTCAAAAATAAACACATAAAACTGAAGTCTTATTCGGAGCAGCGTGTGCCGTACTGTATCGGCCCGTAATCACTCGCTATTCAGCAATGTACATGTATGTATGTTCAGAATCCTGTACAATCCCAACTCCGATTGAAAGGAATCCGCATTTTAATTATTAGTTTTTTTATTTGAATTAGCCTCTTGTTTCTGTGTAAGGGCAAACACATACACAGAGCATACACGAGTTAGGCTCTTTGCTCGTATTGCTGATTACGAGTCGAACCGCAATAAGTTCCAACGAGCGATCAAACGATCTCGCGCACCACTCACTACTGTACTGAGAGTTGAAAGCTGAGCTGGACTTTGCACATCGAACTACTGTGCTAGAGCAGACAGAGCACACAATATAACGTATGCTAGTTGGCGTTTCTTTTACACAAGTACGTTAATAACCAAAAAGATACTGATAAAAATCGCCTAGTGGCATCCTCATTTTACCAGTGTGTGTTCTAACTTAATATGTGATAGGGGTTGAGCTAGTTTATAACTAGCTAGTTATTTAGTACAAAATTTTGCCTGAGGCAATTTGTTTGAGATTTAGCCGAATGTCAGGCTTTGGTTTCGAACCCATTACTGTTACACGTTGCACAAATAATCTTTATTTCTCTTGGAATTTTCAACATAAAAAATCCTTATCCCCAAAATCCATTTACTCTTTTTTATAAAATTTTCTATTTGCATGTGAGCTTAACTAAACGAGTTACAGTCGACTAATAGGTCTTCACAAATTTTTACCTCGTCTATTTATGATAACTCAGTGGTATCGTGCACGAAGCACTCATTACTATCCCTGGAATACAACGCGCCCTTCATAGCGTTAATATTTGCTCCGTTTATTGACCATTTACACGGAATATTACTGAAACATTGATGAGATTAGAACTTCGATCTAACTGTACTGAAACAGATATATTATGGATTAACATTAAATAAATAACGTAACTTTATATTAGTGTGTGTGGAGTTTATTTGGTTGCCTTTTATTTCTTGCTACATAAAATCTTATCTTGATCTGTATCAACCGTGTGAAGACGTCCGCACACATTCCCTTTCCGAAATAAAACAACTGCATACTTATAATTATTATAATAATTACCGAAAACTGGAAAATAAAGCTTTGTCCACCTTAATGTAAATTATAAATAAAACAAAACTAGCTACTAAAAGTACAAAGTTCTTTCATCGAGTACTCGATCTTATTGTCTTCTCATTAGAACTTTATATAGTTTTACTTCATAAAACCCGGGCGAAGGTGCAAGAAAAACTCATCTGCTTAATTAATATTGTTTAAAAGTGAGGTACCAAGCTCGATTGGTAGAAAGTATTTATGTGTTAGAAGTTCGAAGCAAACAAAAGAAGAGTAATTATGCACCTAAATATGCCCCGAAAAGCCCCATGATATCTAGAAAAATTTGAACAATCATCAGCTACATCTTTCAAAATGTTAGCCATAAAATACTTATGAATACTCACAGTAGATCACTTTCTACTCCTCGACCGCTAGTACTGCAGGAGGGCGTATATATTGAGCTAAATATCTGGCAACTAGTAAACGATCTTCTCGATACGAGCAGCATTTCGAGATATAAATCCGAATATGTGTCATTAGATTTCCCTCAAAGCAACAAAGTCCTTTGAACATAGCGAATGCTACGCATAAAGAACAATCTGAATAAAAATCCAGAAGCTGCATTCCGTAATCAGTGGAATCCAAACTTCTAAAAACTTAACAGAATTTTTCCAGTTCACTTGTTTATCGATTCCACTGGGAATTCTAAATAGCTTCCTTTATCGCAGCAGCTATTCTCAACTTTAGCTCCAAGGAACCATTTTGGAATTTAATTGTTCTCATAACTGCTACTTTTATTAACTAATTTACGGTTATGCCATTAAAGTGGGTATAAGGCAGCGTTTGTTTGTTACGGAGGCGAGCGGCGATTATTATCGTTGCAAAGCTTTTTTTATTTACGTTGAGCAAAGTGTACCTGATGGTCAGTGCAATGTCCTTCAGATAGTTTATGGGACGGCAACAGATAATTAACGTCTGCCATTCGACATAATTATCAGACATACTGCCAACAGGGTTAATTTACAATAAATATTTTTTAAATGCAAGGAATGTTTCATTAAGTCGCTGGATGCAGGCCGCTTACAAATAGCTATGGAAATCCTTGGGAGAGATGTTCAGCAGCGGACTTCCTTGGTCTGAGGATGATAATAACGTTGATTCGTCTTGTCTGCAGGGAGTGGAGGTGGTATGCGAGATTCCACTGGGTGCCGGACTGAATCCTGAAGAGACGGTGTGCATCCGCCGCACGCAGGTATATAAAATATATAATTCCTTCTGCCTACCCTTATACTGTACTAACAAGCGAGATGTGACTTTTTTGTCTCTAGCATAATAAATTGGTTTATTATTCTGCGGTCGAGGGCCTGCAATTCGAGAAAAAGCCTTTTAGTAAACTACTATCATTGGGCCGGTTGGTAGACTTAACACTAAAATGCTCGTGAAGAACTTTCATGTCTGCTGGTCTCCTTACTGTGTATCCTTTATCATTAAATAAAGCGAACAACTAATACAAACACACACGTAATAAATGTAGTAGAACCTGCCCTGGATACACACAAGCTCCATGCGGTTTGCTGGATTGGCCTTCACCCAAATGGGCTGTCAATAGCTTTTAGCGTTCGTTTTCGATAGATACACATATATACGGCATCCGCAACCGCTTGTAAAAACCTGCTCACGGTTATCGGAGGGCTTTTAGCTCTCTCATTACTCTCTGATGTGTTTAAAGCACATTTTGTCGTGAAAGCTTTACCTTATCCATTTAAAAACTATTTGTGTACATTAAACTGTTTGCGAAATTCAATGAATATTTAACGTTAAAAGCTTTTTATTATAGCTTTTGTTATTCATCGCATAAACACGCAGTATGTATTCGAGTCGTATCGTTAATATTTATTTCCTCTAAATAGGCCGTTCCTATAATAAATATCTATTGGATGTCTGGGCACATAATTCGGTTATGTTAATTTATTTTTATGCCTATCTTTATCGACCATTTAACGAGAGGCTGACACGTTTTCCGTGTGGGAGAATGATTTAGTTAATAGTGTGATGTAGACTATTAGAATTTATTTATTTATTTATTTATTTATTTATTCTTAACTGCACAAAGAAAAAAAAAACACTTAAAGATATTACAAATTAAGTAAAAGTACAGATGGCGGTCTTATCGCTCTAGGCGATTTCTTACAGACAACCTTAGGATGGATATAAGAAAAGGGAAAAAAAAAGAGAGGGCAGTCTAAAATTTAAAGGATACAAGCTCCAATTAAAAAAAAAAAAACTAAAAATAAAAAAATAAAAATAATAAAATGTAATTGAATTATTTATAATAATATATACACAATATCCAATATATAATTATAATAAAAATCATATATACATACACACACATACACACATATACATACATATACATAATATACAGATACATACTATAAATTACCTTAAGATTCAAATGTAGGGAATTATACTTCTCAAAATGTCTGTTTAGAAGGAAAGGTAGTGGTCTTTAACCATTTTTTGAATGAATTCAGTGTTTGAGCTTGTCTTATCACAACTGGTAATGCGTTCCACAGTCGAACAGCTTGCACTGTAAACGACTTATCCATGAAAGCTGTGACGTGCACTGGCATTCTCAATTGCAGATTCTTCGATGACCTCAAGGACCTTGAGTGAGACTCATGGAGAAATATAAAACGTTCTTTAAGATAAGGAGGGGTGAGAGGATTAAACAAGATATTGTAAAGAAGGGAAAGAATATGAGCATTCCGACGAAGTCGTATGGGTAACCACTTGAGCTTAGCACGAAACTCGGAAACATGATCATATTTGCGTAGACCAAATATAAATCTAATACAAAAATTTTGAAGACGCTCAAGTTTATTAAGTTGGTCCTCGGTGAGATTCAGATAGCTGACATCGGCATAATCAAGGATGGGGAGTAGGAGAGTTTGGGCAAGAGAAATCTTCGTGGTAATGGGTAGAAAATTGTGTAACCTTCGCAAGGACCCAGCGGAGGCAAAAACCTTACGGCTTAGCTCCCGAATCTGCGGACCCCAGGTGAGAGACTTGTCCATGTAAAGGCCAAGGTTCTTGACAGTATCACTATAAGGTACAGTGACACCATCACAGAACACAGATGGTAATAGGTCCCAATCAAGTTTTGATATCATCCTGGGGCTGCCGACAACAATAACTTGAGTTTTAGAAGGATTGATCTTCAGTCCATAGGCTTTGCTCCATGTACATATATGTTGGATGTCAGTGTTGATGAATCCAATCGCATCGACCATCTTGTCCAAGGGTGCCCGAGTATAAATTTGCAGATCGTCAGCGTAAAGGTGGTAGGATGAGCGAAGATTATTAGTAATGGAATTAATAAAGAGAGCGAAGAGTAAAGGAGATAACACGCCGCCCTGAGGTACACCAGCAGATACAGAGCACCAAGAGGAAAAGCACTCCTCAAAACAGATGCGTTGCTGGCGACCATACAGGTAACTACGAAACCAACGAACTGCCGTTGGAGATATGTTAAGAGAACCCATTACGCCAAGTAGTACGTCGTAATCGACAGTGTTGAAGGCATTACTGAAGTCCAGCAATGCCAGAACAGTCAGCTTACCTTCCTCCATACCCGACCTGATGCCATCCGTAATATGAGTTAGAGTGGTGGTCGTGCTATGCCCAGGACGAAACCCAGATTGGAAAGGATTTAGGAGATCGTGTTTGGAAAGGAAATCATTCAGTTGGGTGTGGATTAGACGTTCAAGGACTTTGGAGAGGAAAGGAAGAATGGAGATAGGACGAAAATCTGTAAGATTGAATGCATTGGATTTTTTAGGAATAGGAATAATATGTGCTTGTTTCCAAGCAGCAGGAAAGATGCCAGATGAAATGGAATTGTTGAGGATATGGGAGATGATAGGAAGGATTTCGTCTATGATAGGGAGAATCATATTACGGCTGACACAGTCGGTGCCCGTCGCATTAGATGAAATGAGCGCAATGGTCTTTCTAACATCACAATCGGCAAATTGTTTAATGACGAAAGCAGAGCATTCGGGAGTCTTGAGGGTCGAAAGGAACTTAATAGTGCTATCTTTCTTCGCCTTATCATAGAAAGACGAGGAAGAAAAATGAATATTTAAAGAATTTATATCAATAGACTTACAAGAGGATTGTTGTTGAGACTTACCCACTCCCAGTGTCTTAAGAAATTTCCAAACCTTAGTTGGATCTCCGTTTTCGACTGAATTGTGAATATGTCGGCGTTGAGCATTTCTACACACCTTTCTGCAATGATTGCGGATTGAGACGTACTTCTGCCAATTTAACTCATTGGGTCTACGATTATATCTGGACTTGGCCGAAGCTTTTTTAGCGATCAGTTCTTTGATATCGGCTGTAAGCCAAGGAGATGGTAGGTGTTTAAGTTTGACTGGCCGGACAGGTGCATGCTTGTCGAAAAGATCAATTATATTATTGGTGAAAATAACAACTTTATCATCAACAGAGTTAGCACTGAGAAGGGGACTCCAGTCAATGTTGTCGGCATCCTCGCGAAGATCAACAAGATTTATACCCCGAAAATTTCGTTGAAGCAGGATTTTGGGTAGGGCTTTAGGAGGACGAAGACGATAAGACAGGAAAAGTAAATCATGGGACGAAAAAGCGTCAGCAGGAAATTGTCCATGTTTAGCCACATGACTTAAGGAGGAAACGAAAATGAGGTCTAAAAGAGAAGGAGAACAGTTGGGAGAGTGATGGGTCGCAGAGAGTGGAAGAATGGACAGGTTACAGGATTTAATTGTATTATGAAGGGAAGTTGAACGACGGTCGTTCTTAAGGAGACAGGTATTGAAATCACCCATGATTATGGTTTGACTGTACGTAGGAACTAGATTTTCAAGGATTATTTCAAGAGAAGAGAAAAAGTCAATGTGAAGCGAAGGACAATAATAGACACCGAGTAGGATTTTTTTTAGCGAGAATTCCACCTCTAAGAAAAGATGCTCACCAGCGTCGGATGGTGGGGGTTGTGGAGACACACTAACTATAGAATAGCGGAATTGAGTTCGAAGATAGATAGCAACTCCGCCTCCACCACGTGATATACGATCGTTTCTGATGAGGTGGAACCCCGGGAGAGAATAAGTGGAAGAGGAAAGACATGGTTTTAACCAAGATTCAGAAACTAAGATAGCATGTATGTGAGTACAGTCAAAACTAGCCAGCATATCTGGGAAATGAGCCGGAATACTCTGGGCATTGAAATGGACTACATTAAAATTCCTGGGGACATCGGAGAATTGAGACAAGAGATTATCAGCAAGTGATGGAACACTGACGAAACTATCGTCACTGCACGCTGAGAAGAACTCACTGTCACTACTTTGGTCACTACTATCATAGTTCACAGACATAGATTTAAGCAGCCAAAATAATTAAAAAATATATAATAATAATAATAAGTATATATACGAAAATAAATAGTAAATATTAAAAAAAAAAAAAACAATAAAATAATAATGAAAAAATAAAAAAAAAATAATAATAAAAACTTAAACTTAGACTAAAATAATAACTTTAAAATATAAAATTGCAAAAATGAAATCAAAAACAAGAAAAAGAATTAAAATGTACAATCGTCCATCTGCCGGTTGTGTTAAAAAAGAAAAAACGCTGTCATAAAATATAAACGGTAGGTACCTACATAAGAGGGCTTAATTTGATACTGAAGCTAGCAACATAATTAATACGAAGACAAACAACATGGAAAAAAAAAAAAAAAAAAAAAAAAAAAAACTCAGTAAAAATAAATAAAATAAAAGACACTGTGGTAATTTACAAACTAACACACTGCTAGTCCAGGCACTCATTATTTGAGTTAAATATACACTACGATTAAAACAAAGAATTAATAATAAACACAAGCAAACAAGTATCACGACTTACAAGGAGTAACAAAACGCTCTTCAGTGTCAACAAGTGACATCTGTCATTTGAGGCTATATTTACACCTAACAGTTAACAATGTATAAAATTGAATTGTACACGAATGAGGGTGAAACTAATTTAAATTATAGTAAACAATCGAGGACAGCAACAGTTAAAGTAAACAAAACTAAAAGTCTTAACGTGAGGGTTTTACCTGGACTAGTCAGGCGAAATAAGGAATTGAAAACACACACTTCACTTTTTAGAAGCCGCAGCTCGTCGTGTCTTGGGCACAGCTATGGCTTTTCTCGCTGGACTCGGCTTTGCAGGGGTGTCCACAGCAATCTGGGCGAGCAGAGTGAGCGACACCACGCGATGCCGAACACCAGAACTAATTACATAGATATTCCCGTCACGGGTCCAGGAATTCGCCACACCAAACTTTTCTCTTGCGGCCATAAAGATGTCGTGTCGGGACTTTGTGAGGAACTCAGAAAGAGTGATGCCAGACCCCTTCAACTTAGTTTTGTTGAACCACAGCTTATCTCGCGTTGCCGTATCTTGCAGTTTGACGAGCATAGGCCGGGGTTTGTTTGAGGGAGAAGGTCGGCCCATCCTATGACTGCGCTGTATTTCACCAGTTGAAAAGTCTGTGATACCCAAGCGCTTGCTCACAACATCCACTATCAACTGAGAAGAATTTTCATTTGCCACTTCAGGAACCCCATGAAATAACACAATTTTCCGGCGCCTCTGCATCTCAATATTGTCAACGGTATGAGTCAAAGTTTCAATCTGCTGCTGTAGCAGACCAAGTGCCTGTGTGATGAAGGCTCTGAATGTAGAAAACTCTGAGGCCAAATCAGCAGAGCTTGTTGGAATCACACTGCCCGATGTTTTACTGAGGTCTGACTCAAAAGCTGCCATCCTTTGGTGGAATTCAGTCTTCAACTCTTCAATGGATGCTTTCAACACTGACTCCATGATTTGACGTGTAGATAAGTGTAGAGGTGAGGTGTTGTAGTGATAAATAAGTGAAGTGATGTGACAGACAAAGACAAGGAAATATAATACTAAAACCGGCAGGTAAACTACTTAGCAGATAATATTATGCATAAGTAATGGACAAAAAATTATTATATATATTTTTAAAATAAAAATAATAGCAGAGCAAAATTTGTTTCACTAGCCTACACAACTACCCACGCAGGAAAAAGAATATGTCTTTAATCTACGCCGTTCGCCTAATGCAGTTTGAAAGCAATCGTTGTTAACCAAATCTCTATGGAGATCTCTCATGTACACCGGTTTTCTCTTAGTGGTTTCTGAGATCGTTAAAATATACGATAAATGACTACAAACACTTACTTAACTTTGAATGTTGGTGGTGTGTGCTTGGGGCTCAAACTTACCACATTCTTTTTGTTAATCCAATTCGCTCGCAACAATGCTATGGTACACTACAATTTAATTAAGCAAACTCATTACTTCAAATGACTATACATTCCGCTCAAGTTCGTGATTGCAACAAAGGGTATAAGCGGGCCATTACGCGGGACATAGCGAACATATCCGGGTGAATGACGTCATCGGTATCCCCATTACATCCCCTGTTCTCTTACTTAACTAAATGGGTGGGTAATACCAGTAATACCTTCTATACCCACTAAATGTCCTCTCATCCACCAACAAATGCGGGCAGTTCATTAAACTCTGTTCGCACTTATTTCTTTTGTTTCCTGAAAGTTTCACATGAAAGAATCACACGGCGCACTATACGCTACAACATTAAACGCTCTAACTTTTCTAGTAAACTATACTTTAGCCAGTTTCACCTTGCAAGTTTTTAGTGTTTTAAAACAGTCATTGTTATTGTATACTTTTTATTAACATAAATGAGGAAAGTTGGAGTAGCACTTTGCGTAGCACATTCGTAGCACTTGGCGTAGCACATTCGTAGCACTTGGCGTAGCACATTCATAGCTGCTTGTAGTATGTAAAAGTAACGGTGTTTTGTACCTTTTAAATAATATCAAAGTATTCCTTTTGGTTGTAACGAAACACATTAATTTCGTCTCGTTTGTAAGCTGAACTTTCTTTTCAATATCAGTACAAGATCACGGTGGAACGGCCCTTGCCTTACAACCGTATAGCCCAATGTGGCTTTCAACAACTGTTAAATTAATATTATTTTCCGTAGAAAGTAATTGCAAACATACTCACTTAGCAACAATATACACCCCTCGATGCGCCGCATGAATCTTCCCGGAGATATAACACAATTGTGTACTAATATCCTGCCGACTCGTGCGCTGAATGCAAATGAACTTGAGTGGCAGACGTCAAGTACGAGCGACTCGTATGTACTGTGTGTAGTTCCGAGAGGATTCATCTTACAAGGTTATTGTACCATTTGTATAGGAACATATTTGTCGAAAAACTGTAGTGCGTTTCGACGTTTCTTACTTACATAAAATACACGTATGAAAAATTGCAATTTAATAATAATTGATCAAATACTCTTAAGTGCTACACGCATTTTTTTTACACAATACTAAGATACAAATCTCGTGCTAATAGATTCCAGTAAAGAGATGTATCTCTTGGTTTACTGGAGTAAACCACATTGTCAGACATGTATTTATGTCTAGATCGATGCTGTCGATTGTATCAAAAGTTATTTCTCTTATGCATGAAAAGCTCTCGGTAATATTTCTTAAATCGTCTCAGGATGCAGCCAGCGTCGCCACCGCCAAAGCTTTTAGCCATTCAGAGTGACGCTCAGGAGTGCAGCTATTTATTTAATCATCCCTTTCACAACACTACCCCATTCTACACTTTTTGCATACTAAAGGATGTTTATACATTAAGCTCATTTTGCTCTTATTTACGAAATCAAATTTCATTAAAAATAAGTAAAAGTGTTCGCTTTATTAATTTCCGCTCGTTTAATGAAAACATAATTCCCGCCGCGCGCTCGGATAAATTCAACTGATAGCTATTTTGCGTTTCTTAATTGGCCCTTGAGCGGATATATTATATTGATGTAGGTTCGTAAACTGAATTTGCGTTGCAAAATTAGTGATAGGAATTAATTGTACAACATACATGCGATAAAATGCGTAAAAAATAGTTTTATTTCAATTACAAACCATTTTAAATATTTCTCATGAAAAAGTAAAGTCGACACCGAATAATATTATGACACAATTTAATTATGTAGCTTACTGACGCTCGTAATTTTTTGATGTCACTAATTTATTGCAACTAGTTTAATTGTGTAAACGTAAACATCTCAGTGACGAAGTTTATTTCACACACATTCACGATATGATATTTTAAATAGTTGCATGAAACTGATTCCACTCGTAATATAATGGATAACTTATAGGCGGACCCACGGGACAATACAAAGTCTCCCTGATGCGTCATCGAATTAATAATTACTACAGTTTACCTAACATTAGCGAGCCGAGTTGCTCCCAACTGGAAATTAGCTTCTGTTTTCGACGTAACGATATAAGGCTCAGTGGCGCAGAAAACAAGATAAACATTTCTAACTGACAGTGCCAACAAAGCAGTTGTTGAATGTTAAAAGTATACATTAATTATTGCTGCATCAGAATAACCACGTCATTAAATCACTGATTTTACTGTGCGGTAATTAATTGATTGATCCAATTTGGTGAGCCACTTTGTTAATGGTGATCAGTTTTTTAAATTTAAATTTATCCATATTCGCAGTGATAATATTAACGGCGGCTTAGCAAAATTCCCAATCGTAGGTGGATGCAGGCCACTTTTAACAATTCGCTGCAAAATCCTTGAGAGAGACTTTTATTCAGCAATAGCTGTGGCTAAAGATGATCATGATGGTTTTATTAAAGCATATATCTGACAAACGAGAAAACGGTTCTTCCGATGGTACAAAACACATGTAAGTTCGTTACAGTACTATTAAAACTAACGCATTCTTTTTTCTTTCCTTCTAGAAATTCACTCGCCAAACGAAAAAGAAAGCAAAACTATGGGTAGATTTTTGGGTCGTTATTGGTCTGTGAGTTTACAGTTGGTGAAAGGTGAAAGTACATTACACGACTGATGCAATATCATAAATTTTAACAAAATAACGTTCTGAAAATCCACGTAATTACCTATCTCCCGACACATATTTTATTTATAGTTAAACTTTTCACGTCCTAAAATAAAACATTGCGATAAATTAGTCCACGATTTTTCTACCGTAAATTCCGTCTAACGAAAAATGTTTGTTGGAACAAAATTTGTAAAGCGATGTGAAACGTTATGTCTGACGGAGATTTATAGGTTGCGCACCATGTAGAGAAAAACACGAGCTGTCTTTTACTAATTCATTTAAACGAATAAACTGGAAGAAGTCACTGTTTGGTTCTTAAAAAATAAATTTAAAAGTACAAATTATAAGCCCTATTAGTTACGTTAAATAAACTATAAACAAATATAGGTATTGATATTTTTTTAATTCCTGATAGCTTCCAAGAATTGTCCCATCAATAGGTGGACGTCCTTCTGGCCACACCCGGCGTACGATAATACTTTTTTAACATACGGCTCCATGGATTATTTCTATTCTCTATGTACAAATTTAGTTTCCATTATAACGTTAACAACCTACTACAAAGTCTAATTTGCAACAACTACATTATGTCCACGAAACAATATCCCTTGATATAAGGTCGATGTATGCTTGAGCGGTTGTAAAAGTCCAGAGAGTTGATATAAGTGGATTTATTCCATCAGCAATAGTTGTGTGAGTATTCACAGATTTAATGTTTGGGTTTAAAGTTGTTTATTAAATCTACAAATTAGCTTGTTGACTTTACTTTTAATTTATTGCAATAAAATATCGATTGTGTTCAATAACTCTGAAGTCGTTGTTTAGACATCCTTGAGTCCGACCTTTTAATCTAATGAATACAAAACAATTTATTTATTTATTTATTTATTTTTTATTTCAACAGTACAATATCTTACAGGTAAACCCTAATTGACTTTAGACGTCCTTTAATTCCAAACATAATCAAGTCTAAGCGTAGGTATATTAATTTATTTGTTTTGATAAGCAAAAATAAACTACATTATTTACAATATCTGAGTATATTAGGTACGTTACAAAAGACAGCCAACAACTAGTAACATATTTGGTAAACGTTACGTATTTGGTAACACATCGTATAGTTTTTCATATTTAATCGCTCACATGGAGCTTATTAACCGCACAAAGCCTGGCATACCTTTGTTTAATCCAAACTAGACGAGAAATAATAACGAATCGAACTGTCTCAGATAAAATATTTTCATTCGAGCCTTCCATTTATTGCTCAACCGACTTGACAGCAAAATAATACAAGCGCCGCGCGAGCCAAGAATGTTCAACTAGCGTAATTGAAATATCTCGCAGATATACCATTTTAAAACTATTAATTAATCTTGTAATTCAGTTTCAATAATGGCTGCGTGCAGATTGTATTTATTATATGATGTTCTGAATACAGATATGCATACTGCATATTATGCTATCGTATGAGATATTGTTGGGCGGATTAAGGATAACATGAAATTCAAAAAGCTACGGTTAAAATATATTTTGCCTTGTCAAGTCTTATTAAACAAAGAAGCAATAGTAATAAAAGTGTAGTGTAATTTATAATAGTATAGCGGACCATGTACATCCTGCTTAATTGTCACCCTCATTATACCTTGTTATATCAAGTATCTTTCCAACTAAACCATTTCTAATTTTGCTAGTCTAGACATAAACGAGTGATCAAGTGATATTCGCTGTTATTACGCCGAATTACTAATTCAGTTTATGATCTAGAATTACGTTTATAATGAAAACCATTAACCATGTATAATACAATTACCCAGCAAGCAAAACAAGATAGTCCATTGTTAACTCGAGACAAACCACTAAGCATGTACGAGGTTGTATAAAATACGGAGCTAGTTTCTTGTTGAGCAGCGGGTCCCGAGAGATAGGGGCGAATTATTTGCAGTTTATTACTCGCCCGTGACCAAACGATGGAAACGATTGAGTCAACGACACTAGCACGTGTTTATCTACTTTATATCGGAATCAATGTTCGCTGAGCTGGTTTATTTACTAAGTACTTAGTTAGCTTTGCCCCGCAGATTATCTCGTGTGCTTATATTGACATATCTTGTAGATTCTGTTTTTATCTCCTGGGTATAATTATGTAAGCCTATGAATGGAAGCTGTATGTTTGTGCGCTATAACCGATGTGGGCACGTTTGAACTTTAAGTTAGGCAGTCCGTTTTGTGTGAGATTTCGGTTTGACAAATATTTGGAAGCTGCCTGAGACTAGAATTTTTGCCTGTCATAGCAGCAGGCTTGTAATACGGCTAATTGTGCTTGTGTGCTGTCCGTTTTTACAGGGAAGACTTGAAGTCACCGATGTAAATATAAATGGCTACAGAGTAGGTATCTACTGGACATATTGAGACTTAACATCTTATGTCTCAGGATGGCGAGCGCAGTGGAATGCCAAACATTGAAATGAAATGAAATGAAATGAAAATATTTATTGAACCCATGAAATGTCATACATTATTTAGATTCAGTCACTTTTTTCCACTACCACCCGGTTCACAAGGCTGTTTTCGCCAGAGAAGAACGGGCAAGAAACTCTAGCGTTGCTCTTTTAAAACAAGTTTACAATACAGTATTTATACAGAGGTTGCAGCGTTAAATTCAGAGCAGTTCATAGATAATTTAGAATAGTAATGATGAATAGGGTAATTGGTCAAGTGATTTTGTACGGTTGATTTAGGTAAGTAAAGTCGCCCAGAACGCGGAATCAGTACACTGTTTCACCGAAGCAATGAATAGAAATAAAAGTTTTAAAGTGATTAAAAGTTATCATTATAAGCAAATCGAGCAGACCAGTCCACACAAGCAGCACTCGTTCACGAGTATGACGCATGTGCCAGCCATCGGCCTCCTCAACCATGTTACAGGGAAGTGACCGACCCGGCACACGACGCCGCCGCAAGCACAGACGTTTTAGCGAGCATGACTTACTCAAATTGCTTACAACTACGATGAAATCAAATGAACGAATTATTACATCTATACTAAACAATGCACATCCGGTTGGGGGACTTATATTATGTTATGTTCCCAAGCCTTATTATCCTCTAGGTATTCTGAAATTTTATAGTAAGCTTTATTACACAACTGTCGCTTAACAGTGGATTTAAATTTGTTTATACTTAAGGCTTTTATGTGAGTGGGAACTTTATTATAGAAGTGTATACAGTAACCCTTAAAAGATTTGCTGATTTTGTGGAGCCTGGTCTTATGACTGACTAGATTATGTCTATTTCTAGTATTTTTGTCATGAACATCGCTTAACTTTTTAAATTTCTCTATATTTTTATGGACATACATAAGATTAGTAAATATGAATTCAGATGCTACTGTCATTATGTTTATTTCTTTGAATTTTTCCCTCAGAGATTGTTTGGAGCTTAGTGAATAAATAGATCTTATGGCTCGCTTTTGGAGAACAAAGATTGCATTAATGTCAGCAGCACCACCCCACAGCAAAATTCCATAACTCATAAGGCTATGAAAGTAAGCAAAATAGACCAATCGAGCCGTATCAATGTCAGTCAATTGGCGAATCTTGCCCACCGCATAAACAGCAGCACTCAGCTTTTTTGCTAAGGCAGTTATGTGGGGACCCCATTGAAGTTTAGGATCCAATGTAATTCCCAAGAATTTGGTAGTCTCCACAAGGCTCAACACATCCCCATTCATCAAGATGTTGGCATTAACTTTCTTTACATCAGGTGTCACGAACCGTATACATTTCGTTTTCTGACTATTTAATAATAAATTGTTCACGCCAAACCAATGGACTATATTTGAGAGAGTGTGGTTTACATCGTCAAGGAATGGTTGATGTCGTTTTACTTTAAATATTAATGAAGTATCATCAGCAAACAACACTACCTCACATTTGTCCCTTATAAAATAAGGTAAGTCGTTAATATAAATCAAAAATAGAAAGGGTCCAAGAATCGAGCCCTGCGGAACTCCCATAGTAACAACAGATCCAGGAGATCTTTTTCCGTTGACATCAACGCTCTGAACCCTATTACTTAAATATGATTTACATAATTCAAGAGCAGGACCATTAATTCCATAGTGGCTCAATTTCCTGATAAGAATATCATGGTGAACACAATCAAATGCCTTGGATAGATCACAGAATACACCTAAAGCATCCTGAGAATTCTCCCAAGCATCAAAAATATTATTTATAAGCTCCACACCGGCATCAGTAGTGGAGCGACCCCGAGTGAAACCAAATTGTTTACCATGAAGTATATTATTCGTTTTAAAATATCTTTGTAATTGTAATAGCATCAATTTTTCAAAAATTTTACTTAATGAAGGCAGTACTGAAATAGGTCTAAAATTTGAGGGGTCATCTGTACTACCAGATTTAAAAAGTGGTATGATCTTGCTGAGTTTCATTTTATCAGGAAATATGCCACTACTAATACAAGTGTTGAAAACTATAGCTAGCTGGGGTGCTAATACAGGTATTACAGATTTGAGTATTTTTGTAGAGATTCCCCAGAGATCACATGTATTTTTAATGTTTATTAATTTAAACGTTTTTATAATGTCCATACTGTCAACGAATTGAAATACAAATGAATCCCCACATCCAGGCACACTTTCCTGCAGTAACTTATCAGCTATGTAAGGGGATGAATTTAAGTTTTTCGTTATGGAAACTGGTATATCTGTGAAGAAATTTTCAAAAGCTCTAGCTACATCTATATCAGAGTTAATAATAATATTATTAATATTTAAGCTAAACTCGGTGTTACGAGGTTTAGCTCTCCCAGTTTCCTTATTAATTACACTCCATGTCATTTTAATTTTATTTTTGGAGTTTTTAATTTTATTCTTCAAATATAGTGATTTAGCTTTAAAACAAACTTGTTTGAATAGCTTGGAATATTTTTTGACATAATTTTTAAATTCCTCACTATGATTATAAGTCCTTTCAGAATAAAGATTATATAATTTCTCCCTACTTCTGTGGATACCAACAGTGGCCCAATTGTTGAAGCAAGTTTTTTTGGCTGTGGAAACCGACCTGGATGTGAAGATTGAATTAAATTCCTTACAAAATATATTAAATACAGAATTATAAAGAATATTAGGGTCGTTACCCTGTACAAGTATATTGAATTTGTCTAATAATTTGTTTCTTAGTTTCTCTAACCGGATCTTTGTTACCGGAACAATGTTAAGTTTTTTAATGTATGTTTGCTGGAATTCACCTATAAATGTGACTAGTTGTCCACAATGGTCAGAATCTAACTTCGTAATAATAGATTTATTAATTGGCATAATATCAGTGAATACATTATCTATACAAGTAGCACTAGTGGAATTCATGGTGTTGTTTGGTTTTCTACTGTCCATGAGCGGTCGTATTGCTTACCATCAGGCAAATGGCATGCTCGTCTCGCTATTCATTGCAAAAAAAAATAATTACTTGTGGTAAGTCTCTCATATGTGGGAAGAAATGTGTTAGAGACGATGTGCAATTTTTATATTTTTTAGGATAATAATAAAATATTTTTGAAATAATAAAAATATTTTTAAAACTACCCCTAACGTTTTAGCCCCGTTACTCACTTGCCAGGTCTGCAGCTCCAAGTTGGGGTATAATAGAAGAGGTATGGGACAAATTTTCAGCTTGCCTCAAATACCTACCCAAAAATTAGTGCCATCTCTCGGACTATTGGTTTTGCTACTATCCATGAGCGGTCGTATCGCTTACCATCACGTGCATGCCAGGATCGTCTCGCCATTCATCGCAATAAAAATGAATTCAATTCTTCGGTTCATAAATTCAGAATTATTGATAATATCGCTACGAAAAGTGTATTACGATATTTACATCGGCAAAAAATATGCCTAGACTTCTTTCCGAATGAACATAAAAGAGTCATAAAAATGAACGATGTATCCAATCGCTTGATAGCACAACACAAACAGTGGTTAAATGGGGCAACTCTCTTTTATGATTACATACATTCCTAGCCCTCGCATTTATGATAATTGGAGGCCTTTTTATGCATAGTATCGTGCAGGCACATGAATAAAATGCTCATCTAAGGGTTATGACCACTGGATATAATAATATATAAATAAACATAGATCGGCTTCTAATAATGATTATAATTCACGTAATAGTATATGCAGTGTAACCCAGAGTACTGGCTAAGGGTGGTATGTTGTATTCTCTGCAGCGGTGTTTGGATAGATACGAATGACTTATCACCATCTCAAACCATCACAAATGGATCTTAGAAACCGCATGAATCGTCTATTTTCATTCTTGTCAAAACTGTCTTTTGTGTCGCTTCATTAGTTGTAATCTTTAAGAAATATTATGTAATTTATCTAAGCAGTAAATGGCATTACCGATAATGCCGTCATATAAGTTTATCATGATCTATGGTCTCTCGATGACTTGGCTTTTAACGCGTGTATACGGAAGATTAGTGGTAAAAGCACATCGTGGTATAAAAGAACTGGTGAATGGATTTCTTTAACAAAAGCATAACCCTTTCATCCGAGCAAAGAGTAAGCCAGGCCGAAAATACTCTGAAAACCTTTTATTGAAAATGTACATTTTAAAAATAAATATAATTAATGTACTTTTTATTTTTGTAAGACAGATTAACATTTAGTTTCTGAGTAGCTTTAAGAGATTATTGTAATGCTGTAGAATCGATTATCGTTAAAACTAGTAGAGCGACACTATGTTTTTTTAGGTTTGAAGGATATTGTAGCTAGAGTAACTATTGGACATAATGAGACAACATCTTGTGTCTCAGGATGGCGAGCGCAGTGGAATGGCAAGCATGGCTTTGTCAGTTATTTTGTTGTTTGGTTTGCTACTGTCCATAAACGGTCTTATTACCATCAGGCGAATGGTATGTTCGTCTCGCTATTCATTATAATAAATAAAAAATAAATGCCCAAATCAATACCTACAAATTAAAACTAAATCGCAGTATTGAACTCACGTACTCGCACTCAATTTACGTTGAATCCTGCTGCGAACCCTATCTGATTCGCATTCAGTACGCGAAGTGTGGTATAAAAGCCGTAATTAATCTTCACGTACAGAAGTACCTAGATATAGACGATAGATGGATGGTATTGATAACATGAAAGAAAAATGCCCGTAACTTAGAGTATTGAAACGTAAACTGAAAAACATTTTTCTAATGAATATTCATTTGTGCGTAATAAAATATGAAATCATATTGTAAAGTGAAAAGAAATGCTTAATATAATCTTCAGTTAAAAACACACAAAAATAGTGTTGAGATATTCGTATCAGTTTTATTGCTTTCGGGATTTATGGAGTTAAAATTGAACCGATTCATGTTCACTAGCCTGTTCATGTTGCCAACTTTCCTTGGTGCTATTTCAAATGAAAAGAATTAGCTTTTAAATTTTGCAATTGTAAATTGAATATTTTTTGTGTTAATTTTGAGTTAAAATATTTTTGACAACACATTATACTTAAAAAGTGTAACGCTTTGCCCTCAAGAAGCATTTTCCTTGTACATAAATTCCTACTTTCCTTTGTATATAATTTTAGCTAAAGAGATTTATTAAGGTTCTTAACTAAGCAAGCCTAAGATATACTGGATGGATGGACCTATACTGGATGATCCAGGTATCGCTCGGTGCCGCCACTTAATAATGTCTAATAAGATTAGTATCGGATTGCGGCTAACCTGATTAGCTCCGGCGACGAGCTATCAACCGCTGTACTTGAGTTAGGCCTTCAACGCTGATTGGTTAGGTAATTGTGGATTACAGCAGAAAAATAGACGCTGTGTTTATTTAGGACATTTACGAGGTATAAAACAATTTACATTTAGAAATCATCTCTATAAATTGTAACGGGTGATTTGTATAAGCGATGAGTAAAGCAACCTTATTCTAGCATGACGATGGTGCTGGCAGCTATATTAAGAAGAATAGAATAAGGATTTGAATAAAGAACGTAGTTTTAAATGGCGGATGTTAAAGATGGCCGATTCGGGGATTACGCTGTGATTGTTCAACAGAAAACGTAGGTATTTTAATATGCGAGTTGTATGTTGTAGAGAGCTCTTGTATTAATGAACATGATGTTGGAAAAGAATTGAGGAATTATGATTACACAATCGTCGTATTATTGGGAGTTTTATAAATAAAATCTTTTACAAACTCTTTAATTAAATCGAATTGAAATCGTATACCTACAATGTACAAAGTGATTCTGAAAGATCATTTAGTTAAGTACATAAAGTATTGAGAATGTCAAATGCAATAAAGTTGTGTTGCATACCGAATCCTTTGGGGTCAATAGAATTCCGATCAATAAGGTTGTAACTAACATTCTGCGTTAGTTTAAACGTAATTGAATGTTATATACTTAATATACTCAATAATTTCCAATCTCGTTCCATATAGATCCATTGAGATGACTTCAGCTATAACCTTACACCGATTTGCGAAAAAAATATTTTCATATTTTTGTTGCGTGTATAATGGTCGATATAACTAAACATATTTCTATTACTGATTGCTTCTTTACTGATTTGAACTACCTATATTTTGTTCTTGGCATATTATTTCCCGTTTTAATACATCTATATTCATACTTTACATCACTATCATATCCAGTGAATTTTACCAAGATTTAAATTTACCCAACAACACCCAGGTTTACCATAAACCGCGGAAAGCGCTGTGCATGTAAAAAAAAATAAACAAATTCTCCGTCCAACACAGAGAGTTTACTGCTGCGACCTTAATCCCCTCCCGGAAATAACATAATAACCCCGGTTATTATGCTTAAACCAAGTTCGGCCGTTACACCTCGCCCAAACTCGCGCTTTATGAGAATGTTTTTAAAACGCTCGTCCGCTCGTAAAACGACCGACAACCGAAACTACACGAAGCTATTAACATACTTCCGACAGGAGTTACACAGTGCCGACACAGGACTTTATGTTAGGGGCAAAATACATTTCGCAAGGCACTCATAGCTTTAATAATATTCTCGAAAGATAAACAATGGTTCCAGTAGTCACCCACATTTTACCTAGCGTAGTTTAATACTATCTGTAAGATATAATAGGATGCGGGCTTAATAAATAAATAATAATAAATGCGATGATGGGCACAAGTTCCAGTCCTGAGTAATTCGTAATATGATATTTTGTAATTAAAAATTACACACAAGTAAATTAGTAGATCTTAAATTTTATCTAGGAGCTGAAGGTTGCCTCGGTGGCGTAGTTGTATTACGGTACGGTTACAAAGCTGAGGTCTCGGGTTCGAGTCCCGGGTCGGGCAAAGTGATATTGGATTTATCTATTCATTATCAGCCCGGAGCCAGGAATTTGTGCCCGATATGGCGATAGGCTCGCCCCCTATCACATCGTGGGACGGAACATGCAGGGCGAAATGTGGGTGTCCTAGTGGCGCGCCTCTGCTGCCTACCCTTTCGGGGATAAAGGCGTGAGTTTATGTATGATGTATGTATGAGCTGAAGGTTCACAGACTTAACTCATTGCCATTATACTAATGAGACGTATAAATTAATATACCAAAATATTGAGCTAGTCGTCTATAGCCATGGTCATGGATATAAATTATGCCAGCTGAGTATTATACATTAACTAAAAAAACCCTCTTAATCATTCGAAGCACATAGACCTTGCCCGTGCCAATCTAGCCCGTGGTGAATCGCCCACGTCACACGCGCCTTGCGCCGCCCCTGGCCACACGCGCAGGACGTCCTGCAACATTTACACGCTCCGTAAATCAATGTTTGTGCGGAAACAACGGAAAGGGGAACAGTACCTACTTTATGTCCCGAGCGGACGCATTTAATCCCCCGCGTATATGTTGATGTATTGGCGTATTGATTAACAAGAACTGGGTGGAAATGTTTTAATTATACCCTGTATTCTTTGATATATACATTTTTTGATGTTTTATCTACATACATAAATTCACTCCATTATCCCAGAAAGGATGGAGAAGGCAGAATGAGGGTAGAAGCGCCACCATGACACCAAAATTTCGCCTTGTATGGTCCGAGCGAGCCTATCGCCATATCGGGCACAAATTTCTGGCTCTGGGCTGATAATGAATAGAACAATCCAATATCATTTTGCCCAACCCGGGATTCGAACCGGAGACCTCAGCTTTGTAACCGTACCGTAATACAACTACGCCACCGATGTGTTATCTTTGTGGTATAAATCGACGTAGTAATTTAGTAGTGACGCTTTTGGGTTTAGCCTGTGTCTATCTGTTTTGAAAGCCGCATAATTGTAGCGAACTGCCAAAGGTTACGTCGAGAGTCTATTTTAACTACTGCATTCAGCTTTACCTGCAGTGTAGTTATAAAGTTGTGAGAACGTAAAAAATAGCTTAAATATTGCCTCAGCTATGTAAATTATATTCTGAGCTGAATAGTCACCAACGTGAACTAGATCGATTCAAGCTGAAATAAAATGAATGATCTGGGTATTTCATATTCATATTCCACTATATGTGAGACTATTATATTACACTCATGAAAGGCAGTAATGCGAGAATAGACGATAAATTATTTTAAAATCTCGAGAACATGGCTCAGGTATTTTCGTTACCCAGTTAAAATCTCAGCATTTTAATTTCTGAGAGTTCGCGTCGAGTGGGACGGTGAGATCATATTTTGCTTGAAATACGCGTAAAAGTATGTTGGAATATTTGAAGGTGTACTTGTTCTCGGGCACTCAAACCAAAGTTCAAAAAGCCCATTTTTTTAATTAATTTTATAACATACAAGGCGAAATGTGGGTGTGCTGGTGGCGCCTCTGCCTACCCCTTCTGGGATAAAGGCGTGAGTTTATGTATGTATGTAAATTTTACAACAATTGGAGCTTACATTACCTTATCGAGGTTTAAATAAGACTTATTTAGTACCTGGTTTATATTATACCTGGTTCTTGAAAACATATTCTATATCTATATCAGCCCATATACGTCCCACTGCAGGGCACGGGCCTACTCTACAATCGAGAGAATCGATTGAGAGTGGTTAGGCCATACAGTCCACCACGCTGGCCTAGTGCGGGTTGGCGGACTTACATACCGTAGAAATTCTTTAAAATCGCTACGGTATGCAGGTTTCCTCACGATGTTTTCCTTCACCGTTAAAGTGCATGGTGATTGACTATCAATACACACATAACTCCGAAAAGTCAGAGGTGTGCCCTGGGATTTGAACCCGCGACCACCGTGAACATGTAGGCAGCCGCGTCTGGTCCGTTACCAACAGGCCACCACGCACTTGAAAACATATTACAATAGTTTTATTATCACAAAAGTTGTCTGGCAGAGATCGCTTAGAGCGATAAGACCGCCTTTTTAACATTTGGATTATTTTATTTCTCTGTGTTGTTATGTTATTTGGTGTACAATAAATATTAATAATAATAATAGTAATACTGACTGATAAAACAGGATCTGCCTTTGTCTCTATTTTAAGATCAAACATTCCTAGTTATTTCTTACATCATTATCCAAAATAGAATGCCGTTTCAATAACGGTCGATAGGCTTGCGTATTTAAATTGCGAAGAACCGTAGTCTAGACTCTAAGAAAAACAGAAATTATGTTACAAACACAAGGTCAAACTAAACCAACACCGAAACAAAAACACAAACATTTACCTCTCGGCAAGAAAGGAGTAACAAAAGCGCATCAATAAAATAAGCACGTCCGTTCAAGGCTGGTGAAATGCCAGCGTGTGACACGTAAAAAATAAATCCGGGCACTGAATAAATATACAAGCGAAATTGATTTGTTCAAACGGCGCGGTGAAAGTCGTTGCCGAGGCGCGAATCGCTTCGGATATTGTGCGAGCAAGTGAACGACGCGACGTACTTTCAGCCTGACGCACATCGGCTCGCAGTATTGAAAAGGCGTCGCGATATTTCGCGTCTCACAAGAAATATTCGAAGATATATAATTAATTCTTTTATATAGCGAAGAAAAACATTAAAAGGAAACCTGCATATCATAGGGATATTAACAAAAAATCTGGTGGGTGTGATGCCCGACAACCGGCATGATTTCAGCGTGATAGACTAGGGACTACGTTAGCCAGGCCCACTATCCTATTAATTTTGCCTGGTTATTGGCATCCTTAGTTAAAATATTACTAATTGCCTCTCACATGTGTCTTAAAAATATAAAGCGAGCTTATTATTTTATTGGGTCCTCAATATCACGCGTGAAGAAAAAGCAGGCAACAGTCTATTAACCCAAACTTTCTCAAATTCCTTATATAATATGTAGTAAATAGCAGTGCAATGCTACGTGCGAGTGTGCGGCGTGCCTTATGCACGTCGGTACATTTCCCGTCAATTTTCCTCAATTTGCGCGAGTGACGAGCGACGCGCCACGCGCGACGACCGTGACGTGTACCATTTGGTATCTTCCGGGATTTACCAGCGGAGAATATTAATAGAAAGTCAACATGCATTCAACAGTGACTTATACATAACCTATAAGATATAAATATGATAGTCAGGGATATAGAACCATCACATGCAGAGAACAGGCATAGATAGAAACAGTGTTTCAAAAGAGCTCAAACATTTTGGATGCGATTTCATAACATATTTAATAAGTTGTAAGCTTTGAGTAACTTAAGACAGCCGGTATTTCTCTTTTTTCTTTCTTTAATAGTACATAAGCTTAAAAATGTTGAACAACATTCCCGAAGCGCAAAACATCTCATGTGGCAACATCTAAGTGACGTGTATATTTGCATTCGTATTCTTACCTCTTGGATACAAATAAACATGAGGTGAATCTGTCTGCTCACATTGTACACAATGTTAGCGTGTTAATATTTCAATATGCAAGGAGAGTTTCGTTTAAACAGACGTTAGGCAAATGGGATTTCGTCCAATAACGTCGGACCTTGGAGTGTACTTTTATTGAGAAAGCGCGAATTGAGGTCATTCACAACCGCCGCTACTGTTTGCCACGAGATCACGAAACCAATCAACTACACTCCACTCGCGCCCGGAGTTACCACCTGGCCCATTTTTCCCGAGACTGTTCTCAATTGTTCCGACCACCTATCAATTTCATCCCATTTTGACATATCACACGATGATCGATCAATTTGTTCCGTGGTGATTGAGAGTAAAGGTTTTTCTCATTCATAGCTGTGGCCGTGCGTATGCCGTAAGTGCGATGTTTCTATTGCTTTACTCAACTACAATCGTCCCCATAGTTTCATTAGTCCCGCTTACTTTTATCCCAAAGGTGGTAACCCTGTTAACCGATAAATATTGGTTTTTAGGTATCCCACGTGAATTTATTTGTAGTGGCTTACTGGGACTGCATGCACCGGCCGGCAACTATACCCTGCAACACCAATCACCACGAGTACCTTTTCCATTTATAGATTTAAATTGTATCACACCGCACCGGAGTTTCTGTTATACTTTATTATATTTTTGTTAACCCTTGTGTCCTGTAAATATAAAAAATCAACAACTTTTAACTTGTTATTGTGACAACATAAATCACGTATAAAGTAAGATAGTTATTAATTATCAAAACATGTGACAAATCGGTATAAGCTTATAGATACTATTCATGCACCTTGACATAGCTTCAAGATAATAATATCCGCATGAATGAACGTATGACCAAACCATCAGTGTAAATCACCGTGTGCTTCATTAGCAAATTCCAAGTTGCGGTGTCGGATCGCTCGCCGTGACCCGACGCGACCGCCGATCGACCGCGAGCCCTAAATCACTGATCCCGTGACGTCAGCCTGCTAATACACAATACAGGTGGTGCCTCGGATAGCCGCAGGACCGTGGTTAAGGGCCCCATTCATATGGATGCGTCCTTGTTTTTACTTGGCTTCATTTTACTTACATTGAGTAGCGATATGTATTTTATCTGTGGGGCAAAATGCTTTGATTTATGTTTCATTTATACCTGATGGAAACTCTTTTTCAATAGTTGAAATTGACACGGAAAATATTAGGGAACGAAGTTTCTTCGTGATATTTTGCTTCACTATTTAAGATAGTGATAATATAAATCACTAGCACTCATAAGATCAAAAAATCAATGGTATGTGCTCTGTTTTACAGGCCATCACCACATCCGCTTTGGTAGTCCAGTCTTTTCTAACTGGAATGTCGTTTATGCTTCGGTGTATATATATTTTTTATTTGGAACAAATGTTATGTAGGCGGATACCAAAGTCACTTGTGTTATTAAATCTTAGCCATTTTGCCTGATATTTGGCATCGCCTTCCATTGTTACTTTTTACTCTCATATCTTCCTTGACATCGAACCAGCATTTTGCATTGTTTCTATCCCACTACGGATGTATGTATGATTCACGTCTATGACGGTAACTAATGAAGAGTAACAACATGCGATGCTTTTACCGTACAATCGTCCGCGCACGCTGCACCTCATGAAATATGCTCGTTGGAAATGAACGGTGACAAACTTGTGTTGGCGTGTGTTGCCTGGCGCCGCGCCGCACTAAGTGAGCTAGTTTGATAATAGGTGCGTGTTGAAACTAGAAAATTCGAGAAAAGATTATTTTCACCTGACTGCTCACAAAATCGTTGGTGAAATTAGGTTTTACGCTACCTACCTTTATGGTATCACTAATGCCACCTAGTGTCATTACAGACAGATTCATTTAACAAATCTGGCTTAGTTATGCTTGGCGAAGAAATTGCTTATATAAATCGAGAATAGGCACAGATATGGCTGGGCTGCCTGTGCTCTAAAACAATGGATTATAAAAAATTAGCATCATAACTGATGACTGAAGTAGTGTGTGGTAAAATCATGGATATGTTTTGGGATGCGTTCGAGGGGTAAATCTATTCGTGTGCTAGCTTTGCACTTCCACAACGTGAACGGCTTATTAACATGTACGCACTGAAAATTATTCTGAAAATTATAATTTTTGTTGGCATAAATCGTTTTAGATTATATGAATATTTTGCGGTCTGAGAAAACGTCTATTTCACGAGCTAAAAGATTGTTATCTTGTAAACGCTTATAACTAGATCAATCAAGCTTCCAAAACTAATTGTTTACGAAGGGGCTGGCTTGTTGATTGTTCAAGACATTATTAGATTTGTAGATGGTGCCATATTGCTGCTGTAAGAATACAAATTATTACTACACAAAATTTTTGGAGTATTAAAAAAATGTTAACACATGTGTCTTACGCCTGTTTCATAAGAGTTTTCGAATCGAAAAATGCACAATAACATGTACAATTACAAATGGAGACAGCCCTGATCCACAGTTACTTGTACACCTATAAATAAAGACATTGTACTCTAGACTATTCTCAAAATTAGTATATTACTGTAATTTTTCTTCGTTTGCAGAAGGAGATAGCCCCTGGGGAGGAGGCTGAGAGCAAGCCCCTCACCCCCACCGAAATATTCCTGGAAGAAGACCGCCGCCGGGACCGTCAGAAAGGTACGCTGGTGGTCTCATACTAATGCCGTTATGCGCACTTGATTGATCACAGGGCATTTATATATTTCCTCTCTTAATTTGTCGCGTCGTGATGTGAAACTTATAGTCAATGTACTAGGATTAGATGTAAATACAATTTCTGTTTATAAAAACCAAACTATCTAGAATCACTCTATGACTAAATATAATATCTAACAGATTGTTAGTAAGATAATATGCGAGAAAAGCTTACATTAATTAATGAAACGAGCTCAAATTCCAGGAATTAACAAGATAACATCCATGCATGTATGTGTTTATATAGTAAAATATTACATAAGGATTAGAATAACAAGCGCATATTTCTTCGCTAGCAAAATGTTGTCAGATCTTAAAATAATTGGTACTACTCCGGAAATTGAAGTACGATGAAAAGCGAATTCTGCGATGAAAGGAGATGCTTACACAGCAGACACCAATCTCGGCGGACGCGTTCTTCACTTGATCCAATTTGGCAATATACAGTTTGTTTTTCCTTTAATGACTATGCACATATCCAATGTTGCTATATTTTTCGTTATCAATAGACATATGTATGTGTACATAAAATTATCAATTTGTGGGCGTCCCTTTTTCAGACCGATAAATATTAATTTTGCGTCAGCTTGTTTCATTTTTCAGTTGTAACTTTTTTTTACAATAAACGCGCTTAACTACTTTGCAATGCATGATTTGTGGTTTACATAATTTATAATTGTCGCATTTATGATATAATAATAAATAAGAATTGGTATTATGATAAAAATATATTGAGTGAAGGCAGATCAATCAATAAGTACTTTGTATTCGTTTCTCGACATAAGCAATCTTTTTCCGTGGGTGGATATTTTCCTAAAAGTGCTAGCGATTGTTTCCAACTCCTAGTTGTGTTATTTCTGAATTATTTTGTTACGGGTTAAAAGGTATTTGTGTCGCCAACAGACTTGCCGAGCTGTAATGCTTTATTTGAATTCTTTGTGTTCCGTTATTGGACTAAGCTGACATGAGTTATAGTGGTGGGTGTGTGAGAGAGAAAGTCACTGAAAAGATTAACACAAGGCAGTCCGGTAACTGTAAAATTATAAGCAAAGCTTTTCGGCCTAAAGCAAAAAAAATAATATTAAACTGACCCTTCCTAAGTCTGATAAGGAAACTAAGCGATTTCCTCAATAAATCTAAGCGTTTCCCAAAATAATCTCGGCATTAATCTGATCAGTTATAAATATTCCACAACGGATAATTTAGTGTAATGTATTGTTATGTTTTGGCGAGATTGCCAGCAGTATACATAATACGCGCATGGCGCTGTAACCATTCCACATGGAGCGCGCAGCGGTAGTCAACCCGCGGGTCACAGCGCTTGTGGGTCGCTACAGTTCATGCGAATACGGAAAATATGCTTTTATATTTGCTGGTATCGTATCAATCTGAATATCGACCATCATATACGGAACATAAAAAAGGCGATATGTGGGTGTCATGGTGTCGCCTCTACTTACCCCTTCTGGGATAAATATATGTACAAGGATGGAAAAGCTGTGTGATCCACAGAAATGTGTTGCGTTGTGCATTTAGCCTGATACCTAGGCACCACCCATGAATGTCCTATTCAACCCTTAGGGAACAGAGTATTAATTACGATACATTCTATCTTCTTTTACAATTATGCGGTATGTCATTGAATGGGCATTATTAGAATGCGATATTGAAAATTTTGGTACACAATAAAATCTTTCGTCAGTCACAGTTGTACCTCAGCTGAAAAACGCGGCATGGCAATAGATTTCAGCATCCGTTGCAGTCACAAGGTCTAAGTCAACATTTCAGCACAATAGCAATCTTGACACAAAAACGGTGCGAGAGCCAGGCGGGCGCCCAGCAGAGTGCAGCGTTTTAAAACGTACCATCCGTAGGCACCGCCTGCGCCTCATATATTATTCATTCTCATTCAACAGCGTTCTACCTGCACTACCTGCACGCGTTACTGTGAACAAATTGAGGCAGGCTCGTACTAAGAGTATTTCCGTTTAAGTGGTACAGTCACATTCTGTAAGAGGGCGTTGGACTATAGTACCAATGGGCCGCGGGCCGCGAACGTACACTCTGACTCAAAGAAAGCGGACGTGAAGCATTGCTGTCGTATTTCGTTCGGTGAGTTACACGGCTCGAGGTACAATTTTCCATTTCTCCTCCAGGCCGTTTTTTTTTCTTTGCTTTAAGAGGCTGGCTAATTATATTAATATAGAATGCTCGGTTCTCTCACTCGCAAATATAATGCTCGAATCTGGACTAATACATTACAGTTGAGTGCTCCCAGTGAGGAACCGCCTCTATATTGCTAAACAATTGATGACGTAATCGCTTTGTCAGTTCACTGGCTTTAAATTTAGGCTTTGAGTCGTGAGGTCTTTGTTTATATTCCCAGTGCGAATCAATAAGTAATTTACCCATAAGAACACCTCGGCCAATGAGGTAATCCATTGATAGGATCACTTCTATTACACATTTGGACGAAAATAAACTTGCTTGGACGAAAATGAATTGCCACACTTGTTGCATGGCGGTAAACCACAACTCGCTCACGCGAATAAATAGATGTGAATAATTGTGGTGGCGGTCGGCCGCTGTGGTGTAATTAGATTGGGAAAGCTTTGTGATGTATCGGGAGAGTGACTTAATTATACGTATGTGGGAAGGACTGGTATTTGGAATGGTCCTGAGTGGGAGTAAATAGAGCTAGATGGGACAATAATTTGCATCGGGGCGAAACCGGGTTTGGCCGCTAGTACGTGCTTACGGTCAAGTCTGTAATCTTAAAATGGTAGGCAGGACTCACAATAGTACCGCTCTGAGTTTTATTTTTGTCTCAAGCTACTACATGGGGAAATTTTTACGCTGAACCCGACACAAATTCCAATTCCAGCTTTAACGATTTTTCATATTGAAAAGTTCAATCCAGCATCATTTAATTTACAAATTGAACCAAAGAGCTAAGGTCCATGCCCCTCACATACTACATACAGACTAATAAGGCAAATTAATAAAATTAGCGACTGCCTCGGTGGCGTAGTTGTATTACGGTACGGTTACAAAGCTGAGGTCTCGGGTTCGAGTCACGGGTCGGGCAAAGTGATATTGGATTTTTCTATTCATTATCAGCCTGGAGTCAGGAATTTGTGCCCGATATGGCGATAGGCTCGCCCCCTATCACATCATGAGACGAAACATACAAGGCGAAATGTGGGTGTCCTGGTGGCGCCTCTGCCTACCCCTTCGGGGATAAAGGCGTGAGTTTATGTATGTATGTATGTAATAAAATTAGTCTTTAAAATGAATAAATACAGAACTCGTATCGCCCTCAGCGTTAAATCTCTGTACGTATTTCGCGCCTTAGCGACTGTTTCTCAAGTTGGTCCGTCTTAAGTTTTATTGTTGGTAAGTTTAACACTCCCGAGTTAATGACCGTCGGATGCCACACAAGCGCCCCCTGTCTAATGTAACGCGAGTTTAAATGTTTGTGGCAGTTTAGATTTTATCAGAGGAACCCTTCCGAGACATTACTGCTAGATTACATAAGCAAATGTTTGTATTATTGAATGGGTAGGCACAGGTACTGATGGCAAACACAGTTTCGCTAAGATTATATCCCTCTTCGTGTATGTAACAGGGACAATACTATCCAGCAAATATAGCATTCCCGACCACCTCTTGTAATCAGATTTCAAAACAGTCGAGGAAAGACTCTGTAGTATAAATAAAATATAATAAGATATAAATATTTATGTAATGATCAAATATACGAGGACTATGTGTTGTAGTCATAAGATTCCACCGTATTTTCCATTCGTTTATGCCTGAAACGCCAGGTAATTACTCCGGGTTTCGACTATTAGTAAGCGACATTTTGGATACTTTGATGTGGATATTTTTAAGGAATTACCTACTTTTTAATATTATTTTCATCTAATAATCATTGAGATAATCCGACAACATAACAGCTTTTTAATTTATTTTTTATACCATACGTTGTCGTATACAAAGTGTCTACGTTATTCTAAGTCCTTGTGAGCTAGGTAGGTCAGTATTGTTAAATGGCTGCAGTTGGTAATCCGCTACACAATATGTACAGTTAGTTTGTTCGGCCACGGGTTTGGTTTTCAGCCAAAATAAATACAACTGTGCCCCGGTGAATCGGACAAGTGGATTATTGTTAATTCTTGTTCTATAAATTAAACACAGTTGGAATATAGTCTTTATTGATATTTGTTGTACAGTATATTATTATCTTTGAGTATTACAATGTTCTACAAAGTCTTAATAATGGTAAGGTAACAAAATTATGTGACTCGTTTCCATAAGCCATTTAGCTACTTTTTTGAAAATCATCCGTGGAAAATATTTTTGATATTCAAGCAGAGCGGAATAATTGTGTCGACAGACGAGAAATTGCACCACTGCACTTACTTACTACTCACTGTGTAGTCTCATTATAAAAAAAAACGATTTTTTCTCCTATAAAGACATAATTGACATAGGAAAGTGTCCTACTAACCGCCCCTACGTCGATGTGTCAGGTTTATCAGGGCGAGTTGAATCACGATTGGATTCGGATTACCGGTTCTGTTAGTGGTGTTGACGCGCGATTTCCTCGATAAAACTACGGGATGTATTTTAATGATTTTACTGGATTTATGACTTTGGTCCTTTTAAAAAAAAAGCATATGTGACCATGTCTCCAATGAAATATAAGATTATGGACTCATTTTATACACGTAATAGACAATTATTTATATATTCATTTAAAAGGACTATCGCCAAAGTGTATAATAAAATATAGAAAACCGTAGTTACATATGCGGATATTGTAATATCACATAATCAATATTGATTCAGGATTAAGACCTCGACATGTCGAGTTATTTTCATATGACACGAGGGCTTCACGTATTTGTTGTGAATTAAATTTCTCGCATGTCGACTGATATTTAAGCCGTGTCACATCAGTTTAGTCGAACGACATTCGAAACGAACATAATTACAATCCGTTTATTTATTTCATTCCATTTCAAAATGTTATAAAGTTCACCGACAAAATATTAATAACGTAGTTTATTTCGTAAAGCAAACGTACTATTAAATACGAAAGTAACCAAAATATGCAATATTAATCATTGAAGAATAAGTAATTATTTTTCTCTGTAGTATTAATCTTCGCTCTCATGACTACATTACTTATATTACATTAAGATATAAAGCCGAGTGTGTGTGTGAATATGTTCTATCCGTCAGTGGCCGTGGGAGGACCGCGAAGGATTAGTTTCCCTTGGAAGTCATTTATTTGTATGGACAGAGGCGGCGGGAGGCTATAATATGAAGTATCCAAAATATTTTTGTGAGGCAACTTATAACCTTGATTTACATACATACATAAGCTCATACATGAGCCCCTAAGCAATGAGCAGAGGTGCTACGAATACCACCCACAGTTGAACGAGCTAATTAGTGTGGTAGGGTAACTATTACCAATCTCAGAATCTTACGCAACATGTATTTCATGACGTGGAAATTGGAATTATCATGGATTTATCATTTTATAATGCATAACATTTATAATCAATATTACCATTTTAATGATCCAAGTATGGGTTAAAGGAGGTTCCTAAAGACTTCGAGACCTGAGACGCCTTAAATTCACGGAATTGAGGGCGGTCTCCCACGTCATCGTTTCCTCGCGCCGTCTCTGCAAGCAGTGGGCACGGAATACAGACCGACCGCCGGCAAACCTCGACCGTGTTTTGTTTACATTAATTTCACTTATCCCCGCAAATGGAAATATCATAGTAACCAATTTAGTGCTGAGTTTATTTAGGCCAGCTTGGCTTTTAGTATCAACTTGTTTGGAATACAGCCGGGAGAGTTCTGCGTGTGTTGGAATTTAATCCAACATTTGTTTATTTTATTAATACGAGTTTTTGAACCGGTTACAAGTTTTAATATATTTACTTAATTACGATGAAACTCGTTAGTGGTAAATATTAAACAAAGCTTTGCGCTAATATTGTTTGAGAACATTGAAATTTAATATCGAGCAGTTAGGATTTTCAGTGTAAAATATATTGTACAAAAATGGTTCAATTACTGCTCATATAAATTAATCATATCGAATATCCGTTTGTAAAGGTATCATGTGACAGAATACTATTATAGTTTTGTTTTTAAAAATCACTTTAACATTAAAGAAATTAATTCCGTGTTTAGTGTACCCTCAGGGGTCAACTTATTTCGCTTGATACTAGAACCTTTTCATTATAATGAAAGGAAAACGTGTTCCTTTTCAGTGGAAAACGTCCACACATATTGTCACTGAGCTTGCTCCTCTTTTGCCTTTGGTCCTTTTTTCGTTGTATTTTTATAGCTTTGGTATCTATTACATATTTTGTATTGGTCCGAAAACGAGCAAACAGGCTCCCTGATGTTAAGTGGCCGCCCATGAACATCCACAATGTTTGGATCATGGATGTGTTGTCGGCCCATCAAATCGGGAGTGAGGCAGTGGTACCGCCCCGGATAAGCCTGCCCATTCATGCTGAGTCATGACTGACAACAGCGTGGCTCTACAACTTCCAACATCGCCGTAAAATATCTCGATACTCTTTTGCTATCTCTTCAAAAGAAAAAATAGGATAAATTGACGTATTTCAGTACTTAAGAATAAAGAAACTTTTTCTATATTTCTAGAGACGTGTACTCCATATAAAACTCGTAGTTATGTCTACGCTTGACATATAAAAGGATCACTTGAACATGTTACAATCGTTTATAGCTTCGGAGCCGATGATAAATGCGAAAAAAACGACCTTAGAGAATCTGTATATTCAAACGACTGTGGATTCAGAACATTCTCAAACGATTTAGATCCACGTTTCGGTAATACATTGTCTGCGATAGGAACGTATCCTAAGGCGATGTTTTACCAGGCTAACATGATGGGATAGGAGATATTCGCATCTATTCGTTGAGCGAGTATTTTCAAATGGTAGAAACCCTTATATTGTCCAATCTAAGGCCCTTATTTTATCAGCTTAGTCTTATAGTTACACATACACACACACACACAAACTCACGCCTTTATCCCCGAAGGGGTAGGCAGAGGCGCCACCAGGACGCCCACACTTCCCCCTGCATGTTCCGTCCCACGATGTGATAGGGGGCGAGCCTATCGCCATATCGGGCACAAATTCCTGACTCCGGGCTGATAATGAATAGAAAACTCCAATATCACTTTGCCCGACCCGAGATTCTAACCCGAGACCTCAGCTTTGTAACCGTATCGTAATACAACTAAGCCACAGAGGCAGTCATATAGTTATTTTTGGTTATTCGAGATACAAATAGGTAGAGATATATTTATAAAAGGAAACTTTTTTTACAATGACATCTGCAAAATAAAGAATCAAAGAGTAAGTACATTGAAAATACAGATAGTAGGGAAGGTGCGACATACATTTATTTTTATGGAGTAGCCCGGGACGCGGCGTAAATAAATAATAAATATACCCAACAGTCACGTAAAAAGTCGTGACCCGGCACTTTTATACGCATCTTTTCAAAAACTACGGGACATTTTGTGAACCTGACTGTATAAAGTTGTACAGGCTAGTGCATACAACCTAATGCGGAGCACTGGCCTTCTCTACGATTGAGAGCGCTTTCAACATCATGCTGGCCTATTTAAACCGTTTACACAGGCTGCACCCGAAAGACGCACTCGCATAAGCCACTATGTTCAGTTTGCAATCATTGCATATGGTGCTCGTTATCTCCCCAGATAGCGAGCACCATGTACAATTATTACTCTATTCTCTGATACGAAGTTTAAATGGTCGAACGTTCGATGTCCACATGCAAGATAAAACTTTTCCTCTTCTAAAATCATTGTTATTCTCTATGAAACTTATTATCACGACGTCCGACAGAGGATTCAAACATTTTGTAGAGTATTTAGACACATTCCTACAGTTTTACGTATGAAATTCGAACACTCGAACATTCGTCGTCGTGTCGGAATAAAGAGTAGCCCCCCTGAGCGGATATGAATGCATTACAACTAGCAAATACTATACCAATTGAACAGATATATCGCTATTGGATCAATCCAAAATTGTATGATCTTTGTGTTAATGCCTTTCAACAATATTCTTTTCCTGCCATCAACCAAATAACTCCAGGAGGGGATGAGGCAGCATCCGCGGTGCAGTTGTTTGTGAAAAGAGAGGCCGTGGGTTCGATCCCCGCACCGAGACAAACATTTATTATGCAGTTAAAAAAATCAGTGGTAGATTATGAGGATGGATATGGGACTGAAAAGTCTCGTTGTTTCCGACACCCACGACACAAGACTCGACCTAATTATAATAATAATAATAATAATAATAATAATGCATCTAATACAAAAATATTACTTAGAATAATAATGGTATGAATGGTGCATTTCTGATAGTTGCGATATTTTTCTATCCTTAAAATATGAAGTGAAAGTAATCGCAAATATTTTTCCTTTTTTTGTCAGTCCAGTCCGTAGATAACGAGGGTCTTGACCACATATTTCTGCAAAATGTTGCAAAACTTTAATAATAAAGAAGCAAATCTATTCTCAGCCGCTCTCTAATACATATTGGTAAGTAGGTTAATCCCGTTGTTTTTATGTTTACGAGTGCAAATTGTACGAATGTAGTAATCTCATACTTTCGCTCGCAGCGTCTTGCGGACTTCGACCCGCCGACGGTTGTTCACGAGATCACTCGTTTCTTTGCAAATTGATACTTACCCGCTCGTACTGGCGGATTACTTTGATCCACTTGTTCGTGTGTGGACTGCAATGTAAAAATAGAGAATACATGGGATTATTTTTACGAAACCAACTATTTAAATTGTAACTATTCTGTACCGAATTAGCCGCATTAACATTTGATTTCTGACAAATCAATTTTACCTTTATCCTATTTTCTTCTTCTTCTTCTTCTTCTTCAGCCTATGTATCCACCCAATGCTGAGTATAGGCCTCTTCCAATGTACGCCAGGTTGATCTGTCCTGGGCAGTCCCCATCCAGCTCCTCCCCGCCACGTGGACCAGGTCGTCGGTCCACCTCGTCAAACGCCTGCCCCGGTTTCTATATCCAGTTCTTGGTCTCTATTCCAGCACTGCTTTTAACCCATCTGCCATCATTACTGCTGCATATATCGCCTGCCCACTATCCTATCTACGATGAGTATTTTAGCTTAATTTATATTTCGTACTGTGACGCGATTAAAGAATTAAAAATAAATAATCGTGCTATTTAGAAAAAAAAAACCTAGGTAGTAGGTATGTTCTGTTTTACCGCAAATGTAATTGTTTTCCCAAACTTCGTCCTATTTCGTGTGTGAATCTGAAAGTCGTCGAATCGTTCATGTTGTGTTTATTGCTCGCCACGCAGTTGTACAAGTTTGCGTTCACTATTCGCCGGACTTCGTAATAGAGTTGACGAAATATTAATCGAAAACTGGCGCCTTTTACGGTTACACTCGTTTCATTTTCGTTAACGTTGGCAATTTACAATTTGAAATACGAATGGGGTTTACCGAGATTAATAGTTTACTATGCTTTGCATATACAAAAGCCTTTGCAAACACAATTTCATTGAGTAAACATGCGGGAAGTTTCAATTTATTCATATTTGCAGGTGGTCAAAATATTGCAGCCGATGAATAGAGTTCAATCGGAGCTTAAAAAATGTTGGCTCGTGATGCAATAGCTAGTTTCAAAGCTTTAAATATTTTTTGAATAAATGTAAATTGAAATGTTTTAAAGCTAGAAAACGGTTTACCAATTACATGAACAATTTGCATGGTTCGAATGAAAGTTTTATTTTGAAAAACAAACATGGCTAGTTCTGGCATTATGCTTTTATTGTTCCGTTTCATTGCATAATCATTTAACACAATAATCAAGTAAGTAATCCATATGCTGGAAGAACATATTGCTACTGATCTAATTTAATGTGACATTGAAGAAATAAAGAAAATTAAATACAACTGAATGAACCTAATAGCTAAAAATACTTATACGTTAACATATAGTACTGAAAATAATACTGGCATAACCATATGAATACCATAATATATTTTTTATATAGCAGTGATTGACGAGAGGAGCATGCCACTCGCCCATACAGACAGACAGCGCTCATAGACAGTAGCAAAACCAAACAACACAATTAATATACATGATAATATGCAATTCTTGGCTTCCCCCGCGTTCGCCATCCAGAGCCTCAATATGTCCAGTAGTTTAACTCTAGTTACAATGTCGTTCAAACCGGAACACAACAGTGCATTTACACTGCTATTTGGCGGTATCTACCTAAGCGGCCTCTCACATTTGAGAGACCCACCACCAGTAAATACTAAATACAGAAATACCATAAAATTACACGAGCATATAATAAAGCAGTACAATAATGAAGCTAACAGGTGAAATATGAAGACATTCGGTTACAATTGGACAGCACCCAAGCATTTATCACACTTCACGAGCGCGCGCGTGTTTAATTAGACACGGCACCGGCGACGGCGGCGCGGCCCAATCATTGTGCACCATTACTGCCGGCCTTATCTTCACATTTCTGTCTCGATGAGCAACTCCACAGTAAACGGGGCTGGAGTAAGGCAACTTGGAACAAAGTAATTACTGCTTAGTCTTGTGGGGCGACTCTTTGAATTCAGTCTTTCTATGAAATGCATGATTCATGTTACGCCATACGTATATAGGTATATTAGGGATGAAAACGTGTTTTAACAAAAATTCATGCATATTTATTTTGTTATTGATGCGAATAGGTTTTTTCAACACTCATTGAACCGTAAGATTCTACACGTGTTCGCCGTGTTGGCTAATCCTATTTAGTTTTTTCACTATTTGATAAACGCTGTAAACATTATTTATATTCAATTCCGAATAAAAACATTTTTGTTGTTTGGTTCAATCAAAATTGTGGATTTATATGGTGATCCCGTACAACATTCGAATAGTAACAGCTGTGCTGTGTGGAAAATGGTGGCAAACCTGTAGTAATAAATCGCACAAGTTCGGGGCGTTTCAGGTACTGTTTGTGTATATCCAGTTTAGGGAAGCCCGACGTAATTGTTCCAACCTGCAACAGATAACCATTGTTCGTTATTGAATACTCTATTGATTTACTTTACGATGTTTAATTCCACTACAAAACCAAGCGTTTGAACAAGCACGAATACACAGGTAACTTCAAAAAATAGCTCTTGATATACTGTTATTCTATTGACTGTGGCAATCTTAAGTTGTGCCTTGGGGCCCAGGTCCATAATTACGAAACGAGTTGTCCCGGCGTCCCGCGATACGGCGATTTATACGAGACCGTGACGTCACCTCATTGCTCCCACGGGCGTCTCCAGGAATGCGCTCCTTAATGCTTCAAGTATTTGGGGAACGACAGTATGAGCGCTTCCCTTGTTTTGCTTATTAAACTTTGTAATCTTGTGTTTCCCGTAAGAATAAAAATGCTAATATGGAAAAATTTCCGCCGGAAAATTTGTGATTGGGGAGTATAATTTAAAAGTTATTTTATAATTATAGAATTTTTGGCATTTAGCATTCTGGCCGCTATAGGGCAAATACGAATTGCTACCACCCTTAATTTTGTTATATACCTGTACATTAGATGATTTAATAGTGTAATGAGAGGAATTCTTCTAGTCTTCAACCGCGTAACTAATGTGATCAGCACGCCCTATTTCCCCAAACTATCGCAAGGGGCGGCGTCTCAGTAGCAGCGTCACTTGAGGCAAGTTGCAGCTGTTGGTGTCATCTGCCGTTAATTAGGGGCTGCCGGCTAAGTTCCGCAGCATGTTGCTGCAAGTTTAGAGCTATTGTGTTAGTTACACTACTCATTATTTATAGGCAGAGTAGTTGGAGCGACGTTGACTTTGTGGGCTAGACGTTGCTCCGCTGAGCAGTGACATAGAAAACCATTCTCTTACGAAAGTTCAATGAATGGGAAAAAATTGGCACATTGGAAGGTTAACAACTGATTTTATACCGGCACGATAAAGCGATTACGATGTACGTAATAGTAAGTGAATTATAGATAGATTAGTTATCCACCTGCAAGATATGGGTATCCCGCTTCATTTGATGTACCGGGTAGATCTAGACTGCGACCGACGACGAAGCCAGGTGACTACAGACACAATCCACCACAAACGCCACCCATTTTTACCACCCAAACTTGACTTGCATAATGTCTAAAGTCACTAAAACTACCACCTGACTTCGTTTTTTGCTTACCTGGTATTTCGAGTTAAAGGCTCCCCTTTTTCTTACTTCACCACTGAAACTACTTCAACGCGCAGGCTAGGCTCGCAACGCCACACACGCCACTAACTATGACAGGCATTCCACTATCGTGTATGGTGCTCTCTATCCGAGTTGATATTAAGATCCTAACAAAATTTCAATATGGCTCTACATATCGCATATAACACTGAAAATACACATCAACATACGCTGTTTGATAACCAAACATGGATGCTGTATACAAGATGCATGCAAGTCGGAGCAAACACAATAATACGGAGCACTTCTACATGCCAATACGTTTGGATGAACTATAGCAATGGGCAACGTATGGAAGTTCAAAAAATGAAGCCGCATTCAATTCGTTTAATTGTATTGTATGCGTTTTGTTCACCGCATTTTAGTTCACTGTTGTTGTCAAAGCTTTGAGCGACTAAACTTTACACAAAGGTGTATTGCATTAGCAACATTGAATTTTTTACTTAATCATTTACAAAATGATATTACTTTAACTTCCTTTTTACTGGAAACCCTGCATTTTTTTTAGAAGTAGTGACACTTCTTTATCTAATATGGGATAAAAGCATTATCAATAAATGACATTACACGAATTCGAGTAAAACTTAAAATAATACCTACATCACACTGAATATATCACTAGGCAACATGGCAATATTGCGTCACCCAAATAGTTTCTGAACAGCAATTCATAACAATATACCAAAGCATTAATTACAATTGTGTAAAGTGATTAAAATTCTCAGCACGCGGCAACACAGACCATACAAATGAATCACCACCGCACAGCTATTGATCACGCTACGTGCTGTTGCAGCCGGCGACCGCCTTCGCTGTTCATATTTGTTGCTTGTGCTGCTCAGAACGGCTTAAACGTAACAAATCCTTGAGCAAACAGACCTCTGCTCACTTTGCAAACGACTATGGAGTATGGATACAAACACAGCTGATGTTTTAACATACTGAGCAGTGCAAAGGAGAATGACGTATTTATTATACATTTATGTTTATATTATACTCGTACATAACACAATAAGTTAAACATTTCATTTATTCGGAAAAAAAAACCTATTTTATTCTTAAAGAGAAGACACAAACAATGTTCAATTTAAAATTATAAGTTGCAACAGCAAATCTCATGCATTTTAAGTGGCAAGTGAACACCAGAAAAAAACAACCGTTTGGACTTTAAGTTCATATAAGAATGTATATAATTCTCAATCAATGACAATAGATCTCGCCCTATCACATGGTGGGACGGAAAATACAAGGCGAAATGTGGGTGTCCTGGTGGCGCCTCTGCCTACCCCTTCGGGGATAAAGGCGTGAGTTTATGTATGTAATGACAATAGATTTTTTTATTATAATGCTTAAAGATTTACGTATCCAAAATACAATTTGCTCGCTTCACAGTTATTAAAAAGTACTTGGCTTGTCGTAAAGTCACTCTCCACTGGGTCGGTTGTCGCAAATGGTCCACTACACGTGAGCGAGTGGGTCGGTAATAGCTACAGGCGGGTGTTTGCATACATATTTAAATGCGATGAGAGTGAGCTTGGGACCACTGGCGTACCAATTTATGGCGTAACTTGTTTTTTCACATCTCAGCCTTGTGTTCAATTTTTATTTTACTGAGAGATCCTACCTATTTGGGTTAAGGTTTAGTTTTTCTTATATGCTAATCGCTTAAACTTTAATTTGGAAATTGCTGCCAAATAACAGCGTAAAAAAGTAGTTCACGTATGAATGTCCAAAACCATATGTAGAGTTTTTTCGTTAGACATTTTGTATCTTTTGGGCGACTACGGGTTCTCCTGGGTCATAGATGGCCTGGATTTTAACAAATTTGCGCTTAGAATAGAATTCATATGTCCAGAGTCGCGTGAAGCTCTTTTTATAGAGATAGCATAGATAGGATAGGGCGGAGGACGCGCTATTGCCTAGTTAACCAAGCATATTTCAATAGATGTAATGTGAGTCGAGTTGCTATTTTGACCACACACACAAGTCTCTCTATATTCAAATATGTTGTATTTTGTGTTGTAGTCCACAAATGCCGCTGTCCGTTCGAGATGGTGTACATTCCGCCGGTGGTCAGGCCGGAGCCGCCGCAGCTGCACCCTGAAGACTACGAGCCCAGTGTAGAGATCTGTAAGTAGACCCATCAGTAATACTCATTAGCTTATAGTATTAAGTTTATTGTGTTAACATGATAGTGGGATTGTAATGCGGCTGATGGTGAGTAAATAGCATTCAATATAGGTACTAAATAGTTTTCCAGCGAGGGACGATTGTATGTAGCCGTCGACATTATTATACCGGTCTGGAAGAGCCAGATTTATAAGGGTTCAGCCTGCATGCTAACTGTGATGAATTTTCTGCCACCGTCTACGGTGGTCGCTATACAGAAGGAATTGAATATTTTATTACCTTTTTGGTATCTTGGTTCGAAAAATAAATATATTTTGGGTCTGTCTTGTGAGGACGAGAAGTCTCACAATTCCATGCTTACGGAGGGTTATTTTATAACATTCCCCCATACCACCTACACGTGACGGCACCGTACAAAAAGCAATAGCTCCCACGAGAGCTCGGAAGAGGAAAATTAGTGAGCGTTTGAGCTTTGTGCCGACCCTCGGCTCTAACTAGCGCACCTTCCGACTCCGTCTTGTACACTCCGCTTGTCGCCACCGCCAGCAGACATATTAAGACACACTTAAACACCTTATATCGCTAGTATATCGCACCTTATATACATTGAAGGGTTTCAAAAAGTTTATTTAGCAATTTAATTCAGTTTCCTCATTTTTGAATTTTGATGTTTCCTTATTTTTTTGATAAATTTGCTTATTCCGGAATTTTGGTAAGTTTCCTCTCTTTTGAATTTCAATAAATTTGCTCATTTCGGAATTTTAATAAATTTGCTTATTTTGAAATTTTGATAAATTTTCTTATTTGGGAATTTCAATAAGTTTCTTCACTTTTGAATTTTAATAAAAAAAATTATCCGGATTTTTAATAAACTCGCTTATTAATTTTAATAATTGAGATTGTTTTGGAATTTTGATAAGTTACCTTACTTTGGGGTTTTCAATAAGTTTCCTCACTATTGAATTTTAATAAATTTGCTTATTTTGGAATTTTACTAAGTTAGCTTGTATGAAGTTTTTATAAGCTTGCTTATTTTTTTATTTTAATAAATGACCTTATTTTGGAATTTTGATAAGTTTCCTTATTTTAGATTTTTAATAAGTTACTCACTTTTTAATTTTAATAAATTTGCTTATTACGGAATTTTGGCAAGTTTCCTCCCTATTTCCAACTCCTCCTATATTTTTTATTTCCAACTCCTCCTATTAACTTTTTTGATTGATTTCGTTGCGGGTTAAAGACAAGTTAGACATTCCCAGAGACGCGCTGAGCTTCACTGTTCAGTGTCATTAAAATGCGTGCCACTGTTGATCCTGGCTTACAGGAGTTGCAGTGGCGGGTGTGAGGGCGGGACAGTCTCTAAAAAGTTTCCTCCCTATTTAATTTCAATAAATATGCTTATTTCGGATGTTTTTAATGAGCTTATTTTTGAATTTTCATAAATTTGCTTATTTCGGAATTTTTATTAGTTTGAGGGTATAGAATTTTTATAAGTTTGTTGATAAGTTATTTTCAAAAGTCTCCTTATTTGGAATTTTCTTAAATTTGCTTATTTTGGAGTTTTTATTAGTTTGATTATATACATTTTTTAGAAGTTTGCTGATAAGTTATTTGCAAAAGTTTCCTAATTTCGGAATTTTAGTAAGTTTTCTCATCTTTACATTACAAATAGTCCGTAGCATCATTACCTAAAAAAAACAATACAATATACTCGTATATGTAGATAGGAAATCTGACGAATTCTCCTACTTTCAGCCTTCTCAGGCCGTCGTCATTCACTCCACGACTGGCAATTCGTCGGATCTAAATTAAAATGTAAAGCGAAATGAGCGGCGTCATGAATGCGCAAGCAGTTGAATTGTTGTTTATTACTGAAGTATAGGTGAATCGTTTAAATAACATCGGCAATTGTCACTTTTGTTGCGAAATATTTAATTGCATTGTGTCTGTAATCACTAAAACAACCACCTTACTTAGTTTCTGGTCGCAGTCTGGATCAACCCGGTATTATAACAATGTCTAATTGAGGACATGCAACAGTCACAGTGAAGCATGCACGCACGTGCAGGCTCTGCAATGAACTCCCTGCATCGGTGTTTCCTGAGCGCTATGACCTGTCCTTCTTCAAACGAGGCTTAAAGTGAGTACTCTGCTTAAGGTAGGCAGCGTGTTTGTTGTGCTGGACCCCTGGCACTGCGAAGTTCTCTGGGCAGCGGTAGCCGCTTACCATCAGGCGGGCCCCTAGCTCGTCTGCCTATAAGGGCAACAAAAAAAAAGCGTACAAAATAACTGGTTCACGAAGATATTCGCGCCTTAACTATTAGTTGCACTAAAAAAGTCATCAAAGTTACATCGCTTTTAAAGTTATTTAAATGACTTCAATAAATTGACTCGCGACTGCGCTTGATGTTCGTTTATTGTCTCTAGCTGGCAACGACAAGAACCACAAAGAGACACCGAGGTTTCAATTTAAATTGCAATTGGTCGCCATCGATTCATATCTCAGAAGCTGATATTATTCCCTCATACAATATTGCGGATTCAAATGGAAATACGGTATTAAAGAGTAAAAGTCAACAATAAACAATAATTTGTATTGTACGTTATAATTTTAAATTAAAAACGACACGATATAATATTATTTATTCAAATTATCTTCTAAATCCTTCATTAATACTACCGCCGCGCCGCCGCGCCGCCGCTTCGAAATGCGCAAGAAACTTCCTTTAGAAACATGAAGTGCTTTTTTTCTCTTGCTTTTTTTTCAATGACAAACTGTTATAACAAAATCCTGACGCCAATTTAAGCCTCCTAAAAATATACAATTCAAATAGCAACAAAACAAAAGGACCAGATACACAAAATTGTCCAAACCAGCATTACAGAACCGAAGCACGGCCGGTGGCACGTAATTACAAAATATAATGGCGGGCGGAGACTCGGGCGAATTCTATTTACATCGGGTTCGGCGCTGCTCGCGTACAAATGCGACTAAATTCCGTCAATCAACTCGCGCCCACTCGAACACGATGGAATAGCTTTAAACCGTTCCGATCTGAGGCCGTTTTTGATTTGCGTTTTTTAACAACATTCAGGACATTCAAGGGCGTATTGAACATCGAAATTACTTTTGAGGCATGTGACAGAATTTACGTTTTTGTAACACCTTTTATGAAGTTCATGGCTAGTGTGAAAGGTAAATTTATATTCCGATCCTAACCTAGGAAAATATTGAATGATAAATTATCTTTTTGGCTCGCCTTTAATATGTCTCACACATGGTGTCGCCGCAACATAACTTTTGGGATGGTTTGGCTTATTATTTGACGTACGGTCGCCGATCTGACGTATAACCCTTTCAGGAAATTTACTGAGTCTCGATCAATATGTGTAATTCTTATCGTAAACCCGCAATCTATACATGAAGACAATAACATTAGACTTAAGTCTTAACATAAACGGGTGCTGGGTAGGTAGGCTTAAGCTGAATGCTTCCACAATGCATGTATGCAGATTTGCAAGTCCTAATCCCCTTTGTTCCTGCGCGAACAACAGTAATTAGCCACAAGCTATTACAGGACAATAGGCAGCAAACAGGCCTGACCGGATAATACAATACATGAGGCTACTTGGTTTGTCCGTCATTTCTCTAAGATTAAGAGTCACTTTAGCAGATAACATCAAATTTATTGCTGGATGAAAATGGAATATCTGCGCCCAAATAAAGTCCAGCTACCCTAATAAGTCATACGTAAGGCTTTAATATTGTTCCCTTTTCGCTAATAAAAGATTAAAGTAATATTTTTATGTAGAATCAGCGTGCAAAGGCTTAACATTTTGAAAATATCGATTTTTGTGTCGTATTCGTAGAAACGATTAATAAACAAAGAGGTTACTTAATGGTACGTGATCACTATTACTCATACATCATCATCTACAATAACTTGATAACTTATAGTACATTGCCGGCCTTAAAATAAAAAGTGAAATGGTTGAGCACAGCGCGATATAATAATATGGGACTTGGGAGATTAAAGAGTAAGTTGTGCTCCTTTAGCGGTCTTTGTAAATCTCGAAACATGATCCGTATCGAACTATTTTATGCACATCACATTCTTTAACGTCACACATGAAACTCGAACACGTAAATTATCAGCATATTGTCATAAACTAAATGCAATTAATGCCAACCCGCACTAGGCCAGCGTGGTGGACTATATGGCCTAACCCCTCTCAAATGTACTCTCGATGTTAGAAACCTGCATCCTACAGTGGGACGTATGGCTGATACAGATACAGAAATGCAACCTTGTACATTAAAAGTCAATGTTTCTGCGAGGCTCCCGCACTTGATACTGATCATTTAATCACTTGTCAGTGGACGAGCCTCCTCCCCTGACGCGCGTGTGTCCGTGCTGCCGCTCCACGAAGCCACTGCTGCCTGAACGAGAGGAACCCATCTGCCTGCAGTTCAGGGACTTGCCGCTCAGGACTGGTAAACATATCTAGCATCCAAATGTCTTTAGACTATTTATTGACTTGAAACCTGTTCTTCATAAGCTGTTTCATTATAGTAACACAGGAGTTGCATTTATTATTGGCAAATATTATTATTAAAGTCTACATATATTCAACATTGGATCCCTGCGTCTAAAAAGAGCAGTGGAGAATGAGAGAGACGTATCACATATTTATTGTTCACGTGAAGTTGTTTTGTTGTCAAACCCTACAGATATCATTTATTGCGCAACCTTTTAAATAAAAGTGTAGAAAAAGTGTAAAAACAGCCGAAGTTTAGGAAGCCGACGGTACTTAGAAGTTTTGTATTATAAATATTTTTTAACCCTCTCATATTTTTCGTAAACTCTTAAGTATTTTAAAGAAAGATAACAAGAAGGATGCTTTAATGTTGGCAAAGTTAGGAGTTTTTATAAATATGTTTTAAACATAACAAGAATTTATTATGTGGTCTTTCTTTCAGTTACACTCTGCTCTCAGACCGCCTTCCGAAATTTATCGCCGAAAAATTTTAATTTGTCATTGCATTGTAAGGAAAAAAAAATCATGGGTAGTTGGTAGAGCTGATTAGTGTAATACTTCTGCAATGGAGTATCGTTTGTTCGAATACAGGGAACAACCACTTTAAGTATAAAATATTATTTTTTCATAATATATTATAGAACAGGTTAAATTATTAATTCCGGTTTTTTACAATTTGCAAGAGCAGTAATGGAAACTCTACATTTGGCGCAAAATTGCGTTGGAAGGTCAGCACCCACTAACAACCTAATTTTTTCATTCAATATAAAAGGAGGCCTCTACAAAATGATTCAAAATATTTAAAATATCAGTAAGGAGGTTAATGTCTAAAGAGGCTTAATCCCCCATTACAATACAGCGTGTAGGCAAATGATCTCGCAAATTGATCCGCCACCGCGCCGCGTCGCGTGCCGGAGCGATATACAAGTCCCCCCGCATCCACACGCAATGCTTTGTAACGGGGGATTACTGTACCAATGCTGCCGCGACTTAGTTGCCCTCGTGTATAGTACACAGACTTAAGCAATTTCTTTCGGAAATATCGAACCTGGAACTGCTCGGAAGAAATATATTATTATCTATAGAATGCGGTATGTATGTAGTGATATATTACATAATTACCTCTATAGACCTGAACGTTTTCTACAGTTTCTGATCCCCACGACACATGGCTTGTATCGTGTGGTAGAAGGACTATGTATTGTATGATGTATGAAATTGAATGATTCTCAATTGATCTCTCGATTGAGACGCATATGGGCATTATTATAAAAAATAAAGGGTAATTTCCCTTCAGTAATGTGTAGGAAGTAAACAGTATTTCATCGTGGCTCGTGCAAACAATGCGCACAACATATTGCGAGCGGCGATCTCTGAATAATTCTCGCGTGTTCCTATTTTTTTGTGTCCGACCCGTAAACAGGGTTCAGTGTTTTATTTGGGTTCACGGCGGGATTTATAACGCTCTCTTATTCTTTTTGTGTAGAAATATGTACCGAAATTATCCTCATTTGGCTGTATTCTTTTTTTTTTCTTTTTCGAACTGTATGCTTGTCAGGTGTTCCATTTCGTTCGTGGTTTTTGGTTGTGTTGCATGTTATAAAACTTTTTAAAAATAATCCCATGATACTATTGGTCAAGATAAAACGAAAGGGCGTGGGTTTGATTTCCGCACTAAGACAAATGTTTCTGTGGTCACACATATTGTTTTAAGTGTGGGTGTGGCATAACCAAAAAGGTTTTTGTAGTTTTTGGATTCCCACGACCCAGAACTAGCGAGAACTTTTAGGTGTATTAATAAGTTTTTCATTACCAGCTCCTCCCAACATCGAATTCTATAAAATTACAAACGCTTTGAGTTGATCCACAGTTGACATGTAAGAAAGTAGATTAATGAGCGGGGATCGTGTGCTAATAGCGTCACGAGTTGGAGCGTAAATCACGGCGACTCAAGTGCGACTGCTTGTGCTCACTATGCCGGATCGACGTCAGCTGTCCAGCTAATAGCACTTCCGTGTCGTGGCTTCAGTAATAGGGTGTAAGCGCTGTGATTGGCTTACTAAGTTATAGGGTGTAATCAGTTAAATGTTTTGATGTTTGAAAAAACCACAAATGATACGTCAAAGCATATTATATCAGCATGATACAGCACCTAATTGTTAGCGTAACGTAATCCACATAAAGTAAGAGTATACACTTCTTGAAACTCCCTTGCTGTGGTATGTACACCATACCTGCAGAGAAAAGTTAGTTAAGATCTAGCGTATAAAATGACATCACTGAAACTGTATTATGTACAGATAATCTTATTCGTTTATTTATTGAACAAGATTCTCAGATGTAGAATTATTGTTGTGTAGGCTAATGTTATAATCTTTTAAATGGCTGTTATTAACCGTCCTCTTGCTGAATAGTGGTAGATACTCACTAGTTAATCGCCAGTTCCAATGAATTTCGTAGAAACCTTTAAAGAAGATCTTCTTACATTAAATAGTCCACTTCCAATTGCTGAGAATGATAACGACAAACATTATAATATACAATGTACATCTAGGGGTCACTCTCTTTATCTCTCGTTAAGCCGCAGGAAGTTTAATTCGGAATATAGACCTCCCTTGAGAATTTCCAAACCAATTCATTAGAAGCAGCCATCATCAGGCAAAATCCCACAGCTTTGACTAGGGGATTTGGTTAGTTGTAATAAATTCTGTGATCATGTAGACAGCTCGATGTCTTTAAATCTACCGTTTAGTTGATAATGTATATGTTTGTGTTCAGTGCGGTCTCGGCGGCTGGTTCTCCGCAACGAGAGCGTGCTGACTGCGCGGTGGAGCTGCTCCGTGCGCCGCTGGCCGCGCGTGCACACGCGCACGCTCGATACAGGTATGTGAAACCGACGAGGTAAATAGAAACACGGGCGTAATAGAACCAGTGATTGTTGAGAGATTGACTATAAAACATAACATGATACTGGCACAATGTACATCAGACACGTTTTAATTTACAAATTCCGGAAAGACTATTTGTTTACTATGTCAAAATAGCTTTGATGTTAACAGTTGACACTTTAGTCACAATTGGCCCCCGCATTCACATGTACCTTTTTCTACACACATATTCTTTATATGAAACTATAATGAGTTGTAACTATACGTACTATACTACGTATTACGTAAACGAAACAAATAACTTGATTTAAGTACCTCCAATTTAGCCCGTCTTTATACATAGTTATTATAGAAAGTTAGAGTAGTCCTTATTGTTCATACTAGGGAAATGGCTCCTCCAGCTACGACCAACATAGCAGGGATGAGTGATAGTCTCCTTTTATCGTCGGTACAAAATTCGTAAATAATAAGTGGCGAATAGCATAATGTTTACATTTCCCGAAGAACTTTAAAGTTATTACTACCTATTGAAAATCTCCAAATACAAATAAAAATAACCGCCAGTTTTTTGTCCAACTACATTTTTTTTATACTGCCATGTGCCACGACGCCCCGACAACAATGTACTCAACGGTAAGTGCAATACTATCCAGATAGATTATCCAACACCGGAAGATTTAAATCTTGCTGACACATCGATTGTGCCGCGCTTCTCGAAGCCCGATGCACACAGACAAAACCCTAAGCATGCCACAATTCACATAGGTCACATATTTTGTTTCTTCTTATTAAAAATTCATAGAAACGATTATCACATTATACTATAATGTATTATAGTATAATGTGAATAGATTTGTGTGAAGTGGGGAGACAACGAAATCTCGTGTCGGTGGATAATGTATATCTGAACTGCACTGCGTTTAAACGTACAAAAATGCCAGTATGAAAAGACATTACAAATATGACTCATAATGTATTCTCGTAAAGCAGAGCCGTTTATACCCACTGTTTTATCATATCCAACCAAAACAAACGTACCAAACGCGGATAAATTAAAATTTATCTCGCTCGGCAAAATTTATTATCCCGGTGAAAATTTATTACTCGACAATTACATTTGAAAATATGAGCTCGAAAAAAGTCTAATTCCTATTGGATTCAACAGATATTAGACTTGAAACAAAACAATACTAAATTATATTTTATGTTCGAGATTTAAATGCTCCAATGATACCTTACAATAATTATTAGTCTAAGCGATTTTCCCACAGCGAATAGGCATCGCTGTATGGGATGTAATTAATGAGGCGCTTTTATTTGTATGTAACTAATGGAGGGTCATAATAACCTACATACGCAATATGTCCTCCTTTTTATTATCTTCCAAGTTCTTCCGTGATAAATGATAGCGCGGCGCTATATGGCTATCGCTTGGCAGTAGACAATGGACACATTACGTCGGCGTACTCAATTGTTTCTTTTCCCATTTTAAAAATAACCCATAACAGCGTACAAATACAAAAATAATCTATTAAGAATAATTTGTAAAATCCTCACGGACACGGATACATAACACACGTAATGAAAAATGTAAAATCGTGTCTTAAAAAAGCCCCCACGCATACTAATTACATGATAGCAAATTCACAAAGCTGGAATTAAAGCACGTCGGCGCGTGCTAATTAACATGAGGAATAAAGAAGGCCCGTTTTGTTTGTGCCGACTGCCGAACTCGCTAATAAAATTAGCTATCAGGGCTCGAGCGTCGCAACAACAACAAAAAAATACCAAATCTCCAAGTGAAAATAAAAACGGTGAATTTATATTACTGAGGACTACGGTTTAATTTGAAGCGCACTGAGACTGAATTGCAATGGCGGATATTTGGGCCGCTTTCACGCCGCGCCGGCCATTTCGACGGAAGGAAACTTCTTCTCCCTCCCCTCTCCCTTGAACCCCGCTCTTGGACAATTATGCAAATAAATCGACAATTTATGATTGACCGGTTCGCGCGCACTTTTAGGCAAACTTGGACAGAAGGTCCATTCTAACTCTTAGTGGAGTTTGCTAGCCACTAGAATATTTAGATTTGTGTGTATCTGTCTAGATTTCCGACCAATCGCCTGCTGTTTATCAATTATTTTAGGAAAGTGACTTACACTCAAAATTAATAAGCAATCCCAATCCCTATCTAAGGATCGATCCGGAAAATAGACCAATCTGAACACATCAAATGTGGGCGTGTCGGCAATACCTTGAGCCCATTGGCTTATTTTCGCGATCGATCTTTAGATAGAAACGAAGATCGTTTATTAATCTCGGCCATTAATGTGTGTTAAAGACTCCATTAAACTTTCAAATCCGTTTGAATGTGCACACATAAATACATACAGTTTCTACAGTGCTACAGGTAAGTAAGTACAGGATCTACTATCAAAATAAACAATATCTGTTATTAAAATAGTTAGACTAATGCAAATAGATACTGCAATTAAATTTATTGTATCAAAGTCCGCAAATATTTAGTTTGAGTTTGCCGCAAATTAATTGCATATGCTGTTTGTAAATGGAAAACGTGAAGGCTCAAGCGAAAATTAGTATTTTATTTAACCAAATAATTGTGGTGGATGGTTCAACAAACTATAGCAGATTGGGTGTTGAATGTGGCGATCTAGATTCGATGTATGTACAAATCCCATAATCCACTGTTAGTTTCGTTGAAAATTTTAAAATAAGTTGCAGAACTAGAATTTATACCTTTCACAGCCATGTATTTGTACGTATACGACAAAAACAAATTAAGATTGTTTCCTATTTCTACGATTTCCATAAAAAAATGTCATGCAAAAAGCATGTTGTAATTAAAGTTGTTTTTGTTTTGTCTTACCAAACATCGTATATCGATTATTATAAGAATAACTACGCTTCCATTTGGAAACCGTGTCCTTATATTTCGAATAACATTTTGTTCTCGGTACCCGTCGCCTTACATTAATATATTACTACAGTATCGGTTTCAGCAATGTTCCCCCTTCCACTCAGACGTATACAGTATAGCCGAAGTATATTAATGAGACGAAGTGTTTGTGCCTGCTGAGTGGAAGCGTGCTTTATGGCTGAGCGCACTCTTTGTGAGTCAGTTCTCGAAAGCCATGGCACTCATTAAAACTTGATTAATGTGTTTGAAGGCGAGCTGTGTCGCGATCAACCGCCGAGCACGCTCATTGTGCCGCAGATTTGTTCCTGTGCAAATTTAACTTGGAAAACTTTGATTGTGACACCCTATAAATGTATAAGAATGTATTGGAAATGTCTTTGATTATTCAGAATGAAGTCCTAGATGTGTTTCGGAATAAGCTGACATGACAATGAAAAGGAATCAGAAATATATAGAAGAATGTTATTATTTGAGAGATGTGCTTTCTTTTATGTGGCAAATATATTATGAATAATCAAATTTCTACGGCTTAATCAGTAAATTATTGTGTAGTTGCCATTGACTCGTAGAAATACAATGTACTGTAGCACCGTAGAACGATAGTTTATGTGTAGTTTGTATTATAATATGCTACCAATATTTAACATGAAAAATAATGTTTTCAAAGTCTCAATCCTCTCTGGCATAAATCAATTTTACTACGTCGTCAAAGTCTGCAACGTTAAGTCTTGGCACACGTCACTTATAGGTATAAGTTTTAAAGAAATATGAATAACAATGTTTCATAGTATCAATTCTCAACGACACAATTTAATTATAAAACCGCATCAAAGTCTGCAGCAACATGAAGCTAAGTCCGAACTCTGTCCAATAGTAAAGATAAACGAAACATAGTTGTTGCTATCGAGTTTTGCATAAATTATTCAATGTTGCAGTTTACAGGGAGTGTAGTTCAATCCTTCAGTTGTATTGAGTTATTGCCAACTATTATTCGCAGCAGTGTCTTCAACTTATTAAACATTAGTGAACAAGGCTCTCTGTGTTGGTCTTCCACGAGCTACCTAATTACAACCAACTCTGACGAGATAATTGAGTTAGATTAGTTTCTTTGATCAGACAATTATTACCAAATAAATAAGATATTGGACTATCAACTTCGCACCTTTTGTTTTTGATTAAATTTAGCCTTTAATAATACCAGGTGAGCGATAGTCTAGTTAGATGATCTAACTTAGAACTAAGAAATCTGAAGTTGGAGCTATGTTATAACTAGTTTTTGCTTTACAAATATATTGTGCTTTCGATGTAAAATTTTTGCATACGTATGTCAACCTATGAATGTAATCAAGTGATATTCATTCGAGTGAGAGTAACAGGCGAAGGGTGGGAACTTTTCACAAGCCATCAGAATATCATTTGGCACGTTTATGTGGATTTTGCCCTGTCTACACGCAGCAATGTGTGTTTCGTGCATCGATTAAAAATACTCAGCAAATATGTGTCACATTATTTCCGATTCGATTTCCCCCTTTTCGATTTGCTAAACGTAATAAACTTCACAATTACTCAAATGGGTTGACGAGTGCCACGTGACCTTTTCTAACATAATATTCCGACACACCGCGTGGCGCAGTTTGTTGAGATGCCGACTGTGAAATGAGACGTCCCGGATCCGATACTATCATACTACCCAACAATACATTTTATTATTTATTCAACTATGTAACAATGTACTGACTTCGAAAAGGGTCTCGGAGCTTCAGATATCTATGATACATCCAAAGACAAAGTTTGTTATTTGTTTCATTCTTAATTTGTATTTATTAATAGAAACTCCACCAAATTTCGTTCCAAATTAAACTGCGTTGAAAAGCAATCGAGAATAAAACCTGGAAACGCTTCGCTCGACGTTGAATTTCTTAAACTCATATTGTGAATACTAAACGCGTGCTCACCGCGCCGACGTCTCCTGATTTTTTCTAACTAAAGCTGGCGGTAATCAGCCTCTTGAGCAAATTATACTTTATCGCTTCCCAACTTAAGAACGATCGAATATATCCTTGTAATTTTTGAAATACTTGAGCAAAATTTTTCTAAAATAATATTGGATTTGTAGATTTTTTATAAACCTAGATATAACATAGGTATGCATAACGTAATAAACCCACGCTAGTATCCCATTGGGCTAGTCAGAAACTATAGAGCAAGAAGTGCTACGGTCTAAACATATTATCTCTTTCAGTTCAATAATAAGATTAAAATATAATTAATTAACATTAATCAAATTATTAATTAGTGTGTTAGGAATATCAACAAATACAATAAGATATTTTGATAAAAAAATATTTTATACTGCTTGGGCGACACTGAAAAGTAATAACGGAATCTTGATTTTTTCTTTAAAAAATGTTTAACATTCTAATAAAATTCTGTGCCAATTTCAAGGGCCAACTGTAAAAAAAAAGAAATAAAAACAATAGACAGGTTGAATTTCACAGTAATGTTATGAATTTCTAAGAGTATTGCGCGAGACGCTCCTATATTACGCTGATGGTAAGTAAAGTTCTCTTCAAATTAAACATCAAAAGGCGTGAGATAATATCTCTCTATTACATATGATAACGAAGTCGACTTAGATTCGATTTTGCCGATAAGCTATTTAATCTGTATTAGTTTCTCGGTAATAATATCACATGAAATGCCTCAGATAGGATCACCCGTTATCACATATTAAGATGGCAATATGCTCAGTGAATTGTGGCACTCGCGACATTTAAACGGTGGTGGTTGGCTCACCCCCTTTCATAGTTTGGGATGAGATTAGAATAAGCTCCACAAATAGAGACTACGCTCTATCTTTATCCATCCCTTTGACGATACAAGCGTTGGCTCATGTGGTCGTTGGATTGTGTTGTCAGTGTCGCGGGCGCCAGCGACATTGCGGCGCTGTCGTGTGGCTCCACGCGACAACACTCGCTTCTATACGTGACAGGCTTTACTCTATGCGAATCGATTACACACGAGCGGCGATGTCGATTGTACAAATCACTAAAGCCGTATCTGATTAGTGGCTCTAGAAGTTTGCGCACAACTAATTGATTGTTATTACACCTAATACGATCGCTCTGTAGAATATTAGGTACTTTCTCGGTTTGTTTACTTAGCCTAAAGTATTAAGAATGTAGGAACTTCAGGAGATTACATAAATTACTTGTTAAATGAAGTGTAGAGGTATATAATTTATTTTTTAGACGGATTCGTTTACTGATAAGTGGTTACCGTCGCACAAGAACATCTACAATACTTCTATCGTTGGTGCGTTGTCAGCCTTAAAAAACGGGAATTTGAAAATGGGAAAGGAAAGAAGAAAATCTCACGCACGGAGTAAAGCCCTCTCTTGTCCTACTTTAGTCTCAGAAAAAAATAGTATAGCTGTGCGGCCTTGAAGTTTTAGTCTGTCGTTGAGTGTCAGCACGCATTCAATCAACCGTCCTTCAATCACATAATATTCGTTACTTTAGCAGTGCGTTACAGCTACGGTTGCGTGTTGCCACGTGTTGCAGACCAGTGGAGCGGCGACGTGTGCGAGCCGGGCGTGGCGCTGCAGTGCGCGCCGGCGGCCGGCACACTCGCGGCGCGGCGCGCGCAACACGTGCTCGTCAGCGTGTACGCCGCCACCTGGGGGGTGTACCGCGACCAGATCCTCATACAGGTATACTATGCACACACTAGTACACTTGATCTTCGGTTTTTGAGGTCGTAACGCATAACCCGCATAGTATAAAAAACCTCACATGTTATACATGCTTCTTACCGGCGACACATACTAGGAGTTAGGACATAACAAAAGACGATTCTGGATGTTTCTCATATAAATTTGTACCGCATACCATAACATTTTGCATTCCCAGAACAAGACCAAAGCTTAATATTCATAATCAAGATTTTAAAAAATCTGTTATCTATTGTTTTCGAAAATGTAAACTAGCCGAAGCAAGAGGTTCAGTGATTCCTTTTCCTATTTTTGTCGCACCTACAGTGTTACAGCGTGGCACATACGGAATAGTATAGCGGCCCACATGATTCCAGTCGGCACTCTATTTGAACGGTACTGTACAGTGTACTTACTATTAGGTGCGCTGTAATCACAATTTCAACAATAAATAATCTTATTCAGAAACCACATTGTAACTTTATCCCATAGGTACATATACTCACATATAAGTGAGTAAAAGAGGTAAGTTTGTAAATAGACCGCAGAGTCGCAGGTAACAACCTTCGATGGCGAGTTAATGATCACTTGAAGCTACGCCGCATCGGCGATACAAAGCGCTTCCTACCCGCGTGCACGCGCGTTCGCTCACTAACTAGCACAGCGCTTAGGTACCTACTCCCCCGTCGCCCTTATTATTACTTTTGCTTGTGCATAAGTTCGTTATGAGTGGATGCAATTATTGACACATGAGATCAGGTTTGTGTTCTTAAAGGGGTAGGCAGAGGTGCTGCTTATGAGCAGCATTAGGAGAGATATGACAACGACAGAGTCTTATTGCAATGTAGGACGTAAATTACAGTCTATTTATACGAACGTATTTCTTTTAACATAACCAGCAGCTAGGAAATATAAAAGGAAACAAAACACTACTCATAAAATGAAATAGGTAATAATATGTATACAGTAGTTACTATCTATCTATCTATATCAGCCCATATACGTCCCACTGCAGGGCACGGGCCTACTCTACAATCGAGAGAATCGATTGAGAGTGGTTAGGCCATATAGTCCACCACGCTGGCCTAGTGCGGGTTGGCGGACTTACATACCGTAGAAATTCTTTAAAATCGCTACGGTATGCAGGTTTCCTCACGATGTTTTCCTTCACCGTTAAAGTGCGTGGTGATTGACTATCAATACACACATAACTCCGAAAAGTCAGTAGTTACTAAGAATATTAAAATATCTTTGAGAATAATAATAGTCGTCGTTGACAAAACATAATATGGGAATTATTTTTTACAAGTACGCCAATTGTTAACTTTATTATGTTTAACAAGCATTACAATAATTAAACTCTCCACATTTTCCCTAACATTTAAATTAGAGGAATTTCGGGAAAGCTGGCAGTTAGAAAAAGTTCTACAACCGCAAGCAGGTCGAGCTGAAAGTTGGTTGAAATCGGCGGATCCCTGTCGGATTCCCTCTAACTACTAAAAGGAGTGCTTAATAGCTTCAACATTTAAAATTAAAAGAACAAAAGGCAATAAAAATATAAAATTTATTAGATGTAACTATATAAATTCACAAAAGTGAAAAAAATGTTGTGCCTACTTAGACTAAAACATTTTTCATTTGAATATGTCTTTCCATATGACTACCACTAATTATCTCGGGTGTACCCTTACAAGCAGGGCAAGGTGTTATAGAGAGTAATCAGTAATCTTAGACGTTCATTGTTTAATCACGCCTGAGAGTGTTGAGGCAACGAGACAAATCTTGCAAATTGCTTCCTGCCTCAGGGAGCTAGTTAGTAATCACCAATTGTTTTCAAATAGCAGTCAATTACTTGCGACAGTTTCTAATTTGTACATTGGTAAATATTGTTGTTCTCACAATTGATATTTTCTAGATTTAAATCAGAACGTGTCAAAGTGATGAAGAAAAAGAAAACGTCTTTAGGATTCATTTCGTCTGGTCTTCTATACAATAATAGCGGCTCGGCCCGCGTCGCCCGGCTGCAGATAGTTTTTGAGTCCAGTCCACATCAACAACGTATTATAGTTTTCGCAGCGCACGCGATGTAAAGAATATTTTAGGTGTTTTTTTTACACCTAGAGTTACATTATTAGAGTTTTAGTAAGGAAGCATAATTTTGTTGAAAACATAATATAGCCTATTAAACCCGGGGATAGTGTAGCTTTCCAACAGTGTAATAATTTTTCAAATCGGATCAGTGGTTTCGGAGCCTATTCAATGCAAACAAACAAATAAACAATCAAATCTTTCATCTTTATAGTATTAGTACAGATAAACATTAATCAAATTGTTAGTAAACAGCATTAGTTCTATAAAATAATCACATATACTAATTCTATATTTTTTTATTGAATATATTTTCGCCACTAATGAAAACAATACTTAACAAATATAGATTTGCTTATATCAATACATATTACCACGCATATAAATAACATTTAAACTAATTATTCCGAAACACGCCTACGCAATTAATATTGAAACAGATTCTGCCGTTGAAATTACAAACTGCCAAGTTCAACACACAAACTTCGATTAGCGGAGTCAAACATTAACACTTGAATTGATCGGCTTAAACTGTGTACACTACCCTGAATAGTAGTACAATGGAAATAACTAGGACCTAATTAAAAACCTAAACCACACCCGAATCACAAAACGAACGGCGTTTTCAGCCTATGGTCACACTTAAATTGTGACGTACCAAAGTTGCATAAGAAAATAAAATTAAATATTATGTCGAGTTAAGCACCAAAAAAGAGATGACTTGGACACCTCAGACATTGTGTAGTACGCCAATTCTTATTAAACCAGGGTGGTAGTTTAAAACACCTATTTTTGTAATGGTGGGTATCAAATGCCCGGTCATTAAATAAAAAGCCCAATCAATAGTTGGATAATAGCAGCCGGAAGGAGGGTAACACTAGTACAGTGATAAACTAGAAGTACAGAAGAAGCGCCGCTTCCGCCGTCTCAATGGACGAGGGGCTTTTATCTAATTCCTCGCAGCAGGAACAAAGCGGCCGCTCCCTCGGGACGCCTTTGAGCTAATTGCATTCAATTTTATTCTAGGTCGAACGGATTACTCGATTATCTGCTCATTACTTATGTTAAAATACCTTTGTCCGGGAAAAAAGATTAAAATCAACATTATTAAAGGCATAGTGAAAGAACAGAGTTTATATATATACGTGACTATTGCATATTAAACATACGTATGCCGTTTTAAAATATTGCAGACCAATTTTTGCTTATTATATTTAAGGACAAAATTAGTTATTTATTTAACACTATCACGCACACTTGTTAACATGCATATTAAACAAAATTACAAAATCCTAAGCACATCCAGTGATTTAATTATTATTTATCAATCATCGGTTTTCATCTGTGTGTCAAACTTTTCAATACCAAGTTTATACATTATGATCTATCAAAAGATTGGCTGATGATACCAAACAACCACCCGACGTCGACTCCTAAATTAGTTCCTCCAGCAAATACAAATACACTAGGGCACAGACTCCCAAACTGTTGGCCTCGTAGCCTCATTGCCCTATATTTTGAGAACTGAATAGTTTGTCTTGATTGTTGAATATTCGAATTTGGCTTATTCGTCAACTAATTATGAGATTTTGACATTAGGTGTAATTACCTACAAATAATTAAGATAATTTCAAAATATGATATACCGGTTTGTATTATTATTACCACTGTCGTAAAGTCAAAATTAAATATTTAACTCTTATGGACTTGATAAATTGTTGCTTATTTAGGGGCCTATTAAGACCACTTTGGGTATCAATGCACTAGAACAAACAAGGAATAGGGAACTTCACGAGCGAAGTAAGTTGTACGCAAACAGATGCGATATGTTCGAGATGTAATCTGGAGCCGCGGCTTTGTTTATTGGTTGTATTTCTCATATTCGATATGTAATAGGGAAGTCATGTTTGCGAATATATTTCGAAGCCCACTTCCGCCTTGAGACTTTTCCATTGATTGACGTGTCATTGAATTCATAAATTGTGTGTTCTCTTAAGTGCTTTATTTTGCTTTAAGTGTTTCTTTGAATAAAAATACTTTTGGTGGAAGGCAAACCAGTTATTATGTCAATGTGGATGGTCAAATTAATGAGGGTTCGCTTTCAACAAGTCGCTGTGGAACTCCTTGCGGGTAAAAGTAACGATGAAGTCATAATTCAACTGCACAAGAAAATATAAAATACATTTAAAATGTGGCCGCAATTGCAAAAGCAGGGACTAATCAAGACAAATGTAATTAAGATAGAGTTGCGACTGCGGAACAGTGAAATATACGCCACAGACTTCATCTAAAGAGACTTAGAAAAGGAAATACAAGGAGCAAAATGAATTAAAAAACGGAATATGAAATATGTTTAAATCAAGCTGCCATTCTAGTTTGGTTTTGACGGCGCTGCGTAACTTCAAACTAACCGCAGTCTAAATATTATCTGTGTTCTCGTCACTAAAGTCACTCATTCAAGATGAGAGAAACCTTGGGGAATGTGTATGTTGTTTTATGCGAGATCGCGATAGTTGGTAATCATAATATGGTTTTATTTCGTTTAGTAGTGTGAAGCCGTATATCAGACAGTATACGCCCACGGCTGACCCTTCTATAATGAAAAGTTCGACTAACTATTAAATTTATTACTCGAAACTTTAATTAAACTATTGTAATTATTTAGATAGAAGTTTAGATGTATGTACATCGTTAACAATTAAAGTTTCAGAAAAGGGAATAACAACGGTGTTTGATAATAGTAAAGCCATAAAGCGAAATCTATAAAAATACCGAATCATTTAAACGTGAACTTAACAGGTGCTGCTATAGAAAGATATGTACCTACACCGAAATCTTTATGCTGTTGACACGTTCGTCCGAAAAGATTAATACAAAGACGGTGAAGATCTCTACCACGAAAGTCGATGAAGTATAAATAGCTATATGTGTTAACTCGATACTTCTTCGGTGAATTCAAATGCAATTTTTGGTGAACGCAAATTTAATAAATTTTTCGACTTTTAATATCATGTCCTGAGAATTAGTTTATGTCAAAATTATCTTATTTGGACTATAAAACTTTACTGTCCCTAATTAAAAAGAACTTTAGTTATTCAGTTGTGAAATCTGGCGCCACTGAAGTAGTATAGTTATTAGTGCCCCGTTGTAATAAAAACTTTTGAAGATCTTTACTTGTTTTCCAAATATTACATTTTATTAGTTTTAAACTACTATATAATTATATTCATGCAAATGCATTCTGTGAGACGTAGTAAAAAGACCGTGAATCCGAATGACTGTATACATATTTGCATATTATACTGTTTGCCTTCCCGAAGTCAAGTAAAAATTGTTTTACTATAAAACACCCTTGTGTTATTTGTAAAGATTGTTTATTACAATAACATAAAAACAAGTAATAATTAATGTAACTATTTTTATTCAGCATAAATATTCAATCCCTTGACAATCGCTCAATCTGCGGTTCTCATAAAATATGAAGTAACAATAGACGTTTGATTACCCATTAGTATTCACTAGTGGTTTGGTGGATGAACGTTTTACATTTTACCGTCCAATACTTGAACATAACCATTCCTATTCTAACTAGTTCCACTTTCCATGTTAAATAATTGCCTCCCGCTGTCCGCATGTTCTATATAACTGGCCACTGAGACTCGTTCATAACATTTTGCATACATAGCATGAATTTGCGGAAAGCACTTTACTGCATTTGTGAAATCATTCTAGATTTCCATAAATATATTTAAAGTCCCGACAGTCCAATGCGTGGACTGCTGAAAAATATGAAATGTCAAGAATTTTGATATTCTCACGTACGCTGTTGAAATCTTAAACATCACAAGCAATACTAATAAGATAAGGCTAGAATTTATTTACAATAGTAACTAATTTTCCGAACTTTGTCCTTGGTAGCTTGTGTTTTATACTGTAATTGTTCACGTATACAATACCTTCCGAGACATTCGCTCCGGTAAAAGCAGTTTCCACCCGTGCGACGTAAATCTCTCAGACGCGCCGCAAAATGGAGGTTGTAGGGGAATGAATCAACATTTTAATTATTTTACAGCAATTACTCCTTTCGAGCGTCTATTCACAAAGCTGAGGGAAACTTTAATTTAGGCCTAGCATCGAATATTTTCGTGCAAGATCCTTAATACATGGAGCCCTTTTGTTCAGTTCTGATAAACGGGAACAAAGGTGGAATGTTGAATTAGCTCTCACCGTTTACTTGTTCCTTTGTACGGAACGTTTGCTGAAAGAAGCTGCACGGACAATAGATGTTGCAGTAATCTTAGAGAACGTTATTCATTTTAAATAATAGGAAGTCGCGGGAGGGCGCGAGAAGGCGCGGGAGTGCGCAACGCTAACGAGTTTAACAATCGTATCAAACACTGCGAACAGCGAAAGAGTTATTTGTCTTCTTCGTGAAGAACGGATCCTGTTCTGAATGATTCCAATTCTATAATGAAAGAAACTATTTGCCCTGTGATAGAACTGCATAAGATCTTCCTCAACGAACGAGTTTTAGTTGAAAATTACTTTTTTTCTGCGTGGGTAGTTGACAAGGCTAGTCATACAATTTTTGCTCAGTATTTATTTAAATAATTAAAATAGATATTACTGTTATCTATAATATCTAATGTATTTAAATTAAACATTTAAACTGTCTACCTGCCGGTATTAGTGCACTTTCTCCTTGACTTCACTCCTTTCCTCAGTTCATCTCAAACTTAATTTCAACTCACTTAATATATCACCTGTACTTATTGTTACGCCATGGAGTCTTCATTAAAATCTACAATGGAAGATCTGAAGAATGAATTCCATAAGAGGATGACGTCTTTCGAATCTGAATTACATAAGTCTTCACCAAATGCAACTGGATCTCCCGACCTGGCAGCTGAGTTTACCGCTTACAGAGCTTTTATCACCCAGACTCTGAACTTGCTGCAGCAACAAATAGAATCTCTAGCGCACACTGTAGATACGATGGAGATGCAGAGGCGCCGCAAGATTCTACTCCTTCATGGTGTCACTGAAGCAACGGATGAAAACTCTGCGCAGCTTGTAGTTGATACAGTGAAGCAGCGCATGGGTATGTCTGACTTCAGCACTGGTGATATACAGCGCTGTCACCGAATGGGTAGATCCTCCTCATCTAAGAAGCCGAGACCTCTACTTGTCAAGCTGCAGGATACTGTTACGAGGGATAAGATTTGGTACAATAAAACCAAACTTAAAGGGTCCGGTATCACTCTCTCTGAGTTCCTCACCAAGTCTAGACATGACATATTCATGGCAGCACGCGACAAGTTTGGCGTCACAAACTCATGGACCCGGGATGGCAATGTGTTTGTGATAAGTTCTGGCGTTCGGCATCGCATAGTGTCGCTTACTCTGCTTAGCCAGATTAGTGTGGACACCCCAACAAAGCCGACCCCGGTGAAGAGGACCATAGCCGTGCCTAAGACCAGGCGAGCAGCAGCGGCCAAAAGATGAGTTTTGTACTGTGATCTTGTCGATATTGTGTAGTCCAGGTAACATCCAATGTTTTTGCTTTATCTGTTGCATAAACCATCAAGTGATTTATTTTAATGTAGGTTTCTTTTTGTTTTTGTTTTTACTATTTATATTAATGTACATTGTTTTAAAATACTTGTTTTGTTATTGTAGTGTATTACTCTAATCACTAAACTACCTACAAACAGCTTTGTTATTTGTTTACATGTCTAATGACATTAAATGTCATGTTTGACAGCTTGCATTTCGTTCGGAATTTTTAGCTCAGAATTTTTAACAATATATAAGTTTTTGAATTTTTAATTTGGTTTAAATATTTAATTTTTATGTTAAACTTACTTGGACTATCACATTACTATTTTTTTTTTCTTTATTTTTAATTTGTATTACTTATATGAATGGACTAATGTTACCATGTCTTTCTTTTTTGTATTTTATGTTTCTCTAACTGTTATCTGTATGTTGTATCTTTTTCATTGTTCGTGTCGGATATCACTTTTCTCAAGTGTTATTATTATTATTATTTTTTTCTCTTTTTCACAATCTCAATACTCAACCGGCAGATGGATGATTATTTTAAATTATTTTATTTTAACATCCAACTTTTTGGAAATTAATTATATTTATATTATTAAGTTTATAATCATTTTAATATTAATTTTAGGTAAAATTACCAATATTTGTGTTGCAAACGCTAAAATTTTTACATGTCTGTGCACGATGAAAGTAACAGTGAAGAGTTCTTTTCGGCGTGTAGTGATGACAGCTTTGCTAGTATTCCCTCAATAGCCGATACTCTCTCATCTCAGTTCTCTGACGTCCCAAGGAATTTCAATGTAGTCCATATAAACTCTCAGAGTATTCCCGCTCATTACACTGATATGCTGGCTAGTTTTGACTGTACCCATATTCATGCTATCCTTGTTTCTGAATCTTGGTTAAAACCTTGTCTCTCTTCTTCTTCCTTCTCACTTCCAGGGTTCCACCTCATCAGAAATGATCGCACAGCACGTGGTGGAGGGGGTGTCGCTATATTTCTTCGGACACATCTACGTTACAAAATAGTTAGTGTATCACCGCAACCTCCACCGTCAAATGCTGGTGAACATATTTTCTTGGAGGTGGAATTCTCCCATATGAAAATATTACTCGGTGTTTATTATTGCCCATCGCTTCGTATTGACTTTTTCTCTTCTCTTGAAATTATTCTTGAAAACTTAGTCCCATCGTACAGTCAAACCATAATCATGGGTGACTTTAATACCTGTCTCCTCAAGAACGATCGTCGTTCTTCTTCCTTTCTGAATTCTATCCAGTCCTGTAATCTTTCCGTTCTTCCTCTCAGTGCCACTCACCATCCTCCTCACTGTACACCTTCACTTCTCGACCTCATCCTTGTCTCCTCCCTAATTCATGTTGCTAAACATGGACAATGTCCTGCTGACGCCTTTTCTTTTCATGACATTTTATTCCTATCCTATCGTGTCCATCCGCCTAAAGCCTCTCCCAAAATCCTTTTGCTACGGAATTTTCAGGGTATGAACCTTGTTGATCTTCGCAAGGATGCGGACAATATTGACTGGAGTTCAATTTATCATGCTGACTGTATTGAAGAAAAAGTCCAAATATTTTCAAATAAATTAATTGGTCTCTACGACACGCATGCACCAATTCGACCAATAAAGGTGAAACATCTGCCAGCACCCTGGCTTACTGCCGAAATTAAGGATTTGCTCAGGAAAAAAGCATCGGCCAAGTCCAGATTCAACCACCGTCCTAGCGAGTTAAATTGGCTTAAGTACATCGCCATTCGGAATCACTGCAGTAAGGTGTGTAGGAACGCTCAACGCCGACATATTCACAGCTCAGTTGAAAATGGAGATTCGTCGAAAGTCTGGAAATTTCTTCAGACTCTGGGAGTGGGTAAATCTCGTAAAAATTCAATTCCTGTATCTGTAGATATAAATTTCTTAAATCAACACTTTTCGTCTCCGTCGTATTTTAATACCATGGTCAAAGATAACACTATCAAACATCTTTCTACCCGCCAAACTCCTGATTGTCCTGTTTTTGTCTTCAAACAATTTGCTAGTTGTGATGTTAGGAAGACCATTACGCTTATTTCGTCTAATGCGGTTGGAAGTGATCATGTCAGCCGTAATATGATTGTTCCTATCCTAGACGAAATCCTTCCCATAATTTCCCACATCCTTAACCATTCCGTTACCACAGGAATTTTTCCTACCGCTTGGAAAGAAGCGCACATTATTCCTATCCCTAAAAAACCTAACGCTTCTGCACTTTCCGAATTTCGACCAATATCCATTCTTCCATTCCTATCCAAAGTTCTTGAACGTTTGATCCATACCCAACTGAATAATTTCCTTTCTAAAAATAATCTCCTTAACCCGTTCCAATCAGGATTTCGTTCTGGGCATAGTACAACCACCACTCTGACGCATATTACGGATGGCATGAGATCTGGTATGGAAGAGGGCAAGCTGACAGTCTTAGCGTTGCTGGACTTCAGCAATGCCTTCAATACCGTAGATTTTGACGTACTACTTAGCGTGATGTGTTCTCTTAACATATCTCCAACAGCACTTGACTGGTTTCGAAGTTACCTGTATGGGCGCCGGCAACGCATCTGCATCGAGGAGAATTTTTCCTCTTGGTGCTCAGTGTCTGCTGGCGTACCACAGGGCGGCGTGCTTTCTCCCCTACTTTTTGCTATTTTCATTAACTCTATCACTAATCACCTTCATTCTTCCTACCATCTCTACGCTGATGATCTCCAAATTTACTCTCAAGCTCCACTGGACAGGATGGTTGATGCAATCTCAACAATTAATTATGATATCCAACACATTTGCGATTGGAGCAAACGGCATGGCTTGACGGTGAATCCAAACAAGACTCAGGCCATTGTTGTTGGCAGTCCCAGGTCGATTTCGAAACTTGACTGGGCCCTACTGCCGAGTGTTACTTGTGATGGTGTTACTATACCCTACAGTGACACTGTGAGAAATTTGGGTCTGAATATAGACAAAGGCCTCACCTGGGGTCCGCAAATTCGGGATGTAAGTCGAAAGTTGTTTTCTTTGGCTAGATCCTTGCGAAGGTTACACAATTTTCTACCCGTTACCACGAAGATATCACTTGCGCAAACACTCCTCCTCCCCATCCTTGATTATGCAGATGTCAGCTATCTAGATCTCACCGAGGAGCAACTAAATAAACTTGAGCGTCTCCAGAATTTCTGCATAAGATTCATATTTGGTCTACGTAAATATGATCATGTTTCCGAGTTTCGTACTAAGCTCAAGTGGTTGCCTATACGACTTCGCCGGAATACTCACATTCTTTCTCTTCTTTACAATATTTTATTTAATCCTCTCACCCCTTCTTATCTTAAAGAACGATTTGTTTTTCTTCATGACTCACATACGAGGTCCTTGAGGTCGTCCGAGAACTTAAAGTTGAGAATGCCCGCCCACACCACAACATTAATGGACAAATCTTTCGGTGTCGTAGCTGTTCGTTTGTGGAATGCACTTCCCGTTGTGGTGAGGCAGGCACAAACTCTGCCATCTTTTAAGAAGTTGGTAAAAGAGCACTACTTTGCTTCTTAAACAGATATATTGATCAATATTATTTCCTTAATTTAAATATATTGGTAATATACTTATATATGTATGTTTATTTATATATAAATGTATTTATGTATGTTTATATACATTATTTATGTAGTTTTTGTATATTTATGTATAAATAGTATTATTTATTTGAGCTTTTGTCTTTATTATACACTGCCCTTTCTTTCTCCTTCTCATAAATCCATCCAATGGTTGTCTGGTAGAGATTGCCTTAGTGCGATAAGACCGCCATTTGTACTTTGTTATTTTGTTGTCTCTATACCTATTGTTATATTTATTGTGTACAATAAAGAATATAAATAAATAGAACAGCCGGGGCAGCTAACCGAAACTAAATACCGTTGTTATGACAACCCACAAAATGAAAGTAAAAGTTTAAATAGCTTGTTTTCACGAAGAAAGTTAATGATAACAATCATTAGATATGTTTTTTTTAATTTTATGTAATTTTTGTATGAAAAATATAAAAACAAAATTAAGATTATTCTTTCATAATGAGAAATTAATGTTATGTTAGCAGTGTGTAGCTGGATGTAGGCCGCTTCCAACAGGTCTATGTTGCTACCTATGGGGGAGGGCTATGATCAGCAGTAGACTTCCTGTGGCTGAAGAGAGAGAGAGAGAGAGAAAGAGAGATTGTGAAACAATGCAAGACGAGGGTGTGAAAGCACGTCATTAATATGAGGCGTGTTAATACGCTAGCATTGAAATATAATGATCTTGAGATATTATGATGCGGTAGATTAAGCCGTGCGTGTGATTCGCGGGCTTCAGAACACTAGACAGACGCGTTTAGTGACTTGGAGAGGAGTTGAATACAAATATTTGTATTCAACTCCTCTTATTTACTTTATGATTCATTTTGTTGTGGGTTGAACACAAAATACTTTATTTTTATTTACTTGATGTTTTCTTCTTTGGTCTGTGTCGTTGTCTAGATCTGTCAAAAATAAAACTGACGTTAACAAATGGCTTCGTCGCGCATAGAGTAAGTAATCACTACGTTCTAAGAGACGGCACTCAGTACGTTTACCTTGAGCTCATGCACGCGGAAGCATGCCGATACCAACTGTAAGATGTTGCGATAGACAGAGAAAGATGTCGCCTTTGCAGAGACAGTAGTGCCAACTCAGCCACATTTTGACATTTAGTGTTGTGCCTAGAGAAACATTCACAAATGTATCGATATCGATAAGTACAATAGTGAGGTTCTTTATTGTCGATAAATGGGCTCTCGGTGGCTAGCCCTACAGTATTTTTTTAGGAATCAATTTTTGAATAAATAAAAGAGTGTCTGGAATTCATTTGTCTTTATTTTGTTGCTGCGCTTTTTTTACATTATCAGCTACAATACTCTCTGATGTAACAAAATCAGCATTGATAATTTTACAAGATTTTCTTATAAATAGTTTGCTTAATAATACAAACAAATGTTCCATTACATCTTTATGATGATCTTCACATTTGAACCATGACATACTACAGTGCGCATTTAGATGTAAAATACAGAATTGGCAAATATATTGTTGGTGCAGTTCTGGGGCAACATATTGTTTGTACACAGTCATTGCATTATTAACCAAGCTACACAATTCTTTGGTTGGATATGTTAGCGAGATTTTCCCCTCCCACCATTCGTTCAGTGAGATATATTTATATAGAGGATCCGCAAAATTTGGATTTTCCTCCTTCAACAATAATTTGCAATACTCACAGTTAAATTTCCTCAAAACCTTTGCAGCTAAATACCCACTAACATATACAATTGGTTGCTCTTCAAATCTGCACATTGAACTTTCAAAACATTCAATTTCTGAATCTTCAGGTAATGACAGTACAGGGTAACAAATATTGGTATCATTATCTGAATTTTGGTTCGCTGTATTTAGCTCTAATGCCGACTGTGATTTTTTCGTTAACTCTTCATAAGATATTAATAATTTATTATCATCCATTTCACAATTAGAGCCCCGGCTATGACAGCCTGATAAACCTGAAATCACACTCGACTTTAGAGCTGCATTGAAATGAGCGCATGTGGGATTCCTGTTTGTTGCACTGTGTTGTCTAATTTTTCCAAACAAATTTTCCAAGGAATCTTGGTTGAGTTGACGTAAATTCATATACTTAAAATTAGCATCCTTACTAAGAAAATGCCAAATATCTTTCAATGATTTCAATGATGTTTGAAAACCTTTAATACAACGTACATTTCTTAATTGTATTCGAGAATCAGATTTGATAAATTTGATAGTGTCAATATCTTTTAAATAATAATTCCAAGATTCCTCGTGATTTGAATTTTTCGATACATTTTCCCTAATACCCTTTTTAATATCTTTTGGTGATGCTGGTCCATTTGTGCAATCAAATAGTTTGTCCATTTCTTCAATAACAAAAGCTGTGTTATTAATTTCTTCTGCATTTGTGTTGCTCCATGCCATCATCTTCAAAATTGCAGCCATGGTGTTGCTTAATGCTTGAGCTGCATATTTCACACGCATTTTGCTCTTGTAAGTTGGGTTCACAACTGTGAAATTAAGCTTCTTGAAGTTTAAAAAGTTTCGATTTCTTTCTTCTGCTTCTCTTAAATGACTCCATCTTGCAACTTTTCCTTTGAACTCCATGACACCAGCCTGTAAGAAATTATTGCGAATTGATTTAAAAAGATGTGGAATATCAAACATTATGATGAACACTTTCTTATTATCAACATAAAAATAATGTGCTTCAGGCATAAGATGATCAAATTTCTTCAATAAGTTTAGAGCACCAATATTTGTTGGTCCTTGGTCACAAACTGTCGAAATTACACGAAAACCTGCTTTATCTATTGCCTTTATAATATCCTTTATTAACACTGCTAATTTTTCACTTTCAATCGTCCCTTCAACAAAATAATGAGCTATGGGCTGCTTAAATTTCCGTTTTATGCCTTGTACCATAAATACTAAGGCATGTCCGGCAATTTTATTTTTTCTACCCATGGTCTCTCCATCGCCTAAGTCAACAAATCCTTCAACTTTATCCATCGCTTCATTATAGATCAATCTTTTCTTTAAAGCAATTTCATCAAACAATAGAACACAATACTTATCTTCATCTTTTAATTCCTGAGCTTTTGTTTCTAATAGATGCATAATATTGGAATGAATGCCAGGGTCCATAGGAATGTCCCTCAAAATTCTTTGAATTGTCCTTGTGCTTGGCAATGGTAGCACATTCTGCATATAGCGATAAGCTTTAGGGGAACGCTTGAAAATAGCGAGAGCAGTGATTTTGTTCTTTAAATCCCAACGCTTTCCATGAGGTCCTTTTTTCTGGTTTGCTACTGCACTTTCTACAATTGATTTTAAAACATCGGAGTCTAATTTGTCTAGATTCAATGATGATTTTGCCAGCCTCCTTATAGTAATTCTTGATTCTTGAAGACGTTTTAACAGTTGTTTTTCTCTTTTTGTCATAATTTCTGCACCTAGAAATATGTACAAAATTAATAACATAACAATAAAAATGTTTTCTTTCTTTAATTGAAACCCTAAAAATGGCGGATATGATTTGTGTAGAACTATAAATGTATGTATATTTTATATTATATCTACCTACCCGATGTATTAAGTTCACTCTTTCTTGAGCGTTTGTAGCTACTGACTGCAACTACATCACTTTCCTGTGATTTCATCACATCCTCTGAAAAGTACCACCAAATTGAATTAAAACTATATTTTACAGATATTAGACTTTACCGTTATAAAATGTCCCGCATAATATTAATTCCTCATCATTATTTATGAATGAAGAAGATAATAATATTGATACGGTTTTAATGTTTAATACTATCAATGTTAATAAACACTATTAGAAGTGTTTACAGACTTCCCTTAATTCAGTAAATTTGTGCTTATTACAGTTTAGTTTACAAAGTATCTGACTTTGAATCATGACTGTTGCAGGCGTCGCCAGCAGTTTAGTATACCATTTTAATTCAAGTAGGTACATACATTTTTTTGAGCCCCCGACGCACAAACGAGGCTCAATTTAAACCTGCCGTACCTAGCAAACAGTCAGATCATCATTCCACTGAATATATCATTTCTATAATGATCCATAACTTTATCATTGAGCACAATATTCAAACATATTATTATTAGGGAAGTATATGTATCAACATAATATATTAAAAATTGCTTACCACTCTTTCTTTTTAAAGTCAGATGATGAGGAGTTTTGGATGTGGAAGGAATTGGTATAATGTCATTATTATCAGCACATGACTCATGTGCATGTGAGATTACTTTTTCAACAGCAGTGCTGGTAATAATGTTCGTACTATCTATCAATACATCTGCAAGGAAAAGAAAATACTTGATTAGTTTACTTATTTATGCATAATTGTTTAAACAATATAAAAGAAAGTACAGATAGTTTCGTATAAATGAGTGACAGATCATTGCATCTATAATGCATGGAGCATTAGAAAGAGGTATGAAAGTGAATACCTAAGTATTGTATAGGTCGTTTACGATCTTCTGTCGCAGATTGCGCTGTTGTCAAAATAATCAGAATAGTTTTTCTCTCATCATATTTTATTACATTGGATGTGTTAATACTACTAGATTACGAGTATAATTGCATATTTTCTATAATAAACATATATAACGAAAACATATGTATCACAAACAATGCGTGTAATGGATATTTCATCATTTTATTTGTAGTTTCAAGTTTCGCCACACGCCAATAGATGATAGATGATTTATATTTATTTATAGACCTGGAGCCCGTGGCCGCCAGAATTACGTCATTTTATAAAAGCTGAAAAGTTGTCTGCGCATGCCTCTAACATAGGCATCACATTATCAGGAATTATCAAGTTTGGATCGTGGTGGCTTTGGAAGTTATTAGCTTCAATGTGTCTGACAATTTGAAACATCTATCAAAAGTGTCTGGCTGCCAGGCTGCCTGCTTAAACACCTTTTAATATTTACTTAAATATACAGGGTGTCCCAGAAGTAGACGGTAAACCAACAACGGGAGATAGACTATAACTATTATAGTTAATTATACAAACAATTATAGTCCTATCCCCGATAGTTTTCAAGAAACAGCCATTCTAATAAACATTTTAAAAAAATCTACTTTGACCTTCACTTCGTAGCATTGTGACTAGTGTTTTTCATAATTTATTATTTTAATAGACGTTTTGCAATGTTTAATATATGAGCGTAAGAATTGCATACCAAATTAAATCAAAACAATTCTTTTTTTAGAGAAACATAGTCGAATTTCTTTTAGAAGAATTTACTTAAAACCACTTATCTAATTGACACTGCTGTTCCCAAAACGCATAGTATTCAAAAGACAATAGCAGAAAAAAGTAATATATACTCAGATTTTAAGGATGAAATAACAAAAATTCCAAGACGAGGTAAAGTTTCATCATCATCATCAGCCTATACTAGTCCACTGCTGGACATAGGCCTCCTCAAAAATGCGCCATGTCACCCTGTCTTCGGCTTGTCGCATCCAACATCTGCCAGCGACCTTTCGCAAATCGTTACTCCACCTAGCTGGACGGCGTCCTACACTACGCTTGCCAAAGCGCGGTCTCCACTCAAGAATACGTTTACTCAAGAGGTAGTCGGTTTTTCGACAGATGTGGCCAGCCCACTGTCACTTCAGCTTGCTAATCCTATGTGCTATGTCTATGACTTTGGTTTTAAGTTTACATAGTACCTATAGTTTTATCCACTACAGGAGTTATCCCGAAACACCTACACCATAGCCTACAACCATTGAACTTGAATGAACCTGTATATTACCCTACAAAAAGTAGCAATCTTGAATACCTGTAGAATTGAAATAGAACTATTTTTACGGAATACCTCAGTCCGCCCCGTGATCACGAAAGCTGTAATGTAAAAATTAAATGAAATCGCGATAAAATTCATAAAAATAGTTTTATTTCAATGTGTAACATTCGCGTAAATCTAAGAAACCACTACCTGTAGAATTGTGAGAAAGTTCTTGTAACTAGACTAAAACGAAATAGTGTTACACCAAAGTACTCCTGTCAACATATCATAACTCTGCCCATAATATCATAAATTGTACTTTCTTGGCCGCTTCTGGTCCGCAGGTGCAATTTATTAACACTAGCCGATAGCTGGTAGAAGAAGAAGAAAAAAAGATGATAATAATCAGAGCAAAATCTAAAAAGTTCAAAATTGCGGCCAACATTATTCTATACTAGCTTCTGCCCGCAAACTTCGTCTGCGTGATTAACTTTATTTGAAATTTCCCGTCCCATCCCGTCCCGTCTCATTCTCACTCAAAACATGTAATCTAGTCCCATCCTATCCCTTTGAGTATAAAAAAGTAACAAATATATCGGAATTCCATCCTCATTACAGGGGAACACTACATTTTTCGGAATAAAAAGTAGCCTAAGTGTAAATCCTGGGTGTCCACTACCTTCATACCAAAATTCATCGAAATCTGTTAAGCCGTTTCTGAGTAATCGCGCACAACCTCACAGACAAACAGACAAAATTTCTAAATTCATTGTTTTGGGTTCTGTTACGTTAATACAGACACCCCATATTAGATTTTCTTATTTATCTTCCATGTAAAGACATTGATCGGTTATAAATTTATTATATGTATAGATGACCCCCAAACAGCCCTGTTTAACCTTCAGAGAAAATGAAGTAAACTATGCATGACATTATTTTTCATTACTGGTAATTAGTCAAATTATGAAATTTGGACATCAATAGCTTTAGCAGTTTAGATTTTCCATTCATACTTTCATCGCTTATTTCAACCCCATCAAATCCTTTTTTGGTAATAAAGGTAATCTATGTGCTTTCTCTGTGCTCAAATTAACCAAAATCGGTTAAGCAGTTTGGGCGTGAAAGCGTAGCAGAGTTACTTTCGCATTTAAGGTATTGAGTAAGAATTACAATACCTTCAAACTTTGATAAAATTTAATTTTACCAGTGTTATAGTATAAAGGCTGAATTTTATATAACATTTGAAACTATCGAAAGGTGTTTCCTAGGCAGCCGGACACTTTTGATGGTTATTTCAACTTGTCAGACTCATTGAAGCTAATTACTTCCAAAGCCACCACGTTAAAAACTTTATAATTACTTATAATGTAATGCCTATGTTAGAACCATGTATAGGTACACTTTCTGCTTTAATAAAATGGCGTATGTAATTCTGGCGGCCCATGGCCTCTTGGTCAACAAAGGATATACAAGTTTATTTTTAAGATCAAACAATCCATATGGTGCATATAAATAGTACTCCTCCAATTATAGAATATTAGTGTTCATACAAACATAACTAACAACAGAAGTAAACAGAAATAAAATTAAACTGAATGAAATGAATACAAAAATAAATTATAAATTAAAGTAATTATAATACAAAAGTAATATTTATTTGGCACACATGTTGTACATAAACTTACAAATAGGATTAAGCAACATTGATATGATGCAAAACCAATATTAGAAGTTTTAACATTGTCTTAAAAATGGATTAAATTGTGGAAGAGACTTGCTCGATATCTAGATTGCAAAGTTTTGAGAGGGCGATATTTGCCTACAGAGCCTTGACAATGCTGCATTTTGACTGAGATTTTATAGGGGTTATAATGTTAAATTATTGGTACCTAAACACTTTTTCAAGGCAGCAAGATGAATGTTAGTGTGCCAACTATCAACCAATTCATTGCAGTCTATTTTCTATAGTTCCATTGAATATTTTGTGCTAAATGCCTAAGTCTTATATTTTCCTATAGTAGCAAGTAATGATATAGTGTAATAAAAGTAAATAATCAGTAATCTGTCACTAATTATGTATGTTAATTGGTATGATGTCCATCATTACCATTGATGATGATCAAAAAGAGTTATGAGTATACATGTTAGAGACAGTTTAATTATTTAGTAGGTAAGTAGTATGTAATTAAATTTACATTTATGAATATCAATCAGAAGATATTTACATACCTGATTTATTGATTTCCTTGTCATAGAATGACTTAACATGCAAAGGAAACTCTTTAAAGCAATCATCAGACAAAAGTGGTCTGGTAAGCTTCTCAGTCGGCACTGCAGTGTTAAGCAATCGGTTTCCTTTTTTATTAAAACACTCACGGGCAAAATGAGAATCACATAAATACTTAAGTGTATGCAACTTCTCAATTGGCAAATGAACTAAATCTTCATCGCCCGTTGCCTTTACCCATAGTCGACATCTGAAAGCAGAGTCACATTATTAAATTCAATTATTTTTTAACTGTTTATCTTAATTACTTACAAATACTTACAAATGTTTTATCATTTTTGCAAAGACAAGGTATATTAAAAATAAATAAATACACCCAACAGTCACATACATAGTCTTGAGCCCACATAATCGAGTCTTGTGTCATGGGTACCAGAAACTACTGGTACGGGAGCTAGCAACGTCTGGAAAACAAGCATTTTAGGTAGGCCAGTTTTTAGATATGCTATCTCTCTCACTCTCCCGGACGTCATACAGGCTATCTGGCTGGCGGTAGTGGTTGCGTTCGTCAGTGCGCAGCCTACCTATACAGGTAAAATATCGAATTTTAAAATCATTTTAAGAAGCTTTTTGCCTTTATTATTATTTTTATTGAACTTTTTGCAACATGAATCTATTATTGCCAGATATTTCTATTGTTGTTTAAACTATGCCAGACGCTAATTTTGAATTAAAAAAATATTATTTTTCATAGTATTTCAGTATGGCTGTAATTTTTATATGATGTTATTTAAGTATCTAAAAACCTAAATTTAATTTGCCAGACATTAATTCGATTGTTAAACCTTCAGCCAGACCGACCTAAAAGTGAAAAGTGATGTGGTATCATTTTGCTTGATCTAGGAATAGTAGTCGAATAAATTACATAGAACTAATTAAAAACTATTGAATTAATGTGTGGATTAATATAGTATCAAAATAACTATTTATCGTTGTACAAAATAATATAATAATCAATCTCAAGGATGAAAATAACCAAAAATTATATTTTTCAATCCATAATTTTATCACAAAAAAAACAGAGGCATCTTGATAATTATCATCATCATCATCATCTTCAGCACTGTTGTCATTTTTATTGTCATCGTCGTCTTTTGAAATGTCATCGTCTTGTATTAAGTTATTATCTGTAAAAGAATGAAACATTTTATAATCTATCGGCAAATAAATTTATTAGTATTTTATTTTTAATTTTTACCTTTAATGATAATGTCGGCAACTAATGATGGCAATTGCTCTCCAACAAACCAGATAAAATCATATTTATGGTCCAGCCGGAAACTTGAGGTGATAGAGATGTTGGTTGTTGTAAATGATCATTTCTCCAAAACTTTGTAACGTAACGAACTCGTAGTAAATGCTGATAAAATTCAGCTTTGCATGGTGGTAGGCTTGATGGATCAAAATTACGATTTTGTTTTTTCAAAATTATCATCTGATTTTGTAGACCGATATGTGTTTGAAAACAGATGACACCGAAGTTCATTGACGTTCCATGAATCCCGAGCTCCGTAAATATGACAAATTAACTTTTCTAAGATCTTAAATGTCTCATCCAGCAATTCTTCATCATCTGTTATAATATTTTGACAGGCTAATTGATACTCTTCTGATTGTTCTAACAGTTTAAAGATCGAAGTTTGCCTTTCCGGAAAAAACCTGGTGTGTAGTCGCATCCAGTGAGTGCATAAAAGCACGGTAGAGCTTTCGATAAAGAATTCTCTAGAATTTCGTGTACTTGATGACGCTTATAAATCGCTCATAATTCCCCACGCCCAAATTTACCCAGATTTTAGTGATGCATTCAAATGCTCCATGTTACCAAGAAGTATTATTAAAATATCTGTGTCTGAGCAGCGTATCACAACTTCGCCATCGACATTTATTTGACAAATGTGATATATTATTATTTGAGAATCGGCTTCTTCTTGTTCTTCGCAAGATAGTACATCTTCAACAGTTTTAATAACCTTATTACTTTCAACCCGGTATGAAAAGCACTTGTTAATTGCATTAGAAGTGTCAATTTCTTGGATATTAACTTCTGTATGTGAATTCTGAGACGTATTATCTGGCAGGGTTTCGCTAACATCTACTGCAGTATTTGATAACGAAGTTGAACTAGATGTGCTGGGAAGATCTACTGTTGACGAGAAATTAATTTCAGATAAATTACGATATTTTGTCATTAGAGCTGTAAAACGGACAGCTCCTATTGAAGATATTATTATAGGGATTATTCTGACTTGATTTTGGTGCCACATCTGTTGTATTTCTTCAGCTAATGGTAGATACTGCTGGATTTTATCAATGTGTTTTTGGCGCAAATTTTCGGTATTCGGAACGGAAATATCGATTAAATATGTAGTCTTGTCGTCTTTCTTCATTAATGTTATGTCGGGTCTGTTATTATGGTTTCTTAGATTTACGCGAATGTTACACATTGAAATAAAACTATTTTATACGGATTTTATCGCGATTTGGTTTAATTTTTACATTTTTTAACTTCCCGACGTTTCGATTACTTTACAGCTTTCATGGTCACGGGGCAGACTGAGGTATTAGTCATCCGCTCAGTGACTGTTACAATTAAACTACCCTTAATTTATATTTATTAAATTAAAAAGTTAATTTAAAAAGTTAGCTAGTTTTTGCGATCCGATCTACGCAGAAGGAGCTCACTGTGTCTTGAGGTCTGGCAGCTGGTCTTTTGGGTTCCGATTTAATTAAATGTAGAATTGGATCCCATGATGGTGCAAGCTTCAAGCCATCTTCTCTATTGAAATTTGGATGTTTTTTAATTTCAATAGCCTCGCGAAACATCTTGGGCAGGAAACGGTGTTCTTTGGCGAGGATTTGGGGCTGGTCAAAGCGAAGGTAATGCTTGGAGCCTTCCTCTATGTGTTCAGCAACTCAACGAAGTCTGCAATTGAAATTAAAAAACATCCAAATTTCAATAGAGAAGATGGCTTGAAGCTTGCACCATCATGGGATCCAATTCTACATTTAATTAAATCGGAACCCAAAAGACCAGCTGCCAGACCTCAAGACACAGTGAGCTCCTTCTGCGTAGATCGGATCGCAAAAACTAGCTAACTTTTTAAATTAACTTTTTAATTTAATAAATATAAATTAAGGGTAGTTTAATTGTAACAGTCACTGAGCGGATGACTAATACCTCAGTCTGCCCCGTGACCATGAAAGCTGTAAAGTAATCGAAACGTCGGGAAGTTAAAAAATGTAAAAATTAAACCAAATCGCGATAAAATCCGTATAAAATAGTTTTATTTCAATGGGTCTGTTATTGTTAGTAGTTCTGTCTGTAATTATTTCTCTATCCCAGTATAATTTAGCTTGATGATTCTCTAAGACACTTTTAGGTTTATATTATTTATAATAGGGTTCTATGTTATTTATTAGGTCATATTTTTTTGCTAGCAATGCATGTATCTGTTTGGCAACGTTATTATGCCTATCTGTGTATTGTTTGGTGGCTAGTAGTGGACATCCCGCAGTTATGTGTTCTATAGTTTCCGGTTATTATTATTATTTTTTATTATATGCACAATGAAAAGTCATCAAAGTCAAGACAGCCTCCGTGGCGCAGTTGGTTAGACACCGCCTGTGAAACGAGAGGCCGCGGGTTCGATCCCCGCACCGAAACAAATATTTGTGTGATCCACAGGTATTTGTTTCGGGTCTGGGTGTTTGTGAGACCGAAAAGTCTCTCGTAGTTTCTGATACCCACGACACAAGACTCGATCTTAGTGTGGGGTCAGGACTATGTATGTGACTGTTGGGTGTATTTATTTATTTATTATTATTTATTTACTGTCGTAATGGTTCTCTGTATCATTCTCGACTTATTCTGCAACTGACTCTCTCGGACTACTAGCATTATACTGCAATACTTTTCATGACTTTTTCATTTTAATTCAAGACTTAACAATCGAATTAATGTCTGGCAAATTTATTTTAAGTTTTTTTATCTTTAAATAACATAATATTAAAATTACAGACATTATAAAATACTTTGAAATTTTTATAAAAAAATAATAAATAATCGCGTATGGCACATAGTTAGCATTGTCAAAAATGTCTGGCAATAAAAAAAGTATGTCAGGTAGACTTATTTAAAAACAAAAAATTAAAAATTACGCCTTCTAAAATGATATTAAAATCCAGGATTATTACCTGGACAGGTAGGATGCGCACTAAAGAACGCAACCGCTACCGCCAGCCAGATAGCCCAGACTCTAACCGAAAGTGCAAGAAGGACGACATATCACAAAATCAGCTGACCTAAAATTCTTTCTCGAAAACGTTGCTAGCTCCTATACTATACAAGAGACTTTACTTACTACCACCCAGACCCGAAACAAATACCTGTGGATCACACAGATATTTGTTTCGGTGCGGGGATCGAACCCGCGGCCTGTTGTTTCACAGACGGCGTCCAACCAACTGCGCCACAAAGGCTGTAATTTATAAATATTCCTGTAATATTGAGAATTGGAAACAAGCTAACTCGTCTGGGAATACATTATATTACCTACATCAGATTCTTAGAATCAACAAAGTTTAACAACATAAAAAAAATATACGTACTACGACATTATCTTATCGTATCCTATCCATCATATCGTACGTATCCTATTCATCATATCGTATGTGATATTATACTACTGAATATCGATTAAAATAGACTTTAAAAAGAAGTTTGAAAAAAAAATGGAACTTACCGGTCAGGGTCTAATGGAAATCTTGTCAGGATTATTTTGGAGTGGGGTATCTTTTGTACACCACAAAGAGAACATTTCCTGTAATTGTAAGGACGTAAATTCTCCATTACAATATCTTAAAGATCACAAATATTATAATTAATATGAAATTATAATAGCGAGCAGAATTTTTCAAGCGTCTTAACGCACTTGTCAAATTCAAGAAGATCATAGAGAACAAGATGGCTGATTAGGTGCTACCACTACCAACCCTTTTTTTATTATGTTGGGAAACTATACATGCACCGCTCAAGATGTTATGCTATATATAATTTGGACCATATTTCTATTGCAATAAGGTTAATATTACTTTGATTATTGGCATTTCTCAGGCACTTGTACGGGAGTGTCGACCCCCTGTCGTCGCGTATCGCTCGATCGGTAATATTGCCGCCGCACCGATATTCCCAAACATTTACACTGACCGCGAATATATCTCGTTCACTTTTTTTATGCCTTTGACGAATCGGATTATTAATTTTTATACTGTAAGTTAAAGTGACTGCAATGCGCCTGATGCTCAGTGTAATCCAGCAGTAGACTGTTCACACACACTGGCACAAAAATGTCGGCGTAATTTAACCCGGCTATAAGCAGGCTGAACCCGAAACGAGATCCGAGCGAAACCCCCCTGACACGAGTATCGTAGCTTCAAATTTTACATAATCTTTTAAAATTTTACATAAGGCTATAACCGTTTTGCGCCGCGATATGGTATTGTATAACGCCAAGATTTAAGTACGAAGCCAAATTGCTCGGAGGGATATAGTTGTTTAACTTAATGTCTTCATACAGCTGACGGCGATCAAAATCTAAAAGTAAGAGGTGCCTATTGAGTACTCAATCCTTTTTTACGTATCGTATTCCACAGTTTTAAAATTTGAGATCTCCATGCTAAACAAAGAGATGCACATCAAAGGGATGTCACCACCCAATAATCAAAGCAAGAAATAATAGTCCATAGCCCTAAGGCCATGTACTCTTCCAATGATCAACGCGTCGGAAACTATCTAACCATACCCGTCTAGACGTCGATAATTAAAGTAAAATATTTTGCATTGTCTTTGTCTTATTCCCTCCACTAGGACTGCTTAGGAGACTGCAAGTGCTCGTGAATAGTGCTCTGAATATAGACCGATCCACATTTGGCTTCCTCACTCCGGATGCCAGCTTAATTAATTGCTTTGTGGAAGGCACTGCGTCTCCCTCGGAATAGATTTTCTGACCTCATCGCGTGGCGAGCTATGTATTATTCAAATGTACCGTCAAGTTCAACCGCCAAGTGAATATTTAATAAGGTTAACGATCGGATGTGTTTTGATTTATAGGTAACTTTGATAACAAACGATTCCATATAAGCTTATAATTAAGCACGGGGCTTTTGTACAAACCAAAGTGACACCAACAACGCTGGCAACCTTTATTTATAAAATAAAATATTCCTAACGCAATGAGTGGTAGGTCTTGAAGCTATTTCTACAGTAAATTGTTCAAGAACGTAGATACGAGTTGTTATCGACGAACATGTAATCTAATCTCATAAGGATTCGAATTTGTTACTCTACCGTGACTATTGAGATTTGAGAGCAATTAAGTGTACTCCACACACTAGAATGGGTGTATATCAGATGATATATTGACTTACAATTCACGTGACATATTGTTCAGCCAGTGAGTGGAGTAGCCACATTACAATACAATACCACAATTGACAATACGTAATAAACCAATCTGAGCAAAACACCAGGATTTGTGGCGTCGTACAACCCTCCTCTCTTTTCCCCCCCTCCTTGATTGCAATCTGTTTGTTTTACGCTTTCTACACACATCGGGAAATATCAGCCAGTGTGATTTACTCACAGTGACGATATTTATATTTTTGTTCGACTTTGTTGTCTTGTGTGACCTTATCATAGTAGCGTTCCCTTACCAGTTACAACACATTCCTCGGATTGTTGTTGTCTATAGCGGATATTTACTCTAATGAAGTAGCACGCACGAACAGAATAGTTCACAATGCAGGGGGAAATAAAAACTAAACTCAGCATCTGGTTTAAGATTACCTGTTTTGTTTTATTATTAGATTATATTATGATTATTCACTGTACTGATTTTCTTGATATTTTCAATACACAACTTAATCGATTGCCAGTGAGACACTTGTACCACTCCGGACGAGCCTGCCCATTCATGCTGAGTGAGGACTCGAAAGCTTGCAGGATGCTCCGAGCGCGATACATTGTTCAATATATACGTCCGATAAGCCTTATGCTATCAACTTACTTTGCAGTTTTACACTGCAATAGTAGTATGATTTGTATGTTTCGCTCTTCTTCGGATTAAGATCCCGCAACATCACTAAGGAGCCAGATCTCACCTGCCTTATCGTCAGGATTTAAATCATTGTACTCGTATTTACCAATCAAGTCGTTTCGCACAGACTTGTTAATTCAACGCGGTCGACGTTAATTCCTATCTCGATAGGAATATGTGTATTATTATGAAATAATATGAATCGGCTCTAAGCACATATAGATGGCGTATGTTGTTGGCAGATAGAGAACATGGAGCCGATAGTATTGGACGTGTGGGTGGAGGCAATAGGCGCTCCTTTACACTTCGCCATCAAACCCAACGCCAAGGAACAAGAAACCATCGATGCTAACCCAGTTATGTGGTAACTATGTTCTCTAATACTATGATTAACATGGGCCTATATAGGCCTACTCGAGAGTTTGAATGAACTGTAGTGCACCGCGCTAGCTAGTTGCGAGTTGGTGGACTTCACGTACTGTTAACACTCTTGTAAAAAGTCTGTGATATGCATCCTGCTTACATCTACGTTAAAGTGACTTATTATTTATTGTATTATACTGACTATTAAAATTTAATACCATATTCCATCATAGCGGCGGAATATTGGACAATTGGACAAAATAAAATGCAAGCTAACATTCACGAGACATCGGTCCTGTCGAGAGCGAGCTATCGCACGTGTAGTACAAAGCCAGAGCCGTGTATGTTAATGGTGGTTCGTGGTAGCGGCGGCGCCACGCAGAGCCACCGCTGTGCGCTGCGAGCTCTGTGTTCTGTACACGAATGACCAGCATTGTCAATGAAGTTCGATAAATGCTATTCTACTGCTTGCGTGGCTATTTTATTTTATTTCACGAATAAATGTAGGGTGTTTTTCTATAATTTACATTTTGTTAGCTAAGGACAAAAAAACGAGGACCTGACTTATTGAAAAAAAAAACGCAACAGAACAGTGCAAATTTACATCTGATGTTGCAATACTTGTTTAATTTTTTTTACTAAATATTTATAAACTGCTCGCTGATACATAGCGAACATAGCCTGTAAGATTGTTTTAATGGCATTCAGCGAGGAATGTTCGGTAATTTATTGGTATTCGGTCACATGAATTTTCGTCATTTCAGTTAGTTTATATGTGTATATACACGTCAGTATACATGTTGAGGTCAGTTGAGAACTGTCACCGCGAAGCCACGCCAGACACATTGCTCTGACGCAAAATCTGCCTGCATCTCGGATCAAATGTCACGATGCGGTTCACTCGGACGTTCCTAAATCTTTACGCAAATTCCAATCCCAGCTCCAATTATGATTCTATTGTTTCATTAGTCGGCTTGATTTTCGACAAGAAATGCACATTGTTTTGAGACATATACAAAAATATTATGTTTCTATTATTTTCGATTTGAAAAGAATACATACAAAAAAGTGAGGTAAAAAATGAAATACCGCCACATACTTTACGTATATTTAACTACAGAGGTTTCTTCACGAACTGCTCTGTCATTGTAAAAGCCGGCGATTTTAAATATACGAACCAATGCTTAACTGAGCTCTTGCTCGCTGCCATAAGAACTTCATCAGATAATATTATGTCGTCAGTATAAAATTATAGCAGTGCGAATATATTACTCGTGTTAGTCAGGAAGAGAGCCGGAGCCGGCACAGCGTTGATGTGTAATCTTGTCACGACGCGCTTGTTTTAAAATTTATGGCTTCTGACGAAATTTGCAAACGCCGCCATGAAATTCATAAATTCAAACCGTCGTAACCCACTCGCGGCAAAGTGGCACTTTATGAAAAGTTTACAGTCTCTCGAATACAGATAGCGAGCTCCGTTTCACCACCGTCTCCTCACGCCTGTTACATATTTTATTCGTTCCGTTTCTTCTCATTTAATTATTACATTAAATTTAATATTTGTAGGCTTAATAAGAGTTCGCTATTTTGTTTCCGTGAGGTAATTTAAAAGCTGTCTGTAAAACGAAGTACTCAAGTTTCAGGCGCCGCGCTGAGGCAGTTAATGTTTGTATCATCTAATGTATTTGTTTCCGGTCTGGTTGTTGTGACATCTACATATTATGCTTACTTCCTGATACTCTTAATATTAATTTTGTATATACTTGTTAGATCTATATCAAAGTTACACACATAATTTTTAGGTGTTTTTATTAATCAATATGCATAAATAAACAACATACAAACTCATTTAACGTTGAACGTTTACTCATAGGAGTACTTTGTATCGCTCAAGTTAATCCTCTAAGCTTTTGTAACATGAGCTACTTAGTATCCTGTGTTCAATCATCTTGTTTGAAACTTGTGCTTGCAATTATATTAAGCAACTTAAAACAAACTGTAGCTTAGGTTATTTAAAGGTAGAGCATTGGTGTGGGTCTTTAAAACTACAGCACAAAAGTCTCACAGAAAACCGACCTTAAGTGATCTGAACTGAAAACTGACGTCGCACTGCATGGCACGAGCCTCTTCTACATTCGGGAGTACGATTGAGAGGTGTAAGACCACATACCATTTGCTGGTGGTAGGTCTCTCATATGTAAGAAGCCGCCGGGTAGGTACAACTGCAATGTCTATTTCTCTCACCAAACAGCAGTGTAAATGCACAGTTGTTTTTCGGTTTGAAGGACATTGCAGCCAGAGTAACTAGGGGACATAATGAGACTTAACATCTTATGTCTTAGGATGGCGACCGCTGTGGAATGTCAAGCATTGCTTTGTAATTCATGGTAATGTTTTGCTTCTGTCCATGATCGGCCGTATCGCTTACCATCAGGCAATCGGCATGCTCGTCTCGCCATGCACCGCCATGAAAAATAAAAATATATAGTCTACCACGCAAGTCACATTTGCTGTAACTATGCAATAAAACACTATTCAAGAACCAATGCATTGTGTAATTACACTGTACTATTCCGGTCACCAGCGAGCCATGTCATCGTGTGTATTACCCCCGTCTCACGCGAAATACGTCGCGCTTGCCCCACAGTTTAATCCGCTGGCTATTTCGCTTTTTCGCCTATTTCATCGCTTCCATTTTCGATATCGATATCGTTAAGCTCCCGTAAATTCTCGTCGCGTTCGATCGTTCCGCGAATGCTATTTCCATGTATTATGTATGCCTCTTTGCTTTTATACGACAATATATTAATTAAGCTTGTATTTTACGAGAATTCATGAATAATAAAGGGAGGATCTTCGCAATAGACAACCATTTTTGAAAGCAAAATAAATGTAATTATGGCCATAATCGACTCGATAGTGATGTTTTTACATTATGCTTAAAATTAACTTAACATAATATAGTAAATACCTAAAGCAAAAAATCTTTTACTGACATACAATAGACAATACTACCCAGTACCCAGCGAGCAACTGAGGTGACGGTGGAACATTTTCAAAAGAAAGCAATAGTCTGCATCAAATATGACATCATTGAATACCACTGGTAGGCAACACCTTGGTTGTGTCTCGCACATTCCCAATGTCGATGAGTGGCGAGGACCGCTTACCATTAGGCGGGTTATGAATATAATCTGCCTGTAGCGAGAGTAACAAAAACTCATCACTGTCGTACAACTATAGATGGCCACAAGTTCGAGGCGCAGCTGAAATCATAAATATATGTAGTTGCAGCGGGTGTATGTATATGTGAGTCGACGAATATTGAGCGTTCATGAATACCAAACGCATGGAATCTGCAACCGACATATATTGCGCCAGTCGAATACAGTACTTTTAAGTAACCTACAGCGTAGTTTGTAGAAGAATGAGCTCCCGCGATGTAGGGTTTAGCGCAAGGCACTTACTAATTTGAAAATTATGTAGTGTAGTTAAAAAAACATCACATGAAGGCGAGAGAAATCGGAAGAGTCAATAGGGAGTAGACAGTGAGCTGTAACAGCATGTGTTGTTTCAGGATGTCGCAGGGTGAAACGCGTACGTTACAAGCGCGCAACACGTCGTGCGCCAAGCTGACCGCGCGCGCGTACCTGCTCAATCAGCACCGTGAGTCGAACACACACGCATGCAAGCACGCACACATACACACATACGCCTGCATTTACACAAGCACAGATGCATATCCTACCGATGTAGAAAAATTATGCAACCCAATTTCAGTGGTATTATGTAAGCGCTTCTTATTTACAATAAGTGTTGTACCGAATTCAACCTTCCTCCAAAGATTTTAGAAATGTTAAACATTGTAACTGCTAATAACAAAGGGGACAAATAAAAGTACGTGTTCTGTTAAATTAGGTCACGCAAAATTTGTATTTTTAAAGAAAAATACAGCGCTACTCTCACTCTTACTGCGACCATTACTAAACTCATTCCGCTAGATATTATCTCAATCTTACCTACGCATTTGAGACTTTTATGGCTCCATGGTGCCGGTCATACATAATTGTAAGCAAAATACACATAATTGTCGGATTTCTAAGACTCATGGTATAATTACAACTCCAATTTAAAACATTCGCAAAAGATCTCTCCGAAACACCAATTTGTTATAAATTGGACGACTATTTCGCCTAAAAAGTAAACTACAATAGTGGATAATAAGCGCAAAACGCACGGGAGAGCTCTTCCCAGCAAAACACACAGATAGACACAAATATGTGTGTGTCTTATGTGTATGTGCATTGAGCACACACACATTACTAGCTGAATAATATAAATACGCTGCGAGTATTCATGCATCCCTGAATTGTCTCTTTGATGTCTAGTTTCAACTATCCCTTATTTGGATGTCGCCTGCAGTTTCATTACATTTTTACAACAGCACTTTGTTTATATTGAATCATGAATATGAAACGAAATACATTTGTTACATAGAGCATTTATAAAGACGCAATTACTCTGAAAGTCGAAATTACATTTAACTACTAAACCTTACTTAAAGAATGTTTTCTTAAATTACATAAGTTAATTAGAATAATCATAAGAAACAAGTTCATAAGAAACAAATATTAAATACAATGAAATTATTTCCAAAAATATATTCCGACAGAGCACATTCGACAATAGCTCATTCGTAACTTACTCTATGTTCTAAAACGCACCCTACTGTTAAAGATATAGAGTCTATGTTCCGTTGCATTCTTGGGATCCAGCGGTGAAGCCGTGGAAGGTTTTTTAAAATACTCCATTAACACTAAATTGAAATGTAAATGAGCGTTCGTTTTATTCTTTAACGTTATAATTACTGGCAGACTGGAGCGGCTCTAACAAGGCGAAGTCGAGTCGAGCTGTAGGCGGGACGCGGCCTCGATGTCACTATAAAATATCTCATGTAATGTTGGAGGTAATTCTGCGGAACCTTCAAGAGCCATTAGCTTGTAATAGAATTTGTTTTTTCGTCGTCTCGCAGATAGATGGTATCTCTACGCTTTGTGTTAAAGGCTCCGACAATAAGGATCAAATTGCGCTGTTGTTTGAATTGTGTAGCGATTTGTTACTAATATAAATAGAGGGTAATATCTTACCTGTGTTCTATTTACTTTTATTTAATTTCTCATAAGAGGATATGTGATATTTCATGATGAAAATATTTTGGTATTTCATTCGGACAGACACTCAACGTTGTTTTTCATATTTTTTCTTTTCTTTGCCCCTGAATATATACCGATAGGTATATTCAGGAACAGGAAATTAGACAGTAGATTTCAAGTAGTAGTTCAAAAGACTAGAGTTAAATTACGCATTCTTGACTTCCAGCTAATAGTCGCCATTTTGTCGAGCCCCGATTTTCTGTAGAATTTCGCAGCTAATATCTCCGTTGCGTCATGTGATAGCACAGATTGTGTTAGGGTGGACTATGTCAGACTATTCACGAATCCATGAATAATTCGGGTAAATTAAGCAAACGGTCCGCTGGCTTTACACGGAAATAAAATCAGAAAAAAATCACGTTTCTCGAACGAATTTATAAAATCGCACAAAGTGAAACTTGGTGACCGCGCTGACCATTGGTTCGAGCAATGGACCCTATTACTGGACCAATGGGGCGGCAAAAAGCGCCGCCGCCGCGCTGACCCTCAAATATTTAACGTTGCTCCGTCCAGAGCATAAAAACTCTCCCGTATTTAACATTAATGTGTACGCTTCTCAGTTTTATTAGTCATACACATTTCGTACCCTTTTTAATTGCTCTGCCAAATGTGTTTTATACACCCTTTATAATTTTTATGTATGCAAATGAGCAGTATATGCAATGAATATGCGAATCATAAAAGTAAGGTAAACTCGTATTTCTGAAATAACATGTTTTATTTTATACTATTTTTTAAAAATATTAATATGAGCAGCCCCTCGCGTCAAATAAGTTGTGCTTAGTACCAAAATCTTTTCTCTGTTTTCCTTTAATAGTATAGTTGCCGAGACATAATCTCATATTAGACTGCTATGAAAACGGTGAAGTAACGTATAGTTGGAACAGCGCTCCGGGCTCGGAGATGAACCGAAGTAAATTGCCGTGTGTTCAGCTGAACTCTCGCAGCGGCGCTCCCCTCGATGTGCAATTGATTTTAATGTATTTTCAGAACTCACAAATGCGATTTTTTTCAATCCAATATTCAGGAGTTATTGTGTTTTTACTACGCTTTTTTATTATAATCTATCATTATTAAGGAGACGTATTATCGCTTTGTTTTATTATTATTTTTCGCATGGTTGGACGCAGTGTCAGTGCAATATTGGACTAATTTTTATAAACATTACTGAAAATGTAATTAAATATTTTATAGCCGAATCTCGTGCCATGCGAAATTAGCGGAAATTCTTTGCAATCTAGTGAAATATAATCAAACTTAAATATATTTTTTTAATATCTATCTTTTCTAATATCCATCATATGGTTGTCTATCAGAAATTGCCTTGAGCGATAAGACCGCCTATTGTACTTTTTTCTGTTTATTGTCTTCTTTTCTGTTGTGTTTCTGGTGTACAATAAAGATTTTAAATAAATAAATTAATAAATAAATTACCTAGGTAATTTACTTCTTATTTTCATTAAGACTAGCCTTCAAATAATTGCACACACGGCTTACAGCCAATATATACATCAAATTCATTAGACAAAGGGACACTGACATGAAAACTTTAACCAAATTAAATGAAATATCCCTTAATTGAATCGCTCAGCCTTATAATTGCAATTATACATAACACTTATCAGTTAAACAAATGTGTTTTAGGTTAGCCGCTACTAATTTGTCAGTTTCAATGTTTATGAGTTTTGAGTTTGAATGGATGACTCACAGTTCTCGGAAACAATATAAATGAGCAACGCACACAAGTTTGCAGGCGGGTGACTCGCGACGTTGTTTGTTCACGACGAGTCGGCTCACAACCACGCTGTTTGAGCAAACGCCACACCGTTACCGATTTGTGCCTATGTCAAATATGTAACCCCGGGATATCAGTCCGGTCCTTATTTATTTATTTTAATATAATTAAAACGGCAAACAGCAATTCCATTACGTAATTTAATTCTTATCTATTATACGTGTCACATGATAGTAAGTGGTCACCACCACTTATAGACACCCGTGACGCCGACGTCATCGCACAACTAAGCTGTCTCTCTTTATTTGCATCACAACATAAAGTAATATTTGTAATGCAAACAAATTGCAAATGATTTGGAATTATAGTAGGCACAGTTTCCCTCGATTTTCCTCGAGCTGATGTGACACCGGACTGACGTAATGTCGTTTGCAAGAGACGCCGCCGGCCCACGGAAAAATATTTTTCTTTCGCCATAAAAGGTTTTTATTAAAAATACGTGACGACTAGATAAATAGGCGCTCTGTTTACGCACGCCCAGATTTAGATTGCGGCTTGTTGTTGACATTGGCTGCTTCAATTGAAGCAATTTTATTGGTGTGTAAGATTTTGAAGTTAACTACTACTAAAAGCAATTGATATTGATCTATTCCTATCAAATGTGTTATTTACATTAGTCCATGCAGCCCGCATGCCGGATGCAGAGCATGTTTTATTTCTACAAACCGATGTTTAAACTGAGTTATCGACCCCTGTAAATGATCAATAATAGTACCTCACAGTTTTCTAATTACTCACGTGCTCACTGGTTTTCACCGTTAATAATAACAATATACGAATTCGAAACGATTCTCCTAAGTCGTGACTCTTACCCACTCAAGGAGATACTTATATTTGGTAATATACCAAAGTAAAGCGTTAATTAAAATAAATTAACTTTTTCGCTAAAAAATAGAAATAAATATAGAAGTAATAAGATTATCTCTAACATAAATATTCCTGTGTTTTTCCGGGAATAACTACGGATTGCGCCATATAATCGGCTTTGCTCCGTAATGGAGAACGCTATAGTTTATACCAAATTGTTAATCATACATGAGATCGAATAATTATTTCCATGTATTCGATTTGCATTTAATCGAGAACGAAATTACGTATCCAGCAGATGTATGAATAGGCTGTGTCGATCGAGATATTTGCGCTCATTATTAAAATGGATTCGTCGAATATGTCCCTCGGCTCGTTTCTAGTTCCACTTAAATATAAACTCCACGTTTCCATGGTTATTTGAGAGCATGTTTTTGCCACATCGGCCTAATTTCAGCTTCTGTGAATTATTTAGTTTTGGGCTTTATTTCGGCTCTTAGTGCTATTTAAGCTAGTGCCTTTTAACTAATGTTAAAATTCTGATTGGCCCTGAATTAGACACTTTTTTGAGTTTATGTCAAGCTAGCAGTCTTGCCGACCGTACTCTTTGTAACAAAATATTTCAACTGAAATTGTTGAAGCGCATAATTTTAGAGTATTTGATTGAGTTGGCTATGTGGATGGTACGTCCTCAAGGGTATTGAACATGATCCTATCAGCTGTACTTGTAAGGTCGAGGCGACCCTTTTCACGGTGCTTTTAGACGAAGGTATGTCCCCAGACGGATGAGTGCGTCGGTGACGTGCGCATTGTAATGAGGCGGGCATCGAGTGCGGGTTCACGTCCCGGGGGAGGGTCTGTTAGGCTCATCTATACGCTGTAAGAATTCAGTCACGAATTATTGTACCGAATGTAACTCGACTGGACGCGGTCTGATTATTTGTGAATGTTGAATATATTTTGTTTGTTGATCTCGGTACAAGTTTTAACAACAGGTAATGTGAACAAATAAAAAAAAACCGACTTCAAGAAAATCTCACTAAAACGTTATAAATAACATATATTTAATTGTAAACGTTGATTAAATTACTTATTGACTTGACTAGCCAATTAATCATAATATATGCGTTCTTATTTGAATCTTTTTAGTGTTACATGAATCTATTTCTCTCACCCCCCCTCTTTCACCTTCTCCCTTTTACACTTCCTCGTTTAAGTGAATTTATCTTACCTGTATATGTATAATAAATAAACATGAAATCATAATATTTTCTCATAGCATAGGACATAATGCGGCTGCGTGCCTTAATCAATTATCCTATAACCCCGCACAAGCCGGGTATCGCTTAAGCCGCGAGCATAAGGCGCGCGGATTTCCTGGCGCCGGGGCCTAAGCCGCGGGTCGACGCCCTCCGTAATATTCGCAAAATGGCGACATATTATAAACTTTATTTCGATGCCAATTTTGTCACAATAGGTTACTGTTGCATTTTAAATTTGTGTCAGACACACGCTTTAAAAATATAAGCTGATTCCTTAGTTTAGTTTTGATAACGCTAGGGAGGTTTTTATCTAAGTTTTTATGCAAGCTATTGTTGTTAAAAGATAAAATTATGTAATTACATTGTGTTATATACCTACTATTTTTATATTATTTTATTATGTATCTGACTGAGTCGGGAATAAGTAACTTGGGAGTACTTATCTATTTATTTATCTTTGTTTTGTGATTTATCCACCATGGATCGTTTACAGTAAGCCATGTATGTAAGTCCATTTTTATAACACAGATCCAAACATAAATTACCCAATATTTAATGAATAGCTTCTAGAAACCGTCGTCAGTAACTTCTCTCCGTCACTTTAGTATACCGTCCTATGCTTCTAGTGTTTCCGGCACGATTGGTCAGCAAACACCTGACTTGAATAGAATATTCTCCCCGTCCCTGTAATGTACTATCCTCTAGTTGTAATATTTCCGGCGTGATTGTTCGGCAAACACTCGTCGCGTGCACTGTTTGAGCTCAGTTAGCTGCACTGTCCGCGGCGCCCGCTGAGTGCCGGTCCCAGCGCTTACCTTCATTACTATATTTCCTGATCAAATACACTTTCATAGGATATTTAGAATCTCTAACTAAATTCACTTCATAGAATCGTGCTGAGAAGAGATAGAAACACACTTACCAACACAACATGTGATACCCTTACTTTTTTATAATAATATAGGGTAAAAACGGCGAACCCTCCATACTCGTTTTTCCACTAAAACTTCTAAAGTGTAGAAAGTTACTAAGAGAAAAAGGTAGCATGTTAAAACTTGTTTCCGAAATTATGTCAAGCAGTCAGCCAGTCGTAAAATTATAAGGCATCATGGAAAAATACACATTGCGCTCACACCACAAAGGATATAAACAATAAAAATAATACAAAATATTAAGAACAAAACCATATTTACACATTTCATCGAAAATATCAATTGCTGCAATAAGGTTGAGACGGAGCAATTTATCCTCTGGCGTTTCTGTTATCAATACGAGTATAGCAAATTCCTTAATAGGATTTTCTATAAAGTCTTGCTTTTATTGTATTTCCGCTTTTCCGGTTGTTTCTTTCAAGTCAATAATGTAATGTAATTCTGGACAATGAGAGTTGCAGTTTTATAAAACTAAGAGTACTCTTGCGAATTAAAAAGTCAAAAGTTTCATGATTAGAAGATTCATACCGACAACCACAGCAATAAATGTCCATCTATAAGATACACACATACATAAATACATAGCCCTCCATTGTCCCACTGCAGGGCAAAGGCCCCCTTCCATTCCTATGGGGGCTCCGTCCTGCCAGTCTCTCCCACTTGTCCAACTCATCTCGCCATCTTTTCTGGGCCTGTCGCGACGTTTTAGAGTCTAAAATGGTTTCAAACAACAATACAATGGTTGTTGTTTTCGCCCACAGTTCATCGAGCATGCGGCATATGTGACCAACCCAGTTCTACTTCAGGCTAGTAGATTTCCCGCCAATGCCTAGTATTTGGGTCTTTGGATCTTTATACACTTATATACACGTGCAAATATACACATGTATGTATATCCACACGACATTCACAAGATCCGTAAGCAAACGCAAAAAGTTAGTAGGAAGTTGCTGGATGCAGCTAACTTCCAACAGGTCATTAAAAAAAGTCTTAAACAGAGGCCAGTGTTCAGCAGTGTATTCCTGTGGCTGAGCGTACCGATAAGTGATGTGTGAAGTGATGTACTTGGTTGTAGAAGACTCCCGCGAGCGGCTGCCGTTCCGCGTGTACCTGCGTCTGTACGACGTGCCCGCGCGCTCCTGCCCCTGCCTCAGCGCGTACGACTGTTAGTATACCCATGTCTCATTATTTCCTTTGATTAGTATGGAAGTTATCAAATTCACCGTGAATCGAAAACGAGAATACTACATGATGAAGTCTTTTTATCAACTTGTAAATTAGTATCACGACTAAACTTTAAGTAAGTATAGTAGTACTTTAAGTAATGTATCTCTTAGAAATTTTAGTTTATCTTATTCACCATTGTTGCTATACCTCTATTCACTGCAAGACAGAAACATCTCAAAATGAACACGATCACACATTTTGGTTTCAATATTAAAATAATTCCGCACACAAGCCCACACTATCGCGCAGCAAAGCCGCTCAATGCACAGATTATCGGGGATAATAGTTGGAATGTAATTTCCAGTAAGTTAGACACAACGCTGCAAGTAGAGTAGTTAAGTTTGCGATGTTGATATCCCCATATCGATAGTTTAATGCTCGCTTTGCCCGCGATCTCCATACTCCAACTTTGTGTTGAATCACTTCCGCACGCCTCCGCTCGCCTAATAAACTTTACCGGCTCTGTGAACATTCACATTTATATGAATATAGATTGTGTATTAAATTATGATCACTCACGCTAAGGATGGAAAAAACACAGTAAATATGTATATCTGACAGTTCTGAACTAGAATTGCAAAGGTATACAAAATCCACTAATTCTCAATAGGCCAGCGTGGTGACCTTCAAAAGGAGGCTAGTGTCGGACGTACATCGTACGACATGATTAATTTAACATTTTACAACACTATTTTTAAAAGAAACACAAGGATTTTTAATTAAAAAACTTGGCAGTGTTTAGCATAAGCCTTCGTCGATACTACGTGAGGGAATTTGGGATTTAGTTGAGGGAGCTCCCTCGGCGCGAGTTAATGGGCGAGTGGATTAAACTGGACTAGTTGCCATTGTAATGCTTGAATCTTATTAGCTGATCGTGACTCAGTGGACAATGAGATGGTAGTGAAGTGAGAGACAGCGTATATGATCCCCGATATATGATCCCCAATGATACAAAAACTCCGGAAAGTATGACTTTGCTGCTGTAACCTCGGAAATCTATATACATGTGTGTGACTGTCGGGTACATTCTTTTAATTCATATGAACATTGGAGAGCTGAAACGGTTAAACACCTGCTGCCCCTGCCAAATGGTAACGATCGGTGTCAAAGTACGTGCTATCGTGTTATAGATGTTGGCACTCACACGGCTTCCCCTACACCGGATTGAAGTGGTGTAACACGTGGCTCTTTACTAACTAAATAGAAACAATTTACTTTTATTCCCTTATAAACCCCATCGATTCCAATTCGATGCAACAAACCAACGATAGGACATTTGTTTGGTAATAATTTCATATTTGTGTGTTTCTACACTGCCCTCTCTTTTTCCTTCTCTTAAATCCATCCTATGGTTGTCTGTAAGACATTGCCTAGAGCGATAAGACCGCCGCTTGTACTTTTATTATTTTTGTAATTTCTGTTTATTGTGTTTCATTGTTGGGTACAATAAAGACTTAATAAATAAATAATAAATAAAATAAATAAATTTGTATTTCGATAGCAATACAAAAGTACATTGTTACTATACTAGCGGCACGCTATGATAACCGTTTTGGCATTTGTCGGCTCATCAGTTTTCATATTAATTCATAACTAAATCGATGAAGCCAATTGTGTTACATTGTTGTCAACGCAATAACATTTATGGAATATATACTCGTAATTTTACGACACTACTCGGCATTGTTCACTTCACTATTGCAGTCTGTCAAAACGGCCATCGTAGTGTGCCGCTAGTACGAGTATTACTAGAGTATCCATGTGCTAAGTGAATGTGGTACAACATGCAGCGGACTACTCTCGGGGCGAGTCGAGCGCGTCGCAGTCGCCGGAGCCGGAGATGGACACCGCGGTGGAACTGTACCTCTCCGCCGACTACGGACTGCAGCAAGACACTTATTTCAAGGTAATAACGCTTTCTTTAACTTTTACATGGTGTTTGAATTTTACCAAAGCTTGATTTTAGTTTAATAGTGCTATGTTGCCCTCCGCAAGAAAAAAAAATAACTCACATTATGGAATACTTGGTTATTCTTCCAAAAAAGTATCTCATAATCGTGCTTTAATGGTAATTGCTCGGATTTAAATTAGATCCATAGATTTATTAGCAGCTAAGCCTAAACTTGGATGCATAAAACAGCAGACCGGGCGCTGTGGCGTACCGTGGGAAAGGCCTATATCCAGCAGTGGACTGCAACGGGCTGATGATGATAATGTTGAAACCTAAACCTATGTACTTTTAGTAATTGCCGAAGTCAGTTTTCATTACACTCAAATTGATGAATATCCTGTACTTAATAATAACATGAAGCATTAATCTTCATAATGCGTGGATCAAAAGAAAATCCGCTGTTATTGTAAGTACATGTAACGCAAACAAGAAGGAACAATTACGCCGCGATCCGCAACAGAGAATAGAGCGTGACGCGCCGCCACCAAGTTGGATTACACCCGCGTCACCTCGCGTTACGTCTTATGCTATAATATCAAAATGCCCGAGTATTTACATTTCCCTATTACTGTCTTATAGAGATAATAAGTGTAAAAAAAATTGGTTGAAAACATGAGGGCATAACTTAAATTATAAATTAACTTTGTCCTATGTCTTTAATTCCGGAATACTTAGACGTTTTATGTCAATGAGATAGCCAAGCGTAACATTTTCTAACATTAATAAAAACCACGGTGCATCGATCACTAAGTGTGAGGGCAGAGCTAGATCGTATTCTGTTACAGACGAGTGACTTTTGTGTTAGTTGGACGGTGTTGATATCAGATAACAACGATACAACGGAATGCATAATTTAGTAAATATAATATAACTGCGGAGGTGAGCGCAGCGCTTTAGACGTCGTCAGTGAAAATTATCAAACACGACTGGTGAGCTTGGGGGAGCAGTATCTATATGCAGTGTTTCAATAATATTTGAACAATACTTTTGGCATAGCATATTGCGAGCGTACTCGACTATTGAGACAGATGTCGCAGGTTACCAATAAACAGAGTTTAAATATTTTGTGGCTTGATGTATATTATGTATCTTGTTTCGTTCTATTCGTTCTTTATCTGGCCAATCCGCTTTTTACTCAAACTCGGGCATTTTGCCCGGTTTTTATGACCACTCATAAATAGTGCTATTGGTTCCCGTATCTTTATTAAGGGCATCAAGCCAGCACTTATTTGACCGATCTCCGGGACGCGGCTCGAAATTGTTGAGCCCGGTGTAGCAGTTATCGGTAATTACTTGTTTCTTTAATTACTATCGTCCACTTTAATGATAGAGGAAATCGTTATAAGGAAACAAGCATATCTAAAAAAAATGCAAAAAGTCAATGAGAGGTCGATCACTAAGGTCTGTCCTTATCTATCACGCTTTTAATAGACGACGAGGCTCGTGTTCAGCATTGAGATTTATGGGAGGATATTATTATACCAATTCACTTAAGATTACTAACTTAAAGTATTCTTAATAGTAATTGAGTTACTACGAAACATATCATAATGTTTTTTATATATCATGAGTGAGTGCTCTCACTTTAAACCGACGTGTAATTTTTGTAATAACCCAATACACCTCGGCAAAATAAATATTAATAAGGGAATGCTTTCAGCATTGTGTATTAGGCTCAAGAGGTGATGACGTCATAAATTCATATTATGTGGGCTGTACTAAAACATAATGTGAGTTTTATGGTTTGAAAAATCTCAAAAGTATTGCTTACGGCTGTTTATGCCCGACAAAGCTGTAAGGTCGCTACCTACGCATCTTACCGTGTCACTAGTCATGTCTTTACATACTCCTTCGTGGTTACATATGTGCTTATATACAGGGTATATCAAGACCGCGACCGAAAACGAAGCCAGGTGGTAGTTTTAGCGGCTACAGACACAATGCAACTAAAAATTTTGCAAAATAAGCGACGGATATTTTTTTACAATTTTTTAAAAATCATCGTTTTTGAGGGGTAAAAACCTAGTTTTTGCAAAAATAGTAATTTAAACCCTTACGTACCATTGCGTGTTTAAAAATTAAGCGATGTAAGTCATTATTTTAGAAAAACTATGTTTAATCACTCAAATACGACGATATGTAAAAAATAACAAAAAAAAAATTGACGACGTTTTTTTGTAAAATTTTACTTGCATTGTGTTTGATATCACTAATACTACCTCCTAGCTTCGTTTTCGGTCGCGGTCTTGATATACCCTGTATATACGGCTAAGGTAATCTTATTCGCGCAATATAAAGTGAAACACGTAACATCACGGTATATTGTGAAAATAAACAAACGTAAACGGTAGTGTGAATGTAGGAGGCTGTCGGTGGCACCCGATTTCGTGCTCACGATTTGAATCGACGCCACGGAGCTACGAGAACATAGCGCTTACCGCTTAGTCACCTGGAAATATTTTATTGTGCACAAAATCGTATGCATAAAAATTTAAGAATATTTTTTACTGGTGTTGTGAGTAGTATTAACAAACTTATAAGTGAATAATGTGTTCTAATAGGTTCATTAAAAAGACACGAATAAACATACTTAAATGATCGAGAAGTTGAGTGACGTTGAGGTTTGTTATGATACCCATAACCTTCGTGTAGTTTCTTCATCCAGTAAAATTTTGCGGGCACCATAGTGGTGCTAACCGTGGCGTCTTGGTAGCAACATCTGGAAGGTAATTGCAATGTCTCTTTCAGCCAACCTCCAGTGTACCAGAAGAAAAACTTGATTGAAGATCCAGAAGTATATCTCTTCAGAAAACCCTGTGTGCATGTGCAGGTGGAGCCGGCAGAGTGCGTGATAGAGGAGGGCGCGCGTGTGCAGTGGCATGTGTCGCTGCCGCGCGCCGACGAGCCCGCGCCGCCCGCCGCGCTGCTGCTGCGACTCATCCCGCACCAGAGAACTGGGTGTGTAGTAATATATTAGCACTTATCTCTTCTCCATCTCTTCCTCAGGTAATACACACATAGTCATGGTGCAGACAAATTACACACATGGTGCAAGCATTTCAATTTAAAAATTCAGTCTTTAATTAAACGCCATGTTTTATGGTCGCGGATTCAAATCCTAGGGCACACCTTTGACTTTTCGGAGTTATTTATGTATTGATAGTCAATCACCACTCACTTTAACGGTGAAGGAAAACATCGTGAGGAAACCTGCATACCATAGCGATTTCAAAGAATTTCTACGGTATGTAAGCCCGCCAACCCGCACTAGGCCAGCGTGGTGGACTATATAGCCTAACCACTCTCAATCGATTATCTCGATTGTAGAGTAGGCCCGTGCCCAGCATTCGGACGTATATGGGCTGATACAATACAATGCAATACATTTTTTATGTCGGTCCATTGCGGCTTCAGTTAAGTACAATTTGTCTGGTGGAAACTATACTTACTACCTAAACATATATTTAGGGTTAGAGTTCCTGTAGTTGAAGATTATGTTGAACTCCTATACCTACCCTAGATTCAAATAAAAATTAATTCACCAAAGAAATGTGTTATTCTCTAAAAACATTTCATCATGCTATTTTCGCGGTTCAGAGTTGTATTAAATAATGTAGAAACGCATAATGCATATACGGGTACAAACGGAGGAAAATTAATTATTTTTTAAAACTGTTAAAAATTACTCGCCACTATTTGGCCACTATATTATTACAATTAGTGGAAAGTGGTCCAAAGTGTCCGCTACACCGAAAAATGATTATATTAATCAGCGGGAAATTGCAATTAACCGAGTTGGCGGCTTAATTGTAATGCGTCTGCGTTTATGCTCCTGAGATTATTACGATATTTGCAATGAGCATTTATACACGGGCCAGTAATAAATAAACCAAAGCAGATTAACTAATTAATAAGATATTTGATTACTTTATTTTATTTATATATCCGTTAATTGAAATCCAAACAAATCCATATTTTATTCGCTCGGCATACTTCCTTCCCGCACTACCACAACAGCAAGGCGTGAGCGAGAGCGCATCGCCGCGCTAACATGGAACGCACCCCAAATGTTTCCGCGAACCGCCGCACAGAGGAAACCATTTAGACTAGCGCGCGCGCCTTCGGAGTGACTACCTATTAAACCGCTCTACAAAATATTGACTTCGTTAGTGAGTTTCGGCGTTTCGTCGTCCTGTTTGTACATCAACCCGCTCAATATATTACCAACCATAAAGCAGCATAATTTTCCGCCGTGCAGTAGACGCGCCGCCAGCTTTAACACCGCCGCAGACGCCACGAGGTATGTGCTGTATGTAATTCCTTGTGAAGAATTGCCTAGTGATTTTTTTTTTTTTTATTACACGAGGAAATCCATTTACGGATCCATGATGGTATGTCGGGCTCACCGCTCCAATATATAAGACCAATAGTCTTATATATTAGACCGTCCTACCGACTAAAACCCCGTGGTATTTCACGATCTCCCTTGAAGGAGGGGCGCGGGATTCGCGCGAGCATGCATCCGCAACCCTCCAGGAGTTGGCTCTTGAGACAGCCCCTTCGTAGATTGTACTTTACTTTCTCTTCCATTCTACTCATAAATCACAATCATCTTTTGAGTAGTAGGTGCTTTATGGAGGGCGCAAATCATCTCTCCTTTGATTACGACCACGTCTCGCGCGAGACGAGGCCCTAATTGTTCGCTCTCGTTCTCTTCCCGCCGCTTCCTTCACTGACATGACGTCCTCGCAAAACAAAGCGACGGTAGCGTATTGCCTAGTGATACCAAATTTTTCCGCAGGCAGTTCATCTCGCCCTCCGAGTGTACCGTGCTAGTCGCCAACCGCATCTACAGTGCACTCATAATTGTTCATCGGCGCCACCAACATTAATTGTTAAGAAAATCTTTAGTGGGACAGTGGCGGAGATTGAGCCCCGTAGATAAATTCACGCGTACCCTTTCTATGCTAATAACGGTAGGTCGGAAGAATAAAATTCCAATTAGGTTGCCCATTTAGTATTAAACCATTTTACAATTCAAATAATGCAAGAGAACCGAAATTATTATTAGCGCTCACTACGGTCTGGTCGTATTAATCGCAATACTGATCTCTACAGAACTCTCTGACAGGGTCCTCAATGCCAGAATATAGGCTAGTTGACAGCACTTAGTTTAGTGCTTTATTGTGGGTATTATAGAACAGCTCTTTATCTAGCACAAGTTTGATAGTATGACTGTTCGGTGATACATTACAAGGAGCTTAAAAGTTGGGTGACACGAACTGTCCTAGCAAACATTCTTATCCGCTATAACGACCACCGTACGCGAAGGTGAAAAAATCGATGGAATGTGCAAGTGCATCGAGTTCCTGGCTATAAATAGACCGGCATTTACGGCAGACTCTATGTTTAAATTGCACTTCACTTGTCTTCAACTGCATTGCAGCCACTGTGTACTTGTATATACCCCGTATAAAGCAATATTGCCGTTCTATGCCCAGCGTGTGCTGGCAGCGCCCCGAACCGCCGCCGCAGCTGGTGCTGCTGCAGGAGAGCGCGCGCGTGGCGCTGCTGCAGGCGTCGCGCGACCGCCTGTGCGTGCGAGTCTGCGCGCTGCGGCTGCCGCAAGGGGAACTGCTCAGGTGCGCTGCTTATAACACTATTACCGATCTTTGAAGCTGGTTAGGAAGAAGTAATAAAAAACAATAGAAGGAAAAAGTAGGTTTTGGGCATCCGGAAATCTTAGTCTGCACGTAACTAGAAAGCACGGTCATATCGGTTTTCGTAGATTTCTGTAAGATTCTGATTTCATACCTAAAATAATCTTACACAACTACAGTGAGACTGTACCACTTTAAATTAAACCGTACCGATTCATTCGTGCAATGCGCTGTGATTGTATAGAGTGCGCAAGCGGCTGCAGTTGAAGAACGTGCGGTGCGGTGCGCTGCGTGTGTGCGCGCGCACGCAGGCGCCGTGGAGCGTGCTGGCCGCGGCGCCGCGCGCGTGCCCCTGCGACGACCACCCCGCGCCGCCGCAGCGACACCACGCTCTCGACCTTGTACTGCCGCCCAGAAGCTCTACAGAGGTTATATACATGTTAAAGGCACATTGTATAATCCGCTGTATTACATAACACCGCGTCAGTTTGAAAAGTAATGTGGTAGGGTTTTTGAGGTGAAACTTCATTAATAAAATAATACCAATTATTATTTTATTAATGAAGTTTCAAGTGCGTGGTGGCCTGTTGGTAACGGACCAGACGCGGCCGCCTACATGTTCACGGTGGTCGCGGGTTCAAATCCCAGGGCACACCTCTGACTTTTCGGAGTTATGTGTGTATTGATAGTCAATCACCACGCACTTTAACGGTGAAGGAAAACATCGCGAGGAAACCTGCATACCGTAGCGATTTTAAAGAATTTCTACGGTATGTAAGTCCGCCAACCCGCACTAGGCCAGCGTGGTGGACTATATGGCCTAACCACTCTCAATCGATTCTCTCGATTGTAGAGTAGGCTCGTGCCCTGCAGTGGGACGTATATGGGCTGATATAGATAGATTATTAAATTATTTCTGTAATGTTGTACGGTAACAAACCGCTAATTAGTATTGAATCAATACGAATCCATATTGAAGTGAATGTCCTCGCGAATAATTGCTATAGACGTTTCACTCGCAGGAGTGCGGGGGTGAGGCGCGGGACGTAAGGGGGGATTCTTTGAGACATAATATTAAATACGCGCCTTTGTTCTGCCACTTCATTAGGAGAAATATTGTTAGAAAAATAAATAAATCAGCGGCTGCGACCACACAAAGCGGCGCCCTTTCAAGTGCGAACCAGGCGAGCGCGACCCGACCGATGTCGAGCAGTTTATCATTCTTATAATTGTATACAATTTCAATTTTCATTTAACGGTTAATAACTAAAAAAAGCAACGATATGAAAACATAAAAACATTTCTTTTTATACAACCTGTTTAAAAATATATAGAGCTGGTTGTATCAATAAAGTTAAAGTTTCATATTCATAAGTAATAATTAACTACTGATGGTAAACCAAAATTAACAGTTATGAAAGGACTATTTCTATGAAGATTGCATGCGATTCTGTCCCAGTTCTTACCAGTTCATGAATCTATTAATTGGTGGATGCCAATTGATAAGTACCGTCATGATATTAGTATAACTATTGATTGTGATAGATATGCGTGGAGGTGCGGATTCGCGCAGAAGACGCGTGTCCTGTGCATGCACGCGCAAACGCAGACGCCGGGATAGAACAGAACGCCGACGCCACCAGCGAGTACATACTCACCCGCCGTAGCGAGTCCATGCGCCGCTGCCGCTACGAAACGCTACGACGTAGCACCACGCCGCTACGCTTCTACGACACACATAATTTGCTGCTCGTGAGTAGTTACTTCTAAATGATTAATTACTGTGAAAGCATGTTATTATCTTTGCTCTGTATTATCAATATTTATTTCTAGTTACTACATTTAGCTTTCTAACATACTCGTCAGAATTGTTGCTGAGCGAATCCAAGTGAAAGAGAATTACGTCTGCAAATGTGTTGTCGCTTCTAACCTCGCTTTATAGACTTTTATTGTAGCGATATTTTTTCCTTGTATATTGGTCTGAATGCGAGCTTATCCCTGCCCTCGAGCGCGGGGCGCACATCAGTTGCCACTACAATGTGGCGCCGCTATATTTCAGGAGACAGTAGTGCGACGCCGCTCGCAGCTCACACGCCATTGTTATGGATTTACATCTAGTCTCACCTTATCATCTAACAAACTTGTAATTATTTTGACTAAAAATATAAATGCACATTTGGTAAGTACCAATGACTTTAATTACAATCGGATGATGATAAATCTGACCTAATTGTCTGCACAATGCAATGTCCATAAAGCAAGCATTGCATGAGCTCTATTAATGGGACCTAAATTAATAGAATATAATATAATAAAGAAACAAATATTGTGCAAATTCATCATAACTTTGTAAATCAGCATCCGGTACTCAGAACAAAGTTAGTCTGCCAAATATACAAAGGTAAAGAGATAAAGTTACACAACAGCAGATGTTGTTGAAGGGTCACGTCGAGGCGCGCTCCGCTTCATATAACTGAACACGCGTCGAGTATTATATCACACGTATCGACGTACAGAGTGGAATGAGCTGAAAATATGGAACGCCTCATGAAACGAGAAAAAATGTTTTCACAATTCGAGTTGTCGGGCTGTTGGCCGCAGAATCTGAATGGCAATAACCGTTTCGCATTACGACAATGGATTGCTTATTTACTCGCCTTATTTGCATGAGAAAATATTCAAACCGAAGGGATGTATAAAAAGCCAATGATTTCGGCTCTTAGAGACTCGATTGAATAAAAAACTGTGACAGCGTCTACCCGGAAGCTATCTACGATATCCCTCGGTTGATTTTCTTGTTCAATCTATGCTTTATTTAGATTTGAACCATCTCAAAATTGTCGTTACTGTTTTTTTTTTCTTATTGCACTTCGCCACTTTTAGGCATATTTTGTTCTAAAAGCATTGTGGATTATATCTTCACTAATGACATTGCCATTTAGTAAACTATGAGCCACAGGCTTTGTAACGTTGATACATAGGCATATACCTACACAAACGTCTTCCAGAAACCCAAAATGATGGTGGTGAATAGAATTATCCTACTGTATTTACAGCAAATCCCGCTGACGTTGGAGCTGGAGTTCCCGGCGCTGGCGGTGAAGCCCGATTCCATCGACTTCGGCTTCGTGGCCGACGGAGACTCGCGGAAGACTTACTTCACCGTCTCGCACTCCAGCCGTGAGTCCACTTCAATCTTTTCTAATACTTCTTTGAGTAGTGGACATAAGAGAAGCATTGACTTAAGAGGGCCGGCAACGACTGAATCCATAAAGCAGCAGACCGGGCTCCGTGGCGTACCTTGAGACAGGCCTGTGTCCAGCAACGGACTGCAACGGGCTGTTGATAATGAATAATGCTTTGATCAGCCTATGTTCATAAAAAAAACAATTCTTATAGAAAACAATATAGTCGAAATGAGTATTTTATTATGAGAATTCATCTGTGATTGTTTTTATTAGATTACGAATAGAAAAAGTATTCTACAAAGTCCATATGAAGTCTAGGAGTCTTAGATAAATAATAATGCAAGATTACATTAATAAAGAAAGCGTCGACCTCGTAGCCTTAATTCAGTTATTCACAATATTTGTATTATACATTTCTCTTACGTAAGCAACAAGTAATGCGGTGGAGAAAATACAGCGCGCCACACAAATTTTTCCGCATGAAGCTTCTAGTCGGGCGTTCACTATGACTGAATGTATTGTTGCGGCGTTTTCTGCGGAGGTGTATACGCAGCTCGGCATAACTAAACCTATGCAAATTAATGTAATAATGGTAGTGCGGTGCTGTATTAAATTATACGTTATTAGATCGACGGACGGCGGCAATTAGTCTCGGGATACTCGCATGCATATACAACACACAACCAAATTGGCTTCAAATGTTTAATTATAAAATGGCCTTAATAATTTCATACTAGAGTTAAAACAGCGAAAGTAACCTACATTTTGGTTTATATCTTAAAGTGAGGGTTGCTTTGGTAACAGGTCATTCGTATTCGACTAGATAGCAACAACCTCACCCAAACGTTTTAAGCCTGCCGTATTAACCCACGCAAGAGTGTCGTGTTTCGGGTTTAGTCTGTGTAAATATGTAGTTTTGAGTTGAGCATAATAATAATAAAATAAAATGCTTTTATTTCAGCTAATAAACCATATTACATTAAATAAATCAAAGAAAAAATATACGATAGTAATTGTGTCGACTGGTGAAAGATGTTGATGATGTGCAGGCACGGAGACGCTGGAGCTGGCGGTGGCGTGGGAGGGCGGCGATCACTTCCAGCTGTGGCCGCGCGAGATGAGGCTCGCGCCCCGAGACCAAGCCAGGGTCTACGTGCAGTACACCGCCAGGTCAGTGGATATATTTGTGAAGGTGACAGTATATGAAGAACCAGATGTACACAGTTAGATACCTGAATGATAGCCTTAGAAAAAGTAGATTTGTTTTTATTGTTTGTATGAAGCCTTACTGTTGTAATCTCATTACATATTATGACGCATAAATTTATCATATAGCTCATGACAATGATAATTATTGATCGTTCAAGTTTAGTCATACTCTCATACAGATCGCCCCAGAACTAGACAACAAACCAGTAACGAGAGATAGACCAAACTATGACGGCACAGCAACAAAAAAATATATGATCCTATCCCCGATAGTTTTCAAGAAACAGCCATTCTACGAGTAGTAAATATTCAAAAATCTACTACGACCAACACTTTGTAGCATTGTGACCAGGGATTTCCTAATTTATTATTTTAATTGACGTTTTGCAATATAAAGTAGATAATCTTAAGAACTGTATACTAATTTAAATCAAAACAAGTATATATTTCAAGAAATATGATAAAAAATGTGTACTATAGGACTCATGGCATGTGATATCTAAAATTGGCTCCTTTTATCAAAATTCTAGAATGCTGTTAGTGCTTTATCGTCTAGTTCTGGGACAATCTGTATATAATTTTGATTTATTTCCGACATAAAATGGACAAAAGCCTACCAAAATCCATTGCACCGTTCCGCCTATAAATAATGTTGAGTGTTCAATCTCGATGGATGTGCTTCGCGCTAGACACACTAGATCCCATCTAAAAGTAATTTGGAAACTTCCGCAGCAACTACATGAGCGCGCGTTGCTCTTTTTGGCGAGCTTGTGCTGATGGAGCTGGAGCCACAACAAGTTTTACGATGTTTCAATCTCGGAAAGCGGGTGGCTTTTACTATATCTTTACAAATCTTCAATATTTTGTGATCTCAGTCAGCAGAAGTATCTTGTTAGAAGCTTAAAATTGGTTATATTAACATAATAATTATATTTTTCAATAGCACAAGGGTAGTGAACAATAAACGATCCGCCTGCTGGGGAATTATTGCCGCCCCTGCTACGGATCTATTATGGTGCATCCACACTGCAGTTACTTTTTGTTGAACAACGTTTCCAAAATGTTACTTAGCAATATCTGATAGCAACATGTCATTTATTTTTAGTACATTTTAGTATTATGTTAAGTCATGGTAAAAGTTATCTCGTGGTAACAATCGATAATACTATTGTTGCACAATATTGCCCACAGAAGGTAACTGCGGTGTGGATGCACGAATACCCGTTGTAACCCGTAGTAGAATTGAAATTCTTTGGCATTGTAGGGTTTTAGAGGTAACGGAAAGAATTGCAAGAAATTATAGTACGTGTGCATTGATTTATCCTAATCAGTGAAAGGCATGAGCAAAGCTGTGAGTGAAGGTATCTACGACACTGCGATACTGTTTTGGTCGAGCCATACATCTTCGTCATGTTGTATACAAAACTGGGTACGAAGTGTTTCTTCGGTTTGTAACATACAGGTTGAAAAGCTAAACATACCCGCCAATAAATATTCCTTACCCGTGTTATTCTAGCTACGGCCTCCTCTATTGTAAAAGTTTTGATTTTAATAGTGAAGCGCCAACACGTTCGTTTCACGACACGTGCAAAACAATGAACACTCATAATTGTGAACCTTGTCACTGATCTATCATAACTAGTGTCGGTGACAGCGGGTGTATTAACCGCTGAGTGTCGTCCCACTACATCATTTTACTGCGAAATAAATTAAATCTGTACCAGACGAGGTGAACGTCCACATGAGTGTTCATTATCATAAATCTCAGCGTTTTCATACCGCTCTATTGTGTGTACTGTGTATTGTAGTAGAAACAGTTTATATGGGTGTGAGTGTGTTGGTATTTTTGTGTATGTGGAGGCACCTCAATTGAATATAACACTTCGACCTTGGCATTTTATTAACGCGTCGGGTTATTGCCGTGTGAGCCGAGCCGAATGATGATATTAAATATAATCTAAGCAAAACAATCTCACGCCCGCGTGGGTTCTGTTGTTGTCGGAGTGTGGGTCACGGCGCAGGGTGTACTATAATAAGACGCTGCCAGTGTCTCCGTGTGGGTTTACATCGGCTAAGGCGCTGGAATGTTAACGCTAGATAAACTGTGATTATATAAACGTTTTGTAGCCATTATTACGTTTTATATTATTTAAATTCAAAGACAAATTGTAAAGAGTAAATGTTATTTTGATTAAATTCTATTCTGAGCTAAGTTTAATCATATAGCAGCTCCGTGCTGAGCAAGGGATTGCTCTACAGTCGAGAGTTTGATTTTGAGTCTTTGGTTCTTCCGCAACACTATCCTACTGTGGGTTGTCGGACTTCTCATATTTCATAGACTTTCGCAATGTCAGGGACAAAGTCAAGCCGCTGTGGCTTACATTCTTTTTAACCTCACCTCACCTAAGGCCAGATCGTAGTACTTAGACACCTCCGCAGTAGATATTGAAGCTTGCCCCCGCGGTGCAGATGGTGCGGTGCCCCTGTGGAGGGTGTGGTGCGGGTGTGGTGCGTGCAGGGCGGCGGGGGGTGTGGAGGGGAGTTGATGTCGTGGTGCTCGGCCTGCGTGCGATGCCGCGCCGCTCCTACAAGAGACTACAACTGCCGCGCCACCGTGCACGACCACACTGACGACACGCACCTGCTGCCCGCCTCGCTGCTGCGCTGATGAAACCTACTGTGGGTGACTACACTTTATAATATTTTCTCAATAAAATCCTTTGGAATGTGTGTGTGTTTCGTTCGCTCTAGAGCCGTAGATGTTTAAAAATCTTTAAAACAAAAGTAAAAAAGGTTTCGTTGTTATAAGAATTTCTTATTTGATTCGAATACACGGGTATAATTTTTGAAATGGAGGTGTTATTTGAAGATCCAATTACGTATTTTAATTTGGATGAAACATCTTATCGCCTACTTAATTATTTTTTGCACCAACGGATACATATTTTGATTTACTTCACAGAAGGCACCAACGATATGTCATGTATACTAATGTTGGTTAATAAATTCCTGGCCATTATACACTAAATTAATTGTTTTCATACTTCAATAAATAGTGTCACGCATTGCGATAAACGTTAATGTAAATACCCCGCTCCACACAGCGACACAGAACGTGCCAATGCTCTATAGTTCTCGTCACAATGGCACGTTGGTACAATGTGTGCCGCGATGTAAAGCCGCTCAGGAGATCTCGGTAATTGAATCCGCAGTTTGCATTCAATATGAACTATTGATTCGGGTTGTATTATCTTAAATTTCCTCGGAATCAATACGTTTAATTAATAAACTTGCTCTGAGAGAAGTCACGACAATACTCCAAATACTATTGATGCGTTTGAATGGTGCTGGATTATTAATTTAACTGTAATCGTGCTGTAGACGAGATTATATTCTGCGATTGTAATGGAGAATCCAGAATTTTTTATTGCTGCTGCTTCAAATGTTCCAATATCATATTTATTATCATAAGATTGAACGTCTCATCTCAAAATAATTACTACCACATAATAACTACGTTGCCGACGTTTAAAGATAAAAATGTAGGAGCAGGATTCATTGAATTCTATATCAATCTCATAAGCTAAAAGTAATACCACACCAAACTCGTAAATTCATTTGTAATTTCGATAGCGCTGTGTCTCCAATGGTGTGCACTTATTGAGTATTGTAATAAAACACCGATTGATCTCAACACGCCTTTTCAATATAAGGCTTTGAACAATACTGATGTGCCTTGAGCACAGTACATCCCTCCTTTTTTATAAGGGTTCACATACATAACACTTTAATTTTTAACTCTATATTTTAATATAAAAATAATTATAGGTACTTGTTTAGTTATAATGTACAGGAAAAAATATATGTATGCAAAACTAACTATGTCCAATTCCAAGCGATTTTAGTCGGTTTTAAACATTTAGCACTTTAACACAACACAACACTTTGTAAGAGTGTCGGAGGCGCGCCCTCGAGCATCATATAAAACCGCCCCAGTCCAGTTTTACTGAACACTGGCAGCAACGTAGTTTCATCGCTCTGAGCGTTATTCTATCATTGTGAAAGTGGATTTGCTACGGTGGCTGCTACTTACAGTAAAGCATTCCCACTTTCCAAGTAGCTGGAACGCGGCTTTGCCACTTTTAGTGCGGATTTACTACTTTCAAAGTCGCAGGCACTTTGTACTCGACTTGTTGAATGTTTTTTGATACTTTTATTTCTACACTAAGTTATGGCTTTATTTCATTAACACTTTGCATTGAAATAAAACTTGACGTCGGTTTATAAAATTTGCATTTAAAATTAAGTTAACTTAATCAAAAATATAAAGTAGGTAATTAAATTATAATGAGACATTTCCCGCCGCACCGCACCCGACGGACTCACTCAATGACGCACTGTTCGCTTCAAACACTTCACTTTATAAAAAACATAACTATTAAAACATGCACAGCAGTATAAATCTGACAAATTTCAGTTTCCAGACCGCACGAAATTCACGAAATCGCCTTTTGTATGATTTTCACTTCATATTTGCTTCGGTTATTCCATATTCCAAAACAAAATAGATGATATTCCACCGATAATACTACCTTGCAACTGACTGGGATCATACATAAAGAAAAATGATAGTGCCGCTGGGTAGAATAACAATGCTTTAAACCCAAGCCCGCGGTATTATTTAGGATACTTTTGGTACCGAAATCGTACTATACCGTAATACGAGCACCTCGAAACTGTCCAAGTAAAATTAAATTAATGTAACGATCTCAGAGCAATCCATCCATCCATCCATCAGCCAAAGGACGTCCACTGCTGAACATAGGCCTCTCCCAATGATTTCCACAGTGACCTGTTGGAGGCAGCCTGCATCCAGCGACGTCCCGCCACCTTTACCAGGTCGTCTGACCATCTTGTGGGTGGACGTCCTACGCTGCGTTTTCCGCTACGTGGCCTCCATTCGAGAACTTTTTGGCCCCATCGGCCATCAGTTCTCCGCGCTATGTGCCCCGCCCATTGCCACTTCAACTTACTAATCCGGTGGGCTATGTCGGTTACTTTAGTTCTCCTACGGATCTCCTCATTTCTGATTCGATCTCGTAGGGAAACCCCGAGCATAGCCCTCTCCATAGCTCGTTGAGTGACTTTGAGCCGCCTAATAAGGCCCATAGTGAGAGGCCACGTCTCGGTGCCGTATGTCATCACTGGCAACACACAACTATCGAAGACTTTCGATTTGAGGCACTGAGGTATTTTGGACAAGAAGACGTCGCGTAGTTTCCCGAACGCTGCCCAACCGAGTTGGATTCGACGATTGACCTCTCTCTCGAAGTTGGACCTGCCTAACCGGACCACTTGTCCTAAATAGACATATTCGTCTACAACTTCAAGAGTCGAGCCCCCAACTCCAATGGTGGTGGGCACTACATGGACATTCGACATGATCTTCGTTTTGTCCATGTTCATTTTAAGACCCACCTGTTGGGAGACTCGATTGAGGTCTTCGAGCATAGTGCTAAGGTTCTCCAGCGATTCTGCCAAGACTACAATATCGTCGGCAAATCGAAGGTGAGTGATATACTCGCCGTTGATGTTGATGCCGAATCCTTTCCACTGCAAGAGCTTCTTCAGAGCAATGCAGTAAAAATATTCTTTGTTTGTTTTATATTCCTTGTATGTTAAAGAGCAAGAGGAGAGGAGACGCCAACTGACACGACTTCATCACTTATAGAGACATTTAAACTTTATCCGCCATCTAATTTAAAATATCACCATTAAAAAGTTAAGTGGACTTTATGGTTGGCGATTCTTTACCAAAGTGTCGTATATTTCTAATAATCTAAGTGGATTCGCGCGGCCGCAGCGCCCGGGTGCGGGATGGAGGGCGCGGCGCGGGAGGGGGGAGTCATTCTCTCAAACGACGGATCAATCAATTTAAATTAAAATTCGAGCGAACAATTACTGCGGACTAATTAATTTATTGTTGGAAGTGGCGCGACGCGCTGTAACTCACTTGTATTGTGATTGATTACATTTTTTTACGCTTTTGTGTCCGTCTGCTGTGTAGATCATGATTCGTTTATTTTTACTGCGCTCGTCCGCTACAGTGAGTTAACAATATCTCTGTTGTTTGTAGGTAATGCTATTTAGAAGCCCTCGCTGGCCGCACCCGTATTTACTTTATAAATTGGTTTTTCTCCGCAACGTTTCGTTATCTCATGAAGTTACTACTCGAAGAGGTTTTGCTATATCATCTGTTAAATTATTTGTTTTATTTTCTCCGAGTCAATAACAACTGATTGAAAATCTTTGATATTGTTCAAAACCATTTTTATCACGTCTGTTTGACACACATTATAAAGTAAATATGGAATAATTTTCCACATTTATATTAATGACTTAAATAACTTCATTCGTGTTTCAATAGTCGTTTGTGAACACAAACATGCTCTCAACCTGCATCTCTGAGAAAATAAGCAGAGCTGTCTCTGGTGGCACCTTCATTTCACAAAGCTTGATACATTTCTCGCCTTGCCGCCCTACATGTATATATTTTAGTTTTAAAAGTATTTATACATACATATGTAGCGCCCTAACAACTAACTCACTTCGGTGTTCTGTACGTCTCGTTCCATTCTCCATTACTCACCGCGCACGAAATCGCCCAAAACTATAATAAATGTATGATTGTGAATGATAATCGTTTTTTTGATCCGATTCAAAATTGTATGAAATCGCTTTAATCGTTGTAATTGAATACGACGGCGAACTGGCTGTAATTTAAATTAAATATTAATCGGCCGGCGAATGTGCTGTTATTGCAGTCATTACAATTAGTTCCGTATGTTGGACGCGTAAGCAATATTAATTTAAAATATTGTGATATTCATCTACCGCAAATCCATGAAATGACAACCCGTTCCTATTAGACAAATTTCATGCAAATTTTCCCAAACTGGAATATGTATATTTTAAATTTTGGAATGAAGACAAGCTAGTCAAACTGTGAGTGCCACTTGTGGTGCCTCTACAACGCCTTTTATATAAATAGGCGTAATCCTATACATGCGTTTATGAAACCATGTTGTTCAACCTGTAGACTGGTTGAGATTGGGCCCCAGTCTCTACGAGCTCCATCTGGCGGCGAGGTTGTTTACGGCTCGTTATCTGCTGATGAACACGAGGTGACTTGCACGTGCGCGTGATTGATGACGCCGCCACCGCGCCGTCGCGTCGCGTCGGGATAAACTCGCTAAACACCCGGATCGCCGCCGCTTAGCGCCGCGCACCGCAACGATACGCGCGGGAGCTCCCATACACTGCCGCAAACAATATCGCGATACATATTTAAATTATCTTCTGCAACTCATTAACAGCCAACAGGTTGCTGTGCATATCCGTAGGGGAGGTTTATGTTAGAACTAGACGTCTTTCCGATAAAAATTATAATTATGATGACGGACCAGTTATAAATTAAACAAAACTATTCCTATACTCGAATAAATATTTACCAAATATCATTAAATAATAATATACTCATAAAACTATACAAACAACAAAACATAACGTAACATTGCTACTTCAGAAGTTCGTATAAGATAAGTGAGCTAACTCAAATAGCACTTTCATTTGTTTTGTCAATGCCACAAGCGCCTCTTGAGCTCCTCAGCCGGCGTGATTAATGACACATTCGCCGCGAGCCGATCCTTCTGTGTGCGCCAAACCGACAGAGAACTCTAACAAATGAATCGCATGGAAATCCATCGACTCCAAATATCTTTCTACTCACAGTCTCGGGTTTACCGAAAAAACAACGTCTACTGTAAGTAACACATTTCTCCACTGTTGTCTTAATTTACATTATTTATTTTTCTTGCAGCTATAACTAATGTAGCAACGTATTCAAACTTTACACATATTTATTTAGTAACATCTGTAATGAAGTAAGAACTGCGCTTCCTATTACGGGGTCGAGTAACTGCGCTCGGGAACTTTCATTAAATCTGTGTGTTGGATGTAAGTTGCGCGGAACATATTATTCTGTGCATAATCAGAGGATTACGCGGTTCGCTGGCTGCACACCTCGCCAATTAATAGCATGACTCGGGATGTGGATGCACCCCGCGCGCCACACCCTCACCCCCGCGCCGCCCCGCGCCCGAGACACGTCGCGTTAAGATCAATTCGTTTTTCTCATTGAGGATTATCTGCATTTGTATACATTCTGGGTTTTGGGAACTGAAATAATACAGGGTATATCAAGACCGCGACCGAAAACGAAGCCAGGTGGTAGTTTTAGCGGCTACAGACACAATGCAACTAAAAATTTTGCAAAATAAGCGACGGTTTTTTTTTGACAATTTTTTAAAAATCATCGTTTTTGAGGGGTAAATACCTAGTTTTTGCAAAAATAGTTATTTAAACCCTTACGTACCATTGCGTGTTTAAAAATTAAGCGATGTACGTCATTATTTTAGAAAAACTATGTTTAATCACTCAAATACGACGATATGTAAAAAATAACAATAAAAAAATTGTCGATTTTTTTTGTAAAATGTTTACTTGCATTGTGTTTGATATCACTAATACTACCTCCTGGCTTCGTTTTCGGTCGCGGTCTTGATATACCCTGTATAAATAAACTCAGTTGCCGACTACAAACCTCGAACTTGATGTCGGTTTCAATGTTTGTCGCCTCTATTTTCGCAGAGAATTTTCAATAATAGATAAGAACATCTTCTATAAAAAAAAACAAATGTAGGATATCTCAATAATCCTTATTAGAAACTGAACTCATCACGCGTCACTAAGTTTCTCACTATACATTGTCGGGATACACCGCCATAAACTTAGCGAGAGATAATGAACTGCGCCATAAACTTTAGTTTCAATATAAAAACAAATATTATGCGCCCCTCGACTTTTATACCGTAAGTTCGCGAAGAAAAATATCTCCTCTGAAAGCGTTACCAGCTATATTTTATTAAGAAAAGATATTTGTTTTTCCTCAGAGCCAGTTAAGAGGAAACATCTCGCCGAGTACTAATAAACTCTCCGACGTATTCAAAATATGTGTGTATTGGTTATGGTAAGTATGAAAATAGTAATTATTCTATTGTTTCCGCAACCCTTCGATTCTCGTAAAATCAGCGGAGCGGGCTCGAGCGAGAGCATTCTAAGGCAGAACCAGTTCAATCAACACACACAGACATTCATTGACGTCATAGTACGGTACTGTAGGCCGAAGGAGCAAAAAGCTTTAAAGTATTATTATATAAAACAAGGCGAATGTCCTGAGGCGGCGCTTGATGAAGGTGGGCGGGTAATGACTGCGATAATGCCACCACGAGCCGCTCCTCAGCACCGGACCAACGCAGACATAATGCGGGGCTCGAAACATAAGCGTCGCAGAAATACCCCGCGCCGCTCATTTACATCTCACCGAGATTTCTACTTAGAATAACTACATTAGCTACATCTAAATGTATATGAGAGCCACAGAGCCAAACCACGCAGCGTTTAATTAAAAATTATTCTTTGTATTTATTTGAACTGGTGTTTTCTTTCACAAAATAAAATTATTTTGTCTTCCTAAATATACGAGTACTCTTAGTTAGTATTTAACATTATGTATGTGACTGTTGGGTGTAATTATAATTATAAATAAAGTTTCTTACACTACTGGCACGGACTAATATCACGTAACCAATTTGCATTATGTTAACGAATATAATTAATAACACCAATTATTAATTAATGATGATGTGGTAATTATGGTGTCCTACGCCATAGTACGGAGTAGCACTGTAGATTAATATCGTGCTACGTGCGATGATAGCGTAGATACTAGATAGCATAATAATAATTAACAATTGTCAATGGTCAGGACGAGCGACGTACTGTGTCTCGTGGTGTGTCTAGTGAGCACGTGTCGGTGTGACGTTATCGACCTACAGCCGCGGATATTCGCACGCTCGTGCCCTTTCAAATTAAAGCATATTTCGTATGCCGTACCTAAAATACTGCATATTTTGTAAAGCACAATGGTGTTTCATTAATGTTTTTGTAAGCATATGCCAAACAACAGTGTGCTTTGTAATTCATGGTGTTGTTAGCTTTTGCCACGATCCATGAGCAGTCGTATTGGTTACTATTAGGCGAAGGCATAGTCTCGCCATTTATTACAATAAAAAAGAATATGCTCAAATGAAACAAAATAACTGATCTTTACATAAATTCTTCGTCTAAAATATAACTTGGTAAGTATTGCTTTCGTTTATATCTTTTGCTTATGAGTTTAGTTACTTCTTATGCCTCTAAATCTGAAATAAACTAAAACTAACGTTTATTGTAATATGCGTCCTTTATTGGTGCATTTGAAAGCGTATTATTAAATCGGTTGTGCATTAGAGATGCGACTTGCGAGAGCTCGCGCCGTGCCCGCACCGAGTCGCCGCTGAGAAGAAAACTCCACAAAGAACTTACTTATTTATTTCCAACGTTTTATTTGTTGAGCAAACAGCCACAAATACAATTGAAACATTGAAATGAAATATTATGTTCTACTCTAGAACGAGGTCGAACTAAAATCCCTAATTGAAATAAAACTATTTATACGGATTTTATCGCGATTTGGTTTAATTTTTACATTTTATTTTTACACAAATTAAACCAAATCGCGATAAAATCCGTATAAATAGTTTTATTTCAATGTGTAACATTCGCGTAAATCTAAGAAACCATTATAAAATCCCTAACTAAAATACTGCCAATACCATCTCTAAACGAATACTAACATCGAAATTAATCACAACTTGACGATGTACGCTACACTTGTAGATCTGAACTCCACAATAGCATTACCTTGGGATGAATTTTATATCAAATTATTGATTAGTTCACTTGATATACATTTATACAAGATATCGAATGAGAAACCTATATTCGAGTGCAAATCTCTAGTGGGTTGTTAAGTGCGAGTGTGGCGAAGTACTTTGCCACACATCACTATCAGTATGTCATTTCACGCCTTATTAAACTGTTTCTATGACAAAGGGACGCGCGGTCTAAAACTCGGCCGACGCTTGTGCAGCGCCGGCCGCGCCACGCACACGCCACAGCCACGCCACCGCCACGTTACAGATACGCCACGGCTCTGTCGCGTCCACAGAGCACATGCTCGCATGTAGGTCATTCCGCCTCGACGAGCTTTTATATTGATACGAACAAGCGAGTCGGTAATGTATGCGCGATAGACAACACTCGAGTGAGATGCGGATTGATTCGTGAGCGCATATTCTCCGAGGTAACTCAACTGTGCCAATGCAGAGCAATATCATCCAACTCGGCGCATCAGCACAGTGCACAAATGCATACTGCACCACGCATCTGAATGAATACAACTTATTGAAAGATTTGTTGCGTACCACCTTTTATGACGTAAGAGGTTAATATTTAGTAAAATCGCAACAATTATTGATACGAATATATTTTTTTGAAATAATGAGATCTATCCGTTTTGTGCCTACTGTTCTGTGAGGTGCTCAAAATGGATTTATTTCTGGCAAGATTTCACTAGTCAGATACACAGATATTTATATCTAGTCGAAATATTGGTTAAAATTTAATGAAGGTATGGCATAACAAATCTTGATTTATGGTATTTAGTAAAATTTGAGAAGAATATTATGCGGCAGAAGTAAATATATTGTAATATTAGTGCTCTACGTATAAAGCGTGAAATGCAACAAAGCAAGTAACTGATCGAATTGAAGCGTCGTGCAGTGAAGCGATGTAGCCGCGCGGCGCCAGTTCACTTGCAACAACACTTCATTACCAACCGCGTAACAACACACTAACGCACTTACAACCAACCACTCCCTGCAATTCACGAATATAAGGAACGTTTAAAGCCGATGTAGATTAAATTGATCAAAATCTTGAGTTGTTGAGTTATTGAGTTCTTGTTGAGATGAAGGAGCATGACTCTACGTTACAGAAAGTAAATGATATTATTAATTCACTAATCATGGACAATAGACCAAACTATGACGGACACTATAGTACACATTTTTTCAGTACGACGACGCGACGTTTCAAAGATCAATAAATAAGTAAAAATTTCTTCTTTGAGGAATTTGATCATATTTCTTGAAAAATAGACTAATTTTGATTCAATTTGGTATGTAGTTCTTAAGCTTATTTATTTAACATTGCAAAACGTCAATTTGAATCATAAAATATGCTCTAAATCACTGGTCACAAATCACAATGCTACAATGTTTGATTTTTTATGTTCACTAGAATGGCTATTTCTTGAAACGCATCTGGGACAGGGCTTTATTTTTTTTGTTGCTGTGCCGTCATAGTTTGGTCTATCTCCCGTTACCGTTGTCTAGTTCTGGGACACCCTGTATACGTATTTAATGCTAATGCTGTTCTTTTTATTTCGTATAATTGGTAGCTACTTGGTCTTTCATGTTCTACAAATCTTTAAATATAATATAAATTAATAATAAAGTACTTACTAACGGCTACAAGATACTTAATCATCAATAATAATTAACCCATCAGGTGTAATGGACGGGAGATGATACAAGTAAGATATGTATTTTCTCTTTTCACAAACACGATATAAATATTGGAGCGTATCCAAGAGCGGAGTGTTTGTAAAGATATTAATTACCCGCTCATATTTATTGGTAATTAATATAATCGTATGTGGTTCGCGAGCTACAATCGCAAACACGATTTGTTCCACTCGTATTACCTAGGAACAATATTTCTACGTAATATTATAATTTATTCATTGAAATAAAACTAAAAAACCATTATAATTTATTTATTTGGAAGTATACATCTTCACCACAAAACAGATGTGATCTACACAGAGTACACACACAATTACACTATCAAGTTAACATAAGGACAGATCCTTGAAAAATTAGCCCTTAACCGAACGGCTTGTATGTCGTAAGGGTACTCCTAGTGTGTAATGTGTTGTATGTAGTATTATCTAAGAGCCCTTCATAGGGACGAGTGGAGTGCGTGTGACCTCGCGCCGCTCATAAAGTCGGTGATTACGCGATACCCGCGCCAGGGCTGGCACGGCGCCTTGTTTTATGTAATAAGTGCTTCATTACAGCGCGGTCTACACGATACAAGTAAACTTTATACGAGTGTTCGGCAGGCGCGAGATTTGCCAGCATGAGATACAATTTGTCGAGTCTTATTTCTGTGCTGTCGTTTACATGTTAAAAGATTATAATCAGCGTCGCGATCATTTTGTCTGTGGACTGCGTTGTATGGAGGCTCTTTGTCATTTATCGTCATTCACATTATATGAGCATGAAGTTCGCATTAACGTTTCCAAAGGCTTTGTGTTGTCGTCATTACAGCAGCATTGCTTCACACAACATTAAGCTGAAGTAAATATTTTAGAAACATTCACCTTATACATTACTATTTATCTGATACGTTTCTGTATTTAAATATAACTAGAACTTTTTATCATGATATTCCAAACACCAGGCATCATGCGGCGGGTTTAGGGACCGCCCGCAGATAGGAGTAGGTAGAAAATAAGAACTCAGGGTGATTACGTGGTACATACAGGCTTTAATATTTCGCATCAGCGTCTTACACTCGGTACTGTTGCTGGTGTTATGCAACAAGAGTCACTGGCCTTCTGTGGACACTGATCCGGGTCTTCTGCACGTGGCGGTTTCCGACGACAGCTCGCCGGCAAGGTTGGCTGCCACGTGGCCGGTAGTGGTGCGCAGGTCAGCGGCTCGGCGCAGGTGCGGTCGCAGCACGGGCAGGAAGCGGTGCGGAGTGAAGCCTGAGCACGGCACGCTCCGTGCCGTAAGCAGGAAGAGAGTAGATAGAATGAAGCAGATGGTGAAGGTGAAGTGAAGGTGAACCTGGAATCAGCGTCCAAGAAATCGGAATGCAAACTACGCTTACATTCCGTGCCAGCGACTCGTGGTAGTTCACAAGCCGGCGGACAGAATAAGCTGCGAAGCAAGCGGTTAAGCGGTTAGCAAGTTAGCACTTTTAACACTCACCCCAGCGGGAACAACAACACGCGTGGTAGCACGCAGTTAATTTTTAGAAAGAGGACGCGAGAGAGGTTACACGCGTATTTATGCGTGCGATGACAGTTCGCACGTTTTAGCTGTCAGAATTGAATCGACCAATCAGCGCAATGGAGGCGTTGATTGGCATAGACAATATGATTATTGAGCCATAGACCTAAACTAATCCGGGTGACATTCTACAACGTCACAATCATACAAAGCCTTTTCAGGTTAAATATTAGAAACGTTACATATCATTAGAATTCTTCAATTCTCCACGTATTTTTTTCAGACAGTTCACAGATAGTAAATCTTTTTTAATAGATATAGTCTAAGTCAAAGGCTCGATATTTTACCAGTGGACAGCCCTATGTTGGCGATTCTTCCACTCTTGGCCGTTCAAAGAAGCACAAAATTCGCTCCTGGCAAGTGTGTCGGCGCCGCGTGCCGCTACAGCCGGCCTCTGAGCCGCGCCAGCACGGGAAAGTCGCCCTCTTTGATGTCCACGGAAGCGCTCGTCGCACAGGCGCCAAATGACGATTACTCTCCCTGAAACGAAACTTTCACGTCAAGGAAGTGATGTAGTTCACGCTGCATCGTTGTTACGTGTGTTGGAGCCGCGCACTGACTCTGTGAACCTTTTCCAGGACAGTGAGCTTGGTAACATAACAGACTCATTCCTTCGGACCGACGACGTACGGACAATGTCTTTTTAGTTTGTTTCTAGAATAGGAAGTTAGGTTTGCAGGGAATTTATGGTTCTCTTATGTTATTTAAAAAAAAAAAAAAAATGTGTGTGTGTATTAGTGTACACACGTAAGAAGTGAAACTTCTTTATGACATCATTTTTCGAAAAATGATCTACTATTTACAAATTTACAGAATTGGTAAAATAAAGCTAAATTAAATAAAGTTTAAGTTTAGGAGGGGGGAAATTTTTGAGGGAATTTGGGATTTCTATCGGGGCCAATTTGTAGACCTCACCGAGACGGTTCCGAGGATACCAAGCTCGGTGGGTCCACGACCTTTATTGGCCGAGATAGGTTTAGGGGGGGTGAGGTAAAAATTTTAGGTGGGGGTAGGGGCGGGGGAGGGGGGTTAGGTTTCGTGGGGAGGCTATTGGGCACCTTAAAATATTTTTGGGTGGGGAAAGTTGTGGAGGGGGAATTCGGGAATTCTGTTGGGGCAGGATTGTAGCCCTCACCGAGCCGGTTCCAATGAACCCAAGGTCGGTGGGTCTACGATGGATAATGCCGGAGATATGAGTAGGGGGGGTGAGGTAAAAATTTTAGGGTGGGGGTAAGCGGGGGGGGGAGGTTTCGTGGGGAGGCTACTGGGCACTGTTTTGGATTTAGGGTGGGGGAAGGCCAGAGGGGGGGTAAGGATCAAATTACAAAAAAAGTGGGTGGGACTTAAAATTTTGGGTGGGGCTTGGAAACGGTTGGGGGTGTGGCTTGCTGAAGTGGGTACTAATTTACTAAATAAAAAAAGATGGCGCGTAACGGAAGAATGTGACGCGTAACGAAAAAATTTTTCCAACCCCGATAAAGAAGTTTCACTTCAATAAAAATATTTTAAACGTACCCTGTTTGTCATTAAATTTAATATACTTATTTTAATGAAGTAACTCGTCATGATATGATGGTGCTAATATTTTTACCTAGATATTGGTATTGTATCGTAAAAGAAAAAATCTAGTTGAATGGTAGCAAAATAACGAGGGTAATTCCAACTTGGTATGTCGCCTTTTCATTGAATGTTTCCGTCGATATAACTATTACCACACTTTGGACTTTGCCTACACGTATCTTCTCTGTATTATTTTTTGTAACAACGAAATAATATAACAGAAACTTGTTCATTTGATCGTGATAAATAGACTTTGACGGTGATTTTTTTTTTTAATAAATGCAAACTGTTTCTATTAAAATATGTATTTAGTGAGAAGGCGTTGTAATGGAGTCACTCAGTTGAAATAACAAACACCGAAGAGTAATAATAGAACACGACACCTAAATATAAGTATGGATGTACACGGTGCTTGTACATGCATGTAACCACCATACTGTAGGTGTTTTATGATGTAGAGTGACGGCGCGTCGCGTCGCGGCCCTCTCATTAGACGTGTCATGTGGAGCGTACTGCGCGGTGTCGGCAACACCAGCCGCTGCCGAATTGTTACCGCGCCGCTACTGTATGAGATTAACGAATTATACAGCCATAATTTGTCTTTGTTATAAACACAAAAATATGTAATATTTCGTCTTGTTAGAGTTATTTGCCCGCGTGAATTGGTGGAATGGACAAAGCGGAAAAAATATGTAAATCTTCCTCTTTGATAACATAATTTATACAGCTGTAGCATGACTTACTGGCTAAAATGATATTGGCCCTAAGTTTTATTCACGAAATAAGCAATCACGCGCGTGGTATGAGACAAGTAAAAGATTACTTAAATAAATAAAACTTAATGGTTTCTTAGATTTATGCAATGTTACACATTGAAATAAAACCCATTTTCACAGATATTGTCGTGTTTAATTACCTTTATTCTTATATACATTTTGTTTGAAACACCGCACATCATACAAACGATACCAATAAAACTCTTTATTTTCTTTTCCAGCTGTCACATATTTCTTGATTCGCGAATACGTAGCCGCTGTGGCAATCGTGATAAATTACATGAAAGCATATACAGCTGGTGGAGAGCATATCCTGGACAGCTCGCACAAACGAGCAGCTCCAGATCGACACATTTATTACAACTGAAACGTCTCAATATTGGCGACGCTCACTTGTAACGAGACACTGAACAAAACGCAACAATAATATTGCTTCATGTCAGTTTTTGTATGGAATCATGGTATCTCTCCGATTAAACCTAGCCTGGGTATCGATGGTTCTGTTAAAACCCTCAGCGGAAGAGTTTTAATTGCAAACCATTGTCGGCATGCGGGCAGTGGGACAGTGGAGGTGTGACAGAGTTCCGCTGCACTCGCCCCGCTCTCCCTTCTCCTCCGGCCCGCTCTACCCCGCGCGTGTAGCCCTAATGGAGTTATTGTGCAAACAATACTACCGCATCGTCAAACGACACGCGGAAAGTTTTTTTTTTGTTGTTAGCGGTAACAACAGGGTACATTTTTGTTTCTACAGTTCAATTGTAATGGGGGTGGAAGGACATGAAAGTCTCTAATAGCGTAAGGATAAAATATCGTACGAACTCCAGCCGTGCGAGTCAAACTGGCACTTGGCAGAATTTTTTTTCCTACGTGCCTTACCACTTCCAAACTTTTCCGTCCACACCCACCAATATTACTCCTGCCAGGCAGTATCATTAGTTCATGGTACGGCGAAAAGCTCGACACCAATCACTTTTTTGGCTAACTCTATGAGGCATCAGTGCTAACTCTGTCTACACTTTCGGGAACATAATATGCGTAAGCTTACATAGTTTGCGCATATAAAATAATCCATGACCTCTACAAATAATTATTTGTGCCAGTGATTGAAAATATAGCACAATGTATACGAGTACTGTTCGACTTCATCCACAAAAATACTCTCGTAATTATTTGGATGGCTTACTCTACTACGCCGAGATACAATTAATTTTGGAGCACAGCACGAGGAGCTCTCTATAAGCCCTTTACTTTTTGCACTCAACCACTCCGCGCAACTGAATGTGAAGACTTAATTGTGACATTCTCTACCGGCTGTCAGCGTGTACAAGTAGTAAAACTCGTCAGCATCAACACTCACGAGTGTCGTGTTATTGGCGAGCGCAAACGATTCACGTCACAAACACTCCCGAAGAATTGGTTTCGTGTCCAAAATTTAATTATTTTTTGTTACAGCGATATTCAGGCCACGTGCAACTGTATTGGAGTTTTTTTATTGCCATGAATGTCGAGACGTGCATGCCATTCGCCTGATGGTAAGCGATACGATCGCTCATGAACAATAGCAAAACCAAACAACACCTTGAATCAAGCAATACTTGGCATTCGTCATCCTAAGACATAAGATTTTGAGTCTCATTATGTCCAGTAGGCACTCTGGCTACACTTTCCTTCAAACCGGAACACAACAGTGCTTTTACACTGCTGTTTGGCGGTAGAAATAGATATTGCGGTGGCATCACGCAGACGAAGTTTGCATCAGAAGCTAGTAATGTACTAAATCTTTTATTATAAATCAAAATCATCAAACTATCAATGGATGAAAACATTAATAGCATATTCTGTAAAATATGATCTCATGCATGTTGTGAACTGTGATTATAGGGATTGTATATTATATAAGATTCTTCAGTTAAGTTCTTCAGTTAAGTTTTGTTTCACTTAAGTTTTCTAACAAAAATCATTTTTCAATTCGAATAATTCGGTACCCTGTTTTGGGCTGTCATGAGATGAAAAGGCTCAACGCTTAGTTTTTCATCACACATGAGCTCTATACACGAGCTCTGTAGTCCCCAGTACGCGCGGCGCGGGTGCGTGCGTCGCATCACTAAACCAGCGAGAAAACAAACTTCAAACGAACAGCGGCCGGCTTTATGAGCTTTATTGAAGAGCGCGTCGCCTTTGTTGCGGCGCACACAAACTGAGATATTGTCCACTCGGCCGCGAAGACTTCCCTCACAGCAATAACCGATGATGTAAACAACAACTCCCCTATTGTTAGAGCTCGTTTTATTTCTTACACGATAATATCCACCTACTGAAACGTGGACCAAGCAATAATATTTTTGAATAACATACATTATTAAACAAAAAAGTAGTGTTTGAGCAAGGCCGTGAAACTTGGTGCTAGCTCTGCTGTACGACTGCATATTCCATTTTTATTTTTGCGCTGCACTCACTGCACGCACCAAGACTGTATGTTCACAAGGTGACAGGCATTAGCCTTTTACCATTCTACACAATCATGCTGCACTGCTCACTTGTTACTTCACACGCCGTTTATAGGAAGGAGGGAACACGTGGGTTGGCAAACTATTCTGCAGCTGGTTATCAAAGCAGAGATAGTCACCAGTGGGCCTCTTACGTACGTTCCTCGTTAAGCCTCGTACGTTTAAACCCATGCCTTGTGTTAGTTTATTGCAGGAACTAACATTACAGTTTAATTGAATACAATATGGTTTGCTATAACACGTGCGTGTTGCATGCATCATGACATGTACAATGTACATACAGAGCTGCGGACTGATTGGGTCGCGATCTGATAACATCGTTCAGAGAAAGATACGAGGGGGATTGAAAGAGGGGAGAGGTTATGACTACTGGCGCCAAGCTAGCGAGTCATGAGTTGTGACACAATCCCAAAACTTATTGTCATTATATTATTCATGTGCTTGATTTATTTTATGAATCCTTTATGTCGATTACAGAAGTAGGATATAACAAATACTTTGAAGACAAATATGCTCAAATATTGTACTGTTCACCTTGGTACGGATGAAAATATTCACACCATCTACGAATTAAGACAAGGTATATAATATAATATAACTCTCGATCATACATTTTATAAGTGGTAGTAATGCTATACAGTTGTTTGTGGTTGTTTATCTAAATAATTCACGATGATACTAATGACGTGTTTCATGTACTAGCGACAGCAAACAGGGATACTGTGTGATAAAGCTCAAGGGTATAAGTTACAGAGAAGTATCGCGTTGCACATACATTATATACGAGTAGTATACATTGCGTGTGAAGTGAGGCGTGGGCGACAACTGCTGATACATACACATCATTAAGAATTGCGTAATTATTTCTGTTCGTTATATTTATGTGCGACGACACCAGTCATGTGCACGAATAATTGCACAATAATATATTAAAAAGACTGCCAAGTGTAGGTTTTAAAATACAATCCTGTATTGTATACACAGTAATCAAACCATTACATGTTGTAACATTTTCATGTTGATGAATAAGGTATTGAGTTTGTGGCAAATAAACCTATTATATATATCATCATTGTGATGTGAATTTGTTTTAGTTTCTGTGTAAGTAAATACTATATTTCTGCCTAATTTTAAAAGATTGCAAAATAAATATCTATCTAATAAAGTCGTTTTAAACATGTGAAACGACTAAAAACTACAGCACGTTCAGGAAACCAGTTCTACAATGTAATGTATTTCAGTCGAGACGTGCGTGTGTTATCATTTTGTTTGCTTTTTCAGCCAAATATCCAAGCGCATTTGTACTCCCACGTTATAATAATAGTAAAAAACTACTAGAAAATAGTAAAGGTCAAAGCTATTGATATATTTCATTAATAAATTATGAAGTTAGTAATGCGTTTCGAATTTTTTTAAGTATTTTCAAAATGTAATTTATTCAAATGAAACATACTAAAAGTTTTGAGAAAGGATACAATTATTCGTACTCAGCGCTGTATAATTTATTTGATTACCTAAACTTTAAAATACATTTAACTGGCTTTCATAAAAACGAATTGTAATAGTAAAATAAATAATATTCGAGTTCGCTGAAGACCAATGTCCGTGGCTGTTGGCAAGAGAAACGCACCGTTAAGTGGTTATGAGCAGTGAGCGCACTACTTGGCACCAAGTCAGCTGGTAGTAATGTAAATGAGATCAAGAAAAAAACTCGTATGCCCGAGTAGCGATTGTACGGATTACGCGGTTTGGTGTTTACAATGATTTACGTTTGACTCGTAAATATGAAGAAAAAGGTTTTGGTAAATTAATACGGTTTATATCAACAGAGCTTAAATAAAAACACACAAACAGGACAATGATCGCACCTCAACTAATTGGTAAAACCGTTACATTTAATACATGTGGCGTGAAGCACTGATACAGCGCGCGCCGTGTAGCTACATTGTACAGCAATACTTTACCCGCTGACTAAAACAGAATGCTATGTGAATGCTATAAAATATTTCGTTTAAGAATCAATACACTGTCTCGACTAGATTGTAATATCTCTTTTAGTTCGCGAAGTGCTTGCAGTCGCTAAGTGTCGGAGCTATTTATTAAAGCAGTGTCGGGATGATGAGGTACTATAGGCGCTCATTCATCAGTCTACATTTATATTTGTAATCAATTTGCCGGCCCCGGCGCCCAGGCGGGCAGCCAGGCCCGCCAATTCTCTCTTGAGACGCTCTTATGAATAGTTAAGAAGGTGAGGCGCAGGATGGAAGGTATCGCTTTTATCGCCCGTGTTGGATGTGCCTTTGCCATGCTCTGGCTTCTTAAATTATACTCCCTGAAGGCATTACTCATCAAATTGTCTATTTTTGTTGAAGTATTAACTCTCGCATGTATTGTCTTGTATGTAAATCAAGCGTATGTATAATATATTATATATATTATGCCGGTTATTTCCTAACTAATGACTTACAATAAATTCAGCCGCCTTTTCATACTAAGCGACCGACATAAAAGCTGTTAAAATAATGCCACCATTTATATTCGTCACGGAACTGCTGACGACGACATTCGGGATAGTATGCGCACATACAGACATTATTGCTCCACTACCAGTAATTTATATTCGAGTATAAAAGGCACTAAAGACATTCCAAGACAACTTATAGCTACAATAAGATTTCTTATAAAACGTTTTTATAATGGTTTTGTGGGAGTCTGTAAAAATTCTCTCAAGTTGTTTGAGTTTTTAAACGCCTCACTGAGTCATAAACTGAAGAGGGCTATACTGGCGCAAACTAGAGCGAAAGGGATGCGCACTCTTACATTATTAAAGACATGCGAGTACATTAAATTTTCATTCAATATAAATGACTTAAGTTTCACGCCTAGCTGTATCCATTTACACAATCATCAAGGACTCAAAAAGTTAATATGAGTGAATTAATCGCAACACAGACGGTAAAATATTTCACATAATTATATTAAACGTATAAAGTGAAATATTTCACCACTTCCAGAAAATATGGATACCTACGGAAATTAATATAATATTAAAGTGACTGTCATGTAGTTCTTGCCGGTTACAGCAATGGCGAGAGAGCTCAGTCCAAGTCCCCTTACTTTTACTGTTTGATAAAGATAAATTTAAATGTAAGAGCCGACATAACAAGAGGCTGCCTCGACTGCAATCCGTTCCGTTTTACGTTCCGACGTCAGAAAGCTAGTCTTTACTTTCATCAAAGAGTTTCAATTAAGTAACCAGTTGTGGTCGCCGGCAGTCAAACGCTGCAAGAACATCTCATACTAATTGCAACGAGCCAATGATTTTAACCATTCCGTTTACGACCATCCTTATCTAGCTTTTTAAAATAAACTTTGAACGCTTCCTGCCGGACCCTGGGGGTGGCGCCACAGCCTATCGGCTGTGGCTGATCCATCATTATAATATATTTATATACGAGCTCATCAAAAGCCATTGATTGCGCTTGCGGTTCGCATCTTTGTAACAGCATTCATCGGCGATTGTGTACCGGCAGTAGCGCTCAGCTGAACAACACTGATGAAGCGACTCTTTATTCTACGGCTGCACAGCGATACTCCACGTGGGCTCTGCTAGTAATATCGTCGAAATAATTATCTCTTTGGGAAATCAGGTTTAATATCAGCAAAAAACATGCAGCAGAATCTGCCGCGCGGAGTTTTATGTTTCCATCGGATTCAATAACGGTACGTCTGGCCGAAATGGAAATAATGTCTTGCAGTGTCTATTCGGGTGATAGAATATTAAAACGACCAGGTTCCATTTTCTTGAGTGTTACGAATGTCTTGAAATCGAATCTGTCTCGAAATCGAAAATCAGTTATTTTGAAATTAAATTCGTAACAGCAGGGGTGAATCTGGATGAGATTTACAAAATCGAAAATTATTTAAGAGTATTTGTATTTTTAGATAGTTATGATTTTCTGTAAACAAGGTCTTCTGGGTTATAGTGTCGTGAGCGTGGTTGTAGACAAGAGCATTAAACCTATATGTCTTGTAATCACTAAACCAATTCACAATTTTGACTTGAAGAAGTAATCATTTCAAACCGTTTACTACCTCTGGTTTTGTATTGTAGAATTTAATGAGTGTTGCGGAACTCTTTTGTTACACCAAGGTTTCTATCGACTCCGCAGTTATTTACAATTGTATCGGAGCCAAGTCAGACATTTATTATTCGCTACATTGTTGTTCATTCTACTTCAGTGAAGAGCTTTCCAATGCCTGTGTTTTCTTACAACGGTATTGGTCTCATTATACTATTTATAACCTCAATGTACACAATTGTCCAATATCGCTACCAAGTTCCAGGATTTATAAAGTATTGAAATAAAACTATTTTTTACGGATTTTATCGCGATTTGGTAATTTTTTTTTATTTTTTAACTTCCTAACGTTTCGATTGCTTTACAGCTTTCGTGATCACGGGGCGGACTGACACGGTCCAAAGCAAATCGCGATAAAATCCGTAAAAAATAGTTTTGTTTCAATGTGGAACATTCGCGTAAATCTAACGAACCATTATTTTTTAAGTAATTAAAAAGACAAAACTATCGACACTTTACAGATGTTCATTCATAAAATAATACAGTTTTAACGATAGTTGTAATGTTATATTGCTTGTTATTCCTTAAAATGTAACCCAAATTATATTACGTTTTACGATACTTGATAATTGTAAGGCTTTACAACAATCCAATAACTGTGCATTATGATAACAGCGATCGCAATATCGCCAGTAGTCACTAGTGTAGAGTGGTGGAGCAGGTGCGGCGCTAGTGGCGGTAACGTCCGGCCCGCCAATTAACACGCGGCGTTAAAGTACAGCACAGAGCAGCGACCAGGCAGCGGCACGTCTAACCGCCCGTCCCTGCGGGGCGCCAGACACCGCTCGTAATATTTTAGCACCCGCCCCGAGCCTGACAAACTGCTCGCAAGCACATCGATAATGCCACGCGATCACCACGTACACAGTGTTGCGAGAATTTCGGGAAGCAACTAGTGTGTGTGCTGTGTAGTGTGCACTATGGAATAGAAATGCAATTTCTGTTGACTTTTAAGAATAGGTATTTGGATTGCTCGTAGCTACATCAGATGATATTATTAGATATGAATAGAATTTGTGAGCTTCGGAAACTATGATAAATATTACAACCACAAACATAATTTAATGAATGCGTTTACTGCATAAGAACATTATCAAAAGCAATAGCGATCGTAGATTCAGATGTGTTTTATATTATAAGATCAATATTGTATTGAAGCGATTCGTCGCAGCATGCAGGACGGGTGAGCCGAAGTTAGCCTTAATGTTCTCTTCACTGAAACTTCGCTGAACCCGTACTCTAACAAAATGCAAATGGTACGGCGTGTCTCCGTTAGGACAGCCAAAATGAATCATACAAATGTTAGGGAGTAACCCCCCCCCCCCTCTCCGTTCCTCCCCGCGCCCCGCACACCCCGCGCGGTTTGCATGTTTCACTCTCACTCCGGCTCGCAGTGTTCCTCGCAGGGACGCGTGTTTCCACCCCACTTCACTTCTTCATCTCTCTAACGTCACAAAATCGACTTGACTCACTCACGCGACAGTACATAGCTCTTCTGTCAACGAATTCCTTATTTTGATATTCTTGACTGAGTTTTACAATAATGTTCCCTAAAGGATTCGTTTCGACCGGGTCGCGAGCTTTATTGAAGAGCGCTCGAGCCGTGAAGCGTCCACCTGAGAGCGGCGGCCGTTTGATGTGCCAATATTGAACAAACATTCGACGTGAGGAGCTCTGTAGGAGGCGACTGTGAGAGGACTTGGAGGTTGGCCGGTGGCCGCGCTCCTTCTGAGCCTTGTCATGAATATATTTTAACGTAGTTTGCACCGGCTCAGAAAATAAATACTAATGCCTTATTATAGTATCGCGGACCCGCTGTATAGACAAAAGATTAGATGTTGTTATACTGACACGGCATAATAACTACAAACCAGATATGGGCACGGTAACTCACGCCTCAATAGAGCTAACGTACATATATTTTTATATGCTATAAAACGTTTTTTGTTCATCAACAAAATGTCTATCAATTTAAAAACAAAAATTAATTTGTCGATAATTACTGTATTACTGTGTATGCAGGTCAGGTCATTATAATATGTGACGATTACAAGATTTTTTAAATAAAGTCATTTGTCTTCGCAACATATTGTGTAACAACCTGATAGAGCTTGCAGACGGCACTCGGTCGCTCAAAAAAAATTAATACAACAATGAAATTAATAGTGTATTATTTTTTTGTAGTGATCGCCGCACGCGGACTCAGTAGCTTTGTGTCCGACATGAGACTTCCTCCAGGGCCCGCGGGAGTTCTCAGTCGGCTTCCATCAAAAGTAATCCAAACAATAAGACGCCCCGCCGCGCCGCTGTAATGGACGGATAAATACACAGATTAAAAATGTTTAAGCCTTTTCTCAGCAAACAGAGCCTCTTTAAATAAAGCTCTTATAAATGTTTCTTTCACAGTAATGTGCTACATTGTTTATATTACTAAGATGATTAAAGGCGCCAATTTCTCAATACCATTGACTTCTTATTTAATTTTTAGAGACTGGCGTATAAAATCAAAAGTAAATAAATTGTTTTATAGTAAACCTACCAGTTAAATAATAAAACGAAACAAACATAGAATATATCTTACAAAATACGTAGGTAGGTACTACTCTGTACGTGTCAATGATACAATGATAAAAACAACCATCAACATTTTACTGTTTTCCGTATAGTAGTCAAGTTACAATTTGAAATTATGTGAAAGAATATAGAGGCGAAACAATTTGCTGATAGCGTCACGCATTCACAGTTTCGACTGCATTGGGGAGCGCGGGCTCCAGCGCGGCGGAGCGCCTCCGATACCACTACAACATCGAGCTAACGGCTTTGTTAACGCGACTCGTGTTCCGATTGAGAGTACCGCAGCTATACTCAAAGGACGGCGATGCATTTGCGATCCCTCCGGAGCTGTGTCGGACAGCGACCACTATCATTATTAAACATCATGTACATACTTGTGAAATTGCGATGAGCCTGCATTTCTTTTAATTGTTTGTTTTGTCATTATATCTAGGCCACAATTCCCTATTGTAGGTTATATTTCGTAGATTTAAATAAACAGATGAATCAAACCACTCTGATTTTTTACGTTGCTTCGTGAAAATGTCGTGCAATTTTTCAGCAGATAGTGTTGGTCACGGGCACTGAGAATCCTTAGTCCTTAGTCATAGTACTGTGTGCGGAAATGGGCGCAAACGGTGTGGTGAAAAGCGGTGGCGCATCTGGCCGCTAACTCTTGTAACTGAATTATTGTGCGCCAGCGGACAGCAGCCGCATACATACCTCTCACTCGCCTCACTGGTAATGCCCACCTCTGGCCAGTACTCGCGGCGCTTCAAGCCACCAATTTATTGTTTAGCATTATATTTAGATACGTAAACATACATACACAAATTCACGCCTTTTGTCCCTCAACGGGTAGGCAGAGGTGCTACCCGGACATCGACGTTTGCAGGAGTCGTTCCAGCTGCGTTCCATTCCAATGCGCTGAAAAGGGCCACCGTGGAATTTTTGATTGGTATGCCGGTGTAGGAATTTGGTGAGACTCGACTCCACGGTCGCCTGGATGGTAACATCTGTCCCGGGTGGCTCAAAGTTGATCACTGATCCCCCCCTCCCTCCACAGGCATTGGCAGCGATAAATCGTTTATCTTCGCGACAACAGTACATCCACATTTCGACTCGTGTGTTCCATGATCCATCCCACGATGTGATAGGGGGCGAGCCTATCGCCATATCGGGCACAAATTCCTGACTCTGGACTGTAATCGAACCTTAGTACAACTGCGCCACCGAGGCTGGTATGCAGGCAATTATTTGAAATACCCTTTGAAAATCTAATATTAATACCTAAATGTTATCATTTAGGTATGTATTTCACTTTAGTAATGTTCAAAGATTAACTTAATATTATGGCAGAAATGTGAGCAATTTGTGGTGTTTTACAACACGAGCGTTGTTCAGTAACTAAGCTTAATCATTGACGAACTTCATAAGCGTTTGTTTAACAAGTTTAGTTTTCGTCGAGTTTGCGACCCGCTCTACTTTGCTTTAAATCGATACATAATATAATAAATTTGTAACCGATCAATGTCTGTACATGGAAGATAAATGAGAAAAACTAAAATGGGGGGAGTTAACGTTTCAGAATCCAAAACAATGATTGTTAGATTTCCTGTCTGTTAAACACACTGTTAAAATAAAAGTACCTACACGGGAAATAATATGTTGCTGGTGTGGACTGGACTCCAAAATTATCTGCATCCGAGAGGAACTGCGCCGGCCCCTATATTGAATAACACAACATACCTATATATTAGGATATTTTTTATTATTCGCAATTGTTCTTGTTTGTTTATATTAAGCATGAACATGAAAATTACTAACGAAGAATATCAACAGAAGGGCGCATATTAGCCATCCTCACAAGAAGCAAAACTTTAAAAAATAAAATAAAAAGTCAATAGTCCACTTATATTATATCTATAACCAGACTAGAAGCGTGTGTGGCCACTGGCTACATTATGCGAGTGGGAGCGGGATTAAGGCTTTGTTGTTCAAATAGTCGAGACCCTTTCTTGTTACTTTTAATGAAGGGTCTGAATAATAAGCTCGTATACTATTTGACCCTTTTTATAATACATACGGCCACTAATGCGACTAAATCCACTAACGAAAAAGGTAACACTAATACAGCTTAATTCGAATTTAATTGCTTGTGAACATATTTTACCGAGCGTGCAACTAAGAAAGACCATTATGCAGTGAGTCGTTATTACAATATTATTGGTGCTGCGATCTGTAAAATAAAAATATAATTATAGAATTAATTTCTCTATGTTGGGCGCCACAACTCATTTTTGTATGACTTAAAAATTACTTGTTCACAAGATATTTTTTTTCTGTAACAAATTACATTGGGTTTAGGATACCCTTTAAGATTTGATGGACTTTCGAGTAAACGCTAAACGCATTATACCAAGCGCCAATTAAGTTTATTCGAGTGCACCTTTCTTCTTTGTTTATGTTTTTCAGTTGCAAAACATGTAGTTGTAAGCGACTCGCTGTCCTGAAAGGAAACCACGCGTCTTCGGAAAATAAATCGCCGGGTCTGTAGAAGGGCGTGCGCGGGCAGCGACGGTAAATAATTGTTCAATATTATTACGGAGATTCGTGCAGGAATCTCCTCGGCGGGTATCTAGCCCCTCCACCCCTCCGAGCGTCCCTCTTCGCAACCCCGCCCGCGCCCGGCGGCTAGAAGCGACGAAAGTGCGGTCAATCCGTTTGAACAGAGCCGGAGAAACGTGCAGCTATTGCAACAACCCGACTAAGCTTTAAAAGGAAATTTAATACCGGCTCAATCTGCTCTGCTAGCTTGGCTTGTCTGAGTCACTGTTTGGTGTGTCACGAGCGGCGCCGCGGGACTCACATTACTCACTCGCTCAGTAACCCACTACGTATGTATGTTGAACGTGGTTCAATGCTCTTATGTCACTTTTGAATACCGTCGCAGTTACAATAAATTCCTCGTTATCAAAATTATTTTAACATTTATTTATTTATTTTATTTATTTGCAGCGTCTGCGAGAAGTGACGCATGTTACAGTAATAATTTGACATGTTAACTGCTTAATTGGGTGTCACACGCGAAACAAACATGGAGATAGAAAAAAATATCAGAAGGTTATTTTTTTTTTCTGTATCAATGTAAAATAATAGTCACCATCCGCGGCAGGGCTATAGAAATGGTTCCGCAATTTTTTGTATAGTGAGCGCAACGGAGTTCATTACAAGTCGGCATTCTACCGGAGAGCTTGTGTTGACTATGCTGTGTGATGAACTGTTTGCTTCGCATCGTGTGGAAATGATTGTCGCGTGAACTTTACTCCACCACTGAACAGTTTCTTTAATAAGATTCACCTTGTTTTGGTAGTAAGTACTTATATACTTATAATTAATTAAAATCTGACAAAGATTCAAGGATTGAGCCGGATAGAAATACGCAATGGTTTGTTACCAATCGGCGCTCTTTCTAGATGGCATCACACCAAATATCAGATGTGGTATTTTTGCCTTGTCAGGTAAAAATACTAAACTGACGACTCATCTTTTATTTTATTTATTTTATTTTTGTGCCACACTTACCCGCATGATTTTTGTATGATACCCGCGCTTCACTCAGCTTCTCCCAACGCGCTGAACCCACATTAAAAATAGCTACGCACAACTTTTGGAACAAAGGATGACGAAAATAGTTGCGGTGAGAGATCCTCCTACAAGCACATTTGCTAACTTGTTTTTAAACTTCTCTTTGCGAATTTACTTTGTTGTTCAGAAATATTATAAAATATTTTTTACGAAAATATATTACGAAAAGTTTTGACGTGACAAATTATTGTAAACCTGATAGGACTTTGTTTTTAAACGATATTTATAGCTATAAGTGGGCTGCCGAGCAAACAGATGACTTCGGTTAATATTCTTGTATGCTTGTGAACAAATATATTTGTATTTTCACACATAATAATATCGTCCTCAAAAGTTAGCAATCTTGTTGATCATACACACTTCAACCCGCACTTACAAATACAAACCTGCTCGATATTATTTTGATTTTAACGTAAACTACAGGGCTTAGTTGGAATAATCACTTACACAGTGGTGTCAGAGCATAGTGAAACAGATCAGTCCCACTGCGCTGCCAGTGTATCCAGTATATCAGCGACACGCGGAGGCAATGGTCTCTAATGTTTGCTGGTGACTGAGTCTAGATGTTCGAGGCTTCGATGCATGCTACTTATCAATATTAGTGCTGCCGGCGTCGTGGGAATGTGAGAAGTATCGCGCGCCTTTGACTTGTGCTCTCATGCGAGAAGGTTTCCGTATAAATGAAGTTTACGGCTTCGCTCCGCGCGCCCGCTGCCGGAGCGTGTGCGAGTTGCACGGAGTTGCCAAATACTCGCTCTTGTATGTTTGTATTTAAACAACACATGCCAATTATAATCATTATTTCATAAACGATATCGACGGTTCTGGTTAAAATATCTGCCATATTTATCCTTTTCGCTGGTTCAAAATATGTTTTTAAGGTATTGCTAGAGTGATATAATGTCTCTTCTCTCATATCATGTTTGATGGCACGCGCCACTCAAGTGCCTCCTCGTACGGTCGCTTCAAATGACCGCCACACATGTAACGATATAGCTGTTCAAGTTTTAGTTTGCCCTACTATACTGGAACGTGTGTGGCAAATAACTGCGCAAACTTCATTTCAATTATCGATTTGAGACTAGTGCAAATTAGCGTTTGCGCAAACATAATTGAACGTGTGTTGCGACCATAACATGTATTGTTGTAACTTGTGCAAGCAGATCAACGCGGCGGGTATGTGCGGGGTGAGGCAAGGGGAGGGGGATCTTCACGAGGGACTATTCATTAATTGACTTTCCATGTGTAGGCAATGAGAACTTATTTCATTCGGGTTTCCCGCCGCAATACCGTCGGGTATGGCTCTAAAGTGATTGTTCTTTTAAGGGTAAATTGCGAACATAAAATAAAAAGTTATTTGTGTTTGTGGAATAAAAACCGCGTAACATTTGGTGAATGTATCTGGCTCGTTCGGTTTTATATTGTTAGTATCGTTTAATCGCCAACCCTACAATGAACCCCAACATTAATTGAGAGTCATTTGAATAATGTGAAGCAGCACTTTTGGTGCTATTAGCAGAGCGTACACTCAGTAGGTACCAGTACATTTATAGAAGGCAACATAAAAACTGGGAATCGACTATACACAGATTAGGAGATATAGGTATACAGAATTGCGTGACACAGTAATGCGAACAGTATCAAAGAGGAATACCTGAGGAGAGTAATACCTGATGTATGAGTGTGATATATGCCGCGAGGTTGGTACGTGCATGTTTTCGCGGACATTGTAAACTCCAGTCACGGCTGCGGCGGCCTTCATATTGCAGCCATAGTTCTCACTTAATATTTAGTGCTGCATACCGAGCAATAAATCGCAACGTTTTATCTAAATTTCACCGCGGCAGACAGATAAATATTTATGTGCCCGAATTTCATTAAACCGACGAATATCGGCAACAATTGTTTTATGTGCAGAAGCCGTATACTTTTATTTTGTGTGGGCTATCTTCGGTGGATGCTCGTTTAGCCGACAAAGCGAAGGTTACGCTAACGCCGGAAATTGATTTATGTGTGTGGACTACGTGTAGCGAGCAGAGTGGACAGGGCAGTGTGCCGAGGCGAAGGCGGATGCGCGCCGGCTCGTGTGGCGAGCTATCTGCTTCATACACTCCCCGCTTCAATAAACGATCATAAATATTTTACTGACAACATCGCTGTTACATTAAAAAATATATGTGAGAATTTTTGTCATAATGGAAACTATAATTAATCGTCATCTCCTCTTTTAACGATATAATTCATATGGCTGCGGGTCAAAGACACGATAGAGTTTCCAGAAAAATGCACTGAGTTCCAGTTTAAGGTTTTAATTAAACGTGTGTCATTGTCAATCCCGGCTTAGAGGCGTTGCAGTCGCGTGTGTGAGGACGGCAGGCTCCACAGCACCGGCGAGCTCATCCGACCGAATTAGTGCACTCTCTCGCGAAAATCTGACCTGAAATGTTTTAGTGTTATGACTTCTTATATTTGTGATCGACTTCACTACCCGCAGTAACTACATATCTGAAACATGATTAATTCATTACAAGACATACTCATTACTACTTGTACATGGGCAATTTGGTAACACGGCTCTCTCATTGCCTCGTCAGTCATTACACAGCAAGCCGACACTTTAATGAATTTCATTAACTTTGCGTGAGTTTAAAGGAGTAATTATTGTTGGTGTAATAGTAGATTGTTTTAGTTGTTAATTAGAGCCTTGACGAGGGTTTCCTAGTGTTTGGTGTGATTCGCGTCTAGTTTCAGGAGTGGTGCGTTAGACCCCGGGGGCTCCGACAACACAGGCTTAGTTTCACGCCTGTAAATCCATTCAAGTTATGAGTCCAGTCGGGCCCTACTCAAATGTTTTTCTTTCGCTGAGTTGCGGCCACGTCTGAAATGGCTTCTTGACTTTTTAGCACATTGTTATTTCAACAAATATACTTACTCAATGCGCATATAAGTTTGTTTATTTTGTTACGCTTAGATACCTGAATCATCTAACAGTCCATCGTGAAAGTTTTAATGTTCGTTGTCAGGGTACAGAAAATAATTTCTTATGTCCAAAAAAATACAATTCCCAAGGAAATGTTACTTTAAAATTCTCAAACGTCTTCTTCTGTTATTTGTACCTTCTCTTGGTTAATCCACTTTGCCGATAGAAAAAGAATTGCACCGAATTTAGCCTGGTGCTTGAAAATTTAATATTTATTTAAACAACATCTTGTAGATTATTTATTCGCCGATAGATTGCGTGACCAGGAAATCGAACTCAGACTATCACGGTTGACAATCCATACACGCTGCCACTATATTTATGAAGCGCTGGAAAATGATATTATTTATTATTCCACTTGCAAAAAGCAAATGTACGGTCTAACGTTATCTAAGACATAAGATGTTAAGTTTCTTTATGTGTAGTTGTTAGTCTGGCTACACTGTCCTTCAAACCGCAACACAACATTACATTTACACAGATGTTTGGCGGCAAAAATAGACAATGCGGTGGTGTGTACCCAGGTGGCCTCTCACATAAATATGAGAGATCTACAACCAGTAAATATCAGATATATCATAACTCAGGAGATGACTTTTTCAAATCCATACCTTAGGAATTTTGAATTCCAAAATAAAATCCATAGTAATTAATTAAGGAGAGTAAGTTACATTATTACGTTAATTAATAATATCTGAGTGTTTGTTTGTGTGCAGGCGATGAATGCCTTCCCAGCACAAGTATTAATCACTTGATCACAGAGGGCTGCGCGAGTAATTAGTTATATTAATTATGTTCCTCAGATCGTTGCGATTTGCTATTCGTTGATTGGAGAAATTTCTATGTAATATTCTGTAATATTCTATAATGTTACTAATAATTAAATTATAATTAATTATTACCATTATTGAACTAAGTGCGTGGTGGCCTGTTGGTAACGGACCAGACGCGGCTGCCTACATGTTCACGGTGGTCGTGGGTTCAAATCCCAGGGCACACCTCTGACTTTTCGGAGTAATGTGTGTATTGATAGTCAATCACCACGCACTTTAACGGTGAAGGAAAACATCGTGAGGAAACCTGCATACCGTAGCGATTTTAACGAATTTCTACGGTATGTATGTAAGTCCGCCAACCCGCACTAGGCCAGCGTGGTGGACTATATGGCCTAACCACTCTTAATCGATTCCCTTGATTGTAGAGTAGGCCCGTGCCCTGCAGTGGGACGTATATGGGCTGATATAGATATAGATAGATTATTGAACGAATTGTTGATATAGATAGTGCGACAGAGACAAGGTAGATGGTGAATCTTGACCTACAACTTCTTGCACATTATTCATCGAACTATTTAGTGTAGTGAGTAGTTGATTTTCGGTCCCGTGTGCGTCCGCGCTGTGGCCGACGCATGAGATTGTGATCGCGCCGCTCGCCCCGTATCAACTACTCCACCAGCACCCGACACGTTCCTACACTGGAGCTAAAGTTACAGCGTCATGTGGGCGGGTCTCTTCAATTTCAACAAGATAACACTTGCTGTGATAAAACTACAAAAAAAAGTGACGACATTTTTAAATACAAATTCGTTTGAAAACGGTCTTAGAGTAACACTTTCGCCGTGGTGTTCCATTTTCTCAATTTTCCCCATAGTGTAGGTACAGAAACATATTCAAACATCGTATAGAAATTTACGTACCCACTGCAGTTTACTATACAAGAACAATAATAAAACTAGCATCAAATAAACAATATTACATTTAAGTTGTGTTTGTGATGTAAGCGTTTTCTTATGAGATAATATTTGATCAACATTACGAGTATAACTTGGGATTAGAGTAAGTAATTATGCTGGTTTGGATTCACACGAGTCGATTAAAGGACCAAGTTAGAATGAGAGTAAGTAATAGTCGACGTTAATCTAAAATCTACCTTATAGAGAGGCACGCGAGTGTGGCGCGAGATCGCTTGTACTCATACTCCAGTAGATATAAATAATATTATGGGAAGTTATTGAAAAAAAGTACTTATGGTCAAGCCTATCATCTTGTTATTGCCATTTCTTTGTTTGACCGAAAGGTTTGCTGTTTTTAATTACCTATCTTATAGAATAGGAATGCGTGTATTTGAGAAGTCACAGCATGACACAATATAATGATACACATAACTTAACACGGTTTAACGTAAATCATAATAGCTGTGCACATGAACGGATAGTTTCCGGGACGTTGGTTGTCCCGAGCGAGCATCTATAACACTTCCCTCTGCGCCTCCGACCGTCGAGCCTCCGCTACAGACCTCATATCTCAACGATATCGCATTGCTGAAGCTTGTATTTATGTATGTGTGTGTTTGTGTGTGTGTGTGTGTGTGTTTGTGTGTGTGTGTGTGTATTACTAATCTGACTAATTATATTAGGCGAAATTTTCGCTTTACAAAACTTTATAGAGGCTATCGACTAGGACTGGAAATTGTACCCGATATGATGAGACTCGCCTCCGAACACCGAGTGGCAGAGCGTTCGCCAAATGTATGTCGTCACTTACATTAGATAAATAAATCATTAAATACACCCAACAGTCACATACATAGTCCTGACCCCACACTAAGATCGAGTCTTGTGTTGTGGGTATCAGGAGCTACGAGAGATTTTTCGGTCTCACAAACACCCAGACCCGAAATATATACCTGTGGTTGACACAAATATTTGTTTCGGTGCGGGGATCGAACCCGCGGCCTCTCGTGTCACTGCCGGCGTCTAACCAACTGCGCCACGGAGGCTGTCTGTTATTTCCGTTTGCCAAAATACCCTAAAGACTACGAGATAATCCCAATTCTGAATGTAAATATTCACAATACATAGACAGCAGTGGCGAAGGGTGACATTTTTTAAAAGGGAAGCCGAAGCTCAAAACACAAAATATGTTTATTTTCTTTATCCTGTTACTAGCTTCTGCCCGCAAACTTCGTCTGCGTGGTTAATTTTATTTGAAATCTCCCATCCCGTCCCGTCCCATCCCGTTATATCCCGCCCGCCCCGTCTCATTCTCACTAATGAAATGTAATCCAGTCCCATCCCATCTTTTTGAGTATGAAAAAGTAGCAAATATATCGGAATTCCTTCTTCATCCCACGGGAACACTATTTTTTTCGGAATAAAAAGTAGTCTATGTTACTTCTAATACCTCCAAGAATATGTGTACAAAGTTTCATGATGATCGGTTGAGTAGTTTTTGCGTGCAAGCGTAACAAACAAACTAACATTCACATTTATAATATTAGAAGGGCTAAGGGATTACGAAATGACTACAATGCGACTAGTACTAAGTAATCTGTGAATGCGACTGATAGTAAGCGTAGTGCAGTCCGAATAGAGATTAAAAATTTACTGTGTGATGTTTCACAGAATGAACGCAAAACGCGACACACTTATGCACGTGTGTCCTTATATTCGGACCTTTGCGAATATCCTCCCACCAGCAAATTATTGCTTCGAGAATCTTACTCACCAAACTAAAATAATGGGTTTCATTTGGTAAGTGATATTGTGGCATCTGCCTATTGCGGCCGTCAATTAAATTTTAATATTTTCGTTACCTATGTACTTATACAATATTTACAATGTCTATGAAATAAAAAGTAAACCATGCTTACATAATGAGAAAAATAAAAAAGTATATTTCTAAACTGCACGTGAATATAAGATTAATATAAAAGAAATAAAAACCTAGACTCAATATGTTAACAAGTACGATAGCCCCGCATTTATCAGTTGTAACATTAGTAAGACAATGTATTCCTCAGGCGAGGATCGAGCACGTCCTAAAATCTAAACACTAACTTTATTTGTAAAATCGACAACCTAAACATATTAGTACGCTCCTAACGATTAGTAATTTCCATTAAAACCATAATATTAATATTACACATTTAGTAATTAAAAACATTTAAAACTAATTGCATGAACCATGAATATATTGTAAAAATGTAAATACAACACTTATAAATACATTAAACTCCGCATTTCGCTATTGTAATAAGTAATATCTATACCTAAACACACGAAATGCCGGAGAAGCTGCGGCTTGCCTCTTGCTTTTTTAGCGTAAATTGAACCTTAAATCACTATCAATTTAAGGTACAATTTTGCGTGGTTTGTTGCATACTATACAATACGTAACGGGCGGCGCGGCGGCGGCGCGGTGGCGGCGGGGCGGCGGCGGGCGGCGGCGCACGGGCCGCGCTAGTGTTATTGAATAAGCCGAACAATTTTACAGGAATTCGCCAGAGGTCGCACCGCGTCGCAATAAAAAGGGCTTACTGTGCCGCTTCCTAGTAATGTTTACGTATCTGGCCGACAGATGTCGTTGAATGTAAAAAATAATAATTGAGTTTTGATATTAAATAAATAAGTTTGAATAATTTGCTTGTTTATAGTGTAATGATAAATTACAAAAGGGAAGCCGGTAGGAACTGGCTTCTAAGGAGCCTTCGCCACTAATAGACAGTAATAAAACCTTGCAAATTGAATTGAATCACTACGACATTGCGTATTTCATATAATGTCAGTGCAATATTTTATATTAATATTGGAACTAGCTATCTGCGTGGATGTGCGCCAAAAAATCAGTTTAAGTTATTTCCATTAAAATCTGTTTAAACATTACCTATCGGTAGGTTTGCACCTATATAGGGCTTGAAATTAAATGGCATTACCATGAAGTAACATGAAGTAGAACTTAGTGAATTGGAATAAAACTGGCAGTGAGGGTTTGAAGACGAACTTGAATATGATTGGGGAGTGGGTTCCTCGGTAATTCCTACTGTTACGTGGGGTCACGTGACATGTAACTATACGAATCGTTTATAGTAACTCCGCCGCAACACAACCTCACCACGCTACACATGGAGGGTTCCGGCTATTCATGACTACGAGCATTCACTTTACATGCCAACGTACATTGATCCTACGTGACGTTTTAGAGTATCATTACGAGTTGATTAAACGCGAAGGAACATAATATTCATTGAATACCTAAGTAAACTCATGGACTAAGACAATGAGTTTCAAGCATTTCAAAAGTATTAAAATAATAGAAATGAGCGCTTCTAAAACTAAATGTTGGTTGTATTACCATTCGCAGCTAATAGCTTACACAGTTAAAGGTTACACTATTCTAATGTCGGTATTAATTTACTGAGAACCGTGAAACATTAGTGTGCCTGCATGGGTTGGTCATTATCGGATCTCCCACAATATTACTGACCAATCGGAACGGGACGAAAAAGTAGTTATTTCACATTTTATTTTTAGGGGAAATCGGATTTATATTGTAGTCAAAACTGGCTCAGAGTGTCTCCACTGTTTCCATAGATTATATTCATACATACATACATACATACATACATAAACTCACGCCTTTATCCCCGAAGGGGTAGGCAGAGGCGCCACCAGGACACCCACATTTCGCCTTGTATGTTCCGTCCGATGATGTGATAGGGGGCGAGCCTATCGCCATATCGGGCACAAATTCCTGACTCCGGGCTGATAATGAATAGAAAATTCCAATACCACTTTGCCCGACCCGGGACTCGAACCCGAGACCTCAGCTTTGTAGCCGTACCGTAATACAACTACGCCACCGAGGCAGTCGGTCATATTATATCATATTATAGGTCAGATTATATTCAGTCATCCTGTTATATAAGTTGATATACACGTAAGAAAATCTGCTTGCTTGAGAAAGCTTCACGAGAATTGTTTGTGAGACCGAAAAGTCTCTCGTAGCTTCTGATACCCACGACACAAGACTCGATCTTAGTGTGGGGTCAGGACTATGTATGTGACCGTTGGGTGTATTTATTTATTTATTAATTTTAATGTGAACGTTATGAACCCGCTTTAGGCTTGGGTGCTGATCTAAAAGGTGTACTTCCAGAAGAGTTGATGTAGAGTAAACAACCAGTCGTAGAATCAAATAATAAATAGGCACGTTGTGCCGTCTCCATGGGAGTGTGGTTTATGGTCAGGCTGAATAAGAAGACAAGTTCCAAAATAAACAAAGAAATATTAACACGGAGTATCAAGTGGCTATATTCTATAGACGTAACACTACCGTTAACCAGTATGTTAGGATCGAGTAGAAAATTGACAAAGTGATGCAAGCATTTTGCAGTTTGTGGAGCGTTGTCACCGGCCAGCGCGGGAAAGCAAAGTAGCGGAACTGTACGCGGATGTACTCAGTACTCAATGCTCACAGCTCTAACTGCGGGGTCGGCAAACATCTTGCGAGCGGCGAGCTCCGGCCAACACTGCACTACTGTTTGCCGCTGGCTTTCAGTCCCACCCGGAACGGAGACACTGCAGATAACAATCGCTCTGTCTCGCTATCAAAGGGATGTCGTTTCAATGATTTTTGTTTCATTGTGAACTACGTAGACGTGACCAATGGTAATTCGTTTTTAACGCGCAGCATGAGTTTGCAGCAGTTGAAAACAATTTGCCGTCTTGTTTTGCAACTGTTGGTACATTTAACGACGTTGCGATGAATGCACGCGATTTACCTGATTAAATAATATGTAACAATATATTTACTCATAATTCCTCCTTACAATTCCTCGCCAGGGAAAAGACCTTTTTGGTACTTATAACATGAAACGTTCATTTCGTCAAACGCAAGCCGTGAGGCGCCAGCGTAGTATTACAAGAGCACTCAGAAATGCGTAAACGAATAATTCTATTTTAAAACTGATTCTAAATTGATATTGTTTTTAAAGAGAATACCCACAGGTTTACATGGTGAACATAAATGTTTTGTATGTGAACATACAAAACATTTAAAACGAAATTGAAACATCCTCACCATTATTCAACAAAAAAATCGGAACTAGCTACTTTATATTCACCATATTTATCATCATTAATTGTCATTTCTTATGTGACTTTCGAAACTACGTCAATGCAGCGAATTGATATAAAAAGAGGTGTGCGCTCGGCCTAGCTGTGGGTCTTTGGTTGTCACCGGAGGGTATAGATAAGGTCGGTTAGGGACAGCTCGTTGAGCCGGGCTTAGCATCTGTCGCGGAGATCGCAAATCATGTCCCTCGGGGAGCGACGCGAGTGGCGTGAGTCAGTGCCGCGCTGATCGCACTGATAGCAGCTGGCGCGCCGCCACTGATGATGTGCAGATAAAACTCCAGGGATCACCCGCGTGGCGCAGCCCTGGACACACAACCTCCACATTATATACACATTTTAAACAGCTGATAGTAGAATGTTTGGATGAAGCTGTTTATTGCTATCTTATATATGTTAAGTCTCTTATATGTTCATTTATATGTACATGGCAGTGCTTAGTATTGCTCCCTTTATTTATATTCTGATACTTTCATCGATACAAGCACAGAACAGTTGAATATTTGTCAGTGGCGAAGGGTGACTTTTTTCAAAAGGGAAGCCGATACTTCTGGTGACTAGTTTTATTAAATTAACAAGTACTCATACTTATATTTTTACTCCGTTATGTACCTACGTAAGATATTGAGCGACATATTTGCTTAGTAATACTTACTATATTTTCATACAACACTTGCACGGAATAGCACTGTGCCCGTTAGGTGCTTTTTTTAACGTTTTTAAAGTAAATTTCGATTCAATGCAAAAGACAACATTAGCCTGTTTTGAAATTGATCGACAAAAAAATTTCAAACGTTCCTTATATATAAAAAAAAGATGAAGAGATTGATGTAAGTGGACGAAAGTAAAACGATGCCAGTATAGAGCTAACTGGAGATCTATCGAATCTGGCAACCCTCATGGGATGCAGGGGTGGGTTATGTTTGTATGTCCTATTTTGAATCAACGCTAACAAAAATACGACATTACAATATTTATTAAATAATTAAAACTTGTCAGTTGCTGTTCTTTCTCTGGTACTTAAATGTATTATCAAATTGAATATAATTTCCAGTGCGTTTTTTAATTACGTAAATGCAGCATTTTTAAAATTACCTCATAATAATGCAATTCATGAGATAAAACGATACATACGACATTATCAAGTTTCATTCATCATTAAAGTTTTGCTAAATAGATAGATCTGTTTGCACTTCGAAACCTGTAAAATTTCTTATATTACCCACTAATTATATACAAACCTAAAAATAGACACCGCATTATACATATACACTGAAACAACACAGTAGTAAATAATATTTTCTAATTATAAACACGAAATAAAAGAGGCGCGAACTGGCAAATTACTTTATAAGCCGTAGGCCCACCGGCATATTCACAAGCGAATACCGTCGTATTTCTACAAATAAATTTAGACCTTAAAAGGTGAGGGTTTTAAGGTGCAATTTTGCATGCAGTTCTGAGCAACAAACGTGTAACAGAGATGGCAAATAATGCGTTGGAAATGAGCGCGAGAGCAACGGGAACTCGTGCTGTGTCCTTGTAGCCTGACGTGACGTCATCGGGATCTAGGCGGCCGCGTGTTTGAACATCGCGCAATGCGTTTGTCGTTGTGTTATCAATTGATCGATAATATTTTGTTTATTAATATCGAATAACATTTGTTTATTGTTTATATTTATTTTAATATTGTTTATTATTTGATTATTTTCTTCATATAACTTGTTTAAAAAATGTAAATAATTAATAATTTTCTTTAAATTATAAGGCGTGCTGCTAGGAATCGGCTTGTATGAACCCTTCGCCACTGATATTTGTGTTTACCTACATTGTATAAATACGTATTCTATATTCTTGCTCTGTTATTTTTGTATCTGAAAACTCTAATAGAGTATTAGTTGTATTGAGCATTGAAGTAGGAACGTGGTAAGCCGCCGCTGATGTTTTCGTGAGTCGGTAAAAAGCTTCGCTCCCGCCGGCAGACACAATGAAAGTGTTATTAGTCGGCAGGCGCGTGCTACACGAGTACGTAATGTTGCTCGGTACTGAGCTCGGGTCCGTACACAACAAGCCGCGGTGCTCCACAACAACTCGATAAATAATTGCATAAAACATTTCCCTGCCCTTGACTGCGGCGTGCTTGTAAATTAATTGCTTGAGGAAAACACACGCCATTGTATTCATCGGCAATAAATCATTCAGATTAGTATAAATACACAAACAAAGTAAGAGTTACACGAAAACAAGACGGCGGAAGATTGTGTTTGTACGTTTCTTGCACTGCACTGGAACTTTAATTTCGTTATCACTGTACAGTCATAACTACACTAGCCGTTGGTATACGGCTAGTAGTAGTAGCGGAATCGTGTAGTGTGTAAAAATAAACGAAACCAACGTAGCATCAAAAAACGATGTGCGAAAGAGCAGTCCACGACCGATAAGTAAAGCTGTATTTTTTTGTTTGTTTTGTAACTCCTTGCACGCTAACGTGTGTATTCTCATGTTCCTACAAATAAAACATCTTCATCTTTAAAGCTCAGTGAGGGAGTTTCTCAAGAGTTCTCAAGAGTAACATTAATTAAGTATATAGGTGAACTTTTTATTGGAAATCACACAGTGATTGGGTTACCCAACATGTAATATAATATGTTTTCTTTTGTCAATTTTAAGAACATGTTACGTGAAGTAGGTGGCTGATTGCAATACACGGAAAACCATTTCTGCAAAACGTTTTGTGAGTTGCGCTACGCAGGTGTGGCTCAGCAGCCTTAGATTACAAATAGTATCGGTTTATTCTGACATCACATCATTTTACTACAATGCTTCAGATTGTAGACACTTCAAAGAGTGCACTTCAAATTGAGTAAGCATTAGCGATAGATAACTTAATCGTGTGAATCTATTCGAAATCTGAAATAGTTAATCAACTACTAAACGCTGCAATTAAATATGTTTTTCTATCTTGCAGCTTGCGTGGATCATTACGAGCGGTTACCGACCACTGTTTTCGTTCGTTTATAAAAATATTCTATCAACAGCAATTTACTTTTATCGTAGCCGAAAAATGTGAATAAAAGTAGAGGCGATAATACGTATAGCTGTCAGGTGGCGGTGGACCGGTTCATTGCGGCCGCGCGCCGGTCAGCAATACAGCCGCTGTCAAAAGGATATATTTTGGAAATAAATTGATTAAAGGCAGGCGTCCACATATACAGATCGTATGTAACGGACGGATCGCATTAAACGTATTATTTTGGCAATGCGTCCACAGTATCAGCAGCGATTGGATTTGTCGACATTATAACTCAATGGTGTGAACAGGACAATAATCGAATGCAAATTGCGGACGATGCGGATCATTAAACGCACTTGTATGAATTCCTATAAATAAAACTACGATCTGTTTGATGCGATCCGTCCGACACGTACGATCCGAATATGTGGACGCCTACCTCTAGGCGGCATATGAGCTGGCCGGACAGGCGCCGCCTCCACACGCCGCGTGATTAATCACCTTTATTTCACGGTAATGCGAAAAAATGCTTTAGGTTATAGAACACATGCACTGACGATGAGCAATGTAAACTGGCAGCACTGTCCACACTGCTCAGATAAAAGATTAACAGCAACGATAAAGTCGCCACCCGACGCGCCGTCCCTCTGCGCAAACAATGGCTATAATTAAAAAATGTAATGCCTTCAACAAATTTTACAAACCATATTTAAAAAAACCTTAGTGCGAATACACTAGATTGTTCTGCACCGCTCACTGCCACCGCCGGCTCGGACCTGCCACGCGCCGAGCGCTGACTCCGCAAACATAGCCGGTACCGCCGCCGCCGCTTACAATCCAATACAGGTTTCCTTTGTGAAGCGAACTAATCAAACAGCAATTTAGTGGCGAAAGTCACAAAGGATTATAGGGCGCTGCGCCGGTGTCGTGGAACTAACGCGCAGCGCTACACGCGCTGTACTCGCGCCACAGTGATGATGCGGGGCAGAGGCAGGACCGCAGACAACACAGCCTACTGACGGAATACAACAGCAGCAATATTAGTGACACTCACAGTTGAGTGTGCACACGCATATTTTTGCTGTTCTGTTGGAAACCACATACCATATTTCTAGACCCGACAGGCTTTCGTAATCACATTTCGTTGAGCTGTTCTCCATCACGCATTATAAAACACATCAGCCGCTGGACATAACTACCAATCGAAGACAACTCAAACTATACCGGGTGTATCCAGACTGCGTCCGAAAACGAAGCCAGGTTGTGTTTTTCAAACCAAAAAGTTACCAACCCATATCAGTAAGGCAGAAAATAATTGAGTGGAGTTTTAAAAACCTCATAATAGCACGAGACTATTCCAAAAATCAGGTTAATGTTTCAAGTGGGCGCTCAGGACAACACATCGCGCGCAACAAGAAGAGTTTTAACAAGCGGCGCCGCGAGCAGGAGGGAGCGCGCGCCGCCGCAGCCATTACAGTAATGTTCTCCGCCGGCACTGCCTCTTCACTCACAGATGCCACCGCCGCAGTCAGTAAATTGTACATGAAGTACGATATTTATAGCTCGGCAAGCAACCATCTGCTTCCCTACATTATTGACCACATTCTTCAGCTCCGGTCAGATTTCTGCCCCCGAATGAATTGAATTTAACTTGAGATTGTGTTCAGTATGTGAGGTCACGTATTCCCGCTGCCGCTGTGGCGCCGCGTCCACACGCGCCACTCAGATCTTATCGGGAAAATTTCTCTCAAGTTATTCAATTAATTTCGTATAATAAATTTGTATTATACAAAATGCAAATTAGATAATATATTGGTTGTAACTAATTAGTTACCATTTAACGCAAATTATTAAATTTTGTTTCAAATTTTCGGAACATTTATTGGAACTTAACTTGTGAAGATTTATGTTGTAACGGGCTGATGTGAGAGGCGCGGAGGTGCGGGGCAGAGAGGGGGTTGGGGCACCGATTTCTTACAAGTTTTTATCTCCTAAAACATCAGAATAAAACTTTTTTAATCTCTTCAATATGAGAAAAATAAAACAGAGTTTATGTATAAAAGGCGGATCAGTTTGCCAACGTTATTGATGTCCATTAATTACTGATTAATTAGCAGTATTCTGCCGTAAAGTTTTCAATAATATAATTATATCGGACGCGCGACGAGAATTTATTTTTCATGTTAAAGTTGAAGCCGAGGGAAATTTGATTAAATATTTGTTTTTATACTTTAGCGATTCAGGTGATCCACTTTAGTGATTTTATTTTGTTTGTATTCGCTACGAGGCATCCACTCTCAGCCAAGAAAAATCTCGCCACATAACCAAGGTGACCGTCCGAGCAGAACAAAAGAGAGATTTAAATAAATTATTCATTAATTAATTACTTAATTAAATTACTATTTAAGGAACCTGTAAAACAAATTCAGATAATAAATTTATAATTATTTTTTAATGATTGTATTGTATACAACGATTAAAGAATAAAGATAATTTAGCTCAAAACATTTATTACTTTGGATGTTTCCTCACACTGAAATGTCTTTGTTCACGCGTTATACATTCAGCACGAGACATTGTATGAATAAATTAAAAAATCCGGTAAATAAAATGCGGAATCGGGTCGCTTGTGATGCAACCCATAAATATCGGTACATGTTATTTGGAACAACAAAGAGCGGAGTGAAGACAGCGACGCGACGCGCTGCAGCATCCATCTCCCGACAGTAATGCATTCTATGTAGAGAGATCAATCACGCGCTCGCCGCGAGCTTTCTATTTCACTATTATTTGTTCTGCGAACAATACGTGACGCGACACTCTGCCCGCAACGCAGCGTTATTTGTTATCCGCGGCCACTTTATTTTCAAACATGGGAAGTGATGTATCTGGAGCAGGCACCGCCCGCCCGCGCGCCGCTGCACCTCGTACAGGCGACGAACGGCAGCAGCACTCACAGTAATGGCACCGAGCACTGGAGCTGACCGAGTCTCTGCGAACGTCTAATTTGTCTTTAACTTTCAAAGAGTTTACGCAATTGATAAAATTAATAAAGGTTATAAATTAATTACCTGTTGTCTTTTCCCTTCGCTACCGGTGGTAGCATGCTCGTATCCACTCGAATAGTGAACGGTACACACTCTAGTTGGATTCCATTACATTAACTCTCGTGTGCATTGTAGTCACTTTATCGTCCAAGTCCCAAGAATAAAAAGTAGGAAAGCGAGAGATAAAATAACGAACTGCAGATAAAAACCTCGCATGAAAAGACTTTTATAAATATCTTTAGCCGAGCCAGCGCAGTGGTGATGCGACAGCTCGGGCGAGTCTGTCGATGGCGAGCCAATCTCAGTAATTAGCAGCGGACGAGAGACCAGCAGCGCCGTGGCGGCTTACTCGTGAAGTTTTTTCTTGCTATGAATGGCATCGTCATTGTAACTAAACGGTTAACTTTGTACTTTAAGTAATCTCCAAGTAAAATAGTTTTTTGTGTTGTAATGTTCTAATAACTACAAATATATTCAACGAGCGCCTCACGAAATATTTGGCGAACTACACGGGGCGGGGCGGCAACTTCATAATTACACACTTATTATATTATTTAACTAACACATTCTTCGCAATCATTACTTCCAATTACTGAAGCAAATTAACTCCCAACTGTACTACAAATTGGCAGCGGGAATTAACGTAAATCATGATTATTGTGTCCATTTATAAATATTAATTTAGCGTAGTGGATGTTATTTCACGACCAGCCAGTGTAGCAGCAGTGTCTGGCATCTTGTTGGCATATTTAATGACGTCACGGCACATTACACCGCGCTGGCGGCGGAAGCAGGCGAGCACAGATAAAGAAAGCTCACGAAATACCCGCCGGGACACTTATCGCCTCGTGTAAATTTCAACAGCTTTCGGAAGGTTTAGAAGTGAAACACGCCGCATCGCGACACTGACGCCACGAGCTAAGATAACATGTTGTCCTACATTTCTACATTTAGAGAAAGAGACGTACCTACCAACTAGAGCAGAGATTTTGGCAAGGAGTCATGATATTTAATCGCATCTAATTTTGTTCAATTTGAATTAAATAATAAATAGCTTATTTAACAAGTTGATAGAACGGAAGAAATTAAAGTTGAGAGACAAACTATTACAGAACGCGCGCGCCTCGACATGAACCATGCTCTATGCAGTGCGTAGATTACTCACAAACTTCTAATAACTTCTTGAAGGAAATTTACTTGCAACGATGTTACTACATTAAAAATCTTTTATTTTTACTGCTTGAACTATGTATCTCGCAGTCAAAGACAAAAGCAGATAACCCTAGAAACATCGCTAAAAGATACTATATTTATTTGAGATTGGCGTTTCACTTGTTGCCGCGCAAACACTTTAAGCCGGGTATCGACATTGCGAGGCCGCTCGCGAGGCGGGCTCGCGGTCCGCTCGTTTGGCGTCTACACAGTCACGCTGAGTCATGTCGAGCCTGCGAGGCGTCATACACATAAAATTACAAGTTCGTATTTGTCTTCTATATTGCGAGCGCACGAGGCAATACAAATGCGTCCCATGCAACTGAGCGGCTCATACTGAGCGCCCTTTGAGCACCGCCATTTACCGACAGCGAGCCGGCAGCAGCAGCGCGCGGCAACGTTCAGATTGGCTCGCAAGGCAAACGCGTGTCCACACCGCGAGGCTGGCTCGCGAAGTACCCGGCTTCACACTTGTGTACAACGCCCAGCTGAATAGACTGTAGAGGATAACTTCGACAGCGACGACGACGGCCTCGCGTGTCGAATCCTCTCTCGACAGCACTGCAACTGAACGAATGTGCATAGTCGACAAGCAAGAATAACAGCCACATAACTTTTCGAATGTGGAAAAATTTCCAAATATACCTGTGACCCAATATATAAATACCTCGCGCGACTCTTCGCCTAAAATAGCGACCATCGCATCACATGGCCGCGGCATATATAATTATTTGTCAAAAAAACAGAAACTTGCAAATAGTGAGCAGCGCGCAAACTGTCTCCAATAAATATTTTTACAAAATTTGTATATTTCACTGTTTCCGACATGCAAAGCAATTTCTTTAACAGCTCGTTAGAACATGAAACTAAATTGTATGTACGCTCTAATTGTCTTATTTATCAGAAATATTTAATTTAATTTAACATGAATAACTTCCTTGTAAAGTTTTAATATATAATATGTAGCAGCACTTAATAAAATAAATTAAATTAAATTAAAATCACGACAAAGTGAATACGCTTTAATCCACAGCGAGCTCAAGCGCTGAGTGCCAAATGAGCGCAGAAGAAATAAACCGAATTTATTAACTATAGTAAAAAAAAGAGATGTAGATTAATATTCATGTACAGTTATCATGGAATATATGAAGCGTGGGCGTCGTCACTGTGCCTGCTCTACGTAGCCTACTGTGCCTACTCACAATAATAAAATATCGATAAAATAAATAAGTTCTAATCCACAGCGAGAGATGCATCTTTATATAGCATATAAAGATGAACGCGCATTCAAAAGGCGAGTGTTGAATGTCTCAAATTATAGAGTAATAGACACTTTGTAGAAAGAGAAAGAGGAGATACTACTGAAATTATGGAGAACCAACGAGCGCAGGCGGCAGGGAGCTGGCGGCCGGCACTACACGCACTGCATGCGTGCAGGACGTGGTGCGAGTCACCCCGCTGCAACTAGCAACCAACCTAGTGACGTCAACATAGACTATACACTACACGGGTACCTTCAACTGACAAGAATACATGAAATTACCCTTCGTTCATAAAACAGAAGGTCTGTTTGTAAAATCAACCAGATTGTTTTTTTTTTCTATATACTTCCGAGCATGATATACAAGCTTTAAGATAAAACACGTAATCTACCTACTACTCAAACAATTTCCGTTTAAGTCTTGCGTTACAAGCAACGTTACACAATTCTGTTTTGCTACGGCGTAGCATCGCTACGACGATCTAAGCGCAGTACGTTATAATATGCCATAACCAAAAGTATAAGAATGAACAATCAGATGTTTTATTACAGAATTAATGTACAAATAGGTGTTCGTATCCTAAAGTGAGTTTCAGAAACATTCTTCCGTAGGAGGTAGCTGTGTGCAATATTACAACAATAGATATCAGATGTTGTAATAAACTATTCATTAAATTATAATTATTAATAATAACATATAGTTTTTCATTGTACTGAATGTGTTGGAAAACATTATCATTGTATCGTCTGTTTTGTAGAAAAGCAATTTCAACAACTTCAGACATCCGTAAGACACTCAAATATCATATTTTCTTTTCACTAGTTTTATTTTTTTTATTTTTTTATTTTATGCATGGAAAACCAACGGCTTACAAATGTTTTATAAATATCATAGTGTACAACATAGAGCCAATAATAGGTCTTCACGGTTAAATAACAAAATTAACAATATAAACAAAAAACAATACCAGAATAGAAACTAAGAGAAAAACAAAGGTCTTAAGCGAATAAAATTAATAAAAATATAAAACTAACTTAAGCATTATTAAAGCACTATTAAATCACTGCACACCAGCATAATACATATAGCTTATTCTAATACCTTACCAAAAAAATTAAGGATAATTTCCTTCCTAAAGGACAATGCCAGATTCAGGCTTAAAATACTTTTTTATTTTAAATACCGCGGACAAGCCATACAAATACGTGAACGATTATATTAAATTGTTCCATTTATTTTAATGTACTAATGGGATGGTGGGAACTATACAATAAACAAATAATATAATAATGTTGAATTGACGTTAACCGACTTCCGACTATCATTTAAAACCAGTGTGGTAATAATATAAATTCAAATAAACTACGAATGAATCGATACTCGATATCGATTTGGTTGCAAAAATGGCTATGTATTTAATAAAACTAGTTAAGAATTTATTATATCCGATTATATACAGTAAACTACTATTTCATAAATAATTTAAAATTATTAATAGTACTTTATGCAGGCATATATATTTTTTATACGCTTAAACATTGTGCTACTATCGATTATAATCGATTAATAGAGTTTTCGACATTTCGCCAAATGGCAACATTGCGTGCGTAGTTTCAGTTGTCGTTCGTCACGAAAATAGTGAATTCAAAAGTTTTACGATAAGCATTTGCAACTTCTACGCTGTTTTACAACCTTATTAACCATAAGGAGAAAGGACGTCGAGTGGGCATTTGATTTGGTTATTTTTAGAAAAATGTCGGAATCCCGCTGTGTCAATTGTGGCGTGAATGTCTTTCGAATGCGGAGACATTCTATTGATAATGAGGAGGCCCGTTCATTAATACAACAATGGAATTCTCTTTCGGAGGTAAGCTTTAGGTTTGTTTGAATCTATTTCCTTATTTTATAATAACTTAAACAATTTAATTAAAGACCCAAGACCATAACTTAAAACAATCGCCTCCTTCACTCACTGTATCCTATAATATTATGAAATATGCTAATAACTTATCACATTTGTTGCAGATTCAAAGTGGTAGTGTAGTTTGTCATGCCTGCTGGGTTTTAATTGAACAAGCTCGGAATAAGCGAGATGGAGTACCAACACAAACAGTGGGTCACCAAAATCTTTGTGTTGGTTGTGGACATTCTTTACATCATATACGGTCTCATTTACTGAGCAACAGTTCTGAACGAGAAAGTGCTATCAAACATATCATTGAAGATTTGATTGCACCACGGCAGGTATATTTACAGGTATATGTACTATTGTACATATACATATTCTTACACTTACAAGACAAATAATAATACTGCATCTGCTCATTTTAACTCCCTCAATATAATTCATTCAATATGACAAGGAAGAATATTTTTAATTAATCACTATAACAATATATATATATTTACAATTGACTGCCTCAGTGGCGCAGTACAGTATGATTGCCAAGCTGTGGTATCAGGTTCGAATCCTGAGTGGGGCAAAGTGATTTGAATTTTTCTATTTATTATCAGCCCATTGTCTGGAATTTGTGCCCAATATGGCCACTAGCTCACCACCTATCACATTGTGGGACAGAAAATATATAGCGAAGGGTGGGTGTCTTGGTTGCACCTTTGCCTACCCCTTCTGGGAAAAAGGTGTGAGTTTAATTACTATGATTTACAAAAATCCCAGGCAATACATGTGTTTTTCTTGCATATAGAAACTATCACGTTTTTATTACACTGCTTGGGAATGGACCTACAGTTCACAGCTTTAATATGATAATTACATTATGCTAGCTGCTATCCATTTATAACATTTAAATAACATGATGATGTCAGTAAAATACCCTATTTATTTCTGGTAAATATTTTGCTAGTTATGTAAAACAATTATATTTGCACACAGGTCCCCTTTTACTGAAATATTTGTATAAAACTATTAAATAATTCATCTCATAAATTATAATTAGCAAAAATGTTGCTCAGTAGATAATTCAAAATTATTTTGTTTTAGTTACGAGCATCAGACAAGATTTGCCATCCATGTTGGCAGAGGAGTTTTCGTACAATTCAGCGCAATTCATCTGAGCCAGTGCCTTCTACATCATCCATGTCAGGAACAACTTCCATTTTAAATGTACAGCATGTATCTACGTCATCAAAGTAATATGGAGCCCCCTGCACAGTTTCTTGACACTATTAGTTGATTATGATCAAAATGATACTGAATAAAATATTTATGGCACCGTTGTTTTTATTTTTTTTACCAGGATTTGTTTGTGGGTAACTATGCTATAATATGGTGGTCATAAATATAGCTTAGTCCGTATATTCATTCCATAAATATAAAAGTGTTAAGTAAAACTTATTCAATATGGAAAATATTGAGTAACTACTAATGTCTGAAAAATCAGATACCTAGATTTTTTCAATTTTTATTATCTTTATGTACCTATTTACCCGCCATGTTTTGCACTTCTATACTGGATAACTTGTATGAACGATTTGGTTTGATCGTGGTTGTGTACATAACACGTCTCAATCGAGTGGAGACCCGTGCTCAATAGTACCTTAATATTATCTGAGTAAGGTTATAAACATCTTAGAGTAAGGTAAACAAAATTACATAACCTCAAAAGTAAACACAATTTTGAAAATAACTTTTTTTTAAGCAGTTCCCAGTGAAAAATAGTAACACACAACCGTTTCTGATACTATGTTTTGCAAATCGAAATACTTTTCAGGTTTGTCCGTGAATATTTTGCATCAAGCCTAAGTCTCTATGGAAATCTGGCATCCTTCTTTCGACACACCTGTACAAAAAGGATCTAATGAAAACTCTTTGCATATGCTATTATAGTCTCTAGCAGCTCGAATTATAAATGTATTTTGTCTGTAGTTAGAGGACACGGGAGGGACACATAGAGGGCAGTGGCGAAGGGTGACTTTTTTCAAAAGGGAAGCCGATACTTCTGGTGACTAGTTTTATTAAATTAACAAGTACTCATACTTATATTTTTACTCCGTTATGTACGTAAGATATTGAGCGACATATTTGGTTAGTAATACTTACTATATTTTCATACAACACTTGCACGGAATAGCACTGTGCCCGTTAGGTGCTTTTTTTAACGTTTTTAAAGTAAATTTTGATTCAATGCAAAAGCATCAAGAGATTGATGTAAGTGGACGAAAGTAAAACGATGCCAGTATAGAGCTAACTGGAGATCTATCGAATCTGGCAACCCTCATGGGATGCAGGCGTGGGTTATGTTTGTATGTCCTATTTTGAATCAACGCTAACAAAAATACGGCATTACAATATTTATTAAATAATTAAAACTTGTCAGTTGCCGTTCTTTCTCTGGTACTTAAATGTATTATCAAATTTAATATAATTTCCAGTGCGTTTTTTAATTACGTAAATGCAGCATTTTTAAAATTACCTCATAATAATGCAATTCATGAGATAAAACGATACATACGACATTATCAAGTTTCATTCATCATTAAAGTTTTGCTAAATAGATAGATCTGTTTGCACTTCGAAACCAGTAAAATTTCATAAATTACCCACTAATTAAATACAAACCTAAAAATAGACACCGCATTATACATATACACTGAAACAACACAGTAGTAAATAATATTGTCTAATTATAAACACGAAATAAAAGAGGCGCGAACTGGCAAATTACTTTATAAGCCGTAGGCCCACCGGCATATTCACAAGCGAATACCGTCGTATTTCTACAAATAAATTTAGACCTTAAAAGCTGAGGGTTTTAAGGTGCAATTTTGCATGCAGTTCTGAGCAACAAACGTGTAACAGAGATGGCAAATAATGCGTTGGAAATGAGCGCGAGAGCAACGGGAACTCGTGCTGTGTCCTTGTAGCCTGACGTGACGTCATCGGGATCTAGGCGGTCGCGTGTTTCGTATGCATGTACATTGTACTTACGTTGAACATCGCGCAATGCGTTTGTCGTTGTGTTATTAATTGATCGATAATATTTTGTTTATTAATATCGAATAACATTTGTTTATTGTTTATATTTATTTTAATATTGTTTATTATTTGATTATTTTCTTCATATAACTTGTTTAAAAAAATGTAAATAATTAATAATTTCCTTTAAAATTATAAGGCGTGCTGCTAGGAATCGGCTTGTATGAACCCTTCGCCACTGATAGAGGGGGATTAAACCTAATTGATTTTGTAGGAACATTAAATTTAAATTTATGTAAAATATCAGGACAATCAATTTCGCTGGACAATATTTTAGTTATGACCGAACAGTCAGCAATGCGACGACGCAAGTATAATGGAAGAATATGAAACTTCCTACATAAGGCCAAATAATTATCCGAATGATAAGTTATTTTTAATTTGAAACAAAGGTATTTCATAAATCTTCTTTGAATGTTTTCAATGCGATCAATGTATTTTATATATAGAGGGTTCCAAACCTGCGACGCATACTCAAGGTGGCTCCGGACAAACGTGCAATAAAGTATCTTCATTGTTTTTGCCTCGGTAAAGCTTGTGGAGCATCTCATTATGAAGCCAAGTGCTTTAGATGCTTTAGCAATTATGTTATCAATATGTACATCAAAGAGAAGTTTAGAGTCATGATAAACTCCTAGATCTCGTATTACAGTACTCCTTGGCAACACTTGATTGTTAAGTTTGTATACCGTTTGTATATCATCGCGCTTCCGACTAAAAGTAATTACAGAGCATTTTTGAGGGTTAAGATCAAGCATATTAGCTGTGCAATAATTATATAGCCGAGATAAATCAGCTTGGAGCATTTCCATGTCATTTTTGGAAGTAATTTTAGTAAATATTTTCATATCATCTGCGAAGCAAAGAAGTTGCGCTGTATGGAAACAAAGGTCAATGTCGTTTATATAAATTATAAACAAAAGAGGTCCCAACAGGGACCCCTGAGGAACACCGCTAGGAATATTGACCCAAGGTGACGTATTTAAGACAACAGCTTGAGACCTGTTATCAATATAGGACGCGAACCATCGCAGAAGGTCTCCCCTGATGCCGCTACTGTAAAGCTTTTTTAACAAAATGCAATGATTTATACGATCAAAAGCTTTACTATAGTCTGTGTAGACTACGTCGACCTGACATCCCGCATCCATTGATTGTGTAACATAATCGTTCAAGAGAATTAGGTTTGTAACAGTGGACTTTCCTCTCAAGAAACCATGCTGACTAGGACTAAATGTATTCCTTAAAGCCGAATAAACTTGGTTAAATACAATCCGCTCGAATATTTTGGCGATAATACACAATTTTGAAATAGGCCTATAATTAAGGACATTCGTTTTAGAACCTTTTTTATGGACGGGCGTAATGAAAGCAGTTTTCCAAATTTGCGGAACAGTACAAGACGATAAAGATTTATTAAATAGCGCGAGTATGGGTTTCGTAATAGTCCTAGCACATGGTATCAGAAATTTAGGTGATATGAAATCCGGACCGCCAGACTTTGAGGGATCAAGACTACTGAGACTTTTGTATATTGTATCAAAGGTTAACTCGATAGAAGATATATCTGATGTTGCTTTGAAGTTAATGTCAACACAATCAATTAGCGCAGATTTAGTACCATTAACATGATTGAAGGTGGAGTGAAAAAAGGAAGAAAAAGCATCGCAAATTGATTCGTTAGAGTTGACGATTTTGTTATCATATTTCAAATTGTTAGGTATTGCATGCGACTTACTTCGTTGTTTTATAAATGACCAAAAATGTTTAGGATTTTTTTCAATAGATGTCTCAGTGGTTGCAATGTATTTATTGTAACACTCACGCTCCAAGTTTTTTACTCTTTTACGAAGTAATTTGAATGTCAAATAATCAGTAATCCTACCATATGTCTTATATTTTCGAAGGAACTTGGATTTTTCTTTTACAACTTTTATGAGGGCAGAGCTAAACCAGATGGGAAATTTCCTTCCACGTGCCATTTTTGCGGGGATAAACTTAGTTTGCAAATCTAATACTACTTGGTAAAAAAAGGATACGGCTTCTTCCATTGATTTAGAGGCAAGTGCACTGTCCCAATCGATACGCGATATTTCGTTGTTTATCGAGTAGAAATCACCTTTGTCATAACGAAATCTGTTGCGCACTGGTAAGTTTTGTGGCATAAATTCCAAGAAATTGGTTTCAATACAAAGAGCAGGATGGTGGAGATCAATAGGTACTAGTGCATGTATATTGTTACACTTACTACTTCATTTAAATATAGTGAATTAATTTGTTTCAATTTATTATTTTACTAGCTACTGCCCGGAAACTTCGTCTGCGTGATTAACTTTATTTGGATTTTCCCATCCCGTCCCGTCCCGTTATATCCCGCCCGTCCGTTATATCCGTATCTCATTCTCACTCAAGGCCTGAATTGCAGTCTTATCTGCATCTCTTTGAGTATAAAAAAGTAATAAATATATCAAAATTTCTTCCTCATCCCACGGGATCACTATTATTTTCGGGATAAAAAGTAGCCTAAGTGTTAATCCTGGGTGTAAGCTACCTCCATACCAAATTTCATCGAAATCCGTTTCCGAGTTCATTGCGCACAACCGCACAGACAAACAGACAATTCGACAAACAGACAGACAAAACTATTGTTTTGGGTTCTATTGCGTTAATACAGACACCCCGTATTAGTTTTTCTCATTTATCTTCCGCGTGCAGACATCGATCGGTTTCTTTATTACATGTATAGATAGATTACTTGGTACAAATAAATTGTTAAATTCCACATTAGTCTCTGGATAATTAATAAATACCTACCTAAATCAAGATACGCGTAAGTCGCCGAGCCAGTTCGCTGTGTCGCGCTGATCCCAGCGCCCGAGCAAGCACACGATATGCATGTGACGCAATACAAACAATACTCAAAGTGAGTTAGCAAATGTTTTAATGTATTCCGTAAGTTTACGGCGGTGAAGTAAGGCTCGGAAGCGTGGCGCGCGCGGCTGTGTGTGTGTGTGTGTGTGTGCGGGCGCGTGCGGGCGGGCTCGGCGCCGCGCGGCACTAGCGCGCCGCCACGCGCCCCGACACCGCGTCTGCACGTCGCGCCGTGCGCCCTCACAACTTTACTACGATCGCGACGTATCGGGCGCCTCGACTTACAAGTGAAACTACTCGCGCACTACACAAACACTTGCTTCACTTCTACTCACCTTTTATGCATGTGGCGCGATGATTACCCTTACTCTAAATTACCAACTTAACAAGTTTAAGGAACTTCATCCGCTGATACGGCGCTATAAAAGTTAACGTGATATCTCAGTAATTATAAGAACTCGTTTCAATATGACACACACGGCGGGGAATGTGCCGGCGGGCGCGTGCGGGTGAGCGGCGCGCGGGGCGCCATGCGGTGCGGCGCGGCGCTGCTGCTGGCGGCTGTGCTGGCGTGCGCCGCGAGCTACTCGCCGCACGCCACCTTCCGCGTGCCGCTCGTGCTCGACGACTCGCCACTCTTCAACGCGACCGCCGCAACCGCCGCCGCGCTCACCGCGCTCGCCCCGCGCCGCCTGCAAGAGCTGGCGCTGCACGAGCCCGCCGCCGCGGAGCGGACACGCGCCGTCAGGGAGTCGCACCCGCTCATCGGACCCTTCGATATTTCAAAAATGTTTAAAAAGAAAAAAATTCTTATAAAGCAAGACGGTGCAGTGCAGCCCACTGCAGCGCCGCTGCACTCCGATAACATTCACTTGCTCTCCTTCCCTTCTAACTTGAGCTCGATACCTTACAACGAACGACAAATGACGGACGCGGGAACACGGCTAGTGGCCTCCACCGCCTCCACTGCAGCCACCCCGGCGGGTCGTAGGCTCCACCACCAAACACTCGCGCCGACGCCCCGCACTGAACAACATGTGTCTACTGTTGTATCCACCGCCGACTGGACTATTCAATCACAAACAACACTAACTTATAAAAACACCACAAAGGTCCGATCTAAACATAAGTCGACTCGAAAGTCAAAAGCTAGGATTAAAAATGGCTCCGGCGCGCTGGCGGCGCCCCGGCGAGAGGCGAGACTCGTCCCGAAGAAGAAGTCCGAGAACGAAACTGTGTGGCCGGTGAAGCACGCGGCCGTGGTGGAGGGAGACATCATCCTCGGCGGGCTCATGATGGTGAGTGTGTACGGGTGCGCGCGTGTTTGTGTGTGTGTATTTTCGTGTGTATGTGTACGAGCGTATGGCGCGCAGGTGCACAGTCGGTCGGAGGTGGCGACGTGCGGGCCGGTGATGGCGCAGGGCGGCGTGCAGGCGCTCGAAGCGATGCTGTTCGCGCTGGACGAGGCGCGTGCGCTGGCGCCGCCCGGTGTGCGCATCGGTGCGCACGTGCTCGACGACTGCGACAACGACACCTACGGACTCGAGATGGCGCTCGACTTTATCAAAGGTCGTCCACAAAACGCAAGTGAGCGTAATCAACATTCACGCCTTCGCCTCACGCGCCTTCTCTTCGCCAGGTTCCATCAGCAACATCGACGACGCAGAGTACGCGTGCAACGCCACGGCGCTGCGCAAGGTGATCTCAGGCGTGGTGGGCGCCGCCTCCAGCGTCACCTCCGTGCAAGTCGCGAATCTGCTGCGCCTCTTCAAGATACCGCAGGTGATCTCTGCGCCACTGCTGGTTCTTTGTTCACTCCAGTTCGCGCCTACTCGATAACTGCATGTTCACACGCAGGTTTCCTTCTTCTCCACGTCACCAGAGCTATCGAACAAAGCTCGTTTCGAATATTTCACGCGGACGATACCTTCGGATCTGCATCAGGTTCGCGCGATGGTTGAAATTGTGAAAAAACTGGGGTGGCGCTATGTGTCAATTATTTACGAGGAATCCAACTATGGTATTAAGGTAAATCAAACAGTCGATCAGTTTGTCGCAGGATGCTTCTATGATCATTACGTTATTTAGTTTGATTTTTCTGCAGGCGTTCGAAGAGCTGGAGACGTTGCTGGCACGCAACGACATCTGCATCGCAGTTAAGGAAAGGCTCGTGAAAGACTCGGGCGAAGCGGATGAGCAAGCGTACGACACAATAGTGGCGCGGCTGCTGTCACGACCCCGCGCGCGCGGTCAGTACCGGCGACCGCGGCTTGCTGACGCCTGACGTCGACTGGCAGCGCGTAGTGATGGCGATGCTTGTTGCAGGGGTGATCGTGTTCGGCTCAGACCAGGAGGTGGCAGGCGTCATGGCGGCGGTGGCGCGCGCGGACGCCACGGGTGCGTTCGGCTGGGTGGGCTCGGACGGCTGGAGCGCGCGCGCGCTCGTATCCGAAGGCAATGAGCGCGCTGTTGAGGGCACCATCAGCGTGCAGCCGCAGGCCAACCCCGTGCGCGGCTTTACCGAGTACTTCCTCAACCTCACGGTCGAGAACAACGCCAGAAACCCCTGGTTTGTAGGTAATTTTCTGCTAGAACACTAATATTGATTTAATCTTTAAACGGCATCGACCATAATGAAAAATAACATTACAGAATTTTGGGAGGACCAATTCCGTTGTCGGTACCCTGGTAGTGCGCGCACGCCTTACAACGCGCAGTACTCGCGCCAGTGCTCCGGCAGCGAACGTCTCTCCGCTGAGAACACGGAGTTCGAGGCGCAGCTGCAGTTCGTGGCAGACGCCGTGCTCGCGTTCGTGCACGCTATCAGGTGACGCGGCGCCGCGGTGTGTAGGTCGGCACGGCGCAGCGCCACTGCGACTCACTGACACCCCGCTCTATATATTAACGAGGCGAATGCAATTTCAGAGATATGCACAAGGACCTGTGCGGCGGCAAATCCGGCCTGTGCGATGCGATGCGGCCGGCGAGTGGCGCCACGCTGCTGCGCTATCTGCGACAAGTGCGCTTCATAGGTCTCCTCTCGTACACTGAATCCCTTTGAGTTGTTTCGCGCGGCTCCCACCTGACACTTACACACGCGATGCGCTCTCAGGACTCAGCGGTGACGAGTTCCACTTCGACGGCAATGGCGACGGCCCCGCGCGCTACAACATCCTGCACTTCAAGCAGGTGGCGCGCGGCGTGTACCGCTGGTTGAAGGTGGGCCGCTACCTCGACGGAGAGCTGGAGCTTGATATGACCGGTGTGTGTGCACTCAGTCCCAGCGCCGCCACCCTCACCACTCACCACTGGCGTTTATAAAGCATATGTTTTTCATTTAGAAATTCAATTCAAGTGGGAAGAGCCCCGTCCACCCGAGTCCGTGTGCAGCGCCGAGTGCGATCTGGGCCAGGCTAAACAGTACGTGGAAGGAGAGAGCTGCTGTTGGCATTGTTTTAACTGCACTCAATACGAGGTGAGCCGGCCCATGTCCACTTAAAGCTAATGAAAGGTGACTGGCGGGTGGTAAAACATGTTGGATGTCTTGTGCGTAGATCCGCTCGCCGGTGTCGGAGACGGCATGCGTGGAGTGCGCGTGGGGCACGCTGCCGGACGCGACGCGCACGCGCTGCGCGCCCGTGCCCGAGCTGTACCTGCGGCCTGACTCGCAAGCCGCCATCGCCGCCATGACGTTCTCATCACTCGGGATCCTGCTCACCACGTGCGTATACGGCCAGTGTGGGCTGTGGAGGCACCGGGTGAGTGCTCACTGGTGCGCGTTGCAGGTTCGTGGCGTGCGTGTGGGCGGCTCGCGGTGAGACGCCGGTGGTACGCGCCAGCGGCCGCGAGCTCTCCTTCGTGCTGCTGGCCGGCATCCTCATGTGTTACCTTGTCACCTTCGCGCTCGTCTTCCGCCCTACCGACGTGCTGTGCGCGCTGCAAAGGTGAGTATACACCGCCGCCTAGTCGTCGCTGTCCTGCACATAAAACATATTGTGTGTTATTTAAAGAAATGTTATTTGTATGTCACGGACAGGTTTGGTACCGGATTTTGTTTCACGGTAGTGTACGCAGCGCTGCTCACCAAAACTAACCGGATAGCGCGCATATTCGACGCCAGTAAACATTCCGCTCGCAGGCCATCGCTTATTTCGCCAAAGTCTCAACTCCTCATATGTTCAGCCCTCGTGTCTATTCAGGTGAGTGAAAGCAGACATGTGTCAGTGCATATGAAGGTGCGTGTGCGCGGCCGCGAGCTGACGCCGCGTGTTCATTGCGTATTTGCAGGTGGTCATCGTGGTGGTGTGGCAGATCGTGTCACCGGCACGCGCCATCCACCACTACCCCACGCGCGAGGACAACATGCTCGTGTGCGACTCCTACGTGGACGCCTCCTACACAATCGCCTTCTTCTACCCCGTGGTGCTGATCCTCGTATGCACCGTGTACGCTGTGCTCACCAGAAAGATTCCTGAAGCGTTTAACGAAAGCAAACACATTGGTAATGCTGTTGCAGAGCGCACAGTGAAAAAGTTTCGCTGATAAATCCTCAATAAAATTTTGTGTATAGGTTTCACCATGTACACGACGTGCGTGATCTGGCTGGCATTCGTGCCGTTGTACTTTGGAACCGCGAGCCACGTGCCGCTACGGGTCACCAGCATGGCCATCACCATCTCGCTCAGCGCTAGCGTCACCCTCGTCTGCCTATTTTCACCCAAGGTTAGGCCGTTACGCTCCTCTCATCAAAATAATTTTGTGGTGCTATTGCGAGAGCGCATTTGTGTGGCAGGTGTACATCATATTGGTGCGGCCGGAACGCAACGTGCGCGCCAGCTTGATGCCGTCCCGCTGGCGCGGGGGCGCGGGTGGCACGGGTGGGGCTGCGGGGGGCGCCGTGTGCGCCGCACTCGTTGGTACCGCGCCGCTGCCGCGCGCGCCCGACCTCACCCCATCCACGGACCTCTCCACTCTCAACGAACCAGGTATGTTTTCTTTCATCGGCCGACACGGACGCACTCGGGCCTCGTAAATGAAAGCATGTTTTTAAGATATTCATATGAATAGATCGAGGGACATGTGCGGACCGACAAGTACAAACGGAGGACACGGCGCTGTTCCCGCGCCTACGAGCCGGCGCCTGCGCGGAGGAGAACGGCGTGCGGCTGGACGCGCGGCGGCTAGCGTCGCTACGCGCGGGGGTGCCGGCGTTCGGCGCGGGAGGGTCGGCGCCGGCAGCAGCCAACGTGGCGGTGGCGGTGGTAGGCGCGGAACTGCAGTTATAGCGCGCGCGCGGCCGCGCCAGGCCCCGCCGCGTGCCCGTGCTAGTGTGAACGGCGCTCGTGGACGCACCATCACTAATACTTTCAAATTATATTACATTTTGTTACGCCCGCGGAGCGGTGCGATGACCAGTGCGTGTACATGCGTTATATGTGTGTGCGTGAGTGTGCGTATAAATAAAGCATGTTAACGATGTAAAATTTGTGATATTAGTTGTTATTGAAAAATAAATATGTCGGTTTCAAACTTGATTTCATTTTAACATGAAAATCCCCTATCCATAATACCGTGGAATGTGGATCATGGATGGATCGTGTAAACGTTGCACACGACAATCTCATGGCCGTTATGTCATGCGATATTGACATACGATTGTGGCCGCAAGGAACTCTCCCCGTGTAAATGGTGCTTAAGTCATTCTTCCATTCCCGCAGATTTGAAGAGGACACAGGAGCTCACTGTCAAAAATAATACACTCGAGACATCTAAGATCAAAATAATTAAATATATCAAGATTGCGACCGAAAACGAAGCCAGGTGGTAGTATTAGTGACTTCAGACAAAATTTTTAGTTGCATTGTGTCTGTAACCACTTACACTACCACCTGGCTTCGTTTTCGGTCGCAGTCTTGATCTATACCCGGTATAAATGGGTCGCTTAACATATATCACAATAAATAGGTTTTGAGAACAAATCTATCAACCGAAAGTGCCTTTCTGTGTGTTACCCCTGTATATACTGATTTTCTTGACCGGTAAAGAGCTTTTGACATGGTTTTGTATGACATTTTGTGGAAGACGATGTTAGATTGCCTGCAAAACTGCTTAATGTTGACTTTATCTTGTCTATGTTTTATTTATGACATTGTCAATCGAAAGTGGAGAATAAGAAAATTATTAAAGACTCACGGCCCGGCCCGGCTTCGCCCAGATGCAGACAATTTTTGAGTCCAGTCCACATTAGACACATGTAGTGTGTGTAACGTTGCATACCTATTATGTTATGTATTGTACTGTTATTAGAGTAGTATTAAATCATGTCTAAAGGAAAGCGAACGTCTTTTTATTGAAGTGAAACTTCTTTATCGGGGTTGGAAAAAATTTTTCGTTACGCGTCACATTCTTCCGTTACGCGCCATCTTTTTTTATTTAGTAAATTAGTACCCACTTCAGTAAGCCACACCCCCAACCGTTTTCAAGCCCCACCCAAAATTTTAAGTCCCACCCACTTTTTTGTAATTTGATCCTTACCCCCCCCTCTGGCCTTCCCCCACCCTAAATCCAAAACAGTGCCCAATAGCCTCCCCACGAAACCTCCCCCCCCCCGCCCCTACCCCCACCTAAAATTTTTACCTCACCCCCCCTAAACCTATCTCGGCCAATAAAGGTCGTGGACCCACCGAGCTTGGTATCCTCGGAACCGTCTCGGTGAGGGCTACAAATTGGCCCCGATAGAAATCCCAAATTCCCTCAAAAATTTCCCCCCTCCTAAACTTAAACTTTATTTAATTTAGCTTTATTTTACCAATTCTGTAAATTTGTAAATAGTAGATCATTTTTCGAAAAATGATGTCATAAAGAAGTTTCACTTCTTACGTGTGTACACTAATACACACACACATTTTTTTATAAAAGCCACGTCAACATTATTACATGGCGACCCTGCCATTTACCGGCGGTCTGGCTGTTTTCGATCGCACATGCAAGCATTGGGGTGCAAATTGAAATCAAAATTTTAAATATGTGTCGATCCACAATTGAAAAAGATGAGGTGATCAATAACAATTTCGGTGGATCAATGACTACAGTGGACCAAATTAGGACCCAACTCTCCGTAATTAACGTTATGACAATAATAATCTGCACAATCGTTGGCGTTGCGGCATGCTACGGCGTATACAAACTATACAAGCGCTGCCATTCCAATTGGATGAGAAACGAGATGCTGGTGCAGAATTTGCGCCGATCTTTCATCAGACGTCCAGCTGGTCCAGAGCCTCGAGTCTGCTACCAGTGCCAGTATTATTGTTAACTGTTTTGTATTTAAAATCAACATTGTACTGCCTTCCTTTATACTGCCTCTTTCGTCCCGTCTCTTTAAATCCCGCCCTGTTTCATCTCAATCTATTCCATCACTCAAGGCATACGATCTAGTCCTCTAATATACAATTTAATTTGCCCTATATTCTATTTTAAACTATCCCTGAGTTTAAATATACATACATATTTAAATTCCTTGCACATTTCACGGAAACTATTTTTTTTTTTTGCATAAAGCAATGGATAAAAGTAACCTATGTATTGTTTCATAGTATCAGCTACCTCTATGCTAAATTTCATTAAAATTGGCACAGCGGGTTGAGCGGGAAGACTCCTTCATCATCGAATCACGAAGCTTATATACATACATACATAATCGTCACGCCAGTATCCCATAGGGATAGGCAGAGACTATAGATCGCCACTTTTTTCGATCCTGACATATTACTCTCGCTTTATCCACTTTCATCAATTTCTTCATGCATTCTCGTCGGTTCAGGGTACTTTTGACTTTTGAAGCTTTGATGATCATATAAATTGTGTATAATATGGCTATAAATGGAAATATAAAAACTTAGGGGTTTTTAAGTTGATAGTTAAATAAATAAATAAATACACCCAACAGTCACATACATAGTCCTGACCCCACACTAAGATCGAGTCTTGTGTCGTGGGTATCAGAAGCTACGAGAGACTTTTCGGTCTCACAAACACCCAGACCCGAAACAAATACCTGTGGATCACACAAATATTTGTTTCGGTGCGGGGATCGAACCCGCGGCCTCTCGTTTCACAGGCGGCGTCTAACCAACTGCGCCACGGAGGCTGTCGAGTTAAAAATTTAAAGGAAAATTATATTTTCTGCTTTATAGAGCATATTATTAGCATTTTATTTTTTTATTCTTAGCTATCGCTGGCTAGGTTTCTGAGTCCATTAATCTAATTCAACGCATCATCATTGGTCGTTTGCCGGTTAATTTGGAATAAAAATCTTCAAAAGTCCGCCATATTGGATTAAGACTGATATCAGAATATTTTTCTAACTATGATCGGCAAGCCCTTTCATTACATACCCATATTGCAGGAAGGTATAAAAATAACTATTTCGCATTCTTGGATGTTCAACCATATTGGATTTGGGATGACGTCTTGAGATCGTAAAATACTATTACAATAAAAAATATTTGTTGCCGTTTGAGCATAAAGTACAAAACACAAACTTTCACTTGTAAAATATAAATAGGAACAAAACTTTCCTTTATTACACCAAACCAAACTAAAGGGTATTTGTTTTTGTTTTTGTTTTTGTTTTTGTTTTTGTTTTTGTTTTTGTTTTTGTTTTTGTTTTTGTTTTTGTTTTTGTTTTTGTTTTTGTTTTTGTTTTTGTTTTTGTTTTTGTTTTTGTTTTTGTTTTTGTTTTTGTTTTTGTTTTTGTTTTTGTTTTTGTTTTTGTTTTTGTTTTTGTTTTTGTTTTTGTTTTTGTTTTTGTTTTTGTTTTTGTTTTTGTTTTTGTTTTTGTTTTTGTTTTTGTTTTTGTTTTTGTTTTTGTTTTTGTTTTTGTTTTTGTTTTTGTTTTTGTTTTTGTTTTTGTTTTTGTTTTTGTTTTTGTTTTTGTTTTTGTTTTTGTTTTTGTTTTTGTTTTTGTTTTTGTTTTTGTTTTTGTTTTTGTTTTTGTTTTTGTTTTTGTTTTTGTTTTTGTTTTTGTTTTTGTTTTTGTTTTTGTTTTTGTTTTTGTTTTTGTTTTTGTTTTTGTTTTTGTTTTTGTTTTTGTTTGTTTTTGTGTTAGGTTAGGTTAGGTTAGGTTAGGTTAGGTTTTTTTTTTTTTTTTTTTTTTTTTTTAAATACTTGTCCCTCCGATACCGTTCAGAGGTTGTTTCTACAAAAAAATTAATGATTAACATACATTTATTAAAAACGACTAGAAAAATATAAAAGTTACACAAGTAAAAATATCGCACATAAAGTGCTTCGTCTGATGTTAATCTACCTATCTGAACGATTACAATCGTCCGACAACTACATGATACTACTATTTTACAGTAAAACTACAAGTATGTACAAATATCACATTAACTTTAAAAACATTAAGACACATACTTGTTGAAGAATAAAACGTAAAATATACACAATTTTGGATATAGCATGTCTTCTTCGTCAAACCACATTCCTTGGCAACTAGGTTTATATAATATCATATTATATTAAGTAGTTGCCCTATCTATTTATTCCTTTTCAACACTTTACACGCTATATCTTTACAGTATCTTAAAAATTTACATCTTATCTCACCGGTCTCCAGTATACTGCTTAGGTTATCTTTACAGATTTTCATATCAATTTCGTTTTCTACTTTCAGGCGTTGATACAGATATACTGGGCATTCGGTCAACACATGCAAAACATCTTCAATGGCCGCTGGGTCACAGATGCATGAGGGGCAAGAAGGTGCATGCATGGTCGAGGAAGAGACGCTGTCCGATCATCTCTACATTCGGTACAGCGTCTCGACCTCCCAGGTCTCCACCCATCAGTCCGGTGGTGGTCCGACTGCCCGATTCACGGGTGGCCGACGTTGGGCCGCGAAGCGCCTCGATGTGGAGGCCGCGAAGGAAGCCGCTATTATTCAGGCGTGGCTCCCCGTACCGGATGGGCCGGTGCGGGTCGAGCAAGAGGCGGAATGGTTCGGGGTGGCGATGTCGCGAGTCTGCGACGCGGCCATGCCCCGGGTCACCCGCCTCCCAGCGAAACGCCAGGTGTACTGGTGGTCGGCCGAGCTCACTGAGCTGCGTGCGTCCTGCCAGGTCGCGCGCCGCCGACTCGCCAGGCACCGTCGTCGTCGGACACGTAGACCCGGCGACGACGAGCAAGGGCGGCACCTTCTCGACCTCCACAGAGAGGCGAAGAGAGCGCTGCGGGTGGCCATCGCGCAAGCGAAGGCCGCGGCGAACGTAGAGTTCCGGAGGTCTCTGGACAGAGATCCATGGGGGCGTCCGTACCGTGTGGCGTTGAGGAAACTCCGCCCATGGGCGCCCCCACTGACACAGAGTCTCCGGACCGAACTTTTGGAGGACGTCGTCGCGGCCTTGTTTCCGGCCACCGAGGAGTTCACTCCTCCACCGATGGCGCCACGTCCACCGGCGTCATCGTCGTTGGTTTCGGCAAGGGATATCCCGGAGGTTTCGCCGCAAGAGCTAGAGGCGGCAGTGCTTCGGCTGCGGAGCAAGAACTCGGCCCCGGGGCTCGACGGGGTGCCCGGTCGTGTCTGGGTGCTGGCCGTCGAGTCGCTGGGTACGAGGCTCCGCGGCCTTTTCTCCGCGTGCCTTGAGCAGGGCATCTTCCCGTCGCTGTGGAAGACGGGCAAGCTTGTCCTGCTCCGCAAGGAGGGGCGACCTGCAGACTCGCCGTCGGCCTACCGGCCCATCGTGTTGCTCGACGAGGTGTGCAAGCTCTTTGAGCGCATAGTCCACGCGCGCCTCGTCGAGCATTTGGAGGACACGGGCCCGGACTTGGCGGACTGCCAGTTCGGGTTCCGGCGGGGCCGGTCGACAGCGCACGCGATTCTGCGGGTCAAGGCACAAGCGGAGCGTGCGGTGTCCCGGGGTAGGGTCGTGGTGGCGGTGTCTCTCGACATCGCCAACGCGTTCAACACCATGCCCTGGGCCTGCATCGAAGAAGCACTGCGGTACCACGAGGTGCCGCCCTATCTCCGGCGTCTGGTGCACGCGTACTTGTCTGACAGGTGCGTGGTGTATCCGGGCGCCAACGGGTGGCATCGCAGAGCGGTGTCGTGCGGTGTTCCGCAGGGGTCGGTTCTCGGCCCGCTCCTGTGGAACATCGGCTATGACTGGGTGCTCCGTGGTACCAACCTTCGGGGCGTCGCTGTCGTCTGCTACGCGGACGACACGTTGGTGACAGCGACGGCCAGGACATTCCAGAGGTCCGCCCTGCTCGCCTCGTTCGGTACCGGACTGGTGGTGGGCAGGATTCGGCGACTGGGCCTCACGGTGGCCCTCAACAAGACCGAGGCCGTGTGTTTCCACGGTCCTCGGTGTGGGCCTCCGCCTGGGGCCCACATCACGGTGGAGGGCGTGCGGATTCCCGTCGAGTCGAGGATGAAATACCTCGGTCTCGTCCTCGACAGTCGATGGGATTTCCGTGCGCACTTCGAGGAGTTGTCGCCGAAGCTGGTGAGGGCGGCGGGCGCACTTGGGCGCCTGCTGCCCAACACTGATGGTCCTGGCATCCCTTGCCGAAACTTGTATGCTGGAGTCGTGCGGTCCATGGCCCTCTACGGGTGTCCCGTTTGGGCCGAGTCCCTGGGCGATCGCTGCGTCCGCCTGCTGCATCGTCCGCAGCGCATGGTGGCGCAGCGGATTATCAGGGGCTACCGCACGGTCTCGCATGAGGCGGCCTGCGTATTGGCGGGAACTCTGCCCTGGGTGCTGGACGCAAAGACCCTCTCGTCGGCTTTCTTCCGGCGAGAGGAGGCGTCCGGGCGTGGGCAGAGGTTGGTCCCCCGTGAGGTCGAGGCCATGTTGGCCTCCCTCCGCAGGACCGCCGTGGAGGAGTGGCGTTCCAGGCTGGAGAGCCCGAGTGCTGGCGTGAGGACCGTCGCGGCAGTGCGACCTGTCCTCGACCAGTGGATGGACAGGCGCCACGGCGCGCCGACATACCGGCTGACGCAGGTGCTCACCGGGCACGGTTGCTTCGGTGCGTACCTGTGTCGCGTAGCCGGAGCGGAGGAGTCCGCCGTGTGCCACCATTGTGGCAACTGCCGTGAGGACACGGCCCAGCACACGCTGGAGGAGTGCCCAGCCTGGGACGAGGAGCGCAGCGCTCTCTACGCGGTCGTAGGAAGAGACCTCTCGGTGCCGGTCGTGGTCGCCGCCATGGTCGGCAGTAAGAGGTCGTGGCGAGCCATGCTCTCCTTCTGCGAATGTGTCATGTCGCAGAAGGAGAGTGCCGAGCGGGATCGGGAGCAGACCGATCCCGCTCGTCGCCACAGAAGACGAAGGAGGCGCCGGGATGCCACCTAACCCGGCGCCGGAGAGGCCACGCGGGGCCGCCGTCCCTACCTTGGCGGCCCCCGAGACGTGACGCAACACGCGTCTCATGTCGCGTCGCTTCAGCGGCAGTGCACATAGAGGCGGTCCCGGCGCGCTCTGTATCAACGGTATCCCGGGGCCGTCTCTGAAGTGCACCGATGGTGGCCGACGCGGGGTTTTTAGTCGGTATTTCGGCGCGTAGACTTACGGTAGGGACCCGACCCAGCGGCCGCCCGTCCACATCCACGGGCGGCACAACATCTTCGCTGGGCTCGGAAGGCGCCGGTGAGTCCGACACACCCTCGCCCCTTCAGGGGTGGGATGGTCCGTAAAGGGATTTTCCCCGCGAGAAAAAAAAAAAAAAAAAAAAAAAAAAAAAAAAAAAAAAAAAAAAAAAAAGGTTAGGTTAGGTTAGGTTAGGTTTTTTTTTTTTTTTTTTTTTTTTTTTTTTTTTTTTTTTTTTTTTCTTTTTTTTAAATACTTGTCCCTCCGATACCGTTCAGAGGATTTTACTACAATAGTTTAATAATTAGCATACATTCGTTTAAAAACGACTAGAAAAAATAAAAGTTACAAAAGTAAAAATATCACACATAAAGTGCTTCGTCTGATGCTAATTTAACTACCTATCTGAACGATTACAGTCATCCGACAACTACAAGATACTACACTTTATTATTTACAGTAAAAATACAAGTATGTACACAAAATCATATAAAAAATTTAAAAACATACAAACTTACATACTTGTTAAAACAATTTCAAACTTTGTAAAATTTACACATTTTTAGATATAGCATGTCTTCTTCGTCAAAACCACATTCCTTGGCAACTAGGTTTATATAATCTTATATTATATTAAGTAGTTGCCCCGGCTATTTGTTTCTTTCCAACACTTTACATGCTATATCTCTACAGTATCTTAAAAATTTTGATCTTATTTCACCGGTCTCCAGTATACTGCTTAGGTTATCTTTACAAATTTTCATATCTATTTCGCTTTCGACTTTCAGACGTTGATACAGATATACTGGGCATTCGGTCAACACATGCAAAACATCTTCAATGGCCGCTGGGTCACAGATACATGAGGGGCTCTCCTTGCACTTGAAGCGATTCAAGTACTCAGAGAATCCCCCATGACCCGTGAAAACTTGCGTGAGAACCGGGTCCGTTGGCATCTTCCGGATTACGCTGTATGCTTGTCTGGCGTCAGGGAAAAACAGCTTGGTCACTGAAGCTGTTTCTCCCGCCCGATAGCGCTCGTTCCACTCGTCAATCGACGCCTGTCGGATCTGTCGCTTGACGAATGATACGGGGCATAGGTCATAGTCGGGCTTCTTTTTCAGCGTTTGGGCCGCTGCTTTAGCGAGTTCGTCTGCGCGCTCATTCCCAGCCAACCCCACGTGCGCCTTAACCCAAAAGAGGTTAATGGTTTTATCGCACTCTACGGTCTTACTCAACAAATCGTTGATGCCAAATGCAATGGGGTGGAGGTAGTTTCCGCTCGCGACGGACTCGAGCGCGGCCCTCGAATCGCAGAAGATGCTGTAGTCTTTACGACTGCCCTGTAAGGCCATTTGCACAGCTTTCCGCAGAGCGAGCAGCTCTGCCTGGTAAACGGTGCAGAACGATTCCAGTTTCATTTTGGTGGCTTTCGTCTCGGCATCGCCGTCCCATAAGGACACCGATGCTCCGACTTGGCCACCAATTTTGCTGCCATCCGTATAAACCTTAACGGTATTGGCAGCCTTTAGGTTCAGCTCTGCATCGTTCACCACGCATTCGAACTGCAACGCTCTACGGTGAGCCGGGTGTTTCGAAATAGCAAAGGGCACAGGACATTCCACCTCTCGGTCACCCACCACTTGCTGAGTATGTCCCTTTTTCACTTCATAAAGAAGCGCCGCTTCTCGGACACGAATGTCTAGCGGAAGGATCCCGGCAAGCAGCAGGGCCGAGTTTAGTGAAACGGTCCTGTAGCCCTTTACCATTTTCTGTGCAAAACCCCGCTGAACCCTAGCGAGCTTCTTCTGTATACAAATCTTATTACTCGCTGGCGCCCAAGCACTGGCCGCATATAATATCGTGGGTTCAACGACTGCCGTATACAGGGTTTTTACCACTTCAGGTCCCAGTCCCCACTGCACCTTTGCTGCAGTAGCCAGTCGTTTGTAGAAGCCTATAGCCTTCCTACAAACTTCCGAGACGTGCGTGTTGAATGTTAATTTGTCATCCACAGTCAGGCCCAGTATTTTAATTTCATGTGACAGGCCAATGTCCACTCCACCCATGCGCAGGATTGGGGAGTCGTACTTTAGTCGTCGTGTTACGACCATAGCCTTCGTCTTCTGAGGAGCGAAATTCAGCTTATTCCGAACTCCCCAATCCCGCACATACGCTAGCGCCTCATTGGCCTGTTTCTGTATTTTTAGTGTCTCATCTCCGTGAAACACTAACACAACGTCATCGGCAAAGGCTTGGCAGTAAAAGCCCCGTTTGTCGAGCTCCTTTAGTAGTGGGTCGAGGAGCAAGTTCCACATGATAGGACCACCAATAGACCCTTGTACACATCCCTTGGTGGTCGTTCTCGTGTGTTCTACTCCGGCGTAGCGAACTTTAACTCTACGGCTCTCGAAGTAGCTGTCTACTAACCGTCTTATATTTTTCGGACAACCTTCCTCCGCCAGTCTGACCTTAATGGCAGGCCACCAAGCACTGTCGAAGGCTCCCTCTATATCCAGTGAGATCAGTGTGACAATTTTCTTGTCACTCACTTTACCCCTGATGTGCTGGAGTAGGGTATAGAGGGAGTCTTCCGTGCCTCTTTGGGGCATAAAGCCAAACTGTCGTGTACTCATCCTAGGTAGCAGATGCCACTTCACTCTTCCCACTACCATCTTCTCCAGAATCTTTCCCAGCACCGGCAACAAGCCTATCGGTCTGTACGATTTAACGTGTGTGTAGTCCTCCTTTCCGGGTTTACGGAGGACTACGACCGTGGCCTCCTTCCAGATGGTCGGGAAGTGGCCATTTGCGAGGCATTTGTTAGCCAGTGCGAGGAACAACTCCGGATCCTTAAGGATAGCTTGTTTGCAGATGTCGGCTGTTAGACCATCTGCTCCGGGGGCTTTCTTAGGGTTGAAGCTGTTCACAGCCGCCAAGGTTTCATCCATGGTAAATGGCGGATCGTGATAATCACTATCCGCTAATCCGTCATTTATGCTATGAGCTTCTGCCCTAATCCGCTGGTGTTCTGCGTTATCGTCCTCCACCCGGTCCTCCGGGTAGAAGACTTCCGCCAAAACCTTCGCCGATTCCTCTGGACTAAGGGTAACTCCATCTTTCTTTAGGGGGAGATCTTCCTCTCTTTTCGACACTCGCCCTATCACTCTATAAATGCCGTCCCAAACGGTTTCTTTGGCTTGTCGTTCGCAGAATGCTTTCCAGCTGTTTGTTTGGGCCCTTTTAGCTGCTGTCTCATACTCTTCCTTTGCTTTCAGGTACTCTCCGACGACGAAATCCCTGCGGACTGGTGCTGCCCAGCGGATCCTTCTCCTCCTGGTGACCATGGCCTTTCTCAGTGAGGCTAGCTCATCAGACCACCATGGAATAGTAGGCTTCCTATTAATTTTGAATTTTGGTATGCTCTGTTTACAGGCTTCCAGAATTACTTGCGTGTAATCTTCTACTATTCCGTCTATTTCTCTTTTGTTTTTTAAATTTACAATGTTGCTAATATTAAATTTTGAGTCTAATTTTAATTGGGCGAATTTATCACTAAATTCGGCCCAATTAGCTTTTTTAGTGTTAAAAATCCGAGTAGTTCTACTAATTTGTATCTGATCAAGTTTGCCAAAATTGATGTTAAATAAAATGGTGTTGTGGTCGGAGCTCACAAGGCCTTCACTGATCCGCCAGTCGTTCACCTGGCCGAGAAGGTCCTCTGTGCATAATGTAATGTCCACATAACTTGTATAACGCTTACCACCCCTTATTGTGTCAAACGTGGGTACGTCGCCCTCATTGAGCACCTGGAGGCCCCATTCTCCTATGCACTCTGCTAGGTCCTCTCCCCTACCGTCAGTACCCGCGCTGCCCCACCACATGCTTTTAGCATTGAAGTCACCGCCGATGAGGACATTGGTGGGACCCAGTTCGCTAACGATCCTCCCCAGTTGTTCCAAGTATGGCCCTATGGGTTTATCCGGCTCAAAGTAGACGGAGACCACGGCGATTTCCCGGCCTCCAGTATATATGGTCACCACTGAGATGTTGGTCGTGGTGAACTTTGGACATGGCTTGACTTTGGTGTTATCGTCAAATACTACAATAGCGGCCTTAACCGTAGTATTGTCCACGCCTACATACTGGAAAACCCTCGCGCCGCCGTAGTCCCTCACTCTACCTTGAGCGCCCACATATGGCTCCTGGAGTAGAGCGAACGCCATTTTTCTGCTCGTGGCCTCCAGCCTAATCTCCTGCGTAGCCAACTGCTTTCGCTGGAGATTAGCCTGGGCCACGAGCAGTGGCCGTGCTCCTGCTGGGGGACCGTTTTGCTCACTTACCCTGGGGACAACCTCAGCAATACGCTACCGCCGTCCGCGCCAGGGCATCCCACTTCCTCCTCACCGGACATTCGCCGCTAAAAGCATTATGGTCGGCTCTGTCGAGACCCGACCTGACGCAGTTGCAACATGTAGGGGGCGCCTGTGCCAAGCGTTTGGCACAGTCCCTGCCCAGGTGCGCACCCCCACAGTGGCTGCACACGTCAGTCTGGTCACTACAAAACCGCCTCCCGTGGCCATACCCGAGGCAACGCGAACACTGGACTAGAGGGGATTGGTCCTCGACCTTCACCCGTTGGACGTCGATATGAACCGACCCCTGCTGGGTAAGTCTCTTCCACAACTCTGGAGAGACTTGTAGCACTACGTGCGATGTGAGTGCGTTCCGCGCGCCCTTCCGGAACTTTACGGACATGCGCGCGCAGTCCCCCTTCACATCCCCAATCAGGTTCCGGTTCTGTGATCGGAGTGCCTTGACGATCTCTTCGTCCGTGTTGTGACTTAGGACGTTTTTCAGGATTACCAGAGGATCCTTGTTCTTTACATCCTCCACCTTGAAACGTCCTTCCCCTTTCTTAATTCTTTCCTTTACCCTATCCAGCTCAACTTTTGAATTGCAGCCTAAAATCACCTTTCGGTCCTTAGCCTTCCTGATCCTGTCAATTTGTATCCCTTCGTCTCTAGCGTTGACGGTCTTGCGGATCCGTTCTAGGACCTGCTCGCCCGTCTCATTCTTATCCTCCGAGGCTATGACCACCGAATGCATTGCTGCCTGGTTCGGCCTCGGCCTCGGGGGTCCCGTAAGAATGCTGGCGTAGCTTTGTCTCTGGTCCCAGTCTTCTTTCTGTTGTCGGATCGCTTCCGTCAACGCCGCCATCTCTTCTTTATTCTTCCTGAGCATCTCACTATGCTCATCAATTTTCTTGATGAGCTCCTGCTCTCCTATCCTTTCGCTATCTACATCCTTCCTCAATGTATTGTTGCCTTTCTCTGTAGATGTTGTCGTTTCTGTGCGTTCCCCTTGCTTCCTCCCTTCCTCAGCTTCCTTTACCAGCTTGAAAAGTCTTTCGGTGGCGTTCGTAACCTCGTTTTTGATCTCTGTTTTGAGATTGCGGCTGTTGCCAATCGATAGCTTTATCCGCATGAGGCAAGCCTTTGCCTCTGCGGTGCGATTGGCGAAGGTGGTGGGTGCCGCAACTTGCTGAGGTCGCTCAGCCACGCTGGTAATATCCGCCGCCTTCTTCGCCTGGCCCGTACCCTTGCCCTCCGGTTGCGTCAACGTAGCCCTCTGCCGCGATGGCCCTGCGAGCACCGGCTCCGCAGATTTTTCAATCTGCGACTCGATGCTGCGCCTGGCCTGCGCGACTTTGGTGCCGGTCGCATCCTTTGGGCTGGTCTCGTCGGGCGTTGCGCTGCGGCGGACTGCTCGGGGTTCCACCTCCTTTGCGGGAGTTCTGAACCCGAACATTTTGGGCGCTGAGGATTTCGTACGAGGATTTCTTATCGACAGGACAAGGTTAACACTTGAGGGTGTAAATAGCCCTCAAATGTATACACACAGATTTCCAAAGCAGTGAACGAGTCACGGTGATTCTAATATTTATTTTGTTGTCGGATCTACCAGAGGGACGCGTCAGTTTATAAAACTTTAAGCTTGCAGGTGTATGTGGCCTGCAAGCTGAATCAAAAAATTTAAAATTTTTAAAATTCCCCACAGGGGAAAGGTCTTAATTCTAACTTAAAACTAACTTAAACTATGTCAAAATATAAAATTTTAAAATAAATTATTTTAAAAAGTTTGTGCTCCAATTAACTGTGCGGGGCGACGTGTGCGGGGTCGAATCGGTTAAAGCCCTACTAAATGGGTAAAATTTTGAATTTTGTATCAGAAAGATAAGCAGATTTTTAACCAAAAATTTTCCAAAAAGTAACCGGGTTCGACTCGAGAATTCTGCCGGGCAGGGATTGTAGGCCTTGAAGAGACCTACAATTTGAACCCTAAAACGGGTCTCCAAGCCCAATACTGGGGAAGTTAGGACGGGAGGGGGTGAAGCAAAAAATTTGCGGGGAAGTGGGGGGGAATCTTCACCTCCGAGGGGGTGAAGGCGGGGGGGCGGGGGGGGGGGGTAAAAATTTTTTGGGGGGGGGGAGTTTTGGTCGGGGTCGGGGAAGGGGAAGGAGATCGGTCGGGAAGGAGACTGGGCTTCGGAGCTGCTCGGCCTTCGGGGTCCACGCTCGTCGACAATGTGACGTCACCGAGGGGTCAGGTGGAGTCGGCTCTGGTAGTTGTAGAGAGACTTCCAGAACCGTCTATTCGAGAGTAGTTGTTGTTTACTCGAAATCCACCGACTGCAAGCCGTGCGGTGACTCACTTGTTATTGTCAACCAAGCATGGAAACCTCCACTACGCAGCACTCGCTACTACGCACAGTGGAACACGGAGTCACACACAGTGTTACGATTCCGGCACAATACAAACAATTACGCAGTTGCGACGTGGCCTTGAAATTTACTCCTGGTTGGTTTTCGCCCTGCAAAAAGCCGAAATACTGGTGGATTCAAAAAATTTTTACTCACCAGTATACCTGATGAACTGCCCCTTCAGGTCTAACAAAAATGTTAAGGGGTCACAGATCGTTTTCGACTCCTACAAGGTTCTGAAAAGTGACCAAAATTTTTCAACCACCAAGATGTAAATAGCTGTCACAACTCACGTTCAAAATTGCTTCTGAATGGATGACCAGGTAAGGGAAGTTCTCCTCTGTCTGATGGTGTGTAGCCCTTCCGTCAAGGAAGTCTCCTTCGGCTTCTCTGCCGCGTGACCAAAACCAATTTTTGGCAATATCACCGGAACTACACACGGGAAAAATCCAAAACTTGGATCAGACACTGGTCTCCACTGAGATCTTCACTATTGCACCGGAAAAACACTACGTCGTCGATTTAGTTTTCGCAGCGCACTCAACTTTCACTTTTTATTAATTTGTGAAAACACTAAAAGTCCCGGAAAAGCGCGGTTATTAGCTTTTCGCTCGCGGTTTTTGCACACGGCAACACTTGCACTGGGGTGGTAAGCTGTGCAAACTTTCGCGAACTTTCGGGAACTTTTTCCACCACTTTCCGATTTTAACACTTTAAAACTTGCGGAGCGGGGGAAAAACGATGCGCTCGTGGCTGCGGGTGGCTTGCGACTCCGGTTAGGTTAGGTTAGGTTAGGTTAGGTTAGGTTAGGTTAGGTTGGGGTGCTATGTCGGGAACCTCCAAGTGGGGTGCTATGTCGGGAACCTCCAAGTGGTGCACCCTGGGCAACGTGGGTCATCGTAGTTGCAGTTCTGCAACTACTATGGCCGACGGCGAATATCCGACGGGGAGGGCAGGGGGTTTGGCGGTCGCTGTCTTTTGTCGCGGCCGCCTCCATCTGTCGTTTCTAGGTGGGGCCCATCTCTGGGCCACCCTCCGGTTCTGTCCCGGAGGTTTCGGCGGGCCCGGTGTGCGCTTACCCCGCCGCCGGGCGGGCTGTGGGAGTGTCCCTCTCACGGTCACCGTCGCATATCGTAATCCGGTTGTGAAGTTTGTGGTCATGTCTCGCATTCTCACCGGACCGAGGGTCCTGGCTTAAACGCCCGGACCGCGAGGGAGGATGCCTCTATAAAAAATACCCCGAATCCCAAGCGGCGGCGCACCGCGAGGGGATGCATGGCTGATGGGAAGTTCAGTCTCTAGTGCGACCCCCGTCAGAGTACCAGCCGACCCTCTGACGGGTTACGCTAGGCTTACCCAGGTACAGGGGGCACTGCCTGGGTGGACCTTCTTTTCCCCCATACTCGTGGGTCTAAATATGGAATTTTTTACACAACCAAAAACCAATGATGACGGAGTGGGAGCAAAAGTACCTCTGGTACTCGTTGAGCGAATGGGCGTGCTGTCGGATTCCGACAGTGCGTCCAGCGTTATGAGTGTGGCGAGCGCGGTGAGCGTAAACTCAAATCGTTTACGCAAACGCCGGAGAGAGGGCATAGACTCAGGGTCGGACTCGGCTCTGAGCGACACAACGGTGCCGGCCCGCAAGGTCGGTGCCAAAAAAGGCGGAAGAGGTAGGCCCGCCACTACCGGCAAATATGCCGGTATCGGCCTATCCAGGCGCGAGGCTGCGGCTGCGATGAAGGCCGCAGCGGCCGCCGAAAAACTGCAGGAGGACGAGCGGCAGATTGCGGCTCTGACTAAAAGGGTGACGGAAGGGAGAGTCACCCGCCTGTCGGAGTCGTCGTCTGCCGTCTCTGACATGGAGGTCGAGGCAGAGAATTTACCTGCCTCTGACCTAAACCAAAGGGTGGCTGACGCGGTTGCAGCCATTAAAAGGGTCAGCAAGGTTTCGAAGGGCCTTAGCGGCTGCAGCCAAAAGGCGCTGAAAGAGGCCACGACCTCCATCCTCGAAAGCGCGGAGGTGCTTCTGACCCGCACCACTACCGAAGAGACGGCACTGCTGCGAGCCCAGAACATAAAGCTCGCAGCGCAAATGGCGGAGCTCCGCAAGGAGCACGAGGAGCTCAAGGCGGAGATGGCCAACTTCCGCCGCGAGCACCTCAGGCGTGAGGTGGGCCTTCCGCACGCAACAACGCCGCAACCGCAACCGCAGTTGCCGTCACAAGAGACGGAATTGACTCGCCTGATCCGTAAGGAGATGGCGAGTTTTAATGCGCGCTTCTCGGTGCTTGAGGGGAGGATTTTGCGTCCCCCTCTAGCTGCGGACCAACGAAGCACACCGGCGCCGACGTATGCGGCCCAAACCGCGACGCCTCGTGCCGCCCAACCGGCACAAGCGGCTGCCGCCTCGCAAAAGAGGGCTGTTCCAACTGCCGCCTCGCAAAAGGAAATTGCGAGGCCTAAATCAAATAGGCAGTTGAAGAATGACGCAAAACTGGCGAAAAAGACAGCTGCTCCGGCTGCTCCGCCAGCACAAACTGTCAGACCTGAGACGGAGTGGACGGTGGCGGGCGCCGCCAAAAGCTCCAAAAAGGCGCGCCAACGGGCCAAGAAACAGGCCCAGAAAGAGCAAGCGGCGGCCAAGCGCCAGACAGCGAGGCTCAGTACCCCCCGCTCTACAGCAGTGGTTCTTACCCTGCAGCCGGGGGCGGAGGAGCGGGGCCTTACATACGCCAAGATCCTGGCGAGGGCGAAAGCCGAGATCTCTCTTAGTGATCTCGGCATAACGGGCCTCCGGTGCAAAACAACTTCAACCGGAGGTCGCCTGCTAGAGGTATCGGGAACCACTAGTGGTCCCAAGGCAGACGCCCTCGCCGATAAACTCCGGGCGTCTCTAGGCCCGGAGGAGGTTAGAGTGTCCAGGCCAACCAAGTGCGCAGATCTGCGCATTTCGGGCCTGGACGACTCCGTCACTCAGGAGGAGGTCGCCGCTGCCGTCTCCGGGGCCGGAGGATGCCCGCCGGATCAAGTCAAGGCGGGTACTATACGCCGGGCTGTCTCCGGTCTCGGGACAATTTTCGTCAGCTGTCCCGTGGCGGCGGCCAAGAAGATCGCGGACAAGCGGCTTCTGGTGGGTTGGGTCTCGGCGCAGGTCACGCTCCTGGCGCCCAAGCCCTATCGGTGTTACCGCTGCCTTGAAGAAGGACATGCGGGGGCTCGGTGCACCGCTGGGGTAGACCGCAGCCAACTCTGCTTCCGCTGCGGTCAGCCCGGTCACAAGGCTGGCACTTGCACTGCCACGCCGCACTGCGTCATCTGTGCGGCATCTGGCAAGCCAGCCGACCATAGGACCGGGTCAAAGGCCTGCGCCAGGCCCAAAAAGAAGAATAATGCCAGAACACAGCCGGCTCATCCACCGGCTAGTAACAAGGATATAAATAAGAAGGCAACCAGCTCCTCGCAGCCGGTTCACCCACCGGTTGCGGCAGAACTTCCGCCGAGGGCTGGGGAGGAGACAACGGCCATGGACACCCAATAATGGCCCTACGTCGTCTCCTCCAAGCCAACATAAACCACTGCGCCAGGGCTCAGGATCTCTTGCTCCAGAGCATGGCGCAGTGGTCGATTGATGTGGCAGTTGTCGCCGAGCCGTACTTTGTGCCACCCAGGGATGACTGGGTGTGCGACACGAACCGCTCGGTGGCACTGCTCATGAGGTCTGCCGCCGACACCCTTCCCTTCGAGGCCGTCACCCGAGGGCGGGGCTATGTCGCGGCAGTTTGGGGAAACGTTATGGTCGCGGGGGTGTATTTCGCCCCCAGCCTTTCTCTCGCCGACGTGGAGGATATTATTTTGGAGTTGGGCACGGTCGTCAGTCGTAGCCGTCCTCGTCCCGTGATCGTCCTGGGGGACTTCAATGCCCAATCTACGGCTTGGGGTTCCCCGGCTACGGACGCGCGGGGCGAGTTAGTGGAGGAGTGGGCGGTCGAGCAGGGCCTGCTTCTCCTGAACCGGGGTTCCGTGCAGACGTGCGTGCGGATGCGGGGTGGTTCTATAGTGGACCTGTCGTTCGCTTGCCCCGTTCTCGCGCGCACTGTCCAGGACTGGCACGTCCTGGAGGAGGTGGAGACGCTGTCTGATCATCGGTATATTCGATTCAGCGTCTCCGCCCAGACCTCGGTTGGGCCGGTCCAAGCGGCCCCGGTGGGCGTTGGAGACGGCCCGCGTTGGGCACTGAAGCGGCTGGACAGGGAGGCTCTCCTGGATGCCTCAATCGTCAAGGCCTGGCTGGACTCTCCAGACAGGCCCAATAACATCGACGAGGAGGCGGAGTGGTTCCGGGAGAGCATGTCGCACATTTGCGACGCTGGCATGCCCCGAGTCCGGCCGTTACCATCCAGGCGCCAAGTGTACTGGTGGTCGCAGTCGATCGCGCAGCTGCGCATCGCTTGCGTGCAGGTGCGACGCCGGTACGCTAGGTGCCGAAGAAGACGCCGCCGCCCCTTTACAGCGGCGGCCGAACAGGAAGAGGCGGAACTATACAATCGCTATAGAGAGGCGAAGAGCGCCCTCCAGCTGGCCATCGTCCGGGCAAAGGCCCAGGCCAACGAAGAGCTGCTGGAGACTCTGGATCGAGAGCCGTGGGGACGCCCCTACCTTATGGTGCGGGGCAAACTGCGCCAACGGGCTCCCCCACTGTCCCGGAGTCTCCAGCCACAGCTGCTGGGGGAGGTGGTGTGTGCGTTGTTTCCGTCGAGACCGGAGCACACACCACCGGCTATGGTTCCGCCTCGCAATGTGCCCGACGCGGAAGACGACATTGACGACGACGTGCCCGAAGTGACCCGGGTAGATTTGAGAGTGGCGGTGGCTCGCATCAGGAACACCGCCCCAGGGCCCGACGGCATTCCAGGCCGTGCATGGGTCCTGGCCATGGAGGCTCTCTGGCCCCGACTAGCGGGGCTCTTGAGCGCATGTTTGGAGCGGGGCCAGTTTCCAAGCCGGTGGAAGACCGGAAAGCTGGTCCTGCTCAAGAAGGAGGGGCGCCCCGCAGACTCACCATCTGCGTACAGGCCCATCGTGTTGCTGGACGAGGTGTGCAAGATTTTCGAGCGAATCATCGCTAGCCGCCTCGTCCAGCACATGACCATGGTGGGTCCGGATTTGGCGGACAACCAATTTGGTTTCCGCCAGGGGCGCTCCACGGTGGATGCCATCATGCGCGTGAGGGTCCTCGCGGAGGAGGCTGTCGCCCGGGGCGAGGTGGTCTTGGCGGTGTCGCTCGACATCGCCAACGCTTTCAACACCTTGCCCTGGAGTATCATCAGAGAGGCACTCCGGTACCACGGGGTGCCGCGCTACCTCCAACGCATTGTCGGGGCCTATTTGTCAGAAAGATCGGTGGTGTACCCGGGTCGAGAGGAGTGGTGTCGGCGAGAGACGTCGTGCGGCGTTCCGCAGGGGTCGGTATTGGGGCCGCTCCTGTGGAACGTGGGGTACGACTGGGCTCTGCGCGGTGCGCTTATCCACGGCGTCGGCGTCATTTGTTACGCCGACGATACGCTAGTAACAGCGCGTGGAAAGTCGTACCGGCAGGCGGCCATACGCGCGACTGCTGGTGTCGCGCACGTCGTGGGTAGGATTCGGCGGCTGGGCTTAGAGGTGGCATTGCACAAGTCCGAGGCTCTGTGTTTTCATGGGCCGAGGACGAAGCCGCCTCCGGGTTCCAGCATCATTGTAGGAGGGGTCTCCATCGCTGTCGAGTCGACGATGAAGTACCTTGGACTCGTCCTCGACAGTCGGTGGACATTCGGGCCGCACTTTACACGGCTCGCCCCCCGGTTGATGGGCGCCGCTTCTGCGCTCTCGCGCTTGCTGCCCAACCTGGGGGGGCCCAACTCCTCCTGCCGGAGGCTCTACATGGGGGTCGTACGGTCGATGGCGTTATACGCCGCGCCAGTGTGGGCGGACTCCCTGACGGCCCGCAACATCGCCGCGCTGCGAAGGCCGCAGCGCGCGATGGCCGTCAGGGTCATAAGGGGATACCGTACGATCTCCTTTGAGGCAGCGAGCCTCCTAGCCGGATCCTCGCCCTGGGACCTCGACGCAAAGCTCCTCACGTCGCTCTATTGGTGGCGTGTGGAGGCGGTCGAGAGGGGCGAGCGCCTGGTGCCTCGACAGATAGAGGCACGCAGGGCAGCACTCCGCCAGGTCTTAGTGGCGGAGTGGCAGACGCGCCTAGCGCTACCCACGGCGGGGCACGCCGCTGTAGCGGCGGTAAGGCCCATACTAGAGGAGTGGCTCAATAGGAGCCACGGCGCCCTAAGCTTCCGGCTGACGCAGGTGCTTACCGGACATGGGTGTTTCGGGAAGTACCTGTGTCGACTAGGCCGGGAGCCGACGTCCCAGTGCCACCATTGTGGTGATTGCCGCGACGATACGGCGTTGCATACGTTGGCGGAGTGCCCAGCTTGGGCCGAGCAGCGCCGTGACTTGGTCGCGGCCGTAGGTGCTGCGGGAAACCTCTCGCTTCCGGCCGTTGTGTCTACAATGGTCGGGAGCAAGTCAGGGTGGAGAGTTGTCGCTACCTTCTGCGAGGCCGTAATGCTCGCAAAGGAGGTGGCGGAAAGGGAGAGAGAGGCTGCCTCCTCTCTCCCCTCCCGCAGCAGACGCACTGGGCGTCGTAGGGTGGCCGACTTCCGGCCACCGTAGGGCGCGGCCTGTGGACGGCAGACTCGGGGCGTCTTGCCGTCCGACCAGCAGCAGGCCTTGAGGCGGCGGCGTCGTGTTCCGCGCGCGCCTCGTAGTGGAGTCCTGCGGCCGGGGTGACGGCCGCAGTGGGTGACGGGGCCCGCCTGACTATGGCGGGCCAATACCCGTCGGGGGGTTGCGACGAATGCTTCGGCGATACCCGACCCTCCGACACACGGGTACGAGAGGAACACGGGTTGGTTTTTAGTCAGTAAGAGTCTGACAGTCCCCTCCGCGCCTCCCCCGGGCGGAGGATGTCCATGAGGATTTTCCAACCCGATACCAAAAAAAAAAAAAAAAAAAAAAAAAAAAAAAAAAAAGGTTAGGTTAGGTTAGGTTAGGTTGCCCGGTCGCCTGCAGACTCGCCGTCGGCCTACCGGCCCATCGTGTTGCTCGACGAGGTGTGCAAGCTCTTTGAGCGCGTAGTTCACGCGCGCCTCGTCGAGCATTTGGAGGACGCGGGCCCGGACTTGGCGTACTGCCAGTTCGGGTTCCGGCGGGGCCGGTCGACAGTGCACGCGATTCTGCGGGTCAAGGCACAAGCGGAGCGTGCGGTGTCCCGGGGTAGGGTCGTGGTGGCGGTGTCTCTCGACATCGCCAACGCGTTCAACACCATGCCCTGGGCCTGCATCGAAGAAGCACTGCGGTACCACGAGGTGCCGCCCTATCTCCGGCGTCTGGTGCACGCGTACTTGTCTGACAGGTGCGTGGTGTATCCGGGCGCCAACGGGTGGCATCGCAGAGCGGTGTCGTGCGGTGTTCCGCAGGGGTCGGTTCTCGGCCCGCTCCTGTGGAACATCGGCTATGACTGGGTGCTCCGTGGTACCAACCTTCGGGGCGTCGCTGTCGTCTGCTACGCGGACGACACGTTGGTGACAGCGACGGCCAGGACATTCCAGAGGTCCGCCCTGCTCGCCTCGTTCGGTACCGGACTGGTGGTGGGCAGGATTCGGCGACTGGGCCTCACGGTGGCCCTCAACAAGACCGAGGCCGTGTGTTTCCACGGTCCTCGGTGTGGGCCTCCGCCTGGGGCCCACATCACGGTGGAGGGCGTGCGGATTCCCGTCGAGTCGAGGATGAAATACCTCGGTCTCGTCCTCGACAGTCGATGGGATTTCCGTGCGCACTTCGAGGAGTTGTCGCCGAAGCTGGTGAGGGCGGCGGGCGCACTGGGGCGCCTGCTGCCCAACACTGATGGTCCTGGCATCCCTTGCCGAAACTTGTATGCTGGAGTCGTGCGGTCCATGGCCCTCTACGGGTGTCCCGTTTGGGCCGAGTCCCTGGGCGATCGCTGCGTCCGCCTGCTGCATCGTCCGCAGCGCATGGTGGCGCAGCGGATTATCAGGGGCTACCGCACGGTCTCGCATGAGGCGGCCTGCGTATTGGCGGGAACTCTGCCCTGGGTGCTGGACGCAAAGACCCTCTCGTCGGCTTTCTTCCGACGAGAGGAGGCGTCCGGGCGTGGGCAGAGGCTGGTCCCCAGAGAGGTTGAGGCCATGTTGGCCTCCCTCCGCAGGACCGCCGTGGAGGAGTGGCGTTCCAGGCTGGAGAGCCCGAGTGCTGGCGTGAGGACCGTCGCGGCAGTGCGACCTGTCCTCGAGCAGTGGCTGGACAGGCGCCACGGTGCGCCGACATTCCGGCTGACGCAGGTGCTCACCGGGCACGGCTGCTTCGGTGCGTACCTGTGTCGCATAGCCGGAGCTGAGGAGTCCGCCGTGTGCCACCATTGTGGCAACTGCCGTGAGGACACGGCCCAGCACACGCTTGAAGAGTGCCCAGCCTGGGACGAGGAGCGCAGCGCTCTCGTCGCGGTCGTAGGAAGAGACCTCTCGCTGCCGGCCGTGGTCGCCGCCATGGTCGGCAGTAAGAGGTCGTGGCGAGCCATGCTCTCCTTCTGCGAATGTGTCATGTCGCAGAAGGAGAGCGCCGAGCGGGATCGGGAGCAGACCGATCCCGCTCGCCGCCACAGAAGACGAAGGAGGCGCCGGGATGTCACCTAACCCGGCGCCGGAGAGGCCACGCGGGGCCGCCGTCCCTACCTTGGCGGCCCCCGAGACGTGACGCAACACGCGTCTCATGCCGCGTCGCTTCAGCGGCAGTGCACATAGAGGCGGTCCCGGCGCGCTCTGTATCAACGGTATCCCGGGGCCGTCTCTGAAGTGCACCGATGGTGGCCGACGCGGGGTTTTTAGTCGGTATTTCGGCGCGTAGAATCACGGTAGGGACCCGACCCAGCGGCCGCCCGTCCACATCCACGGGCGGCACAACATCTCGCTGGGCTCGGAAGGCGCCGGTGAGTCCGACACACCCTCACCCCTCAGGGGGTGGGATGGTCCGTAAAGGGATTTTCCCCGCGAGAAAAAAAAAAAAAAAAAAAAAAAAAAAAAAAAAAAAAAAGGTTGCCCGGTCGTGTCTGGGTGCTGGCCGTCGAGTCGCTGGGTACGAGGCTCCGCGGCCTTTTCTCCGCGTGCCTTGAGCGGGGCATCTTCCCGTCGCGGTGGAAGACGGGCAAGCTTGTCCTGCTCCGCAAGGAGGGGCGACCCGCAGACTCGCCGTCGGCCTACCGGCCCATCGTGTTGCTCGACGAGGTGTGCAAGCTCTTTGAGCGCGTAGTCCACGCGCGCCTCGTCGAGCATTTGGAGGACGCGGGCCCGGACTTGGCGGACTGCCAGTTCGGGTTCCGGCGGGGCCGGTCGACGGTCCACGCTATTCTGCGGGTGAAGGCACAAGCGGAGCGTGCGGTGTCCCGGGGTAGGGTCGTGGTGGCGGTGTCTCTCGACATCGCCAACGCGTTCAACACCATGCCCTGGGCCTGCATCGAAGAAGCACTGCGGTACCACGAGGTTCCGCCCTACCTTCGGCGTCTGGTGCACTCGTACCTGTCCGAAAGGTACGTGGTGTATCCGGGCGCCGACGGGTGGCACCGCAGGGAGGTGACGTGCGGTGTTCCACAGGGCTCGGTCCTCGGGCCGCTCCTGTGGAACATCGGCTACGACTGGGTGCTACGTGGTACCAACCTTCGGGGCGTCGCTGTCGTCTGCTACGCGGACGACACGTTGGTGACAGCGACGGCCAGGACATTCCAGAGGTCCGCCCTGCTCGCCTCGTTCGGTACCGGACTGGTGGCGGGCAGGATTCGGCGACTGGGCCTCACGGTGGCCCTCAACAAGACCGAGGCCGTGTGTTTCCACGGTCCTCGGTGTGGGCCTCCGCCTGGGGCCCATATCACGGTGGAGGGCGTGCGGATTCCTGTCGGCTCGAGCATGAAGTACCTCGGGCTCATTCTTGACAGCCGATGGGATTTCCGCACGCATTTCGAGACGTTGTCGCCGAAGCTGGTGAGGGTGGCGGGCGCACTTGGGCGCCTGCTGCCCAATACTGATGGTCCTGGCATCCCTTGCCGAAACTTGTATGCTGGAGTCGTGCGGTCCATGGCCCTGTACGGGTGTCCCGTTTGGGCCGAGTCCCTGGGCGATCGCTGCGTCCGCCTGCTGCATCGTCCGCAGCGCATGGTGGCGCAGCGGATTATCAGGGGCTACCGCACGGTCTCGCATGAGGCGGCCTGCGTATTGGCGGGAACTCTGCCCTGGGTGCTGGACGCAAAGACCCTCTCGTCGGCTTTCTTCCGGCGAGAGGAGGCGTCCGGGCGTGGGCAGAGGTTGGTCCCCCGTGAGGTCGAGGCCATGTTGGCCTCCCTCCGCAGGACCGCCGTGGAGGAGTGGCGTTCCAGGCTGGAGAGCCCGAGTGCTGGCGTGAGGACCGTCGCGGCAGTGCGACCTGTTCTCGACCAGTGGATGGACAGGCGCCACGGCGCGCCGACATACCGGCTGACGCAGGTGCTCACCGGGCACGGTTGCTTCGGTGCGTACCTGTGTCGCGTAGCCGGAGCGGAGGAGTCCGCCGTGTGCCACCATTGTGGCAACTGCCGTGAGGACACGGCCCAGCACACGCTGGAGGAGTGCCCAGCCTGGGACGAAGAGCGCAGCGCTCTCATAGCGGTTGTGGGAAGAGACCTCTCGCTGCCGGCCGTGGTCGCCGCCATGGTCGGCAGTAAGAGGTCGTGGCGAGCCATGCTCTCCTTCTGCGAACGCGTCATGTCGCAGAAGGAGAGCGCCGAGCGGGATCGGGAGCAGACCGATCCCGCTCGTCGCCACAGAAGACGAAGGAGGCGCCGGGATGTCACCTAACCCGGCGCCGGAGAGGCCACATGGGGTCGCCGTCCCTACCTTGGCGGCCCCCGAGACGTGACGCAACACGCGTCTGTTGCCGCGCCGTTTGAGCGGCAGTGCACAGAGGCGGTCCCGGCGCGCTCTGTATCAACGGTATCCCGGGGCCGTCTCTGAAGTGCACCGATGGTGGCCGACGCGGGGTTTTTAGTCGGTATTTCGGCGCGTAGATTAACGGTAGGGACCCGACCCAGCGGCCGCCCGTCCACATCCACGGGCGGCACAACATCTTCGCTGGGCTCGGAAGGCGCCGGTGAGTCCGACACACCCTCGCCCCTTCGGGGGTGGGATGGTCCGTAAAGGGATTTTCCCCGCGAGAAAAAAAAAAAAAAAAAAAAAAAAAAAAAAAAAAAAAAAAAAAAAAAAAAAAAAAAAAAAAAGGTTAGGTTAGGT